>OX384036.1:28227082-29450582 GCA_947534325.1 Agonum fuliginosum
TTTCACGGGTCAAGGTTTCACGGGTAAGTTTCACGGGTAAGTTTCACGGGTATGTTTCACGGGTGACGTTTCACAGGTCTAGGTTTCACTGGTAAGTTTCACGGGTCAAGGTTTTACGGGTAAGTTTCACGGGTAAGTTTCACGGGTATGTTTCACGGGTGACGTTTCACGGGTCTAGGTTTCACTGGTAAGTTTCACGGGTCAAGGTTTCACGGGTAAGTTTCACGGGTAAGTTTCACGGGTATGTTTCACGGATGACGTTTCACGGGTCTTGGTTTCACTGGTAAGTTTCACGGGTCAAGGTTTCACGGGTAAGTTTCACGGGTAAGTTTTACGGGTATGTTTTACAGGTGACGTTTCACGGGTAAGTTTCACTGGTAAGTTTCACGGGTATGTTTCACGGGTGACGTTTCACGGGTCTAGGTTTCACTGGTAAGTTTCACGGGTCAAGGTTTCACGGGTAAGTTTCACGGGTAAGTTTTACGGGTAAGTTTCACGGGTGACGTTTCACGGGTCTAGGTTTCACTGGAAAGTTTCACGGGTCAAGGATTCACGGGTAAGTTTCACGGGTAAGTTTTACGGGTATGTTTTACAGGTGACGTTTCACGGGTCTAGGTTTCACTGGTAAGTTTCACGGGTCAAGGTTTCACGGGTAAGTTTCACGGGTAAGTTTCACGGGTATGTTTCATGGGTGATGTTTCACGGGTCTAGGTTTTACTGGTAAGTTTCACGGGTCAAGGTTTCACGGGTAAGTTTCACGGGTAAGTTTCACGGGTGACGTTTCACGGGTCTAGGTTTTACTGGTAAGTTTCACGGGTCAAGGTTTCACGGGTAAGTTTCACGGGTATGTTTCACGGGTGACGTTTCACGGGTCTAGGTTTCACTGGTAAGTTTCACGGGTCAAGGTTTCACGGGTAAGTTTCACGGGTAAGTTTCACAAGTATGTTTCACGGGTAAGTTTCACGGGTGACGTTTCACGGGTCTAGGTTTCACTGGTAAGTTTCACGGGTATGTTTCACGGGTGACGTTTCACGGGTCTAGGTTTCACTGGTAAGTTTCACGGGTCAAGGTTTCACGGGTAAGTTTCACGGGTAAGTTTCACGGGTATGTTTCACGGATGACGTTTCACGGGTCTTGGTTTCACTGGTAAGTTTCACGGGTCAAGGTTTCACGGGTAAGTTTCACGGGTAAGTTTTACGGGTATGTTTTACAGGTGACGTTTCACGGGTAAGTTTCACGGGTAAGTTTCACGGGTATGTTTCACGGGTGACGTTTCACGGGTCTTGGTTTCACTGGTAAGTTTCACGGGTCAAGGTTTCACGGGTAAGTTTCACGGGTAAGTTTCACGGGTATGTTTCACGGGTGACGTTTCACGGGTCTAGGTTTCACTGGTAAGTTTCACGGGTCAAGGTTTCACGAGTAAGTTTCACGGGTAAGTATCACGGGTATGTTTCATGGGTGATGTTTCACGGGTCTAGGTTTTACTGGTAAGTTTCACGGGTCAAGGTTTCACGGGTAAGTTTCACGGGTAAGTTTCACGGGTGACGTTTCACGGGTCTAGGTTTCACTGGTAAGTTTCACGGGTATGTTTCACGGGTGACGTTTCACGGGTCTAGGTTTCACTGGTAAGTTTCACGGGTCAAGGTTTCACGGGTAAGTTTCACGGGTAAGTTTCACGGGTAAGTTTCACGGGTAAGTTTCACGGGTATGTTTCACGGATGACGTTTCACGGGTCTTGGTTTCACTGGTAAGTTTTACGGGTCAAGGTTTCACGGGTAAGTTTCACGGGTAAGTTTTACGGGTATGTTTTACAGGTGACGTTTCACGGGTAAGTTTCACGGGTAAGTTTCACGGGTATGTTTCACGGGTGACGTTTCACGGGTCTAGGTTTTACTGGTAAGTTTCACGGGTCAAGGTTTCACGGGTAAGTTTCACGGGTAAGTTTCACGGGTATGTTTCATGGGTGATGTTTCACGGGTCTAGGTTTTACTGGTAAGTTTCACGGGTCAAGGTTTCACGGGTAAGTTTCACGGGTAAGTTTCACGGGTGACGTTTCACGGGTCTAGGTTTCACTGGTAAGTTTCACGGGTATGTTTTACAGGTGACGTTTCACGGGTAAGTTTCACGGGTAAGTTTCACGGGTAAGTTTCACGGGTATGTTTCACGGGTGACGTTTCACGGGTCTTGGTTTCACTGGTAAGTTTCACGGGTCAAGGTTTCACGGGTAAGTTTCACGGGTATGTTTCACGGGTGACGTTTCACGGGTCTAGGTTTCACTGGTAAGTTTCACGGGTCAAGGTTTCACGGGTAAGTTTCACGGGTAAGTTTTACGGGTAAGTTTCACGGGTCTAGGTTTCACTGGTAAGTTTCACGGGTCAAGGTTTCACGGGTAAGTTTCACGGGTAAGTTTCACGGGTATGTTTCACGGGTGACGTTTCACGGGTCTAGGTTTCACTGGAAAGTTTCACGGATCAAGGTTTCACGGGTAAGTTTCACGGGTAAGTTTTACGGGTATGTTTTACAGGTGACGTTTCACGGGTCTAGGTTTCACTGGTAAGTTTCATGGGTCAAGGTTTCACGGGTAAGTTTCACGGGTAAGTTTCACGGGTGACGTTTCACGGGTCTAGGTTTCACTGGTAAGTTTCACGGGTCAATGTTTCACGGGTAAGATTCACGGGTAAGTTTCACGGGTATGTTTCACGGGTGACGTTTCACGGGTATAGGTTTCACTAGTAAGTTTCACGGGTCAAGGTTTCACGGGTAAGTTTCACGGGTAAGTTTCACGGGTATGTTTCACGGGTGACGTTTCACGGGTCTAGGTTTCACTGGTAAGTTTCACGGGTCAAGGTTTCACGGGTAAGTTTCACGGGTAAGTTTCACGGGTAAGTTTCACGGGTATGTTTCACGGGTGACGTTTCACGGGTCTAGGTTTCACTGGTAAGTTTCACGGGTCTAGGTTTCACGGGTAAGTTTCACGGGTAAGTTTCACGGGTATGTTTCATGGGTGATGTTTCACGGGTCTAGGTTTCACTGGTAAGTTTCACGGGTCAAAGTTTCACGGGTAAGTTTCACGGGTAAGTTTCACGGGTAAGTTTTACGGGTATGTTTTACAGGTGACGTTTCACGGGTCTAGGTTTCACTGGTAAGTTTCACGGGTCAAGGTTTCACGGGTAAGTTTCACGGGTAAGTTTCACGGGTATGTTTCATGGGTGATGTTTCACGGGTCTAGGTTTTACTGGTAAGTTTCACGGGTCAAGGTTTCACGGGTAAGTTTCACGGGTAAGTTTCACGGGTGACGTTTCACGGGTCTAGGTTTCACTGGTAAGTTTCACGGGTATGTTTCACGGGTGACGTTTCACGGGTCTAGGTTTCACTGGTAAGTTTCACGGGTCAAGGTTTCACGGGTAAGTTTTACGGGTAAGTTTCACGGGTATGTTTCACGGATGACGTTTCACGGGTCTTGGTTTCACTGGTAAGTTTCACGGGTCAAGGTTTCACGGGTAAGTTTCACGGGTAAGTTTTACGGGTATGTTTTACAGGTGACGTTTCACGGGTAAGTTTCACGGGTAAGTTTCACGGGTATGTTTCACGGGTGAAGTTTCACGGGTCTTGGTTTCACTGGTAAGTTTCACGGGTCAAGGTTTCACGGGTAAGTTTCACGGGTAAGTTTTACGGGTATGTTTTACAGGTGACGTTTCACGGGTAAGTTTCACGGGTATGTTTCACGGGTGAAGTTTCACGGGTCTAGGTTTCACTGGTAAGTTTCACGGGTCAAGGTTTCACGGGTAAGTTTCACGGGTAAGTTTTACGGAAAAGTTTCACGGGTGACGTTTCACGGGTCTAGGTTTCACTGGAAAGTTTCACGGGTCAAGGATTCACGGGTAAGTTTCACGGGTAAGTTTTACGGGTATGTTTTACGGGTATGTTTTACAGGTGACGTTTCACGGGTCTAGGTTTCACTGGTAAGTTTCACGGGTCAAGGTTTCACGGGTAAGATTCACGGGTAAGTTTCACGGGTATGTTTCATGGGTGATGTTTCACGGGTCTAGGTTTCACTGGTAAGTTTCACGGGTCAAGGTTTTACAGGTAAGTTTCACTGGTAAGTTTCACGGGTATGTTTCACGGGTGACGTTTCACGGGTCTAGGTTTCACTGGTAAGTTTCACGGGTCAATGTTTAACGGGTATGTTTCACGGGTAAGTTTCACGGGTATGTTTCACGGGTGACGTTTCACGGGTCCAGGTTTCACTAGTAAGTTTCACGGGTCAAGGTTTCACGGGTAAGTTTCACGGGTAAGTTTCAGGGGTATGTTTCATGGGTGATGTTTCACGGGTCTAGGTTTTACTGGTAAGTTTCACGGGTCAAGGTTTCACGGGTAAGTTTCACGGGTAAGTTTCACGGGTGACGTTTCACGGGTCTAGGTTTCACTGGTAAGTTTCACGGGTATGTTTCACGGGTAAGTTTTACGGGTATGTTTTACAGGTGACGTTTCACGGGTCAAGGTTTCACTGGTAAGTTTCACGGGTCAAGGTTTCACGGGTCAAGGTTTCACGGGTAAGTTTCACGGGTAAGTTTCACGGGTATGTTTTACAGGTGACGTTTCACGGGTCTAGGTTTCACTGGTAAGTTTCACGGGTCAAGGTTTCACGGGTAAGATTCACGGGTTAGTTTCACGGGTATGTTTCACGGGTGACGTTTCACGGGTCTAGGTTTCACTGGAAAGTTTCACGGGTCAAGGTTTCACGGGTAAGTTTCACGGGTAAGTTTCACGGGTATGTTTCACGGGTGACGTTTCACAGGTCTAGGTTTCACTGGTAAGTTTCACGGGTCAAGGTTTTACGGGTAAGTTTCACGGGTAAGTTTCACGGGTATGTTTCACGGGTGACGTTTCACGGGTCTAGGTTTCACTGGTAAGTTTCACGGGTCAAGGTTTCACGGGTAAGTTTCACGGGTAAGTTTCACGGGTATGTTTCACGGATGACGTTTCACGGGTCTTGGTTTCACTGGTAAGTTTCACGGGTCAAGGTTTCACGGGTAAGTTTCACGGGTAAGTTTTACGGGTATGTTTTACAGGTGACGTTTCACGGGTAAGTTTCACGGGTAAGTTTCACGGGTATGTTTCACGGGTGACGTTTCACGGGTCTAGGTTTCACTGGTAAGTTTCACGGGTCAAGGTTTCACGGGTAAGTTTCACGGGTAAGTTTTACGGGTAAGTTTCACGGGTGACGTTTCACGGGTCTAGGTTTCACTGGAAAGTTTCACGGGTCAAGGATTCACGGGTAAGTTTCACGGGTAAGTTTTACGGGTATGTTTTACAGGTGACGTTTCACGGGTCTAGGTTTCACTGGTAAGTTTCACGGGTCAAGGTTTCACGGGTAAGTTTCACGGGTAAGTTTCACGGGTATGTTTCATGGGTGATGTTTCACGGGTCTAGGTTTTACTGGTAAGTTTCACGGGTCAAGGTTTCACGGGTAAGTTTCACGGGTAAGTTTCACGGGTGACGTTTCACGGGTCTAGGTTTTACTGGTAAGTTTCACGGGTCAAGGTTTCACGGGTAAGTTTCACGGGTATGTTTCACGGGTGACGTTTCACGGGTCTAGGTTTCACTGGTAAGTTTCACGGGTCAAGGTTTCACGGGTAAGTTTCACGGGTAAGTTTCACAAGTATGTTTCACGGGTAAGTTTCACGGGTGACGTTTCACGGGTCTAGGTTTCACTGGTAAGTTTCACGGGTATGTTTCACGGGTGACGTTTCACGGGTCTAGGTTTCACTGGTAAGTTTCACGGGTCAAGGTTTCACGGGTAAGTTTCACGGGTAAGTTTCACGGGTATGTTTCACGGATGACGTTTCACGGGTCTTGGTTTCACTGGTAAGTTTCACGGGTCAAGGTTTCACGGGTAAGTTTCACGGGTAAGTTTTACGGGTATGTTTTACAGGTGACGTTTCACGGGTAAGTTTCACGGGTAAGTTTCACGGGTATGTTTCACGGGTGACGTTTCACGGGTCTTGGTTTCACTGGTAAGTTTCACGGGTCAAGGTTTCACGGGTAAGTTTCACGGGTAAGTTTCACGGGTATGTTTCACGGGTGACGTTTCACGGGTCTAGGTTTCACTGGTAAGTTTCACGGGTCAAGGTTTCACGAGTAAGTTTCACGGGTAAGTATCACGGGTATGTTTCATGGGTGATGTTTCACGGGTCTAGGTTTTACTGGTAAGTTTCACGGGTCAAGGTTTCACGGGTAAGTTTCACGGGTAAGTTTCACGGGTGACGTTTCACGGGTCTAGGTTTCACTGGTAAGTTTCACGGGTATGTTTCACGGGTGACGTTTCACGGGTCTAGGTTTCACTGGTAAGTTTCACGGGTCAAGGTTTCACGGGTAAGTTTCACGGGTAAGTTTCACGGGTAAGTTTCACGGGTAAGTTTCACGGGTATGTTTCACGGATGACGTTTCACGGGTCTTGGTTTCACTGGTAAGTTTTACGGGTCAAGGTTTCACGGGTAAGTTTCACGGGTAAGTTTTACGGGTATGTTTTACAGGTGACGTTTCACGGGTAAGTTTCACGGGTAAGTTTCACGGGTATGTTTCACGGGTGACGTTTCACGGGTCTAGGTTTTACTGGTAAGTTTCACGGGTCAAGGTTTCACGGGTAAGTTTCACGGGTAAGTTTCACGGGTATGTTTCATGGGTGATGTTTCACGGGTCTAGGTTTTACTGGTAAGTTTCACGGGTCAAGGTTTCACGGGTAAGTTTCACGGGTAAGTTTCACGGGTGACGTTTCACGGGTCTAGGTTTCACTGGTAAGTTTCACGGGTATGTTTTACAGGTGACGTTTCACGGGTAAGTTTCACGGGTAAGTTTCACGGGTAAGTTTCACGGGTATGTTTCACGGGTGACGTTTCACGGGTCTTGGTTTCACTGGTAAGTTTCACGGGTCAAGGTTTCACGGGTAAGTTTCACGGGTATGTTTCACGGGTGACGTTTCACGGGTCTAGGTTTCACTGGTAAGTTTCACGGGTCAAGGTTTCACGGGTAAGTTTCACGGGTAAGTTTTACGGGTAAGTTTCACGGGTCTAGGTTTCACTGGTAAGTTTCACGGGTCAAGGTTTCACGGGTAAGTTTCACGGGTAAGTTTCACGGGTATGTTTCACGGGTGACGTTTCACGGGTCTAGGTTTCACTGGAAAGTTTCACGGATCAAGGTTTCACGGGTAAGTTTCACGGGTAAGTTTTACGGGTATGTTTTACAGGTGACGTTTCACGGGTCTAGGTTTCACTGGTAAGTTTCATGGGTCAAGGTTTCACGGGTAAGTTTCACGGGTAAGTTTCACGGGTGACGTTTCACGGGTCTAGGTTTCACTGGTAAGTTTCACGGGTCAATGTTTCACGGGTAAGATTCACGGGTAAGTTTCACGGGTATGTTTCACGGGTGACGTTTCACGGGTATAGGTTTCACTAGTAAGTTTCACGGGTCAAGGTTTCACGGGTAAGTTTCACGGGTAAGTTTCACGGGTATGTTTCACGGGTGACGTTTCACGGGTCTAGGTTTCACTGGTAAGTTTCACGGGTCAAGGTTTCACGGGTAAGTTTCACGGGTAAGTTTCACGGGTAAGTTTCACGGGTATGTTTCACGGGTGACGTTTCACGGGTCTAGGTTTCACTGGTAAGTTTCACGGGTCAAGGTTTCACGGGTAAAATTTACGGGTAAGTTTCACGGGTAAGTTTTACGCGTAAGTTTCACGGGTGACGTTTCACGGGTCTAGGTTTCACTGGTAAGTTTCACGGGTCAAGGTTTCACGGGTAAGTTTAACGGGTAAGTTTTACGGGTAAGTTTCACGGGTGACGTTTCACGGGTCTAGGTTTCACTGGTAAGTTTCACAGGTCTAGGTTTCACTGGTAAGTTTCACGGGTCAAGGTTTCACGGGTAAGTTTCACGGGTAAGTTTCACGGGTATGTTTCACGGGTGACATTTCACGGGTCTAGGTTTCACTGGAAAGTTTCACGGATCAAGGTTTCACGGGTAAGTTTCACGGGTAAGTTTTACGGGTATGTTTTACAGGTGACGTTTCACGGGTCTAGGTTTCACTGGTAAGTTTCACGGGTCAAGGTTTCACGGGTAAGTTTCACGGGTAAGTTTCACGGGTATGTTTCATAGGTGATGTTTCACGGGTCTAGGTTTTACTGGTAAGTTTCACGGGTCAAGGTTTCACGGGTAAGTTTCACGGGTAAGTTTCACGGGTGACGTTTCACGGGTCTAGGTTTCACTGGTAAGTTTCACGGGTATGTTTCACGGGTGATGTTTCACGGGTCTAGGTTTCACTGGTAAGTTTCACGGGTCAAGGTTTCACGGGTAAGTTTCACGGGTAAGTTTCACGGGTATGTTTCACGGATGACGTTTCACGGGTCTTGGTTTCACTGGTAAGTTTCACGGGTCAAGGTTTCACGGGTAAGTTTCACGGGTAAGTTTTACGGGTATGTTTTACAGGTGACGTTTCACGGGTAAGTTTCACGGGTAAGTTTCACGGGTGACGTTTCACGGGTCTAGGTTTCACTGGAAAGTTTCACGGGTCAAGGATTCACGGGTAAGTTTCACGGGTAAGTTTTACGGGTATGTTTTACAGGTGACGTTTCACGGGTCTAGGTTTCACTGGTAAGTTTCACGGGTCAAGGTTTCACGGGTAAGTTTCACGGGTATGTTTCATGGGTGATGTTTCACGGGTCTAGGTTTTACTGGTAAGTTTCACGGGTCAAGGTTTCACGGGTAAGTTTCACGGGTAAGTTTCACGGGTGACGTTTCACGGGTCTAGGTTTCACTGGTAAGGTTCACGGGTATGTTTCACGGGTGACGTTTCACGGGTCTAGGTTTCACTGGTAAGTTTCACGGGTCAAGGTTTCACGGGTAAGTTTCACGGGTAAGTTTCACGGGTATGTTTCACGGGTAAGTTTCACGGGTGACGTTTCACGGGTCTAGGTTTCACTGGTAAGTTTCACGGGTATGTTTCACGGGTGACGTTTCACGGGTCTAGGTTTCACTGGTAAGTTTCACGGGTCAAGGTTTCACGGGTAAGTTTCACGGGTAAGTTTCACGGGTAAGTTTCACGGGTATGTTTCACGGATGACGTTTCACGGGTCTTGGTTTCACTGGTAAGTTTCACGGGTCAAGGTTTCACGGGTAAGTTTCACGGGTAAGTTTTACGGGTATGTTTTACAGGCGACGTTTCACGGGTCTAGGTTTCACTGGTAAGTTTCACGGGTCTAGGTTTCACGGGTAAGTTTCACGGGTAAGTTTCACGGGTATGTTTCATGGGTGATGTTTCACGGGTCTAGGTTTCACTGGTAAGTTTCACGGGTCAAAGTTTCACGGGTAAGTTTCACGGGTAAGTTTCACGGGTAAGTTTTACGGGTATGTTTTACAGGTGACGTTTCACGGGTCTAGGTTTCACTGGTAAGTTTCACGGGTCAAGGTTTCACGGGTAAGTTTCACGGGTAAGTTTCACGGGTATGTTTCATGGGTGATGTTTCACGGGTCTAGGTTTTACTGGTAAGTTTCACGGGTCAAGGTTTCACGGGTAAGTTTCACGGGTAAGTTTCACGGGTGACGTTTCACGGGTCTAGGTTTCACTGGTAAGTTTCACGGGTATGTTTCACGGGTGACGTTTCACGGGTCTAGGTTTCACTGGTAAGTTTCACGGGTCAAGGTTTCACGGGTAAGTTTCACGGGTAAGTTTCACGGGTATGTTTCACGGATGACGTTTCACGGGTCTTGGTTTCACTGGTAAGTTTCACGGGTCAAGGTTTCACGGGTAAGTTTCACGGGTAAGTTTTACGGGTATGTTTTACAGGTGACGTTTCACGGGTAAGTTTCACGGGTAAGTTTCACGGGTATGTTTCACGGGTGAAGTTTCACGGGTCTTGGTTTCACTGGTAAGTTTCACGGGTCAAGGTTTCACGGGTAAGTTTCACGGGTAAGTTTTACGGGTATGTTTTACAGGTGACGTTTCACGGGTAAGTTTCACGGGTAAGTTTCACGGGTATGTTTCACGGGTGAAGTTTCACGGGTCTAGGTTTCACTGGTAAGTTTCACGGGTCAAGGTTTCACGGGTAAGTTTCACGGGTAAGTTTTACGGAAAAGTTTCACGGGTGACGTTTCACGGGTCTAGGTTTCACTGGAAAGTTTCACGGGTCAAGGATTCACGGGTAAGTTTCACGGGTAAGTTTTACGGGTATGTTTTACGGGTATGTTTTACAGGTGACGTTTCACGGGTCTAGGTTTCACTGGTAAGTTTCACGGGTCAAGGTTTCACGGGTAAGATTCACGGGTAAGTTTCACGGGTATGTTTCATGGGTGATGTTTCACGGGTCTAGGTTTCACTGGTAAGTTTCACGGGTCAAGGTTTTACAGGTAAGTTTCACTGGTAAGTTTCACGGGTATGTTTCACGGGTGACGTTTCACGGGTCTAGGTTTCACTGGTAAGTTTCACGGGTCAATGTTTAACGGGTATGTTTCACGGGTAAGTTTCACGGGTATGTTTCACGGGTGACGTTTCACGGGTCCAGGTTTCACTAGTAAGTTTCACGGGTCAAGGTTTCACGGGTAAGTTTCACGGGTAAGTTTCAGGGGTATGTTTCATGGGTGATGTTTCACGGGTCTAGGTTTTACTGGTAAGTTTCACGGGTCAAGGTTTCACGGGTAAGTTTCACGGGTAAGTTTCACGGGTGACGTTTCACGGGTCTAGGTTTCACTGGTAAGTTTCACGGGTATGTTTCACGGGTAAGTTTTACGGGTATGTTTTACAGGTGACGTTTCACGGGTCTAGGTTTCACTGGTAAGTTTCACGGGTCAAGGTTTCACGGGTCAAGGTTTCACGGGTAAGTTTCACGGGTAAGTTTCACGGGTATGTTTTACAGGTGACGTTTCACGGGTCTAGGTTTCACTGGTAAGTTTCACGGGTCAAGGTTTCACGGGTAAGATTCACGGGTTAGTTTCACGGGTATGTTTCACGGGTGACGTTTCACGGGTCTAGGTTTCACTGGAAAGTTTCACGGGTCAAGGTTTCACGGGTAAGTTTCACGGGTAAGTTTCACGGGTATGTTTCACGGGTGACGTTTCACAGGTCTAGGTTTCACTGGTAAGTTTCACGGGTCAAGGTTTCACGGGTAAGTTTCACGGGTAAGTTTCACGGGTATGTTTCACGGGTGACGTTTCACGGGTCTAGGTTTCACTGGTAAGTTTCACGGGTCAAGGTTTCACGGGTAAGTTTCACGGGTAAGTTTCACGGGTATGTTTCACGGATGACGTTTCACGGGTCTTGGTTTCACTGGTAAGTTTCACGGGTCAAGGTTTCACGGGTAAGTTTCACGGGTAAGTTTTACGGGTATGTTTTACAGGTGACGTTTCACGGGTAAGTTTCACGGGTAAGTTTCACGGGTATGTTTCACGGGTGACGTTTCACGGGTCTAGGTTTCACTGGTAAGTTTCACGGGTCAAGGTTTCACGGGTAAGTTTCACGGGTAAGTTTTACGGGTAAGTTTCACGGGTGACGTTTCACGGGTCTAGGTTTCACTGGAAAGTTTCACGGGTCAAGGATTCACGGGTAAGTTTCACGGGTAAGTTTTACGGGTATGTTTTACAGGTGACGTTTCACGGGTCTAGGTTTCACTGGTAAGTTTCACGGGTCAAGGTTTCACGGGTAAGTTTCACGGGTAAGTTTCACGGGTATGTTTCATGGGTGATGTTTCACGGGTCTAGGTTTTACTGGTAAGTTTCACGGGTCAAGGTTTCACGGGTAAGTTTCACGGGTAAGTTTCACGGGTGACGTTTCACGGGTCTAGGTTTCACTGGTAAGTTTCACGGGTATGTTTCACGGGTGACGTTTCACGGGTCTAGGTTTCACTGGTAAGTTTCACGGGTCAAGGTTTCACGGGTAAGTTTCACGGGTAAGTTTCACAAGTATGTTTCACGGGTAAGTTTCACGGGTGACGTTTCACGGGTCTAGGTTTCACTGGTAAGTTTCACGGGTATGTTTCACGGGTGACGTTTCACGGGTCTAGGTTTCACTGGTAAGTTTCACGGGTCAAGGTTTCACGGGTAAGTTTCACGGGTAAGTTTCACGGGTATGTTTCACGGATGACGTTTCACGGGTCTTGGTTTCACTGGTAAGTTTCACGGGTCAAGGTTTCACGGGTAAGTTTCACGGGTAAGTTTTACGGGTATGTTTTACAGGTGACGTTTCACGGGTAAGTTTCACGGGTAAGTTTCACGGGTATGTTTCACGGGTGACGTTTCACGGGTCTTGGTTTCACTGGTAAGTTTCACGGGTCAAGGTTTCACGGGTAAGTTTCACGGGTAAGTTTCACGGGTATGTTTCACGGGTGACTTTTCACGGGTCTAGGTTTCACTGGTAAGTTTCACGGGTCAAGGTTTCACGAGTAAGTTTCACGGGTAAGTATCACGGGTATGTTTCATGGGTGATGTTTCACGGGTCTAGGTTTTACTGGTAAGTTTCACGGGTCAAGGTTTCACGGGTAAGTTTCACGGGTAAGTTTCACGGGTGACGTTTCACGGGTCTAGGTTTCACTGGTAAGTTTCACGGGTATGTTTCACGGGTGACGTTTCACGGGTCTAGGTTTCACTGGTAAGTTTCACGGGTCAAGGTTTCACGGGTAAGTTTCACGGGTAAGTTTCACGGGTAAGTTTCACGGGTAAGTTTCACGGGTATGTTTCACGGATGACGTTTCACGGGTCTTGGTTTCACTGGTAAGTTTTACGGGTCAAGGTTTCACGGGTAAGTTTCACGGGTAAGTTTTACGGGTATGTTTTACAGGTGACGTTTCACGGGTAAGTTTCACGGGTAAGTTTCACGGGTATGTTTCACGGGTGACGTTTCACGGGTCTAGGTTTTACTGGTAAGTTTCACGGGTCAAGGTTTCACGGGTAAGTTTCACGGGTAAGTTTCACGGGTATGTTTCATGGGTGATGTTTCACGGGTCTAGGTTTTACTGGTAAGTTTCACGGGTCAAGGTTTCACGGGTAAGTTTCACGGGTAAGTTTCACGGGTGACGTTTCACGGGTCTAGGTTTCACTGGTAAGTTTCACGGGTATGTTTTACAGGTGACGTTTCACGGGTAAGTTTCACGGGTAAGTTTCACGGGTAAGTTTCACGGGTATGTTTCACGGGTGACGTTTCACGGGTCTTGGTTTCACTGGTAAGTTTCACGGGTCAAGGTTTCACGGGTAAGTTTCACGGGTATGTTTCACGGGTGACGTTTCACGGGTCTAGGTTTCACTGGTAAGTTTCACGGGTCAAGGTTTCACGGGTAAGTTTCACGGGTAAGTTTTACGGGTAAGTTTCACGGGTCTATGTTTCACTGGTAAGTTTCACGGGTCAAGGTTTCACGGGTAAGTTTCACGGGTAAGTTTCACGGGTATGTTTCACGGGTGACGTTTCACGGGTCTAGGTTTCACTGGAAAGTTTCACGGATCAAGGTTTCACGGGTAAGTTTCACGGGTAAGTTTTACGGGTATGTTTTACAGGTGACGTTTCACGGGTCTAGGTTTCACTGGTAAGTTTCATGGGTCAAGGTTTCACGGGTAAGTTTCACGGGTAAGTTTCACGGGTGACGTTTCACGGGTCTAGGTTTCACTGGTAAGTTTCACGGGTCAATGTTTCACGGGTAAGATTCACGGGTAAGTTTCACGGGTATGTTTCACGGGTGACGTTTCACGGGTATAGGTTTCACTAGTAAGTTTCACGGGTCAAGGTTTCACGGGTAAGTTTCACGGGTAAGTTTCACGGGTATGTTTCACGGGTGACGTTTCACGGGTCTAGGTTTCACTGGTAAGTTTCACGGGTCAAGGTTTCACGGGTAAGTTTCACGGGTAAGTTTCACGGGTAAGTTTCACGAGTATGTTTCACGGGTGACGTTTCACGGGTCTAGGTTTCACTGGTAAGTTTCACGGGTCAAGGTTTCACGGGTAAAATTTACGGGTAAGTTTCACGGGTAAGTTTTACGCGTAAGTTTCACGGGTGACGTTTCACGGGTCTAGGTTTCACTGGTAAGTTTCACGGGTCAAGGTTTCACGGGTAAGTTTAACGGGTAAGTTTTACGGGTAAGTTTCACGGGTGACGTTTCACGGGTCTAGGTTTCACTGGTAAGTTTCACAGGTCTAGGTTTCACTGGTAAGTTTCACGGGTCAAGGTTTCACGGGTAAGTTTCACGGGTAAGTTTCACGGGTATGTTTCACGGGTGACATTTCACGGGTCTAGGTTTCACTGGAAAGTTTCACGGATCAAGGTTTCACGGGTAAGTTTCACGGGTAAGTTTTACGGGTATGTTTTACAGGTGACGTTTCACGGGTCTAGGTTTCACTGGTAAGTTTCACGGGTCAAGGTTTCACGGGTAAGTTTCACGGGTAAGTTTCACGGGTATGTTTCATAGGTGATGTTTCACGGGTCTAGGTTTTACTGGTAAGTTTCACGGGTCAAGGTTTCACGAGTAAGTTTCACGGGTAAGTTTCACGGGTGACGTTTCACGGGTCTAGGTTTCACTGGTGAGTTTCACGGGTATGTTTCACGGGTGATGTTTCACGGGTCTAGGTTTCACTGGTAAGTTTCACGGGTCAAGGTTTCACGGGTAAGTTTCACGGGTAAGTTTCACGGGTATGTTTCACGGATGACGTTTCACGGGTCTTGGTTTCACTGGTAAGTTTCACGGGTCAAGGTTTTACGGGTAAGTTTCACGGGTAAGTTTTACGGGTATGTTTTACAGGTGACGTTTCACGGGTAAGTTTCACGGGTAAGTTTCACGGGTATGTTTCACGGGTGACGTTTCACGGGTCTAGGTTTCACTGGTAAGTTTCACGGGTCAAGGTTTCACGGGTAAGTTTCACGGGTAAGTTTTACGGATAAGTTTCACGGGTGACGTTTCACGGGTCTAGGTTTCACTGGAAAGTTTCACGGGTCAAGGATTCACGGGTAAGTTTCACGGGTAAGTTTTACGGGTATGTTTTACAGGTGACGTTTCACGGGTCTAGGTTTCACTGGTAAGTTTCACGGGTCAAGGTTTCACGGGTAAGTTTCACGGGTATGTTTCATGGGTGATGTTTCACGGGTCTAGGTTTTACTGGTAAGTTTCACGGGTCAAGGTTTCACGGGTAAGTTTCACGGGTAAGTTTCACGGGTGACGTTTCACGGGTCTAGGTTTCACTAGTAAGGTTCACGGGTATGTTTCACGGGTGACGTTTCACGGGTCTAGGTTTCACTGGTAAGTTTCACGGGTCAAGGTTTCACGGGTAAGTTTCACGGGTAAGTTTCACGGGTATGTTTCACGGGTAAGTTTCACGGGTGACGTTTCACGGGTCTAGGTTTCACTGGTAAGTTTCACGGGTATGTTTCACGGGTGACGTTTCACGGGTCTAGGTTTCACTGGTAAGTTTCACGGGTCAAGGTTTCACGGGTAAGTTTCACGGGTAAGTTTCACGGGTAAGTTTCACGGGTATGTTTCACGGATGACGTTTCACGGGTCTTGGTTTCACTGGTAAGTTTCACGGGTCAAGGTTTCACGGGTAAGTTTCACGGGTAAGTTTTACGGGTATGTTTTACAGGCGACGTTTCACGGGTCTAGGTTTCACTGGTAAGTTTCACGGGTCTAGGTTTCACGGGTAAGTTTCACGGGTAAGTTTCACGGGTATGTTTCATGGGTGATGTTTCACGGGTCTAGGTTTCACTGGTAAGTTTCACGGGTCAAAGTTTCACGGGTAAGTTTCACGGGTAAGTTTCACGGGTAAGTTTTACGGGTATGTTTTACAGGTGACGTTTCACGGGTCTAGGTTTCACTGGTAAGTTTCACGGGTCAAGGTTTCACGGGTAAGTTTCACGGGTAAGTTTCACGGGTATGTTTCATGGGTGATGTTTCACGGGTCTAGGTTTTACTGGTAAGTTTCACGGGTCAAGGTTTCACGGGTAAGTTTCACGGGTAAGTTTCACGGGTGACGTTTCACGGGTCTAGGTTTCACTGGTAAGTTTCACGGGTATGTTTCACGGGTGACGTTTCACGGGTCTAGGTTTCACTGGTAAGTTTCACGGGTCAAGGTTTCACGGGTAAGTTTCACGGGTAAGTTTCACGGGTATGTTTCACGGATGACGTTTCACGGGTCTTGGTTTCACTGGTAAGTTTCACGGGTCAAGGTTTCACGGGTAAGTTTCACGGGTAAGTTTTACGGGTATGTTTTACAGGTGACGTTTCACGGGTAAGTTTCACGGGTAAGTTTCACGGGTATGTTTCACGGGTGAAGTTTCACGGGTCTTGGTTTCACTGGTAAGTTTCACGGGTCAAGGTTTCACGGGTAAGTTTCACGGGTAAGTTTTACGGGTATGTTTTACAGGTGACGTTTCACGGGTAAGTTTCACGGGTAAGTTTCACGGGTATGTTTCACGGGTGAAGTTTCACGGGTCTAGGTTTCACTGGTAAGTTTCACGGGTCAAGGTTTCACGGGTAAGTTTCACGGGTAAGTTTTACGGAAAAGTTTCACGGGTGACGTTTCACGGGTCTAGGTTTCACTGGAAAGTTTCACGGGTCAAGGATTCACGGGTAAGTTTCACGGGTAAGTTTTACGGGTATGTTTTACGGGTATGTTTTACAGGTGACGTTTCACGGGTCTAGGTTTCACTGGTAAGTTTCACGGGTCAAGGTTTCACGGGTAAGATTCACGGGTAAGTTTCACGGGTATGTTTCATGGGTGATGTTTCACGGGTCTAGGTTTCACTGGTAAGTTTCACGGGTCAAGGTTTTACAGGTAAGTTTCACTGGTAAGTTTCACGGGTATGTTTCACGGGTGACGTTTCACGGGTCTAGGTTTCACTGGTAAGTTTCACGGGTCAATGTTTAACGGGTATGTTTCACGGGTAAGTTTCACGGGTATGTTTCACGGGTGACGTTTCACGGGTCCAGGTTTCACTAGTAAGTTTCACGGGTCAAGGTTTCACGGGTAAGTTTCACGGGTAAGTTTCAGGGGTATGTTTCATGGGTGATGTTTCACGGGTCTAGGTTTTACTGGTAAGTTTCACGGGTCAAGGTTTCACGGGTAAGTTTCACGGGTAAGTTTCACGGGTGACGTTTCACGGGTCTAGGTTTCACTGGTAAGTTTCACGGGTATGTTTCACGGGTAAGTTTTACGGGTATGTTTTACAGGTGACGTTTCACGGGTCTAGGTTTCACTGGTAAGTTTCACGGGTCAAGGTTTCACGGGTCAAGGTTTCACGGGTAAGTTTCACGGGTAAGTTTCACGGGTATGTTTTACAGGTGACTTTTCACGGGTCTAGGTTTCACTGGTAAGTTTCACGGGTCAAGGTTTCACGGGTAAGATTCACGGGTTAGTTTCACGGGTATGTTTCACGGGTGACGTTTCACGGGTCTAGGTTTCCCTGGAAAGTTTCACGGGTCAAGGTTTCACGGGTAAGTTTCACGGGTAAGTTTCACGGGTATGTTTCACGGGTGACGTTTCACAGGTCTAGGTTTCACTGGTAAGTTTCACGGGTCAAGGTTTCACGGGTAAGTTTCACGGGTAAGTTTCACGGGTATGTTTCACGGGTGACGTTTCACGGGTCTAGGTTTCACTGGTAAGTTTCACGGGTCAAGGTTTCACGGGTAAGTTTCACGGGTAAGTTTCACGGGTATGTTTCACGGATGACGTTTCACGGGTCTTGGTTTCACTGGTAAGTTTGACGGGTCAAGGTTTCACGGGTAAGTTTCACGGGTAAGTTTTACGGGTATGTTTTACAGGTGACGTTTCACGGGTAAGTTTCACGGGTAAGTTTCACGGGTATGTTTCACGGGTGACGTTTCACGGGTCTAGGTTTCACTGGTAAGTTTCACGGGTCAAGGTTTCACGGGTAAGTTTCACGGGTAAGTTTTACGGGTAAGTTTCACGGGTGACGTTTCACGGGTCTAGGTTTCACTGGAAAGTTTCACGGGTCAAGGATTCACGGGTAAGTTTCACGGGTAAGTTTTACGGGTATGTTTTACAGGTGACGTTTCACGGGTCTAGGTTTCACTGGTAAGTTTCACGGGTCAAGGTTTCACGGGTAAGTTTCACGGGTAAGTTTCACGGGTATGTTTCATGGGTGATGTTTCACGGGTCTAGGTTTTACTGGTAAGTTTCACGGGTCAAGGTTTCACGGGTAAGTTTCACGGGTAAGTTTCACGGGTGACGTTTCACGGGTCTAGGTTTCACTGGTAAGTTTCACGGGTATGTTTCACGGGTGACGTTTCACGGGTCTAGGTTTCACTGGTAAGTTTCACGGGTCAAGGTTTCACGGGTAAGTTTCACGGGTAAGTTTCACAAGTATGTTTCACGGGTAAGTTTCACGGGTGACGTTTCACGGGTCTAGGTTTCACTGGTAAGTTTCACGGGTATGTTTCACGGGTGACGTTTCACGGGTCTAGGTTTCACTGGTAAGTTTCACGGGTCAAGGTTTCACGGGTAAGTTTCACGGGTAAGTTTCACGGGTATGTTTCACGGATGACGTTTCACGGGTCTTGGTTTCACTGGTAAGTTTCACGGGTCAAGGTTTCACGGGTAAGTTTCACGGGTAAGTTTTACGGGTATGTTTTACAGGTGACGTTTCACGGGTAAGTTTCACGGGTAAGTTTCACGGGTATGTTTCACGGGTGACGTTTCACGGGTCTTGGTTTCACTGGTAAGTTTCACGGGTCAAGGTTTCACGGGTAAGTTTCACGGGTAAGTTTCACGGGTATGTTTCACGGGTGACGTTTCACGGGTCTAGGTTTCACTGGTAAGTTTCACGGGTCAAGGTTTCACGAGTAAGTTTCACGGGTAAGTATCACGGGTATGTTTCATGGGTGATGTTTCACGGGTCTAGGTTTTACTGGTAAGTTTCACGGGTCAAGGTTTCACGGGTAAGTTTCACGGGTAAGTTTCACGGGTGACGTTTCACGGGTCTAGGTTTCACTGGTAAGTTTCACGGGTATGTTTCACGGGTGACGTTTCACGGGTCTAGGTTTCACTGGTAAGTTTCACGGGTCAAGGTTTCACGGGTAAGTTTCACGGGTAAGTTTCACGGGTAAGTTTCACGGGTAAGTTTCACGGGTATGTTTCACGGATGACGTTTCACGGGTCTTGGTTTCACTGGTAAGTTTTACGGGTCAAGGTTTCACGGGTAAGTTTCACGGGTAAGTTTTACGGGTATGTTTTACAGGTGACGTTTCACGGGTAAGTTTCACGGGTAAGTTTCACGGGTATGTTTCACGGGTGACGTTTCACGGGTCTAGGTTTTACTGGTAAGTTTCACGGGTCAAGGTTTCACGGGTAAGTTTCACGGGTAAGTTTCACGGGTATGTTTCATGGGTGATGTTTCACGGGTCTAGGTTTTACTGGTAAGTTTCACGGGTCAAGGTTTCACGGGTAAGTTTCACGGGTAAGTTTCACGGGTGACGTTTCACGGGTCTAGGTTTCACTGGTAAGTTTCACGGGTATGTTTTACAGGTGACGTTTCACGGGTAAGTTTCACGGGTAAGTTTCACGGGTAAGTTTCACGGGTATGTTTCACGGGTGACGTTTCACGGGTCTTGGTTTCACTGGTAAGTTTCACGGGTCAAGGTTTCACGGGTAAGTTTCACGGGTATGTTTCACGGGTGACGTTTCACGGGTCTAGGTTTCACTGGTAAGTTTCACGGGTCAAGGTTTCACGGGTAAGTTTCACGGGTAAGTTTTACGGGTAAGTTTCACGGGTCTAGGTTTCACTGGTAAGTTTCACGGGTCAAGGTTTCACGGGTAAGTTTCACGGGTAAGTTTCACGGGTATGTTTCACGGGTGACGTTTCACGGGTCTAGGTTTCACTGGAAAGTTTCACGGATCAAGGTTTCACGGGTAAGTTTCACGGGTAAGTTTTACGGGTATGTTTTACAGGTGACGTTTCACGGGTCTAGGTTTCACTGGTAAGTTTCATGGGTCAAGGTTTCACGGGTAAGTTTCACGGGTAAGTTTCACGGGTGACGTTTCACGGGTCTAGGTTTCACTGGTAAGTTTCACGGGTCAATGTTTCACGGGTAAGATTCACGGGTAAGTTTCACGGGTATGTTTCACGGGTGACGTTTCACGGGTATAGGTTTCACTAGTAAGTTTCACGGGTCAAGGTTTCACGGGTAAGTTTCACGGGTAAGTTTCACGGGTATGTTTCACGGGTGACGTTTCACGGGTCTAGGTTTCACTGGTAAGTTTCACGGGTCAAGGTTTCACGGGTAAGTTTCACGGGTAAGTTTCACGGGTAAGTTTCACGGGTATGTTTCACGGGTGACGTTTCACGGGTCTAGGTTTCACTGGTAAGTTTCAAGGGTCAAGGTTTCACGGGTAAAATTTACGGGTAAGTTTCACGGGTAAGTTTTACGCGTAAGTTTCACGGGTGACGTTTCACGGGTCTAGGTTTCACTGGTAAGTTTCACGGGTCAAGGTTTCACGGGTAAGTTTAACGGGTAAGTTTTACGGGTAAGTTTCACGGGTGACGTTTCACGGGTCTAGGTTTCACTGGTAAGTTTCACAGGTCTAGGTTTCACTGGTAAGTTTCACGGGTCAAGGTTTCACGGGTAAGTTTCACGGGTAAGTTTCACGGGTATGTTTCACGGGTGACATTTCACGGGTCTAGGTTTCACTGGAAAGTTTCACGGATCAAGGTTTCACGGGTAAGTTTCACGGGTAAGTTTTACGGGTATGTTTTACAGGTGACGTTTCACGGGTCTAGGTTTCACTGGTAAGTTTCACGGGTCAAGGTTTCACGGGTAAGTTTCACGGGTAAGTTTCACGGGTATGTTTCATAGGTGATGTTTCACGGGTCTAGGTTTTACTGGTAAGTTTCACGGGTCAAGGTTTCACGGGTAAGTTTCACGGGTAAGTTTCACGGGTGACGTTTCACGGGTCTAGGTTTCACTGGTAAGTTTCACGGGTATGTTTCACGGGTGATGTTTCACGGGTCTAGGTTTCACTGGTAAGTTTCACGGGTCAAGGTTTCACGGGTAAGTTTCACGGGTAAGTTTCACGGGTATGTTTCACGGATGACGTTTCACGGGTCTTGGTTTCACTGGTAAGTTTCACGGGTCAAGGTTTCACGGGTAAGTTTCACGGGTAAGTTTTACGGGTATGTTTTACAGGTGACGTTTCACGGGTAAGTTTCACGGGTAAGTTTCACGGGTATGTTTCACGGGTGACGTTTCACGGGTCTAGGTTTCACTGGTAAGTTTCACGGGTCAAGGTTTCACGGGTAAGTTTCACGGGTAAGTTTTACGGGTAAGTTTCACGGGTGACGTTTCACGGGTCTAGGTTTCACTGGAAAGTTTCACGGGTCAAGGATTCACGGGTAAGTTTCACGGGTAAGTTTTACGGGTATGTTTTACAGGTGACGTTTCACGGGTCTAGGTTTCACTGGTAAGTTTCACGGGTCAAGGTTTCACGGGTAAGTTTCACGGGTATGTTTCATGGGTGATGTTTCACGGGTCTAGGTTTTACTGGTAAGTTTCACGGGTCAAGGTTTCACGGGTAAGTTTCACGGGTAAGTTTCACGGGTGACGTTTCACGGGTCTAGGTTTCACTGGTAAGGTTCACGGGTATGTTTCACGGGTGACGTTTCACGGGTCTAGGTTTCACTGGTAAGTTTCACGGGTCAAGGTTTCACGGGTAAGTTTCACGGGTAAGTTTCACGGGTATGTTTCACGGGTAAGTTGCACGGGTGACGTTTCACGGGTCTAGGTTTCACTGGTAAGTTTCACGGGTATGTTTCACGGGTGACGTTTCACGGGTCTAGGTTTCACTGGTAAGTTTCACGGGTATGTTTCATGGGTGATGTTTCACGGGTCTAGGTTTTACTGGTAAGTTTCACGGGTCAAGGTTTCACGGGTAAGTTTCACGGGTAAGTTTCACGGGTGACGTTTCACGGGTCTAGGTTTCACTGGTAAGTTTCACGGGTATGTTTTACAGGTGACGTTTCACGGGTAAGTTTCACGGGTAAGTTTCACGGGTAAGTTTCACGGGTATGTTTCACGGGTGACGTTTCACGGGTCTTGGTTTCACTGGTAAGTTTCACGGGTCAAGGTTTCACGGGTAAGTTTCACGGGTATGTTTCACGGGTGACGTTTCACGGGTCTAGGTTTCACTGGTAAGTTTCACGGGTCAAGGTTTCACGGGTAAGTTTCACGGGTAAGTTTTACGGGTAAGTTTCACGGGTCTAGGTTTCACTGGTAAGTTTCACGGGTCAAGGTTTCACGGGTAAGTTTCACGGGTAAGTTTCACGGGTATGTTTCACGGGTGACGTTTCACGGGTCTAGGTTTCACTGGAAAGTTTCACGGATCAAGGTTTCACGGGTAAGTTTCACGGGTAAGTTTTACGGGTATGTTTTACAGGTGACGTTTCACGGGTCTAGGTTTCACTGGTAAGTTTCATGGGTCAAGGTTTCACGGGTAAGTTTCACGGGTAAGTTTCACGGGTGACGTTTCACGGGTCTAGGTTTCACTGGTAAGTTTCACGGGTCAATGTTTCACGGGTAAGATTCACGGGTAAGTTTCACGGGTATGTTTCACGGGTGACGTTTCACGGGTATAGGTTTCACTAGTAAGTTTCACGGGTCAAGGTTTCACGGGTAAGTTTCACGGGTAAGTTTCACGGGTATGTTTCACGGGTGACGTTTCACGGGTCTAGGTTTCACTGGTAAGTTTCACGGGTCAAGGTTTCACGGGTAAGTTTCACGGGTAAGTTTCACGGGTAAGTTTCACGGGTATGTTTCACGGGTGACGTTTCACGGGTCTAGGTTTCACTGGTAAGTTTCAAGGGTCAAGGTTTCACGGGTAAAATTTACGGGTAAGTTTCACGGGTAAGTTTTACGCGTAAGTTTCACGGGTGACGTTTCACGGGTCTAGGTTTCACTGGTAAGTTTCACGGGTCAAGGTTTCACGGGTAAGTTTAACGGGTAAGTTTTACGGGTAAGTTTCACGGGTGACGTTTCACGGGTCTAGGTTTCACTGGTAAGTTTCACAGGTCTAGGTTTCACTGGTAAGTTTCACGGGTCAAGGTTTCACGGGTAAGTTTCACGGGTAAGTTTCACGGGTATGTTTCACGGGTGACATTTCACGGGTCTAGGTTTCACTGGAAAGTTTCACGGATCAAGGTTTCACGGGTAAGTTTCACGGGTAAGTTTTACGGGTATGTTTTACAGGTGACGTTTCACGGGTCTAGGTTTCACTGGTAAGTTTCACGGGTCAAGGTTTCACGGGTAAGTTTCACGGGTAAGTTTCACGGGTATGTTTCATAGGTGATGTTTCACGGGTCTAGGTTTTACTGGTAAGTTTCACGGGTCAAGGTTTCACGGGTAAGTTTCACGGGTAAGTTTCACGGGTGACGTTTCACGGGTCTAGGTTTCACTGGTAAGTTTCACGGGTATGTTTCACGGGTGATGTTTCACGGGTCTAGGTTTCACTGGTAAGTTTCACGGGTCAAGGTTTCACGGGTAAGTTTCACGGGTAAGTTTCACGGGTATGTTTCACGGATGACGTTTCACGGGTCTTGGTTTCACTGGTAAGTTTCACGGGTCAAGGTTTCACGGGTAAGTTTCACGGGTAAGTTTTACGGGTATGTTTTACAGGTGACGTTTCACGGGTAAGTTTCACGGGTAAGTTTCACGGGTATGTTTCACGGGTGACGTTTCACGGGTCTAGGTTTCACTGGTAAGTTTCACGGGTCAAGGTTTCACGGGTAAGTTTCACGGGTAAGTTTTACGGGTAAGTTTCACGGGTGACGTTTCACGGGTCTAGGTTTCACTGGAAAGTTTCACGGGTCAAGGATTCACGGGTAAGTTTCACGGGTAAGTTTTACGGGTATGTTTTACAGGTGACGTTTCACGGGTCTAGGTTTCACTGGTAAGTTTCACGGGTCAAGGTTTCACGGGTAAGTTTCACGGGTATGTTTCATGGGTGATGTTTCACGGGTCTAGGTTTTACTGGTAAGTTTCACGGGTCAAGGTTTCACGGGTAAGTTTCACGGGTAAGTTTCACGGGTGACGTTTCACGGGTCTAGGTTTCACTGGTAAGGTTCACGGGTATGTTTCACGGGTGACGTTTCACGGGTCTAGGTTTCACTGGTAAGTTTCACGGGTCAAGGTTTCACGGGTAAGTTTCACGGGTAAGTTTCACGGGTATGTTTCACGGGTAAGTTGCACGGGTGACGTTTCACGGGTCTAGGTTTCACTGGTAAGTTTCACGGGTATGTTTCACGGGTGACGTTTCACGGGTCTAGGTTTCACTGGTAAGTTTCACGGGTCAAGGTTTCACGGGTAAGTTTCACGGGTAAGTTTCACGGGTAAGTTTCACGGGTATGTTTCACGGATGACGTTTCACGGGTCTTGGTTTCACTGGTAAGTTTCACGGGTCAAGGTTTCACGGGTAAGTTTCACGGGTAAGTTTTACGGGTATGTTTTACAGGTGACGTTTCACGGGTAAGTTTCACGGGTAAGTTTCACGGGTATGTTTCACGGGTGACGTTTCACGGGTCTAGGTTTCACTGGTAAGTTTCACGGGTCAAGGTTTCACGGGTAAGTTTTACGGGTATGTTTCACGGGTGACGTTTCACGGGTCTAGGTTTCACTGGTAAGTTTCACGGGTCAAGGTTTCACGGGTAAGTTTCACGGGTAAGTTTTACGGGTAAGTTTTACGGGTCTAGGTTTCAATGGTAAGTTTCACGGGTCAAGGTTTCACGGGTAAGTTTCACGGGTAAGTTTCACGGGTATGTTTCACGGGTGACGTTTCACGGGTCTAGGTTTCACTGGTAAGTTTCACGGGTCAAGGTTTCACGGGTAAGTTTCACGGGTCTAGGTTTCACTGGTAAGTTTCACGGGTCAAGGTTTCACGGGTAAGTTTCACGGGTATGTTTCACGGGTGACGTTTCACGGGTCTAGGTTTCACTGGTAAGTTTCACGGGTCAAGGTTTCACGGGTAAGTTTCACGGGTAAGTTTTACGGGTAAGTTTTACGGGTCTAGGTTTCAATGGTAAGTTTCACGGGTCAAGGTTTCACGGGTAAGTTTCACGGGTAAGTTTCACGGGTATGTTTCACGGGTGACGTTTCACGGGTCTAGGTTTCACTGGTAAGTTTCACGGGTCAAGGTTTCACGGGTAAGTTTCACGGGTAAGTTTCACGGGTAAGTTTCACGGGTATGTTTCACGGATGACGTTTCACGGGTCTTGGTTTCACTGGTAAGTTTCACGGGTCAAGGTTTCACGGGTAAGTTTCACGGGTAAGTTTTACGGGTATGTTTTACAGGTGACGTTTCACGGGTAAGTTTCACGGGTAAGTTTCACGGGTATGTTTCACGGGTGACGTTTCACGGGTCTAGGTTTTACTGGTAAGTTTCACGGGTCAAGGTTTCACGGGTAAGTTTCACGGGTAAGTTTCACGGGTCAAGGTTTCACGGGTAAGTTTCACGGGTAAGTTTCACGGGTAAGTTTCACGGGTAAGTTTCACGGGTATGTTTCACGGATGACGTTTCACGGGTCTTGGTTTCACTGGTAAGTTTTACGGGTCAAGGTTTCACGGGTAAGTTTCACGGGTAAGTTTTACGGGTATGTTTTACAGGTGACGTTTCACGGGTAAGTTTCACGGGTAAGTTTCACGGGTATGTTTCACGGGTGACGTTTCACGGGTCTAGGTTTTTATGGTAAGTTTCACGGGTCAAGGTTTCACGGGTAAGTTTCACGGGTAAGTTTCACGGGTATGTTTCATGGGTGATGTTTCACGGGTCTAGGTTTTACTGGTAAGTTTCACGGGTCAAGGTTTCACGGGTAAGTTTCACGGGTAAGTTTCACGGGTGACGTTTCACGGGTCTAGGTTTCACTGGTAAGTTTCACGGGTATGTTTTACAGGTGACGTTTCACGGGTAAGTTTCACGGGTAAGTTTCACTGGAAAGTTTCACGGATCAAGGTTTCACGGGTAAGTTTCACGGGTAAGTTTTACGGGTATGTTTTACAGGTGACGTTTCACGGGTCTAGGTTTCACTGGTAAGTTTCACGGGTCAAGGTTTCACGGGTAAGTTTCACGGGTCAAGGTTTCACGGGTAAGTTTCAGGGTAAGTTTCACGGGTGACGTTTCACGGGTCTAGGTTTCACTGGTAAGTTTCACGGGTATGTTTCACGGGTGATGTTTCACGGGTCTAGGTTTCACTGGTAAGTTTCACGGGTCAAGGTTTCACGGGTAAGTTTCACGGGTAAGTTTCACGGGTATGTTTCACGGATGACGTTTCACGGGTCTTGGTTTCACTGGTAAGTTTCACGGGTCAAGGTTTCACGGGTAAGTTTCACGGGTAAGTTTTACGGGTATGTTTTACAGGTGACGTTTCACGGGTAAGTTTCACGGGTAAGTTTCACGGGTATGTTTCACGGGTGACGTTTCACGGGTCTAGGTTTCACTGGTAAGTTTCACGGGTCAAGGTTTCACGGGTAAGTTTCACGGGTAAGTTTTACGGGTAAGTTTCACGGGTGACGTTTCGCGGGTCTAGGTTTCACTGGAAAGTTTCACGGGTCAAGGATTCACGGGTAAGTTTCACGGGTAAGTTTTACGGGTATGTTTTACAGGTGACGTTTCACGGGTCTAGGTTTCACTGGTAAGTTTCACGGGTCAAGGTTTCACGGGTAAGTTTCACGGGTATGTTTCATGGGTGATGTTTCACGGGTCTAGGTTTTACTGGTAAGTTTCACGGGTCAAGGTTTCACGGGTAAGTTTCACGGGTAAGTTTCACGGGTGACGTTTCACGGGTCTAGGTTTCACTGGTAAGGTTCACGGGTATGTTTCACGGGTGACGTTTCACGGGTCTAGGTTTCACTGGTAAGTTTCACGGGTCAAGGTTTCACGGGTAAGTTTCACGGGTAAGTTTCACGGGTATGTTTCACGGGTAAGTTGCACGGGTGACGTTTCACGGGTCTAGGTTTCACTGGTAAGTTTCACGGGTCAAGGTTTCACGGGTAAGTTTAACGGGTAAGTTTTACGGGTAAGTTTCACGGGTGACGTTTCACGGGTCTAGGTTTCACTGGTAAGTTTCACAGGTCTAGGTTTCACTGGTAAGTTTCACGGGTCAAGGTTTCACGGGTAAGTTTCACGGGTAAGTTTCACGGGTATGTTTCACGGGTGACATTTCACGGGTCTAGGTTACCAGTGAAACCTAGACCCGTGAAACGTCACCCGTGAAACATACCCGTGAAACTTACCCGTGAAACTTACCCGTGAAACTTACCCGTGAAACCTTGACCCGTGAAACTTACCAGTGAAACCTAGACCCGTGAAACGTCACCCGTGAAACATACCCGTGAAACTTACCCGTGAAACTTACCCGTGAAACCTTGACCCGTGAAACTTACTAGTGAAACCTATACCCGTGAAACGTCACCCGTGAAACATACCCGTGAAACTTACCCGTGAATCTTACCCGTGAAACATTGACCCGTGAAACTTACCAGTGAAACCTAGACCCGTGAAACGTCACCCGTGAAACTTACCCGTGAAACTTACCCGTGAAACCTTGACCCATGAAACTTACCAGTGAAACCTAGACCCGTGAAACGTCACCTGTAAAACATACCCGTAAAACTTACCCGTGAAACTTACCCGTGAAACCTTGATCCGTGAAACTTTCCAGTGAAACCTAGACCCGTGAAACGTCACCCGTGAAACATACCCGTGAAACTTACCCGTGAAACTTACCCGTGAAACCTTGACCCGTGAAACTTACCAGTGAAACCTATGTTTCACGGGTGACGTTTCACGGGTCTAGGTTTCACTGGTAAGTTTCACGGGTCAAGGTTTCACGGGTAAGTTTCACGGGTAAGTTTCACGGGTAAGTTTCACGGGTATGTTTCACGGATGACGTTTCACGGGTCTTGGTTTCACTGGTAAGTTTCACGGGTCAAGGTTTCACGGGTAAGTTTCACGGGTAAGTTTTACGGGTATGTTTTACAGGTGACGTTTCACGGGTAAGTTTCACGGGTAAGTTTCACGGGTATGTTTCACGGGTGACGTTTCACGGGTCTAGGTTTCACTGGTAAGTTTCACGGGTCAAGGTTTCACGGGTAAGTTTTACGGGTATGTTTCACGGGTGACGTTTCACGGGTCTAGGTTTCACTGGTAAGTTTCACGGGTCAAGGTTTCACGGGTAAGTTTCACGGGTAAGTTTTACGGGTAAGTTTTACGGGTCTAGGTTTCAATGGTAAGTTTCACGGGTCAAGGTTTCACGGGTAAGTTTCACGGGTAAGTTTCACGGGTATGTTTCACGGGTGACGTTTCACGGGTCTAGGTTTCACTGGTAAGTTTCACGGGTCAAGGTTTCACGGGTAAGTTTCACGGGTCTAGGTTTCACTGGTAAGTTTCACGGGTCAAGGTTTCACGGGTAAGTTTCACGGGTATGTTTCACGGGTGACGTTTCACGGGTCTAGGTTTCACTGGTAAGTTTCACGGGTCAAGGTTTCACGGGTAAGTTTCACGGGTAAGTTTTACGGGTAAGTTTTACGGGTCTAGGTTTCAATGGTAAGTTTCACGGGTCAAGGTTTCACGGGTAAGTTTCACGGGTAAGTTTCACGGGTATGTTTCACGGGTGACGTTTCACGGGTCTAGGTTTCACTGGTAAGTTTCACGGGTCAAGGTTTCACGGGTAAGTTTCACGGGTAAGTTTCACGGGTAAGTTTCACGGGTATGTTTCACGGATGACGTTTCACGGGTCTTGGTTTCACTGGTAAGTTTCACGGGTCAAGGTTTCACGGGTAAGTTTCACGGGTAAGTTTTACGGGTATGTTTTACAGGTGACGTTTCACGGGTAAGTTTCACGGGTAAGTTTCACGGGTATGTTTCACGGGTGACGTTTCACGGGTCTAGGTTTTACTGGTAAGTTTCACGGGTCAAGGTTTCACGGGTAAGTTTCACGGGTAAGTTTCACGGGTCAAGGTTTCACGGGTAAGTTTCACGGGTAAGTTTCACGGGTAAGTTTCACGGGTAAGTTTCACGGGTATGTTTCACGGATGACGTTTCACGGGTCTTGGTTTCACTGGTAAGTTTTACGGGTCAAGGTTTCACGGGTAAGTTTCACGGGTAAGTTTTACGGGTATGTTTTACAGGTGACGTTTCACGGGTAAGTTTCACGGGTAAGTTTCACGGGTATGTTTCACGGGTGACGTTTCACGGGTCTAGGTTTTTATGGTAAGTTTCACGGGTCAAGGTTTCACGGGTAAGTTTCACGGGTAAGTTTCACGGGTATGTTTCATGGGTGATGTTTCACGGGTCTAGGTTTTACTGGTAAGTTTCACGGGTCAAGGTTTCACGGGTAAGTTTCACGGGTAAGTTTCACGGGTGACGTTTCACGGGTCTAGGTTTCACTGGTAAGTTTCACGGGTATGTTTTACAGGTGACGTTTCACGGGTAAGTTTCACGGGTAAGTTTCACGGGTAAGTTTCACGGGTATGTTTCACGGGTGACGTTTCACGGGTCTTGGTTTCACTGGTAAGTTTCACGGGTCAAGGTTTCACGGGTAAGTTTCACGGGTATGTTTCACGGGTGACGTTTCACGGGTCTAGGTTTCACTGGTAAGTTTCACGGGTCAAGGTTTCACGGGTAAGTTTCACGGGTAAGTTTTACGGGTAAGTTTCACGAGTCTAGGTTTCACTGGTAAGTTTCACGGGTCAAGGTTTCACGGGTAAGTTTCACGGGTAAGTTTCACGGGTATGTTTCACGGGTGACGTTTCACGGGTCTAGGTTTCACTGGAAAGTTTCACGGATCAAGGTTTCACGGGTAAGTTTCACGGGTAAGTTTTACGGGTATGTTTTACAGGTGACGTTTCACGGGTCTAGGTTTCACTGGTAAGTTTCATGGGTCAAGGTTTCACGGGTAAGTTTCACGGGTAAGTTTCACGGGTGACGTTTCACGGGTCTAGGTTTCACTGGTAAGTTTCACGGGTCAATGTTTCACGGGTAAGATTCACGGGTAAGTTTCACGGGTATGTTTCACGGGTGACGTTTCACGGGTATAGGTTTCACTAGTAAGTTTCACGGGTCAAGGTTTCACGGGTAAGTTTCACGGGTAAGTTTCACGGGTATGTTTCACGGGTGACGTTTCACGGGTCTAGGTTTCACTGGTAAGTTTCACGGGTCAAGGTTTCACGGGTAAGTTTCACGGGTAAGTTTCACGGGTAAGTTTCACGGGTATGTTTCACGGGTGACGTTTCACGGGTCTAGGTTTCACTGGTAAGTTTCACGGGTCAAGGTTTCACGGGTAAAATTTACGGGTAAGTTTCACGGGTAAGTTTTACGCGTAAGTTTCACGGGTGACGTTTCACGGGTCTAGGTTTCACTGGTAAGTTTCACGGGTCAAGGTTTCACGGGTAAGTTTAACGGGTAAGTTTTACGGGTAAGTTTCACGGGTGACGTTTCACGGGTCTAGGTTTCACTGGTAAGTTTCACAGGTCTAGGTTTCACTGGTAAGTTTCACGGGTCAAGGTTTCACGGGTAAGTTTCACGGGTAAGTTTCACGGGTATGTTTCACGGGTGACATTTCACGGGTCTAGGTTTCACTGGAAAGTTTCACGGATCAAGGTTTCACGGGTAAGTTTCACGGGTAAGTTTTACGGGTATGTTTTACAGGTGACGTTTCACGGGTCTAGGTTTCACTGGTAAGTTTCACGGGTCAAGGTTTCACGGGTAAGTTTCACGGGTAAGTTTCACGGGTATGTTTCATAGGTGATGTTTCACGGGTCTAGGTTTTACTGGTAAGTTTCACGGGTCAAGGTTTCACGGGTAAGTTTCACGGGTAAGTTTCACGGGTGACGTTTCACGGGTCTAGGTTTCACTGGTAAGTTTCACGGGTATGTTTCACGGGTGATGTTTCACGGGTCTAGGTTTCACTGGTAAGTTTCACGGGTCAAGGTTTCACGGGTAAGTTTCACGGGTAAGTTTCACGGGTATGTTTCACGGATGACGTTTCACGGGTCTTGGTTTCACTGGTAAGTTTCACGGGTCAAGGTTTCACGGGTAAGTTTCACGGGTAAGTTTTACGGGTATGTTTTACAGGTGACGTTTCACGGGTAAGTTTCACGGGTAAGTTTCACGGGTATGTTTCACGGGTGACGTTTCACGGGTCTAGGTTTCACTGGTAAGTTTCACGGGTCAAGGTTTCACGGGTAAGTTTCACGGGTAAGTTTTACGGGTAAGTTTCACGGGTGACGTTTCACGGGTCTAGGTTTCACTGGAAAGTTTCACGGGTCAAGGATTCACGGGTAAGTTTCACGGGTAAGTTTTACGGGTATGTTTTACAGGTGACGTTTCACGGGTCTAGGTTTCACTGGTAAGTTTCACGGGTCAAGGTTTCACGGGTAAGTTTCACGGGTAAGTTTCACGGGTATGTTTCATGGGTGATGTTTCACGGGTCTAGGTTTTACTGGTAAGTTTCACGGGTCAAGGTTTCACGGGTAAGTTTCACGGGTAAGTTTCACGGGTGACGTTTCACGGGTCTAGGTTTCACTGGTAAGTTTCACGGGTATGTTTCACGGGTGACGTTTCACGGGTCTAGGTTTCACTGGTAAGTTTCACGGGTCAAGGTTTCACGGGTAAGTTTCACGGGTAAGTTTCACGGGTATGTTTCACGGGTAAGTTTCACGGGTGACGTTTCACGGGTCTAGGTTTCACTGGTAAGTTTCACGGGTATGTTTCACGGGTGACGTTTCACGGGTCTAGGTTTCACTGGTAAGTTTCACGGGTCAAGGTTTCACGGGTAAGTTTCACGGGTAAGTTTCACGGGTATGTTTCACGGATGACGTTTCACGGGTCTTGGTTTCACTGGTAAGTTTCACGGGTCAAGGTTTCACGGGTAAGTTTCACGGGTAAGTTTTACGGGTATGTTTTACAGGTGACGTTTCACGGGTAAGTTTCACGGGTAAGTTTCACGGGTAAGTTTCACGGGTATGTTTCACGGGTGACGTTTCACGGGTCTAGGTTTCACTGGTAAGTTTCACGGGTCAAGGTTTCACGGGTAAGTTTCACGGGTATGTTTCACGGGTGACGTTTCACGGGTCTAGGTTTCACTGGTAAGTTTCACGGGTCAAGGTTTCACGGGTAAGTTTCACGGGTAAGTTTTACGGGTAAGTTTTACGGGTCTAGGTTTCAATGGTAAGTTTCACGGGTCAAGGTTTCACGGGTAAGTTTCACGGGTAAGTTTCACGGGTATGTTTCACGGGTGACGTTTCACGGGTCTAGGTTTCACTGGTAAGTTTCACGGGTCAAGGTTTCACGGGTAAGTTTCACGGGTAAGTTTCACGGGTAAGTTTCACGGGTATGTTTCACGGATGACGTTTCACGGGTCTTGGTTTCACTGGTAAGTTTCACGGGTCAAGATTTCACGGGTAAGTTTCACGGGTAAGTTTTACGGGTATGTTTTACAGGTGACGTTTCACGGGTAAGTTTCACGGGTAAGTTTCACGGGTATGTTTCACGGGTGACGTTTCACGGGTCTAGGTTTTACTGGTAAGTTTCACGGGTCAAGGTTTTACGGGTAAGTTTCACGGGTAAGTTTCACGGGTATGTTTCATGGGTGATGTTTCACGGGTCTAGGTTTTATTGGTAAGTTTCACGGGTCAAGGTTTCACGGGTAAGTTTCACGGGTAAGTTTCACGGGTGACGTTTCACGGGTCTAGGTTTCACTGGTAAGTTTCACGGGTATGTTTTACAGGTGACGTTTCACGGGTAAGTTTCACGGGTATGTTTCACGGGTGACGTTTCACGGGTCTTGGTTTCACTGGTAAGTTTCACGGGTCAAGGTTTCACGGGTAAGTTTCACGGGTATGTTTCACGGGTGACGTTTCACGGGTCTAGGTTTCACTGGTAAGTTTCACGGGTCAAGGTTTCACGGGTAAGTTTCACGGGTAAGTTTTACGGGTAAGTTTCACGGGTCTAGGTTTCACTGGTAAGTTTCACGGGTCAAGGTTTCACGGGTAAGTTTCACGGGTAAGTTTCACGGGTATGTTTCACGGGTGACGTTTCACGGGTCTAGGTTTTACTGGAAAGTTTCACGGATCAAGGTTTCACGGGTAAGTTTCACGGGTAAGTTTTACGGGTATGTTTTACAGGTGACGTTTCACGGGTCTAGGTTTCACTGGTAAGTTTCACGGGTCAAGGTTTCACGGGTAAGTTTCACGGGTAAGTTTCACGGGTGACGTTTCACGGGACTAGGTTTCACTGGTAAGTTTCACGGGTCAAGGTTTCACGGGTAAGATTCACGGGTAAGTTTCACGGGTATGTTTCACGGGTGACGTTTCACGGGTATAGGTTTCACTAGTAAGTTTCACGGGTCAAGGTTTCACGGGTAAGTTTCACGGGTAAGTTTCACGGGTATGTTTCACGGGTGACGTTTCACGGGTCTAGGTTTCACTGGTAAGTTTCACGGGTCAAGGTTTCACGGGTAAGTTTCACGGGTAAGTTTCACGGGTATGTTTCACGGGTGACGTTTCACGGGTCTAGGTTTCACTGGTAAGTTTCACGGGTCAAGGTTTCACGGGTAAAATTTACGGGTAAGTTTCACGGGTAAGTTTTACGCGTAAGTTTCACGGGTGACGTTTCACGGGTCTAGGTTTCACTGGTAAGTTTCACGGGTCAAGGTTTCACGGGTAAGTTTAACGGGTAAGTTTTACGGGTAAGTTTCACGGGTGACGTTTCACGGGTCTAGGTTTCACTGGTAAGTTTCACGGGTCTAGGTTTCACTGGTAAGTTTCACGGGTCAAGGTTTCACGGGTAAGTTTCACGGGTAAGTTTCACGGGTATGTTTCACGGGTGACGTTTCACGGGTCTAGGTTTCACTGGAAAGTTTCACGGATCAAGGTTTCACGGGTAAGTTTCACGGGTAAGTTTTACGGGTATGTTTTACAGGTGACGTTTCACGGGTCTAGGTTTCACTGGTAAGTTTCACGGGTCAAGGTTTCACGGGTAAGTTTCACGGGTAAGTTTCACGGGTATGTTTCATGGGTGATGTTTCACGGGTCTAGGTTTTACTGGTAAGTTTCACGGGTCAAGGTTTCACGGGTAAGTTTCACGGGTAAGTTTCACGGGTGACGTTTCACGGGTCTAGGTTTCACTGGTAAGTTTCACGGGTATGTTTCACGGGTGACGTTTCACGGGTCTAGGTTTCACTGGTAAGTTTCACGGGTCAAGGTTTCACGGGTAAGTTTCACGGGTAAGTTTCACGGGTATGTTTCACGGATGACGTTTCACGGGTCTTGGTTTCACTGGTAAGTTTCACGGGTCAAGGTTTCACGGGTAAGTTTCACGGGTAAGTTTTACGGGTATGTTTTACAGGTGACGTTTCACGGGTAAGTTTCACGGGTAAGTTTCACGGGTATGTTTCACGGGTGACGTTTCACGGGTCTAGGTTTCACTGGTAAGTTTCACGGGTCAAGGTTTCACGGGTAAGTTTCACGGGTAAGTTTTACGGGTAAGTTTCACGGGTGACGTTTCACGGGTCTAGGTTTCACTGGAAAGTTTCACGGGTCAAGGATTCACGGGTAAGTTTCACGGGTAAGTTTTACGGGTATGTTTTACAGGTGACGTTTCACGGGTCTAGGTTTCACTGGTAAGTTTCACGGGTCAAGGTTTCACGGGTAAGTTTCACGGGTAAGTTTCACGGGTATGTTTCATGGGTGATGTTTCACGGGTCTAGGTTTTACTGGTAAGTTTCACGGGTCAAGGTTTCACGGGTAAGTTTCACGGGTAAGTTTCACGGGTGACGTTTCACGGGTCTAGGTTTCACTGGTAAGTTTCACGGGTATGTTTCACGGGTGACGTTTCACGGGTCTAGGTTTCACTGGTAAGTTTCACGGGTCAAGGTTTCACGGGTAAGTTTCACGGGTAAGTTTCACGGGTATGTTTCACGGTTAAGTTTCACGGGTGACGTTTCACGGGTCTAGGTTTCACTGGTAAGTTTCACGGGTATGTTTCACGGGTGACGTTTCACGGGTCTAGGTTTCACTGGTAAGTTTCACGGGTCAAGGTTTCACGGGTAAGTTTCACGGGTAAGTTTCACGGGTATGTTTCACGGATGACGTTTCACGGGTCTTGGTTTCACTGGTAAGTTTCACGGGTCAAGGTTTCACGGGTAAGTTTCACGGGTAAGTTTTACGGGTATGTTTTACAGGTGACGTTGCACGGGTAAGATTCACGGGTAAGTTTCACGGGTATGTTTCACGGGTGACGTTTCACGGGTCTTGGTTTCACTGGTAAGTTTCACGGGTCAAGGTTTCACGGGTAAGTTTCACGGGTAAGTTTCACGGGTATGTTTCACGGATGACGTTTCACGGGTCTAGGTTTCACTGGTAAGTTTCACGGGTCAAGGTTTCACGGGTAAGTTTCACGGGTAAGTTTTACGGGTAAGTTTTACGGGTCTAGGTTTCAATGGTAAGTTTCACGGGTCAAGGTTTCACGGGTAAGTTTCACGGGTAAGTTTCACGGGTATGTTTCACGGGTGACGTTTCACGGGTCTAGGTTTCACTGGAAAGATTCACGGATCAAGGTTTCACGGGTAAGTTTCACGGGTAAGTTTTACGGGTATGTTTTACAGGTGACGTTTCACGGGTCTAGGTTTCACTGGTAAGTTTCACGGGTCAAGGTTTCACGGGTAAGTTTCACGGGTAAGTTTCACGGGTATGTTTCATGGGTGATGTTTCACGCGTCTAGGTTTTACTGGTAAGTTTCACGGGTCAAGGTTTCACGGGTAAGTTTCACGGGTAAGTTTCACGGGTGACGTTTCACGGGTCTAGGTTTCACTGGTAAGTTTCACGGGTATGTTTCACGGGTGACGTTTCACGGGTCTAGGTTTCACTGGTAAGTTTCACGGGTCAAGGTTTCACGGGTAAGTTTCACTGGTAAGTTTCACGGGTATGTTTCACGGATGACGTTTCACGGGTCTTGGTTTCACTGGTAAGTTTCACGGGTCAAGGTTTTACGGGTAAGTTTCACGGGTAAGTTTTACGGGTATGTTTTACAGGTGACGTTTCACGGGTAAGTTTCACGGGTAAGTTTCACGGGTATGTTTCACGGGTGACGTTTCACGGGTCTAGGTTTCACTGGTAAGTTTCACGGGTCAAGGTTTCACGGGTAAGTTTCACGGGTAAGTTTTACGGGTAAGTTTCACGGGTGACGTTTCACGGGTCTAGGTTTCACTGGAAAGTTTCACGGGTCAAGGATTCACGGGTAAGTTTCACGGGTAAGTTTTACGGGTATGTTTTACAGGTGACGTTTCACGGGTCTAGGTTTCACTGGTAAGTTTCACGGGTCAAGGTTTCACGGGTAAGATTCACGGGTAAGTTTCACGGGTATGTTTCATGGGTGATGTTTCACGGGTCTAGATTTCACTGGTAAGTTTCACGGGTCAAGGTTTTACGGGTAAGTTTCACGGGTATGTTTCACGGGTGACGTTTCACGGGTCTAGGTTTCACTGGTAAGTTTCACGGGTCAAGGTTTCACGGGTAAGATTCACGGGTAAGTTTCACGGGTATGTTTCACGGGTGACGTTTCACGGGTATAGGTTTCACTAGTAAGTTTCACGGGTCAAGGTTTCACGGGTAAGTTTCACGGGTAAGTTTCACGGGTATGTTTCACGGGTGACGTTTCACGGGTCTAGGTTTCACTGGTAAGTTTCACGGGTCAAGGTTTCACGGGTAAGTTTCACGGGTAAGTTTAACGGGTAAGTTTTACGGGTAAGTTTCACAAGTGACGTTTCACGGGTCTAGGTTTCACTGGTAAGTTTCACGGGTCTAGGTTTCACTGGTAAGTTTCACGGGTCAAGGTTTCACGGGTAAGTTTCACGGGTAAGTTTCACGGGTATGTTTCACGGGTGACGTTTCACGGGTCTAGGTTTCACTGGAAAGTTTCACGGATCAAGGTTTCACGGGTAAGTTTCACGGGTAAGTTTTACGGGTATGTTTTACAGGTGACGTTTCACGGGTCTAGGTTTCACTGGTAAGTTTCACGGGTCAAGGTTTCACGGGTAAGTTTCACGGGTAAGTTTCACGGGTATGTTTCATGGGTGATGTTTTACGGGTCTAGGTTTTACTGGTAAGTTTCACGGGTCAAGGTTTCACGGGTAAGTTTCACGGGTATGTTTCACGGGTGACGTTTCACGGGTCTAGGTTTCACTGGTAAGTTTCACGGGTATGTTTCACGGATGACGTTTCACGGGTCTAGGTTTCACTGGTAAGTTTCACGGGTCAAGGTTTCACGGGTAAGTTACACGGGTAAGTTTCACGGGTATGTTTCACGGATGACGTTTCACGGGTCTTGGTTTCACTGGTAAGTTTCACGGGTCAAGGTTTCACGGGTAAGTTTCACGGGTAAGTTTTACGGGTATGTTTTACAGGTGACGTTTCACGGGTAAGTTTCACGGGTAAGTTTCACGGGTATGTTTCACGGGTGACGTTTCACGGGTCTAGGTTTCACTGGTAAGTTTCACGGATCAAGGTTTCACGGGTAAGTTTCACGGGTAAGTTTCACGGGTATGTTTCATGGGTGATGTTTCACGGGTCTAGGTTTTACTGGTAAGTTTCACGGGTCAAGGTTTCACGGGTAAGTTTCACGGGTAAGTTTCACGGGTGACGTTTCACGGGTCTAGGTTTCACTGGTAAGTTTCACGGGTATGTTTCACGGGTGACGTTTCACGGGTCTAGGTTTCACTGGTAAGTTTCACGGGTCAAGGTTTCACGGGTAAGTTTCACGGGTAAGTTTCACGGGTATGTTTCACGGGTAAGTTTCACGGGTGACGTTTCACGGGTCTAGGTTTCACTGGTAAGTTTCACGGGTATGTTTCACGGGTGACGTTTCACGGGTCTAGGTTTCACTGGTAAGTTTCACGGGTCAAGGTTTCACGGGTAAGTTTCACGGGTAAGTTTCACGGGTATGTTTCACGGATGACGTTTCACGGGTCTTGGTTTCACTGGTAAGTTTCACGGGTCAAGGTTTCACGGGTAAGTTTCACGGGTAAGTTTTACGGGTATGTTTTACAGGTGACGTTTCACGGGTAAGTTTCACGGGTAAGTTTCACGGGTATGTTTCACGGGTGACGTTTCACGGGTCTTGGTTTCACTGGTAAGTTTCACGGGTCAAGGTTTCACGGGTAAGTTTCACGGGTAAGTTTCACGGGTATGTTTCACGGATGACGTTTCACGGGTCTAGGTTTCACTGGTAAGTTTCACGGGTCAAGGTTTCACGGGTAAGTTTCACGGGTAAGTTTTACGGGTAAGTTTCACGGGTCTAGGTTTCAATGGTAAGTTTCACGGGTCAAGGTTTCACGGGTAAGTTTCACGGGTAAGTTTCACGGGTATGTTTCACGGGTGACGTTTCACTGGAAAGTTTCACGGATCAAGGTTTCACGGATCAAGGTTTCACGGGTAAGTTTCACGGGTAAGTTTTACGGGTATGTTTTACAGGTGACGTTTCACGGGTCTAGGTTTCACTGGTAAGTTTCACGGGTCAAGGTTTTACGGGTAAGTTTCACGGGTAAGTTTCACGGGTATGTTTCATGGGTGATGTTTCACGCGTCTAGGTTTTACTGGTAAGTTTCACGGGTCAAGGTTTCACGGGTAAGTTTCACGGGTAAGTTTCACGGGTGACGTTTCACGGGTCTAGGTTTCACTGGTAAGTTTCACGGGTATGTTTCACGGGTGACGTTTCACGGGTCTAGGTTTCACTGGTAAGTTTCACGGGTCAAGGTTTCACGGGTAAGTTTCACTGGTAAGTTTCACGGGTATGTTTCACGGATGACGTTTCACGGGTCTTGGTTTCACTGGTAAGTTTCACGGGTCAAGGTTTCACGGGTAAGTTTCACGGGTAAGTTTTACGGGTATGTTTTACAGGTGACGTTTCACGGGTAAGTTTCACGGGTAAGTTTCACGGGTATGTTTCACGGGTGACGTTTCACGGGTCTAGGTTTCACTGGTAAGTTTCACGGGTCAAGGTTTCACGGGTAAGTTTCACGGGTAAGTTTTACGGGTAAGTTTCACGGGTGACGTTTCACGGGTCTAGGTTTCACTGGAAAGTTTCACGGGTCAAGGATTCACGGGTAAGTTTCACGGGTAAGTTTTACGGGTATGTTTTACAGGTGACGTTTCACGGGTCTAGGTTTCACTGGTAAGTTTCACGGGTCAAGGTTTCACGGGTAAGATTCACGGGTAAGTTTCACGGGTATGTTTCATGGGTGATGTTTCACGGGTCTAGGTTTCACTGGTAAGTTTCACGGGTCAAGGTTTTACGGGTAAGTTTCACGGGTATGTTTCACGGGTGACGTTTCACGGGTCTAGGTTTCACTGGTAAGTTTCACGGGTCAAGGTTTCACGGGTAAGATTCACGGGTAAGTTTCACGGGTATGTTTCACGGGTGACGTTTCACGGGTATAGGTTTCACTAGTAAGTTTCACGGGTCAAGGTTTCACGGGTCTAGGTTTCACTGGTAAGTTTCACGGGTCAAGGTTTCACGGGTAAGTTTCACGGGTAAGTTTAACGGGTAAGTTTTACGGGTAAGTTTCACAAGTGACGTTTCACGGGTCTAGGTTTCACTGGTAAGTTTCACGGGTCTAGGTTTCACTGGTAAGTTTCACGGGTCAAGGTTTCACGGGTAAGTTTCACGGGTAAGTTTCACGGGTATGTTTCACGGGTGACGTTTCACGGGTCTAGGTTTCACTGGAAAGTTTTACGGATCAAGGTTTCACGGGTAAGTTTCACGGGTAAGTTTTACGGGTATGTTTTACAGGTGACGTTTCACGGGTCTAGGTTTCACTGGTAAGTTTCACGGGTCAAGGTTTCACGGGTAAGTTTCACGGGTAAGTTTCACGGGTATGTTTCATGGGTGATGTTTCACGGGTCTAGGTTTTACTGGTAAGTTTCACGGGTCAAGGTTTCACGGGTAAGTTTCACGGGTAAGTTTCACGGGTGACGTTTCACGGGTCTAGGTTTCACTGGTAAGTTTCACGGGTATGTTTCACGGGTGACGTTTCACGGGTCTAGGTTTCACTGGTAAGTTTCACGGGTCAAGGTTTCACGGGTAAGTTACACGGGTAAGTTTCACGGGTATGTTTCACGGATGACGTTTCACGGGTCTTGGTTTCACTGGTAAGTTTCACGGGTCAAGGTTTCACGGGTAAGTTTCACGGTTAAGTTTTACGGGTATGTTTTACAGGTGACGTTTCACGGGTAAGTTTCACGGGTAAGTTTCACGGGTATGTTTCACGGGTGACGTTTCACGGGTCTAGGTTTCACTGGTAAGTTTCACGGGTCAAGGTTTCACGGGTAAGTTTCACGGGTAAGTTTTACGGGTAAGTTTCACGGGTGACGTTTCACGGGTCTAGGTTTCACTGGAAAGTTTCACGGGTCAAGGATTCACGGGTAAGTTTCACGGGTAAGTTTTACGGGTATGTTTTACAGGTGACGTTTCACGGGTCTAGGTTTCACTGGTAAGTTTCACGGGTCAAGGTTTCACGGGTAAGTTTCACGGGTAAGTTTCACGGGTATGTTTCATGGGTGATGTTTCACGGGTCTAGGTTTTACTGGTAAGTTTCACGGGTCAAGGTTTCACGGGTAAGTTTCACGGGTAAGTTTCACGGGTGACGTTTCACGGGTCTAGGTTTCACTGGTAAGTTTCACGGGTATGTTTCACGGGTGACGTTTCACGGGTCTAGGTTTCACTGGTAAGTTTCACGGGTCAAGGTTTCACGGGTAAGTTTCACGGGTAAGTTTCACGGGTAAGTTTTACGGGTAAGTTTCACAAGTGACGTTTCACGGGTCTAGGTTTCACTGGTAAGTTTCACGGGTCTAGGTTTCACTGGTAAGTTTCACGGGTCAAGGTTTCACGGGTAAGTTTCACGGGTAAGTTTCACGGGTATGTTTCACGGGTGACGTTTCACGGGTCTAGGTTTCACTGGAAAGTTTCACGGATCAAGGTTTCACGGGTAAGTTTCACGGGTAAGTTTTACGGGTATGTTTTACAGGTGACGTTTCACGGGTCTAGGTTTCACTGGTAAGTTTCACGGGTCAAGGTTTCACGGGTAAGTTTCACGGGTAAGTTTCACGGGTATGTTTCATGGGTGATGTTTTACGGGTCTAGGTTTTACTGGTAAGTTTCACGGGTCAAGGTTTCACGGGTAAGTTTCACGGGTAAGTTTCACGGGTGACGTTTCACGGGTCTAGGTTTCACTGGTAAGTTTCACGGGTATGTTTCACGGGTGACGTTTCACGGGTCTAGGTTTCACTGGTAAGTTTCACGGGTCAAGGTTTCACGGGTAAGTTACACGGGTAAGTTACACGGGTATGTTTCACGGATGACGTTTCACGGGTCTTGGTTTCACTGGTAAGTTTCACGGGTCAAGGTTTCACGGGTAAGTTTCACGGGTAAGTTTTACGGGTATGTTTTACAGGTGACGTTTCACGGGTAAGTTTCACGGGTAAGTTTCACGGGTATGTTTCACGGGTGACGTTTCACGGGTCTAGGTTTCACTGGTAAGTTTCACGGATCAAGGTTTCACGGGTAAGTTTCACGGGTAAGTTTCACGGGTATGTTTCATGGGTGATGTTTCACGGGTCTAGGTTTTACTGGTAAGTTTCACGGGTCAAGGTTTCACGGGTAAGTTTCACGGGTAAGTTTTACGGGTATGTTTTACAGGTGACGTTTCACGGGTCTAGGTTTCACTGGTAAGTTTCACGGGTCAAGGTTTCACGGGTAAGATTCACGGGTAAGTTTCACGGGTATGTTTCATGGGTGATGTTTCACGGGTCTAGGTTTCACTGGTAAGTTTCACGGGTCAAGGTTTTACGGGTAAGTTTCACGGGTATGTTTCACGGGTGACGTTTCACGGGTCTAGGTTTCACTGGTAAGTTTCACGGGTCAAGGTTTCACGGGTAAGATTCACGGGTAAGTTTCACGGGTATGTTTCACGGGTGACGTTTCACGGGTATAGGTTTCACTAGTAAGTTTCACGGGTCAAGGTTTCACGGGTCTAGGTTTCACTGGTAAGTTTCACGGGTCAAGGTTTCACGGGTAAGTTTCACGGGTAAGTTTAACGGGTAAGTTTTACGGGTAAGTTTCACAAGTGACGTTTCACGGGTCTAGGTTTCACTGGTAAGTTTCACGGGTCTAGGTTTCACTGGTAAGTTTCACGGGTCAAGGTTTCACGGGTAAGTTTCACGGGTAAGTTTCACGGGTATGTTTCACGGGTGACGTTTCACGGGTCTAGGTTTCACTGGAAAGTTTCACGGATCAAGATTTCACGGGTAAGTTTCACGGGTAAGTTTTACGGGTATGTTTTACAGGTGACGTTTCACGGGTCTAGGTTTCACTGGTAAGTTTCACGGGTCAAGGTTTCACGAGTAAGTTTCACGGGTAAGTTTCACGGGTATGTTTCATGGGTGATGTTTCACGGGTCTAGGTTTTACTGGTAAGTTTCACGGGTCAAGGTTTCACGGGTAAGTTTCACGGGTAAGTTTCACGGGTGACGTTTCACGGGTCTAGGTTTCACTGGTAAGTTTCACGGGTATGTTTCACGGGTGACGTTTCACGGGTCTAGGTTTCACTGGTAAGTTTCACGGGTCAAGGTTTTACGGGTAAGTTACACGGGTAAGTTTCACGGGTATGTTTCACGGATGACGTTTCACGGGTCTTGGTTTCACTGGTAAGTTTCACGGGTCAAGGTTTCACGGGTAAGTTTCACGGTTAAGTTTTACGGGTATGTTTTACAGGTGACGTTTCACGGGTAAGTTTCACGGGTAAGTTTCACGGGTATGTTTCACGGGTGACGTTTCACGGGTCTAGGTTTCACTGGTAAGTTTCACGGGTCAAGGTTTCACGGGTAAGTTTCACGGGTAAGTTTTACGGGTAAGTTTCACGGGTGACGTTTCACGGGTCTAGGTTTCACTGGAAAGTTTCACGGGTCAAGGATTCACGGGTAAGTTTCACGGGTAAGTTTTACGGGTATGTTTTACAGGTGACGTTTCACGGGTCTAGGTTTCACTGGTAAGTTTCACGGGTCAAGGTTTCACGGGTAAGTTTCACGGGTAAGTTTCACGGGTATGTTTCATGGGTGATGTTTCACGGGTCTAGGTTTTACTGGTAAGTTTCACGGGTCAAGGTTTCACGGGTAAGTTTCACGGGTAAGTTTCACGGGTGACGTTTCACGGGTCTAGGTTTCACTGGTAAGTTTCACGGGTATGTTTCACGGGTGACGTTTCACGGGTCTAGGTTTCACTGGTAAGTTTCACGGGTCAAGGTTTCACGGGTAAGTTTCACGGGTAAGTTTCACGGGTATGTTTCACGGGTAAGTTTCATGGGTGACGTTTCACGGGTCTAGGTTTCACTGGTAAGTTTCACGGGTATGTTTCACGGGTGACGTTTCACGGGTCTAGGTTTCACTGGTAAGTTTCACGGGTCAAGGTTTCACGGGTAAGTTTCACGGGTAAGTTTCACGGGTATGTTTCACGGATGACGTTTCACGGGTCTTGGTTTCACTGGTAAGTTTCACGGGTCAAGGTTTCACGGGTAAGTTTCACGGGTAAGTTTTACGGGTATGTTTTACAGGTGACGTTTCACGGGTAAGTTTCACGGGTAAGTTTCACGGGTATGTTTCACGGGTGACGTTTCACGGGTCTTGGTTTCACTGGTAAGTTTCACGGGTCAAGGTTTCACGGGTAAGTTTCACGGGTATGTTTCACGGGTGACGTTTCACGTGTCTAGGTTTCACTGGTAAGTTTCACGGGTCAAGGTTTCACGGGTAAGTTTCACGGGTAAGTTTTACGGGTAAGTTTCACGGGTCTAGGTTTCAATGGTAAGTTTCACGGGTCAAGATTTCACGGGTAAGTTTCACGGGTAAGTTTCACGGGTATGTTTCACGGGTGACGTTTCACGGGTCTAGGTTTCACTGGAAAGTTTCACGGATCAAGGTTTCACGGGTAAGTTCCACGGGTAAGTTTTACGGGTAAGTTTCACGGGTCTAGGTTTCAATGGTAAGTTTCACGGGTCAAGGTTTCACGGGTAAGTTTCACGGGTAAGTTTCACGGGTAAGTTTTACGGGTATGTTTTACAGGTGACGTTTCACGGGTCTAGGTTTCACTGGTAAGTTTCACGGGTCAAGGTTTCACGGGTAAGTTTCACGGGTAAGTTTCACGGGTATGTTTCATGGGTGATGTTTCACGCGTCTAGGTTTTACTGGTAAGTTTCACGGGTCAAGGTTTCACGGGTAAGTTTCACGGGTAAGTTTCACGGGTGACGTTTCACGGGTCTAGGTTTCACTGGTAAGTTTCACGGGTATGTTTCACGGGTGACGTTTCACGGGTCTAGGTTTCACTGGTAAGTTTCACGGGTCAAGGTTTCACGGGTAAGTTTCACTGGTAAGTTTCACGGGTATGTTTCACGGATGACGTTTCACGGGTCTTGGTTTCACTGGTAAGTTTCACGGGTCAAGGTTTCACGGGTAAGTTTTACGGGTAAGTTTTACGGGTATGTTTTACAGGTGACGTTTCACGGGTAAGTTTCACGGGTAAGTTTCACGGGTATGTTTCACGGGTGACGTTTCACGGGTCTAGGTTTCACTGGTAAGTTTCACGGGTCAAGGTTTCACGGGTAAGTTTCACGGGTAAGTTTTACGGGTAAGTTTCACGGGTGACGTTTCACGGGTCTAGGTTTCACTGGAAAGTTTCACGGGTCAAGGATTCACGGGTAAGTTTCACGGGTAAGTTTTACGGGTATGTTTTACAGGTGACGTTTCACGGGTCTAGGTTTCACTGGTAAGTTTCACGGGTCAAGGTTTCACGGGTAAGATTCACGGGTAAGTTTCACGGGTATGTTTCATGGGTGATGTTTCACGGGTCTAGGTTTCACTGGTAAGTTTCACGGGTCAAGGTTTAACGGGTAAGTTTCACGGGTATGTTTCACGGGTGACGTTTCACGGGTCTAGGTTTCACTGGTAAGTTTCACGGGTCAAGGTTTCACGGGTAAGATTCACGGGTAAGTTTCACGGGTATGTTTCACGGGTGACGTTTCACAGGTATAGGTTTCACTAGTAAGTTTCACGGGTCAAGGTTTCACGGGTAAGTTTCACGGGTAAGTTTCACGGGTATGTTTCACGGGTGACGTTTCACGGGTCTAGGTTTTACTGGTTAGTTTCACGGGTCAAGGTTTCACGGGTAAGTTTCACGGGTAAGTTTCACGGGTATGTTTCACGGGTGACGTTTCACGGGTCTAGGTTTCACTGGTAAGTTTCACGGGTCAAGGTTTCACGGGTAAGTTTTACGGGTAAGTTTCACGGGTAAGTTTTACGCGTAAGTTTCACGGGTGACGTTTCACGGGTCTAGGTTTCACTGGTAAGTTTCACAAGTCAAGGTTTCACGGGTAAGTTTAACGGGTAAGTTTTACGGGTAAGTTTCACGGGTGACGTTTCACGGGTCTAGGTTTCACTGGTAAGTTTCACGGGTCTAAGTTTCACTAGTAAGTTTCACGGGTCAAGGTTTCACGGGTAAGTTTCACGGGTAAGTTTCACGGGTATGTTTCACGGGTGACGTTTCACGGGTCTAGGTTTCACTGGAAAGTTTCACGGATCAAGGTTTCACGGGTAAGTTTCACGGGTAAGTTTCACGGGTAAGTTTCACGGGTAAGTTTTACGGGTATGTTTTACAGGTGACGTTTCACGGGTCTAGGTTTCACTGGTAAGTTTCACGGGTCAAGGTTTCACGGGTAAGTTTCACGGGTATGTTTCATGGGTGATGTTTCACGGGTCTAGGTTTTACTGGTAAGTTTCACGGGTCAAGGTTTCACGGGTAAGTTTCACGGGTAAGTTTCACGGGTGACGTTTCACGGGTCTAGGTTTCACTGGTAAGTTTCACGGGTATGTTTCACGGGTGACGTTTCACGGGTCTAGGTTTCACTGGTAAGTTTCACGGGTCAAGGTTTCACGGGTAAGTTTCACGGGTAAGTTTCACGGGTATGTTTTACGGATGATGTTTCACGGGTCTTGGTTTCACTGGTAAGTTTCACGGGTCAAGGTTTCACGGGTAAGTTTCACGGGTAAGTTTTACGGGTATGTTTTACAGGTGACGTTTCACGGGTAAGTTTCACGGATAAGTTTCACGGGTATGTTTCACGGGTGACGTTTCACGGGTCTAGGTTTCACTGGTAAGTTTCACGGGTCAAGGTTTCACGGGTAAGTTTCACGGGTAAGTTTTACGGGTAAGTTTCACGGGTGACGTTTCACGGGTCTAGGTTTCACTGGAAAGTTTCACGGGTCAAGGATTCACGGGTAAGTTTCACGGGTAAGTTTTACGGGTATGTTTTACAGGTGACGTTTCACGGGTCTAGGTTTCACTGGTAAGTTTCACGGGTCAAGGTTTCACGGGTAAGATTCACGGGTAAGTTTCACGGGTATGTTTCATGGGTGATGTTTCACGGGTCTAGGTTTCACTGGTAAGTTTCACGGGTCAAGGTTTTACGGGTAAGTTTCACGGGTAAGTTTCACTGGTATATTTCACGGGTGACGTTTCACGGGTCTAGGTTTCGCTGGTAAGTTTCACGGGTCAAGGTTTCACGGGTAAGTTTCACGGGTAAGTTTCACGGGTATGTTTCACGGGTGACGTTTCACGGGTCTAGGTTTCACTAGTAAGTTTCACGGGTCAAGGTTTCACGGGTAAGTTTCACGGGTAAGTTTCACGGGTATGTTTCATGGGTGATGTTTCACGGGTCTAGGTTTTACTGGTAAGTTTCACGGGTCAAGGTTTCACGGGTAAGTTTCACGGGTAAGTTTCACGGGTGACGTTTCACGGGTCTAGGTTTCACTGGTAAGTTTCACGGGTATGTTTCACGGGTAAGTTTTACGGGTATGTTTTACAGGTGACGTTTCACGGGTCTAGGTTTCACTGGTAAGTTTCACGGGTCAAGGTTTCACGGGTCAAGGTTTCACGGGTAAGTTTCACGGGTAAGTTTCACGGGTATGTTTTACAGGTGACGTTTCACGGGTCTAGGTTTCACTGGTAAGTTTCACGGGTCAAGGTTTCACGGGTAAGATACACGGGTAAGTTTCACGGGTATGTTTCATGAGTGATGTTTCACGGGTCTAGGTTTCACTGGTAAGTTTCACGGGTCAAGGTTTTACGGGTAAGTTTCACGGGTAAGTTTCACGGGTATGTTTCACGGGTGACGTTTCACGGGTCTAGGTTTCACTGGTAAGTTTCACGGGTCAAGGTTTCACGGGTAAGTTTCACGGGTAAGTTTCACGGGTATGTTTCACGGGTGACGTTTCACGGGTCTAGGTTTCACTAGTAAGTTTCACTTGTCAAGGTTTCACGGGTAAGTTTCACGGGTAAGTTTCACGGGTATGTTTCACGGGTGACGTTTCACGGGTCTAGGTTTCACTGGTAAGTTTCACGGGTCAAGGTTTCACGGGTAAGTTTCACGGGTAAGTTTCACGGGTAAGTTTCACGGGTGACGTTTCACGGGTCTAGGTTTCACTGGTAAGTTTCACGGGTATGTTTCACGGGTGACGTTTCACGGGTCTAGGTTTCACTGGTAAGTTTCACGGGTCAAGGTTTCACGGGTAAGTTTCACTGGTAAGTTTCACGGGTATGTTTCACGGATGACGTTTCACGGGTCTTGGTTTCACTGGTAAGTTTCACGGGTCAAGGTTTCACGGGTAAGTTTTACGGGTAAGTTTTACGGGTATGTTTTACAGGTGACGTTTCACGGGTAAGTTTCACGGGTAAGTTTCACGGGTATGTTTCACGGGTGACGTTTCACGGGTCTAGGTTTCACTGGTAAGTTTCACGGGTCAAGGTTTCACGGGTAAGTTTCACGGGTAAGTTTTACGGGTAAGTTTCACGGGTGACGTTTCACGGGTCTAGGTTTCACTGGAAAGTTTCACGGGTCAAGGATTCACGGGTAAGTTTCACGGGTAAGTTTTACGGGTATGTTTTACAGGTGACGTTTCACGGGTCTAGGTTTCACTGGTAAGTTTCACGGGTCAAGGTTTCACGGGTAAGATTCACGGGTAAGTTTCACGGGTATGTTTCATGGGTGATGTTTCACGGGTCTAGGTTTCACTGGTAAGTTTCACGGGTCAAGGTTTAACGGGTAAGTTTCACGGGTATGTTTCACGGGTGACGTTTCACGGGTCTAGGTTTCACTGGTAAGTTTCACGGGTCAAGGTTTCACGGGTAAGATTCACGGGTAAGTTTCACGGGTATGTTTCACGGGTGACGTTTCACAGGTATAGGTTTCACTAGTAAGTTTCACGGGTCAAGGTTTCACGGGTAAGTTTCACGGGTAAGTTTCACGGGTATGTTTCACGGGTGACGTTTCACGGGTCTAGGTTTCACTGGTTAGTTTCACGGGTCAAGGTTTCACGGGTAAGTTTCACGGGTAAGTTTCACGGGTATGTTTCACGGGTGACGTTTCACGGGTCTAGGTTTCACTGGTAAGTTTCACGGGTCAAGGTTTCACGGGTAAGTTTTACGGGTAAGTTTCACGGGTAAGTTTTACGCGTAAGTTTCACGGGTGACGTTTCACGGGTCTAGGTTTCACTGGTAAGTTTCACAAGTCAAGGTTTCACGGGTAAGTTTAACGGGTAAGTTTTACGGGTAAGTTTCACGGGTGACGTTTCACGGGTCTAGGTTTCACTGGTAAGTTTCACGGGTCTAAGTTTCACTGGTAAGTTTCACGGGTCAAGGTTTCACGGGTAAGTTTCACGGGTAAGTTTCACGGGTATGTTTCACGGGTGACGTTTCACGGGTCTAGGTTTCACTGGAAAGTTTCACGGATCAAGGTTTCACGGGTAAGTTTCACGGGTAAGTTTCACGGGTAAGTTTCACGGGTAAGTTTTACGGGTATGTTTTACAGGTGACGTTTCACGGGTCTAGGTTTCACTGGTAAGTTTCACGGGTCAAGGTTTCACGGGTAAGTTTCACGGGTATGTTTCATGGGTGATGTTTCACGGGTCTAGGTTTTACTGGTAAGTTTCACGGGTCAAGGTTTCACGGGTAAGTTTCACGGGTAAGTTTCACGGGTGACGTTTCACGGGTCTAGGTTTCACTGGTAAGTTTCACGGGTATGTTTCACGGGTGACGTTTCACGGGTCTAGGTTTCACTGGTAAGTTTCACGGGTCAAGGTTTCACGGGTAAGTTTCACGGGTAAGTTTCACGGGTATGTTTTACGGATGATGTTTCACGGGTCTTGGTTTCACTGGTAAGTTTCACGGGTCAAGGTTTCACGGGTAAGTTTCACGGGTAAGTTTTACGGGTATGTTTTACAGGTGACGTTTCACGGGTAAGTTTCACGGATAAGTTTCACGGGTATGTTTCACGGGTGACGTTTCACGGGTCTAGGTTTCACTGGTAAGTTTCACGGGTCAAGGTTTCACGGGTAAGTTTCACGGGTAAGTTTTACGGGTAAGTTTCACGGGTGACGTTTCACGGGTCTAGGTTTCACTGGAAAGTTTCACGGGTCAAGGATTCACGGGTAAGTTTCACGGGTAAGTTTTACGGGTATGTTTTACAGGTGACGTTTCACGGGTCTAGGTTTCACTGGTAAGTTTCACGGGTCAAGGTTTCACGGGTAAGATTCACGGGTAAGTTTCACGGGTATGTTTCATGGGTGATGTTTCACGGGTCTAGGTTTCACTGGTAAGTTTCACGGGTCAAGGTTTTACGGGTAAGTTTCACGGGTAAGTTTCACTGGTATATTTCACGGGTGACGTTTCACGGGTCTAGGTTTCGCTGGTAAGTTTCACGGGTCAAGGTTTCACGGGTAAGTTTCACGGGTAAGTTTCACGGGTATGTTTCACGGGTGACGTTTCACGGGTCTAGGTTTCACTAGTAAGTTTCACGGGTCAAGGTTTCACGGGTAAGTTTCACGGGTAAGTTTCACGGGTATGTTTCATGGGTGATGTTTCACGGGTCTAGGTTTTACTGGTAAGTTTCACGGGTCAAGGTTTCACGGGTAAGTTTCACGGGTAAGTTTCACGGGTGACGTTTCACGGGTCTAGGTTTCACTGGTAAGTTTCACGGGTATGTTTCACGGGTAAGTTTTACGGGTATGTTTTACAGGTGACGTTTCACGGGTCTAGGTTTCACTGGTAAGTTTCACGGGTCAAGGTTTCACGGGTCAAGGTTTCACGGGTAAGTTTCACGGGTAAGTTTCACGGGTATGTTTTACAGGTGACGTTTCACGGGTCTAGGTTTCACTGGTAAGTTTCACGGGTCAAGGTTTCACGGGTAAGATACACGGGTAAGTTTCACGGGTATGTTTCATGAGTGATGTTTCACGGGTCTAGGTTTCACTGGTAAGTTTCACGGGTCAAGGTTTTACGGGTAAGTTTCACGGGTAAGTTTCACGGGTATGTTTCACGGGTGACGTTTCACGGGTCTAGGTTTCACTGGTAAGTTTCACGGGTCAAGGTTTCACGGGTAAGTTTCACGGGTAAGTTTCACGGGTATGTTTCACGGGTGACGTTTCACGGGTCTAGGTTTCACTAGTAAGTTTCACTTGTCAAGGTTTCACGGGTAAGTTTCACGGGTAAGTTTCACGGGTATGTTTCACGGGTGACGTTTCACGGGTCTAGGTTTCACTGGTAAGTTTCACGGGTCAAGGTTTCACGGGTAAGTTTCACGGGTAAGTTTCACGGGTATGTTTCACGGGTGACGTTTCACGGGTCTAGGTTTCACTGGTAAGTTTCACGGGTCAAGGTTTCACGGGTAAGTTTCACGGGTAAGTTTCACGGGTATTTTTCACGGGTGACGTTTCACGGGTCTAGGTTTCACTGGTAAGTTTCACGGGTCAAGGTTTTACGGGTAAGTTTCACGGGTAAATTTCACGGGTATGTTTCACGGGTGACGTTTCACGGGTCTAGGTTTCACGGGTAAGTTTCACGGGTCAAGGTTTCACGGGTAAGTTTCACGGGTAAGTTTCACGGGTAAGTTTCACGGGTATGTTTCACAAGTGACGTTTCACGGGTCTAGGTTTCACTGGAAAGTTTCACGGGTCAAGGTTTCACGGGTAAGTTTCACGGGTAAGTTTTACGGGTAAGTTTTACAGGCGACGTTTCACGGGTCTAGGTTTCACTGGTAAGTTTCACGGGTCTAGGTTTCACGGGTAAGTTTCACGGGTAAGTTTCACGGGTATGTTTCACGGGTGACGTTTCACTGGTCTAGGTTTCACTGGTAAGTTTCACGGGTCAAGGTTTCACGGGTAAGTTTCACGGGTAAATTTCACGGGTATGTTTCACGGGTGACGTTTCACGGGTCTAGGTTTCACTGGTAAGTTTCACAGTTCAAGGTTTTACGGGTAAGTTTCACGGGTAAGTTTCACGGGTATGTTTCACGGGTGACGTTTCACGGGTCTAGGTTTCACTGGTAAGTTTCACGGGTCAAGGTTTCACGGGTAAGTTTCACGGGTAAGTTTTACGGGTAAGTTTCACGGGTGACGTTTCACGGGTGCGTTTCACGGGTCTAGGTTTCACTGGTAAGTTTCACGGGTCAAGGTTTCACGGGTAAGTTTCACCGGTAAGTTTCACGGGTATGTTTCACAAGTGACGTTTCACGGGTATGTTTCACGGGTGACGTTTCACGGGTCTAGGTTTCACTGGAAAGTTTCACGGATCAAGGATTCACGGGTAAGTTTCACGGGTAAGTTTCACGGGTAAGTTTCACGGGTAAGTTTCACGGGTAAGTTTTACGGGTATGTTTTACAGGCGACGTTTCACGGGTCTAGGTTTCACTGGTAAGTTTCACGGGTCTAGGTTTCACGGGTAAGTTTCACGGGTAAGTTTCACGGGTATGTTTCATGGGTGATGTTTCACGGGTCTAGGTTTCACTGGTAAGTTTCACGGGTCAAGGTTTCACGGGTAAGTTTCACGGGTAAGTTTCACGGGTATGTTTCATGGGTGATGTTTCACGGGTCTAGGTTTTACTGGTTAGTTTCACGGGTCAAGGTTTCACGGGTAAGTTTCACGGGTAAGTTTCACGGGTGACGTTTCATGGGTCTAGGTTTCACTGGTAAGTTTCACGGGTATGTTTCACGGGTGACGTTTCACGGGTCTAGGTTTCACTGGTAAGTTTCACGGGTCAAGGTTTCACGGGTAAGTTTCACGGGTAAGTTTCACGGGTATGTTTCACGGATGACGTTTCACGGGTCTTGGTTTCACTGGTAAGTTTCACGGGTCAAGGTTTCACGGGTAAGTTTCACGGGTAAGTTTTACGGGTATGTTTTACAGGTGACGTTTCACGGGTAAGTTTCACGGGTAAGTTTCACGGGTATGTTTCACGGGTGAAGTTTCACGGGTCTTGGTTTCACTGGTAAGTTTCACGGGTCAAGGTTTCACGGGTAAGTTTCACGGGTAAGTTTTACGGGTATGTTTTACAGGTGACGTTTCACGGGTAAGTTTCACGGGTAAGTTTCACGGGTATGTTTCACGGGTGAAGTTTCACGGGTCTAGGTTTCACTGGTAAGTTTCACGGGTCAAGGTTTCACGGGTAAGTTTCACGGGTAAGTTTTACGGGTAAGTTTCACGGGTGACGTTTCACGGGTCTAGGTTTCACTGGAAAGTTTCACGGGTCAAGGATTCACGGGTAAGTTTCACGGGTAAGTTTTACGGGTATGTTTTACAGGTGACGTTTCACGGGTCTAGGTTTCACTGGTAAGTTTCACGGGTCAAGGTTTCACGGGTAAGATTCACGGGTAAGTTTCACGGGTATGTTTCATGGGTGATGTTTCACGGGTCTAGGTTTCACTGGTAAGTTTCACGGGTCAAGGTTTTACAGGTAAGTTTCACGGGTAAGTTTCACGGGTATGTTTCACGGGTGACGTTTCACGGGTCTAGGTTTCACTGGTAAGTTTCACGGGTAAGTTTCACGGGTAAGTTTCACGGGTAAGTTTTACGGGTATGTTTTACAGGTGACGTTTCACGGGTCTAGGTTTCACTGGTAAGTTTCACGGGTCAAGGTTTCACGGGTAAGTTTCACGGGTAAGTTTCACGGGTATGTTTCATGGGTGATGTTTCACGCGTCTAGGTTTTACTGGTAAGTTTCACGGGTCAAGGTTTCACGGGTAAGTTTCACGGGTAAGTTTCACGGGTATGTTTCACGGGTGACGTTTCACGGGTCTAGGTTTCACTGGTAAGTTTCACGGGTCAAGGTTTTACGGGTAAGTTTCACGGGTAAATTTCACGGGTATGTTTCACGGGTGACGTTTCACGGGTCTAGGTTTCACGGGTAAGTTTCACGGGTCAAGGTTTCACGGGTAAGTTTCACGGGTAAGTTTCACGGGTAAGTTTCACGGGTATGTTTCACAAGTGACGTTTCACGGGTCTAGGTTTCACTGGAAAGTTTCACGGGTCAAGGTTTCACGGGTAAGTTTCACGGGTAAGTTTTACGGGTAAGTTTTACAGGCGACGTTTCACGGGTCTAGGTTTCACTGGTAAGTTTCACGGGTCTAGGTTTCACGGGTAAGTTTCACGGGTAAGTTTCACGGGTATGTTTCACGGGTGACGTTTCACTGGTCTAGGTTTCACTGGTAAGTTTCACGGGTCAAGGTTTCACGGGTAAGTTTCACGGGTAAATTTCACGGGTATGTTTCACGGGTGACGTTTCACGGGTCTAGGTTTCACTGGTAAGTTTCACAGTTCAAGGTTTTACGGGTAAGTTTCACGGGTAAGTTTCACGGGTATGTTTCACGGGTGACGTTTCACGGGTCTAGGTTTCACTGGTAAGTTTCACGGGTCAAGGTTTCACGGGTAAGTTTCACGGGTAAGTTTTACGGGTAAGTTTCACGGGTGACGTTTCACGGGTGCGTTTCACGGGTCTAGGTTTCACTGGTAAGTTTCACGGGTCAAGGTTTCACGGGTAAGTTTCACCGGTAAGTTTCACGGGTATGTTTCACAAGTGACGTTTCACGGGTATGTTTCACGGGTGACGTTTCACGGGTCTAGGTTTCACTGGAAAGTTTCACGGATCAAGGATTCACGGGTAAGTTTCACGGGTAAGTTTCACGGGTAAGTTTCACGGGTAAGTTTCACGGGTAAGTTTTACGGGTATGTTTTACAGGCGACGTTTCACGGGTCTAGGTTTCACTGGTAAGTTTCACGGGTCTAGGTTTCACGGGTAAGTTTCACGGGTAAGTTTCACGGGTATGTTTCATGGGTGATGTTTCACGGGTCTAGGTTTCACTGGTAAGTTTCACGGGTCAAGGTTTCACGGGTAAGTTTCACGGGTAAGTTTCACGGGTAAGTTTTACGGGTATGTTTTACAGGTGACGTTTCACGGGTCTAGGTTTCACTGGTAAGTTTCACGGGTCAAGGTTTCACGGGTAAGTTTCACGGGTAAGTTTCACGGGTATGTTTCATGGGTGATGTTTCACGGGTCTAGGTTTTACTGGTTAGTTTCACGGGTCAAGGTTTCACGGGTAAGTTTCACGGGTAAGTTTCACGGGTGACGTTTCATGGGTCTAGGTTTCACTGGTAAGTTTCACGGGTATGTTTCACGGGTGACGTTTCACGGGTCTAGGTTTCACTGGTAAGTTTCACGGGTCAAGGTTTCACGGGTAAGTTTCACGGGTAAGTTTCACGGGTATGTTTCACGGATGACGTTTCACGGGTCTTGGTTTCACTGGTAAGTTTCACGGGTCAAGGTTTCACGGGTAAGTTTCACGGGTAAGTTTTACGGGTATGTTTTACAGGTGACGTTTCACGGGTAAGTTTCACGGGTAAGTTTCACGGGTATGTTTCACGGGTGAAGTTTCACGGGTCTTGGTTTCACTGGTAAGTTTCACGGGTCAAGGTTTCACGGGTAAGTTTCACGGGTAAGTTTTACGGGTATGTTTTACAGGTGACGTTTCACGGGTAAGTTTCACGGGTAAGTTTCACGGGTATGTTTCACGGGTGAAGTTTCACGGGTCTAGGTTTCACTGGTAAGTTTCACGGGTCAAGGTTTCACGGGTAAGTTTCACGGGTAAGTTTTACGGGTAAGTTTCACGGGTGACGTTTCACGGGTCTAGGTTTCACTGGAAAGTTTCACGGGTCAAGGATTCACGGGTAAGTTTCACGGGTAAGTTTTACGGGTATGTTTTACAGGTGACGTTTCACGGGTCTAGGTTTCACTGGTAAGTTTCACGGGTCAAGGTTTCACGGGTAAGATTCACGGGTAAGTTTCACGGGTATGTTTCATGGGTGATGTTTCACGGGTCTAGGTTTCACTGGTAAGTTTCACGGGTCAAGGTTTTACAGGTAAGTTTCACGGGTAAGTTTCACGGGTATGTTTCACGGGTGACGTTTCACGGGTCTAGGTTTCACTGGTAAGTTTCACGGGTAAGTTTCACGGGTAAGTTTCACGGGTAAGTTTTACGGGTATGTTTTACAGGTGACGTTTCACGGGTCTAGGTTTCACTGGTAAGTTTCACGGGTCAAGGTTTCACGGGTAAGTTTCACGGGTAAGTTTCACGGGTATGTTTCATGGGTGATGTTTCACGCGTCTAGGTTTTACTGGTAAGTTTCACGGGTCAAGGTTTCACGGGTAAGTTTCACGGGTAAGTTTCACGGGTGACGTTTCACGGGTCTAGGTTTCACTGGTAAGTTTTACGGGTATGTTTCACGGGTGACGTTTCACGGGTATAGGTTTCACTAGTAAGTTTCACGGGTCAAGGTTTCACGGGTAAGTTTCACGGGTAAGTTTCACGGGTATGTTTCATGGGTGATGTTTCACGGGTCTAGGTTTTACTGGTAAGTTTCACGGGTCAAGGTTTCACGGGTAAGTTTCACGGGTAAGTTTCACGGGTGACGTTTCACGGGTCTAGGTTTCACTGGTAAGTTTCACGGGTATGTTTCACGGGTAAGTTTCACGGGTATGTTTCACGGGTGACGTTTCACGGGTCTATGTTTCACTGGTAAGTTTCACGGGTCAAGGTTTCACGGGTAAGATTCACGGGTAAGTTTCACGGGTATGTTTCACGGGTGACGTTTCACGGGTATAGGTTTCACTAGTAAGTTTCACGGGTCAAGGTTTCACAGGTAAGTTTCACGGGTAAGTTTCACGGGTATGTTTCACGGATGACGTTTCACGGGTCTAGGTTTCACTGGTAAGTTTCACGGGTCAAGGTTTCACGGGTAAGTTTCACGGGTAAGTTTCACGGGTATGTTTCACGGGTGACGTTTCACGGGTCTAGGTTTCACTGGTAAGTTTCACAGGTCAAGGTTTCACGGGTAAGTTTCACGGGTAAGTTTCACGGGTAAGTTTCACGGGTATGTTGCACGGGTGACGTTTCACGGGTCCAGGTTTCACTAGTAAGTTTCACGGGTCAAGGTTTCACGGGTAAGTTTCACGGGTAAGTTTCACGGGTATGTTTCATGGGTGATGTTTCACGGGTCTAGGTTTTACTGGTAAGTTTCACGGGTCAAGGTTTCACGGGTAAGTTTCACGGGTAAGTTTCACGGGTGACGTTTCACGGGTCTAGGTTTCACTGGTAAGTTTCACGGGTATGTTTCACGGGTAAGTTTTACGGGTATGTTTTACAGGTGACGTTTCACGGGTCTAGGTTTCACTGGTAAGTTTCACGGGTCAAGGTTTCACGGGTCAAGGTTTCACGGGTAAGTTTCACGGGTAAGTTTCACGGGTATGTTTTACAGGTGACGTTTCACGGGTAAGTTTCACGGGTAAGTTTCACGGGTATGTTTCACGGGTGACGTTTCACGGGTCTAGGTTTCACTGGTAAGTTTCACGGGTCAAGGTTTCACGGGTAAGTTTCACGGGTAAGTTTTACGGGTAAGTTTCACGGGTGACGTTTCACGGGTCTAGGTTTCACTGGAAAGTTTCACGGGTCAAGGATTCACGGGTAAGTTTCACGGGTAAGTTTTACGGGTATGTTTTACAGGTGACGTTTCACGGGTCTAGGTTTCACTGGTAAGTTTCACGGGTCAAGGTTTCACGGGTAAGATTCACGGGTAAGTTTCACGGGTATGTTTCATGGGTGATGTTTCACGGGTCTAGGTTTCACTGGTAAGTTTCACGGGTCAAGGTTTTACGGGTAAGTTTCACGGGTAAGTTTCACTGGTATATTTCACGGGTGACGTTTCACGGGTCTAGGTTTCGCTGGTAAGTTTCACGGGTCAAGGTTTCACGGGTAAGTTTCACGGGTAAGTTTCACGGGTATGTTTCACGGGTGACGTTTCACGGGTATAGGTTTCACTAGTAAGTTTCACGGGTCAAGGTTTCACGGGTAAGTTTCACGGGTAAGTTTCACGGGTATGTTTCATGGGTGATGTTTCACGGGTCTAGGTTTTACTGGTAAGTTTCACGGGTCAAGGTTTCACGGGTAAGTTTCACGGGTAAGTTTCACGGGTGACGTTTCACGGGTCTAGGTTTCACTGGTAAGTTTCACGGGTATGTTTCACGGGTAAGTTTCACGGGTATGTTTCACGGGTGACGTTTCACGGGTCTAGGTTTCACTGGTAAGTTTCACGGGTCAAGGTTTCACGGGTAAGATTCACGGGTAAGTTTCACGGGTATGTTTCACGGGTGACGTTTCACGGGTATAGGTTTCACTAGTAAGTTTCACGGGTCAAGGTTTCACAGGTAAGTTTCACGGGTAAGTTTCACGGGTATGTTTCACGGATGACGTTTCACGGGTCTAGGTTTCACTGGTAAGTTTCACGGGTCAAGGTTTCACGGGTAAGTTTCACGGGTAAGTTTCACGGGTATGTTTCACGGGTGACGTTTCACGGGTCTAGGTTTCACTGGTAAGTTTCACAGGTCAAGGTTTCACGGGTAAGTTTTACGGGTAAGTTTCACGGGTAAGTTTTACGCGTAAGTTTCACGGGTGACGTTTCACGGGTCTAGGTTTCACTGGTAAGTTTCACGGGTCAAGGTTTCACGGGTAAGTTTAACGGGTAAGTTTTACGGGTAAGTTTCACGGGTGACGTTTCACGGATCTAGGTTTCACTGGTAAGTTTCACGGGTCTAGGTTTCACTGGTAAGTTTCACGGGTCAAGGTTTCACGGGTAAGTTTCACGGGTAAGTTTCACGGGTATGTTTCACGGGTGACGTTTCACGGGTCTAGGTTTCACTGGAAAGTTTCACGGATCAAGGTTTCACGGGTAAGTTTCACGGGTAAGTTTCACGGGTAAGTTTCACGGGTAAGTTTCACGGGTAAGTTTTACGGGTATGTTTTACAGGTGACGTTTCACGGGTCTAGGTTTCACTGGTAAGTTTTACGGGTCAAGGTTTCACGGGTAAGTTTCACGGGTAAGTTTCACGGGTATGTTTCATGGGTGATGTTTCACGGGTCTAGGTTTTACTGGTTAGTTTCACGGGTCAAGGTTTCACGGGTAAGTTTCACGGGTAAGTTTCACGGGTGACGTTTCACGGGTCTAGGTTTCACTGGTAAGTTTCACGGGTATGTTTCACGGGTGACGTTTCACGGGTCTAGGTTTCACTGGTAAGTTTCACGGGTCAAGGTTTCACGGGTAAGTTTCACGGGTAAGTTTCACGGGTATGTTTCACGGATGATGTTTCACGGGTCTTGGTTTCACTGGTAAGTTTCACGGGTCAAGGTTTCACGGGTAAGTTTCACGGGTAAGTTTTACGGGTATGTTTTACAGGTGACGTTTCACGGGTAAGTTTCACGGGTAAGTTTCACGGGTATGTTTCACGGGTGACGTTTCACGGGTCTAGGTTTCACTGGTAAGTTTCACGGGTCAAGGTTTCACGGGTAAGTTTCACGGGTAAGTTTTACGGGTAAGTTTCACGGGTGACGTTTCACGGGTCTAGGTTTCACTGGAAAGTTTCACGGGTCAAGGATTCACGGGTAAGTTTCACGGGTAAGTTTTACGGGTATGTTTTACAGGTGACGTTTCACGGGTCTAGGTTTCACTGGTAAGTTTCACGGGTCAAGGTTTCACGGGTAAGATTCACGGGTAAGTTTCACGGGTATGTTTCATGGGTGATGTTTCACGGGTCTAGGTTTCACTGGTAAGTTTCACGGGTCAAGGTTTTACGGGTAAGTTTCACGGGTAAGTTTCACTGGTATATTTCACGGGTGACGTTTCACGGGTCTAGGTTTCGCTGGTAAGTTTCACGGGTCAAGGTTTCACGGGTAAGTTTCACGGGTAAGTTTCACGGGTATGTTTCACGGGTGACGTTTCACGGGTCTAGGTTTCACTAGTAAGTTTCACGGGTCAAGGTTTCACGGGTAAGTTTCACGGGTAAGTTTCACGGGTATGTTTCATGGGTGATGTTTCACGGGTCTAGGTTTTACTGGTAAGTTTCACGGGTCAAGGTTTCACGGGTAAGTTTCACGGGTCAAGGTTTCACGGGTCAAGGTTTCACGGGTAAGTTTCACGGGTAAGTTTCACGGGTATGTTTCACGGGTAAGTTTTACGGGTATGTTTTACAGGTGACGTTTCACGGGTCTAGGTTTCACTGGTAAGTTTCACGGGTCAAGGTTTCACGGGTCAAGGTTTCACGGGTAAGTTTCACGGGTAAGTTTCACGGGTATGTTTTACAGGTGACGTTTCACGGGTCTAGGTTTCACTGGTAAGTTTCACGGGTCAAGGTTTCACGGGTAAGATTCACGGGTAAGTTTCACGGGTATGTTTCATGAGTGATGTTTCACGGGTCTAGGTTTCACTGGTAAGTTTCACGGGTCAAGGTTTTACGGGTAAGTTTCACGGGTAAGTTTCACGGGTATGTTTCACGGGTGACGTTTCACGGGTCTAGGTTTCACTGGTAAGTTTCACGGGTCAAGGTTTCACGGGTAAGTTTCACGGGTAAGTTTCACGGGTATGTTTCACGGGTGACGTTTCACGGGTCTAGGTTTCACTAGTAAGTTTCACTTGTCAAGGTTTCACGGGTAAGTTTCACGGGTAAGTTTAACGGGTATGTTTCACGGGTGACGTTTCACGGGTCTAGGTTTCACTGGTAAGTTTCACGGGTCAAGGTTTCACGGGTAAGTTTCACGGGTAAGTTTCACGGGTGACGTTTCACGGGTCTAGGTTTCACTGGTAAGTTTCACGGGTCAAGGTTTTACGGGTAAGTTTCACGGGTAAATTTCACGGGTATGTTTCACGGGTGACGTTTCACGGGTCTAGGTTTCACGTGTAAGTTTCACGGGTCAAGGTTTCACGGGTAAGTTTCACGGGTAAGTTTCACGGGTATGTTTCACAAGTGACGTTTCACGGGTCTAGGTTTCACTGGAAAGTTTCACGGGTCAAGGTTTCACGGGTAAGTTTCACGGGTAAGTTTTACGGGTATGTTTTACAGGCGACGTTTCACGGGTCTAGGTTTCACTGGTAAGTTTCACGGGTCTAGGTTTCACGGGTAAGTTTCACGGGTAAGTTTCACGGGTATGTTTCACGGGTGACGTTTCACGGGTCTAGGTTTCACTGGTAAGTTTCACGGGTCAAGGTTTCACGGGTAAGTTTCACGGGTAAATTTCACGGGTATGTTTCACGGGTGACGTTTCACGGGTCTAGGTTTCACTGGTAAGTTTCACAGTTCAAGGTTTTACGGGTAAGTTTCACGGGTAAGTTTCACGAGTATGTTTCACGGGTGACGTTTCACGGGTCTAGGTTTCACTGGTAAGTTTCACGGGTCAAGGTTTTACGGGTAAGTTTCACGGGTAAGTTTTACGGGTAAGTTTCACGGGTGACGTTTCACGGGTGCGTTTCACGGGTCTAGGTTTCACTGGTAAGTTTCACGGGTCAAGGTTTCACGGGTAAGTTTCACCGGTAAGTTTCACGGGTATGTTTCACAAGTGACGTTTCACGGGTCTAGGTTTCACTGGAAAGTTTCACGGGTCAAGGTTTCACGGGTAAGTTTCACGGGTAAGTTTTACGGGTATGTTTTACAGGCGACGTTTCACGGGTCTAGGTTTCACTGGTAAGTTTCACGGGTCTAGGTTTCACGGGTAAGTTTCACGGGTAAGTTTCACGGGTATGTTTCATGGGTGATGTTTCACGGGTCTAGGTTTCACTGGTAAGTTTCACGGGTCAAGGTTTCACGGGTAAGTTTCACGGGTAAGTTTCACGGGTAAGTTTTACGGGTATGTTTTACAGGTGACGTTTCACGGGTCTAGGTTTCACTGGTAAGTTTCACGGGTCAAGGTTTCACGGGTAAGTTTCACGGGTAAGTTTCACGGGTATGTTTCATGGGTGATGTTTCACGGGTCTAGGTTTTACTGGTAAGTTTCACGGGTCAAGGTTTCACGGGTAAGTTTCACGGGTAAGTTTCACGGGTGACGTTTCACGGGTCTAGGTTTCACTGGTAAGTTTCACGGGTATGTTTCACGGGTGACGTTTCACGGGTCTAGGTTTCACTGGTAAGTTTCACGGGTCAAGGTTTCACGGGTAAGTTTCACGGGTAAGTTTCACGGGTATGTTTCACGGATGACGTTTCACGGGTCTTGGTTTCACTGGTAAGTTTCACGGGTCAAGGTTTCACGGGTAAGTTTCACGGGTAAGTTTCACGGGTAAGTTTTACGGGTATGTTTTACAGGTGACGTTTCACGGGTAAGTTTCACGGGTAAGTTTCACGGGTATGTTTCACGGGTGAAGTTTCACGGGTCTTGGTTTCACTGGTAAGTTTCACGGGTCAAGGTTTCACGGGTAAGTTTCACGGGTAAGTTTTACGGGTATGTTTTACAGGTGACGTTTCACGGGTAAGTTTCACGGGTAAGTTTCACGGGTATGTTTCACGGGTGAAGTTTCACGGGTCTAGGTTTCACTGGTAAGTTTCACGGGTCAAGGTTTCACGGGTAAGTTTCACGGGTAAGTTTTACGGGTAAGTTTCACGGGTGACGTTTCACGGGTCTAGGTTTCACTGGAAAGTTTCACGGGTCAAGGATTCACGGGTAAGTTTCACGGGTAAGTTTTACGGGTATGTTTTACAGGTGACGTTTCACGGGTAAGTTTCACGGGTAAGTTTCACGGGTATGTTTCACGGGTGACGTTTCACGGGTCTAGGTTTCACTGGTAAGTTTCACGGGTCAAGGTTTTACGGGTAAGTTTCACGGGTAAGTTTTACGGGTAAGTTTCACGGGTGACGTTTCACGGGTGCGTTTCACGGGTCTAGGTTTCACTGGTAAGTTTCACGGGTCAAGGTTTCACGGGTAAGTTTCACCGGTAAGTTTCACGGGTATGTTTCACAAGTGACGTTTCACGGGTCTAGGTTTCACTGGAAAGTTTCACGGGTCAAGGTTTCACGGGTAAGTTTCACGGGTAAGTTTTACGGGTATGTTTTACAGGCGACGTTTCACGGGTCTAGGTTTCACTGGTAAGTTTCACGGGTCTAGGTTTCACGGGTAAGTTTCACGGGTAAGTTTCACGGGTATGTTTCATGGGTGATGTTTCACGGGTCTAGGTTTCACTGGTAAGTTTCACGGGTCAAGGTTTCACGGGTAAGTTTCACGGGTAAGTTTCACGGGTAAGTTTTACGGGTATGTTTTACAGGTGACGTTTCACGGGTCTAGGTTTCACTGGTAAGTTTCACGGGTCAAGGTTTCACGGGTAAGTTTCACGGGTAAGTTTCACGGGTATGTTTCATGGGTGATGTTTCACGGGTCTAGGTTTTACTGGTAAGTTTCACGGGTCAAGGTTTCACGGGTAAGTTTCACGGGTAAGTTTCACGGGTGACGTTTCACGGGTCTAGGTTTCACTGGTAAGTTTCACGGGTATGTTTCACGGGTGACGTTTCACGGGTCTAGGTTTCACTGGTAAGTTTCACGGGTCAAGGTTTCACGGGTAAGTTTCACGGGTAAGTTTCACGGGTATGTTTCACGGATGACGTTTCACGGGTCTTGGTTTCACTGGTAAGTTTCACGGGTCAAGGTTTCACGGGTAAGTTTCACGGGTAAGTTTCACGGGTAAGTTTTACGGGTATGTTTTACAGGTGACGTTTCACGGGTAAGTTTCACGGGTAAGTTTCACGGGTATGTTTCACGGGTGAAGTTTCACGGGTCTTGGTTTCACTGGTAAGTTTCACGGGTCAAGGTTTCACGGGTAAGTTTCACGGGTAAGTTTTACGGGTATGTTTTACAGGTGACGTTTCACGGGTAAGTTTCACGGGTAAGTTTCACGGGTATGTTTCACGGGTGAAGTTTCACGGGTCTAGGTTTCACTGGTAAGTTTCACGGGTCAAGGTTTCACGGGTAAGTTTCACGGGTAAGTTTTACGGGTAAGTTTCACGGGTGACGTTTCACGGGTCTAGGTTTCACTGGAAAGTTTCACGGGTCAAGGATTCACGGGTAAGTTTCACGGGTAAGTTTTACGGGTATGTTTTACAGGTGACGTTTCACGGGTCTAGGTTTCACTGGTAAGTTTCACGGGTCAAGGTTTCACGGGTAAGATTCACGGGTAAGTTTCACGGGTATGTTTCATGGGTGATGTTTCACGGGTCTAGGTTTCACTGGTAAGTTTCACGGGTCAAGGTTTTACAGGTAAGTTTCACGGGTAAGTTTCACGGGTATGTTTCACGGGTGACGTTTCACGGGTCTAGGTTTCACTGGTAAGTTTCACGGGTCAAGGTTTCACGGGTAAGTTTCACGGGTAAGTTTCACGGGTATGTTTCACGGGTGACGTTTCACGGGTCCAGGTTTCACTAGTAAGTTTCACGGGTCAAGGTTTCACGGGTAAGTTTCACGGGTAAGTTTCACGGGTATGTTTCATGGGTGATGTTTCACGGGTCTAGGTTTTACTGGTAAGTTTCACGGGTCAAGGTTTCACGGGTAAGTTTCACGGGTAAGTTTCACGGGTGACGTTTCACGGGTCTAGGTTTCACTGGTAAGTTTCACGGGTATGTTTCACGGGTAAGTTTTACGGGTATGTTTTACAGGTGACGTTTCACGGGTCTAGGTTTCACTGGTAAGTTTCACGGGTCAAGGTTTCACGGGTCAAGGTTTCACGGGTAAGTTTCACGGGTAAGTTTCACGGGTATGTTTTACAGGTGACGTTTCACGGGTCTAGGTTTCACTGGTAAGTTTCACGGGTCAAGGTTTCACGGGTAAGATTCACGGGTTAGTTTCACGGGTATGTTTCACGGGTGACGTTTCACGGGTCTAGGTTTCACTGGAAAGTTTCACGGGTCAAGGTTTCACGGGTAAGTTTCACGGGTAAGTTTCACGGGTATGTTTCACGGGTGACGTTTCACAGGTCTAGGTTTCACTGGTAAGTTTCAAGGGTCAAGGTTTCACGGGTAAGTTTCACGGGTATGTTTCACGGGTGACGTTTCACGGGTCTAGGTTTCACTGGTAAGTTTCACGGGTCAAGGTTTCACGGGTAAGTTTCACGGGTAAGTTTCACGGGTATGTTTCACGGATGACGTTTCACGGGTCTTGGTTTCACGGGTAAGTTTCACGGGTCAAGGTTTCACGGGTAAGTTTCACGGGTAAGTTTTACGGGTATGTTTTACAGGTGACGTTTCACGGGTAAGTTTCACGGGTAAGTTTCACGGGTATGTTTCACGGGTGACGTTTCACGGGTCTAGGTTTCACTGGTAAGTTTCACGGGTCAAGGTTTCACGGGTAAGTTTCACGGGTAAGTTTTACGGGTAAGTTTCACGGGTGACGTTTCACGGGTCTAGGTTTCACTGGAAAGTTTCACGGGTCAAGGATTCACGGGTAAGTTTCACGGGTAAGTTTTACGGGTATGTTTTACAAGTGACGTTTCACGGGTCTAGGTTTCACTGGTAAGTTTCACGGGTCAAGGTTTCACGGGTAAGTTTCACGGGTAAGTTTCACGGGTATGTTTCATGGGTGATGTTTCACGGGTCTAGGTTTTACTGGTAAGTTTCACGGGTCAAGGTTTCACGGGTAAGTTTAACGGGTAAGTTTCACGGGTGACGTTTCACGGGTCTAGGTTTCACTGGTAAGTTTCACGGGTATGTTTCACGGGTGACGTTTCACGGGTCTAGGTTTCACTGGTAAGTTTCACGGGTCAAGGTTTCACGGGTAAGTTTCACGGGTAAGTTTCACAAGTATGTTTCACGGGTAAGTTTCACGGGTGACGTTTCACGGGTCTAGGTTTCACTGGTAAGTTTCACGGGTATGTTTCACGGGTGACGTTTCACGGGTCTAGGTTTCACTGGTAAGTTTCACGGGTCAAGGTTTCACGGGTAAGTTTCACGGGTAAGTTTCACGGGTATGTTTCACGGATGACGTTTCACGGGTCTTGGTTTCACTGGTAAGTTTCACGGGTCAAGGTTTCACGGGTAAGTTTCACGGGTAAGTTTCACGGGTATGTTTCACGGGTGACGTTTCACGGGTCTAGGTTTCACTGGTAAGTTTCACGGGTCAAGGTATTACGGGTAAGTTTCACGGGTAAATTTCACGGTTATGTTTCACGGGTGACGTTTCACGGGTCTAGGTTTCACGGGTAAGTTTCACGGGTCAAGGTTTCACGGGTAAGTTTCACGGGTAAGTTTCACGGGTATGTTTCACAAGTGACGTTTCACGGGTCTAGGTTTCACTGGAAAGTTTCACGGGTCAAGGTTTCACGGGTAAGTTTCACGGGTAAGTTTTACGGGTATGTTTTACAGGCGACGTTTCACGGGTCTAGGTTTCACTGGTAAGTTTCACGGGTATGTTTCATGGGTGATGTTTCACGGGTCTAGGTTTTACTGGTAAGTTTCACGGGTCAAGGTTTCACGGGTAAGTTTCACGGGTAAGTTTCACGGGTGACGTTTCACGGGTCTAGGTTTCACTGGTAAGTTTCACGGGTATGTTTCACGGGTAAGTTTTACGGGTATGTTTTACAGGTGACGTTTCACGGGTCTAGGTTTCACTGGTAAGTTTCACGGGTCAAGGTTTCACGGGTCAAGGTTTCACGGGTAAGTTTCACGGGTAAGTTTCACGGGTATGTTTTACAGGTGACGTTTCACGGGTCTAGGTTTCACTGGTAAGTTTCACGGGTCAAGGTTTCACGGGTAAGATTCACGGGTAAGTTTCACGGGTATGTTTCATGAGTGATGTTTCACGGGTCTAGGTTTCACTGGTAAGTTTCACGGGTCAAGGTTTTACGGGTAAGTTTCACGGGTAAGTTTCACGGGTATGTTTCACGGGTGACGTTTCACGGGTCTAGGTTTCACTGGTAAGTTTCACGGGTCAAGGTTTCACGGGTAAGTTTCACGGGTAAGTTTCACGGGTATGTTTCACGGGTGACGTTTCACGGGTCTAGGTTTCACTAGTAAGTTTCACTTGTCAAGGTTTCACGGGTAAGTTTCACGGGTAAGTTTCACGGGTATGTTTCACGGGTGACGTTTCACGGGTCTAGGTTTCACTGGTAAGTTTCACGGGTCAAGGTTTCACGGGTAAGTTTCACGGGTAAGTTTCACGGGTGACGTTTCACGGGTCTAGGTTTCACTGGTAAGTTTCACGGGTCAAGGTTTTACGGGTAAGTTTCACGGGTAAATTTCACGGGTATGTTTCACGGGTGACGTTTCACGGGTCTAGGTTTCACGTGTAAGTTTCACGGGTCAAGGTTTCACGGGTAAGTTTCACGGGTAAGTTTCACGGGTATGTTTCACAAGTGACGTTTCACGGGTCTAGGTTTCACTGGAAAGTTTCACGGGTCAAGGTTTTACGGGTAAGTTTCACGGGTAAGTTTTACGGGTATGTTTTACAGGCGACGTTTCACGGGTCTAGGTTTCACTGGTAAGTTTCACGGGTCTAGGTTTCACGGGTAAGTTTCACGGGTAAGTTTCACGGGTATGTTTCACGGGTGACGTTTCACGGGTCTAGGTTTCACTGGTAAGTTTCACGGGTCAAGGTTTCACGGGTAAGTTTCACGGGTAAATTTCACGGGTATGTTTCACGGGTGACGTTTCACGGGTCTAGGTTTCACTGGTAAGTTTCACAGTTCAAGGTTTTACGGGTAAGTTTCACGGGTAAGTTTCACGGGTATGTTTCACGGGTGACGTTTCACGGGTCTAGGTTTCACTGGTAAGTTTCACGGGTCAAGGTTTTACGGGTAAGTTTCACGGGTAAGTTTTACGGGTAAGTTTCACGGGTGACGTTTCACGGGTGCGTTTCACGGGTCTAGGTTTCACTGGTAAGTTTCACGGGTCAAGGTTTCACGGGTAAGTTTCACCGGTAAGTTTCACGGGTATGTTTCACAAGTGACGTTTCACGGGTCTAGGTTTCACTGGAAAGTTTCACGGGTCAAGGTTTCACGGGTAAGTTTCACGGGTAAGTTTTACGGGTATGTTTTACAGGCGACGTTTCACGGGTCTAGGTTTCACTGGTAAGTTTCACGGGTCTAGGTTTCACGGGTAAGTTTCACGGGTAAGTTTCACGGGTATGTTTCATGGGTGATGTTTCACGGGTCTAGGTTTCACTGGTAAGTTTCACGGGTCAAGGTTTCACGGGTAAGTTTCACGGGTAAGTTTCACGGGTAAGTTTTACGGGTATGTTTTACAGGTGACGTTTCACGGGTCTAGGTTTCACTGGTAAGTTTCACGGGTCAAGGTTTCACGGGTAAGTTTCACGGGTAAGTTTCACGGGTATGTTTCATGGGTGATGTTTCACGGGTCTAGGTTTTACTGGTAAGTTTCACGGGTCAAGGTTTCACGGGTAAGTTTCACGGGTAAGTTTCACGGGTGACGTTTCACGGGTCTAGGTTTCACTGGTAAGTTTCACGGGTATGTTTCACGGGTGACGTTTCACGGGTCTAGGTTTCACTGGTAAGTTTCACGGGTCAAGGTTTCACGGGTAAGTTTCACGGGTAAGTTTCACGGGTATGTTTCACGGATGACGTTTCACGGGTCTTGGTTTCACTGGTAAGTTTCACGGGTCAAGGTTTCACGGGTAAGTTTCACGGGTAAGTTTTACGGGTATGTTTTACAGGTGACGTTTCACGGGTAAGTTTCACGGGTAAGTTTCACGGGTATGTTTCACGGGTGAAGTTTCACGGGTCTTGGTTTCACTGGTAAGTTTCACGGGTCAAGGTTTCACGGGTAAGTTTCACGGGTAAGTTTTACGGGTATGTTTTACAGGTGACGTTTCACGGGTAAGTTTCACGGGTAAGTTTCACGGGTATGTTTCACGGGTGAAGTTTCACGGGTCTAGGTTTCACTGGTAAGTTTCACGGGTCAAGGTTTCACGGGTAAGTTTCACGGGTAAGTTTTACGGGTAAGTTTCACGGGTGACGTTTCACGGGTCTAGGTTTCACTGGAAAGTTTCACGGGTCAAGGATTCACGGGTAAGTTTCACGGGTAAGTTTTACGGGTATGTTTTACAGGTGACGTTTCACGGGTCTAGGTTTCACTGGTAAGTTTCACGGGTCAAGGTTTCACGGGTAAGATTCACGGGTAAGTTTCACGGGTATGTTTCATGGGTGATGTTTCACGGGTCTAGGTTTCACTGGTAAGTTTCACGGGTCAAGGTTTTACAGGTAAGTTTCACGGGTAAGTTTCACGGGTATGTTTCACGGGTGACGTTTCACGGGTCTAGGTTTCACTGGTAAGTTTCACGGGTCAAGGTTTCACGGGTAAGTTTCACGGGTAAGTTTCACGGGTATGTTTCACGGGTGACGTTTCACGGGTCCAGGTTTCACTAGTAAGTTTCACGGGTCAAGGTTTCACGGGTAAGTTTCACGGGTAAGTTTCACGGGTATGTTTCATGGGTGATGTTTCACGGGTCTAGGTTTTACTGGTAAGTTTCACGGGTCAAGGTTTCACGGGTAAGTTTCACGGGTAAGTTTCACGGGTGACGTTTCACGGGTCTAGGTTTCACTGGTAAGTTTCACGGGTATGTTTCACGGGTAAGTTTTACGGGTATGTTTTACAGGTGACGTTTCACGGGTCTAGGTTTCACTGGTAAGTTTCACGGGTCAAGGTTTCACGGGTCAAGGTTTCACGGGTAAGTTTCACGGGTAAGTTTCACGGGTATGTTTTACAGGTGACGTTTCACGGGTCTAGGTTTCACTGGTAAGTTTCACGGGTCAAGGTTTCACGGGTAAGATTCACGGGTTAGTTTCACGGGTATGTTTCACGGGTGACGTTTCACGGGTCTAGGTTTCACTGGAAAGTTTCACGGGTCAAGGTTTCACGGGTAAGTTTCACGGGTAAGTTTCACGGGTGACGTTTCACGGGTCTAGGTTTCACTGGTAAGTTTCACGGGTATGTTTCACGGGTAAGTTTTACGGGTATGTTTTACAGGTGACGTTTCACGGGTCTAGGTTTCACTGGTAAGTTTCACGGGTCAAGGTTTCACGGGTCAAGGTTTCACGGGTAAGTTTCTCGGGTAAGTTTCACGGGTATGTTTTACAGGTGACGTTTCACGGGTAAGTTTCACGGGTAAGTTTCACGGGTATGTTTCACGGGTGACGTTTCACGGGTCTAGGTTTCACTGGTAAGTTTCACGGGTCAAGGTTTCACGGGTAAGTTTCACGGGTAAGTTTTACGGGTAAGTTTCACGGGTGACGTTTCACGGGTCTAGGTTTCACTGGAAAGTTTCACGGGTCAAGGTTTCACGGGTAAGTTTCACGGGTAAATTTCACGGGTATGTTTCACGGGTGACGTTTCACGGGTCTAGGTTTCACTGGTAAGTTTCACAGTTCAAGGTTTTACGGGTAAGTTTCACGGGTAAGTTTCACGGGTATGTTTCACGGGTGACGTTTCACGGGTCTAGGTTTCACTGGTAAGTTTCACGGGTCAAGGTTTTACGGGTAAGTTTCACGGGTAAGTTTTACGGGTAAGTTTCACGGGTGACGTTTCACGGGTGCGTTTCACGGGTCTAGGTTTCACTGGTAAGTTTCACGGGTCAAGGTTTCACGGGTAAGTTTCACCGGTAAGTTTCACGGGTATGTTTCACAAGTGACGTTTCACGGGTCTAGGTTTCACTGGAAAGTTTCACGGGTCAAGGTTTCACGGGTAAGTTTCACGGGTAAGTTTTACGGGTATGTTTTACAGGCGACGTTTCACGGGTCTAGGTTTCACTGGTAAGTTTCACGGGTCTAGGTTTCACGGGTAAGTTTCACGGGTAAGTTTCACGGGTAAGTTTTACGGGTATGTTTTACAGGTGACGTTTCACGGGTAAGTTTCACGGGTAAGTTTCACGGGTATGTTTCACGGGTGAAGTTTCACGGGTCTTGGTTTCACTGGTAAGTTTCACGGGTCAAGGTTTCACGGGTAAGTTTCACGGGTAAGTTTTACGGGTATGTTTTACAGGTGACGTTTCACGGGTAAGTTTCACGGGTAAGTTTCACGGGTATGTTTCACGGGTGAAGTTTCACGGGTCTAGGTTTCACTGGTAAGTTTCACGGGTCAAGGTTTCACGGGTAAGTTTCACGGGTAAGTTTTACGGGTAAGTTTCACGGGTGACGTTTCACGGGTCTAGGTTTCACTGGAAAGTTTCACGGGTCAAGGATTCACGGGTAAGTTTCACGGGTAAGTTTTACGGGTATGTTTTACAGGTGACGTTTCACGGGTCTAGGTTTCACTGGTAAGTTTCACGGGTCAAGGTTTCACGGGTAAGATTCACGGGTAAGTTTCACGGGTATGTTTCATGGGTGATGTTTCACGGGTCTAGGTTTCACTGGTAAGTTTCACGGGTCAAGGTTTTACAGGTAAGTTTCACGGGTAAGTTTCACGGGTATGTTTCACGGGTGACGTTTCACGGGTCTAGGTTTCACTGGTAAGTTTCACGGGTCAAGGTTTCACGGGTAAGTTTCACGGGTAAGTTTCACGGGTATGTTTCACGGGTGACGTTTCACGGGTCCAGGTTTCACTAGTAAGTTTCACGGGTCAAGGTTTCACGGGTAAGTTTCACGGGTAAGTTTCACGGGTATGTTTCATGGGTGATGTTTCACGGGTCTAGGTTTTACTGGTAAGTTTCACGGGTCAAGGTTTCACGGGTAAGTTTCACGGGTAAGTTTCACGGGTGACGTTTCACGGGTCTAGGTTTCACTGGTAAGTTTCACGGGTATGTTTCACGGGTAAGTTTTACGGGTATGTTTTACAGGTGACGTTTCACGGGTCTAGGTTTCACTGGTAAGTTTCACGGGTCAAGGTTTCACGGGTCAAGGTTTCACGGGTAAGTTTCACGGGTAAGTTTCACGGGTATGTTTTACAGGTGACGTTTCACGGGTCTAGGTTTCACTGGTAAGTTTCACGGGTCAAGGTTTCACGGGTAAGATTCACGGGTTAGTTTCACGGGTATGTTTCACGGGTGACGTTTCACGGGTCTAGGTTTCACTGGAAAGTTTCACGGGTCAAGGTTTCACGGGTAAGTTTCACGGGTAAGTTTCACGGGTGACGTTTCACGGGTCTAGGTTTCACTGGTAAGTTTCACGGGTATGTTTCACGGGTAAGTTTTACGGGTATGTTTTACAGGTGACGTTTCACGGGTCTAGGTTTCACTGGTAAGTTTCACGGGTCAAGGTTTCACGGGTCAAGGTTTCACGGGTAAGTTTCACGGGTAAGTTTCACGGGTATGTTTTACAGGTGACGTTTCACGGGTAAGTTTCACGGGTAAGTTTCACGGGTATGTTTCACGGGTGACGTTTCACGGGTCTAGGTTTCACTGGTAAGTTTCACGGGTCAAGGTTTCACGGGTAAGTTTCACGGGTAAGTTTTACGGGTAAGTTTCACGGGTGACGTTTCACGGGTCTAGGTTTCACTGGAAAGTTTCACGGGTCAAGGATTCACGGGTAAGTTTCACGGGTAAGTTTTACGGGTATGTTTTACAGGTGACGTTTCACGGGTCTAGGTTTCACTGGTAAGTTTCACGGGTCAAGGTTTCACGGGTAAGATTCACGGGTAAGTTTCACGGGTATGTTTCATGGGTGATGTTTCACGGGTCTAGGTTTCACTGGTAAGTTTCACGGGTCAAGGTTTTACGGGTAAGTTTCACGGGTAAGTTTCACTGGTATATTTCACGGGTGACGTTTCACGGGTCTAGGTTTCGCTGGTAAGTTTCACGGGTCAAGGTTTCACGGGTAAGTTTCACGGGTAAGTTTCACGGGTATGTTTCACGGGTGACGTTTCACGGGTATAGGTTTCACTAGTAAGTTTCACGGGTCAAGGTTTCACGGGTAAGTTTCACGGGTAAGTTTCACGGGTATGTTTCATGGGTGATGTTTCACGGGTCTAGGTTTTACTGGTAAGTTTCACGGGTCAAGGTTTCACGGGTAAGTTTCACGGGTAAGTTTCACGGGTGACGTTTCACGGGTCTAGGTTTCACTGGTAAGTTTCACGGGTATGTTTCACGGGTAAGTTTCACGGGTATGTTTCACGGGTGACGTTTCACGGGTCTAGGTTTCACTGGTAAGTTTCACGGGTCAAGGTTTCACGGGTAAGATTCACGGGTAAGTTTCACGGGTATGTTTCACGGGTGACGTTTCACGGGTATAGGTTTCACTAGTAAGTTTCACGGGTCAAGGTTTCACAGGTAAGTTTCACGGGTAAGTTTCACGGGTATGTTTCACGGATGACGTTTCACGGGTCTAGGTTTCACTGGTAAGTTTCACGGGTCAAGGTTTCACGGGTAAGTTTCACGGGTAAGTTTCACGGGTATGTTTCACGGGTGACGTTTCACGGGTCTAGGTTTCACTGGTAAGTTTCACAGGTCAAGGTTTCACGGGTAAGTTTTACGGGTAAGTTTCACGGGTAAGTTTTACGCGTAAGTTTCACGGGTGACGTTTCACGGGTCTAGGTTTCACTGGTAAGTTTCACGGGTCAAGGTTTCACGGGTAAGTTTAACGGGTAAGTTTTACGGGTAAGTTTCACGGGTGACGTTTCACGGATCTAGGTTTCACTGGTAAGTTTCACGGGTCTAGGTTTCACTGGTAAGTTTCACGGGTCAAGGTTTCACGGGTAAGTTTCACGGGTAAGTTTCACGGGTATGTTTCACGGGTGACGTTTCACGGGTCTAGGTTTCACTGGAAAGTTTCACGGATCAAGGTTTCACGGGTAAGTTTCACGGGTAAGTTTCACGGGTAAGTTTCACGGGTAAGTTTTACGGGTATGTTTTACAGGTGACGTTTCACGGGTCTAGGTTTCACTGGTAAGTTTTACGGGTCAAGGTTTCACGGGTAAGTTTCACGGGTAAGTTTCACGGGTATGTTTCATGGGTGATGTTTCACGGGTCTAGGTTTTACTGGTTAGTTTCACGGGTCAAGGTTTCACGGGTAAGTTTCACGGGTAAGTTTCACGGGTGACGTTTCACGGGTCTAGGTTTCACTGGTAAGTTTCACGGGTATGTTTCACGGGTGACGTTTCACGGGTCTAGGTTTCACTGGTAAGTTTCACGGGTCAAGGTTTCACGGGTAAGTTTCACGGGTAAGTTTCACGGGTATGTTTCACGGATGATGTTTCACGGGTCTTGGTTTCACTGGTAAGTTTCACGGGTCAAGGTTTCACGGGTAAGTTTCACGGGTAAGTTTTACGGGTATGTTTTACAGGTGACGTTTCACGGGTAAGTTTCACGGGTAAGTTTCACGGGTATGTTTCACGGGTGACGTTTCACGGGTCTAGGTTTCACTGGTAAGTTTCACGGGTCAAGGTTTCACGGGTAAGTTTCACGGGTAAGTTTTACGGGTAAGTTTCACGGGTGACGTTTCACGGGTCTAGGTTTCACTGGAAAGTTTCACGGGTCAAGGATTCACGGGTAAGTTTCACGGGTAAGTTTTACGGGTATGTTTTACAGGTGACGTTTCACGGGTCTAGGTTTCACTGGTAAGTTTCACGGGTCAAGGTTTCACGGGTAAGATTCACGGGTAAGTTTCACGGGTATGTTTCATGGGTGATGTTTCACGGGTCTAGGTTTCACTGGTAAGTTTCACGGGTCAAGGTTTTACGGGTAAGTTTCACGGGTAAGTTTCACTGGTATATTTCACGGGTGACGTTTCACGGGTCTAGGTTTCGCTGGTAAGTTTCACGGGTCAAGGTTTCACGGGTAAGTTTCACGGGTAAGTTTCACGGGTATGTTTCACGGGTGACGTTTCACGGGTCTAGGTTTCACTAGTAAGTTTCACGGGTCAAGGTTTCACGGGTAAGTTTCACGGGTAAGTTTCACGGGTATGTTTCATGGGTGATGTTTCACGGGTCTAGGTTTTACTGGTAAGTTTCACGGGTCAAGGTTTCACGGGTAAGTTTCACGGGTCAAGGTTTCACGGGTCAAGGTTTCACGGGTAAGTTTCACGGGTAAGTTTCACGGGTATGTTTCACGGGTAAGTTTTACGGGTATGTTTTACAGGTGACGTTTCACGGGTCTAGGTTTCACTGGTAAGTTTCACGGGTCAAGGTTTCACGGGTCAAGGTTTCACGGGTAAGTTTCACGGGTAAGTTTCACGGGTATGTTTTACAGGTGACGTTTCACGGGTCTAGGTTTCACTGGTAAGTTTCACGGGTCAAGGTTTCACGGGTAAGATTCACGGGTAAGTTTCACGGGTATGTTTCATGAGTGATGTTTCACGGGTCTAGGTTTCACTGGTAAGTTTCACGGGTCAAGGTTTTACGGGTAAGTTTCACGGGTAAGTTTCACGGGTATGTTTCACGGGTGACGTTTCACGGGTCTAGGTTTCACTGGTAAGTTTCACGGGTCAAGGTTTCACGGGTAAGTTTCACGGGTAAGTTTCACGGGTATGTTTCACGGGTGACGTTTCACGGGTCTAGGTTTCACTAGTAAGTTTCACTTGTCAAGGTTTCACGGGTAAGTTTCACGGGTAAGTTTAACGGGTATGTTTCACGGGTGACGTTTCACGGGTCTAGGTTTCACTGGTAAGTTTCACGGGTCAAGGTTTCACGGGTAAGTTTCACGGGTAAGTTTCACGGGTGACGTTTCACGGGTCTAGGTTTCACTGGTAAGTTTCACGGGTCAAGGTTTTACGGGTAAGTTTCACGGGTAAATTTCACGGGTATGTTTCACGGGTGACGTTTCACGGGTCTAGGTTTCACGTGTAAGTTTCACGGGTCAAGGTTTCACGGGTAAGTTTCACGGGTAAGTTTCACGGGTATGTTTCACAAGTGACGTTTCACGGGTCTAGGTTTCACTGGAAAGTTTCACGGGTCAAGGTTTCACGGGTAAGTTTCACGGGTAAGTTTTACGGGTATGTTTTACAGGCGACGTTTCACGGGTCTAGGTTTCACTGGTAAGTTTCACGGGTCTAGGTTTCACGGGTAAGTTTCACGGGTAAGTTTCACGGGTATGTTTCACGGGTGACGTTTCACGGGTCTAGGTTTCACTGGTAAGTTTCACGGGTCAAGGTTTCACGGGTAAGTTTCACGGGTAAATTTCACGGGTATGTTTCACGGGTGACGTTTCACGGGTCTAGGTTTCACTGGTAAGTTTCACAGTTCAAGGTTTTACGGGTAAGTTTCACGGGTAAGTTTCACGAGTATGTTTCACGGGTGACGTTTCACGGGTCTAGGTTTCACTGGTAAGTTTCACGGGTCAAGGTTTTACGGGTAAGTTTCACGGGTAAGTTTTACGGGTAAGTTTCACGGGTGACGTTTCACGGGTGCGTTTCACGGGTCTAGGTTTCACTGGTAAGTTTCACGGGTCAAGGTTTCACGGGTAAGTTTCACCGGTAAGTTTCACGGGTATGTTTCACAAGTGACGTTTCACGGGTCTAGGTTTCACTGGAAAGTTTCACGGGTCAAGGTTTCACGGGTAAGTTTCACGGGTAAGTTTTACGGGTATGTTTTACAGGCGACGTTTCACGGGTCTAGGTTTCACTGGTAAGTTTCACGGGTCTAGGTTTCACGGGTAAGTTTCACGGGTAAGTTTCACGGGTATGTTTCATGGGTGATGTTTCACGGGTCTAGGTTTCACTGGTAAGTTTCACGGGTCAAGGTTTCACGGGTAAGTTTCACGGGTAAGTTTCACGGGTAAGTTTTACGGGTATGTTTTACAGGTGACGTTTCACGGGTCTAGGTTTCACTGGTAAGTTTCACGGGTCAAGGTTTCACGGGTAAGTTTCACGGGTAAGTTTCACGGGTATGTTTCATGGGTGATGTTTCACGGGTCTAGGTTTTACTGGTAAGTTTCACGGGTCAAGGTTTCACGGGTAAGTTTCACGGGTAAGTTTCACGGGTGACGTTTCACGGGTCTAGGTTTCACTGGTAAGTTTCACGGGTATGTTTCACGGGTGACGTTTCACGGGTCTAGGTTTCACTGGTAAGTTTCACGGGTCAAGGTTTCACGGGTAAGTTTCACGGGTAAGTTTCACGGGTATGTTTCACGGATGACGTTTCACGGGTCTTGGTTTCACTGGTAAGTTTCACGGGTCAAGGTTTCACGGGTAAGTTTCACGGGTAAGTTTCACGGGTAAGTTTTACGGGTATGTTTTACAGGTGACGTTTCACGGGTAAGTTTCACGGGTAAGTTTCACGGGTATGTTTCACGGGTGAAGTTTCACGGGTCTTGGTTTCACTGGTAAGTTTCACGGGTCAAGGTTTCACGGGTAAGTTTCACGGGTAAGTTTTACGGGTATGTTTTACAGGTGACGTTTCACGGGTAAGTTTCACGGGTAAGTTTCACGGGTATGTTTCACGGGTGAAGTTTCACGGGTCTAGGTTTCACTGGTAAGTTTCACGGGTCAAGGTTTCACGGGTAAGTTTCACGGGTAAGTTTTACGGGTAAGTTTCACGGGTGACGTTTCACGGGTCTAGGTTTCACTGGAAAGTTTCACGGGTCAAGGATTCACGGGTAAGTTTCACGGGTAAGTTTTACGGGTATGTTTTACAGGTGACGTTTCACGGGTCTAGGTTTCACTGGTAAGTTTCACGGGTCAAGGTTTCACGGGTAAGATTCACGGGTAAGTTTCACGGGTATGTTTCATGGGTGATGTTTCACGGGTCTAGGTTTCACTGGTAAGTTTCACGGGTCAAGGTTTTACAGGTAAGTTTCACGGGTAAGTTTCACGGGTATGTTTCACGGGTGACGTTTCACGGGTCTAGGTTTCACTGGTAAGTTTCACGGGTCAAGGTTTCACGGGTAAGTTTCACGGGTAAGTTTCACGGGTATGTTTCACGGGTGACGTTTCACGGGTCCAGGTTTCACTAGTAAGTTTCACGGGTCAAGGTTTCACGGGTAAGTTTCACGGGTAAGTTTCACGGGTATGTTTCATGGGTGATGTTTCACGGGTCTAGGTTTTACTGGTAAGTTTCACGGGTCAAGGTTTCACGGGTAAGTTTCACGGGTAAGTTTCACGGGTGACGTTTCACGGGTCTAGGTTTCACTGGTAAGTTTCACGGGTATGTTTCACGGGTAAGTTTTACGGGTATGTTTTACAGGTGACGTTTCACGGGTCTAGGTTTCACTGGTAAGTTTCACGGGTCAAGGTTTCACGGGTCAAGGTTTCACGGGTAAGTTTCACGGGTAAGTTTCACGGGTATGTTTTACAGGTGACGTTTCACGGGTCTAGGTTTCACTGGTAAGTTTCACGGGTCAAGGTTTCACGGGTAAGATTCACGGGTTAGTTTCACGGGTATGTTTCACGGGTGACGTTTCACGGGTCTAGGTTTCACTGGAAAGTTTCACGGGTCAAGGTTTCACGGGTAAGTTTCACGGGTAAGTTTCACGGGTATGTTTCACGGGTGACGTTTCACAGGTCTAGGTTTCACTGGTAAGTTTCAAGGGTCAAGGTTTCACGGGTAAGTTTCACGGGTATGTTTCACGGGTGACGTTTCACGGGTCTAGGTTTCACTGGTAAGTTTCACGGGTCAAGGTTTCACGGGTAAGTTTCACGGGTAAGTTTCACGGGTATGTTTCACGGATGACGTTTCACGGGTCTTGGTTTCACGGGTAAGTTTCACGGGTCAAGGTTTCACGGGTAAGTTTCACGGGTAAGTTTTACGGGTATGTTTTACAGGTGACGTTTCACGGGTAAGTTTCACGGGTATGTTTCACGGGTGACGTTTCACGGGTCTAGGTTTCACTGGTAAGTTTCACGGGTCAAGGTTTCACGGGTAAGTTTCACGGGTAAGTTTTACGGGTAAGTTTCACGGGTGACGTTTCACGGGTCTAGGTTTCACTGGAAAGTTTCACGGGTCAAGGATTCACGGGTAAGTTTCACGGGTAAGTTTTACGGGTATGTTTTACAAGTGACGTTTCACGGGTCTAGGTTTCACTGGTAAGTTTCACGGGTCAAGGTTTCACGGGTAAGTTTCACGGGTAAGTTTCACGGGTATGTTTCATGGGTGATGTTTCACGGGTCTAGGTTTTACTGGTAAGTTTCACGGGTCAAGGTTTCACGGGTAAGTTTAACGGGTAAGTTTCACGGGTGACGTTTCACGGGTCTAGGTTTCACTGGTAAGTTTCACGGGTATGTTTCACGGGTGACGTTTCACGGGTCTAGGTTTCACTGGTAAGTTTCACGGGTCAAGGTTTCACGGGTAAGTTTCACGGGTAAGTTTCACAAGTATGTTTCACGGGTAAGTTTCACGGGTGACGTTTCACGGGTCTAGGTTTCACTGGTAAGTTTCACGGGTATGTTTCACGGGTGACGTTTCACGGGTCTAGGTTTCACTGGTAAGTTTCACGGGTCAAGGTTTCACGGGTAAGTTTCACGGGTAAGTTTCACGGGTATGTTTCACGGATGACGTTTCACGGGTCTTGGTTTCACTGGTAAGTTTCACGGGTCAAGGTTTCACGGGTAAGTTTCACGGGTAAGTTTCACGGGTATGTTTCACGGGTGACGTTTCACGGGTCTAGGTTTCACTGGTAAGTTTCACGGGTCAAGGTATTACGGGTAAGTTTCACGGGTAAATTTCACGGTTATGTTTCACGGGTGACGTTTCACGGGTAAGTTTCACGGGTCAAGGTTTCACGGGTAAGTTTCACGGGTAAGTTTCACGGGTATGTTTCACAAGTGACGTTTCACGGGTCTAGGTTTCACTGGAAAGTTTCACGGGTCAAGGTTTCACGGGTAAGTTTCACGGGTAAGTTTTACGGGTATGTTTTACAGGCGACGTTTCACGGGTCTAGGTTTCACTGGTAAGTTTCACGGGTATGTTTCATGGGTGATGTTTCACGGGTCTAGGTTTTACTGGTAAGTTTCACGGGTCAAGGTTTCACGGGTAAGTTTCACGGGTAAGTTTCACGGGTGACGTTTCACGGGTCTAGGTTTCACTGGTAAGTTTCACGGGTATGTTTCACGGGTAAGTTTTACGGGTATGTTTTACAGGTGACGTTTCACGGGTCTAGGTTTCACTGGTAAGTTTCACGGGTCAAGGTTTCACGGGTCAAGGTTTCACGGGTAAGTTTCACGGGTAAGTTTCACGGGTATGTTTTACAGGTGACGTTTCACGGGTCTAGGTTTCACTGGTAAGTTTCACGGGTCAAGGTTTCACGGGTAAGATTCACGGGTAAGTTTCACGGGTATGTTTCATGAGTGATGTTTCACGGGTCTAGGTTTCACTGGTAAGTTTCACGGGTCAAGGTTTTACGGGTAAGTTTCACGGGTAAGTTTCACGGGTATGTTTCACGGGTGACGTTTCACGGGTCTAGGTTTCACTGGTAAGTTTCACGGGTCAAGGTTTCACGGGTAAGTTTCACGGGTAAGTTTCACGGGTATGTTTCACGGGTGACGTTTCACGGGTCTAGGTTTCACTAGTAAGTTTCACTTGTCAAGGTTTCACGGGTAAGTTTCACGGGTAAGTTTCACGGGTATGTTTCACGGGTGACGTTTCACGGGTCTAGGTTTCACTGGTAAGTTTCACGGGTCAAGGTTTCACGGGTAAGTTTCACGGGTAAGTTTCACGGGTGACGTTTCACGGGTCTAGGTTTCACTGGTAAGTTTCACGGGTCAAGGTTTTACGGGTAAGTTTCACGGGTAAATTTCACGGGTATGTTTCACGGGTGACGTTTCACGGGTCTAGGTTTCACGTGTAAGTTTCACGGGTCAAGGTTTCACGGGTAAGTTTCACGGGTAAGTTTCACGGGTATGTTTCACAAGTGACGTTTCACGGGTCTAGGTTTCACTGGAAAGTTTCACGGGTCAAGGTTTTACGGGTAAGTTTCACGGGTAAGTTTTACGGGTATGTTTTACAGGCGACGTTTCACGGGTCTAGGTTTCACTGGTAAGTTTCACGGGTCTAGGTTTCACGGGTAAGTTTCACGGGTAAGTTTCACGGGTATGTTTCACGGGTGACGTTTCACGGGTCTAGGTTTCACTGGTAAGTTTCACGGGTCAAGGTTTCACGGGTAAGTTTCACGGGTAAATTTCACGGGTATGTTTCACGGGTGACGTTTCACGGGTCTAGGTTTCACTGGTAAGTTTCACAGTTCAAGGTTTTACGGGTAAGTTTCACGGGTAAGTTTCACGGGTATGTTTCACGGGTGACGTTTCACGGGTCTAGGTTTCACTGGTAAGTTTCACGGGTCAAGGTTTTACGGGTAAGTTTCACGGGTAAGTTTTACGGGTAAGTTTCACGGGTGACGTTTCACGGGTGCGTTTCACGGGTCTAGGTTTCACTGGTAAGTTTCACGGGTCAAGGTTTCACGGGTAAGTTTCACCGGTAAGTTTCACGGGTATGTTTCACAAGTGACGTTTCACGGGTCTAGGTTTCACTGGAAAGTTTCACGGGTCAAGGTTTCACGGGTAAGTTTCACGGGTAAGTTTTACGGGTATGTTTTACAGGCGACGTTTCACGGGTCTAGGTTTCACTGGTAAGTTTCACGGGTCTAGGTTTCACGGGTAAGTTTCACGGGTAAGTTTCACGGGTATGTTTCATGGGTGATGTTTCACGGGTCTAGGTTTCACTGGTAAGTTTCACGGGTCAAGGTTTCACGGGTAAGTTTCACGGGTAAGTTTCACGGGTAAGTTTTACGGGTATGTTTTACAGGTGACGTTTCACGGGTCTAGGTTTCACTGGTAAGTTTCACGGGTCAAGGTTTCACGGGTAAGTTTCACGGGTAAGTTTCACGGGTATGTTTCATGGGTGATGTTTCACGGGTCTAGGTTTTACTGGTAAGTTTCACGGGTCAAGGTTTCACGGGTAAGTTTCACGGGTAAGTTTCACGGGTGACGTTTCACGGGTCTAGGTTTCACTGGTAAGTTTCACGGGTATGTTTCACGGGTGACGTTTCACGGGTCTAGGTTTCACTGGTAAGTTTCACGGGTCAAGGTTTCACGGGTAAGTTTCACGGGTAAGTTTCACGGGTATGTTTCACGGATGACGTTTCACGGGTCTTGGTTTCACTGGTAAGTTTCACGGGTCAAGGTTTCACGGGTAAGTTTCACGGGTAAGTTTTACGGGTATGTTTTACAGGTGACGTTTCACGGGTAAGTTTCACGGGTAAGTTTCACGGGTATGTTTCACGGGTGAAGTTTCACGGGTCTTGGTTTCACTGGTAAGTTTCACGGGTCAAGGTTTCACGGGTAAGTTTCACGGGTAAGTTTTACGGGTATGTTTTACAGGTGACGTTTCACGGGTAAGTTTCACGGGTAAGTTTCACGGGTATGTTTCACGGGTGAAGTTTCACGGGTCTAGGTTTCACTGGTAAGTTTCACGGGTCAAGGTTTCACGGGTAAGTTTCACGGGTAAGTTTTACGGGTAAGTTTCACGGGTGACGTTTCACGGGTCTAGGTTTCACTGGAAAGTTTCACGGGTCAAGGATTCACGGGTAAGTTTCACGGGTAAGTTTTACGGGTATGTTTTACAGGTGACGTTTCACGGGTCTAGGTTTCACTGGTAAGTTTCACGGGTCAAGGTTTCACGGGTAAGATTCACGGGTAAGTTTCACGGGTATGTTTCATGGGTGATGTTTCACGGGTCTAGGTTTCACTGGTAAGTTTCACGGGTCAAGGTTTTACAGGTAAGTTTCACGGGTAAGTTTCACGGGTATGTTTCACGGGTGACGTTTCACGGGTCTAGGTTTCACTGGTAAGTTTCACGGGTCAAGGTTTCACGGGTAAGTTTCACGGGTAAGTTTCACGGGTATGTTTCACGGGTGACGTTTCACGGGTCCAGGTTTCACTAGTAAGTTTCACGGGTCAAGGTTTCACGGGTAAGTTTCACGGGTAAGTTTCACGGGTATGTTTCATGGGTGATGTTTCACGGGTCTAGGTTTTACTGGTAAGTTTCACGGGTCAAGGTTTCACGGGTAAGTTTCACGGGTAAGTTTCACGGGTGACGTTTCACGGGTCTAGGTTTCACTGGTAAGTTTCACGGGTATGTTTCACGGGTAAGTTTTACGGGTATGTTTTACAGGTGACGTTTCACGGGTCTAGGTTTCACTGGTAAGTTTCACGGGTCAAGGTTTCACGGGTCAAGGTTTCACGGGTAAGTTTCACGGGTAAGTTTCACGGGTATGTTTTACAGGTGACGTTTCACGGGTCTAGGTTTCACTGGTAAGTTTCACGGGTCAAGGTTTCACGGGTAAGATTCACGGGTTAGTTTCACGGGTATGTTTCACGGGTGACGTTTCACGGGTCTAGGTTTCACTGGAAAGTTTCACGGGTCAAGGTTTCACGGGTAAGTTTCACGGGTAAGTTTCACGGGTATGTTTCACGGGTGACGTTTCACAGGTCTAGGTTTCACTGGTAAGTTTCAAGGGTCAAGGTTTCACGGGTAAGTTTCACGGGTATGTTTCACGGGTGACGTTTCACGGGTCTAGGTTTCACTGGTAAGTTTCACGGGTCAAGGTTTCACGGGTAAGTTTCACGGGTAAGTTTCACGGGTATGTTTCACGGATGACGTTTCACGGGTCTTGGTTTCACTGGTAAGTTTCACGGGTCAAGGTTTCACGGGTAAGTTTCACGGGTAAGTTTTACGGGTATGTTTTACAGGTGACGTTTCACGGGTAAGTTTCACGGGTAAGTTTCACGGGTATGTTTCACGGGTGACGTTTCACGGGTCTAGGTTTCACTGGTAAGTTTCACGGGTCAAGGTTTCACGGGTAAGTTTCACGGGTAAGTTTTACGGGTAAGTTTCACGGGTGACGTTTCACGGGTCTAGGTTTCACTGGAAAGTTTCACGGGTCAAGGATTCACGGGTAAGTTTCACGGGTAAGTTTTACGGGTATGTTTTACAGGTGACGTTTCACGGGTCTAGGTTTCACTGGTAAGTTTCACGGGTCAAGGTTTCACGGGTAAGTTTCACGGGTAAGTTTCACGGGTATGTTTCATGGGTGATGTTTCACGGGTCTAGGTTTTACTGGTAAGTTTCACGGGTCAAGGTTTCACGGGTAAGTTTCACGGGTAAGTTTCACGGGTGACGTTTCACGGGTCTAGGTTTCACTGGTAAGTTTCACGGGTATGTTTCACGGGTGACGTTTCACGGGTCTAGGTTTCACTGGTAAGTTTCACGGGTCAAGGTTTCACGGGTAAGTTTCACGGGTAAGTTTCACAAGTATGTTTCACGGGTAAGTTTCACGGGTGACGTTTCACGGGTCTAGGTTTCACTGGTAAGTTTCACGGGTATGTTTCACGGGTGACGTTTCACGGGTCTAGGTTTCACTGGTAAGTTTCACGGGTCAAGGTTTCATGGGTAAGTTTCACGGGTAAGTTTCACGGGTATGTTTCACGGATGACGTTTCACGGGTCTTGGTTTCACTGGTAAGTTTCACGGGTCAAGGTTTCACGGGTAAGTTTCACGGGTAAGTTTCACGGGTATGTTTCACGGGTGACGTTTCACGGGTCTAGGTTTCACTGGTAAGTTTCACGGGTCAAGGTTTTACGGGTAAGTTTCACGGGTAAATTTCACGGTTATGTTTCACGGGTGACGTTTCACGGGTCTAGGTTTCACGGGTAAGTTTCACGGGTCAAGGTTTCACGGGTAAGTTTCACGGGTAAGTTTCACGGGTATGTTTCACAAGTGACGTTTCACGGGTCTAGGTTTCACTGGAAAGTTTCACGGGTCAAGGTTTCACGGGTAAGTTTCACGGGTAAGTTTTACGGGTATGTTTTACAGGCGACGTTTCACGGGTCTAGGTTTCACTGGTAAGTTTCACGGGTATGTTTCATGGGTGATGTTTCACGGGTCTAGGTTTTACTGGTAAGTTTCACGGGTCAAGGTTTCACGGGTAAGTTTCACGGGTAAGTTTCACGGGTGACGTTTCACGGGTCTAGGTTTCACTGGTAAGTTTCACGGGTATGTTTCACGGGTAAGTTTTACGGGTATGTTTTACAGGTGACGTTTCACGGGTCTAGGTTTCACTGGTAAGTTTCACGGGTCAAGGTTTCACGGGTCAAGGTTTCACGGGTAAGTTTCACGGGTAAGTTTCACGGGTATGTTTTACAGGTGACGTTTCACGGGTCTAGGTTTCACTGGTAAGTTTCACGGGTCAAGGTTTCACGGGTAAGATTCACGGGTAAGTTTCACGGGTATGTTTCATGAGTGATGTTTCACGGGTCTAGGTTTCACTGGTAAGTTTCACGGGTCAAGGTTTTACGGGTAAGTTTCACGGGTAAGTTTCACGGGTATGTTTCACGGGTGACGTTTCACGGGTCTAGGTTTCACTGGTAAGTTTCACGGGTCAAGGTTTCACGGGTAAGTTTCACGGGTAAGTTTCACGGGTATGTTTCACGGGTGACGTTTTACGGGTCTAGGTTTCACTAGTAAGTTTCACTTGTCAAGGTTTCACGGGTAAGTTTCACGGGTAAGTTTCACGGGTATGTTTCACGGGTGACGTTTCACGGGTCTAGGTTTCACTGGTAAGTTTCACGGGTCAAGGTTTCACGGGTAAGTTTCACGGGTAAGTTTCACGGGTATGTTTCACGGGTGACGTTTCACGGGTCTAGGTTTCACTGGTAAGTTTCACGGGTCAAGGTTTCACGGGTAAGTTTCACGGGTAAGTTTCACGGGTATGTTTCACGGGTGACGTTTCACAGGTCTAGGTTTCACTGGTAAGTTTCACGGGTCAAGGTTTCACGGGTAAGTTTCACGGGTAAGTTTCACGGGTGACGTTTCACGGGTCTAGGTTTCACTGGTAAGTTTCACGGGTATGTTTCACGGGTGACGTTTCACGGGTCTAGGTTTCACTGGTAAGTTTCACGAATCAAGGTTTCACGGGTAAGTTTCACGGGTAAGTTTCACGGGTATGTTTCACGGATGACGTTTCACGGGTCTTGGTTTCACTGGTAAGTTTCACGGGTCAAGGTTTCACGGGTAAGTTTCACGGGTAAGTTTCACGGGTATGTTTCATGGGTGATGTTTCACGGGTCTAGGTTTTACTGGTAAGTTTCACGGGTCAAGGTTTCACGGGTAAGTTTCACGGGTAAGTTTCACGGGTGACGTTTCACGGGTCTAGGTTTCACTGGTAAGTTTCACGGGTATGTTTCACGGGTAAGTTTTACGGGTATGTTTTACAGGTGACGTTTCACGGGTCTAGGTTTCACTGGTAAGTTTCACGGGTCAAGGTTTCACGGGTCAAGGTTTCACGGGTAAGTTTCACGGGTATGTTTTACAGGTGACGTTTCACGGGTCTAGGTTTCACTGGTAAGTTTCACGGGTCAAGGTTTCACGGGTAAGATTCACGGGTTAGTTTCACTGGTATGTTTCACGGGTGACGTTTTACGGGTCTAGGTTTCACGGGTCTAGGTTTCACTGGAAAGTTTCACGGGTCAAGGTTTCACGGGTAAGTTTCACGGGTAAGTTTCACGGGTATGTTTCACGGGTGACGTTTCACAGGTCTAGGTTTCACTGGTAAGTTTCACGGGTCAAGGTTTCACGGGTAAGTTTCACGGGTAAGTTTCACGGGTATGTTTCACGGGTGACGTTTCACGGGTCTAGGTTTCACTGGTAAGTTTCACGGGTCATGGTTTCACGGGTAAGTTTCACGGGTAAGTTTCACGGGTATGTTTCACGGATGACGTTTCACGGGTCTTGGTTTCACTGGTAAGTTTCACGGGTCAAGGTTTCACGGGTAAGTTTCACGGGTAAGTTTTACGGGTATGTTTTACAGATGACGTTTCACGGGTAAGTTTCACGGGTAAGTTTCACGGGTATGTTTCACGGGTGACGTTTCACGGGTCTAGGTTTCACTGGTAAGTTTCACGGGTCAAGGTTTCACGGGTAAGTTTCACGGGTAAGTTTTACGGGTAAGTTTCACGGGTGACGTTTCACGGTTCTAGGTTTCACTGGAAAGTTTCACGGGTCAAGGATTCACGGGTAAGTTTCACGGGTAAGTTTTACGGGTATGTTTTACAGGTGACGTTTTACGGGTCTAGGTTTCACTTGTAAGTTTCACGGGTCAAGGTTTCACGGGTAAGTTTCACGGGTAAGTTTCACGGGTATGTTTCATGGGTGATGTTTCACGGGTCTAGGTTTTACTGGTAAGTTTCACGGGTCAAGGTTTCACGGGTAAGTTTCACGGGTAAGTTTCACGGGTAAGTTTCACGGGTGACGTTTCACGGGTCTAGGTTTCACTGGTAAGTTTCACGGGTATGTTTCACGGGTGACGTTTCACGGGTCTAGGTTTCACTGGTAAGTTTCACGGGTCAAGGTTTCACGGGTAAGTTTCACGGGTAAGTTTCACGGGTATGTTTCACGGATGACGTTTCACGGGTCTTGGTTTCACTGGTAAGTTTCACGGGTCAAGGTTTCACGGGTAAGTTTCACGGGTAAGTTTTACGGGTATGTTTTACAGGTGACGTTTCACGGGTAAGTTTCACGGGTAAGTTTCACGGGTATGTTTCACGGGTGACGTTTCACGGGTCTTGGTTTCACTGGTAAGTTTCACGGGTCAAGGTTTCACGGGTAAGTTTCACGGGTATGTTTCACGGGTGACGTTTCACGGGTCTAGGTTTCACTGGTAAGTTTCACGGATCAAGGTTTCACGGGTAAGTTTCACGGGTAAGTTTTACGGGTAAGTTTCACGGGTCTAGGTTTCAATGGTAAGTTTCACGGGTCAAGGTTTCACGGGTAAGTTTCACGGGTAAGTTTCACGGGTATGTTTCACGGGTGACGTTTCACGGGTCTAGGTTTCACTGGAAAGTTTCACGGATCAAGGTTTCACGGGTAAGTTTCACGGGTAAGTTTTACGGGTATGTTTTACAGGTGACGTTTCACGGGTCTAGGTTTCACTGGTAAGTTTCACGGGTCAAGGTTTCACGGGTAAGATTCACGGGTAAGTTTCACGGGTATGTTTCATGGGTGATGTTTCACGGGTCTAGGTTTCACTGGTAAGTTTCACGGGTCAAGGTTTTACGGGTAAGTTTCACGGGTAAGTTTCACGGGTATGTTTCACGGGTGACGTTTCACGGGTCTAGGTTTCGCTGGTAAGTTTCACGGGTCAAGGTTTCACGGGTAAGTTTCACGGGTAAGTTTCACGGGTATGTTTCACGGGTGACGTTTCACGGGTCTAGGATTCACTAGTAAGTTTCACGGGTCAAGGTTTCACGGGTAAGTTTCACGGGTAAGTTTCACGGGTGACGTTTCACGGGTCTAGGTTTCACTGGTAAGTTTCACGGGTATGTTTCACGGGTGACGTTTCACGGGTCTAGGTTTCACTGGTAAGTTTCACGGGTCAAGGTTTCACGGGTAAGTTTCACGGGTAAGTTTCACGGGTATGTTTCACGGATGACGTTTCACGGGTCTTGGTTTCACTGGTAAGTTTCACGGGTCAAGGTTTCACGGGTAAGTTTCACGGGTAAGTTTTACGGGTATGTTTTACAGGTGACGTTTCACGGGTAAGTTTCACGGGTAAGTTTCACGGGTATGTTTCACGGGTGACGTTTCACGGGTCTAGGTTTCACTGGTAAGTTTCACGGGTCAAGGTTTCACGGGTAAGTTTCACGGGTAAATTTCATGGGTGATGTTTCACGGGTCTAGGTTTCACTGGTAAGTTTCACGGGTCAAGGTTTCACGGGTAAGTTTCACGGGTAAGTTTCACGGGTAAGTTTTACGGGTATGTTTTACAGGTGACGTTTCACGGGTCTAGGTTTCACTGGTAAGTTTCACGGGTCAAGGTTTCACGGGTAAGTTTCACGGGTAAGTTTCACGGGTATGTTTCATGGGTGATGTTTCACGGGTCTAGGTTTTACTGGTAAGTTTCACGGGTCAAGGTTTCACGGGTAAGTTTCACGGGTAAGTTTCACGGGTGACGTTTCACGGGTCTAGGTTTCACTGGTAAGTTTCACGGGTATGTTTCACGGGTGACGTTTCACGGGTCTAGGTTTCACTGGTAAGTTTTACGGGTCAAGGTTTCACGGGTAAGTTTCACGGGTAAGTTTCACGGGTATGTTTCACGGATGACGTTTCACGGGTCTTGGTTTCACTGGTAAGTTTCACGGGTCAAGGATTCACGGGTAAGTTTCACGGGTAAGTTTTACGGGTATGTTTTACAGGTGACGTTTCACGGGTAAGTTTCACGGGTAAGTTTCACGGGTAAGTTTCACGGGTATGTTTCACGGGTGAAGTTTCACGGGTCTTGGTTTCACTGGTAAGTTTCACGGGTCAAGGTTTCACGGGTAAGTTTCAAGGGTAAGTTTTACGGGTATGTTTTACAGGTGACGTTTCACGGGTAAGTTTCACGGGTAAGTTTCACGGGTATGTTTAACGGGTGAAGTTTCACGGGTCTAGGTTTCACTGGTAAGTTTCACGGGTCAAGGTTTCACGGGTAAGTTTCACGGGTAAGTTTTACGGGTAAGTTTCACGGGTATGTTTCATGGGTGATGTTTCACGGGTCTAGGTTTTACTGGTAAGTTTCACGGGTCAAGGTTTCACGGGTAAGTTTCACGGGTAAGTTTCACGGGTGACGTTTCACGGGTCTAGGTTTCACTGGTAAGTTTCACGGGTATGTTTCACGGGTGACGTTTCACGGGTCTAGGTTTCACTGGTAAGTTTCACGGGTCAAGGTTTCACGGGTAAGTTTCACGGGTAAGTTTCACGGGTATGTTTCACGGGTAAGTTTCACGGGTGACGTTTCACGGGTCTAGGTTTTACTGGTAAGTTTCACGGGTATGTTTCACGGGTGACGTTTCACGGGTCTAGGTTTCACTGGTAAGTTTCACGGGTCAAGGTTTCACGGGTAAGTTTCACGGGTAAGTTTCACGGGTATGTTTCACGGATGACGTTTCACGGGTCTTGGTTTCACTGGTAAGTTTCACGGGTCAAGGTTTCACGGGTAAGTTTCACGGGTAAGTTTTACGGGTATGTTTTACAGGTGACGTTTCACGGGTAAGTTTCACGGGTAAGTTTCACGGGTATGTTTCACGGGTGACGTTTCACGGGTCTTGGTTTCACTGGTAAGTTTCACGGGTCAAGGTTTCACGGGTAAGTTTCACGGGTATGTTTCACGGGTGACGTTTCACGGGTCTAGGTTTCACTGGTAAGTTTCACGGGTCAAGGTTTCACGGGTAAGTTTCACGGGTAAGTTTTACGGGTAAGTTTCACAGGTCTAGGTTTCAATGGTAAGTTTCACGGTTCAAGGTTTCACGGGTAAGTTTCACGGGTAAGTTTCACGGGTATGTTTCACGGGTGACGTTTCACGGGTCTAGGTTTCACTGGAAAGTTTCACGGATCAAGGTTTCACGGGTAAGTTTTACGGGTAAGTTTTACGGGTATGTTTTACAGGTGACGTTTCACGGGTCTAGGTTTCACTGGTAAGTTTCACGGGTCAAGGTTTCACGGGTAAGTTTCACGGGTAAGTTTCACGGGTATGTTTCATGGGTGATGTTTCACGGGTCTAGGTTTTACTGGTAAGTTTCACGGGTCAAGGTTTCACGGGTAAGTTTCACGGGTAAGTTTCACGGGTGACGTTTCACGGGTCTAGGTTTCACTGGTAAGTTTCACGGGTATGTTTCACGGGTGACGTTTCACGGGTCTAGGTTTCACTGGTAAGTTTCACGGGTCAAGGTTTCACGGGTAAGTTTCACTGGTAAGTTTCACGGGTATGTTTCACGGATGACGTTTCACGGGTCTTGGTTTCACTGGTAAGTTTCACGGGTCAAGGTTTCACGGGTAAGTTTCACGGGTAAGTTTTACGGGTATGTTTTACAGGTGACGTTTCACGGGTAAGTTTCACGGGTAAGTTTCACGGGTATGTTTCACGGGTGACGTTTCACGGGTCTAGGTTTCACTGGTAAGTTTCACGGGTCAAGGTTTCACGGGTAAGATTCACGGGTAAGTTTCACGGGTGACGTTTCACGGGTCTAGGTTTCACTGGAAAGTTTCACGGGTCAAGGATTCACGGGTAAGTTTCACGGGTAAGTTTTACGGGTATGTTTTACAGGTGACGTTTCACGGGTCTAGGTTTCACTGGTAAGTTTCACGGGTCAAGGTTTCACGGGTAAGATTCACGGGTAAGTTTCACGGGTAAGTTTCACGGGTGACGTTTCACGGGTCTAGGTTTCACTGGTAAGTTTCACGGGTATGTTTCACGGGTAAGTTTTACGGGTATGTTTTACAGGTGACGTTTCACGGGTCTAGGTTTCACTGGTAAGTTTCACGGGTCAAGGTTTCACGGGTAAGATTCACGGGTAAGTTTCACGGGTATGTTTCACGGGTGACGTTTCACGGGTATAGGTTTCACTAGTAAGTTTCACGGGTCAAGGTTTCACGGGTAAGTTTCACGGGTAAGTTTCACGGGTATGTTTCACGGGTGACGTTTCACGGGTATGTTTCACGGGTGACGTTTCACAGGTCTAGGTTTCACTGGTAAGTTTCACGGGTCAAGGTTTCACGGGTAAGTTTCACGGGTAAGTTTCACGGGTATGTTTCACGGGTGACGTTTCACGGGTCTAGGTTTCACTGGTAAGTTTCACGGGTCATGGTTTCACGGGTAAGTTTCACGGGTAAGTTTCACGGGTATGTTTCACGGATGACGTTTCACGGGTCTTGGTTTCACTGGTAAGTTTCACGGGTCAAGGTTTCACGGGTAAGTTTCACGGGTAAGTTTTACGGGTATGTTTTACAGGTGACGTTTCACGGGTAAGTTTCACGGGTAAGTTTCACGGGTATGTTTCACGGGTGACGTTTCACGGGTCTAGGTTTCACTGGTAAGTTTCACGGGTCAAGGTTTCACGGGTAAGTTTCACGGGTAAGTTTTACGGGTAAGTTTCACGGGTGACGTTTCACGGTTCTAGGTTTCACTGGAAAGTTTCACGGGTCAAGGATTCACGGGTAAGTTTCACGGGTAAGTTTTACGGGTATGTTTTACAGGTGACGTTTTACGGGTCTAGGTTTCACTTGTAAGTTTCACGGGTCAAGGTTTCACGGGTAAGTTTCACGGGTAAGTTTCACGGGTATGTTTCATGGGTGATGTTTCACGGGTCTAGGTTTTACTGGTAAGTTTCACGGGTCAAGGTTTCACGGGTAAGTTTCACGGGTAAGTTTCACGGGTAAGTTTCACGGGTGACGTTTCACGGGTCTAGGTTTCACTGGTAAGTTTCACGGGTATGTTTCACGGGTGACGTTTCACGGGTCTAGGTTTCACTGGTAAGTTTCACGGGTCAAGGTTTCACGGGTAAGTTTCACGGGTAAGTTTCACGGGTATGTTTCACGGATGACGTTTCACGGGTCTTGGTTTCACTGGTAAGTTTCACGGGTCAAGGTTTCACGGGTAAGTTTCACGGGTAAGTTTTACGGGTATGGTTTACAGGTGACGTTTCACGGGTAAGTTTCACGGGTAAGTTTCACGGGTATGTTTCACGGGTGACGTTTCACGGGTCTTGGTTTCACTGGTAAGTTTCACGGGTCAAGGTTTCACGGGTAAGTTTCACGGGTATGTTTCACGGGTGACGTTTCACGGGTCTAGGTTTCACTGGTAAGTTTCACGGGTCAAGGTTTCACGGGTAAGTTTCACGGGTAAGTTTTACGGGTAAGTTTCACAAGTCTAGGTTTCAATGGTAAGTTTCACGGGTCAAGGTTTCACGGGTAAGTTTCACGGGTAAGTTTCACGGGTATGTTTCACGGGTGACGTTTCACGGGTCTAGGTTTCACTGGAAAGTTTCACGGATCAAGGTTTCACGGGTAAGTTTCACGGGTAAGTTTTACGGGTATGTTTTACAGGTGACGTTTCACGGGTCTAGGTTTCACTGGTAAGTTTCACGGGTCAAGGTTTCACGGGTAAGATTCACGGGTAAGTTTCACGGGTATGTTTCATGGGTGATGTTTCACGGGTCTAGGTTTCACTGGTAAGTTTCACGGGTCAAGGTTTTACGGGTAAGTTTCACGGGTAAGTTTCACGGGTATGTTTCACGGGTGACGTTTCACGGGTCTAGGTTTCGCTGGTAAGTTTCACGGGTCAAGGTTTCACGGGTAAGTTTCACGGGTAAGTTTCACGGGTATGTTTCACGGGTGACGTTTCACGGGTCTAGGATTCACTAGTAAGTTTCACGGGTCAAGGTTTCACGGGTAAGTTTCACGGGTAAGTTTCACGGGTGACGTTTCACGGGTCTAGGTTTCACTGGTAAGTTTCACGGGTATGTTTCACGGGTGACGTTTCACGGGTCTAGGTTTCACTGGTAAGTTTCACGGGTCAAGGTTTCACGGGTAAGTTTCACGGGTAAGTTTCACGGGTATGTTTCACGGATGACGTTTCACGGGTCTTGGTTTCACTGGTAAGTTTCACGGGTCAAGGTTTCACGGGTAAGTTTCACGGGTAAGTTTTACGGGTATGTTTTACAGGTGACGTTTCACGGGTAAGTTTCACGGGTAAGTTTCACGGGTATGTTTCACGGGTGACGTTTCACGGGTCTAGGTTTCACTGGTAAGTTTCACGGGTCAAGGTTTCACGGGTAAGTTTCACGGGTAAATTTCATGGGTGATGTTTCACGGGTCTAGGTTTCACTGGTAAGTTTCACGGGTCAAGGTTTCACGGGTAAGTTTCACGGGTAAGTTTCACGGGTAAGTTTTACGGGTATGTTTTACAGGTGACGTTTCACGGGTCTAGGTTTCACTGGTAAGTTTCACGGGTCAAGGTTTCACGGGTAAGTTTCACGGGTAAGTTTCACGGGTATGTTTCATGGGTGATGTTTCACGGGTCTAGGTTTTACTGGTAAGTTTCACGGGTCAAGGTTTCACGGGTAAGTTTCACGGGTAAGTTTCACGGGTGACGTTTCACGGGTCTAGGTTTCACTGGTAAGTTTCACGGGTATGTTTCACGGGTGACGTTTCACGGGTCTAGGTTTCACTGGTAAGTTTTACGGGTCAAGGTTTCACGGGTAAGTTTCACGGGTAAGTTTCACGGGTATGTTTCACGGATGACGTTTCACGGGTCTTGGTTTCACTGGTAAGTTTCACGGGTCAAGGATTCACGGGTAAGTTTCACGGGTAAGTTTTACGGGTATGTTTTACAGGTGACGTTTCACGGGTAAGTTTCACGGGTAAGTTTCACGGGTAAGTTTCACGGGTATGTTTCACGGGTGAAGTTTCACGGGTCTTGGTTTCACTGGTAAGTTTCACGGGTCAAGGTTTCACGGGTAAGTTTCAAGGGTAAGTTTTACGGGTATGTTTTACAGGTGACGTTTCACGGGTAAGTTTCACGGGTAAGTTTCACGGGTATGTTTAACGGGTGAAGTTTAACGGGTCTAGGTTTCACTGGTAAGTTTCACGGGTCAAGGTTTCACGGGTAAGTTTCACGGGTAAGTTTTACGGATAAGTTTCACGGGTATGTTTCATGGGTGATGTTTCACGGGTCTAGGTTTTACTGGTAAGTTTCACGGGTCAAGGTTTCACGGGTAAGTTTCACGGGTAAGTTTCACGGGTGACGTTTCACGGGTCTAGGTTTCACTGGTAAGTTTCACGGGTATGTTTCACGGGTGACGTTTCACGGGTCTAGGTTTCACTGGTAAGTTTCACGGGTCAAGGTTTCACGGGTAAGTTTCACGGGTAAGTTTCACGGATATGTTTCACGGGTAAGTTTCACGGGTGACGTTTCACGGGTCTAGGTTTTACTGGTAAGTTTCACGGGTATGTTTCACGGGTGACGTTTCACGGGTCTAGGTTTCACTGGTAAGTTTCACAGGTCAAGGTTTCACGGGTAAGTTTCACGGGTAAGTTTCACGGGTATGTTTCACGGATGACGTTTCACGGGTCTTGGTTTCACTGGTAAGTTTCACGGGTCAAGGTTTCACGGGTAAGTTTCACGGGTAAGTTTTACGGGTATGTTTTACAGGTGACGTTTCACGGGTAAGTTTCACGGGTATGTTTCACGGGTGACGTTTCACGGGTCTTGGTTTCACTGGTAAGTTTCACGGGTCAAGGTTTCACGGGTAAGTTTCACGGGTATGTTTCACGGGTGACGTTTCACGGGTCTAGGTTTCACTGGTAAGTTTCACGGGTCAAGGTTTCACGGGTAAGTTTCACGGGTAAGTTTTACGGGTAAGTTTCACAGGTCTAGGTTTCAATGGTAAGTTTCACGGTTCAAGGTTTCACGGGTAAGTTTCACGGGTAAGTTTCACGGGTATGTTTCACGGGTGACGTTTCACGGGTCTAGGTTTCACTGGAAAGTTTCACGGATCAAGGTTTCACGGGTAAGTTTTACGGGTAAGTTTTACGGGTATGTTTTACAGGTGACGTTTCACGGGTCTAGGTTTCACTGGTAAGTTTCACGGGTCAAGGTTTCACGGGTAAGTTTCACGGGTAAGTTTCACGGGTATGTTTCATGGGTGATGTTTCACGGGTCTAGGTTTTACTGGTAAGTTTCACGGGTCAAGGTTTCACGGGTAAGTTTCACGGGTAAGTTTCACGGGTGACGTTTCACGGGTCTAGGTTTCACTGGTAAGTTTCACGGGTATGTTTCACGGGTGACGTTTCACGGGTCTAGGTTTCACTGGTAAGTTTCACGGGTCAAGGTTTCACGGGTAAGTTTCACTGGTAAGTTTCACGGGTATGTTTCACGGATGACGTTTCACGGGTCTTGGTTTCACTGGTAAGTTTCACGGGTCAAGGTTTCACGGGTAAGTTTCACGGGTAAGTTTTACGGGTATGTTTTACAGGTGACGTTTCACGGGTAAGTTTCACGGGTAAGTTTCACGGGTATGTTTCACGGGTGACGTTTCACGGGTCTAGGTTTCACTGGTAAGTTTCACGGGTCAAGGTTTCACGGGTAAGATTCACGGGTAAGTTTCACGGGTGACGTTTCACGGGTCTAGGTTTCACTGGAAAGTTTCACGGGTCAAGGATTCACGGGTAAGTTTCACGGGTAAGTTTTACGGGTATGTTTTACAGGTGACGTTTCACGGGTCTAGGTTTCACTGGTAAGTTTCACGGGTCAAGGTTTCACGGGTAAGATTCACGGGTAAGTTTCACGGGTAAGTTTCACGGGTGACGTTTCACGGGTCTAGGTTTTACTGGTAAGTTTCACGGGTATGTTTCACGGGTAAGTTTTACGGGTATGTTTTACAGGTGACGTTTCACGGGTCTAGGTTTCACTGGTAAGTTTCACGGGTCAAGGTTTCACGGGTAAGATTCACGGGTAAGTTTCACGGGTATGTTTCACGGGTGACGTTTCACGGGTATAGGTTTCACTAGTAAGTTTCACGGGTCAAGGTTTCACGGGTAAGTTTCACGGGTAAGTTTCACGGGTATGTTTCACGGGTGACGTTTCACGGGTCTAGGTTTCACTGGTAAGTTACACGGGTCAAGGTTTCACGGGTAAGTTTCACGGGTATGTTTCACGGGTGACGTTTCACGGGTCTAGGTTTCACTGGTAAGTTTCACGGGTCAAGGTTTCACGGGTAAGTTTTAAGGGTAAGTTTCACGGGTAAGTTTTACGCGTAAGTTTCACGGGTGACGTTTCACGGGTCTAGGTTTCACTGGTAAGTTTCACGGGTCAAGGTTTCACGGGTAAGTTTAACGGGTAAGTTTTACGGGTAAGTTTCACGGGTGACGTTTCACGGGTCTAGGTTTCACTGGTAAGTTTCACGGGTCTAGGTTTTACTGGTAAGTTTCACGGGTCAAGGTTTCACGGGTAAGTTTCACGGGTAAGTTTCACGAGGATGTTTCACGGGTGACGTTTTACGGGTCTAGGTTTCACTGGAAAGTTTCACGGATCAAGGTTTCACGGGTAAGTTTCACGGGTAAGTTTCACGGGTAAGTTTCACGGGTAAGTTTTACGGGTATGTTTTACAGGTGACGTTTCACGGGTCTAGGTTTCACTGGTAAGTTTCACGGGTCAAGGTTTCACGGGTAAGTTTCACGGGTAAGTTTCACGGGTATGTTTCATGGGTGATGTTTCACGGGTCTAGGTTTTACTGGTAAGTTTCACGGGTCAAGGTTTCACGGGTAAGTTTCACGGGTAAGTTTCACGGGTAAGTTTCACGGGTGACGTTTCACGGGTCTAGGTTTCACTGGTAAGTTTCACGGGTATGTTTCACGGGTAAGTTTTACGGGTATGTTTTACAGGTGACGTTTCACGGGTCTAGGTTTCACTGGTAAGTTTCACGGGTCAAGGTTTCACGGGTCAAGGTTTCACGGGTAAGTTTCACGGGTAAGTTTCACGGGTATGTTTTACAGGTGACGTTTCACGGGTCTAGGTTTCACTGGTAAGTTTCACGGGTCAAGGTTTCACGGGTAAGATTCACGGGTTAGTTTCACGGGTATGTTTCACGGGTGACGTTTTACGGGTCTAGGTTTCACGGGTCTAGGTTTCACTGGAAAGTTTCACGGGTCAAGGTTTCACGGGTAAGTTTCACGGGTAAGTTTCACGGGTATGTTTCACGGGTGACGTTTCACAGGTCTAGGTTTCACTGGTAAGTTTCACGGGTCAAGGTTTCACGGGTAAGTTTCACGGGTAAGTTTCACGGGTATGTTTCACGGGTGACGTTTCACGGGTCTAGGTTTCACTGGTAAGTTTCACGGGTCATGGTTTCACGGGTAAGTTTCACGGGTAAGTTTCACGGGTATGTTTCACGGATGACGTTTCACGGGTCTTGGTTTCACTGGTAAGTTTCACGGGTCAAGGTTTCACGGGTAAGTTTCACGGGTAAGTTTTACGGGTATGTTTTACAGGTGACGTTTCACGGGTAAGTTTCACGGGTAAGTTTCACGGGTATGTTTCACGGGTGACGTTTCACGGGTCTAGGTTTCACTGGTAAGTTTCACGGGTCAAGGTTTCACGGGTAAGTTTCACGGGTAAGTTTTACGGGTAAGTTTCACGGGTGACGTTTCACGGTTCTAGGTTTCACTGGAAAGTTTCACGGGTCAAGGATTCACGGGTAAGTTTCACGGGTAAGTTTTACGGGTATGTTTTACAGGTGACGTTTTACGGGTCTAGGTTTCACTTGTAAGTTTCACGGGTCAAGGTTTCACGGGTAAGTTTCACGGGTAAGTTTCACGGGTATGTTTCATGGGTGATGTTTCACGGGTCTAGGTTTTACTGGTAAGTTTCACGGGTCAAGGTTTCACGGGTAAGTTTCACGGGTAAGTTTCACGGGTGACGTTTCACGGGTCTAGGTTTCACTGGTAAGTTTCACGGGTATGTTTCACGGGTGACGTTTCACGGGTCTAGGTTTCACTGGTAAGTTTCACGGGTCAAGGTTTCACGGGTAAGTTTCACGGGTAAGTTTCACGGGTATGTTTCACGGATGACGTTTCACGGGTCTTGGTTTCACTGGTAAGTTTCACGGGTCAAGGTTTCACGGGTAAGTTTCACGGGTAAGTTTTACGGGTATGTTTTACAGGTGACGTTTCACGGGTAAGTTTCACGGGTAAGTTTCACGGGTATGTTTCACGGGTGACGTTTCACGGGTCTTGGTTTCACTGGTAAGTTTCACGGGTCAAGGTTTCACGGGTAAGTTTCACGGGTATGTTTCACGGGTGACGTTTCACGGGTCTAGGTTTCACTGGTAAGTTTCACGGGTCAAGGTTTCACGGGTAAGTTTCACGGGTAAGTTTTACGGGTAAGTTTCACGGGTCTAGGTTTCACTGGTAAGTTTCACGGGTCAAGGTTTCACGGGTAAGTTTCACGGGTAAGTTTCACGGGTAAGTTTTACGGGTATGTTTTACAGGTGACGTTTCACGGGTCTAGGTTTCACTGGTAAGTTTCACGGGTCAAGGTTTCACGGGTAAGTTTCACGGGTAAGTTTCACGGGTATGTTTCATGGGTGATGTTTCACGGGTCTAGGTTTTACTGGTAAGTTTCACGGGTCAAGGTTTCACGGGTAAGTTTCACGGGTAAGTTTCACGGGTGACGTTTCACGGGTCTAGGTTTCACTGGTAAGTTTCACGGGTATGTTTCACGGGTGACGTTTCACGGGTCTAGGTTTCACTGGTAAGTTTTACGGGTCAAGGTTTCACGGGTAAGTTTCACGGGTAAGTTTTACGGGTATGTTTTACAGGTGACGTTTCACGGGTAAGTTTCACGGGTAAGTTTCACGGGTAAGTTTCACGGGTATGTTTCACGAATGAAGTTTCACGGGTCTTGGTTTCACTGGTAAGTTTCACGGGTCAAGGTTTCACGGGTAAGTTTCACGGGTAAGTTTTACGGGTATGTTTTACAGGTGACGTTTCACGGGTAAGTTTCACGGGTAAGTTTCACGGGTATGTTTAACGGGTGAAGTTTCACGGGTCTAGGTTTCACTGGTAAGTTTCACGGGTCAAGGTTTCACGGGTAAGTTTCACGGGTAAGTTTTACGGGTAAGTTTCACGGGTATGTTTCATGGGTGATGTTTCACGGGTCTAGGTTTTACTGGTAAGTTTCACGGGTCAAGGTTTCACGGGTAAGTTTCACGGGTAAGTTTCACGGGTGACGTTTCACGGGTCTAGGTTTCACTGGTAAGTTTCACGGGTATGTTTCACGGGTGACGTTTCACGGGTCTAGGTTTCACTGGTAAGTTTCACGGGTCAAGGTTTCACGGGTAAGTTTCACGGGTAAGTTTCACGGGTATGTTTCACGGATGACGTTTCACGGGTCTTGGTTTCACTGGTAAGTTTCACGGGTCAAGGTTTCACGGGTAAGTTTCACGGGTAAGTTTTACGGGTATGTTTTACAGGTGACGTTTCACGGGTAAGTTTCACGGGTAAGTTTCACGGGTATGTTTCACGGGTGACGTTTCACGGGTCTTGGTTTCACTGGTAAGTTTCACGGGTCAAGGTTTCACGGGTAAGTTTCACGGGTATGTTTCACGGGTGACGTTTCACGGGTCTAGGTTTCACTGGTAAGTTTTACGGGTCAAGGTTTCACGGGTAAGTTTCACGGGTAAGTTTTACGGGTAAGTTTCACAGGTCTAGGTTTCAATGGTAAGTTTCACGGTTCAAGGTTTCACGGGTAAGTTTCACGGGTAAGTTTCACGGGTATGTTTCACGGGTGACGTTTCACGGGTCTAGGTTTCACTGGAAAGTTTCACGGATCAAGGTTTCACGGGTAAGTTTTACGGGTAAGTTTTACGGGTATGTTTTACAGGTGACGTTTCACGGGTCTAGGTTTCACTGGTAAGTTTCACGGGTCAAGGTTTCACGGGTAAGTTTCACGGGTAAGTTTCACGGGTATGTTTCATGGGTGATGTTTCACGGGTCTAGGTTTTACTGGTAAGTTTCACGGGTCAAGGTTTCACGGGTAAGTTTCACGGGTAAGTTTCACGGGTGACGTTTCACGGGTCTAGGTTTCACTGGTAAGTTTCACGGGTATGTTTCACGGGTGACGTTTCACGGGTCTAGGTTTCACTGGTAAGTTTCACGGGTCAAGGTTTCACGGGTAAGTTTCACTGGTAAGTTTCACGGGTATGTTTCACGGATGACGTTTCACGGGTCTTGGTTTCACTGGTAAGTTTCACGGGTCAAGGTTTCACGGGTAAGTTTCACGGGTAAGTTTTACGGGTATGTTTTACAGGTGACGTTTCACGGGTAAGTTTCACGGGTAAGTTTCACGGGTATGTTTCACGGGTGACGTTTCACGGGTCTAGGTTTCACTGGTAAGTTTCACGGGTCAAGGTTTCACGGGTAAGATTCACGGGTAAGTTTCACGGGTGACGTTTCACGGGTCTAGGTTTCACTGGAAAGTTTCACGGGTCAAGGATTCACGGGTAAGTTTCACGGGTAAGTTTTACGGGTATGTTTTACAGGTGACGTTTCACGGGTCTAGGTTTCACTGGTAAGTTTCACGGGTCAAGGTTTCACGGGTAAGATTCACGGGTAAGTTTCACGGGTAAGTTTCACGGATGACGTTTCACGGGTCTAGGTTTCACTGGTAAGTTTCACGGGTATGTTTCACGGGTAAGTTTTACGGGTATGTTTTACAGGTGACGTTTCACGGGTCTAGGTTTCACTGGTAAGTTTCACGGGTCAAGGTTTCACGGGTAAGATTCACGGGTAAGTTTCACGGGTATGTTTCACGGGTGACGTTTCACGGGTATAGGTTTCACTAGTAAGTTTCACGGGTCAAGGTTTCACGGGTAAGTTTCACGGATAAGTTTCACGGGTATGTTTCACGGGTGACGTTTCACGGGTCTAGGTTTCACTGGTAAGTTACACGGGTCAAGGTTTCACGGGTAAGTTTCACGGGTAAGTTTCACGGGTATGTTTCACGGGTGACGTTTCACGGGTCTAGGTTTCACTGGTAAGTTTCACGGGTCAAGGTTTCACGGGTAAGTTTTAAGGGTAAGTTTCACGGGTAAGTTTTACGCGTAAGTTTCACGGGTGACGTTTCATGGGTCTAGGTTTCACTGGTAAGTTTCACGGGTCAAGGTTTCACGGGTAAGTTTAACGGGTAAGTTTTACGGGTAAGTTTCACGGGTGACGTTTCACGGGTCTAGGTTTCACTGGTAAGTTTCACGGGTCTAGGTTTTACTGGTAAGTTTCACGGGTCAAGGTTTCACGGGTAAGTTTCACGGGTAAGTTTCACGGGTATGTTTCACGGGTGACGTTTCACGGGTCTAGGTTTCACTGGAAAGTTTCACGGATCAAGGTTTCACGGGTAAGTTTCACGGGTAAGTTTTACGGGTATGTTTTACAGGTGACGTTTCACGGGTCTAGGTTTCACTGGTAAGTTTCACGGGTCAAGGTTTCACGGGTAAGTTTCACGGGTATGTTTCATGGGTGATGTTTCACGGGTCTAGGTTTTACTGGTAAGTTTCACGGGTCAAGGTTTCACGGGTAAGTTTCACGGGTAAGTTTCACGGGTGACGTTTCACGGGTCTAGGTTTCACTGGTAAGTTTCACGGGTATGTTTCACGGGTGACGTTTCACGGGTCTAGGTTTCACTGGTAAGTTTCACGGGTCAAGGTTTCACGGGTAAGTTTCACGGGTCTAGGTTTCACTGGTAAGTTTCACGGGTCAAGGTTTCACGGGTAAGATTCACGGGTAAGTTTCACGGGTATGTTTCACGGGTGACGTTTCACGGGTATAGGTTTCACTAGTAAGTTTCACGGGTCAAGGTTTCACGGGTAAGTTTCACGGGTAAGTTTCACGGGTATGTTTCACGGGTGACGTTTCACGGGTCTAGGTTTCACTGGTAAGTTACACGGGTCAAGGTTTCACGGGTAAGTTTCACGGGTAAGTTTCACGGGTATGTTTCACGGGTGACGTTTCACGGGTCTAGGTTTCACTGGTAAGTTTCACGGGTCAAGGTTTCACGGGTAAGTTTTAAGGGTAAGTTTCACGGGTAAGTTTTACGCGTAAGTTTCACGGGTGACGTTTCACGGGTCTAGGTTTCACTGGTAAGTTTCACGGGTCAAGGTTTCACGGGTAAGTTTAACGGGTAAGTTTTACGGGTAAGTTTCACGGGTGACGTTTCACGGGTCTAGGTTTCACTGGTAAGTTTCACGGGTCTAGGTTTTACTGGTAAGTTTCACGGGTCAAGGTTTCACGGGTAAGTTTCACGGGTAAGTTTCACGGGTATGTTTCACGGGTGACGTTTTACGGGTCTAGGTTTCACTGGAAAGTTTCACGGATCAAGGTTTCACGGGTAAGTTTCACGGGTAAGTTTCACGGGTAAGTTTTACGGGTATGTTTTACAGGTGACGTTTCACGGGTCTAGGTTTCACTGGTAAGTTTCACGGGTCAAGGTTTCACGGGTAAGTTTCACGGGTAAGTTTCACGGGTATGTTTCATGGGTGATGTTTCACGGGTCTAGGTTTTACTGGTAAGTTTCACGGGTCAAGGTTTCACGGGTAAGTTTCACGGGTAAGTTTCACGGGTAAGTTTCACGGGTGACGTTTCACGGGTCTAGGTTTCACTGGTAAGTTTCACGGGTATGTTTCACGGGTGACGTTTCACGGGTCTAGGTTTCACTGGTAAGTTTCACGGGTCAAGGTTTCACGGGTAAGTTTCACGGGTAAGTTTCACGGGTATGTTTCACGGATGACGTTTCACGGGTCTTGGTTTCACTGGTAAGTTTCACGGGTCAAGGTTTCACGGGTAAGTTTCACGGGTAAGTTTTACGGGTATGTTTTACAGGTGACGTTTCACGGGTAAGTTTCACGGGTCAGTTTCACGGGTATGTTTCACGGGTGACGTTTCACGGGTCTAGGTTTCACTGGTAAGTTTCACGGGTAAGTTTCACGGGTAAGTTTTACGGGTAAGTTTCACGGGTGACGTTTCACGGGTCTAGGTTTCACTGGAAAGTTTCACGGGTCAAGGATTCACGGGTAAGTTTCACGGGTAAGTTTTACGGGTATGTTTTACAGGTGACGTTTCACGGGTCTAGGTTTCACTGGTAAGTTTCACGGGTCAAGGTTTCACGGGTAAGATTCACGGGTAAGTTTCACGGGTATGTTTCATGGGTGATGTTTCACGGGTCTAGGTTTCACTGGTAAGTTTCACGGGTCAAGGTTTTACGGGTAAGTTTCACGGGTAAGTTTCACGGGTATGTTTCACGGGTGACGTTTCACGGGTCTAGGTTTCGCTGGTAAGTTTCACGGGTCAAGGTTTCACGGGTAAGTTTCACGGGTAAGTTTCACGGGTATGTTTCACGGGTGACGTTTCACGGGTCTAGGTTTCACTAGTAAGTTTCACGGGTCAAGGTTTCACGGGTAAGTTTCACGGGTAAGTTTCACGGGTATGTTTCATGGGTGATGTTTCACGGGTCTAGGTTTTACTGGTAAGTTTCACGGGTATGTTTCACGGGTAAGTTTTACGGGTATGTTTTACAGGTGACGTTTCACGGGTCTAGGTTTCACTGGTAAGTTTCACGGGTCAAGGTTTCACGGGTCAAGGTTTCACGGGTAAGTTTCACGGGTAAGTTTCACGGGTATGTTTTACAGGTGACGTTTCACGGGTCTAGGTTTCACTGGTAAGTTTCACGGGTCAAGGTTTCACGGGTAAGATTCACGGGTAAGTTTCACGGGTATGTTTCATGAGTGATGTTTCACGGGTCTAGGTTTCACTGGTAAGTTTCACGGGTCAAGGTTTTACGGGTAAGTTTCACGGGTAAGTTTCACGGGTATGTTTCACGGGTGACGTTTCACGGGTCTAGGTTTCACTGGTAAGTTTCACGGGTCAAGGTTTCACGGGTAAGTTTCACGGGTAAGTTTCACGGGTATGTTTCACGGGTGACGTTTCACGGGTCTAGGTTTCACTAGTAAGTTTCACTTGTCAAGGTTTCACGGGTAAGTTTCACGGGTAAGTTTCACGGGTATGTTTCACGGGTGACGTTTCACGGGTCTAGGTTTCACTGGTAAGTTTCACGGGTCAAGGTTTCACGGGTAAGTTTCACGGGTAAGTTTCACGGGTATGTTTCACGGGTGACGTTTCACGGGTCTAGGTTTCACTGGTAAGTTTCACGGGTCAAGGTTTCACGGGTAAGTTTCACGGGTAAGTTTCACGGGTATGTTTCACGGGTGACGTTTCACGGGTCTAGGTTTCACTGGTAAGTTTCACGGGTCAAGGTTTTACGGGTAAGTTTCACGGGTAAATTTCACGGGTATGTTTCACGGGTGACGTTTCACGGGTCTAGGTTTCACGGGTAAGTTTCACGGGTCAAGGTTTCACGGGTAAGTTTCACGGGTAAGTTTCACGGGTATGTTTCACAAGTGACGTTTCACGGGTCTAGGTTTCACTGGAAAGTTTCACGGGTCAAGGTTTCACGGGTAAGTTTCACGGGTAAGTTTTACGGGTATGTTTTACAGGCGACGTTTCACGGGTCTAGGTTTCACTGGTAAGTTTTACGGGTCTAGGTTTCACGGGTAAGTTTCACGGGTAAGTTTCACGGGTCTAGGTTTCACTGGTAAGTTTCACGGGTCAAGGTTTCACGGGTAAGTTTTACGGGTAAATTTCACGGGTATGTTTCACGGGTGACGTTTCACGGGTCTAGGTTTCACTGGTAAGTTTCACGGGTCAAGGTTTCACGGGTAAGTTTTACGGGTAAGTTTCACGGGTATGTTTCACGGGTGACGTTTCACGGGTATAGGTTTCACTAGTAAGTTTCACGGGTCAAGGTTTCACGGGTAAGTTTCACGGGTAAGTTTCACGGGTATGTTTCACGGGTGACGTTTCACGGGTCTAGGTTTCACTGGTAAGTTACACGGGTCAAGGTTTCACGGGTAAGTTTCACGGGTAAGTTTCACGGGTATGTTTCACGGGTGACGTTTCACGGGTCTAGGTTTCACTGGTAAGTTTCACGGGTCAAGGTTTCACGGGTAAGTTTTAAGGGTAAGTTTCACGGGTAAGTTTTACGCGTAAGTTTCACGGGTGACGTTTCACGGGTCTAGGTTTCACTGGTAAGTTTCACGGGTCAAGGTTTCACGGGTAAGTTTAACGGGTAAGTTTTACGGGTAAGTTTCACGGGTGACGTTTCACGGGTCTAGGTTTCACTGGTAAGTTTCACGGGTCTAGGTTTTACTGGTAAGTTTCACGGGTCAAGGTTTCACGGGTAAGTTTCACGGGTAAGTTTCACGGGTATGTTTCACGGGTGACGTTTTACGGGTCTAGGTTTCACTGGAAAGTTTCACGGATCAAGGTTTCACGGGTAAGTTTCACGGGTAAGTTTCACGGGTAAGTTTTACGGGTATGTTTTACAGGTGACGTTTCACGGGTCTAGGTTTCACTGGTAAGTTTCACGGGTCAAGGTTTCACGGGTAAGTTTCACGGGTAAGTTTCACGGGTATGTTTCATGGGTGATGTTTCACGGGTCTAGGTTTTACTGGTAAGTTTCACGGGTCAAGGTTTCACGGGTAAGTTTCACGGGTAAGTTTCACGGGTAAGTTTCACGGGTGACGTTTCACGGGTCTAGGTTTCACTGGTAAGTTTCACGGGTATGTTTCACGGGTGACGTTTCACGGGTCTAGGTTTCACTGGTAAGTTTCACGGGTCAAGGTTTCACGGGTAAGTTTCACGGGTAAGTTTCACGGGTATGTTTCACGGATGACGTTTCACGGGTCTTGGTTTCACTGGTAAGTTTCACGGGTCAAGGTTTCACGGGTAAGTTTCACGGGTAAGTTTTACGGGTATGTTTTACAGGTGACGTTTCACGGGTAAGTTTCACGGGTCAGTTTCACGGGTATGTTTCACGGGTGACGTTTCACGGGTCTAGGTTTCACTGGTAAGTTTCACGGGTAAGTTTCACGGGTAAGTTTTACGGGTAAGTTTCACGGGTGACGTTTCACGGGTCTAGGTTTCACTGGAAAGTTTCACGGGTCAAGGATTCACGGGTAAGTTTCACGGGTAAGTTTTACGGGTATGTTTTACAGGTGACGTTTCACGGGTCTAGGTTTCACTGGTAAGTTTCACGGGTCAAGGTTTCACGGGTAAGATTCACGGGTAAGTTTCACGGGTATGTTTCATGGGTGATGTTTCACGGGTCTAGGTTTCACTGGTAAGTTTCACGGGTCAAGGTTTTACGGGTAAGTTTCACGGGTAAGTTTCACGGGTATGTTTCACGGGTGACGTTTCACGGGTCTAGGTTTCGCTGGTAAGTTTCACGGGTCAAGGTTTCACGGGTAAGTTTCACGGGTAAGTTTCACGGGTATGTTTCACGGGTGACGTTTCACGGGTCTAGGTTTCACTAGTAAGTTTCACGGGTCAAGGTTTCACGGGTAAGTTTCACGGGTAAGTTTCACGGGTATGTTTCATGGGTGATGTTTCACGGGTCTAGGTTTTACTGGTAAGTTTCACGGGTATGTTTCACGGGTAAGTTTTACGGGTATGTTTTACAGGTGACGTTTCACGGGTCTAGGTTTCACTGGTAAGTTTCACGGGTCAAGGTTTCACGGGTCAAGGTTTCACGGGTAAGTTTCACGGGTAAGTTTCACGGGTATGTTTTACAGGTGACGTTTCACGGGTCTAGGTTTCACTGGTAAGTTTCACGGGTCAAGGTTTCACGGGTAAGATTCACGGGTAAGTTTCACGGGTATGTTTCATGAGTGATGTTTCACGGGTCTAGGTTTCACTGGTAAGTTTCACGGGTCAAGGTTTTACGGGTAAGTTTCACGGGTAAGTTTCACGGGTATGTTTCACGGGTGACGTTTCACGGGTCTAGGTTTCACTGGTAAGTTTCACGGGTCAAGGTTTCACGGGTAAGTTTCACGGGTAAGTTTCACGGGTATGTTTCACGGGTGACGTTTCACGGGTCTAGGTTTCACTAGTAAGTTTCACTTGTCAAGGTTTCACGGGTAAGTTTCACGGGTAAGTTTCACGGGTATGTTTCACGGGTGACGTTTCACGGGTCTAGGTTTCACTGGTAAGTTTCACGGGTCAAGGTTTCACGGGTAAGTTTCACGGGTAAGTTTCACGGGTATGTTTCACGGGTGACGTTTCACGGGTCTAGGTTTCACTGGTAAGTTTCACGGGTCAAGGTTTCACGGGTAAGTTTCACGGGTAAGTTTCACGGGTATGTTTCACGGGTGACGTTTCACGGGTCTAGGTTTCACTGGTAAGTTTCACGGGTCAAGGTTTTACGGGTAAGTTTCACGGGTAAATTTCACGGGTATGTTTCACGGGTGACGTTTCACGGGTCTAGGTTTCACGGGTAAGTTTCACGGGTCAAGGTTTCACGGGTAAGTTTCACGGGTAAGTTTCACGGGTATGTTTCACAAGTGACGTTTCACGGGTCTAGGTTTCACTGGAAAGTTTCACGGGTCAAGGTTTCACGGGTAAGTTTCACGGGTAAGTTTTACGGGTATGTTTTACAGGCGACGTTTCACGGGTCTAGGTTTCACTGGTAAGTTTTACGGGTCTAGGTTTCACGGGTAAGTTTCACGGGTAAGTTTCACGGGTCTAGGTTTCACTGGTAAGTTTCACGGGTCAAGGTTTCACGGGTAAGTTTTACGGGTAAATTTCACGGGTATGTTTCACGGGTGACGTTTCACGGGTCTAGGTTTCACTGGTAAGTTTCACAGTTCAAGGTTTTACGGGTAAGTTTCACGGGTAAGTTTCACGGGTATGTTTCACGGGTGACGTTTCACGGGTCTAGGTTTCACTGGTAAGTTTCACGGGTCAAGGTTTCACGGGTAAGTTTCACGGGTAAGTTTTACGGGTAAGTTTCACGGGTGACGTTTCACGGGTGCGTTTCACGGGTCTAGGTTTCACTGGTAAGTTTCACGGGTCAAGGTTTCACGGGTAAGTTTCACCGGTAAGTTTCACGGGTATGTTTTACAAGTGACGTTTCACGGGTCTAGGTTTCACTGGAAAGTTTCACGGGTCAAGGTTTCACGGGTAAGTTTCACGGGTAAGTTTTACGGGTATGTTTTACAGGCGACGTTTCACGGGTCTAGGTTTCACTGGTAAGTTTCACGGGTCTAGGTTTCACGGGTAAGTTTCACGGGTAAGTTTCACGGGTATGTTTCATGGGTGATGTTTCACGGGTCTAGGTTTTACTGGTAAGTTTCACGGGTCAAGGTTTCACGGGTAAGTTTCACGGGTAAGTTTTACGGGTATGTTTTACAGGTGACGTTTCACGGGTCTAGGTTTCACTGGTAAGTTTCACGGGTCAAGGTTTCACGGGTAAGTTTCACGGGTAAGTTTCACGGGTATGTTTCATGGGTGATGTTTCACGGGTCTAGGTTTTACTGGTAAGTTTCACGGGTCAAGGTTTCACGGGTAAGTTTCACGGGTAAGTTTCACGGGTGACGTTTCACGGGTCTAGGTTTCACTGGTAAGTTTCACGGGTATGTTTCACGGGTGACGTTTCACGGGTCTAGGTTTCACTGGTAAGTTTCACGGGTCAAGGTTTCACGGGTAAGTTTCACGGGTAAGTTTCACGGGTATGTTTCACGGATGACGTTTCACGGGTCTTGGTTTCACTGGTAAGTTTCACGGGTCAAGGTTTCACGGGTAAGTTTCACGGGTAAGTTTTACGGGTATGTTTTACAGGTGACGTTTCACGGGTAAGTTTCACGGGTGAGTTTCACGGGTATGTTTCACGGGTGAAGTTTCACGGGTCTTGGTTTCACTGGTAAGTTTCACGGGTCAAGGTTTCACGGGTAAGTTTCACGGGTAAGTTTTACGGGTATGTTTTACAGGTGACGTTTCACGGGTAAGTTTCACGGGTAAGTTTCACGGGTATGTTTCACGGGTGAAGTTTCACGGGTCTAGGTTTCACTGGTAAGTTTCACGGGTCAAGGTTTCACGGGTAAGTTTCACGGGTAAGTTTTACGGGTAAGTTTCACGGGTGACGTTTCACGGGTCTAGGTTTCACTGGAAAGTTTCACGGGTCAAGGATTCACGGGTAAGTTTCACGGGTAAGTTTTACGGGTATGTTTTACAGGTGACGTTTCACGGGTCTAGGTTTCACTGGTAAGTTTCACGGGTCAAGGTTTCACGGGTAAGATTCACGGGTAAGTTTCACGGGTATGTTTCATGGGTGATGTTTCACGGGTCTAGGTTTCACTGGTAAGTTTCACGGGTCAAGGTTTTACGGGTAAGTTTCACGGGTAAGTTTCACGGGTATGTTTCACGGGTGACGTTTCACGGGTCTAGGTTTCACTGGTAAGTTTCACGGGTCAAGGTTTCACAGGTAAGTTTCACGGGTAAGTTTCACGGGTATGTTTCACGGGTGACGTTTCACGGGTCTAGGTTTCACTAGTAAGTTTCACGGGTCAAGGTTTCACGGGTAAGTTTCACGGGTAAGTTTCACGGGTATGTTTCATGGGTGATGTTTCACGGGTCTAGGTTTTATTGGTAAGTTTCACGGGTCAAGGTTTCACGGGTAAGTTTCACGGGTATGTTTCACGGGTGACGTTTCACGGGTCTAGGTTTCACTGGAAAGTTTCACGGATCAAGGTTTCACGGGTAAGTTTCACGGGTAAGTTTCACGGGTAAGTTTTACGGGTATGTTTTACAGGTGACGTTTCACGGGTCTAGGTTTCACTGGTAAGTTTCACGGGTCAAGGTTTCACGGGTAAGTTTCACGGGTAAGTTTCACGGGTATGTTTCATGGGTGATGTTTCACGGGTCTAGGTTTTACTGGTAAGTTTCACGGGTCAAGGTTTCACGGGTAAGTTTCACGGGTAAGTTTCACGGGTAAGTTTCACGGGTGACGTTTCACGGGTCTAGGTTTCACTGGTAAGTTTCACGGGTATGTTTCACGGGTGACGTTTCACGGGTCTAGGTTTCACTGGTAAGTTTCACGGGTCAAGGTTTCACGGGTAAGTTTCACGGGTAAGTTTCACGGGTATGTTTCACGGATGACGTTTCACGGGTCTTGGTTTCACTGGTAAGTTTCACGGGTCAAGGTTTCACGGGTAAGTTTCACGGGTAAGTTTTACGGGTATGTTTTACAGGTGACGTTTCACGGGTAAGTTTCACGGGTCAGTTTCACGGGTATGTTTCACGGGTGACGTTTCACGGGTCTAGGTTTCACTGGTAAGTTTCACGGGTAAGTTTCACGGGTAAGTTTTACGGGTAAGTTTCACGGGTGACGTTTCACGGGTCTAGGTTTCACTGGAAAGTTTCACGGGTCAAGGATTCACGGGTAAGTTTCACGGGTAAGTTTTACGGGTATGTTTTACAGGTGACGTTTCACGGGTCTAGGTTTCACTGGTAAGTTTCACGGGTCAAGGTTTCACGGGTAAGATTCACGGGTAAGTTTCACGGGTATGTTTCATGGGTGATGTTTCACGGGTCTAGGTTTCACTGGTAAGTTTCACGGGTCAAGGTTTTACGGGTAAGTTTCACGAGTAAGTTTCACGGGTATGTTTCACGGGTGACGTTTCACGGGTCTAGGTTTCGCTGGTAAGTTTCACGGGTCAAGGTTTCACGGGTAAGTTTCACGGGTAAGTTTCACGGGTATGTTTCACGGGTGACGTTTCACGGGTCTAGGTTTCACTAGTAAGTTTCACGGGTCAAGGTTTCACGGGTAAGTTTCACGGGTAAGTTTCACGGGTATGTTTCATGGGTGATGTTTCACGGGTCTAGGTTTTACTGGTAAGTTTCACGGGTATGTTTCACGGGTAAGTTTTACGGGTATGTTTTACAGGTGACGTTTCACGGGTCTAGGTTTCACTGGTAAGTTTCACGGGTCAAGGTTTCACGGGTCAAGGTTTCACGGGTAAGTTTCACGGGTAAGTTTCACGGGTATGTTTTACAGGTGACGTTTCACGGGTCTAGGTTTCACTGGTAAGTTTCACGGGTCAAGGTTTCACGGGTAAGATTCACGGGTAAGTTTCACGGGTATGTTTCATGAGTGATGTTTCACGGGTCTAGGTTTCACTGGTAAGTTTCACGGGTCAAGGTTTTACGGGTAAGTTTCACGGGTAAGTTTCACGGGTATGTTTCACGGGTGACGTTTCACGGGTCTAGGTTTCACTGGTAAGTTTCACGGGTCAAGGTTTCACGGGTAAGTTTCACGGGTAAGTTTCACGGGTATGTTTCACGGGTGACGTTTCACGGGTCTAGGTTTCACTAGTAAGTTTCACTTGTCAAGGTTTCACGGGTAAGTTTCACGGGTAAGTTTCACGGGTATGTTTCACGGGTGACGTTTCACGGGTCTAGGTTTCACTGGTAAGTTTCACGGGTCAAGGTTTCACGGGTAAGTTTCACGGGTAAGTTTCACGGGTATGTTTCACGGGTGACGTTTCACGGGTCTAGGTTTCACTGGTAAGTTTCACGGGTCAAGGTTTCACGGGTAAGTTTCACGGGTAAGTTTCACGGGTATGTTTCACAGGTGACGTTTCACGGGTCTAGGTTTCACTGGTAAGTTTCACGGGTCAAGGTTTTACGGGTAAGTTTCACGGGTAAATTTCACGGGTATGTTTCACGGGTGACGTTTCACGGGTCTAGGTTTCACGGGTAAGTTTCACGGGTCAAGGTTTCACGGGTAAGTTTCACGGGTAAGTTTCACGGGTATGTTTCACAAGTGACGTTTCACGGGTCTAGGTTTCACTGGAAAGTTTCACGGGTCAAGGTTTCACGGGTAAGTTTCACGGGTAAGTTTTACGGGTATGTTTTACAGGCGACGTTTCACGGGTCTAGGTTTCACTGGTAAGTTTCACGGGTCTAGGTTTCACGGGTAAGTTTCACGGGTATGTTTCACGGGTGACGTTTCACGGGTCTAGGTTTCACTGGTAAGTTTCACGGGTCAAGGTTTCACGGGTAAGTTTTACGGGTAAATTTCACGGGTATGTTTCACGGGTGACGTTTCACGGGTCTAGGTTTCACTGGTAAGTTTCACAGTTCAAGGTTTTACGGGTAAGTTTCACGGGTAAGTTTCACGGGTATGTTTCACGGGTGACGTTTCACGGGTCTAGGTTTCACTGGTAAGTTTCACGGGTCAAGGTTTCACGGGTAAGTTTCACGGGTAAATTTTACGGGTAAGTTTCACGGGTGACGTTTCACGGGTGCGTTTCACGGGTCTAGGTTTCACTGGTAAGTTTCACGGGTCAAGGTTTCACGGGTAAGTTTCACCGGTAAGTTTCACGGGTATGTTTTACAAGTGACGTTTCACGGGTCTAGGTTTCACTGGAAAGTTTCACGGGTCAAGGTTTCACGGGTAAGTTTCACGGGTAAGTTTTACGGGTATGTTTTACAGGCGACGTTTCACGGGTCTAGGTTTCACTGGTAAGTTTCACGGGTCTAGGTTTCACGGGTAAGTTTCACGGGTAAGTTTCACGGGTATGTTTCATGGGTGATGTTTCACGGGTCTAGGTTTTACTGGTAAGTTTCACGGGTCAAGGTTTCACGGGTAAGTTTCACGGGTAAGTTTCACGGGTAAGTTTTACGGGTATGTTTTACAGGTGACGTTTCACGGGTCTAGGTTTCACTGGTAAGTTTCACGGGTCAAGGTTTCACGGGTAAGTTTCACGGGTAAGTTTCACGGGTATGTTTCATGGGTGATGTTTTACGGGTCTAGGTTTTACTGGTAAGTTTCACGGGTCAAGGTTTCACGGGTAAGTTTCACGGGTAAGTTTCACGGGTATGTTTCACGGGTGACGTTTCACGGGTCTAGGTTTCACTAGTAAGTTTCACGGGTCAAGGTTTCACGGGTAAGTTTCACGGGTAAGTTTCACGGGTATGTTTCATGGGTGATGTTTCACGGGTCTAGGTTTTACTGGTAAGTTTCACGGGTCAAGGTTTCACGGGTAAGTTTCACGGGTAAGTTTCACGGGTGACGTTTCACGGGTCTAGGTTTCACTGGTAAGTTTCACGGGTATGTTTCACGGGTAAGTTTTACGGGTATGTTTTACAGGTGACGTTTCACGGGTCTAGGTTTCACTGGTAAGTTTCACGGGTCAAGGTTTCACGGGTCAAGGTTTCACGGGTAAGTTTCACGGGTATGTTTTACAGGTGACGTTTCACGGGTCTAGGTTTCACTGGTAAGTTTCACGGGTCAAGGTTTCACGGGTAAGATTCACGGGTAAGTTTCACGGGTATGTTTCATGGGTGATGTTTCACGGGTCTAGGTTTCACTGGTAAGTTTCACGGGTCTAGGTTTCACGGGTAAGTTTCACGGGTATGTTTCACGGGTGACGTTTCACGGGTCTAGGTTTCACTGGTAAGTTTCACGGGTCAAGGTTTCACGGGTAAGTTTCACGGGTAAATTTCACGGGTATGTTTCACGGGTGACGTTTCACGGGTCTAGGTTTCACTGGTAAGTTTCACAGTTCAAGGTTTTACGGGTAAGTTTCACGGGTAAGTTTCACGGGTATGTTTCACGGGTGACGTTTCACGGGTCTAGGTTTCACTGGTAAGTTTCACGGGTCAAGGTTTCACGGGTAAGTTTCGCGGGTAAGTTTTACGGGTAAGTTTCACGGGTGACGTTTCACGGGTGCGTTTCACGGGTCTAGGTTTCACTGGTAAGTTTCACGGGTCAAGGTTTCACGGGTAAGTTTCACCGGTAAGTTTCACGGGTATGTTTCACAAGTGACGTTTCACGGGTCTAGGTTTCACTGGAAAGTTTCACGGGTCAAGGTTTCACGGGTAAGTTTCACGGGTAAGTTTTACGGGTATGTTTTACAGGCGACGTTTCACGGGTCTAGGTTTCACTGGTAAGTTTCACGGGTCTAGGTTTCACGGGTAAGTTTCACGGGTAAGTTTCACGGGTAAGTTTCACGGGTATGTTTCATGGGTGATGTTTCACGGGTCTAGGTTTCACTGGTAAGTTTCACGGGTCAAGGTTTCACGGGTAAGTTTCACGGGTAAGTTTCACGGGTAAGTTTTACGGGTATGTTTTACAGGTGACGTTTCACGGGTCTAGGTTTCACTGGTAAGTTTCACGGGTCAAGGTTTCACGGGTAAGTTTCACGGGTATGTTTCATGGGTGATGTTTCACGGGTCTAGGTTTTACTGGTAAGTTTCACGGGTCAAGGTTTCACGGGTAAGTTTCACGGGTAAGTTTCACGGGTGACGTTTCACGGGTCTAGGTTACACTGGTAAGTTTCACGGGTATGTTTCACGGGTGACGTTTCACGGGTCTAGGTTTCACTGGTAAGTTTCACGGGTCAAGGTTTCACGGGTAAGTTTCACGGGTAAGTTTCACGGGTATGTTTCACGGATGACGTTTCACGGGTCTTGGTTTCACTGGTAAGTTTCACGGGTCAAGGTTTCACGGGTAAGTTTCACGGGTAAGTTTTACGGGTATGTTTTACAGGTGACGTTTCACGGGTAAGTTTCACGGGTAAGTTTCACGGGTATGTTTCACGGGTGAAGTTTCACGGGTCTTGGTTTCACTGGTAAGTTTCACGGGTCAAGGTTTCACGGGTAAGTTTCACGGGTAAGTTTTACGGGTATGTTTTACAGGTGACGTTTCACGGGTAAGTTTCACGGGTAAGTTTCACGGGTATGTTTAACGGGTGAAGTTTCACGGGTCTAGGTTTCACTGGTAAGTTTCACGGGTCAAGGTTTCACGGGTAAGTTTCACGGGTAAGTTTTACGGGTAAGTTTCACGGGTGACGTTTCACGGGTCTAGGTTTCACTGGAAAGTTTCACGGGTCAAGGATTCACGGGTAAGTTTCACGGGTAAGTTTTACGGGTATGTTTTACAGGTGACGTTTCACGGGTCTAGGTTTCACTGGTAAGTTTCACGGGTCAAGGTTTCACGGGTAAGTTTTACGGGTATGTTTTACAGGTGACGTTTCACGGGTAAGTTTCACGGGTAAGTTTCACGGGTATGTTTCACGGGTGAAGTTTCACGGGTCTTGGTTTCACTGGTAAGTTTCACGGGTCAAGGTTTCACGGGTAAGTTTCACGGGTAAGTTTTACGGGTATGTTTTACAGGTGACGTTTTACGGGTAAGTTTCACGGGTAAGTTTCACGGGTATGTTTAACGGGTGAAGTTTCACGGGTCTAGGTTTCACTGGTAAGTTTCACGGGTCAAGGTTTCACGGGTAAGTTTCACGGGTAAGTTTTACGGGTAAGTTTCACGGGTGACGTTTCACGGGTCTAGGTTTCACTGGAAAGTTTCACGGGTCAAGGATTCACGGGTAAGTTTCACGGGTAAGTTTTACGGGTATGTTTTACAGGTGACGTTTCACGGGTCTAGGTTTCACTGGTAAGTTTCACGGGTCAAGGTTTCACGGGTAAGATTCACGGGTAAGTTTCACGGGTATGTTTCATGGGTGATGTTTCACGGGTCTAGGTTCCACTGGTAAGTTTCACGGGTCAAGGTTTTACAGGTGACGTTTCACGGGTAAGTTTCACGGGTAAGTTTCACGGGTATGTTTCACGGATGACGTTTCACGGGTCTTGGTTTCACTGGTAAGTTTCACGGGTCAAGGTTTCACGGGTAAGTTTTACGGGTATGTTTTACAGGTGACGTTTCACGGGTAAGTTTCACGGGTATGTTTCACGGGTGACGTTTCACGGGTCTAGGTTTCACTGGTAAGTTTCACGGGTCAAGGTTTCACGGGTAAGTTTCACGGGTAAGTTTCACGGGTATGTTTCACGGGTGACGTTTCACGGGTCTAGGTTTCACTAGTATGTTTCACGGGTCAAGGTTTCACGGGTAAGTTTCACGGGTAAGTTTCACGATTATGTTTCATGGGTGATGTTTCACGGGTCTAGGTTTTACTGGTAAGTTTCACGGGTCAAGGTTTCACGGGTAAGTTTCACGGGTAAGTTTCACGGGTGACGTTTCACGGGTCTAGGTTTCACTGGTAAGTTTCACGGGTATGTTTCACGGGTAAGTTTTACGGGTATGTTTTACAGGTGACGTTTCACGGGTCTAGGTTTCACTGGTAAGTTTCACGGGTCAAGGTTTCACGGGTCAAGGTTTCACGGGTAAGTTTCACGGGTAAGTTTCACGGGTATGTTTTACAGGTGACGTTTCACGGGTCTAGGTTTCACTGGTAAGTTTCACGGGTCAAGGTTTCACGGGTAAGATTCACGAGTTAGTTTCACGGGTATGTTTCACGGGTGACGTTTCACGGGTCTAGGTTTCACTGGAAAGTTTCACGGGTCAAGGTTTCACGGATAAGTTTCACGGGTAAGTTTCACGGGTATGTTTCACGGGTGACGTTTCACAGGTCTAGGTTTCACTGGTAAGTTTCACGGGTCAAGGTTTCACGGGTAAGTTTCACGGGTAAGTTTCACGGGTATGTTTCACGGGTGACGTTTCACGGGTCTAGGTTTCACTGGTAAGTTTCACGGGTCAAGGTTTCACGGGTAAGTTTCACGGGTAAGTTTCACGGGTAAGTTTCACGGGTATGTTTCACGGATGACGTTTCACGGGTCTTGGTTTCACTGGTAAGTTTCACGGGTAAGTTTCACGGGTAAGTTTTACGGGTATGTTTTACAGGTGACGTTTCACGGGTAAGTTTCACGGGTAAGTTTCACGGGTATGTTTTACGGGTGACGTTTCACGGGTCTAGGTTTCACTGGTAAGTTTCACGGGTCAAGGTTTCACGGGTAAGTTTCACGGGTAAGTTTTACGGGTAAGTTTCACGGGTGACGTTTCACGGGTCTAGGTTTCACTGGAAAGTTTCACGGGTCAAGGATTCACGGGTAAGTTTCACGGGTAAATTTTACGGGTATGTTTTACAGGTGACGTTTCACGGGTCTAGGTTTCACTTGTAAGTTTTACGGGTCAAGGTTTCACGGGTAAGTTTCACGGGTAAGTTTCACGGGTATGTTTCATGGGTGATGTTTCACGGGTCTAGGTTTTACTGGTAAGTTTCACGGGTCAAGGTTTCACGGGTAAGTTTCACGGGTAAGTTTCACGGGTGACGTTTCACGGGTCTAGGTTTCACTGGTAAGTTTCACGGGTATGTTTCACGGGTGACGTTTCACGGGTCTAGGTTTCACTGGTAAGTTTCACGGGTCAAGGTTTCACGGGTAAGTTTCACGGGTAAGTTTCACGGGTATGTTTCACGGGTAAGTTTCACGGGTGACGTTTCACGGGTCTAGGTTTCACTGGTAAGTTTCACGGGTATGTTTCACGGGTGACGTTTCACGGGTCTAGGTTTCACTGGTAAGTTTCACGGGTCAAGGTTTCACGGGTAAGTTTCACGGGTAAGTTTCACGGGTATGTTTCACGGATGACGTTTCACGGGTCTTGGTTTCACTGGTAAGTTTCACGGGTCAAGGTTTCACAAGTAAGTTTCACGGGTAAGTTTTACGGGTATGTTTTACAGGTGACGTTTCACGGGTATGTTTCACGGGTAAGTTTCACGGGTATGTTTCACGGGTGACGTTTCACGGGTCTTGGTTTCACTGGTAAGTTTCACGGGTCAAGGTTTCACGGGTAAGTTTCACGGGTATGTTTCACGGGTGACGTTTCACGGGTCTAGGTTTCACTGGTAAGTTTCACGGGTCAAGGTTTCACGGGTAAGTTTCACGGGTAAGTTTTACGGGTAAGTTTCACGGGTCTAGGTTTCAATGGTAAGTTTCACGGGTCAAGGTTTCACGGGTAAGTTTCACGGGTAAGTTTCACGGGTATGTTTCACGGGTGACGTTTCTCGGGTCTAGGTTTCACTGGAAAGTTTCACGGATCAAGGTTTCACGGGTAAGTTTTACGGGTAAGTTTTACGGGTATGTTTTACAGGTGACGTTTCACGGGTCTAGGTTTCACTGGTAAGTTTCACGGGTCAAGGTTTCACGGGTAAGTTTCACGGGTAAGTTTCACGGGTATGTTTCATGGGTGATGTTTTACGGGTCTAGGTTTTACTGGTAAGTTTCACGGGTCAAGGTTTCACGGGTAAGTTTCACGGGTAAGTTTCACGGGTGACGTTTCACGGGTCTAGGTTTCACTGGTAAGTTTCACGGGTATGTTTCACGGGTGACGTTTCACGGGTCTAGGTTTCACTGGTAAGTTTCACGGGTCAAGGTTTCACGGGTAAGTTTCACTGGTAAGTTTCACGGGTATGTTTCACGGATGACGTTTCACGGGTCTTGGTTTCACTGGTAAGTTTCACGGGTCAAGGTTTCACGGGTAAGTTTCACGGGTAAGTTTTACGGGTATGTTTTACAGGTGACGTTTCACGGGTAAGTTTCACGGGTAAGTTTCACGGGTATGTTTCACGGGTGACGTTTCACGGGTCTAGGTTTCACTGGTAAGTTTCACGGGTCAAGGTTTCACGGGTAAGTTTCACGGGTAAGTTTTACGGGTAAGTTTCACGGGTGACGTTTCACGGGTCTAGGTTTCACTGGAAAGTTTCACGGGTCAAGGATTCACGGGTAAGTTTCACGGGTAAGTTTTACGGGTATGTTTTACAGGTGACGTTTCACGGGTCTAGGTTTCACTGGTAAGTTTCACGGGTCAAGGTTTCACGGGTAAGATTCACGGGTAAGTTTCACGGGTATGTTTCATGGGTGATGTTTCACGGGTCTAGGTTTCACTGGTAAGTTTCACGGGTCAAGGTTTTACGGGTAAGTTTCACGGGTATGTTTCACGGGTGACGTTTCACGGGTCTAGGTTTCACTGGTAAGTTTCACGGGTCAAGGTTTCACGGGTAAGATTCACGGGTAAGTTTCACGGGTATGTTTCACGGGTGACGTTTCACGGGTATAGGTTTCACTAGTAAGTTTCACGGGTCAAGGTTTCACGGGTAAGTTTCACGGGTAAGTTTCACGGGTATGTTTCACGGGTGACGTTTCACGGGTCTAGGTTTCACTGGTAAGTTTCACGGGTCAAGGTTTCACGGGTAAGTTTCAAGGGTAAGTTTCACGGGTATGTTTCACGGGTGACGTTTCACGGGTCTAGGTTTCACTGGTAAGTTTCACGGGTCAAGGTTTCACGGGTAAGTTTTACGGGTAAGTTTCACGGGTAAGTTTTACGCGTAAGTTGCACGGGTGACGTTTCACGGGTCTAGGTTTCACTGGTAAGTTTCACGGGTCAAGGTTTCACGGGTAAGTTTAACGGGTAAGTTTTACGGGTAAGTTTCACGGGTGACGTTTCACGGGTCTAGGTTTCACTGGTAAGTTTCACGGGTCTAGGTTTCACTGGTAAGTTTCACGGGTCAAGGTTTCACGGGTAAGTTTCACGGGTAAGTTTCACGGGTATGTTTCACGGGTGACGTTTCACGGGTCTAGGTTTCACTAGAAAGTTTCACGGGTAAGTTTTACGGGTATGTTTTACAGGTGACGTTTCACGGGTCTAGGTTTCACTGGTAAGTTTCACGGGTCAAGGTTTCACGGGTAAGTTTCACGGGTAAGTTTCACGGGTATGTTTCATGGGTGATGTTTCACGGGTCTAGGTTTTACTGGTAAGTTTCACGGGTCAAGGTTTCACGGGTAAGTTTCACGGGTAAGTTTCACGGGTGACGTTTCACGGGTCTAGGTTTCACTGGTAAGTTTCACGGGTATGTTTCACGGGTGACGTTTCACGGGTCTAGGTTTCACTGGAAAGTTTCACGGATCAAGGTTTCACGGGTAAGTTTCACGGGTGACGTTTCACGGGTCTAGGTTTCACTGGTAAGTTTCACGGGTATGTTTCACGGGTAAGTTTTACGGGTATGTTTTACAGGTGACGTTTCACGGGTCTAGGTTTCACTGGTAAGTTTCACGGGTCAAGGTTTCACGGGTCAAGGTTTCACGGGTAAGTTTCACGGGTAAGTTTCACGGGTATGTTTTACAGGTGACGTTTCACGGGTCTAGGTTTCACTGGTAAGTTTCACGGGTCAAGGTTTCACGGGTAAGATTCACGGGTTAGTTTCACGGGTATGTTTCACGGGTGACGTTTCACGGGTCTAGGTTTCGCTGGAAAGTTTCACGGGTCAAGGTTTCACGGATAAGTTTCACGGGTAAGTTTCACGGGTATGTTTCACGGGTGACGTTTCACAGGTCTAGGTTTCACTGGTAAGTTTCACGGGTCAAGGTTTCACGGGTAAGTTTCACGGGTAAGTTTCACGGGTATGTTTCACGGGTGACGTTTCACGGGTCTAGGTTTCACTGGTAAGTTTCACGGGTCAAGGTTTCACGGGTAAGTTTCACGGGTAAGTTTCACGGGTAAGTTTCACGGGTATGTTTCACGGATGACGTTTCACGGGTCTTGGTTTCACTGGTAAGTTTCACGGGTAAGTTTCACGGGTAAGTTTTACGGGTATGTTTTACAGGTGACGTTTCACGGGTAAGTTTCACGGGTAAGTTTCATGGGTAAGTTTCACGGGTATGTTTTACGGGTGACGTTTCACGGGTCTAGGTTTCACTGGTAAGTTTCACGGGTCAAGGTTTCACGGGTAAGTTTCACGGGTAAGTTTTACGGGTAAGTTTCACGGTTGACGTTTCACGGGTCTAGGTTTCACTGGAAAGTTTCACGGGTCAAGGATTCACGGGTAAGTTTCACGGGTAAATTTTACGGGTATGTTTTACAGGTGACGTTTCACGGGTCTAGGTTTCACTTGTAAGTTTTACGGGTCAAGGTTTCACGGGTAAGTTTCACGGGTAAGTTTCACGGGTATGTTTCATGGGTGATGTTTCACGGGTCTAGGTTTTACTGGTAAGTTTCACGGGTCAAGGTTTCACGGGTAAGTTTCACGGGTAAGTTTCACGGGTGACGTTTCACGGGTCTAGGTTTCACTGGTAAGTTTCACGGGTATGTTTCACGGGTGACGTTTCACGGGTCTAGGTTTCACTGGTAAGTTTCACGGGTCAAGGTTTCACGGGTAAGTTTCACGGGTAAGTTTCACGGGTATGTTTCACGGGTAAGTTTCACGGGTGACGTTTCACGGGTCTAGGTTTCACTGGTAAGTTTCACGGGTATGTTTCACGGGTGACGTTTCACGGGTCTAGGTTTCACTGGTAAGTTTCACGGGTCAAGGTTTCACGGGTAAGTTTCACGGGTAAGTTTCACGGGTCAAGGTTTCACAAGTAAGTTTCACGGGTAAGTTTTACGGGTATGTTTTACAGGTGACGTTTCACGGGTAAGTTTCAAGGGTAAGTTTCACGGGTATGTTTCACGGGTGACGTTTCACGGGTCTTGGTTTCACTGGTAAGTTTCACGGGTCAAGGTTTCACGGGTAAGTTTCACGGGTATTTTTCACGGGTGACGTTTCACGGGTCTAGGTTTCACTGGTAAGTTTCACGGGTCAAGGTTTCACGGGTAAGTTTCACGGGTAAGTTTTACGGGTAAGTTTCACGGGTCTAGGTTTCAATGGTAAGTTTCACGGGTCAAGGTTTCACGGGTAAGTTTCACGGGTAAGTTTCACGGGTATGTTTCACGGGTGACGTTTCTCGGGTCTAGGTTTCACTGGAAAGTTTCACGGATCAAGGTTTCACGGGTAAGTTTTACGGGTAAGTTTTACGGGTATGTTTTACAGGTGACGTTTCACGGGTCTAGGTTTCACTGGTAAGTTTCACGGGTCAAGGTTTCACGGGTAAGTTTCACGGGTAAGTTTAACGGGTATGTTTCATGGGTGATGTTTCACGGGTCTAGGTTTTACTGGTAAGTTTCACGGGTCAAGGTTTCACGGGTAAGTTTCACGGGTAAGTTTCACGGGTGACGTTTCACGGGTCTAGGTTTCACTGGTAAGTTTCACGGGTATGTTTCACGGGTGACGTTTCACGGGTCTAGGTTTCACTGGTAAGTTTCACGGGTCAAGGTTTCACGGGTAAGTTTCACTGGTAAGTTTCACGGGTATGTTTCACGGATGACGTTTCACGGGTCTTGGTTTCACTGGTAAGTTTCACGGGTCAAGGTTTCACGGGTAAGTTTCACGGGTAAGTTTTACGGGTATGTTTTACAGGTGACGTTTCACGGGTAAGTTTCACGGGTAAGTTTCACGGGTATGTTTCACGGGTGACGTTTCACGGGTCTAGGTTTCACTGGTAAGTTTCACGGGTCAAGGTTTCACGGGTAAGTTTCACGGGTAAGTTTTACGGGTAAGTTTCACGGGTGACGTTTCACGGGTCTAGGTTTCACTGGAAAGTTTCACGGGTCAAGGATTCACGGGTAAGTTTCACGGGTAAGTTTTACGGGTATGTTTTACAGGTGACGTTTCACGGGTCTAGGTTTCACTGGTAAGTTTCACGGGTCAAGGTTTCACGGGTAAGATTCACGGGTAAGTTTCACGGGTATGTTTCATGGGTGATGTTTCACGGGTCTAGGTTTCACTGGTAAGTTTCACGGGTCAAGGTTTTACGGGTAAGTTTCACGGGTATGTTTCACGGGTGACGTTTCACGGGTCTAGGTTTCACTGGTAAGTTTCACGGGTCAAGGTTTCACGGGTAAGATTCACGCGTAAGTTTCACGGGTATGTTTCACGGGTGACGTTTCACGGGTATAGGTTTCACTAGTAAGTTTCACGGGTCAAGGTTTCACGGGTAAGTTTCACAGGTAAGTTTCACGGGTATGTTTCACGGGTGACGTTTCACGGGTCTAGGTTTCACTGGTAAGTTTCACGGGTCAAGGTTTCACGGGTAAGTTTCACGGGTAAGTTTCACGGGTATGTTTCACGGGTGACGTTTCACGGGTCTAGGTTTCACTGGTAAGTTTCACGGGTCAAGGTTTCACGGGTAAGTTTTACGGGTAAGTTTCACGGGTAAGTTTTACGCGTAAGTTTCACGGGTGACGTTTCACGGGTCTAGGTTTCACTGGTAAGTTTCACGGGTCAAGGTTTCACGGGTAAGTTTAACGGGTAAGTTTTACGGGTAAGTTTCACGGGTGACGTTTCACGGGTCTAGGTTTCACTGGTAAGTTTCACGGGTCTAGGTTTCACTGGTAAGTTTCACGGGTCAAGGTTTCACGGGTAAGTTTCACGGGTAAGTTTCACGGGTATGTTTCACGGGTGACGTTTCACGGGTCTAGGTTTCACTGGAAAGTTTCACGGATCAAGGTTTCACGGGTAAGTTTCACGGGTAAGTTTCACGGGTAAGTTTTACGGGTATGTTTTACAGGTGACGTTTCACGGGTCTAGGTTTCACTGGTAAGTTTCACGGGTCAAGGTTTCACGGGTAAGTTTCACGGGTAAGTTTCACGGGTATGTTTCATGGGTGATGTTTCACGGGTCTAGGTTTTACTGGTAAGTTTCACGGGTCAAGGTTTCACGGGTAAGTTTCACGGGTAAGTTTCACGGGTGACGTTTCACGGGTCTAGGTTTCACTGGTAAGTTTCACGGGTATGTTTCACGGGTGACGTTTCACGGGTCTAGGTTTCACTGGAAAGTTTCACGGATCAAGGTTTCACGGGTAAGTTTCACGGGTAAGTTTCACGGGTATGTTTCACGGATGACGTTTCACGGGTCTAGGTTTTACTGGTAAGTTTCACGGGTCAAGGTTTCACGGGTAAGTTTCACGGGTAAGTTTCACGGGTGACGTTTCACGGGTCTAGGTTTCACTGGTAAGTTTCACGGGTATGTTTCACGGGTGACGTTTCACGGGTCTAGGTTTCACTGGTAAGTTTCACGGGTCAAGGTTTCACGGGTAAGTTTCACGGGTAAGTTTCACGGGTATGTTTCACGGATGACGTTTCACGGGTCTAGGTTTCACTGGTAAGTTTCACGGGTATGTTTCACGGGTGACGTTTCACGGGTCTAGGTTTCACGGGTGACGTTTCACGGGTCTAGGTTTTACTGGTAAGTTTCACAGGTCAAGGTTTCACGGGTAAGTTTCACGGGTAAGTTTTACGGGTAAGTTTCACGGGTGACGTTTCACGGGTCTAGGTTTCACTGGAAAGTTTCACGGGTCAAGGATTCACGGGTAAGTTTCACGGGTAAGTTTTACGGGTATGTTTTACAGGTGACGTTTCACGGGTCTAGGTTTCACTGGTAAGTTTCACGGGTCAACGTTTCACGGGTAAGATTCACGGATAAGTTTCACGGGTATGTTTCATGGGTGATGTTTCACGGGTCTAGGTTTCACTGGTAAGTTTCACGGGTCAAGGTTTTACGGGTAAGTTTCACGGGTAAGTTTCACGGGTATGTTTCACGGGTGACGTTTCACGGGTCTAGGTTTCGCTGGTAAGTTTCACGGGTCAAGGTTTCACGGGTAAGTTTCACGGGTAAGTTTCACGGGTATGTTTCACGGGTGACGTTTCACGGGTCTAGGTTTCACTGGAAAGTTTCACGGGTCAAGGTTTCACGGGTAAGTTTCACGGGTAAGTTTTACGGGTATGTTTTACAGGCGACGTTTCACGGGTCTAGGTTTCACTGGTAAGTTTCACGGGTCTAGGTTTCACGGGTAAGTTTCACGGGTAAGTTTCACGGGTAAGTTTCACGGGTATGTTTCATAGGTGATGTTTCACGGGTCTAGGTTTTACTGGTAAGTTTCACGGGTCAAGGTTTCACGGGTAAGTTTCACGGGTAAGTTTCACGGGTAAGTTTTACGGGTATGTTTTACAGGTGACGTTTCACGGGTCTAGGTTTCACTGGTAAGTTTCACGGGTCAAGGTTTCACGGGTAAGTTTCACGGGTAAGTTTCACGGGTATGTTTCATGGGTGATGTTTCACGGGTCTAGGTTTTACTGGTAAGTTTCACGGGTCAAGGTTTCACGGGTAAGTTTCACGGGTGACGTTTCACGGGTCTAGGTTTCACTGGTAAGTTTCACGGGTATGTTTCACGGGTGACGTTTCACGGGTCTAGGTTTCACTGGTAAGTTTCACGGGTCAAGGTTTCACGGGTAAGTTTCACGGGTAAGTTTCACGGGTATGTTTCACGGGTGACGTTTCACGGGTCTAGGTTTTACTGGTAAGTTTCACGGGTCAAGGTTTTACGGGTAAGTTTCACGGGTAAATTTCACGGGTATGTTTCACGGGTGACGTTTCACGGGTCTAGGTTTCACGGGTAAGTTTCACGGGTCAAGGTTTCACGGGTAAGTTTCACGGGTATGTTTCACAAGTGACGTTTCACGGGTCTAGGTTTCACTGGAAAGTTTTACGGGTCAAGGTTTCACGGGTAAGTTTCACGGGTAAGTTTTACGGGTATGTTTTACAGGCGACGTTTCACGGGTCTAGGTTTCACTGGTAAGTTTCACGGGTCTAGGTTTCACGGGTAAGTTTCACGGGTAAGTTTCACGGGTATGTTTCACGGGTGACGTTTCACGGGTCTAGGTTTCACTGGTAAGTTTCACGGGTCAAGGTTTCACGGGTAAGTTTCACGGGTAAATTTCACGGGTATGTTTCACGGGTGACGTTTCACGGGTCTAGGTTTCACTGGTAAGTTTCACGGGTATGTTTCACGGGTGACGTTTCACGGGTCTAGGTTTCACTGGTAAGTTTCACGGGTCAAGGTTTCACGGGTAAGTTTCACGGGTAAGTTTCACGGGTATGTTTCACGGATGACGTTTCACGGGTCTAGGTTTCACTGGTAAGTTTCACGGGTCAAGGTTTCACGGGTAAGTTTCACGGGTAAGTTTCACGGGTATGTTTCATGGGTGATGTTTCACGGGTCTAGGTTTTACTGGTAAGTTTCACGGGTCAAGGTTTCACGGGTAAGTTTCACGGGTGACTTTTCACGGGTCTAGGTTTCACTGGAAAGTTTCACGGGTCAAGGATTCACGGGTAAGTTTCACGGGTAAGTTTTACGGGTATGTTTTACAGGTGACGTTTCACGGGTCTAGGTTTCACTGGTAAGTTTCACGGGTCAAGGTTTCATGGGTAAGATTCACGGGTAAGTTTCACGGGTATGTTTCATGGGTGATGTTTCACGGGTCTAGGTTTCACTGGTAAGTTTCACGGGTCAAGGTTTTACGGGTAAGTTTCACGGGTAAGTTTCACGGGTATGTTTCACGGGTGACGTTTCACGGGTCTAGGTTTCGCTGGTAAGTTTCACGGGTCTAGGTTTCACGGGTAAGTTTCACGGGTAAGTTTCACGGGTATGTTTCACGGATGACGTTTCACGGGTCTTGGTTTCACTGGTAAGTTTCACGGGTCAAGGTTTCACGGGTAAGTTTCACGGGTATGTTTCACGGGTGACGTTTCACGGGTCTAGGTTTCACTGATAAGTTTCACGGGTCAAGGTTTCACGGGTAAGTTTTACGGGTAAGTTTCACGGGTGACGTTTCACGGGTCTAGGTTTCACTGGTAAGTTTCACGGGTCAAAGTTTCACGGGTAAGTTTAACGGGTCAAGGTTTCACGGGTAAGTTTCACGGGTGACGTTTCACGGGTCTAGGTTTCACTGGTAAGTTTCACGGGTCAAGGTTTCACGGGTAAGTTTCACGGGTAAGTTTCGCGGGTATGTTTCACGGGTGACGTTTCACGGGTCTAGGTTTCACTGGTAAGTTTCACGGGTTAAGGTTTTACGGGTAAGTTTCACGGGTAAGTTTCACGGGTATGTTTCACGGGTGACGTTTCACGGGTCTAGGTTTCACTGGTAAGTTTTACGGGTCAAGGTTTTACGGGTCTAGGTTTCACTGGAAAGTTTCACGGGTCAAGGTTTCACGGGTAAGTTTCACGGGTAAGTTTTACGGTTATGTTTTACAGGTGACGTTTCACGGGTCTAGGTTTCACTGGTAAGTTTCACGGGTCAAGGTTTTACGGGTAAGTTTCACGGGTAAGTTTCACGGGTGACGTTTCACGGGTCTAGGTTTCACTGGTAAGTTTCACGGGTCAAGGTTTCACGGGTAAGTTTTACGGGTAAGTTTCACGGGTAAGTTTCACGGGTATGTTTCACGGGTGACGTTTCACGGGTCTAGGTTTCACTGGTAAGTTTCACGGGTCAAGGTTTTACGGGTAAGTTTCACGGGTAAGTTTTACGCGTAAGTTTCACGGGTGACGTTTCACGGGTCTAGGTTTCACTGGTAAGTTTCACGGGTCAAAGTTTCACGGGTAAGTTTCACGGGTAAGTTTTACGGGTAAGTTTCACGGGTGACGTTTCACGGGTCCAGGTTTCACTGGTAAGTTTCACGGGTCTAGGTTTCACTGGTAAGTTTCACGGGTCAAGGTTTCACGGGTAAGTTTCACGGGTAAGTTTCACGGGTATGTTTCACGGGTGACGTTTCACGGGTCTAGGTTTCACTGGAAAGTTTCACGGATCAAGGTTTCACGGGTAAGTTTCACGGGTAAGTTTTACGGGTATGTTTTACAGGTGACGTTTCACAGGTCTAGGTTTCACTGGTAAGTTTCACGGGTCAAGGTTTTACGGGTAAGTTTCACGGGTAAGTTTCACGGGTATGTTTCATGGGTGATGTTTCACGGGTCAAGGTTTCACGGGTAAGTTTCACGGGTAAGTTTCACGGGTGACGTTTCACGGGTCTAGGTTTCACTGGTAAGTTTCACGGGTATGTTTCACGGGTGACGTTTCACGGGTCTAGGTTTCACTGGTAAGTTTCACGGGTCAAGGTTTCACGGGTAAGTTTCACGGGTAAGTTTCACGGGTATGTTTCACGGATGACGTTTCACGGGTCTTGGTTTCACTGGTAAGTTTCACGGGTCAAGGTTTCACGGGTAAGTTTCACGGGTAAGTTTTACGGGTATGTTTTACAGGTGACGTTTCACGGGTAAGTTTCACGGGTAAGTTTCACGGGTATGTTTCACGGGTGACGTTTCACGGGTCTTGGTTTCACTGGTAAGTTTCACGGGTCAAGGTTTCACGGGTAAGTTTCACGGGTATGTTTCACGGGTGACGTTTCACGGGTCTAGGTTTCACTGGTAAGTTTCACGGGTCAAGGTTTCACGGGTAAGTTTCACGGGTAAGTTTTACGGGTAAGTTTCACGGGTCTAGGTTTCACTGGTAAGTTTCACGGGTCAAGGTTTCACGGGTAAGTTTCACGGGTAAGTTTCACGGGTATGTTTCACGGGTGACGTTTCACGGGTCTAGGTTTCACTGGAAAGTTTCACGGATCAAGGTTTCACGGGTAAGTTTCACGGGTAAGTTTTACGGGTATGTTTTACAGGTGACGTTTCACGGGTCTAGGTTTCACTGGTAAGTTTCACGGGTCAAGGTTTCACGGGTAAGTTTCACGGGTAAGTTTCACGGGTATGTTTCATGGGTGATGTTTCACGGGTCTAGGTTTTACTGGTAAGTTTCACGGGTCAAGGTTTCACGGGTAAGTTTCACGGGTAAGTTTCACGGGTGACGTTTCACGGGTCTAGGTTTCACTGGTAAGTTTCACGGGTATGTTTCACGGGTGACGTTTCACGGGTCTAGGTTTCACTGGTAAGTTTCACGGGTCAAGGTTTCACGGGTAAGTTTCACGGGTAAGTTTCACGGGTATGTTTCACGGATGACGTTTCACGGGTCTTGGTTTCACTGGTAAGTTTCACGGGTCAAGGTTTCACGGGTAAGTTTCACGGGTAAGTTTTACGGGTATGTTTTACAGATGACGTTTCACGGGTAAGTTTCACGGGTAAGTTTCACGGGTAAGTTTCACGGGTATGTTTCACGGGTGACGTTTCACGGGTCTAGGTTTCACTGGTAAGTTTCACGGGTCAAGGTTTCACGGGTAAGTTTCACGGGTAAGTTTTACGGGTAAGTTTCACGGGTGACGTTTCACGGGTCTATGTTTCACTGGAAAGTTTCACGGGTCAAGGATTCACAGGTAAGTTTCACGGGTAAGTTTTACGGGTATGTTTTACAGGTGACGTTTCACGGGTCTAGGTTTCACTGGTAAGTTTCACGGGTCAAGGTTTCACGGGTAAGATTCCCGGGTAAGTTTCACGGGTATGTTTCATGGGTGATGTTTCACGGGTCTAGGTTTCACTGGTAAGTTTCACGGGTCAAGGTTTTACGGGTAAGTTTCACGGGTATGTTTCACGGGTGACGTTTCACGGGTCTAGGTTTCACTGGTAAGTTTCACGGGTCAAGGTTTCACGGGTAAGTTTCACGGGTAAGTTTCACGGGTATGTTTCACGGGTGACGTTTCACGGGTCTAGGTTTCACTAGTAAGTTTCACGGGTCAAGGTTTCACGGGTAAGTTTCACGGGTAAGTTTCACGGGTATGTTTCACGGGTGACGTTTCACGGGTCTAGGTTTCACTGGTAAGTTTCACGGGTCAAGGTTTCACGGGTAAGTTTCACGGGTAAGTTTCACGGGTATGTTTCACGGGTGACGTTTCACGGGTCTAGGTTTCACTGGTAAGTTTCACGGGTCAAGGTTTCACGGGTAAGTTTTACGGGTAAGTTTCACGGGTAAGTTTTACGCGTAAGTTTCACGGGTGACGTTTCACGGGTCTAGGTTTCACTGGTAAGTTTCACGGGTCAAGGTTTCACGGGTAAGTTTAACGGGTAAGTTTTACGGGTAAGTTTCACGGGTGACGTTTCACGGGTCTAGGTTTCACTGGTAAGTTTCACGGGTCTAGGTTTCACTGGTAAGTTTCACGGGTCAAGGTTTCACGGGTAAGTTTCACGGGTAAGTTTCACGGGTATGTTTCACGGGTGACGTTTCACGGGTCTAGGTTTCACTGGAAAGTTTCACGGATCAAGGTTTCACGGGTAAGTTTCACGGGTAAGTTTCACGGGTAAGTTTTACGGGTATGTTTTACAGGTGACGTTTCACGGGTCTAGGTTTCACTGGTAAGTTTCACGGGTCAAGGTTTCACGGGTAAGTTTCACGGGTAAGTTTCACGGGTATGTTTCATGGGTGATGTTTCACGGGTCTAGGTTTTACTGGTAAGTTTCACGGGTCAAGGTTTCACGGGTAAGTTTCACGGGTAAGTTTCACGGGTGACGTTTCACGGGTCTAGGTTTCACTGGTAAGTTTCACGGGTCAAGGTTTCACGGGTAAGATTCACGGGTAAGTTTCACGGGTATGTTTCACGGGTGACGTTTCACGGGTATAGGTTTCACTAGTAAGTTTCACGGGTCAAGGTTTCACGGGTAAGTTTCACGGGTAAGTTTCACGGGTATGTTTCACGGGTGACGTTTCACGGGTCTAGGTTTCACTGGTAAGTTTCACAGGTCAAGGTTTCACGGGTAAGTTTCACGGGTAAGTTTCACGGGTATGTTTCACGGGTGACGTTTCACGGGTCTAGGTTTCACTGGTAAGTTTCACGGGTCAAGGTTTCACGGGTAAGTTTTACGGGTAAGTTTCACGGGTAAGTTTTACGCGTAAGTTTCACGGGTGACGTTTCACGGGTCTAGGTTTCACTGGTAAGTTTCACGGGTCAAGGTTTCACGGGTAAGTTTAACGGGTAAGTTTTACGGGTAAGTTTCACGGGTGACGTTTCACGGGTCTAGGTTTCACTGGTAAGTTTCACGGGTCTAGGTTTCACTGGTAAGTTTCACGGGTCAAGGTTTCACGGGTAAGTTTCACGGGTAAGTTTCACGGGTATGTTTCACGGGTGACGTTTCACGGGTCTAGGTTTCACTGGTAAGTTTCACGGGTCAAGGTTTCACGGGTAAGTTTCACGGGTAAGTTTTACGGGTAAGTTTCACGGGTGACGTTTCACGGGTCTATGTTTCACTGGAAAGTTTCACGGGTCAAGGATTCACAGGTAAGTTTCACGGGTAAGTTTTACGGGTATGTTTTACAGGTGACGTTTCACGGGTCTAGGTTTCACTGGTAAGTTTCACGGGTCAAGGTTTCACGGGTAAGATTCCCGGGTAAGTTTCACGGGTATGTTTCATGGGTGATGTTTCACGGGTCTAGGTTTCACTGGTAAGTTTCACGGGTCAAGGTTTTACGGGTAAGTTTCACGGGTATGTTTCACGGGTGACGTTTCACGGGTCTAGGTTTCACTGGTAAGTTTCACGGGTCAAGGTTTCACGGGTAAGTTTCACGGGTAAGTTTCACGGGTATGTTTCACGGGTGACGTTTCACGGGTCTAGGTTTCACTAGTAAGTTTCACGGGTCAAGGTTTCACGGGTAAGTTTCACGGGTAAGTTTCACGGGTATGTTTCACGGGTGACGTTTCACGGGTCTAGGTTTCACTGGTAAGTTTCACGGGTCAAGGTTTCACGGGTAAGTTTTAAGGGTAAGTTTCACGGGTAAGTTTTACGCGTAAGTTTCACGGGTGACGTTTCATGGGTCTAGGTTTCACTGGTAAGTTTCACGGGTCAAGGTTTCACGGGTAAGTTTAACGGGTAAGTTTTACGGGTAAGTTTCACGGGTGACGTTTCACGGGTCTAGGTTTCACTGGTAAGTTTCACGGGTCTAGGTTTTACTGGTAAGTTTCACGGGTCAAGGTTTCACGGGTAAGTTTCACGGGTAAGTTTCACGGGTATGTTTCACGGGTGACGTTTCACGGGTCTAGGTTTCACTGGAAAGTTTCACGGATCAAGGTTTCACGGGTAAGTTTCACGGGTAAGTTTTACGGGTATGTTTTACAGGTGACGTTTCACGGGTCTAGGTTTCACTGGTAAGTTTCACGGGTCAAGGTTTCACGGGTAAGTTTCACGGGTATGTTTCATGGGTGATGTTTCACGGGTCTAGGTTTTACTGGTAAGTTTCACGGGTCAAGGTTTCACGGGTAAGTTTCACGGGTAAGTTTCACGGGTGACGTTTCACGGGTCTAGGTTTCACTGGTAAGTTTCACGGGTATGTTTCACGGGTGACGTTTCACGGGTCTAGGTTTCACTGGTAAGTTTCACGGGTCAAGGTTTCACGGGTAAGTTTCACGGGTCTAGGTTTCACTGGTAAGTTTCACGGGTCAAGGTTTCACGGGTAAGATTCACGGGTAAGTTTCACGGGTATGTTTCACGGGTGACGTTTCACGGGTATAGGTTTCACTAGTAAGTTTCACGGGTCAAGGTTTCACGGGTAAGTTTCACGGGTAAGTTTCACGGGTATGTTTCACGGGTGACGTTTCACGGGTCTAGGTTTCACTGGTAAGTTACACGGGTCAAGGTTTCACGGGTAAGTTTCACGGGTAAGTTTCACGGGTATGTTTCACGGGTGACGTTTCACGGGTCTAGGTTTCACTGGTAAGTTTCACGGGTCAAGGTTTCACGGGTAAGTTTTAAGGGTAAGTTTCACGGGTAAGTTTTACGCGTAAGTTTCACGGGTGACGTTTCACGGGTCTAGGTTTCACTGGTAAGTTTCACGGGTCAAGGTTTCACGGGTAAGTTTAACGGGTAAGTTTTACGGGTAAGTTTCACGGGTGACGTTTCACGGGTCTAGGTTTCACTGGTAAGTTTCACGGGTCTAGGTTTTACTGGTAAGTTTCACGGGTCAAGGTTTCACGGGTAAGTTTCACGGGTAAGTTTCACGGGTATGTTTCACGGGTGACGTTTTACGGGTCTAGGTTTCACTGGAAAGTTTCACGGATCAAGGTTTCACGGGTAAGTTTCACGGGTAAGTTTCACGGGTAAGTTTTACGGGTATGTTTTACAGGTGACGTTTCACGGGTCTAGGTTTCACTGGTAAGTTTCACGGGTCAAGGTTTCACGGGTAAGTTTCACGGGTAAGTTTCACGGGTATGTTTCATGGGTGATGTTTCACGGGTCTAGGTTTTACTGGTAAGTTTCACGGGTCAAGGTTTCACGGGTAAGTTTCACGGGTAAGTTTCACGGGTAAGTTTCACGGGTGACGTTTCACGGGTCTAGGTTTCACTGGTAAGTTTCACGGGTATGTTTCACGGGTGACGTTTCACGGGTCTAGGTTTCACTGGTAAGTTTCACGGGTCAAGGTTTCACGGGTAAGTTTCACGGGTAAGTTTCACGGGTATGTTTCACGGATGACGTTTCACGGGTCTTGGTTTCACTGGTAAGTTTCACGGGTCAAGGTTTCACGGGTAAGTTTCACGGGTAAGTTTTACGGGTATGTTTTACAGGTGACGTTTCACGGGTAAGTTTCACGGGTCAGTTTCACGGGTATGTTTCACGGGTGACGTTTCACGGGTCTAGGTTTCACTGGTAAGTTTCACGGGTAAGTTTCACGGGTAAGTTTTACGGGTAAGTTTCACGGGTGACGTTTCACGGGTCTAGGTTTCACTGGAAAGTTTCACGGGTCAAGGATTCACGGGTAAGTTTCACGGGTAAGTTTTACGGGTATGTTTTACAGGTGACGTTTCACGGGTCTAGGTTTCACTGGTAAGTTTCACGGGTCAAGGTTTCACGGGTAAGATTCACGGGTAAGTTTCACGGGTATGTTTCATGGGTGATGTTTCACGGGTCTAGGTTTCACTGGTAAGTTTCACGGGTCAAGGTTTTACGGGTAAGTTTCACGGGTAAGTTTCACGGGTATGTTTCACGGGTGACGTTTCACGGGTCTAGGTTTCGCTGGTAAGTTTCACGGGTCAAGGTTTCACGGGTAAGTTTCACGGGTAAGTTTCACGGGTATGTTTCACGGGTGACGTTTCACGGGTCTAGGTTTCACTAGTAAGTTTCACGGGTCAAGGTTTCACGGGTAAGTTTCACGGGTAAGTTTCACGGGTATGTTTCATGGGTGATGTTTCACGGGTCTAGGTTTTACTGGTAAGTTTCACGGGTATGTTTCACGGGTAAGTTTTACGGGTATGTTTTACAGGTGACGTTTCACGGGTCTAGGTTTCACTGGTAAGTTTCACGGGTCAAGGTTTCACGGGTCAAGGTTTCACGGGTAAGTTTCACGGGTAAGTTTCACGGGTATGTTTTACAGGTGACGTTTCACGGGTCTAGGTTTCACTGGTAAGTTTCACGGGTCAAGGTTTCACGGGTAAGATTCACGGGTAAGTTTCACGGGTATGTTTCATGAGTGATGTTTCACGGGTCTAGGTTTCACTGGTAAGTTTCACGGGTCAAGGTTTTACGGGTAAGTTTCACGGGTAAGTTTCACGGGTATGTTTCACGGGTGACGTTTCACGGGTCTAGGTTTCACTGGTAAGTTTCACGGGTCAAGGTTTCACGGGTAAGTTTCACGGGTAAGTTTCACGGGTATGTTTCACGGGTGACGTTTCACGGGTCTAGGTTTCACTAGTAAGTTTCACTTGTCAAGGTTTCACGGGTAAGTTTCACGGGTAAGTTTCACGGGTATGTTTCACGGGTGACGTTTAACGGGTCTAGGTTTCACTGGTAAGTTTCACGGGTCAAGGTTTCACGGGTAAGTTTCACGGGTAAGTTTCACGGGTATGTTTCACGGGTGACGTTTCACGGGTCTAGGTTTCACTGGTAAGTTTCACGGGTCAAGGTTTCACGGGTAAGTTTCACGGGTAAGTTTCACGGGTATGTTTCACGGGTGACGTTTCACGGGTCTAGGTTTCACTGGTAAGTTTCACGGGTCAAGGTTTTACGGGTAAGTTTCACGGGTAAATTTCACGGGTATGTTTCACGGGTGACGTTTCACGGGTCTAGGTTTCACGGGTAAGTTTCACGGGTCAAGGTTTCACGGGTAAGTTTCACGGGTAAGTTTCACGGGTATGTTTCACAAGTGACGTTTCACGGGTCTAGGTTTCACTGGAAAGTTTCACGGGTCAAGGTTTCACGGGTAAGTTTCACGGGTAAGTTTTACGGGTATGTTTTACAGGCGACGTTTCACGGGTCTAGGTTTCACTGGTAAGTTTTACGGGTCTAGGTTTCACGGGTAAGTTTCACGGGTAAGTTTCACGGGTCTAGGTTTCACTGGTAAGTTTCACGGGTCAAGGTTTCACGGGTAAGTTTTACGGGTAAATTTCACGGGTATGTTTCACGGGTGACGTTTCACGGGTCTAGGTTTCACTGGTAAGTTTCACAGTTCAAGGTTTTACGGGTAAGTTTCACGGGTAAGTTTCACGGGTATGTTTCACGGGTGACGTTTCACGGGTCTAGGTTTCACTGGTAAGTTTCACGGGTCAAGGTTTCACGGGTAAGTTTCACGGGTAAGTTTTACGGGTAAGTTTCACGGGTGACGTTTCACGGGTGCGTTTCACGGGTCTAGGTTTCACTGGTAAGTTTCACGGGTCAAGGTTTCACGGGTAAGTTTCACCGGTAAGTTTCACGGGTATGTTTTACAAGTGACGTTTCACGGGTCTAGGTTTCACTGGAAAGTTTCACGGGTCAAGGTTTCACGGGTAAGTTTCACGGGTAAGTTTTACGGGTATGTTTTACAGGCGACGTTTCACGGGTCTAGGTTTCACTGGTAAGTTTCACGGGTCTAGGTTTCACGGGTAAGTTTCACGGGTAAGTTTCACGGGTATGTTTCATGGGTGATGTTTCACGGGTCTAGGTTTTACTGGTAAGTTTCACGGGTCAAGGTTTCACGGGTAAGTTTCACGGGTAAGTTTTACGGGTATGTTTTACAGGTGACGTTTCACGGGTCTAGGTTTCACTGGTAAGTTTCACGGGTCAAGGTTTCACGGGTAAGTTTCACGGGTAAGTTTCACGGGTATGTTTCATGGGTGATGTTTCACGGGTCTAGGTTTTACTGGTAAGTTTCACGGGTCAAGGTTTCACGGGTAAGTTTCACGGGTAAGTTTCACGGGTGACGTTTCACGGGTCTAGGTTTCACTGGTAAGTTTCACGGGTATGTTTCACGGGTGACGTTTCACGGGTCTAGGTTTCACTGGTAAGTTTCACGGGTCAAGGTTTCACGGGTAAGTTTCACGGGTAAGTTTCACGGGTATGTTTCACGGATGACGTTTCACGGGTCTTGGTTTCACTGGTAAGTTTCACGGGTCAAGGTTTCACGGGTAAGTTTCACGGGTAAGTTTTACGGGTATGTTTTACAGGTGACGTTTCACGGGTAAGTTTCACGGGTGAGTTTCACGGGTATGTTTCACGGGTGAAGTTTCACGGGTCTTGGTTTCACTGGTAAGTTTCACGGGTCAAGGTTTCACGGGTAAGTTTCACGGGTAAGTTTTACGGGTATGTTTTACAGGTGACGTTTCACGGGTAAGTTTCACGGGTAAGTTTCACGGGTATGTTTCACGGGTGAAGTTTCACGGGTCTAGGTTTCACTGGTAAGTTTCACGGGTCAAGGTTTCACGGGTAAGTTTCACGGGTAAGTTTTACGGGTAAGTTTCACGGGTGACGTTTCACGGGTCTAGGTTTCACTGGAAAGTTTCACGGGTCAAGGATTCACGGGTAAGTTTCACGGGTAAGTTTTACGGGTATGTTTTACAGGTGACGTTTCACGGGTCTAGGTTTCACTGGTAAGTTTCACGGGTCAAGGTTTCACGGGTAAGATTCACGGGTAAGTTTCACGGGTATGTTTCATGGGTGATGTTTCACGGGTCTAGGTTTCACTGGTAAGTTTCACGGGTCAAGGTTTTACGGGTAAGTTTCACGGGTAAGTTTCACGGGTATGTTTCACGGGTGACGTTTCACGGGTCTAGGTTTCACTGGTAAGTTTCACGGGTCAAGGTTTCACAGGTAAGTTTCACGGGTAAGTTTCACGGGTATGTTTCACGGGTGACGTTTCACGGGTCTAGGTTTCACTAGTAAGTTTCACGGGTCAAGGTTTCACGGGTAAGTTTCACGGGTAAGTTTCACGGGTATGTTTCATGGGTGATGTTTCACGGGTCTAGGTTTTATTGGTAAGTTTCACGGGTCAAGGTTTCACGGGTAAGTTTCACGGGTATGTTTCACGGGTGACGTTTCACGGGTCTAGGTTTCACTGGAAAGTTTCACGGATCAAGGTTTCACGGGTAAGTTTCACGGGTAAGTTTCACGGGTAAGTTTTACGGGTATGTTTTACAGGTGACGTTTCACGGGTCTAGGTTTCACTGGTAAGTTTCACGGGTCAAGGTTTCACGGGTAAGTTTCACGGGTAAGTTTCACGGGTATGTTTCATGGGTGATGTTTCACGGGTCTAGGTTTTACTGGTAAGTTTCACGGGTCAAGGTTTCACGGGTAAGTTTCACGGGTAAGTTTCACGGGTAAGTTTCACGGGTGACGTTTCACGGGTCTAGGTTTCACTGGTAAGTTTCACGGGTATGTTTCACGGGTGACGTTTCACGGGTCTAGGTTTCACTGGTAAGTTTCACGGGTCAAGGTTTCACGGGTAAGTTTCACGGGTAAGTTTCACGGGTATGTTTCACGGATGACGTTTCACGGGTCTTGGTTTCACTGGTAAGTTTCACGGGTCAAGGTTTCACGGGTAAGTTTCACGGGTAAGTTTTACGGGTATGTTTTACAGGTGACGTTTCACGGGTAAGTTTCACGGGTCAGTTTCACGGGTATGTTTCACGGGTGACGTTTCACGGGTCTAGGTTTCACTGGTAAGTTTCACGGGTAAGTTTCACGGGTAAGTTTTACGGGTAAGTTTCACGGGTGACGTTTCACGGGTCTAGGTTTCACTGGAAAGTTTCACGGGTCAAGGATTCACGGGTAAGTTTCACGGGTAAGTTTTACGGGTATGTTTTACAGGTGACGTTTCACGGGTCTAGGTTTCACTGGTAAGTTTCACGGGTCAAGGTTTCACGGGTAAGATTCACGGGTAAGTTTCACGGGTATGTTTCATGGGTGATGTTTCACGGGTCTAGGTTTCACTGGTAAGTTTCACGGGTCAAGGTTTTACGGGTAAGTTTCACGAGTAAGTTTCACGGGTATGTTTCACGGGTGACGTTTCACGGGTCTAGGTTTCGCTGGTAAGTTTCACGGGTCAAGGTTTCACGGGTAAGTTTCACGGGTAAGTTTCACGGGTATGTTTCACGGGTGACGTTTCACGGGTCTAGGTTTCACTAGTAAGTTTCACGGGTCAAGGTTTCACGGGTAAGTTTCACGGGTAAGTTTCACGGGTATGTTTCATGGGTGATGTTTCACGGGTCTAGGTTTTACTGGTAAGTTTCACGGGTATGTTTCACGGGTAAGTTTTACGGGTATGTTTTACAGGTGACGTTTCACGGGTCTAGGTTTCACTGGTAAGTTTCACGGGTCAAGGTTTCACGGGTCAAGGTTTCACGGGTAAGTTTCACGGGTAAGTTTCACGGGTATGTTTTACAGGTGACGTTTCACGGGTCTAGGTTTCACTGGTAAGTTTCACGGGTCAAGGTTTCACGGGTAAGATTCACGGGTAAGTTTCACGGGTATGTTTCATGAGTGATGTTTCACGGGTCTAGGTTTCACTGGTAAGTTTCACGGGTCAAGGTTTTACTGGTAAGTTTCACGGGTAAGTTTCACGGGTATGTTTCACGGGTGACGTTTCACGGGTCTAGGTTTCACTGGTAAGTTTCACGGGTCAAGGTTTCACGGGTAAGTTTCACGGGTAAGTTTCACGGGTATGTTTCACGGGTGACGTTTCACGGGTCTAGGTTTCACTAGTAAGTTTCACTTGTCAAGGTTTCACGGGTAAGTTTCACGGGTAAGTTTCACGGGTATGTTTCACGGGTGACGTTTCACGGGTCTAGGTTTCACTGGTAAGTTTCACGGGTCAAGGTTTCACGGGTAAGTTTCACGGGTAAGTTTCACGGGTATGTTTCACGGGTGACGTTTCACGGGTCTAGGTTTCACTGGTAAGTTTCACGGGTCAAGGTTTCACGGGTAAGTTTCACGGGTAAGTTTCACGGGTATGTTTCACAGGTGACGTTTCACGGGTCTAGGTTTCACTGGTAAGTTTCACGGGTCAAGGTTTTACGGGTAAGTTTCACGGGTAAATTTCACGGGTATGTTTCACGGGTGACGTTTCACGGGTCTAGGTTTCACGGGTAAGTTTCACGGGTCAAGGTTTCACGGGTAAGTTTCACGGGTAAGTTTCACGGGTATGTTTCACAAGTGACGTTTCACGGGTCTAGGTTTCACTGGAAAGTTTCACGGGTCAAGGTTTCACGGGTAAGTTTCACGGGTAAGTTTTACGGGTATGTTTTACAGGCGACGTTTCACGGGTCTAGGTTTCACTGGTAAGTTTCACGGGTCTAGGTTTCACGGGTAAGTTTCACGGGTATGTTTCACGGGTGACGTTTCACGGGTCTAGGTTTCACTGGTAAGTTTCACGGGTCAAGGTTTCACGGGTAAGTTTTACGGGTAAATTTCACGGGTATGTTTCACGGGTGACGTTTCACGGGTCTAGGTTTCACTGGTAAGTTTCACAGTTCAAGGTTTTACGGGTAAGTTTCACGGGTAAGTTTCACGGGTATGTTTCACGGGTGACGTTTCACGGGTCTAGGTTTCACTGGTAAGTTTCACGGGTCAAGGTTTCACGGGTAAGTTTCACGGGTAAATTTTACGGGTAAGTTTCACGGGTGACGTTTCACGGGTGCGTTTCACGGGTCTAGGTTTCACTGGTAAGTTTCACGGGTCAAGGTTTCACGGGTAAGTTTCACCGGTAAGTTTCACGGGTATGTTTTACAAGTGACGTTTCACGGGTCTAGGTTTCACTGGAAAGTTTCACGGGTCAAGGTTTCACGGGTAAGTTTCACGGGTAAGTTTTACGGGTATGTTTTACAGGCGACGTTTCACGGGTCTAGGTTTCACTGGTAAGTTTCACGGGTCTAGGTTTCACGGGTAAGTTTCACGGGTAAGTTTCACGGGTATGTTTCATGGGTGATGTTTCACGGGTCTAGGTTTTACTGGTAAGTTTCACGGGTCAAGGTTTCACGGGTAAGTTTCACGGGTAAGTTTCACGGGTAAGTTTTACGGGTATGTTTTACAGGTGACGTTTCACGGGTCTAGGTTTCACTGGTAAGTTTCACGGGTCAAGGTTTCACGGGTAAGTTTCACGGGTAAGTTTCACGGGTATGTTTCATGGGTGATGTTTTACGGGTCTAGGTTTTACTGGTAAGTTTCACGGGTCAAGGTTTCACGGGTAAGTTTCACGGGTAAGTTTCACGGGTATGTTTCACGGGTGACGTTTCACGGGTCTAGGTTTCACTAGTAAGTTTCACGGGTCAAGGTTTCACGGGTAAGTTTCACGGGTAAGTTTCACGGGTATGTTTCATGGGTGATGTTTCACGGGTCTAGGTTTTACTGGTAAGTTTCACGGGTCAAGGTTTCACGGGTAAGTTTCACGGGTAAGTTTCACGGGTGACGTTTCACGGGTCTAGGTTTCACTGGTAAGTTTCACGGGTATGTTTCACGGGTAAGTTTTACGGGTATGTTTTACAGGTGACGTTTCACGGGTCTAGGTTTCACTGGTAAGTTTCACGGGTCAAGGTTTCACGGGTCAAGGTTTCACGGGTAAGTTTCACGGGTATGTTTTACAGGTGACGTTTCACGGGTCTAGGTTTCACTGGTAAGTTTCACGGGTCAAGGTTTCACGGGTAAGATTCACGGGTAAGTTTCACGGGTATGTTTCATGGGTGATGTTTCACGGGTCTAGGTTTCACTGGTAAGTTTCACGGGTCTAGGTTTCACGGGTAAGTTTCACGGGTATGTTTCACGGGTGACGTTTCACGGGTCTAGGTTTCACTGGTAAGTTTCACGGGTCAAGGTTTCACGGGTAAGTTTCACGGGTAAATTTCACGGGTATGTTTCACGGGTGACGTTTCACGGGTCTAGGTTTCACTGGTAAGTTTCACAGTTCAAGGTTTTACGGGTAAGTTTCACGGGTAAGTTTCACGGGTATGTTTCACGGGTGACGTTTCACGGGTCTAGGTTTCACTGGTAAGTTTCACGGGTCAAGGTTTCACGGGTAAGTTTCGCGGGTAAGTTTTACGGGTAAGTTTCACGGGTGACGTTTCACGGGTGCGTTTCACGGGTCTAGGTTTCACTGGTAAGTTTCACGGGTCAAGGTTTCACGGGTAAGTTTCACCGGTAAGTTTCACGGGTATGTTTCACAAGTGACGTTTCACGGGTCTAGGTTTCACTGGAAAGTTTCACGGGTCAAGGTTTCACGGGTAAGTTTCACGGGTAAGTTTTACGGGTATGTTTTACAGGCGACGTTTCACGGGTCTAGGTTTCACTGGTAAGTTTCACGGGTCTAGGTTTCACGGGTAAGTTTCACGGGTAAGTTTCACGGGTAAGTTTCACGGGTATGTTTCATGGGTGATGTTTCACGGGTCTAGGTTTCACTGGTAAGTTTCACGGGTCAAGGTTTCACGGGTAAGTTTCACGGGTAAGTTTCACGGGTAAGTTTTACGGGTATGTTTTACAGGTGACGTTTCACGGGTCTAGGTTTCACTGGTAAGTTTCACGGGTCAAGGTTTCACGGGTAAGTTTCACGGGTATGTTTCATGGGTGATGTTTCACGGGTCTAGGTTTTACTGGTAAGTTTCACGGGTCAAGGTTTCACGGGTAAGTTTCACGGGTAAGTTTCACGGGTGACGTTTCACGGGTCTAGGTTACACTGGTAAGTTTCACGGGTATGTTTCACGGGTGACGTTTCACGGGTCTAGGTTTCACTGGTAAGTTTCACGGGTCAAGGTTTCACGGGTAAGTTTCACGGGTAAGTTTCACGGGTATGTTTCACGGATGACGTTTCACGGGTCTTGGTTTCACTGGTAAGTTTCACGGGTCAAGGTTTCACGGGTAAGTTTCACGGGTAAGTTTTACGGGTATGTTTTACAGGTGACGTTTCACGGGTAAGTTTCACGGGTAAGTTTCACGGGTATGTTTCACGGGTGAAGTTTCACGGGTCTTGGTTTCACTGGTAAGTTTCACGGGTCAAGGTTTCACGGGTAAGTTTCACGGGTAAGTTTTACGGGTATGTTTTACAGGTGACGTTTCACGGGTAAGTTTCACGGGTAAGTTTCACGGGTATGTTTAACGGGTGAAGTTTCACGGGTCTAGGTTTCACTGGTAAGTTTCACGGGTCAAGGTTTCACGGGTAAGTTTCACGGGTAAGTTTTACGGGTAAGTTTCACGGGTGACGTTTCACGGGTCTAGGTTTCACTGGAAAGTTTCACGGGTCAAGGATTCACGGGTAAGTTTCACGGGTAAGTTTTACGGGTATGTTTTACAGGTGACGTTTCACGGGTCTAGGTTTCACTGGTAAGTTTCACGGGTCAAGGTTTCACGGGTAAGTTTTACGGGTATGTTTTACAGGTGACGTTTCACGGGTAAGTTTCACGGGTAAGTTTCACGGGTATGTTTCACGGGTGAAGTTTCACGGGTCTTGGTTTCACTGGTAAGTTTCACGGGTCAAGGTTTCACGGGTAAGTTTCACGGGTAAGTTTTACGGGTATGTTTTACAGGTGACGTTTTACGGGTAAGTTTCACGGGTAAGTTTCACGGGTATGTTTAACGGGTGAAGTTTCACGGGTCTAGGTTTCACTGGTAAGTTTCACGGGTCAAGGTTTCACGGGTAAGTTTCACGGGTAAGTTTTACGGGTAAGTTTCACGGGTGACGTTTCACGGGTCTAGGTTTCACTGGAAAGTTTCACGGGTCAAGGATTCACGGGTAAGTTTCACGGGTAAGTTTTACGGGTATGTTTTACAGGTGACGTTTCACGGGTCTAGGTTTCACTGGTAAGTTTCACGGGTCAAGGTTTCACGGGTAAGATTCACGGGTAAGTTTCACGGGTATGTTTCATGGGTGATGTTTCACGGGTCTAGGTTTCACTGGTAAGTTTCACGGGTCAAGGTTTTACAGGTGACGTTTCACGGGTAAGTTTCACGGGTAAGTTTCACGGGTATGTTTCACGGATGACGTTTCACGGGTCTTGGTTTCACTGGTAAGTTTCACGGGTCAAGGTTTCACGGGTAAGTTTTACGGGTATGTTTTACAGGTGACGTTTCACGGGTATGTTTCACGGGTGACGTTTCACGGGTCTAGGTTTCACTGGTAAGTTTCACGGGTCAAGGTTTCACGGGTAAGTTTCACGGGTAAGTTTCACGGGTATGTTTCACGGGTGACGTTTCACGGGTCTAGGTTTCACTAGTATGTTTCACGGGTCAAGGTTTCACGGGTAAGTTTCACGGGTAAGTTTCACGATTATGTTTCATGGGTGATGTTTCACGGGTCTAGGTTTTACTGGTAAGTTTCACGGGTCAAGGTTTCACGGGTAAGTTTCACGGGTAAGTTTCACGGGTGACGTTTCACGGGTCTAGGTTTCACTGGTAAGTTTCACGGGTATGTTTCACGGGTAAGTTTTACGGGTATGTTTTACAGGTGACGTTTCACGGGTCTAGGTTTCACTGGTAAGTTTCACGGGTCAAGGTTTCACGGGTCAAGGTTTCACGGGTAAGTTTCACGGGTAAGTTTCACGGGTATGTTTTACAGGTGACGTTTCACGGGTCTAGGTTTCACTGGTAAGTTTCACGGGTCAAGGTTTCACGGGTAAGATTCACGAGTTAGTTTCACGGGTATGTTTCACGGGTGACGTTTCACGGGTCTAGGTTTCACTGGAAAGTTTCACGGGTCAAGGTTTCACGGATAAGTTTCACGGGTAAGTTTCACGGGTATGTTTCACGGGTGACGTTTCACAGGTCTAGGTTTCACTGGTAAGTTTCACGGGTCAAGGTTTCACGGGTAAGTTTCACGGGTAAGTTTCACGGGTATGTTTCACGGGTGACGTTTCACGGGTCTAGGTTTCACTGGTAAGTTTCACGGGTCAAGGTTTCACGGGTAAGTTTCACGGGTAAGTTTCACGGGTAAGTTTCACGGGTATGTTTCACGGATGACGTTTCACGGGTCTTGGTTTCACTGGTAAGTTTCACGGGTAAGTTTCACGGGTAAGTTTTACGGGTATGTTTTACAGGTGACGTTTCACGGGTAAGTTTCACGGGTAAGTTTCACGGATATGTTTTACGGGTGACGTTTCACGGGTCTAGGTTTCACTGGTAAGTTTCACGGGTCAAGGTTTCACGGGTAAGTTTCACGGGTAAGTTTTACGGGTAAGTTTCACGGGTGACGTTTCACGGGTCTAGGTTTCACTGGAAAGTTTCACGGGTCAAGGATTCACGGGTAAGTTTCACGGGTAAATTTTACGGGTATGTTTTACAGGTGACGTTTCACGGGTCTAGGTTTCACTTGTAAGTTTTACGGGTCAAGGTTTCACGGGTAAGTTTCACGGGTAAGTTTCACGGGTATGTTTCATGGGTGATGTTTCACGGGTCTAGGTTTTACTGGTAAGTTTCACGGGTCAAGGTTTCACGGGTAAGTTTCACGGGTAAGTTTCACGGGTGACGTTTCACGGGTCTAGGTTTCACTGGTAAGTTTCACGGGTATGTTTCACGGGTGACGTTTCACGGGTCTAGGTTTCACTGGTAAGTTTCACGGGTCAAGGTTTCACGGGTAAGTTTCACGGGTAAGTTTCACGGGTATGTTTCACGGGTAAGTTTCACGGGTGACGTTTCACGGGTCTAGGTTTCACTGGTAAGTTTCACGGGTATGTTTCACGGGTGACGTTTCACGGGTCTAGGTTTCACTGGTAAGTTTCACGGGTCAAGGTTTCACGGGTAAGTTTCACGGGTAAGTTTCACGGGTATGTTTCACGGATGACGTTTCACGGGTCTTGGTTTCACTGGTAAGTTTCACGGGTCAAGGTTTCACAAGTAAGTTTCACGGGTAAGTTTTACGGGTATGTTTTACAGGTGACGTTTCACGGGTATGTTTCACGGGTAAGTTTCACGGGTATGTTTCACGGGTGACGTTTCACGGGTCTTGGTTTCACTGGTAAGTTTCACGGGTCAAGGTTTCACGGGTAAGTTTCACGGGTATGTTTCACGGGTGACGTTTCACGGGTCTAGGTTTCACTGGTAAGTTTCACGGGTCAAGGTTTCACGGGTAAGTTTCACGGGTAAGTTTTACGGGTAAGTTTCACGGGTCTAGGTTTCAATGGTAAGTTTCACGGGTCAAGGTTTCACGGGTAAGTTTCACGGGTAAGTTTCACGGGTATGTTTCACGGGTGACGTTTCTCGGGTCTAGGTTTCACTGGAAAGTTTCACGGATCAAGGTTTCACGGGTAAGTTTTACGGGTAAGTTTTACGGGTATGTTTTACAGGTGACGTTTCACGGGTCTAGGTTTCACTGGTAAGTTTCACGGGTCAAGGTTTCACGGGTAAGTTTCACGGGTAAGTTTCACGGGTATGTTTCATGGGTGATGTTTTACGGGTCTAGGTTTTACTGGTAAGTTTCACGGGTCAAGGTTTCACGGGTAAGTTTCACGGGTAAGTTTCACGGGTGACGTTTCACGGGTCTAGGTTTCACTGGTAAGTTTCACGGGTATGTTTCACGGGTGACGTTTCACGGGTCTAGGTTTCACTGGTAAGTTTCACGGGTCAAGGTTTCACGGGTAAGTTTCACTGGTAAGTTTCACGGGTATGTTTCACGGATGACGTTTCACGGGTCTTGGTTTCACTGGTAAGTTTCACGGGTCAAGGTTTCACGGGTAAGTTTCACGGGTAAGTTTTACGGGTATGTTTTACAGGTGACGTTTCACGGGTAAGTTTCACGGGTAAGTTTCACGGGTATGTTTCACGGGTGACGTTTCACGGGTCTAGGTTTCACTGGTAAGTTTCACGGGTCAAGGTTTCACGGGTAAGTTTCACGGGTAAGTTTTACGGGTAAGTTTCACGGGTGACGTTTCACGGGTCTAGGTTTCACTGGAAAGTTTCACGGGTCAAGGATTCACGGGTAAGTTTCACGGGTAAGTTTTACGGGTATGTTTTACAGGTGACGTTTCACGGGTCTAGGTTTCACTGGTAAGTTTCACGGGTCAAGGTTTCACGGGTAAGATTCACGGGTAAGTTTCACGGGTATGTTTCATGGGTGATGTTTCACGGGTCTAGGTTTCACTGGTAAGTTTCACGGGTCAAGGTTTTACGGGTAAGTTTCACGGGTATGTTTCACGGGTGACGTTTCACGGGTCTAGGTTTCACTGGTAAGTTTCACGGGTCAAGGTTTCACGGGTAAGATTCACGGGTAAGTTTCACGGGTATGTTTCACGGGTGACGTTTCACGGGTATAGGTTTCACTAGTAAGTTTCACGGGTCAAGGTTTCACGGGTAAGTTTCACGGGTAAGTTTCACGGGTATGTTTCACGGGTGACGTTTCACGGGTCTAGGTTTCACTGGTAAGTTTCACGGGTCAAGGTTTCACGGGTAAGTTTCAAGGGTAAGTTTCACGGGTATGTTTCACGGGTGACGTTTCACGGGTCTAGGTTTCACTGGTAAGTTTCACGGGTCAAGGTTTCACGGGTAAGTTTTACGGGTAAGTTTCACGGGTAAGTTTTACGCGTAAGTTGCACGGGTGACGTTTCACGGGTCTAGGTTTCACTGGTAAGTTTCACGGGTCAAGGTTTCACGGGTAAGTTTAACGGGTAAGTTTTACGGGTAAGTTTCACGGGTGACGTTTCACGGGTCTAGGTTTCACTGGTAAGTTTCACGGGTCTAGGTTTCACTGGTAAGTTTCACGGGTCAAGGTTTCACGGGTAAGTTTCACGGGTAAGTTTCACGGGTATGTTTCACGGGTGACGTTTCACGGGTCTAGGTTTCACTAGAAAGTTTCACGGGTAAGTTTTACGGGTATGTTTTACAGGTGACGTTTCACGGGTCTAGGTTTCACTGGTAAGTTTCACGGGTCAAGGTTTCACGGGTAAGTTTCACGGGTAAGTTTCACGGGTATGTTTCATGGGTGATGTTTCACGGGTCTAGGTTTTACTGGTAAGTTTCACGGGTCAAGGTTTCACGGGTAAGTTTCACGGGTAAGTTTCACGGGTGACGTTTCACGGGTCTAGGTTTCACTGGTAAGTTTCACGGGTATGTTTCACGGGTGACGTTTCACGGGTCTAGGTTTCACTGGAAAGTTTCACGGATCAAGGTTTCACGGGTAAGTTTCACGGGTGACGTTTCACGGGTCTAGGTTTCACTGGTAAGTTTCACGGGTATGTTTCACGGGTAAGTTTTACGGGTATGTTTTACAGGTGACGTTTCACGGGTCTAGGTTTCACTGGTAAGTTTCACGGGTCAAGGTTTCACGGGTCAAGGTTTCACGGGTAAGTTTCACGGGTAAGTTTCACGGGTATGTTTTACAGGTGACGTTTCACGGGTCTAGGTTTCACTGGTAAGTTTCACGGGTCAAGGTTTCACGGGTAAGATTCACGGGTTAGTTTCACGGGTATGTTTCACGGGTGACGTTTCACGGGTCTAGGTTTCGCTGGAAAGTTTCACGGGTCAAGGTTTCACGGATAAGTTTCACGGGTAAGTTTCACGGGTATGTTTCACGGGTGACGTTTCACAGGTCTAGGTTTCACTGGTAAGTTTCACGGGTCAAGGTTTCACGGGTAAGTTTCACGGGTAAGTTTCACGGGTATGTTTCACGGGTGACGTTTCACGGGTCTAGGTTTCACTGGTAAGTTTCACGGGTCAAGGTTTCACGGGTAAGTTTCACGGGTAAGTTTCACGGGTAAGTTTCACGGGTATGTTTCACGGATGACGTTTCACGGGTCTTGGTTTCACTGGTAAGTTTCACGGGTAAGTTTCACGGGTAAGTTTTACGGGTATGTTTTACAGGTGACGTTTCACGGGTAAGTTTCACGGGTAAGTTTCATGGGTAAGTTTCACGGGTATGTTTTACGGGTGACGTTTCACGGGTCTAGGTTTCACTGGTAAGTTTCACGGGTCAAGGTTTCGCGGGTAAGTTTCACGGGTAAGTTTTACGGGTAAGTTTCACGGGTGACGTTTCACGGGTCTAGGTTTCACTGGAAAGTTTCACGGGTCAAGGATTCACGGGTAAGTTTCACGGGTAAATTTTACGGGTATGTTTTACAGGTGACGTTTCACGGGTCTAGGTTTCACTTGTAAGTTTTACGGGTCAAGGTTTCACGGGTAAGTTTCACGGGTAAGTTTCACGGGTATGTTTCATGGGTGATGTTTCACGGGTCTAGGTTTTACTGGTAAGTTTCACGGGTCAAGGTTTCACGGGTAAGTTTCACGGGTAAGTTTCACGGGTGACGTTTCACGGGTCTAGGTTTCACTGGTAAGTTTCACGGGTATGTTTCACGGGTGACGTTTCACGGGTCTAGGTTTCACTGGTAAGTTTCACGGGTCAAGGTTTCACGGGTAAGTTTCACGGGTAAGTTTCACGGGTATGTTTCACGGGTAAGTTTCACGGGTGACGTTTCACGGGTCTAGGTTTCACTGGTAAGTTTCACGGGTATGTTTCACGGGTGACGTTTCACGGGTCTAGGTTTCACTGGTAAGTTTCACGGGTCAAGGTTTCACGGGTAAGTTTCACGGGTAAGTTTCACGGGTATGTTTCACGGATGACGTTTCACGGGTCTTGGTTTCACTGGTAAGTTTCACGGGTCAAGGTTTCACAAGTAAGTTTAACGGGTAAGTTTTACGGGTATGTTTTACAGGTGACGTTTCACGGGTAAGTTTCACGGGTAAGTTTCACGGGTATGTTTCACGGGTGACGTTTCACGGGTCTTGGTTTCACTGGTAAGTTTCACGGGTCAAGGTTTCACGGGTAAGTTTCACGGGTATGTTTCACGGGTGACGTTTCACGGGTCTAGGTTTCACTGGTAAGTTTCACGGGTCAAGGTTTCACGGGTAAGTTTCACGGGTAAGTTTTACGGGTAAGTTTCACGGGTCTAGGTTTCAATGGTAAGTTTCACGGGTCAAGGTTTCACGGGTAAGTTTCACGGGTAAGTTTCACGGGTATGTTTCACGGGTGACGTTTCTCGGGTCTAGGTTTCACTGGAAAGTTTCACGGATCAAGGTTTCACGGGTAAGTTTTACGGGTAAGTTTTACGGGTATGTTTTACAGGTGACGTTTCACGGGTCTAGGTTTCACTGGTAAGTTTCACGGGTCAAGGTTTCACGGGTAAGTTTCACGGGTAAGTTTAACGGGTATGTTTCATGGGTGATGTTTCACGGGTCTAGGTTTTACTGGTAAGTTTCACGGGTCAAGGTTTCACGGGTAAGTTTCACGGGTAAGTTTCACGGGTGACGTTTCACGGGTCTAGGTTTCACTGGTAAGTTTCACGGGTATGTTTCACGGGTGACGTTTCACGGGTCTAGGTTTCACTGGTAAGTTTCACGGGTCAAGGTTTCACGGGTAAGTTTCACTGGTAAGTTTCACGGGTATGTTTCACGGATGACGTTTCACGGGTCTTGGTTTCACTGGTAAGTTTCACGGGTCAAGGTTTCACGGGTAAGTTTCACGGGTAAGTTTTACGGGTATGTTTTACAGGTGACGTTTCACGGGTAAGTTTCACGGGTAAGTTTCACGGGTATGTTTCACGGGTGACGTTTCACGGGTCTAGGTTTCACTGGTAAGTTTCACGGGTCAAGGTTTCACGGGTAAGTTTCACGGGTAAGTTTTACGGGTAAGTTTCACGGGTGACGTTTCACGGGTCTAGGTTTCACTGGAAAGTTTCACGGGTCAAGGATTCACGGGTAAGTTTCACGGGTAAGTTTTACGGGTATGTTTTACAGGTGACGTTTCACGGGTCTAGGTTTCACTGGTAAGTTTCACGGGTCAAGGTTTCACGGGTAAGATTCACGGGTAAGTTTCACGGGTATGTTTCATGGGTGATGTTTCACGGGTCTAGGTTTCACTGGTAAGTTTCACGGGTCAAGGTTTTACGGGTAAGTTTCACGGGTATGTTTCACGGGTGACGTTTCACGGGTCTAGGTTTCACTGGTAAGTTTCACGGGTCAAGGTTTCACGGGTAAGATTCACGCGTAAGTTTCACGGGTATGTTTCACGGGTGACGTTTCACGGGTATAGGTTTCACTAGTAAGTTTCACGGGTCAAGGTTTCACGGGTAAGTTTCACAGGTAAGTTTCACGGGTATGTTTCACGGGTGACGTTTCACGGGTCTAGGTTTCACTGGTAAGTTTCACGGGTCAAGGTTTCACGGGTAAGTTTCACGGGTATGTTTCACGGGTGACGTTTCACGGGTCTAGGTTTCACTGGTAAGTTTCACGGGTCAAGGTTTCACGGGTAAGTTTTACGGGTAAGTTTCACGGGTAAGTTTTACGCGTAAGTTTCACGGGTGACGTTTCACGGGTCTAGGTTTCACTGGTAAGTTTCACGGGTCAAGGTTTCACGGGTAAGTTTAACGGGTAAGTTTTACGGGTAAGTTTCACGGGTGACGTTTCACGGGTCTAGGTTTCACTGGTAAGTTTCACGGGTCTAGGTTTCACTGGTAAGTTTCACGGGTCAAGGTTTCACGGGTAAGTTTCACGGGTAAGTTTCACGGGTATGTTTCACGGGTGACGTTTCACGGGTCTAGGTTTCACTGGAAAGTTTCACGGATCAAGGTTTCACGGGTAAGTTTCACGGGTAAGTTTCACGGGTAAGTTTTACGGGTATGTTTTACAGGTGACGTTTCACGGGTCTAGGTTTCACTGGTAAGTTTCACGGGTCAAGGTTTCACGGGTAAGTTTCACGGGTAAGTTTCACGGGTATGTTTCATGGGTGATGTTTCACGGGTCTAGGTTTTACTGGTAAGTTTCACGGGTCAAGGTTTCACGGGTAAGTTTCACGGGTAAGTTTCACGGGTGACGTTTCACGGGTCTAGGTTTCACTGGTAAGTTTCACGGGTATGTTTCACGGGTGACGTTTCACGGGTCTAGGTTTCACTGGAAAGTTTCACGGATCAAGGTTTCACGGGTAAGTTTCACGGGTAAGTTTCACGGGTATGTTTCACGGATGACGTTTCACGGGTCTAGGTTTTACTGGTAAGTTTCACGGGTCAAGGTTTCACGGGTAAGTTTCACGGGTAAGTTTCACGGGTGACGTTTCACGGGTCTAGGTTTCACTGGTAAGTTTCACGGGTATGTTTCACGGGTGACGTTTCACGGGTCTAGGTTTCACTGGTAAGTTTCACGGGTCAAGGTTTCACGGGTAAGTTTCACGGGTAAGTTTCACGGGTATGTTTCACGGATGACGTTTCACGGGTCTAGGTTTCACTGGTAAGTTTCACGGGTATGTTTCACGGGTGACGTTTCACGGGTCTAGGTTTCACGGGTGACGTTTCACGGGTCTAGGTTTTACTGGTAAGTTTCACAGGTCAAGGTTTCACGGGTAAGTTTCACGGGTAAGTTTTACGGGTAAGTTTCACGGGTGACGTTTCACGGGTCTAGGTTTCACTGGAAAGTTTCACGGGTCAAGGATTCACGGGTAAGTTTCACGGGTAAGTTTTACGGGTATGTTTTACAGGTGACGTTTCACGGGTCTAGGTTTCACTGGTAAGTTTCACGGGTCAACGTTTCACGGGTAAGATTCACGGGTAAGTTTCACGGGTATGTTTCATGGGTGATGTTTCACGGGTCTAGGTTTCACTGGTAAGTTTCACGGGTCAAGGTTTTACGGGTAAGTTTCACGGGTAAGTTTCACGGGTATGTTTCACGGGTGACGTTTCACGGGTCTAGGTTTCGCTGGTAAGTTTCACGGGTCAAGGTTTCACGGGTAAGTTTCACGGGTAAGTTTCACGGGTATGTTTCACGGGTGACGTTTCACGGGTCTAGGTTTCACTGGAAAGTTTCACGGGTCAAGGTTTCACGGGTAAGTTTCACGGGTAAGTTTTACGGGTATGTTTTACAGGCGACGTTTCACGGGTCTAGGTTTCACTGGTAAGTTTCACGGGTCTAGGTTTCACGGGTAAGTTTCACGGGTAAGTTTCACGGGTAAGTTTCACGGGTATGTTTCATAGGTGATGTTTCACGGGTCTAGGTTTCACTGGTAAGTTTCACGGGTCAAGGTTTCACGGGTAAGTTTCACGGGTAAGTTTCACGGGTAAGTTTTACGGGTATGTTTTACAGGTGACGTTTCACGGGTCTAGGTTTCACTGGTAAGTTTCACGGGTCAAGGTTTCACGGGTAAGTTTCACGGGTAAGTTTCACGGGTATGTTTCATGGGTGATGTTTCACGGGTCTAGGTTTTACTGGTAAGTTTCACGGGTCAAGGTTTCACGGGTAAGTTTCACGGGTGACGTTTCACGGGTCTAGGTTTCACTGGTAAGTTTCACGGGTATGTTTCACGGGTGACGTTTCACGGGTCTAGGTTTCACTGGTAAGTTTCACGGGTCAAGGTTTCACGGGTAAGTTTCACGGGTAAGTTTCACGGGTATGTTTCACGGGTGACGTTTCACGGGTCTAGGTTTTACTGGTAAGTTTCACGGGTCAAGGTTTTACGGGTAAGTTTCACGGGTAAATTTCACGGGTATGTTTCACGGGTGACGTTTCACGGGTCTAGGTTTCACGGGTAAGTTTCACGGGTCAAGGTTTCACGGGTAAGTTTCACGGGTATGTTTCACAAGTGACGTTTCACGGGTCTAGGTTTCACTGGAAAGTTTTACGGGTCAAGGTTTCACGGGTAAGTTTCACGGGTAAGTTTTACGGGTATGTTTTACAGGCGACGTTTCACGGGTCTAGGTTTCACTGGTAAGTTTCACGGGTCTAGGTTTCACGGGTAAGTTTCACGGGTAAGTTTCACGGGTATGTTTCACGGGTGACGTTTCACGGGTCTAGGTTTCACTGGTAAGTTTCACGGGTCAAGGTTTCACGGGTAAGTTTCACGGGTAAATTTCACGGGTATGTTTCACGGGTGACGTTTCACGGGTCTAGGTTTCACTGGTAAGTTTCACGGGTATGTTTCACGGGTGACGTTTCACGGGTCTAGGTTTCACTGGTAAGTTTCACGGGTCAAGGTTTCACGGGTAAGTTTCACGGGTAAGTTTCACGGGTATGTTTCACGGATGACGTTTCACGGGTCTAGGTTTCACTGGTAAGTTTCACGGGTCAAGGTTTCACGGGTAAGTTTCACGGGTAAGTTTCACGGGTATGTTTCATGGGTGATGTTTCACGGGTCTAGGTTTTACTGGTAAGTTTCACGGGTCAAGGTTTCACGGGTAAGTTTCACGGGTGACTTTTCACGGGTCTAGGTTTCACTGGAAAGTTTCACGGGTCAAGGATTCACGGGTAAGTTTCACGGGTAAGTTTTACGGGTATGTTTTACAGGTGACGTTTCACGGGTCTAGGTTTCACTGGTAAGTTTCACGGGTCAAGGTTTCATGGGTAAGATTCACGGGTAAGTTTCACGGGTATGTTTCATGGGTGATGTTTCACGGGTCTAGGTTTCACTGGTAAGTTTCACGGGTCAAGGTTTTACGGGTAAGTTTCACGGGTAAGTTTCACGGGTATGTTTCACGGGTGACGTTTCACGGGTCTAGGTTTCGCTGGTAAGTTTCACGGGTCTAGGTTTCACGGGTAAGTTTCACGGGTAAGTTTCACGGGTATGTTTCACGGATGACGTTTCACGGGTCTTGGTTTCACTGGTAAGTTTCACGGGTCAAGGTTTCACGGGTAAGTTTCACGGGTATGTTTCACGGGTGACGTTTCACGGGTCTAGGTTTCACTGATAAGTTTCACGGGTCAAGGTTTCACGGGTAAGTTTTACGGGTAAGTTTCACGGGTGACGTTTCACGGGTCTAGGTTTCACTGGTAAGTTTCACGGGTCAAAGTTTCACGGGTAAGTTTAACGGGTCAAGGTTTCACGGGTAAGTTTCACGGGTGACGTTTCACGGGTCTAGGTTTCACTGGTAAGTTTCACGGGTCAAGGTTTCACGGGTAAGTTTCACGGGTAAGTTTCGCGGGTATGTTTCACGGGTGACGTTTCACGGGTCTAGGTTTCACTGGTAAGTTTCACGGGTTAAGGTTTTACGGGTAAGTTTCACGGGTAAGTTTCACGGGTATGTTTCACGGGTGACGTTTCACGGGTCTAGGTTTCACTGGTAAGTTTTACGGGTCAAGGTTTTACGGGTCTAGGTTTCACTGGAAAGTTTCACGGGTCAAGGTTTCACGGGTAAGTTTCACGGGTAAGTTTTACGGTTATGTTTTACAGGTGACGTTTCACGGGTCTAGGTTTCACTGGTAAGTTTCACGGGTCAAGGTTTTACGGGTAAGTTTCACGGGTAAGTTTCACGGGTGACGTTTCACGGGTCTAGGTTTCACTGGTAAGTTTCACGGGTCAAGGTTTCACGGGTAAGTTTTACGGGTAAGTTTCACGGGTAAGTTTCACGGGTATGTTTCACGGGTGACGTTTCACGGGTCTAGGTTTCACTGGTAAGTTTCACGGGTCAAGGTTTTACGGGTAAGTTTCACGGGTAAGTTTTACGCGTAAGTTTCACGGGTGACGTTTCACGGGTCTAGGTTTCACTGGTAAGTTTCACGGGTCAAAGTTTCACGGGTAAGTTTCACGGGTAAGTTTTACGGGTAAGTTTCACGGGTGACGTTTCACGGGTCCAGGTTTCACTGGTAAGTTTCACGGGTCTAGGTTTCACTGGTAAGTTTCACGGGTCAAGGTTTCACGGGTAAGTTTCACGGGTAAGTTTCACGGGTATGTTTCACGGGTGACGTTTCACGGGTCTAGGTTTCACTGGAAAGTTTCACGGATCAAGGTTTCACGGGTAAGTTTCACGGGTAAGTTTTACGGGTATGTTTTACAGGTGACGTTTCACAGGTCTAGGTTTCACTGGTAAGTTTCACGGGTCAAGGTTTTACGGGTAAGTTTCACGGGTAAGTTTCACGGGTATGTTTCATGGGTGATGTTTCACGGGTCTAGGTTTTACTGGTAAGTTTCACGGGTCAAGGTTTCACGGGTAAGTTTCACGGGTAAGTTTCACGGGTAAGTTTCACGGGTGACGTTTCACGGGTCTAGGTTTCACTGGTAAGTTTCACGGGTATGTTTCACGGGTGACGTTTCACGGGTCTAGGTTTCACTGGTAAGTTTCACGGGTCAAGGTTTCACGGGTAAGTTTCACGGGTAAGTTTCACGGGTATGTTTCACGGATGACGTTTCACGGGTCTTGGTTTCACTGGTAAGTTTCACGGGTCAAGGTTTCACGGGTAAGTTTCACGGGTAAGTTTTACGGGTATGTTTTACAGGTGACGTTTCACGGGTAAGTTTCACGGGTAAGTTTCACGGGTATGTTTCACGGGTGACGTTTCACGGGTCTTGGTTTCACTGGTAAGTTTCACGGGTCAAGGTTTCACGGGTAAGTTTCACGGGTATGTTTCACGGGTGACGTTTCACGGGTCTAGGTTTCACTGGTAAGTTTCACGGGTCAAGGTTTCACGGGTAAGTTTCACGGGTAAGTTTTACGGGTAAGTTTCACGGGTCTAGGTTTCACTGGTAAGTTTCACGGGTCAAGGTTTCACGGGTAAGTTTCACGGGTAAGTTTCACGGGTATGTTTCACGGGTGACGTTTCACGGGTCTAGGTTTCACTGGAAAGTTTCACGGATCAAGGTTTCACGGGTAAGTTTCACGGGTAAGTTTTACGGGTATGTTTTACAGGTGACGTTTCACGGGTCTAGGTTTCACTGGTAAGTTTCACGGGTCAAGGTTTCACGGGTAAGTTTCACGGGTAAGTTTCACGGGTATGTTTCATGGGTGATGTTTCACGGGTCTAGGTTTTACTGGTAAGTTTCACGGGTCAAGGTTTCACGGGTAAGTTTCACGGGTAAGTTTCACGGGTGACGTTTCACGGGTCTAGGTTTCACTGGTAAGTTTCACGGGTATGTTTCACGGGTGACGTTTCACGGGTCTAGGTTTCACTGGTAAGTTTCACGGGTCAAGGTTTCACGGGTAAGTTTCACGGGTAAGTTTCACGGGTATGTTTCACGGATGACGTTTCACGGGTCTTGGTTTCACTGGTAAGTTTCACGGGTCAAGGTTTCACGGGTAAGTTTCACGGGTAAGTTTTACGGGTATGTTTTACAGATGACGTTTCACGGGTAAGTTTCACGGGTAAGTTTCACGGGTAAGTTTCACGGGTATGTTTCACGGGTGACGTTTCACGGGTCTAGGTTTCACTGGTAAGTTTCACGGGTCAAGGTTTCACGGGTAAGTTTCACGGGTAAGTTTTACGGGTAAGTTTCACGGGTGACGTTTCACGGGTCTATGTTTCACTGGAAAGTTTCACGGGTCAAGGATTCACAGGTAAGTTTCACGGGTAAGTTTTACGGGTATGTTTTACAGGTGACGTTTCACGGGTCTAGGTTTCACTGGTAAGTTTCACGGGTCAAGGTTTCACGGGTAAGATTCCCGGGTAAGTTTCACGGGTATGTTTCATGGGTGATGTTTCACGGGTCTAGGTTTCACTGGTAAGTTTCACGGGTCAAGGTTTTACGGGTAAGTTTCACGGGTATGTTTCACGGGTGACGTTTCACGGGTCTAGGTTTCACTGGTAAGTTTCACGGGTCAAGGTTTCACGGGTAAGTTTCACGGGTAAGTTTCACGGGTATGTTTCACGGGTGACGTTTCACGGGTCTAGGTTTCACTAGTAAGTTTCACGGGTCAAGGTTTCACGGGTAAGTTTCACGGGTAAGTTTCACGGGTATGTTTCACGGGTGACGTTTCACGGGTCTAGGTTTCACTGGTAAGTTTCACGGGTCAAGGTTTCACGGGTAAGTTTCACGGGTAAGTTTCACGGGTATGTTTCACGGGTGACGTTTCACGGGTCTAGGTTTCACTGGTAAGTTTCACGGGTCAAGGTTTCACGGGTAAGTTTTACGGGTAAGTTTCACGGGTAAGTTTTACGCGTAAGTTTCACGGGTGACGTTTCACGGGTCTAGGTTTCACTGGTAAGTTTCACGGGTCAAGGTTTCACGGGTAAGTTTAACGGGTAAGTTTTACGGGTAAGTTTCACGGGTGACGTTTCACGGGTCTAGGTTTCACTGGTAAGTTTCACGGGTCTAGGTTTCACTGGTAAGTTTCACGGGTCAAGGTTTCACGGGTAAGTTTCACGGGTAAGTTTCACGGGTATGTTTCACGGGTGACGTTTCACGGGTCTAGGTTTCACTGGAAAGTTTCACGGATCAAGGTTTCACGGGTAAGTTTCACGGGTAAGTTTCACGGGTAAGTTTTACGGGTATGTTTTACAGGTGACGTTTCACGGGTCTAGGTTTCACTGGTAAGTTTCACGGGTCAAGGTTTCACGGGTAAGTTTCACGGGTAAGTTTCACGGGTATGTTTCATGGGTGATGTTTCACGGGTCTAGGTTTTACTGGTAAGTTTCACGGGTCAAGGTTTCACGGGTAAGTTTCACGGGTAAGTTTCACGGGTGACGTTTCACGGGTCTAGGTTTCACTGGTAAGTTTCACGGGTCAAGGTTTCACGGGTAAGATTCACGGGTAAGTTTCACGGGTATGTTTCACGGGTGACGTTTCACGGGTATAGGTTTCACTAGTAAGTTTCACGGGTCAAGGTTTCACGGGTAAGTTTCACGGGTAAGTTTCACGGGTATGTTTCACGGGTGACGTTTCACGGGTCTAGGTTTCACTGGTAAGTTTCACGGGTCAAGGTTTCACGGGTAAGTTTCACGGGTAAGTTTCACGGGTATGTTTCACGGGTGACGTTTCACGGGTCTAGGTTTCACTGGTAAGTTTCACGGGTCAAGGTTTCACGGGTAAGTTTTACGGGTAAGTTTCACGGGTAAGTTTTACGCGTAAGTTTCACGGGTGACGTTTCACGGGTCTAGGTTTCACTGGTAAGTTTCACGGGTCAAGGTTTCACGGGTAAGTTTAACGGGTAAGTTTTACGGGTAAGTTTCACGGGTGACGTTTCACGGGTCTAGGTTTCACTGGTAAGTTTCACGGGTCTAGGTTTCACTGGTAAGTTTCACGGGTCAAGGTTTCACGGGTAAGTTTCACGGGTAAGTTTCACGGGTATGTTTCACGGGTGACGTTTCACGGGTCTAGGTTTCACTGGAAAGTTTCACGGATCAAGGTTTCACGGGTAAGTTTCACGGGTAAGTTTCACGGGTAAGTTTTACGGGTATGTTTTACAGGTGACGTTTCACGGGTCTAGGTTTCACTGGTAAGTTTCACGGGTCAAGGTTTCACGGGTAAGTTTCACGGGTAAGTTTCACGGGTATGTTTCATGGGTGATGTTTCACGGGTCTAGGTTTTACTGGTAAGTTTCACGGGTCAAGGTTTCACGGGTAAGTTTCACGGGTAAGTTTCACGGGTGACGTTTCACGGGTCTAGGTTTCACTGGTAAGTTTCACGGGTATGTTTCACGGGTGACGTTTCACGGGTCTAGGTTTCACTGGAAAGTTTCACGGATCAAGGTTTCACGGGTAAGTTTCACGGGTAAGTTTCACGGGTATGTTTCACGGATGACGTTTCACGGGTCTAGGTTTTACTGGTAAGTTTCACGGGTCAAGGTTTCACGGGTAAGTTTCACGGGTAAGTTTCACGGGTGACGTTTCACGGGTCTAGGTTTCACTGGTAAGTTTCACGGGTATGTTTCACGGGTGACGTTTCACGGGTCTAGGTTTCACTGGTAAGTTTCACGGGTCAAGGTTTCACGGGTAAGTTTCACGGGTAAGTTTCACGGGTATGTTTCACGGATGACGTTTCACGGGTCTAGGTTTCACTGGTAAGTTTCACGGGTATGTTTCACGGGTGACGTTTCACGGGTCTAGGTTTCACGGGTGACGTTTCACGGGTCTAGGTTTTACTGGTAAGTTTCACAGGTCAAGGTTTCACGGGTAAGTTTCACGGGTAAGTTTTACAGGTAAGTTTCACGGGTGACGTTTCACGGGTCTAGGTTTCACTGGAAAGTTTCACGGGTCAAGGATTCACGGGTAAGTTTCACGGGTAAGTTTTACGGGTATGTTTTACAGGTGACGTTTCACGGGTCTAGGTTTCACTGGTAAGTTTCACGGGTCAACGTTTCACGGGTAAGATTCACGGGTAAGTTTCACGGGTATGTTTCATGGGTGATGTTTCACGGGTCTAGGTTTCACTGGTAAGTTTCACGGGTCAAGGTTTTACGGGTAAGTTTCACGGGTAAGTTTCACGGGTATGTTTCACGGGTGACGTTTCACGGGTCTAGGTTTCGCTGGTAAGTTTCACGGGTCAAGGTTTCACGGGTAAGTTTCACGGGTAAGTTTCACGGGTATGTTTCACGGGTGACGTTTCACGGGTCTAGGTTTCACTGGAAAGTTTCACGGGTCAAGGTTTCACGGGTAAGTTTCACGGGTAAGTTTTACGGGTATGTTTTACAGGCGACGTTTCACGGGTCTAGGTTTCACTGGTAAGTTTCACGGGTCTAGGTTTCACGGGTAAGTTTCACGGGTAAGTTTCACGGGTAAGTTTCACGGGTATGTTTCATAGGTGATGTTTCACGGGTCTAGGTTTCACTGGTAAGTTTCACGGGTCAAGGTTTCACGGGTAAGTTTCACGGGTAAGTTTCACGGGTAAGTTTTACGGGTATGTTTTACAGGTGACGTTTCACGGGTCTAGGTTTCACTGGTAAGTTTCACGGGTCAAGGTTTCACGGGTAAGTTTCACGGGTAAGTTTCACGGGTATGTTTCATGGGTGATGTTTCACGGGTCTAGGTTTTACTGGTAAGTTTCACGGGTCAAGGTTTCACGGGTAAGTTTCACGGGTGACGTTTCACGGGTCTAGGTTTCACTGGTAAGTTTCACGGGTATGTTTCACGGGTGACGTTTCACGGGTCTAGGTTTCACTGGTAAGTTTCACGGGTCAAGGTTTCACGGGTAAGTTTCACGGGTAAGTTTCACGGGTATGTTTCACGGGTGACGTTTCACGGGTCTAGGTTTTACTGGTAAGTTTCACGGGTCAAGGTTTTACGGGTAAGTTTCACGGGTAAATTTCACGGGTATGTTTCACGGGTGACGTTTCACGGGTCTAGGTTTCACGGGTAAGTTTCACGGGTCAAGGTTTCACGGGTAAGTTTCACGGGTATGTTTCACAAGTGACGTTTCACGGGTCTAGGTTTCACTGGAAAGTTTCACGGGTCAAGGTTTCACGGGTAAGTTTCACGGGTAAGTTTTACGGGTATGTTTTACAGGCGACGTTTCACGGGTCTAGGTTTCACTGGTAAGTTTCACGGGTCTAGGTTTCACGGGTAAGTTTCACGGGTAAGTTTCACGGGTATGTTTCACGGGTGACGTTTCACGGGTCTAGGTTTCACTGGTAAGTTTCACGGGTCAAGGTTTCACGGGTAAGTTTCACGGGTAAATTTAACGGGTATGTTTCACGGGTGACGTTTCACGGGTCTAGGTTTCACTGGTAAGTTTCACGGGTATGTTTCACGGGTGACGTTTCACGGGTCTAGGTTTCACTGGTAAGTTTCACGGGTCAAGGTTTCACGGGTAAGTTTCACGGGTAAGTTTCACGGGTATGTTTCACGGATGACGTTTCACGGGTCTAGGTTTCACTGGTAAGTTTCACGGGTCAAGGTTTCACGGGTAAGTTTCACGGGTAAGTTTCACGGGTATGTTTCATGGGTGATGTTTCACGGGTCTAGGTTTTACTGGTAAGTTTCACGGGTCAAGGTTTCACGGGTAAGTTTCACGGGTGACTTTTCACGGGTCTAGGTTTCACTGGAAAGTTTCACGGGTCAAGGATTCACGGGTAAGTTTCACGGGTAAGTTTTACGGGTATGTTTTACAGGTGACGTTTCACGGGTCTAGGTTTCACTGGTAAGTTTCACGGGTCAAGGTTTCACGGGTAAGATTCACGGGTAAGTTTCACGGGTATGTTTCATGGGTGATGTTTCACGGGTCTAGGTTTCACTGGTAAGTTTCACGGGTCAAGGTTTTACGGGTAAGTTTCACGGGTAAGTTTCACGGGTATGTTTCACGGGTGACGTTTCACGGGTCTAGGTTTCGCTGGTAAGTTTCACGGGTCTAGGTTTCACGGGTAAGTTTCACGGGTAAGTTTCACGGGTATGTTTCACGGATGACGTTTCACGGGTCTTGGTTTCACTGGTAAGTTTCACGGGTCAAGGTTTCACGGGTAAGTTTCACGGGTAAGTTTCACGGGTATGTTTCACGGGTGACGTTTCACGGGTCTAGGTTTCACTGATAAGTTTCACGGGTCAAGGTTTCACGGGTAAGTTTCACGGGTAAGTTTTACGGGTAAGTTTCACGGGTGACGTTTCACGGGTCTAGGTTTCACTGGTAAGTTTCACGGGTCAAAGTTTCACGGGTAAGTTTAACGGGTCAAGGTTTCACGGGTAAGTTTCACGGGTGACGTTTCACGGGTCTAGGTTTCACTGGTAAGTTTCACGGGTCAAGGTTTCACGGGTAAGTTTCACGGGTAAGTTTCGCGGGTATGTTTCACGGGTGACGTTTCACGGGTCTAGGTTTCACTGGTAAGTTTCACGGGTTAAGGTTTTACGGGTAAGTTTCACGGGTAAGTTTCACGGGTATGTTTCACGGGTGACGTTTCACGGGTCTAGGTTTCACTGGTAAGTTTTACGGGTCAAGGTTTTACGGGTCTAGGTTTCACTGGAAAGTTTCACGGGTCAAGGTTTCACGGGTAAGTTTCACGGGTAAGTTTTACGGTTATGTTTTACAGGTGACGTTTCACGGGTCTAGGTTTCACTGGTAAGTTTCACGGGTCAAGGTTTTACGGGTAAGTTTCACGGGTAAGTTTCACGGGTGACGTTTCACGGGTCTAGGTTTCACTGGTAAGTTTCACGGGTCAAGGTTTCACGGGTAAGTTTTACGGGTAAGTTTCACGGGTAAGTTTCACGGGTATGTTTCACGGGTGACGTTTCACGGGTCTAGGTTTCACTGGTAAGTTTCACGGGTCAAGGTTTTACGGGTAAGTTTCACGGGTAAGTTTTACGCGTAAGTTTCACGGGTGACGTTTCACGGGTCTAGGTTTCACTGGTAAGTTTCACGGGTCAAAGTTTCACGGGTAAGTTTCACGGGTAAGTTTTACGGGTAAGTTTCACGGGTGACGTTTCACGGGTCCAGGTTTCACTGGTAAGTTTCACGGGTCTAGGTTTCACTGGTAAGTTTCACGGGTCAAGGTTTCACGGGTAAGTTTCACGGGTAAGTTTCACGGGTATGTTTCACGGGTGACGTTTCACGGGTCTAGGTTTCACTGGAAAGTTTCACGGATCAAGGTTTCACGGGTAAGTTTCACGGGTAAGTTTTACGGGTATGTTTTACAGGTGACGTTTCACAGGTCTAGGTTTCACTGGTAAGTTTCACGGGTCAAGGTTTTACGGGTAAGTTTCACGGGTAAGTTTCACGGGTATGTTTCATGGGTGATGTTTCACGGGTCTAGGTTTTACTGGTAAGTTTCACGGGTCAAGGTTTCACGGGTAAGTTTCACGGGTAAGTTTCACGGGTGACGTTTCACGGGTCTAGGTTTCACTGGTAAGTTTCACGGGTATGTTTCACGGGTGACGTTTCACGGGTCTAGGTTTCACTGGTAAGTTTCACGGGTCAAGGTTTCACGGGTAAGTTTCACGGGTAAGTTTCACGGGTATGTTTCACGGATGACGTTTCACGGGTCTTGGTTTCACTGGTAAGTTTCACGGGTCAAGGTTTCACGGGTAAGTTTCACGGGTAAGTTTTACGGGTATGTTTTACAGGTGACGTTTCACGGGTAAGTTTCACGGGTAAGTTTCACGGGTATGTTTCACGGGTGACGTTTCACGGGTCTTGGTTTCACTGGTAAGTTTCACGGGTCAAGGTTTCACGGGTAAGTTTCACGGGTATGTTTCACGGGTGACGTTTCACGGGTCTAGGTTTCACTGGTAAGTTTCACGGGTCAAGGTTTCACGGGTAAGTTTCACGGGTAAGTTTTACGGGTCTAGGTTTCACTGGTAAGTTTCACGGGTCAAGGTTTCACGGGTAAGTTTCACGGGTAAGTTTCACGGGTATGTTTCACGGGTGACGTTTCACGGGTCTAGGTTTCACTGGAAAGTTTCACGGATCAAGGTTTCACGGGTAAGTTTCACGGGTAAGTTTTACGGGTATGTTTTACAGGTGACGTTTCACGGGTCTAGGTTTCACTGGTAAGTTTCACGGGTCAAGGTTTCACGGGTAAGTTTCACGGGTAAGTTTCACGGGTATGTTTCATGGGTGATGTTTCACGGGTCTAGGTTTTACTGGTAAGTTTCACGGGTCAAGGTTTCACGGGTCAAGGTTTCACGGGTAAGTTTCACGGGTAAGTTTCACGGGTGACGTTTCACGGGTCTAGGTTTCACTGGTAAGTTTCACGGGTATGTTTCACGGGTGACGTTTCACGGGTCTAGGTTTCACTGGTAAGTTTCACGGGTCAAGGTTTCACGGGTAAGTTTCACGGGTAAGTTTCACGGGTATGTTTCACGGATGACGTTTCACGGGTCTTGGTTTCACTGGTAAGTTTCACGGGTCAAGGTTTCACGGGTAAGTTTCACGGGTAAGTTTTACGGGTATGTTTTACAGATGACGTTTCACGGGTAAGTTTCACGGGTAAGTTTCACGGGTAAGTTTCACGGGTATGTTTCACGGGTGACGTTTCACGGGTCTAGGTTTCACTGGTAAGTTTCACGGGTCAAGGTTTCACGGGTAAGTTTCACGGGTAAGTTTTACGGGTAAGTTTCACGGGTGACGTTTCACGGGTCTATGTTTCACTGGAAAGTTTCACGGGTCAAGGATTCACAGGTAAGTTTCACGGGTAAGTTTTACGGGTATGTTTTACAGGTGACGTTTCACGGGTCTAGGTTTCACTGGTAAGTTTCACGGGTCAAGGTTTCACGGGTAAGATTCCCGGGTAAGTTTCACGGGTATGTTTCATGGGTGATGTTTCACGGGTCTAGGTTTCACTGGTAAGTTTCACGGGTCAAGGTTTTACGGGTAAGTTTCACGGGTATGTTTCACGGGTGACGTTTCACGGGTCTAGGTTTCACTGGTAAGTTTCACGGGTCAAGGTTTCACGGGTAAGTTTCACGGGTAAGTTTCACGGGTATGTTTCACGGGTGACGTTTCACGGGTCTAGGTTTCACTAGTAAGTTTCACGGGTCAAGGTTTCACGGGTAAGTTTCACGGGTAAGTTTCACGGGTATGTTTCACGGGTGACGTTTCACGGGTCTAGGTTTCACTGGTAAGTTTCACGGGTCAAGGTTTCACGGGTAAGTTTTACGGGTAAGTTTCACGGGTATGTTTCACGGGTGACGTTTCACGGGTCTAGGTTTCACTGGTAAGTTTCACGGGTCAAGGTTTCACGGGTAAGTTTTACGGGTAAGTTTCACGGGTAAGTTTTACGCGTAAGTTTCACGGGTGACGTTTCACGGGTCTAGGTTTCACTGGTAAGTTTCACGGGTCAAGGTTTCACGGGTAAGTTTAACGGGTAAGTTTTACGGGTAAGTTTCACGGGTGACGTTTCACGGGTCTAGGTTTCACTGGTAAGTTTCACGGGTCTAGGTTTCACTGGTAAGTTTCACGGGTCAAGGTTTCACGGGTAAGTTTCACGGGTAAGTTTCACGGGTATGTTTCACGGGTGACGTTTCACGGGTCTAGGTTTCACTGGAAAGTTTCACGGATCAAGGTTTCACGGGTAAGTTTCACGGGTAAGTTTCACGGGTAAGTTTTACGGGTATGTTTTACAGGTGACGTTTCACGGGTCTAGGTTTCACTGGTAAGTTTCACGGGTCAAGGTTTCACGGGTAAGTTTCACGGGTAAGTTTCACGGGTATGTTTCATGGGTGATGTTTCACGGGTCTAGGTTTTACTGGTAAGTTTCACGGGTCAAGGTTTCACGGGTAAGTTTCACGGGTAAGTTTCACGGGTGACGTTTCACGGGTCTAGGTTTCACTGGTAAGTTTCACGGGTATGTTTCACGGGTGACGTTTCACGGGTCTAGGTTTCACTGGAAAGTTTCACGGATCAAGGTTTCACGGGTAAGTTTCACGGGTAAGTTTCACGGGTAAGTTTCACGGGTATGTTTCACGGATGACGTTTCACGGGTCTAGGTTTTACTGGTAAGTTTCACGGGTCAAGGTTTCACGGGTAAGTTTCACGGGTGACGTTTCACGGGTCTAGGTTTCACTGGTAAGTTTCACGGGTATGTTTCACGGGTGACGTTTCACGGGTCTAGGTTTCACTGGTAAGTTTCACGGGTCAAGGTTTCACGGGTAAGTTTCACGGGTAAGTTTCACGGGTATGTTTCACGGATGACGTTTCACGGGTCTAGGTTTCACTGGTAAGTTTCACGGGTCAAGGTTTCACGGGTAAGTTTCACGGGTAAGTTTCACGGGTATGTTTCATGGGTGATGTTTCACGGGTCTAGGTTTTACTGGTAAGTTTCACAGGTCAAGGTTTCACGGGTAAGTTTCACGGGTAAGTTTTACGGGTAAGTTTCACGGGTGACGTTTCACGGGTCTAGGTTTCACTGGAAAGTTTCACGGGTCAAGGATTCACGGGTAAGTTTCACGGGTAAGTTTTACGGGTATGTTTTACAGGTGACGTTTCACGGGTCTAGGTTTCACTGGTAAGTTTCACGGGTCAAGGTTTCACGGGTAAGATTCACGGGTAAGTTTCACGGGTATGTTTCATGGGTGATGTTTCACGGGTCTAGGTTTCACTGGTAAGTTTCACGGGTCAAGGTTTTACGGGTAAGTTTCACGGGTAAGTTTCACGGGTATGTTTCACGGGTGACGTTTCACGGGTCTAGGTTTCGCTGGTAAGTTTCACGGGTCAAGGTTTCACGGGTAAGTTTCACGGGTAAGTTTCACGGGTATGTTTCACGGGTGACGTTTCACGGGTCTAGGTTTCACTGGAAAGTTTCACGGGTCAAGGTTTCACGGGTAAGTTTCACGGGTAAGTTTTACGGGTATGTTTTACAGGCGACGTTTCACGGGTCTAGGTTTCACTGGTAAGTTTCACGGGTCTAGGTTTCACGGGTAAGTTTCACGGGTAAGTTTCACGGGTATGTTTCATAGGTGATGTTTCACGGGTCTAGGTTTCACTGGTAAGTTTCACGGGTCAAGGTTTCACGGGTAAGTTTCACGGGTAAGTTTCACGGGTAAGTTTTACGGGTATGTTTTACAGGTGACGTTTCACGGGTCTAGGTTTCACTGGTAAGTTTCACGGGTCAAGGTTTCACGGGTAAGTTTCACGGGTAAGTTTCACGGGTATGTTTCATGGGTGATGTTTCACGGGTCTAGGTTTTACTGGTAAGTTTCACGGGTCAAGGTTTCACGGGTAAGTTTCACGGGTAAGTTTCACGGGTGACGTTTCACGGGTCTAGGTTTCACTGGTAAGTTTCACGGGTATGTTTCACGGGTGACGTTTCACGGGTCTAGGTTTCACTGGTAAGTTTCACGGGTCAAGGTTTCACGGGTAAGTTTCACGGGTAAGTTTCACGGGTATGTTTCACGGGTGACGTTTCACGGGTCTAGGTTTTACTGGTAAGTTTCACGGGTCAAGGTTTTACGGGTAAGTTTCACGGGTAAATTTCACGGGTATGTTTCACGGGTGACGTTTCACGGGTCTAGGTTTCACGGGTAAGTTTCACGGGTCAAGGTTTTACGGGTAAGTTTCACGGGTATGTTTCACAAGTGACGTTTCACGGGTCTAGGTTTCACTGGAAAGTTTCACGGGTCAAGGTTTCACGGGTAAGTTTCACGGGTAAGTTTTACGGGTATGTTTTACAGGCGACGTTTCACGGGTCTAGGTTTCACTGGTAAGTTTCACGGGTCTAGGTTTCACGGGTAAGTTTCACGGGTATGTTTCACGGGTGACGTTTCACGGGTCTAGGTTTCACTGGTAAGTTTCACGGGTCAAGGTTTCACGGGTAAGTTTCACGGGTAAATTTCACGGGTATGTTTCACGGGTGACGTTTCACGGGTCTAGGTTTCACTGGTAAGTTTCACGGGTATGTTTCACGGGTGACGTTTCACGGGTCTAGGTTTCACTGGTAAGTTTCACGGGTCAAGGTTTCACGGGTAAGTTTCACGGGTAAGTTTCACGGGTATGTTTCACGGATGACGTTTCACGGGTCTAGGTTTCACTGGTAAGTTTCACGGGTCAAGGTTTCACGGGTAAGTTTCACGGGTAAGTTTCACGGGTATGTTTCATGGGTGATGTTTCACGGGTCTAGGTTTTACTGGTAAGTTTCACGGGTCAAGGTTTCACGGGTAAGTTTCACGGGTGACTTTTCACGGGTCTAGGTTTCACTGGAAAGTTTCACGGGTCAAGGATTCACGGGTAAGTTTCACGGGTAAGTTTTACGGGTATGTTTTACAGGTGACGTTTCACGGGTCTAGGTTTCACTGGTAAGTTTCACGGGTCAAGGTTTCACGGGTAAGATTCACGGGTAAGTTTCACGGGTATGTTTCATGGGTGATGTTTCACGGGTCTAGGTTTCACTGGTAAGTTTCACGGGTCAAGGTTTTACGGGTAAGTTTCACGGGTAAGTTTCACGGGTATGTTTCACGGGTGACGTTTCACGGGTCTAGGTTTCGCTGGTAAGTTTCACGGGTCTAGGTTTCACGGGTAAGTTTCACGGGTAAGTTTCACGGGTATGTTTCACGGATGACGTTTCACGGGTCTTGGTTTCACTGGTAAGTTTCACGGGTCAAGGTTTCACGGGTAAGTTTCACGGGTAAGTTTCACGGGTATGTTTCACGGGTGACGTTTCACGGGTCTAGGTTTCACTGATAAGTTTCACGGGTCAAGGTTTCACGGGTAAGTTTCACGGGTAAGTTTTACGGGTAAGTTTCACGGGTGACGTTTCACGGGTCTAGGTTTCACTGGTAAGTTTCACGGGTCAAAGTTTCACGGGTAAGTTTAACGGGTCAAGGTTTCACGGGTAAGTTTCACGGGTAAGTTTCACGGGTGACGTTTCACGGGTCTAGGTTTCACTGGTAAGTTTCACGGGTCAAGGTTTCACGGGTAAGTTTCACGGGTAAGTTTCACGGGTATGTTTCACGGGTGACGTTTCACGGGTCTAGGTTTCACTGGTAAGTTTCACGGGTTAAGGTTTTACGGGTAAGTTTCACGGGTAAGTTTCACGGGTATGTTTCACGGGTGACGTTTCACGGGTCTAGGTTTCACTGGTAAGTTTTACGGGTCAAGGTTTTACGGGTCTAGGTTTCACTGGAAAGTTTCACGGGTCAAGGTTTCACGGGTAAGTTTCACGGGTTAGTTTTACGGTTATGTTTTACAGGTGACGTTTCACGGGTCTAGGTTTCACTGGTAAGTTTCACGGGTCAAGGTTTTACGGGTAAGTTTCACGGGTAAGTTTCACGGGTGACGTTTCACGGGTCTAGGTTTCACTGGTAAGTTTCACGGGTCAAGGTTTCACGGGTAAGTTTTACGGGTAAGTTTCACGGGTAAGTTTCACGGGTATGTTTCACGGGTGACGTTTCACGGGTCTAGGTTTCACTGGTAAGTTTCACGGGTCAAGGTTTTACGGGTAAGTTTCACGGGTAAGTTTTACGCGTAAGTTTCACGGGTGACGTTTCACGGGTCTAGGTTTCACTGGTAAGTTTCACGGGTCAAAGTTTCACGGGTAAGTTTCACGGGTAAGTTTTACGGGTAAGTTTCACGGGTGACGTTTCACGGGTCCAGGTTTCACTGGTAAGTTTCACGGGTCTAGGTTTCACTGGTAAGTTTCACGGGTCAAGGTTTCACGGGTAAGTTTCACGGGTAAGTTTCACGGGTATGTTTCACGGGTGACGTTTCACGGGTCTAGGTTTCACTGGAAAGTTTCACGGATCAAGGTTTCACGGGTAAGTTTCACGGGTAAGTTTTACGGGTATGTTTTACAGGTGACGTTTCACAGGTCTAGGTTTCACTGGTAAGTTTCACGGGTCAAGGTTTTACGGGTAAGTTTCACGGGTAAGTTTCACGGGTATGTTTCATGGGTGATGTTTCACGGGTCTAGGTTTTACTGGTAAGTTTCACGGGTCAAGGTTTCACGGGTAAGTTTCACGGGTAAGTTTCACGGGTGACGTTTCACGGGTCTAGGTTTCACTGGTAAGTTTCACGGGTATGTTTCACGGGTGACGTTTCACGGGTCTAGGTTTCACTGGTAAGTTTCACGGGTCAAGGTTTCACGGGTAAGTTTCACGGGTAAGTTTCACGGGTATGTTTCACGGATGACGTTTCACGGGTCTTGGTTTCACTGGTAAGTTTCACGGGTCAAGGTTTCACGGGTAAGTTTCACGGGTAAGTTTTACGGGTATGTTTTACAGGTGACGTTTCACGGGTAAGTTTCACGGGTAAGTTTCACGGGTATGTTTCACGGGTGACGTTTCACGGGTCTTGGTTTCACTGGTAAGTTTCACGGGTCAAGGTTTCACGGGTAAGTTTCACGGGTATGTTTCACGGGTGACGTTTCACGGGTCTAGGTTTCACTGGTAAGTTTCACGGGTCAAGGTTTCACGGGTAAGTTTCACGGGTAAGTTTTACGGGTAAGTTTCACGGGTCTAGGTTTCACTGGTAAGTTTCACGGGTCAAGGTTTCACGGGTAAGTTTCACGGGTAAGTTTCACGGGTATGTTTCACGGGTGACGTTTCACGGGTCTAGGTTTCACTGGAAAGTTTCACGGGTCAAGGATTCACGGGTAAGTTTCACGGGTAAGTTTTACGGGTATGTTTTACAGGTGACGTTTCACGGGTCTAGGTTTCACTGGTAAGTTTCACGGGTCAAGGTTTCACGGGTAAGATTCACGGGTAAGTTTCACGGGTATGTTTCATGGGTGATGTTTCACGGGTCTAGGTTTCACTGGTAAGTTTCACGGGTCAAGGTTTTACGGGTAAGTTTCACGGGTAAGTTTCACGGGTATGTTTCACGGGTGACGTTTCACGGGTCTAGGTTTCGCTGGTAAGTTTCACGGGTCAAGGTTTCACGGGTAAGTTTCACGGGTAAGTTTCACGGGTATGTTTCACGGGTGACGTTTCACGGGTCTAGGTTTCACTGGAAAGTTTCACGGGTCAAGGTTTCACGGGTAAGTTTCACGGGTAAGTTTTACGGGTATGTTTTACAGGCGACGTTTCACGGGTCTAGGTTTCACTGGTAAGTTTCACGGGTCTAGGTTTCACGGGTAAGTTTCACGGGTAAGTTTCACGGGTATGTTTCATAGGTGATGTTTCACGGGTCTAGGTTTCACTGGTAAGTTTCACGGGTCAAGGTTTCACGGGTAAGTTTCACGGGTAAGTTTCACGGGTAAGTTTTACGGGTATGTTTTACAGGTGACGTTTCACGGGTCTAGGTTTCACTGGTAAGTTTCACGGGTCAAGGTTTCACGGGTAAGTTTCACGGGTAAGTTTCACGGGTATGTTTCATGGGTGATGTTTCACGGGTCTAGGTTTTACTGGTAAGTTTCACGGGTCAAGGTTTCACGGGTAAGTTTCACGGGTAAGTTTCACGGGTGACGTTTCACGGGTCTAGGTTTCACTGGTAAGTTTCACGGGTATGTTTCACGGGTGACGTTTCACGGGTCTAGGTTTCACTGGTAAGTTTCACGGGTCAAGGTTTCACGGGTAAGTTTCACGGGTAAGTTTCACGGGTATGTTTCACGGGTGACGTTTCACGGGTCTAGGTTTTACTGGTAAGTTTCACGGGTCAAGGTTTTACGGGTAAGTTTCACGGGTAAATTTCACGGGTATGTTTCACGGGTGACGTTTCACGGGTCTAGGTTTCACGGGTAAGTTTCACGGGTCAAGGTTTTACGGGTAAGTTTCACGGGTATGTTTCACAAGTGACGTTTCACGGGTCTAGGTTTCACTGGAAAGTTTCACGGGTCAAGGTTTCACGGGTAAGTTTCACGGGTAAGTTTTACGGGTATGTTTTACAGGCGACGTTTCACGGGTCTAGGTTTCACTGGTAAGTTTCACGGGTCTAGGTTTCACGGGTAAGTTTCACGGGTATGTTTCACGGGTGACGTTTCACGGGTCTAGGTTTCACTGGTAAGTTTCACGGGTCAAGGTTTCACGGGTAAGTTTCACGGGTAAATTTCACGGGTATGTTTCACGGGTGACGTTTCACGGGTCTAGGTTTCACTGGTAAGTTTCACGGGTATGTTTCACGGGTGACGTTTCACGGGTCTAGGTTTCACTGGTAAGTTTCACGGGTCAAGGTTTCACGGGTAAGTTTCACGGGTAAGTTTCACGGGTATGTTTCACGGATGACGTTTCACGGGTCTAGGTTTCACTGGTAAGTTTCACGGGTCAAGGTTTCACGGGTAAGTTTCACGGGTAAGTTTCACGGGTATGTTTCATGGGTGATGTTTCACGGGTCTAGGTTTTACTGGTAAGTTTCACGGGTCAAGGTTTCACGGGTAAGTTTCACGGGTGACTTTTCACGGGTCTAGGTTTCACTGGAAAGTTTCACGGGTCAAGGATTCACGGGTAAGTTTCACGGGTAAGTTTTACGGGTATGTTTTACAGGTGACGTTTCACGGGTCTAGGTTTCACTGGTAAGTTTCACGGGTCAAGGTTTCACGGGTAAGATTCACGGGTAAGTTTCACGGGTATGTTTCATGGGTGATGTTTCACGGGTCTAGGTTTCACTGGTAAGTTTCACGGGTCAAGGTTTTACGGGTAAGTTTCACGGGTAAGTTTCACGGGTATGTTTCACGGGTGACGTTTCACGGGTCTAGGTTTCGCTGGTAAGTTTCACGGGTCTAGGTTTCACGGGTAAGTTTCACGGGTAAGTTTCACGGGTATGTTTCACGGATGACGTTTCACGGGTCTTGGTTTCACTGGTAAGTTTCACGGGTCAAGGTTTCACGGGTAAGTTTCACGGGTAAGTTTCACGGGTATGTTTCACGGGTGACGTTTCACGGGTCTAGGTTTCACTGATAAGTTTCACGGGTCAAGGTTTCACGGGTAAGTTTCACGGGTAAGTTTTACGGGTAAGTTTCACGGGTGACGTTTCACGGGTCTAGGTTTCACTGGTAAGTTTCACGGGTCAAAGTTTCACGGGTAAGTTTAACGGGTCAAGGTTTCACGGGTAAGTTTCACGGGTAAGTTTCACGGGTGACGTTTCACGGGTCTAGGTTTCACTGGTAAGTTTCACGGGTCAAGGTTTCACGGGTAAGTTTCACGGGTAAGTTTCACGGGTATGTTTCACGGGTGACGTTTCACGGGTCTAGGTTTCACTGGTAAGTTTCACGGGTTAAGGTTTTACGGGTAAGTTTCACGGGTAAGTTTCACGGGTATGTTTCACGGGTGACGTTTCACGGGTCTAGGTTTCACTGGTAAGTTTTACGGGTCAAGGTTTTACGGGTCTAGGTTTCACTGGAAAGTTTCACGGGTCAAGGTTTCACGGGTAAGTTTCACGGGTTAGTTTTACGGTTATGTTTTACAGGTGACGTTTCACGGGTCTAGGTTTCACTGGTAAGTTTCACGGGTCAAGGTTTTACGGGTAAGTTTCACGGGTAAGTTTCACGGGTGACGTTTCACGGGTCTAGGTTTCACTGGTAAGTTTCACGGGTCAAGGTTTCACGGGTAAGTTTTACGGGTAAGTTTCACGGGTAAGTTTCACGGGTATGTTTCACGGGTGACGTTTCACGGGTCTAGGTTTCACTGGTAAGTTTCACGGGTCAAGGTTTTACGGGTAAGTTTCACGGGTAAGTTTTACGCGTAAGTTTCACGGGTGACGTTTCACGGGTCTAGGTTTCACTGGTAAGTTTCACGGGTCAAAGTTTCACGGGTAAGTTTCACGGGTAAGTTTTACGGGTAAGTTTCACGGGTGACGTTTCACGGGTCCAGGTTTCACTGGTAAGTTTCACGGGTCTAGGTTTCACTGGTAAGTTTCACGGGTCAAGGTTTCACGGGTAAGTTTCACGGGTAAGTTTCACGGGTATGTTTCACGGGTGACGTTTCACGGGTCTAGGTTTCACTGGAAAGTTTCACGGATCAAGGTTTCACGGGTAAGTTTCACGGGTAAGTTTTACGGGTATGTTTTACAGGTGACGTTTCACAGGTCTAGGTTTCACTGGTAAGTTTCACGGGTCAAGGTTTTACGGGTAAGTTTCACGGGTAAGTTTCACGGGTATGTTTCATGGGTGATGTTTCACGGGTCTAGGTTTTACTGGTAAGTTTCACGGGTCAAGGTTTCACGGGTAAGTTTCACGGGTAAGTTTCACGGGTGACGTTTCACGGGTCTAGGTTTCACTGGTAAGTTTCACGGGTATGTTTCACGGGTGACGTTTCACGGGTCTAGGTTTCACTGGTAAGTTTCACGGGTCAAGGTTTCACGGGTAAGTTTCACGGGTAAGTTTCACGGGTATGTTTCACGGATGACGTTTCACGGGTCTTGGTTTCACTGGTAAGTTTCACGGGTCAAGGTTTCACGGGTAAGTTTCACGGGTAAGTTTTACGGGTATGTTTTACAGGTGACGTTTCACGGGTAAGTTTCACGGGTAAGTTTCACGGGTAAGTTTCACGGGTATGTTTCACGGGTGACGTTTCACGGGTCTAGGTTTCACTGGTAAGTTTCACGGGTCAAGGTTTCACGGGTAAGTTTCACGGGTAAGTTTTACGGGTAAGTTTCACGGGTGACGTTTCACGGGTCTATGTTTCACTGGAAAGTTTCACGGGTCAAGGATTCACAGGTAAGTTTCACGGGTAAGTTTTACGGGTATGTTTTACAGGTGACGTTTCACGGGTCTAGGTTTCACTGGTAAGTTTCACGGGTCAAGGTTTCACGGGTAAGATTCCCGGGTAAGTTTCACGGGTATGTTTCATGGGTGATGTTTCACGGGTCTAGGTTTCACTGGTAAGTTTCACGGGTCAAGGTTTTACGGGTAAGTTTCACGGGTATGTTTCACGGGTGACGTTTCACGGGTCTAGGTTTCACTGGTAAGTTTCACGGGTCAAGGTTTCACGGGTAAGTTTCACGGGTAAGTTTCACGGGTATGTTTCACGGGTGACGTTTCACGGGTCTAGGTTTCACTAGTAAGTTTCACGGGTCAAGGTTTCACGGGTAAGTTTCACGGGTAAGTTTCACGGGTATGTTTCACGGGTGACGTTTCACGGGTCTAGGTTTCACGGGTAAGTTTCACGGGTCAAGGTTTCACGGGTAAGTTTTACGGGTAAGTTTCACGGGTATGTTTCACGGGTGACGTTTCACGGGTCTAGGTTTCACTGGTAAGTTTCACGGGTCAAGGTTTCACGGGTAAGTTTCACGGGTAAGTTTCACGGGTATGTTTCACGGGTGACGTTTCACGGGTCTAGGTTTCACTGGTAAGTTTCACGGGTCAAGGTTTTACGGGTAAGTTTCACGGGTAAGTTTCACGGGTATGTTTCACGGGTGACGTTTCACGGGTCTAGGTTTCACTGGTAAGTTTCACGGGTCAAGGTTTCACGGGTAAGTTTTACGGGTAAGTTTCACGGGTAAGTTTCACGGGTATGTTTCACGGGTGACGTTTCACGGGTCTAGGTTTCACTGGTAAGTTTCACGGGTCAAGGTTTTACGGGTAAGTTTCACGGGTAAGTTTTACGCGTAAGTTTCACGGGTGACGTTTCACGGGTCTAGGTTTCACTGGTAAGTTTCACGGGTCAAGGTTTCACGGGTAAGTTTCACGGGAAAGTTTTACGGGTAAGTTTCACGGGTGACGTTTCACGGGTCTAGGTTTCACTGGTAAGTTTCACGGGTCTAGGTTTCACTGGTAAGTTTCACGGGTCAAGGTTTCACGGGTCAAGGTTTCACGGGTAAGTTTCACGGGTATGTTTCACGGGTGACGTTTCACGGGTCTAGGTTTCACTGGTAAGTTTCACGGATCAAGGTTTCACGGGTAAGTTTCACGGGTAAGTTTCACGGGTAAGTTTTACGGGTATGTTTTACAGGTGACGTTTCACGGGTCTAGGTTTCACTGGTAAGTTTCACGGGTCAAGGTTTCACGGGTAAGTTTCACGGGTAAGTTTCACGGGTATGTTTCATGGGTGATGTTTCACGGGTCTAGGTTTTACTGGTAAGTTTCACGGGTCAAGGTTTCACGGGTAAGTTTCACAGGTAAGTTTCACGGGTAAGTTTTACGGGTAAGTTTCACGGGTGACGTTTCACGGGTCTAGGTTTCACTGGTAAGTTTCACGGGTCAAGGTTTCACAGGTAAGTTTCACGGGTAAGTTTTACGGGTAAGTTTCACGGGTGACGTTTCACGGGTCTAGGTTTCACTGGTAAGTTTCACGGGTCAAGGTTTCACGGGTAAGTTTCACGGGTAAGTTTCACGGGTATGTTTCACGGGTGACGTTTCACGGGTCTAGGTTTCACTGGAAAGTTTCACGGATCAAGGTTTCACGGGTAAGTTTCACGGGTAAGTTTTACGGGTATGTTTTACAGGTGACGTTTCACGGGTCTAGGTTTCACTGGAAAGTTTCACGGGTCAAGGTTTCACGGGTAAGTTTCACGGGTAAGTTTCACGGGTATGTTTCATGGGTGATGTTTCACGGGTCTAGGTTTTACTGGTAAGTTTCACGGGTATGTTTCACGGGTGACGTTTCACGGGTCTAGGTTTCACGGGTAAGTTTCACGGGTAAGTTTCACGGGTATGTTTCACGGGTGACGTTTCACGGGTCTAGGTTTCACTGGAAAGTTTCACGGATCAAGGTTTCACGGGTAAGTTTCACGGGTAAGTTTTACGGGTATGTTTTACAGGTGACGTTTCACGGGTCTAGGTTTCACTGGTAAGTTTCACGGGTCAAGGTTTCACGGGTAAGTTTCACGGGTAAGTTTCACGGGTATGTTTCATGGGTGATGTTTCACGGGTCTAGGTTTTACTGGTAAGTTTCACGGGTCAAGGTTTCACGGGTAAGTTTCACGGGTAAGTTTCACGGGTGACGTTTCACGGGTCTAGGTTTCACTGGTAAGTTTCACGGGTATGTTTCACGGGTGACGTTTCACGGGTCTAGGTTTCACTGGTAAGTTTCACGGGTCAAGGTTTCACGGGTAAGTTTCACGGGTAAGTTTCACGGGTATGTTTCACGGATGACGTTTCACGGGTCTTGGTTTCACTGGTAAGTTTCACGGGTCAAGGTTTCACGGGTAAGTTTCACGGGTAAGTTTTACGGGTATGTTTTACAGGTGACGTTTCACGGGTAAGTTTCACGGGTAAGTTTCACGGGTAAGTTTCACGGGTATGTTTCACGGGTGACGTTTCACGGGTCTAGGTTTCACTGGTAAGTTTCACGGGTCAAGGTTTCACGGGTAAGTTTCACGGGTAAGTTTTACGGGTAAGTTTCACGGGTGACGTTTCACGGGTCTATGTTTCACTGGAAAGTTTCACGGGTCAAGGATTCACAGGTAAGTTTCACGGGTAAGTTTTACGGGTATGTTTTACAGGTGACGTTTCACGGGTCTAGGTTTCACTGGTAAGTTTCACGGGTCAAGGTTTCACGGGTAAGATTCCCGGGTAAGTTTCACGGGTATGTTTCATGGGTGATGTTTCACGGGTCTAGGTTTCACTGGTAAGTTTCACGGGTCAAGGTTTTACGGGTAAGTTTCACGGGTATGTTTCACGGGTGACGTTTCACGGGTCTAGGTTTCACTGGTAAGTTTCACGGGTCAAGGTTTCACGGGTAAGTTTCACGGGTAAGTTTCACGGGTATGTTTCACGGGTGACGTTTCACGGGTCTAGGTTTCACTAGTAAGTTTCACGGGTCAAGGTTTCACGGGTAAGTTTCACGGGTAAGTTTCACGGGTATGTTTCACGGGTGACGTTTCACGGGTCTAGGTTTCACTGGTAAGTTTCACGGGTCAAGGTTTCACGGGTAAGTTTTACGGGTAAGTTTCACGGGTATGTTTCACGGGTGACGTTTCACGGGTCTAGGTTTCACTGGTAAGTTTCACGGGTCAAGGTTTCACGGGTAAGTTTCACGGGTAAGTTTCACGGGTATGTTTCACGGGTGACGTTTCACGGGTCTAGGTTTCACTGGTAAGTTTCACGGGTCAAGGTTTTACGGGTAAGTTTCACGGGTAAGTTTCACGGGTATGTTTCACGGGTGACGTTTCACGGGTCTAGGTTTCACTGGTAAGTTTCACGGGTCAAGGTTTCACGGGTAAGTTTTACGGGTAAGTTTCACGGGTAAGTTTCACGGGTATGTTTCACGGGTGACGTTTCACGGGTCTAGGTTTCACTGGTAAGTTTCACGGGTCAAGGTTTTACGGGTAAGTTTCACGGGTAAGTTTTACGCGTAAGTTTCACGGGTGACGTTTCACGGGTCTAGGTTTCACTGGTAAGTTTCACGGGTCAAGGTTTCACGGGTAAGTTTCACGGGTAAGTTTTACGGGTAAGTTTCACGGGTGACGTTTCACGGGTCTAGGTTTCACTGGTAAGTTTCACGGGTCTAGGTTTCACTGGTAAGTTTCACGGGTCAAGGTTTCACGGGTCAAGGTTTCACGGGTAAGTTTCACGGGTATGTTTCACGGGTGACGTTTCACGGGTCTAGGTTTCACTGGTAAGTTTCACGGATCAAGGTTTCACGGGTAAGTTTCACGGGTAAGTTTCACGGGTAAGTTTTACGGGTATGTTTTACAGGTGACGTTTCACGGGTCTAGGTTTCACTGGTAAGTTTCACGGGTCAAGGTTTCACGGGTAAGTTTCACGGGTAAGTTTCACGGGTATGTTTCATGGGTGATGTTTCACGGGTCTAGGTTTTACTGGTAAGTTTCACGGGTCAAGGTTTCACGTGTAAGTTTCACGGGTAAGTTTCACGTGTGACGTTTCACGGGTCTAGGTTTCACTGGTAAGTTTCACGGGTATGTTTCACGGGTGACGTTTCACGGGTCTAGGTTTCACTGGTAAGTTTCACGGGTCAAGGTTTCACGGGTAAGTTTCACGGGTAAGTTTCACGGGTATGTTTCACGGATGACGTTTCACGGGTCTTGGTTTCACTGGTAAGTTTCACGGGTAAAGGTTTCACGGGTAAGTTTCACGGGTAAGTTTTACGGGTATGTTTTACAGGTGACGTTTCACGGGTAAGTTTCACGGGTAAGTTTCACGGGTAAGTTTCACGGGTATGTTTCACGGGTGACGTTTCACGGGTCTTGGTTTCACTGGTAAGTTTCACGGGTCAAGGTTTCACGGGTAAGTTTCACGGGTATGTTTCACGGGTGACGTTTCAAGGGTCTAGGTTTCACTGGTAAGTTTCACGGGTCAAGGTTTCACGGGTAAGTTTCACGGGTAAGTTTTACGGGTAAGTTTCACGGGTCTAGGTTTCACTGGTAAGTTTCACGGGTCAAGGTTTCACGGGTAAGTTTCACGGGTAAGTTTCACGGGTATGTTTCACGGGTGACGTTTCACGGGTCTAGGTTTCACTGGAAAGTTTCACGGATCAAGGTTTCACGGGTAAGTTTCACGGGTAAGTTTTACGGGTATGTTTTACAGGTGACGTTTCACGGGTCTAGGTTTCACTGGTAAGTTTCACGGGTCAAGGTTTCACGGGTAAGTTTCACGGGTAAGTTTCACGGGTATGTTTCATGGGTGATGTTTCACGGGTCTAGGTTTTACTGGTAAGTTTCACGGGTCAAGGTTTCACGGGTAAGTTTCACAGGTAAGTTTCACGGGTAAGTTTCACGGGTGACGTTTCACGGGTCTAGGTTTCACTGGTAAGTTTCACGGGTCAAGGTTTCACAGGTAAGTTTCACGGGTAAGTTTTACGGGTAAGTTTCACGGGTGACGTTTCACGGGTCTAGGTTTCACTGGTAAGTTTCACGGGTCAAGGTTTCACGGGTAAGTTTCACGGGTAAGTTTCACGGGTATGTTTCACGGGTGACGTTTCACGGGTCTAGGTTTCACTGGAAAGTTTCACGGATCAAGGTTTCACGGGTAAGTTTCACGGGTAAGTTTTACGGGTATGTTTTACAGGTGACGTTTCACGGGTCTAGGTTTCACTGGAAAGTTTCACGGGTCAAGGTTTCACGGGTAAGTTTCACGGGTAAGTTTCACGGGTATGTTTCATGGGTGATGTTTCACGGGTCTAGGTTTTACTGGTAAGTTTCACGGGTATGTTTCACGGGTGACGTTTCACGGGTCTAGGTTTCACTGGTAAGTTTCACGGGTCAAGGTTTCACGGGTAAGTTTTACGGGTAAGTTTCACAGGTAAGTTTCACGGGTGACGTTTTACGGGTCTAGGTTTCCCTGGTAAGTTTCACGGGTCAAGGTTTCACGGGTAAGTTTCACGGGTAAGTTTCACGGGTATGTTTCACGGATGACGTTTCACGGGTCTTGGTTTCACTGGTAAGTTTCACGGGTAAGTTTCACGGGTAAGTTTTACGGGTATGTTTTACAGGTGACGTTTCACGGGTAAGTTTCACGGGTAAGTTTCACGGGTGACGTTTCACGGGTCTAGGTTTCACTGGTAAGTTTCACGGGTCAAGGTTTTACGGGTAAGTTTCACGGGTATGTTTCACGGGTGACGTTTCACGGGTCTAGGTTTCACTGGTAAGTTTCACGGGTCAAGGTTTTACGGGTAAGTTTCACGGGTAAGTTTTACGCGTAAGTTTCACGGGTGACGTTTCACGGGTCTAGGTTTCACTGGTAAGTTTCACGGGTCAAGGTTTCACGGGTAAGTTTCACGGGTAAGTTTTACGGGTAAGTTTCACGGGTGACGTTTCACGGGTCTAGGTTTCACTGGTAAGTTTCACGGGTCAAGGTTTCACGGGTAAGTTTCACGGGTAAGTTTCACGGGTATGTTTCACGGGTGACGTTTCACGGGTCTAGGTTTCACTGGTAAGTTTCACGGGTCAAGGATTCACGGGTAAGTTTCACGGGTAAGTTTCACGGGTATGTTTCACGGGTGACGTTTCACGGGTCTTGGTTTCACTGGTAAGTTTCACGGGTCAAGGTTTCACGGGTAAGTTTCACGGGTATGTTTCACGGGTGACGTTTCACGGGTCTAGGTTTCACTGGTAAGTTTCACGGGTCAAGGTTTCACGGGTAAGTTTCACGGGTAAGTTTTACGGGTAAGTTTCACGGGTAAGTTTTACGGGTAAGTTTCACGGGTGACGTTTCACGGGTCTAGGTTTCACTGGTAAGTTTCACGGGTCAAGGTTTCACGGGTAAGTTTCACGGGTAAGTTTCACGGGTATGTTTCACGGGTGACGTTTCACGGGTCTAGGTTTCACTGGAAAGTTTCACGGATCAAGGTTTCACGGGTAAGTTTCACGGGTAAGTTTCACGGGTATGTTTCATGGGTGATGTTTCACGGGTCTAGGTTTTACTGGTAAGTTTCACGGGTCAAGGTTTCACGGGTAAGTTTCACGGGTAAGTTTCACGGGTGACGTTTCACGGGTCTAGGTTTCACTGGTAAGTTTCACGGGTATGTTTCACGGGTGACGTTTCACGGGTCTAGGTTTCACTGGTAAGTTTCACGGGTCAAGGTTTCACGGGTAAGTTTCACGGGTAAGTTTCACGGGTATGTTTCACGGATGACGTTTCACGGGTCTTGGTTTCACTGGTAAGTTTCACGGGTCAAGGTTTCACGGGTAAGTTTCACGGGTAAGTTTTACGGGTATGTTTTACAGGTGACGTTTCACGGGTAAGTTTCACGGGTATGTTTCACGGGTGACGTTTCACGGGTCTAGGTTTCACTGGTAAGTTTCACGGGTCAAGGTTTCACGGGTAAGTTTCACGGGTAAGTTTTACGTGTAAGTTTCACGGGTGACGTTTCACGGGTCTAGGTTTCACTGGAAAGTTTCACGGGTCAAGGATTCACGGGTAAGTTTCACGGGTAAATTTTACGGGTATGTTTTACAGGTGACGTTCCATGGGTCTAGGTTTCACTGGTAAGTTTCACGGGTCAAGGTTTCACGGGTAAGATTCACGGGTAAGTTTTACGCGTAAGTTTCACGGGTGACGTTTTACGGGTCTAGGTTTCACTAGTAAGTTTCACGGGTCAAGGTTTCACGGGTAAGTTTCACGGGTAAGTTTTACGGGTATGTTTTACAGGTGACGTTTCACGGGTAAGTTTCACGGGTATGTTTCACGGGTGACGTTTCACGGGTCTAGGTTTCACTGGAAAGTTTCACGGGTCAAGGATTCACAGGTAAGTTTCACGGGTAAGTTTTACGGGTATGTTTTACAGGTGACGTTTCACGGGTCTAGGTTTCACTGGTAAGTTTCACGGGTCAAGGTTTCACGGGTAAGATTCCCGGGTAAGTTTCACGGGTATGTTTCATGGGTGATGTTTCACGGGTCTAGGTTTCACTGGTAAGTTTCACGGGTCAAGGTTTTACGGGTAAGTTTCACGGGTATGTTTCACGGGTGACGTTTCACGGGTCTAGGTTTCACTGGTAAGTTTCACGGGTCAAGGTTTCACGGGTAAGTTTCACGGGTAAGTTTCACGGGTATGTTTCACGGGTGACGTTTCACGGGTCTAGGTTTCACTAGTAAGTTTCACGGGTCAAGGTTTCACGGGTAAGTTTCACGGGTAAGTTTCACGGGTATGTTTCACGGGTGACGTTTCACGGGTCTAGGTTTCACTGGTAAGTTTCACGGGTCAAGGTTTCACGGGTAAGTTTTACGGGTAAGTTTCACGGGTATGTTTCACGGGTGACGTTTCACGGGTCTAGGTTTCACTGGTAAGTTTCACGGGTCAAGGTTTCACGGGTAAGTTTCACGGGTAAGTTTCACGGGTATGTTTCACGGGTGACGTTTCACGGGTCTAGGTTTCACTGGTAAGTTTCACGGGTCAAGGTTTTACGGGTAAGTTTCACGGGTAAGTTTCACGGGTATGTTTCACGGGTGACGTTTCACGGGTCTAGGTTTCACTGGTAAGTTTCACGGGTCAAGGTTTCACGGGTAAGTTTTACGGGTAAGTTTCACGGGTAAGTTTCACGGGTATGTTTCACGGGTGACGTTTCACGGGTCTAGGTTTCACTGGTAAGTTTCACGGGTCAAGGTTTTACGGGTAAGTTTCACGGGTAAGTTTTACGCGTAAGTTTCACGGGTGACGTTTCACGGGTCTAGGTTTCACTGGTAAGTTTCACGGGTCAAGGTTTCACGGGTAAGTTTCACGGGTAAGTTTTACGGGTAAGTTTCACGGGTGACGTTTCACGGGTCTAGGTTTCACTGGTAAGTTTCACGGGTCTAGGTTTCACTGGTAAGTTTCACGGGTCAAGGTTTCACGGGTCAAGGTTTCACGGGTAAGTTTCACGGGTATGTTTCACGGGTGACGTTTCACGGGTCTAGGTTTCACTGGTAAGTTTCACGGATCAAGGTTTCACGGGTAAGTTTCACGGGTAAGTTTCACGGGTAAGTTTTACGGGTATGTTTTACAGGTGACGTTTCACGGGTCTAGGTTTCACTGGTAAGTTTCACGGGTCAAGGTTTCACGGGTAAGTTTCACGGGTAAGTTTCACGGGTATGTTTCATGGGTGATGTTTCACGGGTCTAGGTTTTACTGGTAAGTTTCACGGGTCAAGGTTTCACGTGTAAGTTTCACGGGTAAGTTTCACGTGTGACGTTTCACGGGTCTAGGTTTCACTGGTAAGTTTCACGGGTATGTTTCACGGGTGACGTTTCACGGGTCTAGGTTTCACTGGTAAGTTTCACGGGTCAAGGTTTCACGGGTAAGTTTCACGGGTAAGTTTCACGGGTATGTTTCACGGATGACGTTTCACGGGTCTTGGTTTCACTGGTAAGTTTCACGGGTAAAGGTTTCACGGGTAAGTTTCACGGGTAAGTTTTACGGGTATGTTTTACAGGTGACGTTTCACGGGTAAGTTTCACGGGTAAGTTTCACGGGTATGTTTCACGGGTGACGTTTCACGGGTCTTGGTTTCACTGGTAAGTTTCACGGGTCAAGGTTTCACGGGTAAGTTTCACGGGTATGTTTCACGGGTGACGTTTCAAGGGTCTAGGTTTCACTGGTAAGTTTCACGGGTCAAGGTTTCACGGGTAAGTTTCACGGGTAAGTTTTACGGGTAAGTTTCACGGGTCTAGGTTTCACTGGTAAGTTTCACGGGTCAAGGTTTCACGGGTAAGTTTCACGGGTAAGTTTCACGGGTATGTTTCACGGGTGACGTTTCACGGGTCTAGGTTTCACTGGAAAGTTTCACGGATCAAGGTTTCACGGGTAAGTTTCACGGGTAAGTTTTACGGGTATGTTTTACAGGTGACGTTTCACGGGTCTAGGTTTCACTGGTAAGTTTCACGGGTCAAGGTTTCACGGGTAAGTTTCACGGGTAAGTTTCACGGGTATGTTTCATGGGTGATGTTTCACGGGTCTAGGTTTTACTGGTAAGTTTCACGGGTCAAGGTTTCACGGGTAAGTTTCACAGGTAAGTTTCACGGGTAAGTTTCACGGGTGACGTTTCACGGGTCTAGGTTTCACTGGTAAGTTTCACGGGTCAAGGTTTCACAGGTAAGTTTCACGGGTAAGTTTTACGGGTAAGTTTCACGGGTGACGTTTCACGGGTCTAGGTTTCACTGGTAAGTTTCACGGGTCAAGGTTTTACGGGTAAGTTTCACGGGTAAGTTTCACGGGTATGTTTCACGGGTGACGTTTCACGGGTCTAGGTTTCACTGGAAAGTTTCACGGATCAAGGTTTCACGGGTAAGTTTCACGGGTAAGTTTTACGGGTATGTTTTACAGGTGACGTTTCACGGGTCTAGGTTTCACTGGAAAGTTTCACGGGTCAAGGTTTCACGGGTAAGTTTCACGGGTAAGTTTCACGGGTATGTTTCATGGGTGATGTTTCACGGGTCTAGGTTTTACTGGTAAGTTTCACGGGTATGTTTCACGGGTGACGTTTCACGGGTCTAGGTTTCACTGGTAAGTTTCACGGGTCAAGGTTTCACGGGTAAGTTTTACGGGTAAGTTTCACAGGTAAGTTTCACGGGTGACGTTTTACGGGTCTAGGTTTCCCTGGTAAGTTTCACGGGTCAAGGTTTCACGGGTAAGTTTCACGGGTAAGTTTCACGGGTATGTTTCACGGATGACGTTTCACGGGTCTTGGTTTCACTGGTAAGTTTCACGGGTAAGTTTCACGGGTAAGTTTTACGGGTATGTTTTACAGGTGACGTTTCACGGGTAAGTTTCACGGGTAAGTTTCACGGGTGACGTTTCACGGGTCTAGGTTTCACTGGTAAGTTTCACGGGTCAAGGTTTTACGGGTAAGTTTCACGGGTATGTTTCACGGGTGACGTTTCACGGGTCTAGGTTTCACTGGTAAGTTTCACGGGTCAAGGTTTTACGGGTAAGTTTCACGGGTAAGTTTTACGCGTAAGTTTCACGGGTGACGTTTCACGGGTCTAGGTTTCACTGGTAAGTTTCACGGGTCAAGGTTTCACGGGTAAGTTTCACGGGTAAGTTTTACGGGTAAGTTTCACGGGTGACGTTTCACGGGTCTAGGTTTCACTGGTAAGTTTCACGGGTCAAGGTTTCACGGGTAAGTTTCACGGGTAAGTTTCACGGGTATGTTTCACGGGTGACGTTTCACGGGTCTAGGTTTCACTGGTAAGTTTCACGGGTCAAGGATTCACGGGTAAGTTTCACGGGTAAGTTTCACGGGTATGTTTCACGGGTGACGTTTCACGGGTCTTGGTTTCACTGGTAAGTTTCACGGGTCAAGGTTTCACGGGTAAGTTTCACGGGTATGTTTCACGGGTGACGTTTCACGGGTCTAGGTTTCACTGGTAAGTTTCACGGGTCAAGGTTTCACGGGTAAGTTTCACGGGTAAGTTTTACGGGTAAGTTTCACGGGTAAGTTTTACGGGTAAGTTTCACGGGTGACGTTTCACGGGTCTAGGTTTCACTGGTAAGTTTCACGGGTCAAGGTTTCACGGGTAAGTTTCACGGGTAAGTTTCACGGGTATGTTTCACGGGTGACGTTTCACGGGTCTAGGTTTCACTGGAAAGTTTCACGGATCAAGGTTTCACGGGTAAGTTTCACGGGTAAGTTTCACGGGTATGTTTCATGGGTGATGTTTCACGGGTCTAGGTTTTACTGGTAAGTTTCACGGGTCAAGGTTTCACGGGTAAGTTTCACGGGTAAGTTTCACGGGTGACGTTTCACGGGTCTAGGTTTCACTGGTAAGTTTCACGGGTATGTTTCACGGGTGACGTTTCACGGGTCTAGGTTTCACTGGTAAGTTTCACGGGTCAAGGTTTCACGGGTAAGTTTCACGGGTAAGTTTCACGGGTATGTTTCACGGATGACGTTTCACGGGTCTTGGTTTCACTGGTAAGTTTCACGGGTCAAGGTTTCACGGGTAAGTTTCACGGGTAAGTTTTACGGGTATGTTTTACAGGTGACGTTTCACGGGTAAGTTTCACGGGTATGTTTCACGGGTGACGTTTCACGGGTCTAGGTTTCACTGGTAAGTTTCACGGGTCAAGGTTTCACGGGTAAGTTTCACGGGTAAGTTTTACGTGTAAGTTTCACGGGTGACGTTTCACGGGTCTAGGTTTCACTGGAAAGTTTCACGGGTCAAGGATTCACGGGTAAGTTTCACGGGTAAATTTTACGGGTATGTTTTACAGGTGACGTTCCATGGGTCTAGGTTTCACTGGTAAGTTTCACGGGTCAAGGTTTCACGGGTAAGATTCACGGGTAAGTTTTACGCGTAAGTTTCACGGGTGACGTTTTACGGGTCTAGGTTTCACTGGTAAGTTTCACGGGTCAAGGTTTCACGGGTAAGTTTCACGGGTAAGTTTTACGGGTAAGTTTCACGGGTGACGTTTCACGGGTCTAGGTTTCACTGGTAAGTTTCACGGGTCAAGGTTTCACGGGTAAGTTTCACGGGTAAGTTTCACGGGTATGTTTCACGGGTATGTTTCACGGGTGACGTTTCACGGGTCTAGGTTTCACTGGTAAGTTTCACGGGTCAAGGATTCACGGGTAAGATTCACGGGTAAGTTTCACGGGTATGTTTCACGGGTGACGTTTCCCGGGACTAGGTTTCACTGGTAAGTTTCACGGGTCAAGGTTTCACGGGTAAGTTTCACGGGTAAGTTTCACGGGTATGTTTCACGGGTGACGTTTCACGGGTCTAGGTTTCACTGGTAAGTTTCACGGGTCAAGGTTTCACGGGTAAGTTTCACGGGTAAGTTTCACGGGTATGTTTCACGGGTGACGTTTCACGGGTCTAGGTTTCACTGGTAAGTTTCACGGGTCAAGGTTTTACGGGTAAGTTTCACGGGTAAGTTTCACGGGTATGTTTCACGGGTGACGTTTCACGGGTCTAGGTTTCACTGGTAAGTTTCACGGGTCAAGGTTTCACGGGTAAGTTTCACGGGTAAGTTTTACGGGTAAGTTTCACGGGTGACGTTTCACGGGTGACGTTTCACGGGTCTAGGTTTCACTGGTAAGTTTGACGGGTCAAGGTTTCACGGGTAAGTTTCACGGGTAAGTTTCACGGGTATGTTTCACGGGTGACGTTTCACGGGTCTAGGTTTCACTGGAAAGTTTCACGGGTCAAGGTTTCACGGGTAAGTTTCACGGGTAAGTTTTACGGGTATGTTTTACAGGCGACGTTTCACGGGTCTAGGTTTCACTGGTAAGTTTCACGGGTCTAGGTTTCACGGGTAAGTTTCACGGGTAAGTTTCACGGGTATGTTTCATGGGTGATGTTTCACGGGTCTAGGTTTCACTGGTAAGTTTCACGGGTCAAGGTTTCACGGGTAAGTTTCACGGGTATGTTTTACGGGTGACGTTTCACGGGTAAGTTTTACGCGTAAGTTTCACGGGTGACGTTTCACGGGTCTAGGTTTCACTGGTAAGTTTCACGGGTCAAGGTTTCACGGGTAAGTTTCACGGGTATGTTTCACGGGTGACGTTTCACGGGTCTAGGTTTCACTGGTAAGTTTCACGGGTCAAGGTTTCACGGGTAAGTTTCACGGGTAAGTTTTACGGGTAAGTTTCACGGGTGACGTTTCACGGGTCTAGGTTTCACTGGTAAGGTTCACGGGTCAAGGTTTCACGGTTAAGTTTCACGGGTAAGTTTCACGGGTATGTTTCACGGGTGACGTTTCACGGGTCTAGGTTTCACTGGAAAGTTTCACGGGTCAAGGTTTCACGGGTAAGTTTCACGGGTAAGTTTCACGGGTAAGTTTTACGGGTATGTTTTACAGGTGACGGGTCTAGGTTTCACTGGTAAGTTTCACGGGTCAAGGTTTCACGGGTAAGTTTCACGGGTAAGTTTCACGGGTATGTTTCATTGGTGATGTTTCACGGGTCTAGGTTTTACTGGTAAGTTTCACGGGTCAAGGTTTCACGGGTAAGTTTCACGGGTGACGTTTTACGGGTTTAGGTTTCACTGGTAAGTCTCACGGGTATGTTTCACGGGTGACGTTTCACGGGTCTAGGTTTCACTGGTAAGTTTCACGGGTCAAGGTTTCACGGGTCAAGGTTTCACGGGTAAGTTTCACGGGTAAGTTTCACGGGTATGTTTTACAGGTATGTTTTACAGGTGACGTTTCACGGGTCTAGGTTTCACTGGTAAGTTTCACGGGTCAAGGTTTCACGGGTAAGTTTCACGGGTAAGTTTCACGGGTATGTTTCATTGGTGATGTTTCACGGGTCTAGGTTTTACTGGTAAGTTTCACGGGTCAAGGTTTCACGGGTAAGTTTCACGGGTAAGTTTCACGGGTGACGTTTTACGGGTTTAGGTTTCACTGGTAAGTTTCACGGGTATGTTTCACGGGTGACGTTTCACGGGTCTAGGTTTCACTGGTAAGTTTCACGGGTCAAGGTTTCACGGGTAAGTTTCACGGGTAAGTTTCACGGGTATGTTTCACGGATGACGTTTCACGGGTCTTGGTTTCACTGGTAAGTTTCACGGGTCAAGGTTTCACGGGTAAGTTTCACGGGTAAGTTTTACGGGTATGTTTTACAGGTGACGTTTCACGGGTAAGTTTCACGGGTAAGTTTCACGGGTATGTTTCACGGGTGACGTTTCACGGGTCTAGGTTTCACTGGTAAGTTTCACGGGTCAAGGTTTCACGGGTAAGTTTCACGGGTAAGTTTTACGGGTAAGTTTCACGGGTGACGTTTCACGGGTCTAGGTTTCACAGGAAAGTTTCACGGGTCAAGGATTCACGGGTAAGTTTCACGGGTAAGTTTTACGGGTATGTTTTACAGGTGACGTTTCACGGGTCTAGGTTTCACTGGTAAGTTTCACGGGTCAAGGTTTCACGGGTAAGATTCACGGGTAAGTTTCACGGGTATGTTTCATGGGTGATGTTTCACGGGTCTAGGTTTCACTGGTAAGTTTCACGGGTCAAGGTTTTACGGGTAAGTTTCACGGGTAAGTTTCACGGGTATGTTTCACGGGTGACGTTTCACTGGTCTAGGTTTCACTGGTAAGTTTCACGGGTCAAGGTTTTACGGGTAAGTTTCACGGGTAAGTTTCACGGGTATGTTTCACGGGTGACGTTTCACGGGTCTAGGTTTCACTGATAAGTTTCACGGGTCAAGGTTTCACGGGTAAGTTTTACGGGTAAGTTTCACGGGTGACGTTTCACGGGTGACGTTTCACGGGTCTAGGTTTCACTGGTAAGTTTCACGGGTCAAGGTTTCACGGGTAAGTTTCACGGGTAAGTTTCACGGGTATGTTTCACGGGTGACGTTTTACGGGTCTAGGTTTCACTGGAAAGTTTCACGGGTCAAGGTTTCACGGGTAAGTTTCACGGGTAAGTTTTACGGGTATGTTTTACAGGCGACGTTTCACGGGTCTAGGTTTCACTGGCAAGTTTCACGGGTCTAGGTTTCACGGGTAAGTTTCACGGGTAAGTTTCACGGGTATGTTTCATGGGTGATGTTTCACTGGTCTAGGTTTCACTGGTAAGTTTCACGGGTCAAGGTTTCACGGGAAAGTTTCACGGGTATGTTTCACGGATGACGTTTCACGGGTAAGTTTTACGCGTAAGTTTCACGGGTGACGTTTCACGGGTCTAGGTTTCACTGGTAAGTTTCACGGGTCAAGGTTTCACGGGTAAGTTTCACGGGTATGTTTCACGGGTGACGTTTCACGGGTCTAGGTTTCACTGGTAAGTTTCACGGGTCAAGGTTTCACGGGTAAGTTTCACGGGTAAGTTTCACGGGTCTAGGTTTCACTGGAAAGTTTCACGGGTCAAGGTTTCACGGGTAAGTTTCACGGGTAAGTTTCACGGGTAAGTTTTACGGGTATGTTTTACAGGTGACGTTTCACGGGTCTAGGTTTCACTGGTAAGTTTCACGGGTCAAGGTTTCACGGGTAAGTTTCACGGGTAAGTTTCACGGGTATGTTTCATTGGTGATGTTTCACGGGTCTAGGTTTTACTGGTAAGTTTCTCGGGTCAAGGTTTCACGGGTAAGTTTAACGGGTAAGTTTCACGGGTGACGTTTTACGGGTCTAGGTTTCACTGGTAAGTTTCACGGGTATGTTTCACGGGTAAGTTTTACGGGTATGTTTTACAGGTGACGTTTCACGGGTCTAGGTTTCACTGGTAAGTTTCACGGGTCAAGGTTTCACGGGTCAAGGTTTCACGGGTAAGTTTTACGGGTAAGTTTCACGGGTATGTTTCACGGGTATGTTTCACGGGTCTTGGTTTCACTGGTAAGTTTCACGGGTCAAGGTTTCACGGGTAAGTTTCACGGGTAAGTTTTACGGGTATGTTTTACAGGTGACGTTTCACGGGTCTAGGTTTCACTTGTAAGTTTCACGGGTCAAGGTTTCACGGGTAAGATTCACGGGTAAGTTTCACGGGTATGTTTCATGGGTGATGTTTCACGGGTCTAGGTTTCACTGGTAAGTTTCACGGGTCAAGGTTTCACGGGTAAGTTTCACGGGTAAGTTTCACGGGTATGTTTCACGGGTGACGTTTCACGGGTCTAGGTTTCACTGGTAAGTTTCACGGGTTAAGGTTTTACGGGTAAGTTTCACGGGTAAGTTTCACGGGTATGTTTCACGGGTGACGTTTCACGGGTCTAGGTTTCACTGGTATGTTTCACGGGTCAAGGTTTCACGGGTAAGTTTCACGGGTAAGTTTCACGGGTATGTTTCACGGGTGACGTTTCACGGGTCTAGGTTTCACTAGTAAGTTTCACGGGTCAAGGTTTCACGGGTAAGTTTCACGGGTAAGTTTCACGGGTATGTTTCACGGGTGACGTTTCACGGGTCTAGGTTTCACTGGTAAGTTTCACGGGTCAAGGTTTCACGGGTAAGTTTCACGGGTAAGTTTCACGGGTATGTTTCACGGGTGACGTTTCACGGGTCTAGGTTTCACTGGTAAGTTTCACGGGTCAAGGTTTCACGGGTAAGTTTCACGGGTAAGTTTCACGGGTATGTTTCACGGGTGACGTTTCACGGGTCTAGGTTTCACTGGTAAGTTTCACAAGTCAAGGTTTTACGGGTAAGTTTCACGGGTAAGTTTCACGGGTATGTTTCACAGGTGACGTTTCACGGGTCTAGGTTTCACTGGTAAGTTTCACGGGTCAAGGTTTCACGGGTAAATTTCACGGGTAAGTTTTACGGGTAAGTTTCACGGGTGACGTTTCACGGGTGACGTTTCACGGGTGACGTTTCACGGGTCTAGGTTCACTAGTAAGTTTCACGGGTCAAGGTTTCACGGGTAAGTTTAACGGGTAAGTTTCACGGGTATGTTTCACGGGTAACGTTTCACGGGTCTAGGTTTCACTGGAATGTTTCACGGGTCAAGGTTTCACTTGTAAGTTTCACGGGTAAGTTTTACGGGTATGTTTTACAGGCGACGTTTCACGGGTCTAGGTTTCACTGGTAAGTTTCACGGGTCTAGGTTTCACGAATAAGTTTCACGGGTAAGTTTCACGGGTATGTTTCATGGGTGATGTTTCACGGGTCTAGGTTTCACTGGTAAGTTTCACGGGTCAAGGTTTCACGGGTAAGTTTCACGGGTATGTTTCACGGGTGACGTTTCACGGGTAAGTTTTACGCGTAAGTTTCACGGGTGACGTTTCACGGGTCTAGGTTTCACTGGTAAGTTTCACGGGTCAAGGTTTCACGGGTAAGTTTTACGGGTATGTTTCACGGGTGACGTTTCACGGGTCTAGGTTTCACTGGTAAGTTTCACGGGTCAAGGTTTCACGGGTAAGTTTCACGGGTAAGTTTTACGGGTAAGTTTCAAGGGTGAAGTTTCACGGGTCTAGGTTTTACTGGTAAGTTTCTCGGGTCAAGGTTTCACGGGTAAGTTTCACGGGTAAGTTTCACGGGTATGTTTCACGGGTGACGTTTCACGGGTCTAGGTTTCACTGGAAAGTTTCACGGGTCAAGGTTTCACGGGTAAGTTTCACGGGTAAGTTTTACGGGTATGTTTTACAGGTGACGTTTCACGGGTCTAGGTTTCACTGGTAAGTTTCACGGGTCAAGGTTTCACGGGTAAGTTTCACGGGTAAGTTTCACGGGTATGTTTCATTGGTGATGTTTCACGGGTCTAGGTTTTACTGGTAAGTTTCACGGGTCAAGGTTTCACGGGTAAGTTTCACGGGTAAGTTGCACGGGTGACGTTTCACGGGTCTAGGTTTCACTGGTAAGTTTCACGGGTATGTTTCACGGGTAAGTTTTACGGGTATGTTTTACAGGTGACGTTTCACGGGTCTAGGTTTCACTGGTAAGTTTCACGGGTCAAGGTTTCACGGGTAAGTTTTAAGGGTAAGTTTCACGGGTATGTTTCACGGATGACGTTTCACGGGTCTTGGTTTCACTGGTAAGTTTCACGGGTCAAGGTTTCACGGGTAAGTTTCACGGGTAAGTTTTACGGGTATGTTTTACAGGTGACGTTTCACGGGTAAGTTTCACGGGTAAGTTTCACGGGTATGTTTCACGGGTGACGTTTCACGGGTCTAGGTTTCACTGGTAAGTTCCACGGGTCAAGGTTTCACGGGTAAGTTTCACGGGTAAGTTTTACGGGTAAGTTTCACGGGTGACGTTTCACGGGTCTAGGTTTCACTGGAAAGTTTCACGGGTCAAGGTTTCACGGGTAAGTTTCACGGGTAAGTTTTACGGGTATGTTTTACAGGTGACGTTTCACGGGTCTAGGTTTCACTGGTAAGTTTCACGGGTCAAGGTTTCACGGGTAAGTTTCACGGGTAAGTTTCACGGGTATGTTTCACGGGTGACGTTTCACGGGTCTAGGTTTCACTAGTAAGTTTCACGGGTCAAGGTTTCACGGGTAAGTTTCACGGGTAAGTTTCACGGGTATGTTTCACGGGTGACGTTTCACGGGTCTAGGTTTCACTGGTAAGTTTCACGGGTCAAGGTTTCACGGGTAAGTTTCACGGGTAAGTTTCACGGGTATGTTTCACGGGTGACGTTTCACGGGTCTAGGTTTCACTAGTAAGTTTCACGGGTTAAGGTTTCACGGGTAAGTTTCACGGGTAAGTTTCACGGGTATGTTTCACGGGTGACGTTTCACGGGTCTAGGTTTCACTGGTAAGTTTCACGGGTCAAGGTTTCACGGGTAAGTTTCACGGGTAAGTTTCACGGGTATGTTTCACGGGTGACGTTTCACGGGTCTAGGTTTCACTGGTAAGTTTCACGGGTCAAGGTTTCACGGGTAAGTTTCACGGGTAAGTTTCACGGGTATGTTTCACGGGTGATGTTTCACGGGTCTAGGTTTCACTGTTAAGTTTCACGGGTCAAGGTTTCACGGGTAAGTTTCACGGGTATGTTTCACGGGTGTCGTTTCACGGGTCAAGGTTTCACGGGTAAGTTTCACGGGTAAGTTTCACGGGTATGTTTCACGGGTGACGTTTCACAAGTCTAGGTTTCACTGGTAAGTTTCACGGGTCAAGGTTTCACGGGTAAGTTTCACGGGTAAGTTTCACGGGTATGTTTCACGGGTGACGTTTCACGGGTCTAGGTTTCACTGGTAAGTTTCACGGGTCAAGGTTTCACTGGTAAGTTTCACGGGTCAAGGTTTCACGGGTAAGTTTCACGGGTAAGTTTCACGAGTATGTTTCACGGGTGACGTTTCACGGGTCTAGGTTTCACTGGTAAGTTTAACGGGTCAAGGTTTCACGGGTAAGTTTCACAGGTAAGTTTTACGGATAAGTTTCACGGGTGACGTTTCACGGGTCTAGGTTTTACTGGTAAGTTTCACGGGTCAAGGTTTCACGGGTAAGTTTCACGGGTAAGTTTTACGGGTAAGTTTCACGGGTGACCTTTCACGGGTCTTGGTTTCACTGGTAAGTTTCACGGGTCAAGGTTTCACGGGTAAGTTTCACGGGTAAATTTCACGGGTATGTTTCACGGGTGACGTTTCACGGGTCTAGGTTTCACTGGTAAGTTTCACGGGTCAAGGTTTCACGGGTAAGTTTTACAGGTAAGTTTCACGGGAATGTTTCACGGGTGACGTTTCACGGTTCTAGGTTTCACTGGTAAGTTTCACGGGTCAAGGTTTCACGGGTAAGTTTCACGGGTAAGTTTCACGGGTATGTTTCACGGGTGACGTTTCACGGGTCTAGGTTTCACTGGTAAGTTTCACGGATCAAGGTTTCACGGGTTAGTTTCACGGGTAAGTTTCACGGGTATGTTTCACGGGTATCGTTTCACGGGTCTAGGTTTCACTGGTAAGTTTCACGGGTCAAGGTTTTACGGGTAAGTTTCACGGGTAAGTTTTACGGGTAAGTTTCACGGGTGACGTTTCACGGGTCTAGGTTTCACTGGTAAGTTTCACGGGTCAAGGTTTCACGGGTAAGTTTCACGGGTAAGTTACACGGGTATGTTTCACGGGTGACGTTTCACGGGTCATGGTTTCACTGGTAAGTTTCACGGGTCAAGGTTTCACGGGTAAGTTTCACGGGTAAGTTTTACGGGTAAGTTTCACGGGTGACGTTTCACGGGTCTAGGTTTCACTGGTAAGTTTCACGGGTCAAGGTTTCACGGGTAAGTTTCACGGGTTAGTTTCACGGGTATGTTTCACGGGTGACGTTTCACGGGTCTAGGTTTCACTGGAAAGTTTCACGGGTCAAGGTTTCACGGGTAAGTTTCACGGGTATGTTTCACGGGTGACGTTTCACGGGTCTAGGTTTCACTGGTAAGTTTCACGGGTCAAGGTTTCACGGGTAAGTTTCACGGGTCAAGGTTTCACGGGTAAGTTTCACGGGAAAGTTTCACGGGTAAGTTTCACGGGTCTAGGTTTCACTGGTAAGTTTCACGGGTCAAGGTTTCACGGGTAAGTTTCACGGGTAAGTTTCACAGGTCTAGGTTTCACTGGTAAGTTTCACGGGTCAAGGGTTCACGGGTAAGTTTCACGGGTTTGTTTCACGGGTGACGTTTAACGGGTCTAGGTTTCACTGGTAAGTTTCACGGGTAAGTTTCACGGGTATGTTTCACGGATGACGTTTCACGGGTCTTGGTTTCACTGGTATGTTTCACGGGTCAAGGTTTCACGGGTAAGTTTCACGGGTAAGTTTCACGGGTATGTTTCACGGGTGACGTTTCACGGGTCTAGGTTTCACTGGTAAGTTTCACGGGTCAAGGTTTCACGGGTAAGTTTCACGGGTAAGTTTTACGGGTAAGTTTCACGGGTGACGTTTCACGGGTCTAGGTTTCACTGGTAAGTTTCACGGGTCAAGGTTTCGCGGGTAAGTTTCACGGGTCAAGGTTTCACGGGTAAGTTTCACGGGTAAGTTTCACGGGTGACGTTTTACGGGTCTAGGTTTCACTGGTAAGTTTCACGGGTCAAGGTTTCACGGGTAAGTTTCACGGGTAAGTTTCACGGGTATGTTTCACGGGTGACGTTTCACGGGTCTAGGTTTCTCTGGTAAGTTTCACGGGTCAAGGTTTCACGGGTCTAGGTTTCACTGGAAAGTTTCACGGGTCAAGGTTTCACGGGTAAGTTTCACGGGTAAGTTTTACGGTTATGTTTTACAGGTGACGTTTCACGGGTCTAGGTTTCACTGGTAAGTTTCACGGGTCAAGGTTTCACGGGTAAGTTTCACGGGTAAGCTTCACGGGTATGTTTCATGGGTGATGTTTGACGGGTCTAGGTTTCACTGGTAAGTTTCACGGGTCAAGGTTTCACGGGTAAGTTTCACGGGTAAGTTTCACGGGTATGTTTCACGGGTGACGTTTCACGGGTCTAGGTTTCACTGGTAAGTTTCACGGGTCAAGGTTTCACGGGCAAGTTTCACGGGTAAGTTTTACGGGTATGTTTTACAGGTGACGTTTCACGGGTCTAGGTTTCACTGGTTAGTTTAACGGGTCAAGGTTTCACGGGTAAGTTTCACTGGTAAGTTTCACGGATATGTTTCATGGGTGATGTTTCACGGGTCTAGGTTTCACGGGTCAAGGTTTCACGGGTAAGTTTCACGGGTAAGTTTCACGGGTATGTTTCTCGGGTGACGTTTCACGGGTCTAGGTTTCACTGGTAAGTTTCACGGGTCAAGGTTTCACGGGTAAGTTTTACAGGTAAGTTTCACGGGTATGTTTCACGGGTGACGTTTCACGGGTCTAGGTTTCACTGGTAAGTTTCACGGGTCAAGGTTTCACGGGTAAGTTTCACGGGTATGTTTCACGGGTCTAGGTTTCACTGGTAAGTTTCACGGATCAAGGTTTCACGGGTTAGTTTCACGGGTAAGTTTCACGGGTATGTTTCACGGGTATCGTTTCACGGGTCTAGGTTTCACTGGTAAGTTTCACGGGTCAAGGTTTTACGGGTAAGTTTCACGGGTAAGTTTTACGGGTAAGTTTCACGGGTGACGTTTCACGGGTCTAGGTTTCACTGGTAAGTTTCACGGGTCAAGGTTTCACGGGTAAGTTCCACGGGTAAGTTTCACGGGTATGTTTCACGGGTGACGTTTCACGGGTCATGGTTTCACTGGTAAGTTTCACGGGTCAAGGTTTCACGGGTAAGTTTCACGGGTAAGTTTTACGGGTAAGTTTCACGGGTGACGTTTCACGGGTCTAGGTTTCACTGGTAAGTTTCACGGGTCAAGGTTTCACGGGTAAGTTTCACGGGTTAGTTTCACGGGTATGTTTCACGGGTGACGTTTCACGGGTCTAGGTTTCACTGGAAAGTTTCACGGGTCAAGGTTTCACGGGTCTAGGTTTCACTGGTAAGTTTCACGGGTCAAGGTTTCACGGGTAAGTTTCACGGGTCAAGGTTTCACGGGTAAGTTTCACGGGTATGTTTCACGGGTGACGTTTCACGGGTCTAGGTTTCACTGGTAAGTTTCACGGGTCAAGGTTTCACGGGTAAGTTTCACGGGTCAAGGTTTCACGGGTAAGTTTCACGGGAAAGTTTCACGGGTAAGTTTCACGGGTCTAGGTTTCACTGGTAAGTTTCACGGGTCAAGGTTTCACGGGTAAGTTTCACGGGTAAGTTTCACGGGTCTAGGTTTCACTGGTAAGTTTCACGGGTCAAGGGTTCACGGGTAAGTTTCACGGGTATGTTTCACGGGTGACGTTTAACGGGTCTAGGTTTCACTGGTAAGTTTCACGGGTAAGTTTCACGGGTATGTTTCACGGATGACGTTTCACGGGTCTTGGTTTCACTGGTATGTTTCACGGGTCAAGGTTTCACGGGTAAGTTTCACGGGTAAGTTTCACGGGTATGTTTCACGGGTGACGTTTCACGGGTCTAGGTTTCACTGGTAAGTTTCACGGGTCAAGGTTTCACGGGTAAGTTTCACGGGTAAGTTTTACGGGTAAGTTTCACGGGTGACATTTCACGGGTCTAGGTTTCACTGGTAAGTTTCACGGGTCAAGGTTTCGCGGGTAAGTTTCACGGGTCAAGGTTTCACGGGTAAGTTTCACGGGTAAGTTTCACGGGTGACGTTTTACGGGTCTAGGTTTCACTGGTAAGTTTCACGGGTCAAGGTTTCACGGGTAAGTTTCACGGGTAAGTTTCACGGGTATGTTTCACGGGTGACGTTTCACGGGTCTAGGTTTTTCTGGTAAGTTTCACGGGTCAAGGTTTCACGGGTCTAGGTTTCACTGGAAAGTTTCACGGGTCAAGGTTTCACTGGTAAGTTTCACGGGTAAGTTTTACGGTTATGTTTTACAGGTGACGTTTCACGGGTCTAGGTTTCACTGGTAAGTTTCACGGGTCAAGGTTTCACGGGTAAGTTTCACGGGTAAGCTTCACGGGTATGTTTCATGGGTGATGTTTGACGGGTCTAGGTTTCACTGGTAAGTTTCACGGGTCAAGGTTTCACGGGTAAGTTTCACTGGTAAGTTTCACGGATATGTTTCATGGGTGATGTTTCACGGGTCTAGGTTTCACGGGTCAAGGTTTCACGGGTAAGTTTCACGGGTAAGTTTCACGGGTATGTTTCTCGGGTGACGTTTCACGGGTCTAGGTTTCACTGGTAAGTTTCACGGGTCAAGGTTTCACGGGTAAGTTTCACGGGTAAGTTTCACGGGTATGTTTCACGGGTGACGTTTCACGGGTCTAGGTTTCACTGGTAAGTTTCACGGGTCATGGTTTCACGGGTAAGTTTCACGGGTATGTTTCACGGGTGACGTTTCACATGTCTAGGTTTCACTGGTAAGTTTCACGGGTCAAGGTTTCACGGGTAAGTTTCACGGGTAAGTTTCACGGGTATGTTTCACGGGTGACGTTTCACGGGTCTAGGTTTCACTGGTAAGTTTCACGGGTCAAGGTTTCACGGGTAAGTTTCACGGGTAAGTTTCACGGGTATGTTTCACGGGTGACGTTTCACGGGTCTAGGTTTCACTGGTAAGTTTCACGGGTCAAGGTTTTACGGGTAAGTTTCACGGGTAAGTTTCACGGGTATGTTTCACGGGTGACGTTTCACGGGTCTAGGTTTCACTGGTAAGTTTCACGGGTCAAGGTTTCACGGGTAAGTTTCACGGGTAAGTTTTACGGGTAAGTTTCACGGGTGACGTTTCACGGGTGACGTTTCACGGGTCTAGGATTCACTGGTAAGTTCCACGGGTCAAGGTTTCACGGGTAAGTTTCACGGGTTAGTTTCACGGGTATGTTTCACGGGTGACGTTTCACGGGTCTAGGTTTCACTGGAAAGTTTCAAGGGTCAAGGTTTCACGGGTAAGTTTCACGGGTAAGTTTCACGGGTATGTTTCACGGGTGACGTTTCACAGGTCTAGGTTTCACTGGTAAGTTTCACGGGTCAAGGTTTCACGGGTAAGTTTCACGGGTAAGTTTCACGGGTATGTTTCACGGGTGACGTTTCACGGGTCTAGGTTTCACTGGTAAGTTTCACGGGTCAAGGTTTCACGGGTAAGTTTCACGGGTATGTTTCACGGGTGACGTTTCACGGGTCTAGGTTTCACTGGTAAGTTTCACGGGTCAAGGTTTCACGGGTAAGTTTCACGGGTATGTTTCACGGGTGTCGTTTCACGGGTCAAGGTTTCACGCGTAAGTTTCACGGGTAAGTTTTACGGTTATGTTTTACAGGTGACGTTTCACGGGTCTAGGTTTCACTGGTAAGTTTCACGGGTCAAGGTTTCACGGGTAAGTTTCACGGGTAAGTTTCACGGGTATGTTTCATGGGTGATGTTTGACGGGTCTAGGTTTCACTGGTAAGTTTCACGGGTCAAGGTTTCACGGGTAAGTTTCACGGGTATGTTTCACGGGTGACGTTTCACGGGTCTAGGTTTCACTGGTAAGTTTCACGGGTCAAGGTTTCACGGTTAAGTTTCACGGGTAAGTTTTACGGGTATGTTTTACAGGTGACGTGTCACGGGTCTAGGTTTCACTGGTAAGTTTCACGGGTCAAGGTTTCAAAGGTAAGTTTCACGGGTAAGTTTCACGGATATGTTTCATGGGTGATGTTTCACGGGTCTAGGTTTCACTGGTAAGTTTCACGGGTCAAGGTTTCACGGGTAAGTTTCACGGGTAAGTTTCACGGGTATGTTTCTCGGGTGACGTTTCACGGGTCTAGGTTTCACTGGTAAGTTTCACGGGTCAAGGTTTCACGGGTAAGTTTCACAGGTAAGTTTCACGGGTATGTTTCACGGGTGACGTTTCACGGGTCTAGGTTTCACTGGTTAGTTTCACGGGTCAAGGTTTCACGGGTAAGTTTCACGGGTAAGTTTCACGGGTATGTTTCATGGGTGATGTTTGACGGGTCTAGGTTTCACTGGTAAGTTTCACGGGTCAAGGTTTCACGGGTAAGTTTCACGGGTAAGTTTCACGGGTATGTTTCACGGGTGACGTTTCACGGGTCTAGGTTTCACTGGTAAGTTTCACGGGTCAAGGTTTCACGGGTAAGTTTCACGGGTAAGTTTTACGGGTATGTTTTACAGGTGACGTGTCACGGGTCTAGGTTTCACTGGTAAGTTTCACGGGTCAAGGTTTCAAAGGTAAGTTTCACGGGTAAGTTTCACGGATATGTTTCATGGGTGATGTTTCACGGGTCTAGGTTTCACTGGTAAGTTTCACGGGTCAAGGTTTCACGGGTAAGTTTCACGGGTAAGTTTCACGGGTATGTTTCTCGGGTATGTTTCTCGGGTGACGTTTCACGGGTCTAGGTTTCACTGGTAAGTTTCACGGGTCAAGGTTTCACGGGTAAGTTTCACGGGTTAGTTTCACGGGTATGTTTCACGGGTGACGTTTCACGGGTCTAGGTTTCACTGGAAAGTTTCACGGGTCAAGGTTTCACGGGTAAGTTTCACGGGTAAGTTTCACGGGTATGTTTCACGGGTGACGTTTCACAGGTCTAGGTTTCACTGGTAAGTTTCACGGGTCAAGGTTTCACGGGTAAGTTTCACGGGTAAGTTTCACGGGTATGTTTTACGGGTGACGTTTCACGGGTCTAGGTTTCACTGGTAAGTTTCACGGGTCAAGGTTTTACGGGTAAGTTTCACGGGTAAGTTTCACGGGTATGTTTCACGGGTGACGTTTCACGGGTCTAGGTTTCACTGGTAAGTTTCACGGGTCAAGGTTTCACGGGTAAGTTTCACGGGTTAGTTTCACGGGTATGTTTCACGGGTGACGTTTCACGGGTCTAGGTTTCACTGGAAAGTTTCACGGGTCAAGGTTTCACGGGTAAGTTTCACGGGTAAGTTTCACGGGTATGTTTCACGGGTGACGTTTCACGGGTCTAGGTTTCACTGGTAAGTTTCACGGGTCAAGGTTTCACGGGTAAGTTTCACGGGTAAGTTTCACGGGTATGTTTCACGGGTGACGTTTCACGGGTCTAGGTTTCACTGGTAAGTTTCACGGGTCAAGGATTTACGGGTAAGTTTCACGGGTAAGTTTCACGGGTATGTTTCACGGGTGACGTTTCACGGGTCTAGGTTTCACTGGTAAGTTTCACGGGTCAAGGTTTTACGGGTAAGTTTCACGGGTACGTTTTACGGGTAAGTTTCACGGGTGACGTTTCACGGGTGACGTTTCACGGGTCTAGGTTTCACTGGTAAGTTTCACGGGTCAAGGTTTCACGGGTAAATTTCACGGGTAAGTTTCACGGGTATGTTTCACGGGTGACCTTTCACGGGTCTAGGTTTCACTGGTAAGTTTCACGGGTCAAGGTTTCACGGGTAAGTTTCACGTGTCAGTTTCACGGGTAAGTTTCACGGGTGACGTTTCACGGGTCTAGGTTTCACTGGTAAGTTTCACGGGTCAAGGTTTCACGGGTAAGTTTCACGGGTAAGTTTCACGGGTAAGTTTCACGGGTGACGTTTCACGGGTCTAGGTTTCACTGGTAAGTTTCACGGGTCAAGGTTTCACTGGTAAGTTTCACGGGTAAGTTTTACGGGTATGTTTCACGGATGACGTTTCACGGGTCTTGGTTTCACTGGTAAGTTTCACGGGTCAAGGTTTCACGGGTAAGTTTCACGGGTAAGTTTCACGGGTATGTTTCACGGGTGACGTTTCACGGGTCTAGGTTTCACTGATAAGTTTCACGGGTAAGTTTCACGGGTAAGTTTTACGGGTAAGTTTCACGGGTGACGTTTCACGGGTCTAGGTTTCACTGGTAAGTTTCACGGGTCAAAGTTTCACGGGTAAGTTTCACGGGTCAAGGTTTCACGGGTAAGTTTCACGGGTAAGTTTCACGGGTGACGTTTCACGGGTCTAGGTTTCACTGGTAAGTTTCACGGGTCAAGGTTTCACGGGTAAGTTTCACGGGTAAGTTTCACGGGTATGTTTCACGGGTGACGTTTCACGGGTCTAGGTTTCACTGGTAAGTTTCACGGGTTAAGGTTTTACGGGTAAGTTTCACGGGTAAGTTTCACGGGTATGTTTCACGGGTGACGTTTCACGGGTCTAGGTTTCACTGGTAAGTTTTACGGGTCAAGGTTTTACGGGTCTAGGTTTCACTGGAAAGTTTCACGGGTCAAGGTTTCACGGGCAAGTTTCACGGGTAAGTTTTACGGTTATGTTTTACAGGTGACGTTTCACGGGTCTAGGTTTCACTGGTAAGTTTCACGGGTCAAGGTTTTACGGGTAAGTTTCACGGGTAAGTTTCACGGGTATGTTTCATGGGTGATGTTTCACGGGTCTAGGTTTCACTGGTAAGTTTCACGGGTCAAGGTTTCACGGGTAAGTTTCACGGGTATGTTTCACGGGTGACGTTTCACGGGTAAGTTTTACGCGTAAGTTTCACGGGTGACGTTTCACGGGTCTAGGTTTCACTGGTAAGTTTCACGGGTCAAGGTTTCACGGGTAAGTTTCACGGGTATGTTTCACGGGTGACGTTTCACGGGTCTAGGTTTCACTGGTAAGTTTCACGGGTCAAGGTTTCACGGGTAAGTTTCACGGGTAAGTTTTACGTGTAAGTTTCACGGGTCTAGGTTTCACTGGTAAGTTTCACGGGTCAAGGTTTCACGGGTAAGTTTCACGGGTATGTTTCACGGGTGACGTTTCACGGGTCTAGGTTTCACTGGAAAGTTTCACGGGTCAATGTTTCACGGGTAAGTTTCACGGGTAAGTTTCACGGGTAAGTTTTACGGGTATGTTTTACAGGTGACGTTTCACGGGTCTAGGTTTCACTGGTAAGTTTCACGGGTCAAGGTTTCACGGGTAAGTTTCACGGGTAAGTTTCACGGGTATGTTTCATTGGTGATGTTTCACGGGTCTAGGTTTTACTGGTAAGTTTCACGGGTCAAGGTTTCACGGGTAAGTTTCACGGGTGACGTTTCACGGGTCTAGGTTTCACTGGTAAGTTTCACGGGTATGTTTCACGGGTAAGTTTTACGGGTATGTTTTACAGGTGACGTTTCACGGGTCTAGGTTTCACTGGTAAGTTTCACGGGTCAAGGTTTCACGGGTCAAGGTTTCACGGGTAAGTTTTACAAGTAAGTTTCACGGGTATGTTTCACGGATGACGTTTCACGGGTCTTGGTTTCACTGGTAAGTTTCACGGGTCAAGGTTTCACGGGTAAGTTTCACGGGTAAGTTTTACGGGTATGTTTTACAGGTGACGTTTCACGGGTAAGTTTTACGCGTAAGTTTCACGGGTGACGTTTCACGGGTCTAGGTTTCACTGGAAAGTTTCACGGGTCAAGGTTTCACGGGTAAGTTTCACGGGTAAGTTTTACGGGTATGTTTTACAGGTGACGTTTCACGGGTCTAGGTTTCACTGGTAAGTTTTACGGGTCAAGGTTTCACGGGTAAGTTTCACGGGTAAGTTTCACGGGTAAGTTTCACGGGTATGTTTCACGGGTGACGTTTCACGGGTCTAGGTTTCACTAGTAAGTTTCACGGGTCAAGGTTTCACGGGTAAGTTTCACGGGTAAGTTTCACGGGTATGTTTCACGGGTGACGTTTCACGGGTCTAGGTTTCACTGGTAAGTTTCACGGGTCAAGGTTTCACGGGTAAGTTTCACGGGTAAGTTTCACGGGTATGTTTCACGGGTGACGTTTCACGGGTCTAGGTTTCACTAGTAAGTTTCACGGGTCAAGGTTTCACGGGTAAGTTTCACGGGTAAGTTTCACGGGTATGTTTCACGGGTGACGTTTCACGGGTCTAGGTTTCACTGGTAAGTTTCACGGGTCAAGGATTCACGGGTAAGTTTCACGGGTAAGTTTCACGGGTATGTTTCACGGGTGACGTTTCACGGGTCTAGGTTTCAATGGTAAGTTTCACGGGTCAAGGTTTCACGGGTAAGTTTCACGGGTAAGTTTCACGGGTAAGTTTCACGGGTATGTTTCACGGGTGACGTTTCACGGGTCTAGGTTTCACTGGTAAGTTTCACGGGTCAAGGTTTTACGGGTAAGTTTCACGGGTAAGTTTCACGGGTATGTTTCACGGGTGACGTTTCACGGGTCTAGGTTTCACTGGTAAGTTTCACGGGTCAAGGTTTCACGGGTAAGTTTCACGGGTATGTTTTACGGGTGACGTTTCACGGGTCTAGGTTTCACTGGTAAGTTTCACGGGTCAAGGTTTCACGGGTAAGTTTCACGGGTAAGTTTCACGGGTATGTTTCACGGGTGACGTTTCACGGGTCTAGGTTTCACTGGTAAGTTTCACGGGTCAAGGTTTCACGGGTAAGTTTCACGGGTAAGTTTCACGGGTATGTTTCACGGGTGACGTTTCACGGGTCTAGGTTTCACTGGTAAGTTTCACGGGTCAAGGTTTCACTGGTAAGTTTCACGGGTCAAGGTTTCACGGGTAAGTTTCACGGGTAAGTTTCACGGGTATGTTTCACGGGTGACGATTCACGGGTCTAGGTTTTACTGGTAAGTTTCACGGGTCAAGGTTTCACGGGTAAGTTTCACGGGTAAGTTTCACGGGTGACCTTTCACGGGTCTTGGTTTCACTGGTAAGTTTCACGGGTCAAGGTTTGACGGGTAAGTTTCACGGGTAAATTTCACGGGTATGTTTCACGGGTGACGTTTCACGGGTCTAGGTTTCACTGGTAAGTTTCACGGGTCAAGGTTTCACGGGTAAGTTTCACAGGTAAGTTTCACGGGTATGTTTCACGGGTGACGTTTCACGGGTCTAGGTTTCACTGGTAAGTTTCACGGGTCAAGGTTTCACGGGTAAGTTTCACGGGTAAGTTTCACGGGTATGTTTCACGGGTGACGTTTCACGGGTCTAGGTTTCACTGGTAAGTTTCACGGATCAAGGTTTCACGGGTAAGTTTCACGGGTAAGTTTCACGGGTATGTTTCACGGGTGTCGTTTCACGGGTCTAGGTTTCACTGGTAAGTTTCAAGGGTCAAGGTTTTACGGGTAAGTTTCACGGGTAAGTTTTACGGGTAAGTTTCACGGGTGACGTTTCACGGGTCTAGGTTTCACTGGTAAGTTTCACGGGTCAAGGTTTCACGGGTAAGTTTCACGGGTAAGTTTCACGGGTAAGTTTCACGGGTATGTTTCACGGGTGACGTTTCACGGGTCTAGGTTTCACTGGTAAGTTTCACGGGTCAAGGTTTCACGGGTAAGTTTCACGGGTAAGTTTTACGGGTAAGTTTCACGGGTGACGTTTCACGGGTGACGTTTCACGGGTCTAGGTTTCACTGGTAAGTTTCACGGGTCAAGGTTTCACGGGTAAGTTTCACGGGTTAGTTTCACGGGTATGTTTCACGGGTGACGTTTCACGGGTCTAGGTTTTACTGGAAAGTTTCACGGGTCAAGGTTTCACGGGTCTAGGTTTCACTGGTAAGTTTCACGGGTCAAGGTTTCACGGGTAAGTTTCACGGGTAAGTTTCACGGGTATGTTTCACGGGTGACGTTTCACGGGTCTAGGTTTCACTGGTAAGTTTACGGATCAAGGTTTCACGGGTAAGTTTCACGGGTCAAGGTTTCACGGGTAAGTTTCACGGGTAAGTTTCACGGGTAAGTTTCACGGGTCTAGGTTTCACTGGTAAGTTTCACGGGTCAAGGTTTCACGGGTAAGTTTCACAGGTAAGTTTCACGGGTCTAGGTTTCACTGGTAAGTTTCACGGGTCAAGGGTTCACGGGTAAGTTTCACGGGTAAGTTTCACGGGTATGTTTCACGGGTGACGTTTAACGGGTCTAGGTTTCACTGGTAAGTTTCACGGGTAAGTTTCACGGGTATGTTTCACGGATGACGTTTCACGGGTCTTGGTTTCACTGGTATGTTTCACGGGTCAAGGTTTCACGGGTAAGTTTCACGGGTAAGTTTCACGGGTAAGTTTTACGGGTATGTTTTACAGGTGACGTTTCACGGGTCTAGGTTTCACTGGTAAGTTTCACGGGTCAACGTTTCACGGGTAAGTTTCACGGGTAAGTTTCACGGGTAAGTTTCACGGGTATGTTTCACGGGTGACGTTTCACGGGTCTAGGTTTCACTGGTAAGTTTCACGGGTCAAGGTTTCACGGGTAAGTTTCACGGGTATGTTTCACGGGTGACGTTTCACGGGTCTAGGTTTCACTAGTAAGTTTCACGGGTCAAGGTTTCACGGGTAAGTTTCACGGGTAAGTTTCACGGGTATGTTTCACGGGTGACGTTTCACGGGTCTAGGTTTCACTGGTAAGTTTCACGGGTCAAGGTTTCACTGGTAAGTTTCACGGGTCAAGGTTTCACGGGTAAGTTTCACGGGTTAGTTTCACGGGTATGTTTCACGGGTGACGTTTCACGGGTCTAGGTTTTACTGGAAAGTTTCACGGGTCAAGGTTTCACGGGTCTAGGTTTCACTGGTAAGTTTCACGGGTCAAGGTTTCACGGGTAAGTTTCACGGGTAAGTTTCACGGGTATGTTTCACGGGTGACGTTTCACGGGTCTAGGATTCACTGGTAAGTTTCACGGGTCAAGGTTTCACGGGTAAGTTTCACGGGTAAGTTTCACGGGTATGTTTCACGGGTGACGTTTCACGGGTCTAGGTTTCACTGGTAAGTTTCACGGGTCAAGGTTTCACTGGTAAGTTTCACGGGTCAAGGTTTCACGGGTAAGTTTCACGGGTAAGTTTCACGGGTATGTTTCACGGGTGACGTTTCACGGGTCTAGGTTTTACTGGTAAGTTTCACGGGTCAAGGTTTCACGGGTAAGTTTCACGGGTAAGTTTCACGGGTGACCTTTCACGGGTCTTGGTTTCACTGGTAAGTTTCACGGGTCAAGGTTTCACGGGTAAGTTTCACGGGTAAATTTCACGGGTATGTTTCACGGGTGACGTTTCACGGGTCTAGGTTTCACTGGTAAGTTTCACGGGTCAAGGTTTCACGGGTAAGTTTCACAGGTAAGTTTCACGGGTATGTTTCACGGGTGACGTTTCACGGGTCTAGGTTTCACTGGTAAGTTTCACGGGTCAAGGTTTCACGGGTAAGTTTCACGGGTAAGTTTCACGGGTATGTTTCACGGGTGACGTTTCACGGGTCTAGGTTTCACTGGTAAGTTTCACGGATCAAGGTTTCACGGGTAAGTTTCACGGGTAAGTTTCACGGGTATGTTTCACGGGTGTCGTTTCACGGGTCTAGGTTTCACTGGTAAGTTTCACGGGTCAAGGTTTTACGGGTAAGTTTCACGGGTAAGTTTTACGGGTAAGTTTCACGGGTGACGTTTCACGGGTCTAGGTTTCACTGGTAAGTTTCACGGGTCAAGGTTTCACGGGTAAGTTTCACGGGTAAGTTTCACGGGTATGTTTCACGGGTGACGTTTCACGGGTCTAGGTTTCACTGGTAAGTTTCACGGGTCAAGGTTTCACGGGTAAGTTTCACGGGTAAGTTTTACGGGTAAGTTTCACGGGTGACGTTTCACGGGTGACGTTTCACGGGTCTAGGTTTCACTGGTAAGTTTCACGGGTCAAGGTTTCACGGGTAAGTTTCACGGGTTAGTTTCACGGGTATGTTTCACGGGTGACGTTTCACGGGTCTAGGTTTCACTGGAAAGTTTCACGGGTCAAGGTTTCACGGGTCTAGGTTTCACTGGTAAGTTTCACGGGTCAAGGTTTCACGGGTAAGTTTCACGGGTAAGTTTCACGGGTATGTTTCACGGGTGACGTTTCACGGGTCTAGGTTTCACTGGTAAGTTTCACGGGTCAAGGTTTCACGGGTAAGTTTCACGGGTCAAGGTTTCACGGGTAAGTTTCACGGGTAAGTTTCACGGGTCTAGGTTTCACTGGTAAGTTTCACGGGTCAAGGTTTCACGGGTAAGTTTCACGGGTAAGTTTCACGGGTCTAGGTTTCACTGGTAAGTTTCACGGGTCAAGGGTTCACGGGTAAGTTTCACGGGTAAGTTTCACGGGTATATTTCACGGGTGACGTTTAACGGGTCTAGGTTTCACTGGTAAGTTTATTACGTGCAACTCTATAAGAGAGTGATCTAGAGCACATGAATAAGGTTAAACCTCGGCTAACTAACAGTGGAGAAGGGTGTGGGCCTTCGCTAGAGCCATAACGAAATAATAAAATGAGATAGTACATACCATGGGCGCCATCGGTCGGGACTGGTTTAACCACAACAATATTTAGAGCAACCGACACTCTAAATATCCTGAAAACGGCAAAATGGGGAAAGGAAAAGCTAAATTGTTACATAATCTCAAAAGAAAATAAAAGAATGTCGTTGGAGAACACAGTGAAACTATTTAATTAAACAATTATTTAACAAATCTAAATGCAACACGTAAAGTGTAGTCTATCGGCGAAAACAGCGTATAGGACGATAACGAAGTTCAATAATAAAATAACCTTAAAAATAAGCCCTACGTGAGAATCGTTGGTCGACCAGCGTTCGCGTCGGCGTGCACAAAAATGCGGATGATAATTTAAATAAAACTAGTTCGTCCTAGCGACTGAACCACGCTAAACACTACTAACATTACGCAGTACTAGATTTTACGCAGAATTACAATAAATAAATATCAAAATAATACAATTATGTGAACCATAATTACGTTAGATTAAATAATATAAGATTAAATACTACGCTATAAATCTCGAACCAAAATTACGAAGTCACTAAAAAGTCAGGAGATCAAAATCCAGAGCTTGACTGACACAAATACATGAAATAATGGAATATGCGATAAAATGATGTCCACAGACATTACCGAGACTTCAGGTGGCTCTTTGTGCTCGACTTCCGGTATGTCGAACCGTGGGCAAGGACTTCCAAAACAAAATGGCGTCGTGTCCGGGGTGACTGGCGAAAAGCCGAAGCACATGGCAACCGGAATGGTAATTTATCGGTTTCTTGACTCGCTCCAACGTCCATCGAGAATATCTTCATCCGTGAGGCGAGAATCAGGACATCCAACAGCAAACGCAATTTTAGAATGAAGAAAATGACGTCATCATAACGATACGGATGAAACATAAACCAACAAAAAAAAGAAGAAAAAGCCTGCAAATAAAATATGAATTACTTCACTGGTCAAAGAAGATCAACTTTGTCCAGCCGTGACTGTGAGTGCTAGCATACCTTGGATGTTAAGGGGCTTAAAGTGTTCTAGTTACTCCGGTGGCGGGGTGAAGCAACAAATCCGAGAAACTCCCGTAGAAACTTAATTTCCAAAATTGTAGGGCCAACTAATCCCAAAATTGGCGAATCTGAATCCTCAAAAAAAATGCACAACGGCCGGTACAGAATTCCAGATTCCTAAAATGACCACTACAACCACTTCACACCTCCGCACACAATCACGGCAAAACTAGCAATGAAATAATTGCGAGCGAATACAACCACAGTCAAGCGAAATCTTAATTAGTAGAAGAGTGACCTTCAGAACTACTAAAAGTTTGACCGGGAGCACTGAATTACCTTGCGGTAATTCTGGTAGTAGCACAGGGGGCGCATAAAAAGTTCACTGCGAAAATTGACCCGTAACAAACTTACCCGTGAAACTTACCCGTGAAACCTTGACCCGTGAAACTTACCCGCGAAACCTTGACCCGTGAAACTTACCAGTGAAACCTAGACCCGTGAAACGTCACCCGTGAAACTTACCCGTAAAACTTACCCGTGAAACTTACCCGTGAAACCTTGACCCGTGAAACTTACCAGTGAAACCTAGACCCGTGAAACGTCACCCGTGAAACATACCCGTGAAACTTACCCGTGAAACTTACCCGTGAAACCTTGACCCGTGAAACATACCAGTGAAACCAAGACCCGTGAAACGTCATCCGTGAAACATACCCGTGAAACTTACCCGTGAAACTTACCAGTGAAACCTAGACCCGTTAAACGTCACCCGTGAAACATACCCGTGAAACTTACCCGTGAACCCTTGACCCGTGAAACTTACCAGTGAAACCTAGACCCGTGAAACTTACCCGTGAAACTTACCCGTGAAACCTTGACCCGTGAAACTTACCAGTGAAACCTAGACCCGTGAAACTTACCCGTGAAACTTTCCCGTGAAACTTACCCGTGAAACCTTGACCCGTGAAACTTACCCGTGAAACCTTGACCCGTGAAACTTACCAGTGAAACCTAGACCCGTGAAACGTCACCCGTAAAACATACCCGTGAAACTTACCCGTGAAACTTACCCGTGAAACCTTGACCCGTGAAACTTACCCGTGAAACCTTGACCCGTGAAACTTACCAGTGAAACCTAGACCCGTGAAACCTTGACCCGTGAAACTTTCCAGTGAAACCTAGACCCGTGAAACGTCACCCGTGAAACATACCCGTGAAACTAACCCGTGAAACTTACCCGTGAAACCTTGACCCGTGAAACTTACCAGTGAAACCTAGACCCGTGAAACGTCACCCGTGAAACGTCACCCGTGAAACTTACCCGTAAAACTTACCCGTGAAACTTACCCGTGAAACCTTGACCCGTGAAACTTACCAGTGAAACCATGACCCGTGAAACGTCACCCGTGAAACATACCCGTGAAACTTACCCGTGAAACCTTGACCCGTGAAACTTACCCGCGAAACCTTGACCCGTGAAACTTACCAGTGAAACCTAGACCCGTGAAACGTCACCCGTGAAACTTACCCGTAAAACTTACCCGTGAAACTTACCCGTGAAACCTTGACCCGTGAAACTTACCAGTGAAACCTAGACCCGTGAAACGTCACCCGTGAAACATACCCGTGAAACTTACCCGTGAAACTTACCCGTGAAACCTTGACCCGTGAAACATACCAGTGAAACCAAGACCCGTGAAACGTCATCCGTGAAACATACCCGTGAAACTTACCCGTGAAACTTACCAGTGAAACCTAGACCCGTTAGACGTCACCCGTGAAACATACCCGTGAAACTTACCCGTGAACCCTTGACCCGTTAAACTTACCAGTGAAACCTAGACCCGTGAAACTTACCCGTGAAACCTTTGTCCCGTGAAACTTACCAGTGAAACCTAGACCCGTGAAACTTACCCGTGAAACTTTCCCGTGAAACTTACCCGTGAAACCTTGACCCGTGAAACTTACCCGTGAAACCTTGACCCGTGAAACTTACCAGTGAAACCTAGACCCGTGAAACGTCACCCGTAAAACATACCCGTGAAACTTACCCGTGAAACTTACCCGTGAAACCTTGACTCGTGAAACTTACCCGTGAAACCTTGACCCGTGAAACTTACCAGTGAAACCTAGACCCGTGAAACCTTGACCCGTGAAACTTACCAGTGAAACCTAGACCCGTGAAACGTCACCTGTAAAACATACCCGTAAAACTTACCCGTGAAACTTACCCGTGAAACCTTGATCCGTGAAACTTTCCAGTGAAACCTAGACCCGTGAAACGTCACCCGTGAAACATACCCGTGAAACTTACCCGTGAAACTTACCCGTTAAACCTTGACCCGTGAAACTTACCAGTGAAACCTAGACCCGTGAAACTTACCAGTGAAACCTAGATCCGTGAAACGTCACCCGTGAAACTTACCCGTAAAACTTACCCGTTAAACTTACCCGTGAAACCTTGACCCGTGAAACTTACCAGTGAAACCTAGACCCGTGAAACGTCACCCGTGAAACTTACGCGTAAAACTTACCCGTGAAACTTACCCGTAAATTTTACCCGTGAAACCTTGACCCGTGAAACTTACCAGTGAAACCTAGACCCGTGAAACGTCACCCGTGAAACATACTTGTGAAACTTACCCGTGAAACTTACCCGTGAAACCTTGACCCGTGAAACTTACCAGTGAAACCTAGACCCGTGAAACGTCACCCGTGAAACATACCCGTGAAACTTACCCGTGAAACTTACCCGTGAAACCTTGACCCGTGAAACTTACTAGTGAAACCTATACCCGTGAAACGTCACCCGTGAAACATACCCGTGAAACTTACCCGTGAATCTTACCCGTGAAACCTTGACCCGTGAAACTTACCAGTGAAACCTAGACCCGTAAAACGTCACCTGTGAAACTTACCCGTGAAACTTACCCGTGAAACCTTGACCCGTGAAACTTACCAGTGAATCCTAGACCCGTGAAACGTCACCTGTAAAACATACCCGTAAAACTTACCCGTGAAACTTACCCGTGAAACCTTGATCCGTGAAACTTTCCAGTGAAACCTTGACCCGTGAAACGTCACCCGTGAAACATACCCGTAAAACTTACCCGTGAAACTTACCCGTGAAACCTTGACCCGTGAAACTTACCAGTGAAACCTAGACCCGTGAAACTTACCCGTAAAACTTACCCGTGAAACTTACCCGTGAAACCTTGACCCGTGAAACTTACCAGTGAAACCTAGACCCGTGAAACGTCACCCGTGAAACATACCCGTGAAACTTACCCGTGAAACCTTGACCCGTGAAACTTACCAGTGAAACCAAGACCCGTGAAACGTCACCCGTGAAACATACCCGTGAAACTTACCCGTGAAACTTACCCGTGAAACCTTGACCCGTGAAACTTACCAGTGAAACCTAGACCCGTGAAACTTACCAGTGAAACCTAGATCCGTGAAACGTCACCCGTGAAACTTACCCGTAAAACTTACCCGTTAAACTTACCCATGAAACCTTGACCCGTGAAACTTACCAGTGAAACCTAGACCCGTGAAACGTCACCCGTGAAACTTACGCGTAAAACTTACCCGTGAAACTTACCCGTAAATTTTACCCGTGAAACCTTGACCCGTGAAACTTACCAGTGAAACCTAGACCCGTGAAACGTCACCCGTGAAACATACCCGTGAAACTTACCCGTGAAACTTACCCGTGAAACCTTGACCCGTGAAACTTACCAGTGAAACCTAGACCCGTGAAACGTCACCCGTGAAACATACCCGTGAAACTTACCCGTGAAACTTACCCGTGAAACCTTGACCCGTGAAACTTACTAGTGAAACCTATACCCGTGAAACGTCACCCGTGAAACATACCCGTGAAACTTACCCGTGAATCTTACCCGTGAAACCTTGACCCGTGAAACTTACCAGTGAAACCTAGACCCGTGAAACGTCACCCGTGAAACTTACCCGTGAAACTTACCCGTGAAACCTTGACCCGTGAAACTTACCAGTGAAACCTAGACCCGTGAAACGTCACCTGTAAAACATACCCGTAAAACTTACCCGTGAAACTTACCCGTGAAACCTTGATCCGTGAAACTTTCCAGTGAAACCTTGACCCGTGAAACGTCACCCGTGAAACATACCCGTGAAACTTACCCGTGAAACTTACCCGTGAAACCTTGACCCGTGAAACTTACCAGTGAAACCTAGACCCGTGAAACTTACCCGTAAAACTTACCCGTGAAACTTACCCGTGAAACCTTGACCCGTGAAACTTACCAGTGAAACCTAGACCCGTGAAACGTCACCCGTGAAACATACCCGTGAAACTTACCCGTGAAACCTTGACCCGTGAAACTTACCAGTGAAACCAAGACCCGTGAAACGTCACCCGTGAAACATACCCGTGAAACTTTCCCGTGAAACTTACCCGTGAAACGTCACCTGTAAAACATACCCGTGAAACTTACCAGTGAAACCTAGACCCGTGAAACGTCACCCGTGAAACTTACCCGTGAAACTTACCCGTGAAACCTTGACCCGTGAAACTTACCAGTAAAACCTAGACCCGTGAAACATCACCCATGAAACATACCCGTGAAACTTACCCGTGAAACTTACCCGTGAAACCTTGACCCGTGAAACTTACCAGTAAAACCTAGACCCGTGAAACGTCACCCGTGAAACATACCCGTGAAACTTACCCGTGAAACTTACCCGTGAAACGTCACCTGTAAAACATACCCGTAAAACTTACCCGTGAAACTTACCCGTGAAACCTTGACCCGTGAAACTTACCAGTGAAACCAAGACCCGTGAAACGTCATCCGTGAAACATACCCGTGAAACTTACCCGTGAAACTTACCCGTGAAACTTACCCGTGAAACCTTGACCCGTGAAACTTACCAGTGAAACCTAGACCCGTGAAACGTCACCCGTGAAACATACCCGTGAAACTTACCCGTGAAACTTACCCGTGAAACCTTGACCCGTGAAACTTACCATTGAAACCTAGACCCGTGAAACTTACCCGTAAAACTTACCCGTGAAACTTACCCGTGAAACCTTGACCCGTGAATCTTACCAGTGAAACCTAGACCCGTGAAACGTCACCCGTGAAACATACCCGTGAAACTTACCCGTGAAACCTTGACCCGTGAAACTTACCAGTGAAACCAAGACCCGTGAAACGTCACCCGTGAAACATACCCGTGAAACTTACCCGTGAAACTTACCCGTGAAACGTCACCTGTAAAACATACCCGTAAAACTTACCCGTGAAACTTACCCGTGAAACCTTGACCCGTGAAACTTACCAGTGAAACCTAGACCCGTGAAACGTCACCCGTGAAACATACCCGTGAAACTTACCCGTGAAACTTACCCGTGAAACCTTGACCCGTGAAACTTACCAGTGAAACCTAGACCCGTCAAACATCACCCATGAAACATACCCGTGAAACTTACCCGTGAAACCTTGACCCGTGAAACTTACCAGTGAAACCTAGACCCGTGAAACGTCACCTGTAAAACATAACCGTAAAACTTACCCGTGAAACTTACCCGTGAAACCTTGACCCGTGAAACGACACCCGTGAAACATACCCGTGAAACTTACCCGTGAAACCTTGACCCGTGAAACTTACCAGTGAAACCTAGACCCGTGAAACGTCACCCGTGAAACATACCCGTGAAACTTACCCGTGAAACTTACCCGTGAAACCTTGACCCGTGAAACTTACCAGTGAAACCTAGACCCGTGAAACGTCACCCGTGAAACATACCCGTGAAACTTACCCGTGAAACTTACCCGTGAAACCTTGACCCGTGAAACTTACCAGTGAAACCTAGACCTGTGAAACGTCACCCGTGAAACATACCCGTGAAACTTACCCGTGAAACTTACCCGTGAAACCTTGACCCGTGAAACTTACCAGTGAAACCTAGACCCGTGAAACGTCACCCGTGAAACATACCCGTGAAACTAACCCGTGAAACTTACCCGTGAAACCTTGACCCGTGAAACTTACCAGTGAAACCTAGACCCGTGAAACGTCACCCGTGAAACGTCACCCGTGAAACGTCACCCGTGAAACTTACCCGTAAAACTTACCCGTGAAACTTACCCGTGAAACCTTGACCCGTGAAACTTACCAGTGAAACCTAGACCCGTGAAACGTCACCCGTGAAACATACCCGTGAAACTTACCCGTGAAACTTACCCGTAAAACCTTGACCCGTGAAACTTACCAGTGAAACCTAGACCCGTGAAACGTCACCTGTGAAACATACCCGTGAAACTTACCCGTGAAACTTACCCGTGAAACCTTGACCCGTGAAACTTACCAGTGAAACCTAGACCCGTGAAACGTCACCCGTGAAACATACCCGTGAAACTTACCCGTGAAACTTACCCGTGAAACCTTGACCCGTGAAACTTACCAGTGAAACCTAGACATGTGAAACGTCACCCGTGAAACATACCCGTGAAACTTACCCGTGAAACTTACTCGTGAAACCTTGACCCGTGAAACTTACCAGTGAAACCTAGACCCGTGAAACGTCACCCGTGAAACATACCCGTGAAACTTACCCGTGAAACTTACCCGTGAAACCTTGACCCGTGAAACTTACCAGTGAAACCTAGACCCGTGAAACGTCACCCGAGAAACATACCCGTGAAACTTACCCGTGAAACTTACCCGTGAAACCTTGACCCGTGAAACCTAGACCCGTGAAACATCACCCATGAAACATATCCGTGAAACTTACCAGTGAAACTTACCCGTGAAACCTTGACCCGTGAAACTTACCAGTGAAACCTAGACCCGTGAAACGTCACCTGTAAAACATACCCGTAAAACTTACCCGTGAAACTTACCCGTGAAACCTTGACCCGTGAAACTTACCAGTGAAACCTAGACCCGTGAAACGTCACCCGTGAAACATACCCGTGAAACTTACCCGTGAAACTTACCCGTGAAACTTACCCGTGGAACTTTGACCCGTGAAACTTACCAGTGAAACCTAGACCCGTCAAACATCACCCATGAAACATACCCGTGAAGCTTACCCGTGAAACTTACCCGTGAAACCTTGACCCGTGAAACTTACCAGTGAAACCTAGACCCGTGAAACGTCACCTGTAAAACATAACCGTAAAACTTACCCGTGAAACTTACCCGTGAAACCTTGACCCGTGAAACTTTCCAGTGAAACCTAGACCCGTGAAACCTTGACCCGTGAAACTTACCAGAGAAACCTAGACCCGTGAAACGTCACCCGTGAAACATACCCGTGAAACTTACCCGTGAAACTTACCCGTGAAACCTTGACCCGTGAAACTTACCAGTGAAACCTAGACCCGTAAAACGTCACCCGTGAAACTTATTATGTGCAACTCTATAAGAGAGTGATCTAGAGCACATGAATAAGGTTAAACCTCGGCTAACTAACAGTGGAGAAGGGTGTGGGCCTTCGCTAGAGCCATAACGAAATAATAAAATGAGATAGTACATACCATGGGCGCCATCGGTCGGGACTGGTTTAACCACAACAATATTTAGAGCAACCGACACTCTAAATATCCTGAAAACGGCAAAATGGGGAAAGGAAAAGCTAAATTGTTACATAATCTCAAAAGAAAATAAAAGAATGTCGTTGGAGAACACAGTGAAACTATTTAATTAAACAATTATTTAACAAATCTAAATGCAACACGTAAAGTGTAGTCTATCGGCGAAAACAGCGTATAGGACGATAACGAAGTTCAATAATAAAATAACCTTAAAAATAAGCCCTACGTGAGAATCGTTGGTCGACCAGCGTTCGCGTCGGCGTGCACAAAAATGCGGATGATAATTTAAATAAAACTAGTTCGTCCTAGCGACTGAACCACGCTAAACACTACTAACATTACGCAGTACTAGATTTTACGCAGAATTACAATAAATAAATATCAAAATAATACAATCATGTGAACCATAATTACGTTAGATTAAATAATATAAGATTAAATACTACGCTATAAATCTCGAAGCAAAATTACGAAGTCACTAAAAAGTCAGGAGATCAAAATCCAGAGCTTAACTAATACAATTACATGAAATAATGGAATATGCGATAAAATGATGTCCATAGACATTACCGAGACTTCAGGTGGCTCTTTGTGCTCGACTTCCGGTATGTCGAACCGTGGGCAAGGACTTCCAAAACAAAATGGCGTCGTGTCCGGGGTGACTGGCGAACAGCCGAAGCACATGGCAAACGGAATGGTAACTTATCGGTTTCTTGACTCGCTCCAACGTCCGTCAAAAATATCTTCATCCGTGAGGCGAGAGTCAGGACATCCAACAGCAAACGAAATTGAGAATGATGAAAATGACGTCATCACAACGATAATACGGATAAAACATAAACCAACAAAAAAAGAAAAAAAGCCTGCAAATAAAATATGAATTACTTCACTGGTCAAAGAAGATCAACTTTGTCCAGCCGTGACTGTGAGTGCTAGCATACCTTGGATGTTAAGCGGCTTAAAGTGTTCTAGTTACTCCGGTGGCGGGGTGAAGCAACAAATCCGAGAAACTCTCGTAGAAACTTAATTTCCAAAATTGTAGGGCCAACAAATCCCAAAATTGGCGAACCTGAATCCTCAAAAAAATGCACAACGGCCGGTACAGAATTCCAGATTCCTAAAATGACCACTACAACCACTTCACACCTCCGCACACCATCACGGCAAAACTAGCAATGAAAATAATTGCGAGCGTAGACAACCACAGTCAAGCGAACTCTTAATTAGTAGAAGAGTGACCTTCAGAACTACTAAAAGTTTGGCCGGGAGCACTGAATTACCTTGCGGTAATTCTGGTAGTAGCACAGGGGGCGCATAAAAAGTTCACTACGAAAATTGACCCGTAACAAGTTTCACGGGTAAGTTTCACGGGTATGTTTCACGGATGACGTTTCACGGGTCTTGGTTTCACTGGTATGTTTCACGGGTCAAGGTTTCACGGGTAAGTTTCACGGGTAAGTTTCACGGGTAAGTTTTACGGGTATGTTTTACAGGTGACGTTTCACGGGTCTAGGTTTCACTGGTAAGTTTCACGGGTCAAGGTTTCACGGGTAAGTTTCACGGGTAAGTTTCACGGGTATGTTTCACGGGTGACGTTTCACGGGTCTAGGTTTCACTAGTAAGTTTCACGGGTCAAGGTTTCACGGGTAAGTTTCACGGGTAAGTTTCACGGGTATGTTTCACGGGTGACGTTTCACGGGTCTAGGTTTCACTGGTAAGTTTCACGGGTCAAGGTTTCACGGGTAAGTTTCACGGGTAAGTTTCACGGGTATGTTTCACGGGTGACGTTTCACGGGTCTAGGTTTCACTAGTAAGTTTCACGGGTCAAGGTTTCACGGGTAAGTTTCACGGGTAAGTTTCACGGGTATGTTTCACGGGTGACGTTTCACGGGTCTAGGTTTCACTGGTAAGTTTCACGGGTCAAGGTTTCACGGGTAAGTTTCACGGGTAAGTTTCACGGGTATGTTTCACGGGTGACGTTTCACGGGTCTAGGTTTCACTGGTAAGTTTCACGGGTCAAGGTTTCACGGGTAAGTTTCACGGGTAAGTTTCACGGGTAAGTTTCACGGGTATGTTTCACGGGTGACGTTTCACGGGTCTAGGTTTCACTTGTAAGTTTCACGGGTCAAGGTTTTACGGGTAAGTTTCACGGGTAAGTTTCACGGGTAAGTTTCACGGGTATGTTTCACGGGTGACGTTTCACGGGTCTAGGTTTCACTGGTAAGTTTCACGGGTCAAGGTTTCACGGGTAAGTTTCACGGGTATGTTTTACGGGTGACGTTTCACGGGTCTAGGTTTCACTGGTAAGTTTCACGGGTCAAGGTTTCACGGGTAAGTTTCACGGGTAAGTTTCACGGGTATGTTTCACGGGTGACGTTTCACGGGTCTAGGTTTCACTGGTAAGTTTCACGGGTCAAGGTTTCACGGGTAAGTTTCACGGGTAAGTTTCACGGGTATGTTTCACGGGTGACGTTTCACGGGTCTAGGTTTCACTGGTAAGTTTCACGGGTCAAGGTTTCACTGGTAAGTTTCACGGGTCAAGGTTTCACGGGTAAGTTTCACGGGTAAGTTTCACGGGTATGTTTCACGGGTGACGTTTCACGGGTCTAGGTTTCACTGGTAAGTTTAACGGGTCAAGGTTTCACGGGTAAGTTTCACAGGTAAGTTTTACGGGTAAGTTTCACGGGTGACGTTTCACGGGTCTAGGTTTTACTGGTAAGTTTCACGGGTCAAGGTTTCACGGGTAAGTTTCACGGGTAAGTTTCACGGGTAAGTTTCACGGGTGACCTTTCACGGGTCTTGGTTTCACTGGTAAGTTTCACGGGTCAAGGTTTCACGGGTAAGTTTCACGGGTAAATTTCACGGGTATGTTTCACGGGTGACGTTTCACGGGTCTAGGTTTCACTGGTAAGTTTCACGGGTCAAGGTTTCACGGGTAAGTTTCACAGGTAAGTTTCACGGGTATGTTTCACGGGTGACGTTTCACGGGTCTAGGTTTCACTGGTAAGTTTCACGGGTCAAGGTTTCACGGGTAAGTTTCACGGGTAAGTTTCACGGGTATGTTTCACGGGTGACGTTTCACGGGTCTAGGTTTCACTGGTAAGTTTCACGGATCAAGGTTTCACGGGTAAGTTTCACGGGTAAGTTTCACGGGTATGTTTCACGGGTGTCGTTTCACGGGTCTAGGTTTCACTGGTAAGTTTCACGGGTCAAGGTTTTACGGGTAAGTTTTACGGGTAAGTTTCACGGGTGACGTTTCACGGGTCTAGGTTTCACTGGTAAGTTTCACGGGTCAAGGTTTCACGGGTAAGTTTCACGGGTAAGTTTCACGGGTATGTTTCACGGGTGACGTTTCACGGGTCTAGGTTTCACTGGTAAGTTTCACGGGTCAAGGTTTCACGGGTAAGTTTCACGGGTAAGTTTTACGGGTATGTTTTACAGGTGACGTTTCACGGGTCTAGGTTTCACTGGTAAGTTTCACGGGTCAAGGTTTCACGGGTAAGATTCAAGGGTAAGTTTCACGGGTATGTTTCATGGGTGATGTTTCACGGGTCTAGGTTTCACTGGTAAGTTTCACGGGTCAAGGTTTTACGGGTAAGTTTCACGGGTAAGTTTCACGGGTATGTTTCACGGGTGACGTTTCACGGGTCTAGGTTTCACTGGTAAGTTTCACGGGTCAAGGTTTCACGGGTAAGTTTCACGGGTAAGTTTCACGGGTATGTTTCACGGGTGACGTTTCACGGGTCTAGGTTTCACTAGTAAGTTTCACGGGTCAAGGTTTCACGGGTAAGTTTCACGGGTAAGTTTCACGGGTATGTTTCACGGGTGACGTTTCACGGGTCTAGGTTTCACTGGTAAGTTTCACGGGTCAAGGTTTCACGGGTAAGTTTCACGGGTAAGTTTCACGGGTAAGTTTCACAGGTATGTTTCACGGGTGACGTTTCACGGGTCTAGGTTTCACTGGTAAGTATCACGGGTCAAGGTTTCACGGGTAAGTTTCACGGGTAAGTTTCACGGGTATGTTTCACGGGTGACGTTTCACGGGTCTAGGTTTCACTGGTAAGTTTCACAAGTCAAGGTTTTACGGGTAAGTTTCACGGGTAAGTTTCACGGGTATGTTTCACGGGTGACGTTTCACGGGTCTAGGTTTCACTGGTAAGTTTCACGGGTCAAGGTTTCACGGGTAAATTTCACGGGTAAGTTTTACGGGTAAGTTTCACGGGTGACGTTTCACGGGTGACGTTTCACGGGTGACGTTTCACGGGTCTAGGTTTCACTGGTAAGTTTCACGGGTCAAGGTTTCACGGGTAAGTTTCACGGGTAAGTTTCACGGGTATGTTTCACGGGTGACGTTTCACGGGTCTAGGTTTCACTGGAAAGTTTCACGGGTCAAGGTTTCACTTGTAAGTTTCACGGGTAAGTTTTACGGGTATGTTTTACAGGCGACGTTTCACGGGTCTAGGTTTCACTGGTAAGTTTCACGGGTCTAGGTTTCACGAATAAGTTTCACGGGTAAGTTTCACGGGTATGTTTCATGGGTCATGTTTCACGGGTCTAGGTTTCACTGGTAAGTTTCACGGGTCAAGGTTTCACGGGTAAGTTTCACGGGTATGTTTCACGGGTGACGTTTCACGGGTAAGTTATACGCGTAAGTTTCACGGGTGACGTTTCACGGGTCTAGGTTTCACTGGTAAGTTTCACGGGTCAAGGTTTCACGGGTAAGTTTTACGGGTATGTTTCACGGGTGACGTTTCACGGGTCTAGGTTTCACTGGTAAGTTTCACGGGTCAAGGTTTCACGGGTAAGTTTCACGGGTAAGTTTTACGGGTAAGTTTCAAGGGTGAAGTTTCACGGGTCTAGGTTTCACTGGTAAGTTTCACGGGTCAAGGTTTCACGGGTAAGTTTCACGGGTAAGTTTCACGGGTATGTTTCACGGGTGACGTTTCACGGGTCTAGGTTTCACTGGAAAGTTTCACGGGTCAAGGTTTCACGGGTAAGTTTCACGGGTAAGTTTCACGGGTAAGTTTTACGGGTATGTTTTACAGGTGACGTTTCACGGGTCTAGGTTTCACTGGTAAGTTTCACGGGTCAAGGTTTCACGGGTAAGTTTTACGGGTAAGTTTCACGGGTATGTTTCACGGGTGACGTTTCACGGGTCTAGGTTTCACTGGTAAGTTTCACGGGTCAAGGTTTCACGGGTAAGTTTCACGGGTCAAGGTTTCACGGGTAAGTTTCACGGGTAAGTTTCACGGGTCTAGGTTTCACTGGTAAGTTTCACGGGTCAAGGTTTCACGGGTAAGTTTCACGGGTCTAGGTTTCACTGGTAAGTTTCACGGGTCAAGGGTTCACGGGTAAGTTTCACGGGTAAGTTTCACGGGTATGTTTCACGGGTGACGTTTAACGGGTCTAGGTTTCACTGGTAAGTTTCACGGGTAAGTTTTACGGGTATGTTTCACGGATGACGTTTCACGGGTCTTGGTTTCACTGGTATGTTTCACGGGTCAAGGTTTCACGGGTAAGTTTCACGGGTAAGTTTCACGGGTATGTTTCACGGGTGACGTTTTACGGGTCTAGGTTTCACTGGTAAGTTTCACGGGTCAAGGTTTCACGGGTAAGTTTCACGGGTAAGTTTTACGGGTAAGTTTCACGGGTGACGTTTCACGGGTCTAGGTTTCACTGGTAAGTTTCACGGGTCAAGGTTTCACGGGTAAGTTTCATGGGTCAAGGTTTCACGGGTAAGTTTCACGGGTAAGTTTCACGGGTGACGTTTTACGGGTCTAGGTTTCACTGGTAAGTTTCACGGGTCAAGGTTTCACGGGTAAGTTTCACGGGTAAGTTTCACGGGTATGTTTCACGGGTGACGTTTCACGGGTCTAGGTTTCTCTGGTAAGTTTCACGGGTCAAGGTTTCACGGGTCTAGGTTTCACTGGAAATTTTCACGGGTCAAGGTTTCACGGGTAAGTTTTACGGTTATGTTTTACAGGTGACGTTTCACGGGTCTAGGTTTCACTGGTAAGTTTCACGGGTCAAGGTTTCACGGGTAAGTTTCACGGGTAAGTTTCACGGGTATGTTTCACGGGTGACGTTTCACGGGTCTAGGTTTCACTGGTAAGTTTCACGGATCAAGGTTTCACGGGTAAGTTTCACGGGTAAGTTTTACGGGTATGTTTTACAGGTGACGTTTCACGGGTCTAGGTTTCACTGGTAAGTTTCACGGGTCAAGGTTTCACGGGTAAGTTTCACGGGTAAGTTTCACGGATATGTTTCATGGGTGATGTTTCACGGGTCTAGGTTTCACTGGTAAAATTCACGGGTCAAGGTTTCACGGGTAAGTTTCACGGGTAAGTTTCACGGGTATGTTTCACGGGTGACGTTTCACGGGTCTAGGTTTCACTGGTAAGTTTCACGGGTCAAGGTTTCACGGGTAAGTTTCACGGGTAAGTTTCACGGGTATGTTTCACGGGTGACGTTTCACGGGTCTAGGTTTCACTGGTAAGTTTCACGGGTCAAGGTTTCACGGGTAAGTTTCACGGATAAGTTTCACGGGTATGTTTCACGGGTGACGTTTCACATGTCTAGGTTTCACTGGTAAGTTTCACGGGTCAAGGTTTCACGGGTAAGTTTCACGGGTAAGTTTCACGGGTATGTTTCACGGGTGACGTTTCACGGGTCTAGGTTTCACTGGTAAGTTTCACGGGTCAAGGTTTCACGGGTAAGTTTCACGGGTAAGTTTCACGGGTATGTTTCACGGGTGACGTTTCACGGGTCTAGGTTTCACTGGTAAGTTTCACGGGTCAAGGTTTTACGGGTAAGTTTCACGGGTAAGTTTTACGGGTGTGTTTCACGGGTGACGTTTCACGGGTCTAGGTTTCACTGGTAAGTTTCACGGGTCAAGGTTTCACGGGTAAGTTTCACGGGTAAGTTTTACGGGTAAGTTTCACGGGTGACGTTTCACGGGTGACGTTTCACGGGTCTAGGTTTCACTGGTAAGTTTCACGGGTCAAGGTTTCACGGGTAAGTTTCACGGGTTAGTTTCACGGGTATGTTTCACGGGTGACGTTTCACGGGTCTAGGTTTCACTGGAAAGTTTCACGGGTCAAGGTTTCACGGGTAAGTTTCACGGGTAAGTTTCACGGGTATGTTTCACGGGTGACGTTTCACAGGTCTAGGTTTCACTGGTAAGTTTCACGGGTCAAGGTTTCACGGGTAAGTTTCACGGGTAAGTTTCACGGGTATGTTTCACGGGTGACGTTTCACGGGTCTAGGTTTCACTGGTAAGTTTCACGGGTCAAGGTTTCACGGGTAAGTTTCACGGGTAAGTTTCACGGGTATGTTTCACGGGTGACGTTTCACGGGTCTAGGTTTCACTGGTAAGTTTCACGGGTCAAGGTTTCACGGGCAAGTTTCACGGGTATGTTTCACGGGTGACGTTTCACGGGTCTAGGTTTCACTGGTAAGTTTCACGGGTCAAGGTTTCACGGGTAAGTTTCACGGGTAAGTTTCACGGGTATGTTTCACGGGTGACGTTTCACGGGTCTAGGTTTCACTGGTAAGTTTCACGGGTCAAGGTTTCACGGGTAAGTTTCACGGGTATGTTTCACGGGTGTCGTTTCACGGGTCTAGGTTTCACTGGTAAGTTTCACGGGTCAAGGTTTCACGGGTAAGTTTCACGGATAAGTTTCATGGGTATGTTTCACGGGTGACGTTTCACGGGTCTAGGTTTCACGGGTCTAGGTTTCACTGGTAAGTTTCACGGGTAAGTTTCACGGGTAAGTTTTACGGGTAAGTTTCACAGGTGACGTTTCACGGGTCTAGGTTACACTGGTAAGTTTCACGGGTCAAGGTTTTACGGGTAAGTTTCACGGGTAAGTTTCACGGGTGACCTTTCACGGGTCTAGGTTTCACTGGTAAGTTTCACGGGTCAAGGTTTCACGGGTAAGTTTCACGTGTCAGTTTCACGGGTAAGTTTCACGGGTGACGTTTCACGGGTGACCTTTCACGGGTCTAGGTTTCACTGGTAAGTTTGACGGGTCAAGGTTTCACGGGTAAGTTTCACGGGTAAGTTTCACGGGTATGTTTCACGGGTGACGTTTCACGGGTCTAGGTTTCACTGGTAAGTTTCACGGGTCAAGGTTTCACGGGTAAGTTTCACGGGTAAGTTTCACGGGTATGTTTCACGGGTGACGTTTCACGGGTCTAGGTTTCACTGGTAAGTTTCACGGGTCAAGGTTTCACGGGTAAGTTTCACGGGTAAGTTTCACGGGTATGTTTCACGGGTGACGTTTCACGGGTCTAGGTTTCACTGGTAAGTTTCACGGGTCAAGGATTTACGGGTAAGTTTCACGGGTAAGTTTCACGGGTATGTTTCACGGGTGACGTTTCACGGGTCTAGGTTTCACTAGTAAGTTTCACGGGTCAAGGTTTCACGGGTAAGTTTCACGGGTACGTTTTACGGGTAAGTTTCACGGGTGACGTTTCACGGGTGACGTTTCACGGGTGACGTTTCACGGGTCTAGGTTTCACTGGTAAGTTTCACGGGTCAAGGTTTCACGGGTAAGTTTCACGGGTAAGTTTCACGGGTATGTTTCACGGGTGACGTTTCACGGGTCTAGGTTTCACTGGAAAGTTTCACGGGTCAAGGTTTCACTTGTAAGTTTCACGGGTAAGTTTTACGGGTATGTTTTACAGGCGACGTTTCACGGGTCTAGGTTTCACTGGTAAGTTTCACGGGTCTAGGTTTCACGAATAAGTTTCACGGGTAAGTTTCACGGGTATGTTTCATGGGTCATGTTTCACGGGTCTAGGTTTCACTGGTAAGTTTCACGGGTCAAGGTTTCACGGGTAAGTTTCACGGGTATGTTTCACGGGTGACGTTTCACGGGTAAGTTTTACGCGTAAGTTTCACGGGTGACGTTTCACGGGTCTAGGTTTCACTGGTAAGTTTCACGGGTCAAGGTTTCACGGGTAAGTTTTACGGGTATGTTTCACGGGTGACGTTTCACGGGTCTAGGTTTCACTGGTAAGTTTCACGGGTCAAGGTTTCACGGGTAAGTTTCACGGGTAAGTTTTACGGGTAAGTTTCAAGGGTGAAGTTTCACGGGTCTAGGTTTCACTGGTAAGTTTCACGGGTCAAGGTTTCACGGGTAAGTTTCACGGGTAAGTTTCACGGGTATGTTTCACGGGTGACGTTTCACGGGTCTAGGTTTCACTGGAAAGTTTCACGGGTCAAGGTTTCACGGGTAAGTTTCACGGGTAAGTTTCACGGGTAAGTTTTACGGGTATGTTTTACAGGTGACGTTTCACGGGTCTAGGTTTCACTGGTAAGTTTCACGGGTCAAGGTTTCACGGGTAAGTTTCACGGGTAAGTTTCACGGGTATGTTTCACGGGTGACGTTTCACGGGTCTAGGTTTCACTGGTAAGTTTCACGGGTCAAGGTTTCACGGGTAAGTTTCACGGGTCAAGGTTTCACGGGTAAGTTTCACGGGTAAGTTTCACGGGTCTAGGTTTCACTGGTAAGTTTCACGGGTCAAGGTTTCACGGGTAAGTTTCACGGGTCTAGGTTTCACTGGTAAGTTTCACGGGTCAAGGGTTCACGGGTAAGTTTCACGGGTAAGTTTCACGGGTATGTTTCACGGGTGACGTTTAACGGGTCTAGGTTTCACTGGTAAGTTTCACGGGTAAGTTTTACGGGTATGTTTCACGGATGACGTTTCACGGGTCTTGGTTTCACTGGTATGTTTCACGGGTCAAGGTTTCACGGGTAAGTTTCACGGGTAAGTTTCACGGGTATGTTTCACGGGTGACGTTTTACGGGTCTAGGTTTCACTGGTAAGTTTCACGGGTCAAGGTTTCACGGGTAAGTTTCACGGGTAAGTTTTACGGGTAAGTTTCACGGGTGACGTTTCACGGGTCTAGGTTTCACTGGTAAGTTTCACGGGTCAAGGTTTCACGGGTAAGTTTCATGGGTCAAGGTTTCACGGGTAAGTTTCACGGGTAAGTTTCACGGGTGACGTTTTACGGGTCTAGGTTTCACTGGTAAGTTTCACGGGTCAAGGTTTCACGGGTAAGTTTCACGGGTAAGTTTCACGGGTATGTTTCACGGGTGACGTTTCACGGGTCTAGGTTTCTCTGGTAAGTTTCACGGGTCAAGGTTTCACGGGTCTAGGTTTCACTGGAAATTTTCACGGGTCAAGGTTTCACGGGTAAGTTTTACGGTTATGTTTTACAGGTGACGTTTCACGGGTCTAGGTTTCACTGGTAAGTTTCACGGGTCAAGGTTTCACGGGTAAGTTTCACGGGTAAGTTTCACGGGTATGTTTCACGGGTGACGTTTCACGGGTCTAGGTTTCACTGGTAAGTTTCACGGATCAAGGTTTCACGGGTAAGTTTCACGGGTAAGTTTTACGGGTATGTTTTACAGGTGACGTTTCACGGGTCTAGGTTTCACTGGTAAGTTTCACGGGTCAAGGTTTCACGGGTAAGTTTCACGGGTAAGTTTCACGGATATGTTTCATGGGTGATGTTTCACGGGTCTAGGTTTCACTGGTAAAATTCACGGGTCAAGGTTTCACGGGTAAGTTTCACGGGTAAGTTTCACGGGTATGTTTCACGGGTGACGTTTCACGGGTCTAGGTTTCACTGGTAAGTTTCACGGGTCAAGGTTTCACGGGTAAGTTTCACGGGTAAGTTTCACGGGTATGTTTCACGGGTGACGTTTCACGGGTCTAGGTTTCACTGGTAAGTTTCACGGGTCAAGGTTTCACGGGTAAGTTTCACGGATAAGTTTCACGGGTATGTTTCACGGGTGACGTTTCACATGTCTAGGTTTCACTGGTAAGTTTCACGGGTCAAGGTTTCACGGGTAAGTTTCACGGGTAAGTTTCACGGGTATGTTTCACGGGTGACGTTTCACGGGTCTAGGTTTCACTGGTAAGTTTCACGGGTCAAGGTTTCACGGGTAAGTTTCACGGGTAAGTTTCACGGGTATGTTTCACGGGTGACGTTTCACGGGTCTAGGTTTCACTGGTAAGTTTCACGGGTCAAGGTTTTACGGGTAAGTTTCACGGGTAAGTTTTACGGGTGTGTTTCACGGGTGACGTTTCACGGGTCTAGGTTTCACTGGTAAGTTTCACGGGTCAAGGTTTCACGGGTAAGTTTCACGGGTAAGTTTTACGGGTAAGTTTCACGGGTGACGTTTCACGGGTGACGTTTCACGGGTCTAGGTTTCACTGGTAAGTTTCACGGGTCAAGGTTTCACGGGTAAGTTTCACGGGTTAGTTTCACGGGTATGTTTCACGGGTGACGTTTCACGGGTCTAGGTTTCACTGGAAAGTTTCACGGGTCAAGGTTTCACGGGTAAGTTTCACGGGTAAGTTTCACGGGTATGTTTCACGGGTGACGTTTCACAGGTCTAGGTTTCACTGGTAAGTTTCACGGGTCAAGGTTTCACGGGTAAGTTTCACGGGTAAGTTTCACGGGTATGTTTCACGGGTGACGTTTCACGGGTCTAGGTTTCACTGGTAAGTTTCACGGGTCAAGGTTTCACGGGTAAGTTTCACGGGTAAGTTTCACGGGTATGTTTCACGGGTGACGTTTCACGGGTCTAGGTTTCACTGGTAAGTTTCACGGGTCAAGGTTTCACGGGTAAGTTTCACGGGTATGTTTCACGGGTGACGTTTCACGGGTCTAGGTTTCACTGGTAAGTTTCACGGGTCAAGGTTTCACGGGTAAGTTTCACGGGTAAGTTTCACGGGTATGTTTCACGGGTGACGTTTCACGGGTCTAGGTTTCACTGGTAAGTTTCACGGGTCAAGGTTTCACGGGTAAGTTTCACGGGTATGTTTCACGGGTGTCGTTTCACGGGTCTAGGTTTCACTGGTAAGTTTCACGGGTCAAGGTTTCACGGGTAAGTTTCACGGATAAGTTTCATGGGTATGTTTCACGGGTGACGTTTCACGGGTCTAGGTTTCACGGGTCTAGGTTTCACTGGTAAGTTTCACGGGTAAGTTTCACGGGTAAGTTTTACGGGTAAGTTTCACAGGTGACGTTTCACGGGTCTAGGTTACACTGGTAAGTTTCACGGGTCAAGGTTTTACGGGTAAGTTTCACGGGTAAGTTTCACGGGTGACCTTTCACGGGTCTAGGTTTCACTGGTAAGTTTCACGGGTCAAGGTTTCACGGGTAAGTTTCACGTGTCAGTTTCACGGGTAAGTTTCACGGGTGACGTTTCACGGGTGACCTTTCACGGGTCTAGGTTTCACTGGTAAGTTTGACGGGTCAAGGTTTCACGGGTAAGTTTCACGGGTAAGTTTCACGGGTATGTTTCACGGGTGACGTTTCACGGGTCTAGGTTTCACTGGTAAGTTTCACGGGTCAAGGTTTCACGGGTAAGTTTCACGGGTAAGTTTCACGGGTATGTTTCACGGGTGACGTTTCACGGGTCTAGGTTTCACTGGTAAGTTTCACGGGTCAAGGTTTCACGGGTAAGTTTCACGGGTAAGTTTCACGGGTATGTTTCACGGGTGACGTTTCACGGGTCTAGGTTTCAGTGGTAAGTTTCACGGGTCAAGGATTTACGGGTAAGTTTCACGGGTAAGTTTCACGGGTATGTTTCACGGGTGACGTTTCACGGGTCTAGGTTTCACTAGTAAGTTTCACGGGTCAAGGTTTCACGGGTAAGTTTCACGGGTACGTTTTACGGGTAAGTTTCACGGGTGACGTTTCACGGGTGACGTTTCACGGGTGACGTTTCACGGGTCTAGGTTTCACTGGTAAGTTTCACGGGTCAAGGTTTCACGGGTAAGTTTCACGGGTATGTTTCACGGGTGACCTTTCACGGGTCTAGGTTTCACTGGTAAGTTTCACGGGTCAAGGTTTCACGGGTAAGTTTCACGTGTCAGTTTCACGGGTAAGTTTCACGGGTGACCTTTCACGGGTCTAGGTTTCACTGGTAAGTTTCACGGGTCAAGGTTTCACGGGTAAGTTTCACGGGTAAGTTTCACGGGTAAGTTTCACAAGTAAGTTTCACGGGTGACGTTTCACGGGTCTAGGTTTCACTGGTAAGTTTCACGGGTCAAGGTTTCACTGGTAAGTTTCACGGGTAAGTTTCACGGGTATGTTTCACGGATGACGTTTCACGGGTCTAGGTTTCACTGGTAAGTTTCACGGGTCAAGGTTTCACGGGTAAGTTTCACGGGTAAGTTTCACGGGTAAGTTTCACAAGTAAGTTTCACGGGTGACGTTTCACGGGTCTAGGTTTCACTGGTAAGTTTCACGGGTCAAGGTTTCACTGGTAAGTTTCACGGGTAAGTTTCACGGGTAAGTTTCACGGGTATGTTTCACGGGTGACGTTTCACGGGTCTAGGTTTCACTGATAAGTTTCACGGGTCAAGGTTTCACGGGTAAGTTTCACGGGTAAGTTTTACGGGTAAGTTTCACGGGTGACGTTTCACGGGTCTAGGTTTCACTGGTAAGTTTCACGGGTCAAAGTTTCACGGGTAAGTTTCACGGGTCAAGGTTTCACGGGTAAGTTTCACGGGTAAGTTTCACGGGTGACGTTTCACGGGTCTAGGTTTCACTGGTAAGTTTCACGGGTCAAGGTTTCACGGGTAAGTTTCACGGGTAAGTTTCACGGGTATGTTTCACGGGTGACGTTTCACGGGTCTAGGTTTCACTGGTAAGTTTCACGGGTTAAGGTTTTACGGGTAAGTTTCACGGGTAAGTTTCACGGGTATGTTTCACGGGTGACGTTTCACGGGTCTAAGTTTCACTGGTAAGTTTCACGGGTCAAGGTTTCACGGGTCTAGGTTTCACTGGAAAATTTCACGGGTCAAGGTTTCACGGGTAAGTTTCACGGGTAAGTTTTACGGTTATGTTTTACAGGTGACGTTTCACGGGTCTTGGTTTCACTGGTAAGTTTCACGGGTCAAGGTTTCACGGGTAAGTTTCACGGGTAAGTTTCACGGGTATGTTTCACGGGTGACGTTTCACGGGTCTAGGTTTCACTGATAAGTTTCACGGGTCAAGGTTTCACGGGTAAGTTTCACGGGTAAGTTTTACGGGTAAGTTTCACGGGTGACGTTTCACGGGTCTAGGTTTCACTGGTAAGTTTCACGGGTCAAAGTTTCACGGGTAAGTTTCACGGGTCAAGGTTTCACGGGTAAGTTTCACGGGTAAGTTTCACGGGTGACGTTTCACGGGTCTAGGTTTCACTGGTAAGTTTCACGGGTCAAGGTTTCACGGGTAAGTTTCACGGGTAAGTTTCACAAGTATGTTTCACGGGTGACGTTTCACGGGTCTAGGTTTCACTGGTAAGTTTCACGGGTTAAGGTTTTACGGGTAAGTTTCACGGGTAAGTTTCACGGGTATGTTTCACGGGTGACGTTTCACGGGTCTAAGTTTCACTGGTAAGTTTCACGGGTCAAGGTTTCACGGGTCTAGGTTTCACTGGAAAGTTTCACGGGTCAAGGTTTCACGGGTAAGTTTCACGGGTAAGTTTTACGGTTATGTTTTACAGGTGACGTTTCACGGGTCTAGGTTTCACTGGTAAGTTTTACGGGTCAAGGTTTCACGGGTAAGTTTCACGGGTAAGTTTCACGGGTATGTTTCATGGGTGATGTTTGACGGGTCTAGGTTTCACTGGTAAGTTTCACGGGTCAAGGTTTCACGGGTAAGTTTCACGGGTAAGTTTCACGGGTATGTTTCACGGGTGACGTTTCACGGGTCTAGGTTTCACTGGTAAGTTTCACGGGTCAAGGTTTCACGGGTAAGTTTCTCGGGTAAGTTTTACGGGTATGTTTTACAGGTGACGTTTCACGGGTCTAGGTTTCACTGGTAAGTTTCACGGGTCAAGGTTTCACGGGTAAGTTTCACGGGTAAGTTTCACGGATATTGTTTCATGGGTGATGTTTCACGGGTCTAGGTTTTACTGGTAAGTTTCACGGGTCAAGGTTTCACGGGTAAGTTTCACGGTTAAGTTTCACGGGTAAGTTTCACGGGTATGTTTCACGGTTGACGTTTCACTGGTCTAGGTTTCACTGGTAAGTTTCACGGGTCAAGGTTTTACGGGTAAGTTTCACGGGTAAGTTTCACGGGTATGTTTCACGGGTGACGTTTCACGGGTCTAGGATTCACTGGTAAGTTTCACGGGTCAAGGTTTCACGGGTAAGTTTCACGGGTGACGTTTCACGGGTGACGTTTCACGGGTCTAGGTTTCACTGGTAAGTTTCACGGGTCAAGGTTTCACGGGTAAGTTTCACGGGTTAGTTTCACGGGTATGTTTCACGGGTGACGTTTCACGGGTCTAGGTTTCACTGGAAAGTTTCACGGGTCAAGGTTTCACGGGTAAGTTTCACGGGTAAGTTTCACGGGTATGTTTCACGGGTGACGTTTCACAGGTCTAGGTTTCACTGGTAAGTTTCACGGGTCAAGGTTTCACGGGTAAGTTTCACGGGTAAGTTTCACGGGTATGTTTCACGGGTGACGTTTCACGGGTCTAGGTTTCACTGGTAAGTTTCACGGGTCAAGGTTTCACGGGTAAGTTTCACGGGTATGTTTCACGGGTGACGTTTCACGGGTCTAGGTTTCACTGGTAAGTTTCACGGGTCAAGGTTTCACGGGTAAGTTTCACGGGTATGTTTCACGGGTGTCGTTTCACGGGTCAAGGTTTCACGGGTAAGTTTCACGGGTAAGTTTTACGGTTATGTTTTACAGGTGACGTTTCACGGGTCTAGGTTTCACTAGTAAGTTTCACGGGTCAAGGTTTTACGGGTAAGTTTCACGGGTAAGTTTCACGGGTATGTTTCACGGGTGACGTTTCACGGGTCTAGGTTTCACTGGTAAGTTTCACGGGTCAAGGTTTCACGGGTAAGTTTTACGGGTAAGTTTCACGGGTAAGTTTCACGGGTATGTTTCACGGGTGACGTTTCACGGGTCTAGGTTTTACTGGTAAGTTTCACGGGTCAAGGTTTTACGGGTAAGTTTCACGGGTAAGTTTTACGCGTAAGTTTCACGGGTGACGTTTCACGGGTCTAGGTTTCACTGGTAAGTTTCACGGGTCAAGGTTTCACGGGTAAGTTTCACGGGTAAGTTTTACGGGTAAGTTTCACGGGTGACGTTTCACGGGTCCAGGTTTCACTGGTAAGTTTCACGGGTCTAGGTTTCACTGGTAAGTTTCACGGGTCAAGGTTTCACGGGTAAGTTTCACGGGTAAGTTTCACGGGTATGTTTCACGGGTGACGTTTCACTGGTCTAGGTTTCACTGGAAAGTTTCACGGATCAAGGTTTCACGGGTAAGTTTCACGGGTAAGTTTTACGGGTATGTTTTACAGGTGACGTTTCACGGGTCTAGGTTTCACTGGTAAGTTTCACGGGTCAAGGTTTCACGGGTAAGTTTCACGGGTAAGTTTCACGGGTAAGTTTCACGGGTATGTTTCATGGGTGATGTTTCACGGGTCTAGGTTTTACTGGTAAGTTTTACGGGTCAAGGTTTCACGGGTAAGTTTCACGGGTATGTTTCACGGGTGACGTTTCACGGGTCTAGGTTTCACTGGTAAGTTTCACGGGTCAAGGTTTCACGGGTAAGTTTCACGGGTATGTTTCACGGGTGTCGTTTCACGGGTCAAGGTTTCACGGGTAAGTTTCACGGGTAAGTTTTACGGTTATGTTTTACAGGTGACGTTTCACGGGTCTAGGTTTCACTAGTAAGTTTCACGGGTCAAGGTTTTACGGGTAAGTTTCACGGGTAAGTTTCACGGGTATGTTTCACGGGTGACGTTTCACGGGTCTAGGTTTCACTGGTAAGTTTCACGGGTCAAGGTTTCACGGGTAAGTTTCACGGGTAAGTTTTACGGGTAAGTTTCACGGGTGACGTTTCACGGGTGACGTTTCACGGGTCTAGGTTTCACTGGTAAGTTTCACGGGTCAAGGTTTCACGGGTAAGTTTCACGGGTTAGTTTCACGGGTATGTTTCACGGGTGACGTTTCACGGGTCTAGGTTTCACTGGAAAGTTTCACGGGTCAAGGTTTCACGGGTAAGTTTCACGGGTAAGTTTCACGGGTATGTTTCACGGGTGACGTTTCACAGGTCTAGGTTTCACTGGTAAGTTTCACGGGTCAAGGTTTCACGGGTAAGTTTCACGGGTAAGTTTCACGGGTATGTTTCACGGGTGACGTTTCACGGGTCTAGGTTTCACTGGTAAGTTTCACGGGTCAAGGTTTCACGGGTAAGTTTCACGGGTATGTTTCACGGGTGACGTTTCACGGGTCTAGGTTTCACTGGTAAGTTTCACGGGTCAAGGTTTCACGGGTAAGTTTCACGGGTATGTTTCACGGGTGTCGTTTCACGGGTCAAGTTTCACGGGTAAGTTTCACGGGTAAGTTTTACGGTTATGTTTTACAGGTGACGTTTCACGGGTCTAGGTTTCACTAGTAAGTTTCACGGGTCAAGGTTTTACGGGTAAGTTTCACGGGTAAGTTTCACGGGTATGTTTCACGGGTGACGTTTCACGGGTCTAGGTTTCACTGGTAAGTTTCACGGGTCAAGGTTTCACGGGTAAGTTTTACGGGTAAGTTTCACGGGTAAGTTTCACGGGTATGTTTCACGGGTGACGTTTCACGGGTCTAGGTTTTACTGGTAAGTTTCACGGGTCAAGGTTTTACGGGTAAGTTTCACGGGTAAGTTTTACGCGTAAGTTTCACGGGTGACGTTTCACGGGTCTAGGTTTCACTGGTAAGTTTCACGGGTCAAGGTTTCACGGGTAAGTTTCACGGGTAAGTTTTACGGGTAAGTTTCACGGGTGACGTTTCACGGGTCCAGGTTTCACTGGTAAGTTTCACGGGTCAAGGTTTCACGGGTAAGTTTCACGGGTAAGTTTCACGGGTATGTTTCACGGGTGACGTTTCACGGGTCTAGGTTTCACTGGTAAGTTTCACGGGTCAAGGTTTCACGGGTAAGTTTCACGGGTATGTTTCACGGGTGACGTTTCACGGGTCTAGGTTTCACTGGAAAGTTTCACGGATCAAGGTTTCACGGGTAAGTTTCACGGGTAAGTTTTACGGGTATGTTTTACAGGTGACGTTTCACGGGTCTAGGTTTCACTGGTAAGTTTCACGGGTCAAGGTTTCACGGGTAAGTTTCACGGGTAAGTTTCACGGGTATGTTTCATGGGTGATGTTTCACGGGTCTAGGTTTTACTGGTAAGTTTTACGGGTCAAGGTTTCACGGGTAAGTTTCACGGGTAAGTTTCACGGGTGACGTTTCACGGGTCTAGGTTTCACTGGTAAGTTTCACGGGTATGTTTCACGGGTGACGTTTCACGGGTCTAGGTTTCACTGGTAAGTTTCACGGGTCAAGGTTTCACGGGTAAGTTTCACGGGTATGTTTCACGGATGACGTTTCACGGGTCTTGGTTTCACTGGTAAGTTTCACGGGTCAAGGTTTCACGGGTAAGTTTCACGGGTAAGTTTTACGGGTATGTTTTACAGGTGACGTTTCACGGGTAAGTTTCACGGGTAAGTTTCACGGGTATATTTCACGGGTGACGTTTCACGGGTCTTGGTTTCACTGGTAAGTTTCACGGGTCAAGGTTTCACGGGTAAGTTTCACGGGTATGTTTCACGGGTGACGTTTCACGGGTCTAGGTTTCACTGGTAAGTTTCACGGGTCAAGGTTTCACGGGTAAGTTTCACGGGTAAGTTTTACGGGTAAGTTTCACGGGTCTAGGTTTCACTGGTAAGTTTCACGGGTCAAGGTTTCACGGGTAAGTTTCACGGGTAAGTTTCACGGGTATGTTTCACGGGTGACGTTTCACGGGTCTAGGTTTCACTGGAAAGTTTCACGGATCAAGGTTTCACGGGTAAGTTTTACGGGTATGTTTTACAGGTGACGTTTCACGGGTCTAGGTTTCACTGGTAAGTTTCACGGATAAGTTTCACGGGTAAGTTTCACGGGTATGTTTCATGGGTGATGTTTCACGGGTCTAGGTTTTACTGGTAAGTTTCACGGGTCAAGGTTTCACGGGTAAGTTTCACGGGTAAGTTTCACGGGTGACGTTTCACGGGTCTAGGTTTCACTGGTAAGTTTCACGGGTATGTTTCACGGGTGACGTTTCACGGGTCTAGGTTTCACTGGTAAGTTTCACGGGTCAAGGTTTCACGGGTAAGTTTCACGGGTATGTTTCACGGATGACGTTTCACGGGTCTTGGTTTCACTGGTAAGTTTCACGGGTCAAGGTTTCACGGGTAAGTTTCACGGGTAAGTTTTACGGGTATGTTTTACAGGTGACGTTTCACGGGTAAGTTTCACGGGTAAGTTTCACGGGTATGTTTCACGGGTGACGTTTCACGGGTCTAGGTTTCACTTGTAAGTTTCACGGGTCAAGGTTTCACGGGTAAGTTTCACGGGTAAGTTTTACGGGTAAGTTTCACGGGTGACGTTTCACGGGTCTAGGTTTCACTGGAAAGTTTCACGGGTCAAGGATTCACAGGTAAGTTTCACGGGTAAGTTTTACGGGTATGTTTTACAGGTGACGTTTCACGGGTCAATGTTTCACTGGTAAGTTTCACGGGTCAAGGTTTCACGGGTAAGATTCACGGGTAAGTTTCACGGGTATGTTTCATGGGTGATGTTTCACGGGTCTAGGTTTCACTGGTAAGTTTCACGGGTCAAGGTTTTACGGGTAAGTTTTACGGGTATGTTTCACGGGTGACGTTTCACGGGTCTAGGTTTCACTGGTAAGTTTCACGGGTCAAGGTTTCACGGGTAAGTTTCACGGGTATGTTTCACGGGTGACGTTTCACGGGTCTAGGTTTCACTAGTAAGTTTCACGGGTCAAGGTTTCACGGGTAAGTTTCACGGGTAAGTTTCACGGGTATGTTTCACGGGTGACTTTTCACGGGTCTAGGTTTCACTGGTAAGTTTCACGGGTCAAGGTTTCACGGGTAAGTTTTACGGGTAAGTTTCACGGGTATGTTTCACGGGTGACGTTTCACGGGTCTAGGTTTCACTGGTAAGTTTCACGGGTCAAGGTTTTACGGGTAAGTTTCACGGGTAAGTTTCACGGGTATGTTTTACGGGTGACGTTTCACGGGTCTAGGTTTCACTGGTAAGTTTCACGGGTCAAGGTTTCACGGGTAAGTTTTACGGGTAAGTTTCACGGGTAAGTTTCACGGGTATGTTTCACGGGTGACGTTTCACGGGTCTAGGTTTCACTGGTAAGTTTCACGGGTCAAGGTTTTACGGGTAAGTTTCACGGGTAAGTTTTACGCGTAAGTTTCACGGGTGACGTTTCACGGGTCTAGGTTTCACTGGTAAGTTTCACGGGTCAAGGTTTCACGGGTAAGTTTCACGGGTAAGTTTTACGGGTAAGTTTCACGGGTGACGTTTCACGGGTCCAGGTTTCACTGGTAAGTTTCACGGGTCTAGGTTTCACTGGTAAGTTTCACGGGTCAAGGTTTCACGGGTAAATTTCACGGGTAAGTTTCACGGGTATGTTTCACGGGTGACGTTTCACGGGTCTAGGTTTCACTGGAAAGTTTCACGGATCAAGGTTTCACGGGTAAGTTTCACGGGTAAGTTTTACGGGTATGTTTTACAGGTGACGTTTCACGGGTCTAGGTTTCACTGGTAAGTTTCACGGGTCAAGGTTTCACGGGTAAGTTTCACGGGTAAGTTTCACGGGTATGTTTCATGGGTGATGTTTCACGGGTCTAGGTTTCACTGGTAAGTTTCACGGGTATGTTTCACGGGTGACGTTTCACGGATCTAGGTTTCACTGGTAAGTTTCACGGGTCAAGGTTTCACGGGTAAGTTTCACGGGTAAGTTTCACGGGTATGTTTCACGGATGACGTTTCACGGGTCTTGGTTTCACTGGTAAGTTTCACGGGTCAAGGTTTCACGGGTAAGTTTCACGGGTAAGTTTTACGGGTATGTTTTACAGGTGACGTTTCACGGGTAAGTTTCACGGGTAAGTTTCACGGGTATGTTTCACGGGTGACGTTTCACGGGTCTTGGTTTCACTGGTAAGTTTCACGGGTCAAGGTTTCACGGGTAAGTTTCACGGGTATGTTTCACGGGTGACGTTTCACGGGTCTAGGTTTCACTGGTAAGTTTCACGGGTCAAGGTTTCACGGGTAAGTTTCACGGGTAAGTTTTACGGGTAAGTTTCACGGGTCTAGGTTTCACTGGTAAGTTTCACGGGTCAAGGTTTCACGGGTAAGTTTCACGGGTAAGTTTCACGGGTATGTTTCACGGGTGACGTTTCACGGGTCTAGGTTTCACTGGAAAGTTTCACGGATCAAGGTTTCACGGGTAAGTTTCACGGGTAAGTTTTACGGGTATGTTTTACAGGTGACGTTTCACGGGTCTAGGTTTCACTTGTAAGTTTCACGGGTCAAGGTTTCACGGGTAAGTTTCACGGGTAAGTTTCACGGGTATGTTTCATGGGTGATGTTTCACGGGTCTAGGTTTTACTGGTAAGTTTCACGGGTCAAGGTTTCACGGGTAAGTTTCACGGGTAAGTTTCACGGGTGACGTTTCACGGGTCTAGGTTTCACTGGTAAGTTTCACGGGTATGTTTCACGGGTGACGTTTCACGGGTCTAGGTTTCACTGGTAAGTTTCACGGGTCAAGGTTTCACGGGTAAGTTTCACGGGTAAGTTTCACGGGTATGTTTCACGGATGACGTTTCACGGGTCTTGGTTTCACTGGTAAGTTTCACGGGTCAAGGTTTCACGGGTAAGTTTCACGGGTAAGTTTTACGGGTATGTTTTACAGGTGACGTTTCACGGGTAAGTTTCACGGGTAAGTTTCACGGGTATGTTTCACGGGTGACGTTTCACGGGTCTAGGTTTCACTGGTAAGTTTCACGGGTCAAGGTTTCACGGGTAAGTTTCACGGGAAAGTTTTACGGGTAAGTTTCACGGGTGACGTTTCACGGGTCTAGTTTTCACTGGAAAGTTTCACGGGTCAAGGATTCACAGGTAAGTTTCACGGGTAAGTTTTACGGGTATGTTTTACAGGTGACGTTTCACGGGTCTAGGTTTCACTGGTAAGTTTCACGGGTCAAGGTTTCACGGGTAAGATTCACGGGTAAGTTTCACGGGTATGTTTCATGGGTGATGTTTCACGGGTCTAGGTTTCACTGGTAAGTTTCACGGGTCAAGGTTTTACGGGTAAGTTTCACGGGTATGTTTCACGGGTGACGTTTCACGGGTCTAGGTTTCACTGGTAAGTTTCACGGGTCAAGGTTTCACGGGTAAGTTTCACGGGTAAGTTTCACGGGTATGTTTCACGGGTGACGTTTCACGGGTCTAGGTTTCACTAGTAAGTTTCACGGGTCAAGGTTTCACGGGTAAGTTTCACGGGTAAGTTTCACGGGTATGTTTCACGGGTGACGTTTCACGGGTCTAGGTTTCACTGGTAAGTTTCACGGGTCAAGGTTTCACGGGTAAGTTTTACGGGTAAGTTTCACGGGTATGTTTCACGGGTGACGTTTCACGGGTCTAGGTTTCACTGGTAAGTTTCACGGGTCAAGGTTTCACGGGTAAGTTTCACGGGTAAGTTTCACGGGTATGTTTCACGGGTGACGTTTCACGGGTCTAGGTGTCACTGGTAAGTTTCACGGGTCAAGGTTTAACGGGTAAGTTTCACGGGTAAGTTTCACGGGTCTAGGTTTCACTGGTAAGTTTCACGGGTCAAGGTTTCACGGGTAAGTTTTACGGGTAAGTTTCACGGGTAAGTTTCACGGGTATGTTTCACGGGTGACGTTTCACGGGTCTAGGTTTCACTGGTAAGTTTCACGGGTCAAGGTTTTACGGGTAAGTTTCACGGGTAAGTTTTACGCGTAAGTTTAACGGGTGACGTTTCACGGGTCTAGGTTTCACTAGTAAGTTTCACGGGTCAAGGTTTCACGGGTAAGTTTCACGGGTAAGTTTTACGGGTAAGTTTCACGGGTGACGTTTCACGGGTCTAGGTTTCACTGGTAAGTTTCACGGGTCTAGGTTTCACTGGTAAGTTTCACGGGTCAAGGTTTCACGGGTAAGTTTCACGGGTAAGTTTCACGGGTATGTTTCACGGGTGACGTTTCACGGGTCTAGGTTTCACTGGAAAGTTTCACGGATCAAGGTTTCACGGGTAAGTTTCACGGGTAAGTTTCACGGGTAAGTTTTACGGGTATGTTTTACAGGTGACGTTTCACGGGTCTAGGTTTCACTGGTAAGTTTCACGGGTCAAGGTTTCACGGGTAAGTTTCACGGGTAAGTTTCACGGGTATGTTTCATGGGTGATGTTTCACGGGTCTAGGTTTTACTGGTAAGTTTCACGGGTCAAGGTTTCACGGGTAAGTTTCACGGGTAAGTTTCACGTGTGACGTTTCACGGGTCTAGGATTCACTGGTAAGTTTCACGGGTATGTTTCACGGGTGACGTTTCACGGGTCTAGGTTTCACTGGTAAGTTTCACGGGTCAAGGTTTCACGGGTAAGTTTCACGGGTAAGTTTCACGGGTAAGTTTCACGGGTATGTTTCACGGATGACGTTTCACGGGTCTTGGTTTCACTGGTAAGTTTCACGGGTCAAGGTTTCACGGGTAAGTTTCACGGGTAAGTTTTACGGGTATGTTTTACAGGTGACGTTTCACGGGTAAGTTTCACGGGTAAGTTTCACGGGTATGTTTCACGGGTGACGTTTCACGGGTCTTGGTTTCACTGGTAAGTTTCACGGGTCAAGGTTTCACGGGTAAGTTTCACGGGTATGTTTCACGGGTGACGTTTCACGGGTCTAGGTTTCACTGGTAAGTTTCACGGGTCAAGGTTTCACGGGTAAGTTTCACGGGTAAGTTTTACGGGTAAGTTTCACGGGTCTAGGTTTCACTGGTAAGTTTCACGGGTCAAGGTTTCACGGGTAAGTTTCACGGGTAAGTTTCACGGGTATGTTTCACGGGTGACGTTTCACGGGTCTAGGTTTCACTGGAAAGTTTCACGGATCAAGGTTTCACGGGTAAGTTTCACGGGTAAGTTTTACGGGTATGTTTTACAGGTGACGTTTCACGGGTCTAGGTTTCACTGGTAAGTTTCACGGGTCAAGGTTTCACGGGTAAGTTTCACGGGTAAGTTTCACGGGTATGTTTCATGGGTGATGTTTCACGGGTCTAGGTTTTACTGGTAAGTTTCACGGGTCAAGGTTTCACGGGTAAGTTTCACAGGTAAGTTTCACGGGTAAGTTTTACGGGTAAGTTTCACGGGTGACGTTTCACGGGTCTAGGTTTCACTGGTAAGTTTCACGGGTCAAGGTTTCACAGGTAAGTTTCACGGGTAAGTTTTACGGGTAAGTTTCACGGGTGACGTTTCACGGGTCTAGGTTTCACTGGTAAGTTTCACGGGTCAAGGTTTCACGGGTAAGTTTCACGGGTAAGTTTCACGGGTATGTTTCACGGGTCTAGGTTTCACTGGTAAGTTTCACGGGTATGTTTCACGGGTGACGTTTCACGGGTCTAGGTTTCACTGGTAAGTTTCACGGGTCAAGGTTTCACGGGTAAGTTTCACGGGTATGTTTCACGCATGACGTTTCACGGGTCTTGGTTTCACTGGTAAGTTTCACGGGTCAAGGTTTCACGGGTAAGTTTCACGGGTAAGTTTTACGGGTATGTTTTACAGGTGACGTTTCACGGGTAAGTTTCACGGGTAAGTTTCACGGGTATGTTTCACGGGTGACGTTTCACGGGTCTAGGTTTCACTGGTAAGTTTCACGGGTCAAGGTTTCACGGGTAAGTTTCACGGGTAAGTTTTACGGGTAAGTTTCACGGGTGACGTTTCACGGGTCTAGGTTTCACTGGAAAGTTTCACGGGTCAAGGATTCACAGGTAAGTTTCACGGGTAAGTTTTACGGGTATGTTTTACAGGTGACGTTTCACGGGTCAATGTTTCACTGGTAAGTTTCACGGGTCAAGGTTTCACGGGTAAGATTCACGGGTAAGTTTCACGGGTATGTTTCATGGGTGATGTTTCACGGGTCTAGGTTTCACTGGTAAGTTTCACGGGTCAAGGTTTTACGGGTAAGTTTTACGGGTATGTTTCACGGGTGACGTTTCACGGGTCTAGGTTTCACTGGTAAGTTTCACGGGTCAAGGTTTCACGGGTAAGTTTCACGGGTAAGTTTCACGGGTATATTTCACGGGTGACGTTTCACGGGTCTAGGTTTCACTAGTAAGTTTCACGGGTCAAGGTTTCACGGGTAAGTTTCACGGGTAAGTTTCACGGGTATGTTTCACGGGTGACTTTTCACGGGTCTAGGTTTCACTGGTAAGTTTCACGGGTCAAGGTTTCACGGGTAAGTTTTACGGGTAAGTTTCACGGGTATGTTTCACGGGTGACGTTTCACGGGTCTAGGTTTCACTGGTAAGTTTCACGGGTCAAGGTTTTACGGGTAAGTTTCACGGGTAAGTTTCACGGGTATGTTTTACGGGTGACGTTTCACGGGTCTAGGTTTCACTGGTAAGTTTCACGGGTCAAGGTTTCACGGGTAAGTTTTACGGGTAAGTTTCACGGGTAAGTTTCACGGGTATGTTTCACGGGTGACGTTTCATGGGTGACGTTTCACGGGTCTAGGTTTCACTGGTAAGTTTCACGGGTCAAGGTTTTACGGGTAAGTTTCACGGGTAAGTTTTACGCGTAAGTTTCACGGGTGACGTTTCACGGGTCTAGGTTTCACTGGTAAGTTTCACGGGTCAAGGTTTCACGGGTAAGTTTCACGGGTAAGTTTTACGGGTAAGTTTCACGGGTGACGTTTCACGGGTCCAGGTTTCACTGGTAAGTTTCACGGGTCTAGGTTTCACTGGTAAGTTTCACGGGTCAAGGTTTCAGGGGTAAGTTTCACGGGTAAGTTTCACGGGTATGTTTCACGGGTGACGTTTCACGGGTCTAGGTTTCACTGGAAAGTTTCACGGATCAAGGTTTCACGGGTAAGTTTCACGGGTAAGTTTTACGGGTATGTTTTACAGGTGACGTTTCACGGGTCTAGGTTTCACTGGTAAGTTTCACGGGTCAAGGTTTCACGGGTAAGTTTCACGGGTAAGTTTCACGGGTATGTTTCATGGGTGATGTTTCACGGGTCTAGGTTTCACTGGTAAGTTTCACGGGTATGTTTCACGGGTGACGTTTCACGGATCTAGGTTTCACTGGTAAGTTTCACGGGTCAAGGTTTCACGGGTAAGTTTCACGGGTAAGTTTCACGGGTATGTTTCACGGATGACGTTTCACGGGTCTTGGTTTCACTGGTAAGTTTCACGGGTCAAGGTTTCACGGGTAAGTTTCACGGGTAAGTTTTACGGGTATGTTTTACAGGTGACGTTTCACGGGTAAGTTTCACGGGTAAGTTTCACGGGTATGTTTCACGGGTGACGTTTCACGGGTCTTGGTTTCACTGGTAAGTTTCACGGGTCAAGGTTTCACGGGTAAGTTTCACGGGTATGTTTCACGGGTGACGTTTCACGGGTCTAGGTTTCACTGGTAAGTTTCACGGGTCAAGGTTTCACGGGTAAGTTTCACGGGTAAGTTTTACGGGTAAGTTTCACGGGTCTAGGTTTCACTGGTAAGTTTCACGGGTCAAGGTTTCACGGGTAAGTTTCACGGGTAAGTTTCACGGGTATGTTTCACGGGTGACGTTTCACGGGTCTAGGTTTCACTGGAAAGTTTCACGGATCAAGGTTTCACGGGTAAGTTTCACGGGTAAGTTTTACGGGTATGTTTTACAGGTGACGTTTCACGGGTCTAGGTTTCACTTGTAAGTTTCACGGGTCAAGGTTTCACGGGTAAGTTTCACGGGTAAGTTTCACGGGTATGTTTCATGGGTGATGTTTCACGGGTCTAGGTTTTACTGGTAAGTTTCACGGGTCAAGGTTTCACGGGTAAGTTTCACGGGTAAGTTTCACGGGTGACGTTTCACGGGTCTAGGTTTCACTGGTAAGTTTCACGGGTATGTTTCACGGGTGACGTTTCACGGGTCTAGGTTTCACTGGTAAGTTTCACGGGTCAAGGTTTCACGGGTAAGTTTCACGGGTAAGTTTCACGGGTATGTTTCACGGATGACGTTTCACGGGTCTTGGTTTCACTGGTAAGTTTCACGGGTCAAGGTTTCACGGGTAAGTTTCACGGGTAAGTTTTACGGGTATGTTTTACAGGTGACGTTTCACGGGTAAGTTTCACGGGTAAGTTTCACGGTTATGTTTCACGGGTGACGTTTCACGGGTCTAGGTTTCACTGGTAAGTTTCACGGGTCAAGGTTTCACGGGTAAGTTTCACGGGAAAGTTTTACGGGTAAGTTTCACGGGTGACGTTTCACGGGTCTAGGTTTCACTGGAAAGTTTCACGGGTCAAGGATTCACAGGTAAGTTTCACGGGTAAGTTTTACGGGTATGTTTTACAGGTGACGTTTCACGGGTCTAGGTTTCACTGGTAAGTTTCACGGGTCAAGGTTTCACGGGTAAGATTCACGGGTAAGTTTCACGGGTATGTTTCATGGGTGATGTTTCACGGGTCTAGGTTTCACTGGTAAGTTTCACGGGTCAAGGTTTTACGGGTAAGTTTCACGGGTATGTTTCACGGGTGACGTTTCACGGGTCTAGGTTTCACTGGTAAGTTTCACGGGTCAAGGTTTCACGGGTAAGTTTCACGGGTAAGTTTCACGGGTATGTTTCACGGGTATGTTTCACGGGTGACGTTTCACGGGTCTAGGTTTCACTAGTAAGTTTCACGGGTCAAGGTTTCACGGGTAAGTTTCACGGGTAAGTTTCACGGGTATGTTTCACGGGTGACGTTTCACGGGTCTAGGTTTCACTGGTAAGTTTCACGGGTCAAGGTTTCACGGGTAAGTTTTACGGGTAAGTTTCACGGGTATGTTTCACGGGTGACGTTTCACGGGTCTAGGTTTCACTGGTAAGTTTCACGGGTCAAGGTTTCACGGGTAAGTTTCACGGGTAAGTTTCACGGGTATGTTTCACGGGTGACGTTTCACGGGTCTAGGTGTCACTGGTAAGTTTCACGGGTCAAGGCTTAACGGGTAAGTTTCACGGGTAAGTTTCACGGGTCTAGGTTTCACTGGTAAGTTTCACGGGTCAAGGTTTCACGGGTAAGTTTTACGGGTAAGTTTCACGGGTAAGTTTCACGGGTATGTTTCACGGGTGACGTTTCACGGGTCTAGGTTTCACTGGTAAGTTTCACGGGTCAAGGTTTTACGGGTAAGTTTCACGGGTAAGTTTTACGCGTAAGTTTCACGGGTGACGTTTCACGGGTCTAGGTTTCACTAGTAAGTTTCACGGGTCAAGGTTTCACGGGTAAGTTTCACGGGTAAGTTTTACGGGTAAGTTTCACGGGTGACGTTTCACGGGTCTAGGTTTCACTGGTAAGTTTCACGGGTCTAGGTTTCACTGGTAAGTTTCACGGGTCAAGGTTTCACGGGTAAGTTTCACGGGTAAGTTTTACGGGTAAGTTTTACGGGTATGTTTTACAGGTGACGTTTCACGGGTCTAGGTTTCACTGGTAAGTTTCACGGGTCAAGGTTTAACGGGTAAGTTTCACGGGTAAGTTTCACGGGTCTAGGTTTCACTGGTAAGTTTCACGGGTCAAGGTTTCACGGGTAAGTTTTACGGGTAAGTTTCACGGGTAAGTTTCACGGGTATGTTTCACGGGTGACGTTTCACGGGTCTAGGTTTCACTGGTAAGTTTCACGGGTCAAGGTTTTACGGGTAAGTTTCACGGGTAAGTTTTACGCGTAAGTTTCACGGGTGACGTTTCACGGGTCTAGGTTTCACTAGTAAGTTTCACGGGTCAAGGTTTCACGGGTAAGTTTCACGGGTAAGTTTCACGGGTATGTTTCACGGGTGACGTTTCACGGGTCTAGGTTTCACTGGAAAGTTTCACGGATCAAGGTTTCACGGGTAAGTTTCACGGGTAAGTTTCACGGGTAAGTTTTACGGGTATGTTTTACAGGTGACGTTTCACGGGTCTAGGTTTCACTGGTAAGTTTCACGGGTCAAGGTTTCACGGGTAAGTTTCACGGGTAAGTTTCACGGGTATGTTTCATGGGTGATGTTTCACGGGTCTAGGTTTCACTGGTAAGTTTCACGGGTATGTTTCACGGGTGACGTTTCACGGATCTAGGTTTCACTGGTAAGTTTCACGGGTCAAGGTTTCACGGGTAAGTTTCACGGGTAAGTTTCACGGGTATGTTTCACGGATGACGTTTCACGGGTCTTGGTTTCACTGGTAAGTTTCACGGGTCAAGGTTTCACGGGTAAGTTTCACGGGTAAGTTTTACGGGTATGTTTTACAGGTGACGTTTCACGGGTAAGTTTCACGGGTAAGTTTCACGGGTATGTTTCACGGGTGACGTTTCACGGGTCTTGGTTTCACTGGTAAGTTTCACGGGTCAAGGTTTCACGGGTAAGTTTCACGGGTATGTTTCACGGGTGACGTTTCACGGGTCTAGGTTTCACTGGTAAGTTTCACGGGTCAAGGTTTCACGGGTAAGTTTCACGGGTAAGTTTTACGGGTAAGTTTCACGGGTCTAGGTTTCACTGGTAAGTTTCACGGGTCAAGGTTTCACGGGTAAGTTTCACGGGTAAGTTTCACGGGTATGTTTCACGGGTGACGTTTCACGGGTCTAGGTTTCACTGGAAAGTTTCACGGATCAAGGTTTCACGGGTAAGTTTCACGGGTAAGTTTTACGGGTATGTTTTACAGGTGACGTTTCACGGGTCTAGGTTTCACTTGTAAGTTTCACGGGTCAAGGTTTCACGGGTAAGTTTCACGGGTAAGTTTCACGGGTATGTTTCATGGGTGATGTTTCACGGGTCTAGGTTTTACTGGTAAGTTTCACGGGTCAAGGTTTCACGGGTAAGTTTCACGGGTAAGTTTCACGGGTGACGTTTCACGGGTCTAGGTTTCACTGGTAAGTTTCACGGGTATGTTTCACGGGTGACGTTTCACGGGTCTAGGTTTCACTGGTAAGTTTCACGGGTCAAGGTTTCACGGGTAAGTTTCACGGGTAAGTTTCACGGGTATGTTTCACGGATGACGTTTCACGGGTCTTGGTTTCACTGGTAAGTTTCACGGGTCAAGGTTTCACGGGTAAGTTTCACGGGTAAGTTTTACGGGTATGTTTAACAGGTGACGTTTCACGGGTAAGTTTCACGGGTAAGTTTCACGGTTATGTTTCACGGGTGACGTTTCACGGGTCTAGGTTTCACTGGTAAGTTTCACGGGTCAAGGTTTCACGGGTAAGTTTCACGGGAAAGTTTTACGGGTAAGTTTCACGGGTGACGTTTCACGGGTCTAGGTTTCACTGGAAAGTTTCACGGGTCAAGGATTCACAGGTAAGTTTCACGGGTAAGTTTTACGGGTATGTTTTACAGGTGACGTTTCACGGGTCTAGGTTTCACTGGTAAGTTTCACGGGTCAAGGTTTCACGGGTAAGATTCACGGGTAAGTTTCACGGGTATGTTTCATGGGTGATGTTTCACGGGTCTAGGTTTCACTGGTAAGTTTCACGGGTCAAGGTTTTACGGGTAAGTTTCACGGGTATGTTTCACGGGTGACGTTTCACGGGTCTAGGTTTCACTGGTAAGTTTCACGGGTCAAGGTTTCACGGGTAAGTTTCACGGGTAAGTTTCACGGGTATGTTTCACGGGTATGTTTCACGGGTGACGTTTCACGGGTCTAGGTTTCACTAGTAAGTTTCACGGGTCAAGGTTTCACGGGTAAGTTTCACGGGTAAGTTTCACGGGTATGTTTCACGGGTGACGTTTCACGGGTCTAGGTTTCACTGGTAAGTTTCACGGGTCAAGGTTTCACGGGTAAGTTTTACGGGTAAGTTTCACGGGTATGTTTCACGGGTGACGTTTCACGGGTCTAGGTTTCACTGGTAAGTTTCACGGGTCAAGGTTTCACGGGTAAGTTTCACGGGTAAGTTTCACGGGTATGTTTCACGGGTGACGTTTCACGGGTCTAGGTGTCACTGGTAAGTTTCACGGGTCAAGGTTTAACGGGTAAGTTTCACGGGTAAGTTTCACGGGTCTAGGTTTCACTGGTAAGTTTCACGGGTCAAGGTTTCACGGGTAAGTTTTACGGGTAAGTTTCACGGGTAAGTTTCACGGGTATGTTTCACGGGTGACGTTTCACGGGTCTAGGTTTCACTGGTAAGTTTCACGGGTCAAGGTTTTACGGGTAAGTTTCACGGGTAAGTTTTACGCGTAAGTTTCACGGGTGACGTTTCACGGGTCTAGGTTTCACTAGTAAGTTTCACGGGTCAAGGTTTCACGGGTAAGTTTCACGGGTAAGTTTTACGGGTAAGTTTCACGGGTGACGTTTCACGGGTCTAGGTTTCACTGGTAAGTTTCACGGGTCTAGGTTTCACTGGTAAGTTTCACGGGTCAAGGTTTCACGGGTAAGTTTCACGGGTAAGTTTTACGGGTAAGTTTTACGGGTATGTTTTACAGGTGACGTTTCACGGGTCTAGGTTTCACTGGTAAGTTTCACGGGTCAAGGTTTAACGGGTAAGTTTCACGGGTAAGTTTCACGGGTCTAGGTTTCACTGGTAAGTTTCACGGGTCAAGGTTTCACGGGTAAGTTTTACGGGTAAGTTTCACGGGTAAGTTTCACGGGTATGTTTCACGGGTGACGTTTCACGGGTCTAGGTTTCACTGGTAAGTTTCACGGGTCAAGGTTTTACGGGTAAGTTTCACGGGTAAGTTTTACGCGTAAGTTTCACGGGTGACGTTTCACGGGTCTAGGTTTCACTAGTAAGTTTCACGGGTCAAGGTTTCACGGGTAAGTTTCACGGGTAAGTTTCACGGGTATGTTTCACGGGTGACGTTTCACGGGTCTAGGTTTCACTGGAAAGTTTCACGGATCAAGGTTTCACGGGTAAGTTTCACGGGTAAGTTTCACGGGTAAGTTTTACGGGTATGTTTTACAGGTGACGTTTCACGGGTCTAGGTTTCACTGGTAAGTTTCACGGGTCAAGGTTTCACGGGTAAGTTTCACGGGTAAGTTTCACGGGTATGTTTCATGGGTGATGTTTCACGGGTCTAGGTTTTACTGGTAAGTTTCACGGGTCAAGGTTTCACGGGTAAGTTTCACGGGTAAGTTTCACGTGTGACGTTTCACGGGTCTAGGATTCACTGGTAAGTTTCACGGGTATGTTTCACGGGTGACGTTTCACGGGTCTAGGTTTCACTGGTAAGTTTCACGGGTCAAGGTTTCACGGGTAAGTTTCACGGGTAAGTTTCACGGGTAAGTTTCACGGGTATGTTTCACGGATGACGTTTCACGGGTCTTGGTTTCACTGGTAAGTTTCACGGGTCAAGGTTTCACGGGTAAGTTTCACGGGTAAGTTTTACGGGTATGTTTTACAGGTGACGTTTCACGGGTAAGTTTCACGGGTAAGTTTCACGGGTATGTTTCACGGGTGACGTTTCACGGGTCTTGGTTTCACTGGTAAGTTTCACGGGTCAAGGTTTCACGGGTAAGTTTCACGGGTATGTTTCACGGGTGACGTTTCACGGGTCTAGGTTTCACTGGTAAGTTTCACGGGTCAAGGTTTCACGGGTAAGTTTCACGGGTAAGTTTTACGGGTAAGTTTCACGGGTCTAGGTTTCACTGGTAAGTTTCACGGGTCAAGGTTTCACGGGTAAGTTTCACGGGTAAGTTTCACGGGTATGTTTCACGGGTGACGTTTCACGGGTCTAGGTTTCACTGGAAAGTTTCACGGATCAAGGTTTCACGGGTAAGTTTCACGGGTAAGTTTTACGGGTATGTTTTACAGGTGACGTTTCACGGGTCTAGGTTTCACTGGTAAGTTTCACGGGTCAAGGTTTCACGGTTAAGTTTCACGGGTAAGTTTCACGGGTATGTTTCATGGGTGATGTTTCACGGGTCTAGGTTTTACTATTAAGTTTCACGGGTCAAGGTTTCACGGGTAAGTTTCACAGGTAAGTTTCACGGGTAAGTTTTACAGGTAAGTTTCACGGGTGACGTTTCACGGGTCTAGGTTTCACTGGTAAGTTTCACGGGTCAAGGTTTCACAGGTAAGTTTCACGGGTAAGTTTTACGGGTAAGTTTCACGGGTGACGTTTCACGGGTCTAGGTTTCACTGGTAAGTTTCACGGGTCAAGGTTTCACGGGTAAGTTTCACGGGTAAGTTTCACGGGTATGTTTCACGGGTGACGTTTCACGGGTCTAGGTTTCACTGGAAAGTTTCACGGATCAAGGTTTCACGGGTAAGTTTCACGGGTAAGTTTTACGGGTATGTTTTACAGGTGACGTTTCACGGGTCTAGGTTTTACTGGTAAGTTTCACGGGTCAAGGTTTCACGGGGAAGTTTCACGGATAAGTTTCACGGGTGACGTTTCACGGGTCTAGGTTTCACTGGTAAGTTTCACGGGTATGTTTCACGGGTGACGTTTCACGGGTCTAGGTTTCACTGGTAAGTTTCACGGGTCAAGGTTTCACGGGTAAGTTTTACGGGTAAGTTTCACAGGTAAGTTTCACGGGTGACGTTTTACGGGTCTAGGTTTCCCTGGTAAGTTTCACGGGTCAAGGTTTCACGGGTAAGTTTCACAGGTAAGTTTCACGGGTAAGTTTCTCGGGTGACGTTTCACGGGTCTAGGTTTCACTGGTAAGTTTCACGGGTCAAGGTTTCACGGGTAAGTTTCACGGGTAAGTTTCACGGGTCTTGGTTTCACTGGTAAGTTTCACGGGTCAAGGTTTCACGGGTAAGTTTCACTGGTAAGTTTTACGGGTATGTTTTACAGGTGACGTTTCACGGGTAAGTTTCACGGGTGACGTTTCACGGGTCTAGGTTTCACTGGTAAGTTTCACGGGTATGTTTCACGGGTGACATTTCACGGGTCTAGGTTTCACTGGTAAGTTTCACGGGTCAAGGTTTCACGGGTAAGTTTCACGGGTAAGTTTCACGGGTATGTTTCACGGATGACGTTTCACGGGTCTTGGTTTCACTGGTAAGTTTCACGGGTAAGTTTCACGGGTAAGTTTTACGGGTATGTTTTACAGGTGACGTTTCACGGGTAAGTTTCACGGGTAAGTTTCACGGGTGACGTTTCACGGGTCTAGGTTTCACTGGTAAGTTTCACGGGTCAAGGTTTTACGGGTAAGTTTCACGGGTAAGTTTTACGCGTAAGTTTCACGGGTGACGTTTCACGGGTCTAGGTTTCACTGGTAAGTTTCACGGGTCAAGGTTTCACGGGTAAGTTTCACGGGTAAGTTTTACGGGTAAGTTTCACGGGTGACGTTTCACGGGTCTAGGTTTCACTGGTAAGTTTCACGGGTCAAGGTTTCACGGGTAAGTTTCACGGGTATGTTTCACGGGTAAGTTTCACGGGTGACGTTTCACGGGTCTAGGTTTCACTGGTAAGTTTCACGGGTCAAGGATTCACGGGTAAGTTTCACGGGTAAGTTTCACGGGTATGTTTCACGGGTGACGTTTCACGGGTCTTGGTTTCACTGGTAAGTTTCACGGGTCAAGGTTTCACGGGTAAGTTTCACGGGTATGTTTCACGAGTGACGTTTCACGGGTCTAGGTTTCACTGGTAAGTTTCACGGGTCAAGGTTTCACGGGTAAGTTTCACGGGTAAGTTTTACGGGTAAGTTTCACGGGTAAGTTTTACGGGTAAGTTTCACGGGTGACGTTTCACGGGTCTAGGTTTCACTGGTAAGTTTCACGGGTCAAGGTTTCACGGGTAAGTTTCACGGGTAAGTTTCACGGGTATGTTTCATGGGTGATGTTTCACGGGTCTAGGTTTTACTGGTAAGTTTCACGGGTCAAGGTTTCACGGGTAAGTTTCACGGGTAAGTTTCACGGGTGACGTTTCACGGGTCTAGGTTTCACTGGTAAGTTTCACGGGTATGTTTCACGGGTGACGTTTCACGGGTCTATGTTTCACTGGTAAGTTTCACGGGTCAAGGTTTCACGGGTAAGTTTCACGGGTAAGTTTCACGGGTATGTTTCACGGATGACGTTTCACGGGTCTTGGTTTCACTGGTAAGTTTCACGGGTCAAGGTTTCACGGGTAAGTTTCACGGGTAAGTTTTACGGGTATGTTTTACAGGTGACGTTTCACGGGTAAGTTTCACGGGTAAGTTTCACGGGTATGTTTCACGGGTGACGTTTCACGGGTCTTGGTTTCACTGGTAAGTTTCACGGGTCAAGGTTTCACGGGTAAGTTTCACGGGTATGTTTCACGGGTGACGTTTCACGGGTCTAGGTTTCACTGGTAAGTTTCACGGGTCAAGGTTTCACGGGTAAGTTTCACGGGTAAGTTTTACGGGTAAGTTTCACGGGTCTAGGTTTCACTGGTAAGTTTCACGGGTCAAGGTTTCACGGGTAAGTTTCACGGGTAAGTTTCACGGGTATGTTTCACGGGTGACGTTTCACGGGTCTAGGTTTCACTGGAAAGTTTCACGGATCAAGGTTTCACGGGTAAGTTTCACGAGTAAGTTTTACGGGTATGTTTTACAGGTGACGTTTCACGGGTCTAGGTTTCACTTGTAAGTTTCACGGGTCAAGGTTTCACGGGTAAGTTTCACGGGTAAGTTTCACGGGTATGTTTCATGGGTGATGTTTCACGGGTCTAGGTTTTACTGGTAAGTTTCACGGGTCAAGGTTTCACGGGTAAGTTTCACGGGTAAGTTTCACGGGTAAGTTTCACGGGTGACGTTTCACGGGTCTAGGTTTCACTGGTAAGTTTCACGGGTATGTTTCACGGGTGACGTTTCACGGGTCTAGGTTACACTGGTAAGTTTCACGGGTCAAGGTTTCACGGGTAAGTTTCACGGGTAAGTTTCACGGGTATGTTTCACGGATGACGTTTCACGGGTCTTGGTTTCACTGGTAAGTTTCACGGGTCAAGGTTTCACGGGTAAGTTTCACGGGTAAGTTTTACGGGTATGTTTTACAGGTGACGTTTCACGGGTAAGTTTCACGGGTAAGTTTCAAGAGTATGTTTTACGGGTGACGTTTCACGGGTCTAGGTTTCACTGGTAAGTTTCACGGGTCAAGGTTTCACGGGTAAGTTTCACGGGTAAGTTTTACGGGTAAGTTTCACGGGTGACGTTTCACGGGTCTAGGTTTCACTGGAAAGTTTCACGGGTCAAGGATTCACAGGTAAGTTTCACGGGTAAGTTTTACGGGTATGTTTTACAGGTGACGTTTCACGGGTCTAGGTTTCACTGGTAAGTTTCACGGGTCAAGGTTTCACGGGTAAGATTCACGGGTAAGTTTCACGGGTATGTTTCATGGGTGATGTTTCACGGGTCTAGGTTTCACTGGTAAGTTTCACGGGTCAAGGTTTTACGGGTAAGTTTCACGGGTATGTTTCACGGGTGACGTTTCACGGGTCTAGGTTTCACTGGTAAGTTTCACGGGTCAAGGTTTCACGGGTAAGTTTCACGGGTAAGTTTCACGGGTATGTTTCACGGGTGACGTTTCACGGGTCTAGGTTTCACTAGTAAGTTTCACGGGTCAAGGTTTCACGGGTAAGTTTCACGGGTAAGTTTCACGGGTATGTTTCACGGGTGACGTTTCACGGGTCTAGGTTTCACTGGTAAGTTTCACGGGTCAAGGTTTCACGGGTAAGTTTTACGGGTAAGTTTCACGGGTATGTTTCACGGGTGACGTTTCACGGGTCTAGGTTTCACTGGTAAGTTTCACGGGTCAAGGTTTCACGGGTAAGTTTCACGGGTAAGTTTCACGGGTATGTTTCACGGGTGACGTTTCACGGGTCTAGGTTTCACTGGTAAGTTTCACGGGTCAAGGTTTTACGGGTAAGTTTCACGGGTAAGTTTCACGGGTATGTTTCACGCTTGACGTTTCACGGGTCTAGGTTTCACTGGTAAGTTTCACGGGTCAAGGTTTCACGGGTAAGTTTTACGGGTAAGTTTCACGGGTAAGTTTCACGGGTATGTTTCACGGGTAACGTTTCACGGGTCTAGGTTTCACTGGTAAGTTTCACGGGTCAAGGTTTTACGGGTAAGTTTCACGGGTAAGTTTTACGCGTAAGTTTCACGGGTGACGTTTCACGGGTCTAGGTTTCACTGGTAAGTTTCACGGGTCAAGGTTTCACGGGTAAGTTTCACGGGTAAGTTTTACGGGTAAGTTTCACGGGTGACGTTTCACGGGTCTAGGTTTCACTGGTAAGTTTCACGGGTCTAGGTTTCACTGGTAAGTTTCACGGGTCAAGGTTTCACGGGTAAGTTTCACGGGTAAGTTTCACGGGTATGTTTCACGGGTGACGTTTCACGGGTCTAGGTTTCACTGGAAAGTTTCACGGATCAAGGTTTCACGGGTAAGTTTCACGGGTAAGTTTCACGGGTAAGTTTTACGGGTATGTTTTACAGGTGACGTTTCACGGGTCTAGGTTTCACTGGTAAGTTTCACGGGTCAAGGTTTCACGGGTAAGTTTCACGGGTAAGTTTCACGGGTATGTTTCATGGGTGATGTTTCACGGGTCTAGGTTTTACTGGTAAGTTTCACGGGTCAAGGTTTCACGGGTAAGTTTCACGGGTAAGTTTCACGTGTGACGTTTCACGGGTCTAGGATTCACTGGTAAGTTTCACGGGTATGTTTCACGGGTGACGTTTCACGGGTCTAGGTTTCACTGGTAAGTTTCACGGGTCAAGGTTTCACGGGTAAGTTTCACGGGTAAGTTTCACGGGTAAGTTTCACGGGTATGTTTCACGGGTCAAGGTTTCACGGGTAAGTTTCACGGGTAAGTTTTACGGGTATGTTTTACAGGTGACGTTTCACGGGTAAGTTTCACGGGTAAGTTTCACGGGTATGTTTCACGGGTGACGTTTCACGGGTCTTGGTTTCACTGGTAAGTTTCACGGGTCAAGGTTTCACGGGTAAGTTTCACGGGTATGTTTCACGGGTGACGTTTCACGGGTCTAGGTTTCACTGGTAAGTTTCACGGGTCAAGGTTTCACGGGTAAGTTTCACGGGTAAGTTTTACGGGTAAGTTTCACGGGTCTAGGTTTCACTGGTAAGTTTCACGGGTCAAGGTTTCACGGGTAAGTTTCACGGGTAAGTTTCACGGGTATGTTTCACGGGTGACGTTTCACGGGTCTAGGTTTCACTGGAAAGTTTCACGGATCAAGGTTTCACGGGTAAGTTTCACGGGTAAGTTTTACGGGTATGTTTTACAGGTGACGTTTCACGGGTCTAGGTTTTACTGGTAAGTTTCACGGGTCAAGGTTTCACGGGTAAGTTTCACGGGTAAGTTTCACGGGTATGTTTCATGGGTGATGTTTCACGGGTCTAGGTTTTACTGGTAAGTTTCACGGGTCAAGGTTTCACGGGTAAGTTTCACAGGTAAGTTTCACGGGTAAGTTTTACGGGTAAGTTTCACGGGTGACGTTTCACGGGTCTAGGTTTCACTGGTAAGTTTCACGGGTCAAGGTTTCACAGGTAAGTTTCACGGGTAAGTTTTACGGGTAAGTTTCACGGGTGACGTTTTACGGGTCTAGGTTTCACTGGTAAGTTTCACGAGTCAAGGTTTCACGGGTAAGTTTCACGGGTAAGTTTCACGGGTATGTTTCACGGGTGACGTTTCACGGGTCTAGGTTTCACTGGAAAGTTTCACGGATCAAGGTTTCACGGGTAAGTTTCACGGGTAAGTTTTACGGGTATGTTTTACAGGTGACGTTTCACGGGTCTAGGTTTCACTGGTAAGTTTCACGGGTCAAGGTTTCACGGGTAAGTTTCACGGGTAAGTTTCACGGGTATGTTTCATGGGTGATGTTTCACGGGTCTAGGTTTTACTGGTAAGTTTCACGGGTCAAGGTTTCACGGGGAAGTTTCACGGATAAGTTTCACGGGTGACGTTTCACGGGTCTAGGTTTCACTGGTAAGTTTCACGGGTATGTTTCACGGGTGACGTTTAACGGGTCTAGGTTTCACTGGTAAGTTTCACGGGTCAAGGTTTCACGGGTAAGTTTTACGGGTAAGTTTCACAGGTAAGTTTCACGGGTGACGTTTTACGGGTCTAGGTTTCCCTGGTAAGTTTCACGGGTCAAGGTTTCACGGGTAAGTTTCACAGGTAAGTTTCACGGGTAAGTTTCTCGGGTGACGTTTCACGGGTCTAGGTTTCACTGGTAAGTTTCACGGGTCAAGGTTTTACGGGTAAGTTTCACGGGTAAGTTTCACGGGTGACGTTTCACGGGTCTTGGTTTCACTGGTAAGTTTCACGGGTCAAGGTTTCACGGGTAAGTTTCACTGGTAAGTTTTACGGGTATGTTTTACAGGTGACGTTTCACGGGTAAGTTTCACGGGTAAGTTTCACGGGTGACGTTTCACGGGTCTAGGTTTCACTGGTAAGTTTCACGGGTATGTTTCACGGGTGACATTTCACGGGTCTAGGTTTCACTGGTAAGTTTCACGGGTCAAGGTTTCACGGGTAAGTTTCACGGGTAAGTTTCACGGGTATGTTTCACGGATGACGTTTCACGGGTCTTGGTTTCACTGGTAAGTTTCACGGGTAAGTTTCACGGGTAAGTTTTACGGGTATGTTTTACAGGTGACGTTTCACGGGTAAGTTTCACGGGTAAGTTTCACGGGTGACGTTTCACGGGTCTAGGTTTCACTGGTAAGTTTCACCGGTCAAGGTTTTACGGGTAAGTTTCACGGGTAAGTTTTACGCGTAAGTTTCACGGGTGACGTTTCACGGGTCTAGGTTTCACTGGTAAGTTTCACGGGTCAAGGTTTCACGGGTAAGTTTCACGGGTAAGTTTTACGGGTAAGTTTCACGGGTGACGTTTCACGGGTCTAGGTTTCACTGGTAAGTTTCACGGGTCAAGGTTTCACGGGTAAGTTTCACGGGTAAGTTTCACGGGTATGTTTCACGGGTGACGTTTCACGGGTCTAGGTTTCACTGGTAAGTTTCACGGGTCAAGGATTCACGGGTAAGTTTCACGGGTAAGTTTCACGGGTATGTTTCACGGGTGACGTTTCACGGGTCTTGGTTTCACTGGTAAGTTTCACGGGTCAAGGTTTCACGGGTAAGTTTCACGGGTATGTTTCACGAGTGACGTTTCACGGGTCTAGGTTTCACTGGTAAGTTTCACGGGTCAAGGTTTCACGGGTAAGTTTCACGGGTAAGTTTTACGGGTAAGTTTCACGGGTAAGTTTTACGGGTAAGTTTCACGGGTGACGTTTCACGGGTCTAGGTTTCACTGGTAAGTTTCACGGGTCAAGGTTTCACGGGTAAGTTTCACGGGTAAGTTTCACGGGTATGTTTCACGGGTGACGTTTCACGGGTCTAGGTTTCACTGGAAAGTTTCACGGATCAAGGTTTCACGGGTAAGTTTCACGGGTAAGTTTTACGGGTATGTTTTACAGGTGACGTTTCACGGGTCTAGGTTTCACTGGTAAGTTTCACGGGTCAAGGTTTCACGGGTAAGTTTCACGGGTAAGTTTCACGGGTATGTTTCATGGGTGATGTTTCACGGGTCTAGGTTTTACTGGTAAGTTTCACGGGTCAAGGTTTCACGGGTAAGTTTCACGGGTAAGTTTCACGGGTGACGTTTCACGGGTCTAGGTTTCACTGGTAAGTTTCACGGGTATGTTTCACGGGTGACGTTTCGCGGGTCTAGGTTTCACTGGTAAGTTTCACGGGTCAAGGTTTCACGGGTAAGTTTCACGGGTAAGTTTCACGGGTATGTTTCACGGATGACGTTTCACGGGTCTTGGTTTCACTGGTAAGTTTCACGGGTCAAGGTTTCACGGGTAAGTTTCACGGGTAAGTTTCACGGGTATGTTTCACGGGTGACGTTTCACGGGTCTAGGTTTCACTGGAAAGTTTCACGGATCAAGGTTTCATGGGTAAGTTTCACGGGTAAGTTTTACGGGTATGTTTTACAGGTGACGTTTCACGGGTCTAGGTTTCACTGGTAAGTTTCACGGGTCAAGGTTTCACGGGTAAGTTTCTCGGGTAAGTTTCACGGGTATGTTTCATGGGTGATGTTTCACGGGTCTAGGTTTTACTGGTAAGTTTCACGGGTCAAGGTTTCACGGGTAAGTTTCACAGGTAAGTTTCACGGGTAAGTTTTACGGGTAAGTTTCACGGGTGACGTTTCACGGGTCTAGGTTTCACTGGTAAGTTTCACGGGTCAAGGTTTCACAGGTAAGTTTCACGGGTAAGTTTTACGGGTAAGTTTCACGGGTGACGTTTCACGGGTCTAGGTTTCACTGGTAAGTTTCACGGGTCAAGGTTTCACGGGTAAGTTTCACGGGTAAGTTTCACGGGTATGTTTCACGGGTGACGTTTCACGGGTCTAGGTTTCACTGGAAAGTTTCACGGATCAAGGTTTCACGGGTAAGTTTCACGGGTAAGTTTTACGGGTATGTTTTACAGGTGACGTTTCACGGGTCTAGGTTTCACTGGTAAGTTTCACGGGTCAAGGTTTCACGGGTAAGTTTCACGGGTAAGTTTCACGGGTATGTTTCATGGGTGATGTTTCACGGGTCTAGGTTTTACTGGTAAGTTTCACGGGTCAAGGTTTCACGGGGAAGTTTCACGGATAAGTTTCACGGGTGACGTTTCACGGGTCTAGGTTTCACTGGTAAGTTTCACGGGTATGTTTCACGGGTGACGTTTCACGGGTCTAGGTTTCACTGGTAAGTTTCACGGGTCAAGGTTTCACGGGTAAGTTTTACGGGTAAGTTTCACAGGTAAGTTTCACGGGTGACGTTTTACGGGTCTAGGTTTCCCTGGTAAGTTTCACGGGTCAAGGTTTCACGGGTAAGTTTCACAGGTAAGTTTCACGGGTAAGTTTCTCGGGTGACGTTTCACGGGTCTAGGTTTCACTGGTAAGTTTCACGGGTCAAGGTTTCACGGGTAAGTTTCACGGGTAAGTTTCACGGGTGACGTTTCACGGGTCTTGGTTTCACTGGTAAGTTTCACGGGTCAAGGTTTCACGGGTAAGTTTCACTGGTAAGTTTTACGGGTATGTTTTACAGGTGACGTTTCACGGGTAAGTTTCACGGGTAAGTTTCACGGGTGACGTTTCACGGGTCTAGGTTTCACTGGTAAGTTTCACGGGTATGTTTCACGGGTGACATTTCACGGGTCTAGGTTTCACTGGTAAGTTTCACGGGTCAAGGTTTCACGGGTAAGTTTCACGGGTAAGTTTCACGGGTATGTTTCACGGATGACGTTTCACGGGTCTTGGTTTCACTGGTAAGTTTCACGGGTAAGTTTCACGGGTAAGTTTTACGGGTATGTTTTACAGGTGACGTTTCACGGGTAAGTTTCACGGGTAAGTTTCACGGGTGACGTTTCACGGGTCTAGGTTTCACTGGTAAGTTTCACCGGTCAAGGTTTTACGGGTAAGTTTCACGGGTAAGTTTTACGCGTAAGTTTCACGGGTGACGTTTCACGGGTCTAGGTTTCACTGGTAAGTTTCACGGGTCAAGGTTTCACGGGTAAGTTTCACGGGTAAGTTTTACGGGTAAGTTTCACGGGTGACGTTTCACGGGTCTAGGTTTCACTGGTAAGTTTCACGGGTCAAGGTTTCACGGGTAAGTTTCACGGGTAAGTTTCACGGGTATGTTTCACGGGTGACGTTTCACGGGTCTAGGTTTCACTGGTAAGTTTCACGGGTCAAGGATTCACGGGTAAGTTTCACGGGTAAGTTTCACGGGTATGTTTCACGGGTGACGTTTCACGGGTCTTGGTTTCACTGGTAAGTTTCACGGGTCAAGGTTTCACGGGTAAGTTTCACGGGTATGTTTCTCGAGTGACGTTTCACGGGTCTAGGTTTCACTGGTAAGTTTCACGGGTCAAGGTTTCACGGGTAAGTTTCACGGGTAAGTTTTACGGGTAAGTTTCACGGGTAAGTTTTACGGGTAAGTTTCACGGGTGACGTTTCACGGGTCTAGGTTTCACTGGTAAGTTTCACGGGTCAAGGTTTCACGGGTAAGTTTCACGGGTAAGTTTCACGGGTATGTTTCACGGGTGACGTTTCACGGGTCTAGGTTTCACTGGAAAGTTTCACGGATCAAGGTTTCACGGGTAAGTTTCACGGGTAAGTTTTACGGGTATGTTTTACAGGTGACGTTTCACGGGTCTAGGTTTCACTGGTAAGTTTCACGGGTCAAGGTTTCACGGGTAAGTTTCACGGGTAAGTTTCACGGGTATGTTTCATGGGTGATGTTTCACGGGTCTAGGTTTTACTGGTAAGTTTCACGGGTCAAGGTTTCACGGGTAAGTTTCACGGGTAAGTTTCACGGGTGACGTTTCACGGGTCTAGGTTTCACTGGTAAGTTTCACGGGTATGTTTCACGGGTGACGTTTCGCGGGTCTAGGTTTCACTGGTAAGTTTCACGGGTCAAGGTTTCACGGGTAAGTTTCACGGGTAAGTTTTACGGGTATGTTTTACAGGTGACGTTTCACGGGTCTAGGTTTCACTGGTAAGTTTCACGGGTCAAGGTTTCACGGGTAAGTTTCACGGGTAAGTTTCACGGGTATGTTTCATGGGTGATGTTTCACGGGTCTAGGTTTTACTGGTAAGTTTCACGGGTCAAGGTTTCACGGGGAAGTTTCACGGATAAGTTTCACGGGTGACGTTTCACGGGTCTAGGTTTCACTGGTAAGTTTCACGGGTATGTTTCACGGGTGACGTTTCACGGGTCTAGGTTTCACTGGTAAGTTTCACGGGTCAAGGTTTCACGGGTAAGTTTTACGGGTAAGTTTCACAGGTAAGTTTCACGGGTGACGTTTTACGGGTCTAGGTTTCCCTGGTAAGTTTCACGGGTCAAGGTTTCACGGGTAAGTTTCACAGGTAAGTTTCACGGGTAAGTTTCTCGGGTGACGTTTCACGGGTCTAGGTTTCACTGGTAAGTTTCACAGGTCAAGGTTTCACGGGTAAGTTTCACGGGTAAGTTTCACGGGTGACGTTTCACGGGTCTTGGTTTCACTGGTAAGTTTCACGGGTCAAGGTTTCACGGGTAAGTTTCACTGGTAAGTTTTACGGGTATGTTTTACAGGTGACGTTTCACGGGTAAGTTTCACGGGTAAGTTTCACGGGTGACGTTTCACGGGTCTAGGTTTCACTGGTAAGTTTCACGGGTATGTTTCACGGGTGACATTTCACGGGTCTAGGTTTCACTGGTAAGTTTCACGGGTCAAGGTTTCACGGGTAAGTTTCACGGGTAAGTTTCACGGGTATGTTTCACGGATGACGTTTCACGGGTCTTGGTTTCACTGGTAAGTTTCACGGGTAAGTTTCACGGGTAAGTTTTACGGGTATGTTTTACAGGTGACGTTTCACGGGTAAGTTTCACGGGTAAGTTTCACGGGTGACGTTTCACGGGTCTAGGTTTCACTGGTAAGTTTCACGGGTCAAGGTTTTACGGGTAAGTTTCACGGGTAAGTTTTACGCGTAAGTTTCACGGGTGACGTTTCACGGGTCTAGGTTTTACTGGTAAGTTTCACGGGTCAAGGTTTCACGGGTAAGTTTCACGGGTAAGTTTTACGGGTAAGTTTCACGGGTGACGTTTCACGGGTCTAGGTTGCACTGGTAAGTTTCACGGGTCAAGGTTTCACGGGTAAGTTTCACGGGTAAGTTTCACGGGTATGTTTCACGGGTGACGTTTCACGGGTCTAGGTTTCACTGGTAAGTTTCACGGGTCAAGGATTCACGGGTAAGTTTCACGGGTATGTTTCACGGGTGACGTTTCACGGGTCTTGGTTTCACTGGTAAGTTTCACGGGTCAAGGTTTTACGGGTAAGTTTCACGGGTATGTTTCACGAGTGACGTTTCACGGGTCTAGGTTTCACTGGTAAGTTTCACGGGTCCAGGTTTCACGGGTAAGTTTCACGGGTAAGTTTTACGGGTAAGTTTCACGGGTAAGTTTTACGGGTAAGTTTCACGGGTGACGTTTCACGGGTCTAGGTTTCACTGGTAAGTTTCACGGGTCAAGGTTTCACGGGTAAGTTTCACGGGTAAGTTTCACGGGTAAGTTTCACGGGTATGTTTCACGGGTGACGTTTCACGGGTCTAGGTTTCACTGGAAAGTTTCACGGATCAAGGTTTCACGGGTAAGTTTCACGGGTAAGTTTTACGGGTATGTTTTACAGGTGACGTTTCACGGGTCTAGGTTTCACTGGTAAGTTTCACGGGTCAAGGTTTCACGGGTAAGTTTCACGGGTAAGTTTCACGGGTATGTTTCATGGGTGATGTTTCACGGGTCTAGGTTTTACTGGTAAGTTTCACGGGTCAAGGTTTCACGGGTAAGTTTCACGGGTAAGTTTCACGGGTGACGTTTCACGGGTCTAGGTTTCACTGGTAAGTTTCACGGGTATGTTTCACGGGTGACGTTTCACGGGTCTAGGTTTCACTGGTAAGTTTCACGGGTCAAGGTTTCACGGGTAAGTTTCACGGGTATGTTTCACGGATGACGTTTCACGGGTCTTGGTTTCACTGGTAAGTTTCACGGGTCAAGGTTTCACGGGTAAGTTTCACGGGTAAGTTTTACGGGTATGTTTTACAGGTGACGTTTCACGGGTAAGTTTCACGGGTAAGTTTCACGGGTATGTTTCACGGGTGACGTTTCACGGGTCTAGGTTTCACTGGTAAGTTTCACGGGTCAAGGTTTCACGGGTAAGTTTCACGGGTAAGTTTTACGGGTAAGTTTCACGGGTGACGTTTCACGGGTCTAGGTTTCACTGGAAAGTTTCACGGGTCAAGGATTCACGGGTAAGTTTCACGGGTAAGTTTTACGGGTATGTTTTACAGGTGACGTTTCACGGGTCTAGGTTTCACTGGTAAGTTCCACGGGTCAAGGTTTCACGGGTAAGATTCACGGGTAAGTTTCACGGGTATGTTTCATGGGTGATGTTTCACGGGTCTAGGTTTCACTGGTAAGTTTCACGGGTCAAGGTTTTACGGGTAAGTTTCACGGGTAAGTTTCACGGGTATGTTTCACGGGTGACGTTTCACGGGTCTAGGTTTCACTGGTAAGTTTCACGGGTCAAGGTTTCACGGGTAAGTTTCACGGGTAAGTTTCACGGGTATGTTTCACGGGTGACGTTTCACGGGTCTAGGTTTCACTAGTAAGTTTCACGGGTCAAGGTTTCACGGGTAAGATTCACGGGTAAGTTTCACGGGTATGTTTCACGGGTGACGTTTCCCGGGTCTAGGTTTCACTGGTAAGTTTCACGGGTCAAGGTTTTACGGGTAAGTTTCACGGGTAAGTTTCACGGGTATGTTTCACGGGTGACGTTTCACGGGTCTAGGTTTCACTGGTAAGTTTCACGGGTCAAGGTTTCACGGGTAAGTTTCACGGGTAAGTTTCACGGGTATGTTTCACGGGTGACGTTTCACGGGTCTAGGTTTCACTGGTAAGTTTCACGGGTCAAGGTTTTACGGGTAAGTTTCACGGGTAAGTTTCACGGGTATGTTTCACGGGTGACGTTTCACGGGTCTAGGTTTCACTGGTAAGTTTCACGGGTCAAGGTTTTACGGGTAAGTTTCACGGGTAAGTTTCACGGGTATGTTTCACGGGTGACGTTTCACGGGTCTAGGTTTCACTGGTAAGTTTCACGGGTCAAGGTTTCACGGGTAAGTTTCACGGGTAAGTTTCACGGGTAAGTTTCACGGGTATGTTTCACGGGTGACGTTTCACGGGTCTAGGTTTCACTGGTAAGTTTCACGGGTCAAGGTTTTACGGGTAAGTTTCACGGGTAAGTTTCACGGGTATGTTTCACGGGTGACGTTTCACGGGTCTAGGTTTCACTGGTAAGTTTCACGGGTCAAGGTTTCACGGGTAAGTTTCACGGGTAAGTTTCACGGGTATGTTTCATGGGTGATGTTTCACGGGTCTAGGTTTTACTGGTAAGTTTCACGGGTCAAGGTTTCACGGGGAAGTTTCACGGATAAGTTTCACGGGTGACGTTTCACGGGTCTAGGTTTCACTGGTAAGTTTCACGGGTATGTTTCACGGGTGACGTTTCACGGGTCTAGGTTTCACTGGGAAGTTTCACGGGTCAAGGTTTCACGGGTAAGTTTTACGGGTAAGTTTCACAGGTAAGTTTCACGGGTGACGTTTTACGGGTCTAGGTTTCCCTGGTAAGTTTCACGGGTCAAGGTTTCACGGGTAAGTTTCACAGGTAAGTTTCACGGGTAAGTTTCTCGGGTGACGTTTCACGGGTCTAGGTTTCACTGGTAAGTTTCACGGGTCAAGGTTTCACGGGTAAGTTTCACGGGTAAGTTTCACGGGTGACGTTTCACGGGTCTTGGTTTCACTGGTAAGTTTCACGGGTCAAGGTTTCACGGGTAAGTTTCACTGGTAAGTTTTACGGGTATGTTTTACAGGTGACGTTTCACGGGTAAGTTTCACGGGTAAGTTTCACGGGTGACGTTTCACGGGTCTAGGTTTCACTGGTAAGTTTCACGGGTATGTTTCACGGGTGACATTTCACGGGTCTAGGTTTCACTGGTAAGTTTCACGGGTCAAGGTTTCACGGGTAAGTTTCACGGGTAAGTTTCACGGGTATGTTTCACGGATGACGTTTCACGGGTCTTGGTTTCACTGGTAAGTTTCACGGGTAAGTTTCACGGGTAAGTTTTACGGGTATGTTTTACAGGTGACGTTTCACGGGTAAGTTTCACGGGTAAGTTTCACGGGTGACGTTTCACGGGTCTAGGTTTCACTGGTAAGTTTCACGGGTCAAGGTTTTACGGGTAAGTTTCACGGGTAAGTTTTACGCGTAAGTTTCACGGGTGACGTTTCACGGGTCTAGGTTTCACTGGTAAGTTTCACGGGTCAAGGTTTCACGGGTAAGTTTCACGGGTAAGTTTTACGGGTAAGTTTCACGGGTGACGTTTCACGGGTCTAGGTTTCACTGGTAAGTTTCACGGGTCAAGGTTTCACGGGTAAGTTTCACGGGTAAGTTTCACGGGTATGTTTCACGGGTGACGTTTCACGGGTCTAGGTTTCACTGGTAAGTTTCACGGGTCAAGGATTCACGGGTAAGTTTCACGGGTAAGTTTCACGGGTATGTTTCACGGGTGACGTTTCACGGGTCTTGGTTTCACTGGTAAGTTTCACGGGTCAAGGTTTCACGGGTAAGTTTCACGGGTATGTTTCACGAGTGACGTTTCACGGGTCTAGGTTTCACTGGTAAGTTTCACGGGTCAAGGTTTCACGGGTAAGTTTCACGGGTAAGTTTTACGGGTAAGTTTCACGGGTAAGTTTTACGGGTAAGTTTCACGGGTGACGTTTCACGGGTCTAGGTTTCACTGGTAAGTTTCACGGGTCAAGGTTTCACGGGTAAGTTTCACGGGTAAGTTTCACGGGTATGTTTCACGGGTGACGTTTCACGGGTCTAGGTTTCACTGGAAAGTTTCACGGATCAAGGTTTAACGGGTAAGTTTCACGGGTAAGTTTTACGGGTATGTTTTACAGGTGACGTTTCACGGGTCTAGGTTTCACTGGTAAGTTTCACGGGTCAAGGTTTCACGGGTAAGTTTCACGGGTAAGTTTCACGGGTATGTTTCATGGGTGATGTTTCACGGGTCTAGGTTTTACTGGTAAGTTTCACGGGTCAAGGTTTCACGGGTAAGTTTCACGGGTAAGTTTCACGGGTGACGTTTCACGGGTCTAGGTTTCACTGGTAAGTTTCACGGGTATGTTTCACGGGTGACGTTTCGCGGGTCTAGGTTTCACTGGTAAGTTTCACGGGTCAAGGTTTCACGGGTAAGTTTCACGGGTAAGTTTCACGGGTATGATTCACGGATGACGTTTCACGGGTCTTGGTTTCACTGGTAAGATTCACGGGTCAAGGTTTCACGGGTAAGTTTCACGGGTAAGTTTCACGGGTATGTTTCACGGGTGACGTTTCACGGGTCTAGGTTTCACTGGAAAGTTTCACGGATCAAGGTTTCACGGGTAAGTTTCACGGGTAAGTTTTACGGGTATGTTTTACAGGTGACGTTTCACGGGTCTAGGTTTCACTGGTAAGTTTCACGGGTCAAGGTTTCACGGGTAAGTTTCACGGGTAAGTTTCACGGGTATGTTTCATGGGTGATGTTTCACGGGTCTAGGTTTTACTGGTAAGTTTCACGGGTCAAGGTTTCACGGGTAAGTTTCACAGGTAAGTTTCACGGGTAAGTTTTACGGGTAAGTTTCACGGGTGACGTTTCACGGGTCTAGGTTTCACTGGTAAGTTTCACGGGTCAAGGTTTCACAGGTAAGTTTCACGGGTAAGTTTTACGGGTAAGTTTCACGGGTGACGTTTCACGGGTCTAGGTTTCACTGGTAAGTTTCACGGGTCAAGGTTTCACGGGTAAGTTTCACGGGTAAGTTTCACGGGTATGTTTCACGGGTGACGTTTCACGGGTCTAGGTTTCACTGGAAAGTTTCACGGATCATGGTTTCACGGGTAAGTTTCACGGGTAAGTTTTACGGGTATGTTTTACAGGTGACGTTTCACGGGTCTAGGTTTCACTGGTAAGTTTCACGGGTCAAGGTTTCACGGGTAAGTTTCACGGGTAAGTTTCACGGGTATGTTTCATGGGTGATGTTTCACGGGTCTAGGTTTTACTGGTAAGTTTCACGGGTCAAGGTTTCACGGGGAAGTTTCACGGATAAGTTTCACGGGTGACGTTTCACGGGTCTAGGTTTCACTGGTAAGTTTCACGGGTATGTTTCACGGGTGACGTTTCACGGGTCTAGGTTTCACTGGTAAGTTTCACGGGTCAAGGTTTCACGGGTAAGTTTTACGGGTAAGTTTCACAGGTAAGTTTCACGGGTGACGTTTTACGGGTCTAGGTTTCCCTGGTAAGTTTCACGGGTCAAGGTTTCACGGGTAAGTTTCACAGGTAAGTTTCACGGGTAAGTTTCTCGGGTGACGTTTCACGGGTCTAGGTTTCACTGGTAAGTTTCACGGGTCAAGGTTTTACGGGTAAGTTTCACGGGTAAGTTTCACGGGTGACGTTTCACGGGTCTTGGTTTCACTGGTAAGTTTCACGGGTCAAGGTTTCACGGGTAAGTTTCACTGGTAAGTTTTACGGGTATGTTTTACAGGTGACGTTTCACGGGTAAGTTTCACGGGTAAGTTTCACGGGTGACGTTTCACGGGTCTAGGTTTCACTGGTAAGTTTCACGGGTATGTTTCACGGGTGACATTTCACGGGTCTAGGTTTCACTGGTAAGTTTCACGGGTCAAGGTTTCACGGGTAAGTTTCACGGGTAAGTTTCACGGGTATGTTTCACGGATGACGTTTCACGGGTCTTGGTTTCACTGGTAAGTTTCACGGGTAAGTTTCACGGGTAAGTTTTACGGGTATGTTTTACAGGTGACGTTTCACGGGTAAGTTTCACGGGTAAGTTTCACGGGTGACGTTTCACGGGTCTAGGTTTCACTGGTAAGTTTCACGGGTCAAGGTTTTACGGGTAAGTTTCACGGGTAAGTTTTACGCGTAAGTTTCACGGGTGACGTTTCACGGGTCTAGGTTTCACTGGTAAGTTTCACGGGTCAAGGTTTCACGGGTAAGTTTCACGGGTAAGTTTTACGGGTAAGTTTCACGGGTGACGTTTCACGGGTCTAGGTTTCACTGGTAAGTTTCACGGGTCAAGGTTTCACGGGTAAGTTTCACGGGTAAGTTTCACGGGTATGTTTCACGGGTGACGTTTCACGGGTCTAGGTTTCACTGGTAAGTTTCACGGGTCAAGGATTCACGGGTAAGTTTCACGGGTATGTTTCACGGGTGACGTTTCACGGGTCTTGGTTTCACTGGTAAGTTTCACGGGTCAAGGTTTTACGGGTAAGTTTCACGGGTATGTTTCACGAGTGACGTTTCACGGGTCTAGGTTTCACTGGTAAGTTTCACGGGTCCAGGTTTCACGGGTAAGTTTCACGGGTAAGTTTTACGGGTAAGTTTCACGGGTAAGTTTTACGGGTAAGTTTCACGGGTGACGTTTCACGGGTCTAGGTTTCACTGGTAAGTTTCACGGGTCAAGGTTTCACGGGTAAGTTTCACGGGTAAGTTTCACGGGTAAGTTTCACGGGTATGTTTCACGGGTGACGTTTCACGGGTCTAGGTTTCACTGGAAAGTTTCACGGATCAAGGTTTCACGGGTAAGTTTCACGGGTAAGTTTTACGGGTATGTTTTACAGGTGACGTTTCACGGGTCTAGGTTTCACTGGTAAGTTTCACGGGTCAAGGTTTCACGGGTAAGTTTCACGGGTAAGTTTCACGGGTATGTTTCATGGGTGATGTTTCACGGGTCTAGGTTTTACTGGTAAGTTTCACGGGTCAAGGTTTCACGGGTAAGTTTCACGGGTAAGTTTCACGGGTGACGTTTCACGGGTCTAGGTTTCACTGGTAAGTTTCACGGGTATGTTTCACGGGTGACGTTTCACGGGTCTAGGTTTCACTGGTAAGTTTCACGGGTCAAGGTTTCACGGGTAAGTTTCACGGGTAAGTTTCACGGGTATGTTTCACGGATGACGTTTCACGGGTCTTGGTTTCACTGGTAAGTTTCACGGGTCAAGGTTTCACGGGTAAGTTTCACGGGTAAGTTTTACGTGTATGTTTTACAGGTGACGTTTCACGGGTAAGTTTCACGGGTAAGTTTCACGGGTATGTTTCACGGGTGACGTTTCACGGGTCTAGGTTTCACTGGTAAGTTTCACGGGTCAAGGTTTCACGGGTAAGTTTCACGGGTAAGTTTTACGGGTAAGTTTCACGGGTGACGTTTCACGGGTCTAGGTTTCACTGGAAAGTTTCACGGGTCAAGGATTCACGGGTAAGTTTCACGGGTAAGTTTTACGGGTATGTTTTACAGGTGACGTTTCACGGGTCTAGGTTTCACTGGTAAGTTTCACGGGTCAAGGTTTCACGGGTAAGATTCACGGGTAAGTTTCACGGGTATGTTTCATGGGTGATGTTTCACGGGTCTAGGTTTCACTGGTAAGTTTCACGGGTCAAGGTTTTACGGGTAAGTTTCACGGGTAAGTTTCACGGGTATGTTTCACGGGTGACGTTTCACGGGCCTAGGTTTCACTGGTAAGTTTCACGGGTCAAGGTTTCACGGGTAAGTTTCACGGGTAAGTTTCACGGGTATGTTTCACGGGTGACGTTTCACGGGTCTAGGTTTCACTAGTAAGTTTCACGGGTCAAGGTTTCACGGGTAAGATTCACGGGTAAGTTTCACGGGTATGTTTCACGGGTGACGTTTCCCGGGTCTAGGTTTCACTGGTAAGTTTCACGGGTCAAGGTTTTACGGGTAAGTTTCACGGGTAAGTTTCACGGGTATGTTTCACGGGTGACGTTTCACGGGTCTAGGTTTCACTGGTAAGTTTCACGGGTCAAGGTTTCACGGGTAAGTTTCACGGGTAAGTTTCACGGGTATGTTTCACGGGTGACGTTTCACGGGTCTAGGTTTCACTGGTAAGTTTCACGGGTCAAGGTTTTACGGGTAAGTTTCACGGGTAAGTTTCACGGGTATGTTTCACGGGTGACGTTTCACGGGTCTAGGTTTCACTGGTAAGTTTCACGGGTCAAGGTTTCACGGGTAAGTTTCACGGGTAAGTTTTACGGGTAAGTTTCACGGGTGACGTTTCACGGGTGACGTTTCACGGGTGACGTTTCACGGGTCTAGGTTTCACTGGTAAGTTTCACGGGTCAAGGTTTCACGGGTAAGTTTCACGGGTAAGTTTCACGGGTATGTTTCACGGGTGACGTTTCACGGGTCTAGGTTTCACTGGAAAGTTTCACGGGTCAAGGTTTCACGGGTAAGTTTCACGGGTAAGTTTTACGGGTATGTTTTACAGGCGACGTTTCACGGGTCTAGGTTTCACTGGTAAGTTTCACGGGTCTAGGTTTCACGGGTAAGTTTCACGGGTAAGTTTCACGGGTATGTTTCATGGGTGATGTTTCACGGGTCTAGGTTTCACTGGTAAGTTTAACGGGTCAAGGTTTCACGGGTAAGTTTCACGGGTATGTTTCACGGGTGACGTTTCACGGGTAAGTTTTACGCGTAAGTTTCACGGGTGACGTTTCACGGGTCTAGGTTTCACTGGTAAGTTTCACGGGTCAAGGTTTCACGGGTAAGTTTCACGGGTATGTTTCACGGGTGACGTTTCACGGGTCAAGGTTTCACTGGTAAGTTTCACGAGTCAAGGTTTCACGGGTAAGTTTTACGGGTAAGTTTTACGGGTAAGTTTCACGGGTGACGTTTCACGGGTCTAGGTTTCACTGGTAAGTTTCACGGGTCAAGGTTTCACGGGTAAGTTTCACGGGTAAGTTTCACGGGTATGTTTCACGGGTGACGTTTCACGGGTCTAGGTTTCACTGGAAAGTTTCACGGGTCAAGGTTTCACGGGTAAGTTTCACGGGTAAGTTTCACGGGTAAGTTTTACGGGTATGTTTTACAGGTGACGTTTCACGGGTCTAGGTTTCACTGGTAAGTTTCATGGGTCAAGGTTTCACGGGTAAGTTTCACGGGTAAGTTTCACAGGTATGTTTCATTGGTGATGTTTCACGGGTCTAGGTTTTACTGGTAAGTTTCACGGGTCAAGGTTTCACGGGTAAGTTTCACGGGTAAGTTTCACGGGTGACGTTTTACGGGTTTAGGTTTCACTGGTAAGTTTCACGGGTATGTTTCACGGCTGACGTTTCACGGGTCTAGGTTTCACTGGTAAGTTTCACGGGTCAAGGTTTCACGGGTAAGTTTCACGGGTAAGTTTCACGGGTATGTTTCACGGATGACGTTTCACGGGTCTTGGTTTCACTGGTAAGTTTCACGGGTCAAGGTTTCACGGGTAAGTTTCACGGGTAAGTTTTACGGGTATGTTTTACAGGTGACGTTTCACGGGTAAGTTTCACGGGTAAGTTTCACGGGTATGTTTCACGGGTGACGTTTCACGGGTCTAGGTTTCACTGGTAAGTTTCACGGGTCAAGGTTTTACGGGTAAGTTTCACGGGTAAGTTTTACGGGTAAGTTTCACGGGTGACGTTTCACGGGTCTAGGTTTCACTGGAAAGTTTCACGGGTCAAGGATTCACGGGTAAGTTTCACGGGTAAGTTTTACGGGTATGTTTTACAGGTGACGTTTCACGGGTAAGTTTCACGGGTAAGTTTCACGGGTATGTTTCACGGGTGACGTTTCACGGGTCTAGGTTTCACTGGTAAGTTTCACGGGTCAAGGTTTCACGGGTAAGTTTCACGGGTAAGTTTTACGGGTAAGTTTCACGGGTGACGTTTCACGGGTCTAGGTTTCACTGGAAAGTTTCACGGGTCAAGGATTCACGGGTAAGTTTCACGGGTAAGTTTTACGGGTATGTTTTACAGGTGACGTTTCACGGGTCTAGGTTTCACTGGTAAGTTTCACGGGTCAAGGTTTCACGGGTAAGATTCACGGGTAAGTTTCACGGGTATGTTTCATGGGTGATGTTTCACGGGTCTAGGTTTCACTGGTAAGTTTCACGGGTCAAGGTTTTACGGGTAAGTTTCACGGGTAAGTTTCACGGGTATGTTTCACGGGTGACGTTTCACGGGTCTAGGTTTCACTGGTAAGTTTCACGGGTCAAGGTTTCACGGGTAAGTTTCACGGGTAAGTTTCACGGGTATGTTTCACGGGTGACGTTTCACGGGTCTAGGTTTCACTAGTAAGTTTCACGGGTCAAGGTTTCACGGGTAAGATTCACGGGTAAGTTTCACGGGTATGTTTCACGGGTGACGTTTCCCGGGTCTAGGTTTCACTGGTAAGTTTCACGGGTCAAGGTTTTACGGGTAAGTTTCACGGGTAAGTTTCACGGGTATGTTTCACGGGTGACGTTTCACGGGTCTAGGTTTCACTGGTAAGTTTCACGGGTCAAGGTTTCACGGGTAAGTTTCACGGGTAAGTTTCACGGGTATGTTTCACGGGTGACGTTTCACGGGTCTAGGTTTCACTGGTAAGTTTCACGGGTCAAGGTTTTACGGGTAAGTTTCACGGGTAAGTTTCACGGGTATGTTTCACGGGTGACGTTTCACGGGTCTAGGTTTCACTGGTAAGTTTCACGGGTCAAGGTTTCACGGGAAAGTTTCACGGGTAAGTTTTACGGGTAAGTTTCACGGGTGACGTTTCACGGGTGACGTTTCACGGGTGACGTTTCACGGGTCTAGGTTTCACTGGTAAGTTTCACGGGTCAAGGTTTCACGGGTCAAGGTTTCACGGGTAAGTTTCACGGGTATGTTTCACGGGTGACGTTTCACGGGTCTAGGTTTCACTGGTAAGTTTCACGGGTCAAGGTTTCACGGGTAAGTTTCACGGGTAAGTTTTACGGGTAAGTTTCACGGGTGACGTTTCACGGGTCTAGGTTTCACTGGTAAGTTTCACGGGTCAAGGTTTCACGGGTAAGTTTCACGGGTAAGTTTCACGGGTATGTTTCACGGGTGACGTTTCACGGGTCTAGGTTTCACTGGAAAGTTTCACGGGTCAAGGTTTCACGGGTAAGTTTCACGGGTAAGTTTCACGGGTAAGTTTTACGGGTATGTTTTACAGGTGACGTTTCACGGGTCTAGGTTTCACTGGTAAGTTTCATGGGTCAAGGTTTCACGGGTAAGTTTCACGGGTAAGTTTCACGGGTAAGTTTCACGGGTATGTTTCATTGGTGATGTTTCACGGGTCTAGGTTTTACTGGTAAGTTTCACGGGTCAATGTTTCACGGGTAAGTTTCACGGGTAAGTTTCACGGGTGACGTTTTACGGGTTTAGGTTTCACTGGTAAGTTTCACGGGTATGTTTCACGGCTGACGTTTCACGGGTCTAGGTTTCACTGGTAAGTTTCACGGGTCAAGGTTTCACGGGTAAGTTTCACGGGTAAGTTTCACGGGTATGTTTCACGGATGACGTTTCACGGGTCTTGGTTTCACTGGTAAGTTTCACGGGTCAAGGTTTCACGGGTAAGTTTCACGGGTAAGTTTTACGGGTATGTTTTACAGGTGACGTTTCACGGGTAAGTTTCACGGGTAAGTTTCACGGGTATGTTTCACGGGTGACGTTTCACGGGTCTAGGTTTCACTGGTAAGTTTCACGGGTCAAGGTTTTACGGGTAAGTTTCACGGGTAAGTTTTACGGGTAAGTTTCACGGGTGACGTTTCACGGGTCTAGGTTTCACTGGAAAGTTTCACGGGTCAAGGATTCACGGGTAAGTTTCACGGGTAAGTTTTACGGGTATGTTTTACAGGTGACGTTTCACGGGTCTAGGTTTCACTGGTAAGTTTCACGGGTCAAGGTTTCACGGGTAAGATTCACGGGTAAGTTTCACGGGTATGTTTCATGGGTGATGTTTCACGGGTCTAGGTTTCACTGGTAAGTATCACGGGTCAAGGTTTTACGGGTAAGTTTCACGGGTAAGTTTCACGGGTATGTTTCACGGGTGACGTTTCACGGGTCTAGGTTTCACTGGTAAGTTTCACGGGTCAAGGTTTCACGGGTAAGTTTAACGGGTAAGTTTCACGGGTATGTTTCACGGGTGACGTTTCACGGGTCTAGGTTTCACTAGTAAGTTTCACGGGTCAAGGTTTCACGGGTAAGATTCACGGGTAAGTTTCACGGGTATGTTTCACGGGTGACGTTTCCCGGGTCTAGGTTTCACTGGTAAGTTTCACGGGTCAAGGTTTCACGGGTAAGTTTCACGGGTAAGTTTCACGGGTATGTTTCACGGGTGACGTTTCACGGGTCTAGGTTTCACTGGTAAGTTTCACGGGTCAAGGTTTCACGGGTAAGTTTCACGGGTAAGTTTCACGGGTAAGTTTCACGGGTATGTTTCACGGGTGACGTTTCACGGGTCTAGGTTTCACTGGTAAGTTTCACGGGTCAAGGTTTTACGGGTAAGTTTCACGGGTAAGTTCCACGGGTATGTTTCACGGGTGACGTTTCACGGGTCTAGGTTTCACTGGTAAGTTTCACGGGTCAAGGTTTCACGGGAAAGTTTCACGGGTAAGTTTTACGGGTAAGTTTCACGGGTGACGTTTCACGGGTATGTTTCACGGGTGACGTTTCACGGGTCTAGGTTTCACTGGAAAGTTTCACGGGTCAAGGTTTCACGGGTAAGTTTCACGGGTAAGTTTTACGGGTATGTTTTACAGGCGACGTTTCACGGGTCTAGGTTTCACTGGTAAGTTTCACGGGTCTAGGTTTCACGGGTAAGTTTCACGGGTAAGTTTCACGGGTATGTTTCATGGGTGATGTTTCACGGGTCTAGGTTTCACTGGTAAGTTTCACGGGTCAAGGTTTCACGGGTAAGTTTCACGGGTATGTTTCACGGGTGACGTTTCACGGGTAAGTTTTACGCGTAAGTTTCACGGGTGACGTTTCACGGGTCTAGGTTTCACTGGTAAGTTTCACGGGTCAAGGTTTCACGGGTAAGTTTCACGGGTATGTTTCACGGGTGACGTTTCACGGGTCTAGGTTTCACTGGTAAGTTTCACGGGTCAAGGTTTCACGGGTAAGTTTCACGGGTAAGTTTTACGGGTAAGTTTCACGGGTGACGTTTCACGGGTCTAGGTTTCACTGGTAAGTTTCACGGGTCAAGGTTTCACAGGTAAGTTTCACGGGTAAGTTTCACGGGTCTAGGTTTCACTGAAAAGTTTCACGGGTCAAGGTTTCACGGGTAAGTTTCACGGGTAAGTTTCACGGGTAAGTTTTACGGGTATGTTTTACAGGTTACGTTTCACGGGTCTAGGTTTCACTGGTAAGTTTCACGGGTCAAGGTTTCACGGGTAAGTTTCACGGGTAAGTTTCACGGGTGACGTTTTACGGGTCTAGGTTTCACTGGTAAGTTTCACGGGTATGTTTTACGGGTAAGTTTTACGGGTATGTTTTACAGGTGACGTTTCACGGGTCTAGGTTTCACTGGTAAGTTTCACGGGTAAGTTTTACGGGTAAGTTTCACGGGTATGTTTCACGGGTATGTTTCACGGGTCTTGGTTTCACTGGTAAGTTTCACGGGTCAAGGTTTCACGGGTAAGTTTCACGGGTAAGTTTTACAGGTATGTTTTACAGGTGACGTTTCACGGGTCTAGGTTTCACTGGTAAGTTTCACGGGTCAAGGTTTCACGGGTAAGATTCACGGGTAAGTTTCACGGGTATGTTTCATGGGTGATGTTTCACGGGTCTAGGTTTCACTGGTAAGTTTCACGGGTCAAGGTTTTACGGGTAAGTTTCACGGGTAAGTTTCACGGGTATGTTTCACGGGTGACGTTTCACGGGTCTAGGTTTCACTGGTAAGTTTCACGGGTCAAGGTTTCACGGGTAAGTTTCACGGGTAAGTTTCACGGGTATGTTTCACGGGTGACGTTTCACGGGTCTAGGTTTCACTAGTAAGTTTCACGGGTCAAGGTTTCACGGGTAAGTTTCACGGGTAAGTTTCACGGGTATGTTTCACGGGTGACGTTTCACGGGTCTAGGTTTCACTGGTAAGTTTCACGGGTCAAGGTTTCACGGGTAAGTTTCACGGGTAAGTTTCACGGGTATGTTTCACGGGTGACGTTTCACGGGTCTAGGTTTCACTGGTAAGTTTCACGGGTCAAGGTTTCACGGGTAAGTTTCACGGGTAAGTTTCACGGGTATGTTTCACGGGTGACGTTTCACGGGTCTAGGTTTCACTGGTAAGTTTCACAAGTCAAGGTTTTACGGGTAAGTTTCACGGGTAAGTTTCACGGGTATGTTTCACGGGTGACGTTTCACGGGTCTAGGTTTCACTGGTAAGTTTCACGGGTCAAGGTTTCACGGGTAAATTTCACGGGTAAGTTTTACGGGTAAGTTTCACGGGTGACGTTTCACGGGTGACGTTTCACGGGTGACGTTTCACGGGTGACGTTTCACGGGTCTAGGTTTCACTGGTAAGTTTCACGGGTCAAGGTTTCACGGGTAAGTTTCACGGGTAAGTTTCACGGGTATGTTTCACGGGTGACGTTTCACGGGTCTAGGTTTCACTGGAAAGTTTCACGGGTCAAGGTTTCACTTGTAAGTTTCACGGGTAAGTTTTACGGGTATGTTTTACAGGCGACGTTTCACGGGTCTAGGTTTCACTGGTAAGTTTCACGGGTCTAGGTTTCACGAATAAGTTTCACGGGTAAGTTTCACGGGTATGTTTCATGGGTGATGTTTCACGGGTCTAGGTTTCACTGGTAAGTTTCACGGGTCAAGGTTTCACGGGTAAGTTTCACGGGTATGTTTCACGGGTGACGTTTCACGGGTAAGTTTTACGCGTAAGTTTCACGGGTGACGTTTCACGGGTCTAGGTTTCACTGGTAAGTTTCACGGGTCAAGGTTTCACGGGTAAGTTTCACGGGTATGTTTCACGGGTGACGTTTCACGGGTCTAGGTTTCACTGGTAAGTTTCACGGGTCAAGGTTTCACGGGTAAGTTTCACGGGTAAGTTTTACGGGTAAGTTTCAAGGGTGACGTTTCACGGGTCTAGGTTTCACTGGTAAGTTTCACGGGTCAAGGTTTCACGGGTAAGTTTCACGGGTAAGTTTCACGGGTATGTTTCACGGGTGACGTTTCACGGGTCTAGGTTTCACTGGAAAGTTTCACGGGTCAAGGTTTCACGGGTAAGTTTCACGGGTAAGTTTCACGGGTAAGTTTTACGGGTATGTTTTACAGGTGACGTTTCACGGGTCTAGGTTTCACTGGTAAGTTTCACGGGTCAAGGTTTCACGGGTAAGTTTCACGGGTAAGTTTCACGGGTATGTTTCATTGGTGATGTTTCACGGGTCTAGGTTTTACTGGTAAGTTTCACGGGTCAAGGTTTCACGGGTAAGTTTCACGGGTAAGTTGCACGGGTGACGTTTCACGGGTCTAGGTTTCACTGGTAAGTTTCACGGGTATGTTTCACGGGTAAGTTTTACGGGTATGTTTTACAGGTGACGTTTCACGGGTCTAGGTTTCACTGGTAAGTTTCACGGGTCAAGGTTTCACGGGTCAAGGTTTCACGGGTAAGTTTTAAGGGTAAGTTTCACGGGTATGTTTCACGGATGACGTTTCACGGGTCTTGGTTTCACTGGTAAGTTTCACGGGTCAAGGTTTCACGGGTAAGTTTCACGGGTAAGTTTTACGGGTATGTTTTACAGGTGACGTTTCACGGGTAAGTTTCACGGGTAAGTTTCACGGGTATGTTTCACGGGTGACGTTTCACGGGTCTAGGTTTCACTGGTAAGTTTCACGGGTCAAGGTTTCACGGGTAAGTTTCACGGGTAAGTTTTACGGGTAAGTTTCACGGGTGACGTTTCACGGGTCTAGGTTTCACTGGAAAGTTTCACGGGTCAAGGTTTCACGGGTAAGTTTCACGGGTAAGTTTCACGGGTAAGTTTTACGGGTATGTTTTACAGGTGACGTTTCACGGGTCTAGGTTTCACTGGTAAGTTTCACGGGTCAAGGTTTCACGGGTAAGTTTCACGGGTAAGTTTCACGGGTATGTTTCACGGGTGACGTTTCACGGGTCTAGGTTTCACTAGTAAGTTTCACGGGTCAAGGTTTCACGGGTAAGTTTCACGGGTAAGTTTTACGAGTATGTTTCACGGGTGACGTTTCACGGGTCTAGGTTTCACTGGTAAGTTTCACGGGTCAAGGTTTCACGGGTAAGTTTCACGGGTAAGTTTCACGGGTATGTTTCACGGGTGACGTTTCACGGGTCTAGGTTTCACTAGTAAGTTTCACGGGTCAAGGTTTCACGGGTAAGTTTCACGGGTAAGTTTCACGGGTATGTTTCACGGGTGACGTTTCACGGGTCTAGGTTTCACTGGTAAGTTTCACGGGTCACGGTTTCACGGGTAAGTTTCACGGGTATTTTTCACGGGTGTCGTTTCACGGGTCAAGGTTTCACGGGTAAGTTTCACGGGTAAGTTTTACGGTTATGTTTTACAGGTGACGTTTCACGGGTCTAGGTTTCACTGGTAAGTTTCACGGGTCAAGGTTTCACGGGTAAGTTTCACGGGTAAGTTTCACGGGTATGTTTCACGGGTAAGTTTCACGGGTAAGTTTCACGGGTATGTTTCACGGGTGACGTTTCACGGGTCTAGGTTTCACTGGTAAGTTTCACGGGTCAAGGTTTCACGGGTAAGTTTCACGGGTAAGTTTCACGGGTGACGTTTCACGGGTCTAGGTTTCACTGGTAAGTTTCACGGGTCAAGGTTTCACTGGTAAGTTTCACGGGTCAAGGTTTCACGGGTAAGTTTCACGGGTATGTTTCACGGGTGACGTTTCACGGGTGACGTTTCACGGGTCTAGGTTTCACTGGTAAGTTTAACGGGTCAAGGTTTCACGGGTAAGTTTCACAGGTAAGTTTTACGGGTAAGTTTCACGGGTGACGTTTCACGGGTCTAGGTTTTACTGGTAAGTTTCACGGGTCAAGGTTTCACGGGTAAGTTTCACGGGTAAGTTTCACGGGTAAGTTTCACGGGTGACCTTTCACGGGTCTTGGTTTCACTGGTAAGTTTCACGGGTCAAGGTTTCACGGGTAAGTTTCACGGGTAAATTTCACGGGTATGTTTCACGGGTGACGTTTCACGGGTCTAGGTTTCACTGGTAAGTTTCACGGGTCAAGGTTTCACGGGTAAGTTTCACAGGTAAGTTTCACGGGTATGTTTCACGGGTGACGTTTCACGGGTCTAGGTTTCACTGGTAAGTTTCACGGGTCAAGGTTTCACGGGTAAGTTTCACGGGTAAGTTTCACGGGTATGTTTCACGGGTGACGTTACACGGGTCTAGGTTTCACTGGTAAGTTTCACGGATCAGGGTTTCACGGGTTAGTTTCACGGGTAAGTTTCACGGGTATGTTTCACGGGTATCGTTTCACGGGTCTAGGTTTCACTGGTAAGTTTCACGGGTCAAGGTTTTACGGGTAAGTTTCACGGGTAAGTTTTACGGGTAAGTTTCACGGGTGACGTTTCACGGGTCTAGGTTTCACTGGTAAGTTTCACGGGTCAAGGTTTCACGGGTAAGTTTCACGGGTAAGTTTCACGGGTATGTTTCACGGGTGACGTTTCACGGGTCATGGTTTCACTGGTAAGTTTCACGGGTCAAGGTTTCACAAGTAAGTTTCACGGGTAAGTTTTACGGGTAAGTTTCACGGGTGACGTTTCACGGGTGACGTTTCACGGGTCTAGGTTTCACTGGTAAGTTTCACGGGTCAAGGTTTCACGGGTAAGTTTCACGGGTTAGTTTCACGGGTATGTTTCACGGGTGACGTTTCACGGGTCTAGGTTTCACTGGAAAGTTTCACGGGTCAAGGTTTCACGGGTCTAGGTTTCACTGGTAAGTTTCACGGGTCAAGGTTTCACGGGTAAGTTTCACGGGTCAAGGTTTCACGGGTAAGTTTCACGGGTATGTTTCACGGGTGACGTTTCACGGGTCTAGGTTTCACTGGTAAGTTTCACGGGTCAAGGTTTCACGGGTAAGTTTCACGGGTCAAGGTTTCACGGGTAAGTTTCACGGGAAAGTTTCACGGGTAAGTTTCACGGGTCTAGGTTTCACGGGTAAGTTTCACGGGTAAGTTTCACGGGACTAGGTTTCACTGGTAAGTTTCACGGGTCAAGGGTTCACGGGTTAGTTTCACGGGTATGTTTCACGGGTGACGTTTAACGGGTCTAGGTTTCACTGGTAAGTTTCACGGGTAAGTTTCACGGGTATGTTTCACGGATGACGTTTCACGGATGACGTTTCACGGGTCTTGGTTTCACTGGTATGTTTCACGGGTCAAGGTTTCACGGGTAAGTTTCACGGGTAAGTTTCACGGGTATGTTTCACGGGTGAAGTTTCACGGGTCTAGGTTTCACTGGTAAGTTTCACGGGTCAAGGTTTCACGGGTAAGTTTCACGGGTAAGTTTTACGGGTAAGTTTCACGGGTGACGTTTCACGGGTCTAGGTTTCACTGGTAAGTTTCACGGGTCAAGGTTTCGCGGGTAAGTTTCACGGGTCAAGGTTTCACGGGTAAGTTTCACGGGTAAGTTTCACGAATGACGTTTTACGGGTCTAGGTTTCACTGGTAAGTTTCACGGGTCAAGGTTTCACGGGTAAGTTTCACGGGTAAGTTTCACGGGTATGTTTCACGGGTGACGTTTCACGGGTCTAGGTTTCTCTGGTAAGTTTCACGGGTCAAGGTTTCACGGGTCTAGGTTTCACTGGAAAGTTTCACGGGTCAAGGTTTCACGGGTAAGTTTCACGGGTAAGTTTTACGGTTATGTTTTACAGGTGACGTTTCACGGTTCTAGGTTTCACTGGTAAGTTTCACGGGTCAAGGTTTCACGGGTAAGTTTCACGGGTAAGCTTCACGGGTATGTTTCATGGGTGATGTTTGACGGGTCTAGGTTTCACTGGTAAGTTTCACGGGTTAAGGTTTCACGGGTAAGATTCACGGGTAAGTTTCACGGGTATGTTTCACGGGTGACGTTTCACGGGTCTAGGTTTCACTGGTAAGTTTCACGGGTCAAGGTTTCACGGGTAAGTTTCACGGGTAAGTTTTACGGGTATGTTTTACAGGTGACGTTTCACGGGTCTAGGTTTCACTGGTAAGTTTCACGGGTCAAGGTTTCACGAGTAAGTTTCACTGGTAAGTTTCACGGATATGTTTCATGGGTGATGTTTCACGGGTCTAGGTTTCACGGGTCAAGGTTTCACGGGTAAGTTTCACGGGTAAGTTTCACGGGTATGTTTCTCGGGTGACGTTTCACGGGTCTAGGTTTCACTGGTAAGTTTCACGGGTCAAGGTTTTACGGGTAAGTTTCACGGGTAAGTTTCACGGGTATGTTTCACGGGTGACGTTTCACGGGTCTAGGTTTCACTGGTAAGTTTCACGGGTCAAGGTTTCACGGGTAAGTTTCACGGGTAAGTTTCACGGGTATGTTTCACGGGTGACGTTTCACATGTCTAGGTTTCACTGGTAAGTTTCACGGGTCAAGGTTTCACGGGTAAGTTTCACGGGTAAGTTTCACGGGTATGTTTCACGGGTGACGTTTCACGGGTCTAGGTTTCACTGGTAAGTTTCACGGGTCAAGGTTTTACGGGTAAGTTTAACGGGTAAGTTTCACGGGTATGTTTCACGGGTGACGTTTCACGGGTCTAGGTTTCACTGGTAAGTTTCACGGGTCAAGGTTTCACGGGTAAGTTTCACGGGTAAGTTTTACGGGTAAGTTTCACGGGTGACGTTTCACGGGTGACGTTTCACGGGTCTAGGTTTCACTGGTAAGTTTCACGGGTCAAGGTTTCACGGGTAAGTTTCACGGGTTAGTTTCACGGGTATGTTTCACGGGTGACGTTTTACGGGTCTAGGTTTCACTGGAAAGTTTCACGGGTCAAGGTTTCACGGGTAAGTTTCACGGGTAAGTTTCACGGGTATGTTTCACGGGTGACGTTTCACAGGTCTAGGTTTCACTGGTAAGTTTCACGGGTCAAGGTTTCACGGGTAAGTTTCACGGGTAAGTTTCACGAGTATGTTTCACGGGTGACGTTTCACGGGTCTAGGTTTCACTGGTAAGTTTCACGGGTCAAGGTTTCACGGGTAAGTTTCACGGGTAAGTTTCACGGGTAAGTTTCACGGGTATGTTTCACGGGTGACGTTTCACGGGTCTAGGTTTCACTGGTAAGTTTCACGGGTCAAGGTTTCACGGGTAAGTTTCACGGGTATGTTTCACGAGTGTCGTTTCACGGGTCAAGGTTTCACGGGTAAGTTTCACGGGTAAGTTTTACGGTTATGTTTTACAGGTGACGTTTAACGGGTCTAGGTTTCACTGGTAAGTTTCACGGGTCAAGGTTTCACGGGTAAGTTTCACGGGTAAGTTTCACGGGTATGTTTCATGGGTGATGTTTGACGGGTCTAGGTTTCACTGGTAAGTTTCACGGGTCAAGGTTTCACGGGTAAGTTTCACGGGTAAGTTTCACGGGTATGTTTCACGGGTGACGTTTCACGGGTCTAGGTTTCACTGGTAAGTTTCACGGGTCAAGGTTTCACGGGTAAGTTTCACGGGTAAGTTTTACGGGTATGTTTTACAGGTGACGTTTCACGGGTCTAGGTTTCACTGGTAAGTTTCACGGGTCAAGGTTTCACGGGTAAGTTTCACGGGTAAGTTTCACGGATATGTTTCATGGGTGATGTTTCACGGGTCTAGGTTTCACTGGTAAAATTCACGGGTCAAGGTTTCACGGGTAAGTTTCACGGGTAAGTTTCACGGGTATGTTTCTCGGGTGACGTTTCACGGGTCTAGGTTTCACTGGTAAGTTTCACGGGTCAAGGTTTCACGGGTAAGTTTCACGGGTAAGTTTCACGGGTATGTTTCACGGGTGACGTTTCACGGGTCTAGGTTTCACTGGTAAGTTTCACGGGTCAAGGTTTCACGGGTAAGTTTCACGGGTAAGTTTCACGGGTATGTTTCACGGGTGACGTTTCACATGTCTAGGTTTCACTGGTAAGTTTCACGGGTCAAGGTTTCACGGGTAAGTTTCACGGGTAAGTTTCACGGGTATGTTTCACGGGTGACGTTTCACGGGTCTAGGTTTCACTGGTAAGTTTCACGGGTCAAGGTTTCACGGGTAAGTTTCACGGGTAAGTTTCACGGGTATGTTTCACGGGTGACGTTTCACGGGTCTAGGTTTCACTGGTAAGTTTCACGGGTCAAGGTTTTACGGGTAAGTTTCACGGGTAAGTTTTACGGGTGTGTTTCACGGGTGACGTTTCACGGGTCTAGGTTTCACTGGTAAGTTTCACGGGTCAAGGTTTCACGGGTAAGTTTCACGGGTAAGTTTTACGGGTAAGTTTCACGGGTGACGTTTCACGGGTGACGTTTCACGGGTCTAGGTTTCACTGGTAAGTTTCACGGGTCAAGGTTTCACGGGTAAGTTTCACGGGTTAGTTTCACGGGTATGTTTCACGGGTGACGTTTCACGGGTCTAGGTTTCACTGGAAAGTTTCACGGGTCAAGGTTTCACGGGTAAGTTTCACGGGTAAGTTTCACGGGTATGTTTCACGGGTGACGTTTCACAGGTCTAGGTTTCACTGGTAAGTTTCACGGGTCAAGGTTTCACGGGTAAGTTTCACGGGTAAGTTTCACAGGTATGTTTCACGGGTGACGTTTCACGGGTCTAGGTTTCACTGGTAAGTTTCACGGGTCAAGGTTTCACGGGTAAGTTTCACGGGTAAGTTTCACGGGTATGTTTCACGGGTGACGTTTCACGGGTCTAGGTTTCACTGGTAAGTTTCACGGGTCAAGGTTTCACGGGTAAGTTTCACGGGTATGTTTCACGGGTGACGTTTCACGGGTCTAGGTTTCACTGGTAAGTTTCACGGGTCAAGGTTTCACGGGTAAGTTTCACGGGTATGTTTCACGGGTATGTTTCACGGGTGACGTTTCACGGGTCTAGGTTTCACTGGTAAGTTTCACGGGTCAAGGTTTCACGGGTAAGTTTCACGGGTATGTTTCACGGGTGTCGTTTCACGGGTCTAGGTTTCACTGGTAAGTTTCACGGGTCAAGGTTTCACGGGTAAGTTTCACGGATAAGTTTCATGGGTATGTTTCACGGGTGACGTTTCACGGGTCTAGGTTTCACTGGTAAGTTTCACGGGTAAGTTTCACGGGTAAGTTTTACGGGTAAGTTTCACAGGTGACGTTTCACGGGTCTAGGTTACACTGGTAAGTTTCACGGGTCAAGGGTTTACGGGTAAGTTTCACGGGTAAGTTTCACGGGTGACCTTTCACGGGTCTAGGTTTCACTGGTAAGTTTCACGGGTCAAGGTTTCACGGGTAAGTTTCACGTGTCAGTTTCACGGGTAAGTTTCACGGGTGACGTTTCACGGGTCTAGGTTTCACTGGTAAGTTTGACGGGTCAAGGTTTCACGGGTAAGTTTCACGGGTAAGTTTCACGGGTATGTTTCACGGGTGACGTTTCACGGGTCTAGGTTTCACTGGTAAGTTTCACGGGTCAAGGTTTCACGGGTAAGTTTCACGGGTAAGTTTCACGGGTATGTTTCACGGGTGACGTTTCACGGGTCTAGGTTTCACTGGTAAGTTTCACGGGTCAAGGTTTCACGGGTAAGTTTCACGGGTAAGTTTCACGGGTATGTTTCACGGGTGACGTTTCACGGGTCTAGGTTTCACTGGTAAGTTTCACGGGTCAAGGATTTACGGGTAAGTTTCACGGGTAAGTTTCACGGGTATGTTTCACGGGTGACGTTTCACGGGTCTAGGTTTCACTGGTAAGTTTCACGGGTCAAGGTTTCACGGGTAAGTTTCACGGGTACGTTTTACGGGTAAGTTTTACGGGTGACGTTTCACGGGTGACGTTTCACGGGTCTAGGTTTCACTGGTAAGTTTCACGGGTCAAGGTTTCACGGGTAAGTTTCACGGGTATGTTTCACGGGTGACCTTTCACGGGTCTAGGTTTCACTGGTAAGTTTCACGGGTCAAGGTTTCACGGGTAAGTTTCACGTGTCAGTTTCACGGGTAAGTTTCACGGGTGACGTTTCACGGGTCTAGGTTTCACTGGTAAGTTTCACGGGTCAAGGTTTCACGGGTAAGTTTCACGGGTAAGTTTCACGGGTAAGTTTCACGGGTAAGTTTCACGGGTGACGTTTCACGGGTCTAGGTTTCACTGGTAAGTTTCACGGGTCAAGGTTTCACTGGTAAGTTTCACGGGTAAGTTTCACGGGTATGTTTCACGGATGACGTTTCACGGGTCTTGGTTTTACTGGTAAGTTTCACGGGTCAAGGTTTCACGGGTAAGTTTCACGGGTAAGTTTCACGGGTATGTTTCACGGGTGACGTTTCACGGGTCTAGGTTTCACTGATAAGTTTCACGGGTCAAGGTTTCACGGGTAAGTTTCACGGGTAAGTTTTACGGGTAAGTTTCACGGGTGACGTTTCACGGGTCTAGGTTTCACTGGTAAGTTTCACGGGTCAAAGTTTCACGGGTAAGTTTCACGGGTCAAGGTTTCACGGGTAAGTTTCACGGGTAAGTTTCACGGGTGACGTTTCACGGGTCTAGGTTTCACTGGTAAGTTTCACGGGTCAAGGTTTCACGGGTAAGTTTCACGGGTAAGTTTCACGGGTATGTTTCACGGGTGACGTTTCACGGGTCTAGGTTTCACTGGTAAGTTTCACGGGTTAAGGTTTTACGGGTAAGTTTCACGGGTAAGTTTCACGGGTATGTTTCACGGGTGACGTTTCACGGGTCTAAGTTTCACTGGTAAGTTTCACGGGTCAAGGTTTCACGGGTCTAGGTTTCACTGGAAAGTTTCACGGGTCAAGGTTTCACGGGTAAGTTTCACGGGTAAGTTTTACGGTTATGTTTTACAGGTGACGTTTCACGGGTCTTGGTTTCACTGGTAAGTTTCACGGGTCAAGGTTTCACGGGTAAGTTTCACGGGTAAGTTTCACGGGTATGTTTCACGGGTGACGTTTCACGGGTCTAGGTTTCACTGGTAAGTTTCACGGGTCAAGGTTTCACGGGTAAGTTTCACGGGTCAAGGTTTCACGGGTCTAGGTTTCACTGGAAAGTTTCACGGGTCAAGGTTTCACGGGTAAGTTTCACGGGTAAGTTTTACGGTTATGTTTTACAGGTGACGTTTCACGGGTCTTGGTTTCACTGGTAAGTTTCACGGGTCAAGGTTTCACGGGTAAGTTTCACGGGTAAGTTTCACGGGTATGTTTCACGGGTGACGTTTCACGGGTCTAGGTTTCACTGGTAAGTTTCACGGGTCAAGGTTTCACGGGTAAGTTTCACGGGTAAGTTTCACGGGTATGTTTCACGGGTGACGTTTCACGGGTCTAGGTTTCACTGGTAAGTTTCACGGGTCAAGGTTTCACGGGTAAGTTTCACGGGTATGTTTCACGGGTGTCGTTTCACGGGTCTAGGTTTCACTGGTAAGTTTCACGGGTCAAGGTTTCACGGGTAAGTTTCACGGATAAGTTTCATGGGTATGTTTCACGGGTGACGTTTCACGGGTCTAGGTTTCACTGGTAAGTTTCACGGGTAAGTTTCACGGGTAAGTTTTACGGGTAAGTTTCACGGGTCTAGGTTTCACTGGTAAGTTTCACGGGTCAAGGTTTCACGGGTAAGTTTCACGGGTATGTTTCACGGGTGTCGTTTCACGGGTCTAGGTTTCACTGGTAAGTTTCACGGGTCAAGGTTTCACGGGTAAGTTTCACGGATAAGTTTCATGGGTATGTTTCACGGGTGACGTTTCACGGGTCTAGGTTACACTGGTAAGTTTCACGGGTCAAGGTTTTACGGGTAAGTTTCACGGGTAAGTTTCACGGGTGACCTTTCACGGGTCTAGGTTTCACTGGTAAGTTTCACGGGTCAAGGTTTCACGGGTAAGTTTCACGTGTCAGTTTCACGGGTAAGTTTCACGGGTGACGTTTCACGGGTCTAGGTTTCACTGGTAAGTTTGACGGGTCAAGGTTTCACGGGTAAGTTTCACGGGTAAGTTTCACGGGTATGTTTCACGGGTGACGTTTCACGGGTCTAGGTTTCACTGGTAAGTTTCACGGGTCAAGGTTTCACGGGTAAGTTTCACGGGTAAGTTTCACGGGTATGTTTCACGGGTGACGTTTCACGGGTCTAGGTTTCACTGGTAAGTTTCACGGGTCAAGGTTTCACGGGTAAGATTCACGGGTAAGTTTCACGGGTATGTTTCACGGGTGACGGTTCACGGGTCTAGGTTTCACTGGTAAGTTTCACGGGTCAAGGATTTACGGGTAAGTTTCACGGGTAAGTTTCACGGGTATGTTTCACGGGTGACGTTTCACGGGTCTAGGTTTCACTGGTAAGTTTCACGGGTCAAGGTTTCACGGGTAAGTTTCACGGGTACGTTTTACGGGTAAGTTTCACGGGTGACGTTTCACGGGTGACGTTTCACGGGTCTAGGTTTCACTGGTAAGTTTCACGGGTCAAGGTTTCACGGGTAAGTTTCACGGGTATGTTTCACGGGTGACCTTTCACGGGTCTAGGTTTCACTGGTAAGTTTCACGGGTCAAGGTTTCACGGGTAAGTTTCACGTGTCAGTTTCACGGGTAAGTTTCACGGGTGACGTTTCACGGGTCTAGGTTTCACTGGTAAGTTTCACGGGTCAAGGTTTCACGGGTAAGTTTCACGGGTAAGTTTCACGGGTAAGTTTCACGGGTAAGTTTCACGGGTGACGTTTCACGGGTCTAGGTTTCACTGGTAAGTTTCACGGGTCAAGGTTTCACTGGTAAGTTTCACGGGTAAGTTTCACGGGTATGTTTCACGGATGACGTTTCACGGGTCTTGGTTTCACTGGTAAGTTTCACGGGTCAAGGTTTCACGGGTAAGTTTCACGGGTAAGTTTCACGGGTAAGTTTCACGGGTATGTTTCACGGGTGACGTTTCACGGGTCTAGGTTTCACTGATAAGTTTCACGGGTCAAGGTTTCACGGGTAAGTTTCACGGGTAAGTTTTACGGGTAAGTTTCACGGGTGACGTTTCACGGGTCTAGGTTTCACTGGTAAGTTTCACGGGTCAAAGTTTCACGGGTAAGTTTCACGGGTCAAGGTTTCACGGGTAAGTTTCACGGGTAAGTTTCACTGGTGACGTTTCACGGGTCTAGGTTTCACTGGTAAGTTTCACGGGTCAAGGTTTCACGGGTAAGTTTCACGGGTAAGTTTCACGGGTATGTTTCACGGGTGACGTTTCACGGGTCTAGATTTCACTGGTAAGTTTCACGGGTTAAGGTTTTACGGGTAAGTTTCACGGGTAAGTTTCACGGGTATGTTTCACGGGTGACGTTTCACGGGTCTAAGTTTCACTGGTAAGTTTCACGGGTCAAGGTTTCACGGGTCTAGGTTTCACTGGAAAGTTTCACGGGTCAAGGTTTCACGGGTAAGTTTCACGGGTAAGTTTTACGGTTATGTTTTACAGGTGACGTTTCACGGGTCTTGGTTTCACTGGTAAGTTTCACGGGTCAAGGTTTCACGGGTAAGTTTCACGGGTAAGTTTCACGGGTATGTTTCACGGGTGACGTTTCACGGGTCTAGGTTTCACTGATAAGTTTCACGGGTATGTTTCACGGGTGACGTTTCACGGGTCTAGGTTTCACTGATAAGTTTCACGGGTCAAGGTTTCACGGGTAAGTTTCACGGGTAAGTTTTACGGGTAAGTTTCACGGGTGACGTTTCACGGGTCTAGGTTTCACTGGTAAGTTTCACGGGTCAAAGTTTCACGGGTAAGTTTCACGGGTCAAGGTTTCACGGGTAAGTTTCACGGGTAAGTTTCACGGGTGACGTTTCACGGGTGACGTTTCACGGGTCTAGGTTTCACTGGTAAGTTTCACGGGTCAAGGTTTCACGGGTAAGTTTCACAGGTAAGTTTCACGGGTATGTTTCACGGGTGACGTTTCACGGGTCTAGGTTTCACTGGTAAGTTTCACGGGTTAAGGTTTTACGGGTAAGTTTCACGGGTAAGTTTCACGGGTATGTTTCACGGGTGACGTTTCACGGGTCTAAGTTTCACTGGTAAGTTTCACGGGTCAAGGTTTCACGGGTCTAGGTTTCACTGGAAAGTTTCACGGGTCAAGGTTTCACGGGTAAGTTTCACGGGTAAGTTTTACGGTTATGTTTTACAGGTGACGTTTCACGGGTCTTGGTTTCACTGGTAAGTTTCACGGGTCAAGGTTTCACGGGTAAGTTTCACGGGTAAGTTTCACGGGTATGTTTCACGGGTGACGTTTCACGGGTCTAGGATTCACTGATAAGTTTCACGGGTCAAGGTTTCACGGGTAAGTTTCACGGGTAAGTTTTACGGGTAAGTTTCACGGGTGACGTTTCACGGGTCTAGGTTTCACTGGTAAGTTTCACGGGTCAAAGTTTCACGGGTAAGTTTCACGGGTCAAGGTTTCACGGGTAAGTTTCACGGGTAAGTTTCACGGGTGACGTTTCACGGGTCTAGGTTTCACTGGTAAGTTTCACGGGTCAAGGTTTCACGGGTAAGTTTCACGGGTAAGTTTCACGGGTATGTTTCACGGGTGACGTTTCACGGGTCTAGGTTTCACTGGTAAGTTTCACGGGTTAAGGTTTTACGGGTAAGTTTCACGGGTAAGTTTCACGGGTATGTTTCACGGGTGACGTTTCACGGGTCTAAGTTTCACTGGTAAGTTTCACGGGTCAAAGTTTCACGGGTCTAGGTTTCACTGGAAAGTTTCACGGGTCAAGGTTTCACGGGTAAGTTTCACGGGTAAGTTTTACGGTTATGTTTTACAGGTGACGTTTCACGGGTCTAGGTTTCACTGGTAAGTTTTACGGGTCAAGGTTTCACGGGTAAGTTTCACGGGTAAGTTTCACGGGTATGTTTCATGGGTGATGTTTGACGGGTCTAGGTTTCACTGGTAAGTTTCACGGGTCAAGGTTTCACGGGTAAGTTTCACGGGTAAGTTTCACGGGTATGTTTCACGGGTGACGTTTCACGGATCTAGGTTTCACTGGTAAGTTTCACGGGTCAAGGTTTCACGGGTAAGTTTCTCGGGTAAGTTTTACGGGTATGTTTTACAGGTGACGTTTCACGGGTCTAGGTTTCACTGGTAAGTTTCACGGGTCAAGGTTTCACGGGTAAGTTTCACGGGTAAGTTTCACGGATATTGTTTCATGGGTGATGTTTCACGGGTCTAGGTTTCACTGGTAAGTTTCACGGGTCAAGGTTTCACGGGTAAGTTTCACGGTTAAGTTTCACGGGTAAGTTTCACGGGTATGTTTCACGGGTGACGTTTCACGGGTCTAGGTTTCACTGGTAAGTTTCACGGGTCAAGGTTTTACGGGTAAGTTTCACGGGTAAGTTTCACGGGTATGTTTCACGGGTGACGTTTCACGGGTCTAGGATTCACTGGTAAGTTTCACGGGTCAAGGTTTCACGGGTAAGTTTCACGGGTAAGTTTTACGGGTAAGTTTCACGGGTGACGTTTCACGGGTGACGTTTCACGGGTCTAGGTTTCACTGGTAAGTTTCACGGGTCAAGGTTTCACGGGTAAGTTTCACGGGTTAGTTTCACGGGTATGTTTCACGGGTGACGTTTCACGGGTCTAGGTTTCACTGGAAAGTTTCACGGGTCAAGGTTTCACGGGTAAGTTTCACGGGTAAGTTTCACGGGTATGTTTCACGGGTGACGTTTCACAGGTCTAGGTTTCACTGGTAATTTTCACGGGTCAAGGTTTCACGGGTAAGTTTCACGGGTAAGTTTCACGGGTATGTTTCACGGGTGACGTTTCACGGGTCTAGGTTTCACTGGTAAGTTTCACGGGTCAAGGTTTCACGGGTAAGTTTCACGGGTATGTTTCACGGGTGACGTTTCACGGGTCTAGGTTTCACTGGTAAGTTTCACGGGTCAAGGTTTCACGGGTAAGTTTCACGGGTATGTTTCACGGGTGTCGTTTCACGGGTCAAGATTTCACGGGTAAGTTTCACGGGTAAGTTTTACGGTTATGTTTTACAGGTGACGTTTCACGGGTCTAGGTTTCACTAGTAAGTTTCACGGGTCAAGGTTTTACGGGTAAGTTTCACGGGCAAGTTTCACGGGTATGTTTCACGGGTGACGTTTCACGGGTCTAGGTTTCACTGGTAAGTTTCACGGGTCAAGGTTTCACGGGTAAGTTTTACGGGTAAGTTTCACTGGTAAGTTTCACGGGTATGTTTCACGGGTGACGTTTCACGGGTCTAGGTTTCACTGGTAAGTTTCACGGGTCAAGGTTTTACGGGTAAGTTTCACGGGTAAGTTTTACGCGTAAGTTTCACGGGTGACGTTTCACGGGTCTAGGTTTCACTGGTAAGTTTCACGGGTCAAGGTTTCACGGGTAAGTTTCACGGGTAAGTTTTACGGGTAAGTTTCACGGGTGACGTTTCACGGGTCCAGGTTTCACTGGTAAGTTTCACGGGTCTAGGTTTCACTGGTAAGTTTCACGGGTCAAGGTTTCACGGGTAAGTTTCACGGGTAAGTTTCACGGGTATGTTTCACGGGTGACGTTTCACGGGTCTAGGTTTCACTGGAAAGTTTCACGGATCAAGGTTTCACGGGTAAGTTTCACGGGTAAGTTTTACGGGTATGTTTTACAGGTGACGTTTCACGGGTCTAGGTTTCACTGGTAAGTTTCACGGGTCAAGGTTTCACGGGTAAGTTTCACGGGTAAGTTTAACGGGTATGTTTCATGGGTGATGTTTCACGGGTCTAGGTTTTACTGGTAAGTTTCACGGGTCAAGGTTTCACGGGTAAGTTTCACGGGTAAGTTTCACGGGTGACGTTTCACGGGTCTAGGTTTCACTGGTAAGTTTCACGGGTATGTTTCACGGGTGACGTTTCACGGGTCTAGGTTTCACTGGTAAGTTTCACGGGTCAAGGTTTCACGGGTAAGTTTCACGGGTATGTTTCACGGATGACGTTTCACGGGTCTTGGTTTCTCTGGTAAGTTTCACGGGTCAAGGTTTCACGGGTAAGTTTCACGGGTAAGTTTTACGGGTATGTTTTACAGGTGACGTTTCACGGGTAAGTTTCACGGGTAAGTTTCACGGGTATGTTTCACGGGTGACGTTTCACGGGTCTTGGTTTCACTGGTAAGTTTCACGGGTCAAGGTTTCACGGGTAAGTTTTACGGGTATGTTTCACGGGTGACGTTTCACGGGTCTAGGTTTCACTGGTAAGTTTCACGGGTCAAGGTTTCACGGGTAAGTTTCACGGGTAAGTTTTACGGGTAAGTTTCACGGGTCTAGGTTTCACTGGTAAGTTTCACGGGTCAAGGTTTCACGGGTAAGTTTCACGGGTAAGTTTCACGGGTATGTTTCACGGGTGACGTTTCACGGGTCTAGGTTTCACTGGAAAGTTTCACGGATCAAGGTTTCACGGGTAAGTTTCACGGGTAAGTTTTACGGGTATGTTTTACAGGTGACGTTTCACGGGTCTAGGTTTCACTGGTAAGTTTCACGGGTCAAGGTTTCACGGGTAAGTTTCACGGGTAAGTTTCACGGGTATGTTTCATGGGTGATGTTTCACGGGTCTAGGTTTTACTGGTAAGTTTCACGGGTCAAGGTTTCAGGGTAAGTTTCACGGGTAAGTTTCACGGGTGACGTTTCACGGGTCTAGGTTTCACTGGTAAGTTTCACGGGTATGTTTCACGGGTGACGTTTCACGGGTCTAGGTTTCACTGGTAAGTTTCACGGGTCAAGGTTTCACGGGTAAGTTTCACGGGTATGTTTCACGGATGACGTTTCACGGGTCTTGGTTTCACTGGTAAGTTTCACGGGTCAAGGTTTCACGGGTAAGTTTCACGGGTAAGTTTTACGGGTATGTTTTACAGGTGACGTTTCACGGATAAGTTTCACGGGTAAGTTTCACGGGTATGTTTCACGGGTGACGTTTCACGGGTCTAGGTTTCACTGGTAAGTTTCACGGGTCAAGGTTTCACGGGTAAGTTTCACGGGTAAGTTTTACGGGTAAGTTTCACGGGTGACGTTTCACGGGTCTAGGTTTCACTGGAAAGTTTCACGGGTCAAGGATTCACAGGTAAGTTTCACGGGTAAGTTTTACGGGTATGTTTTACAGGTGACGTTTCACGGGTCAAGGTTTCACTGGTAAGTTTCACGGGTCAAGGTTTCACGGGTAAGATTCACGGGTAAGTTTCACGGGTATGTTTCATGGGTGATGTTTCACGGGTCTAGGTTTCACTGGTAAGTTTCACGGGTCAAGGTTTTACGGGTAAGTTTTACGGGTATGTTTCACGGGTGACGTTTCACGGGACTAGGTTTCACTGGTAAGTTTCACGGGTCAAGGTTTCACGGGTAAGTTTCACGGGTAAGTTTCACGGGTATGTTTCACGGGTGACGTTTCACGGGTCTAGGTTTCACTAGTAAGTTTCACGGGTCAAGGTTTCACGGGTAAGTTTCACGGGTAAGTTTCACGGGTATGTTTCACGGGTGACGTTTCACGGGTCTAGGTTTCACTGGTAAGTTTCACGGGTCAAGGTTTCACGGGTAAGTTTTACGGGTAAGTTTCACGGGTATGTTTCACGGGTGACGTTTCACGGGTCTAGGTTTCACTGGTAAGTTTCACGGGTCAAGGTTTTACGGGTAAGTTTCACGGGTAAGTTTCACGGGTATGTTTCACGGGTGACGTTTCACGGGTCTAGGTTTCACTGGTAAGTTTCACGGGTCAAGGTTTCACGGGTAAGTTTTACGGGTAAGTTTCACGGGTAAGTTTCACGGGTATGTTTCACGGGTCTAGGTTTCACTGGTAAGTTTCACGGGTCAAGGTTTTACGGGTAAGTTTCACGGGTAAGTTTTACGCGTAAGTTTCACGGGTGACGTTTCACGGGTCTAGGTTTCACTGGTAAGTTTCACGGGTCAAGGTTTCACGGGTAAGTTTCACGGGTAAGTTTTACGGGTAAGTTTCACGGGTGACTTTTCACGGGTCCAGGTTTCACTGGTAAGTTTCACGGGTCTAGGTTTCACTGGTAAGTTTCACAAGTCAAGGTTTCACGGGTAAGTTTCACGGGTATGTTTCACGGGTGACGTTTCACGGGTCTAGGTTTCACTGGAAAGTTTCACGGATCAAGGTTTCACGGGTAAGTTTCACGGGTAAGTTTTACGGGTATGTTTTACAGGTGACGTTTCACGGGTCTAGGTTTCACTGGTAAGTTTCACGGGTCAAGGTTTCACGGGTAAGTTTCACGGGTAAGTTTCACGGGTATGTTTCATGGGTGATGTTTCACGGGTCTAGGTTTTACTGGTAAGTTTCACGGGTCAAGGTTTCACGGGTAAGTTTCACGGGTAAGTTTCACGGGTGACGTTTCACGGGTCTAGGTTTCACTGGTAAGTTTCACGGGTATGTTTCACGGGTCTAGGTTTCACTGGTAAGTTTCACGGGTCAAGGTTTCACGGGTAAGTTTCACGGGTAAGTTTTACGGGTATGTTTCACGGATGACGTTTCACGGGTCTTGGTTTCACTGGTAAGTTTCACGGGTCAAGGTTTCACGGGTAAGTTTCACGGGTAAGTTTTACGGGTATGTTTTACAGGTGACGTTTCACGGGTAAGTTTCACGGGTAAGTTTCACGGGTATGTTTCACGGGTGACGTTTCACGGGTCTTGGTTTCACTGGTAAGTTTCACGGGTCAAGGTTTCACGGGTAAGTTTCACGGGTATGTTTCACGGGTGACGTTTCACGGGTCTAGGTTTCACTGGTAAGTTTCACGGGTCAAGGTTTCACGGGTAAGTTTCACGGGTAAGTTTTACGGGTAAGTTTCACGGGTGACGTTTCACGGGTGACGTTTCACGGGTCTAGGTTTCACTGGAAAGTTTCACGGGTCAAGGATTCACAGGTAAGTTTCACGGGTAAGTTTTACGGGTATGTTTTACAGTTGACGTTTCACGGGTCAAGGTTTCACTGGTAAGTTTCACGGGTCAAGGTTTCACGGGCAAGATTCACGGGTAAGTTTCACGGGTATGTTTCATGGGTGATGTTTCACGGGTCTAGGTTTCACTGGTAAGTTTCACGGATCAAGGTTTTACGGGTAAGTTTTACGGGTATGTTTCACGGGTGACGTTTCACGGGTCTAGGTTTCACTGGTAAGTTTCACGGGTCAAGGTTTCACGGGTAAGTTTCACGGGTAAGTTTCACGGGTATGTTTCACGGGTGACGTTTCACGGGTCTAGGTTTCACTAGTAAGTTTCACGGGTCAAGGTTTCACGGGTAAGTTTCACGGGTAAGTTTCACTTGTATGTTTCACGGGTGACGTTTCACGGGTCTAGGTTTCACTGGTAAGTTTAACGGGTCAAGGTTTCACGGGTAAGTTTTACGGGTAAGTTTCACGGGTATGTTTCACGGGTGACGTTTCACGGGTCTAGGTTTCACTGGTAAGTTTCACGGGTCAAGGTTTTACGGGTAAGTTTCACGGGTAAGTTTCACGGGTATGTTTCACGGGTGACGTTTCACGGGTCTAGGTTTCACTGGTAAGTTTCACGGGTCAAGGTTTCACGGGTAAGTTTTACGGGTAAGTTTCACGGGTAAGTTTCACGGGTATGTTTCACGGGTCTAGGTTTCACTGGTAAGTTTCACGGGTCAAGGTTTCACGGGTAAGTTTCACGGGTAAGTTTTACGGGTAAGTTTCACGGGTCTAGGTTTCACTGGTAAGTTTCACGGGTCAAGGTTTCACGGGTAAGTTTCACGGGTAAGTTTCACGGGTATGTTTCACGGGTGACGTTTCACGGGTCTAGGTTTCGCTGGAAAATTTCACGGATCAAGGTTTCACGGGTAAGTTTCACGGGTAAGTTTTACGGGTATGTTTTACAGGTGACGTTTCACGGGTCTAGGTTTCACTTGTAAGTTTCACGGGTCAAGGTTTCACGGGTAAGTTTCACGGGTAAGTTTCACGGGTATGTTTCATGGGTGATGTTTCACGGGTCTAGGTTTTACTGGTAAGTTTCACGGGTCAAGGTTTCACGGGTAAGTTTCACGGGTAAGTTTCACGGGTGACGTTTCACGGGTCTAGGTTTCACTGGTAAGTTTCACGGGTATGTTTCACGGGTGACGTTTCACGGGTCTAGGTTTCACTGGTAAGTTTCACGGGTCAAGGTTTCATGGGTAAGTTTCACGGGTAAGTTTCACTGGTAAGTTTCACGGGTATGTTTCACGGATGACGTTTCACGGGTCTTGGTTTCACTGGTAAGTTTCACGGGTCAAGGTTTCACGGGTAAGTTTCACGGGTAAGTTTTACGGGTATGTTTTACAGGTGACGTTTCACGGGTAAGTTTCACGGGTAAGTTTCACGGGTATGTTTCACGGGTGACGTTTCACGGGTCTAGGTTTCACTGGTAAGTTTCACGGGTCAAGGTTTCACGGGTAAGTTTCACGGGTAAGTTTCACGGGTAAGTTTTACGGGTAAGTTTCACGGGTGACGTTTCACGGGTCTAGGTTTCACTGGAAAGTTTCACGGGTCAAGGATTCACAGGTAAGTTTCACGGGTAAGTTTTACGGGTATGTTTTACAGGTGACGTTTCACGGGTCTAGGTTTCACTGGTAAGTTTCACGGGTCAAGGTTTCACGGGTAAGATTCACGGGTAAGTTTCACGGGTATGTTTCACGGGTGACGTTTCACGGGTCTAGGTTTCACTGGTAAGTTTCACGGGTCAAGGTTTCACGGGTAAGTTTCACGGGTAAGTTTCACGGGTATGTTTCACGGGTGACGTTTCACGGGTCTAGGTTTCACTAGTAAGTTTCACGGGTCAAGGTTTCACGGGTAAGTTTCACGGGTAAGTTTCACGGGTATGTTTCACGGGTGACGTTTCACGGGTCTAGGTTTCACTGGTAAGTTTCACGGGTCAAGGTTTCACGGGTAAGTTTTACGGGTAAGTTTCACGGGTATGTTTCACGGGTGACGTTTCACGGGTCTAGGTTTCACTGGTAAGTTTCACGGGTCAAGGTTTCACGGGTAAGTTTCACGGGTAAGTTTCACGGGTATGTTTCACGGGTGACGTTTCACGGGTCTAGGTTTCACTGGTAAGTTTCACGGGTCAAGGTTTTACGGGTAAGTTTCACGGGTAAGTTTCACGGGTATGTTTCACGGGTGACGTTTCACGGGTCTAGGTTTCACTGGTAAGTTTCACGGGTCAAGGTTTCACGGGTAAGTTTTACGGGTAAGTTTCACGGGTAAGTTTCACGGGTATGTTTCACGGGTGACGTTCCACGGGTCTAGGTTTCACTGGTAAGTTTCACGGGTCAAGGTTTTACGGGTAAGTTTCACGGGTAAGTTTTACGCGTAAGTTTCACGGGTGACGTTTCACGGGTCTAGGTTTCACTGGTAAGTTTCACGGGTCAAGGTTTCACGGGTAAGTTTCACGGGTAAGTTTTACGGGTAAGTTTCACGGGTGACGTTTCACGGGTCTAGGTTTCACTGGTAAGTTTCACGGGTCTAGGTTTCACTGGTAAGTTTCACGGGTCAAGGTTTCACGGGTAAGTTTCACGGGTAAGTTTCACGGGTATGTTTCACGGGTGACGTTTCACGGGTCTAGGTTTCACTGGAAAGTTTCACGGATCAAGGTTTCACGGGTAAGTTTCACGGGTAAGTTTCACGGGTAAGTTTTACGGGTATGTTTTACAGGTGACGTTTCACGGGTCTAGGTTTCACTGGTAAGTTTCACGGGTCAAGGTTTCACGGGTAAGTTTCACGGGTAAGTTTCACGGGTATGTTTCATGGGTGATGTTTCACGGGTCTAGGTTTTACTGGTAAGTTTCACGGGTCAAGGTTTCACGGGTAAGTTTCACGGGTAAGTTTCACGTGTGACGTTTCACGGGTCTAGGATTCACTGGTAAGTTTCACGGGTATGTTTCACGGGTGACGTTTCACGGGTCTAGGTTTCACTGGTAAGTTTCACGGGTCAAGGTTTCACGGGTAAGTTTCACGGGTAAGTTTCACGGGTAAGTTTCACGGGTATGTTTCACGGATGACGTTTCACGGGTCTTGGTTTCACTGGTAAGTTTCACGGGTCAAGGTTTCACGGGTAAGTTTCACGGGTAAGTTTTACGGGTATGTTTTACAGGTGACGTTTCACGGGTAAGTTTCACGGGTAAGTTTCACGGGTATGTTTCACGGGTGACGTTTCACGGGTCTTGGTTTCACTGGTAAGTTTCACGGGTCAAGGTTTCACGGGTAAGTTTCACGGGTATGTTTCACGGGTGACGTTTCACGGGTCTAGGTTTCACTGGTAAGTTTCACGGGTCAAGGTTTCACGGGTAAGTTTCACGGGTAAGTTTTACGGGTAAGTTTCACGGGTCTAGGTTTCACTGGTAAGTTTCACGGGTCAAGGTTTCACGGGTAAGTTTCACGGGTAAGTTTCACGGGTATGTTTCACGGGTGACGTTTCACGGGTCTAGGTTTCACTGGAAAGTTTCACGGATCAAGGTTTCACGGGTAAGTTTCACGGGTAAGTTTTACGGGTATGTTTTACAGGTGACGTTTCACGGGTCTAGGTTTCACTGGTAAGTTTCACGGGTCAAGGTTTCACGGGTAAGTTTCACGGGTAAGTTTCACGGGTATGTTTCATGGGTGATGTTTCACGGGTCTAGGTTTTACTGGTAAGTTTCACGGGTCAAGGTTTCACGGGTAAGTTTCACAGGTAAGTTTCACGGGTAAGTTTTACGGGTAAGTTTCACGGGTGACGTTTCACGGGTCTAGGTTTCACTGGTAAGTTTCACGGGTCAAGGTTTCACAGGTAAGTTTCACGGGTAAGTTTTACGGGTAAGTTTCACGGGTGACGTTTCACGGGTCTAGGTTTCACTGGTAAGTTTCACGGGTCAAGGATTCACGGGTAAGTTTCACGGGTAAGTTTCACGGGTATGTTTCACGGGTGACGTTTCACGGGTCTAGGTTTCACTGGAAAGTTTCACGGATCAAGGTTTCACGGGTAAGTTTCACGGGTAAGTTTTACGGGTATGTTTTACAGGTGACGTTTCACGGGTCTAGGTTTCACTGGTAAGTTTCACGGGTCAAGGTTTCACGGGTAAGTTTCACGGGTAAGTTTCACGGGTATGTTTCATGGGTGATGTTTCACGGGTCTAGGTTTTACTGGTAAGTTTCACGGGTCAAGGTTTCACGGGGAAGTTTCACGGATAAGTTTCACGGGTGACGTTTCACGGGTCTAGGTTTTACTGGTAAGTTTCACGGGTATGTTTCACGGGTGACGTTTCACGGGTCTAGGTTTCACTGGTAAGTTTCACGGGTCAAGGTTTCACGGGTAAGTTTTACGGGTAAGTTTCACAGGTAAGTTTCACGGGTGACGTTTTACGGGTCTAGGTTTCCCTGGTAAGTTTCACGGGTCAAGGTTTCACGGGTAAGTTTCACAGGTAAGTTTCTCGGGTGACGTTCCACGGGTCTAGGTTTCACTGGTAAGTTTCACGGGTCAAGGTTTCACGGGTAAGTTTCACGGGTAAGTTTCACGGGTGACGTTTCACGGGTCTTGGTTTCACTGGTAAGTTTCACGGGTCAAGGTTTCACGGGTAAGTTTCACTGGTAAGTTTTACGGGTATGTTTTACAGGTGACGTTTCACGGGTAAGTTTCACGGGTAAGTTTCACGGGTGACGTTTCACGGGTCTAGGTTTCACTGGTAAGTTTCACGGGTATGTTTCACGGGTGACATTTCACGGGTCTAGGTTTCACTGGTAAGTTTCACGGGTCAAGGTTTCACGGGTAAGTTTTACGGGTATGTTTCACGGATGACGTTTTACGGGTCTTGGTTTCACTGGTAAGTTTCACGGGTAAGTTTCACGGGTAAGTTTTACGGGTATGTTTTACAGGTGACGTTTCACGGGTAAGTTTCACGGATAAGTTTCACGGGTGACGTTTCACGGGTCTAGGTTTCACTGGTAAGTTTCACGGGTCAAGGTTTTACGGGTAAGTTTCACGGGTAAGTTTTACGCGTAAGTTTCACGGGTGACGTTTGACGGGTCTAGGTTTCACTGGTAAGTTTCACGGGTCAAGGTTTCACGGGTAAGTTTCACGGGTAAGTTTTACGGGTAAGTTTCACGGGTGACGTTTCACGGGTCTAGGTTTCACTGGTAAGTTTCACGGGTCAAGGTTTCACGGGTAAGTTTCACGGGTAAGTTTCACGGGTATGTTTCACGGGTGACGTTTCACGGGTCTAGGTTTCACTGGTAAGTTTCACGGGTCAAGGATTCACGGGTAAGTTTCACGGGTAAGTTTCACTCGTATGTTTCCCGGGTGACGTTTCACGGGTCTTGGTTTCACTGGTAAGTTTCACGGGTCAAGGTTTCACGGGTAAGTTTCACGGGTATGTTTCACGAGTGACGTTTCACGGGTCTAGGTTTCACTGGTAAGTTTCACGGGTCAAGGTTTCACGGGTAAGTTTCACGGGTAAGTTTCACGGGTATGTTTCACGGGTGACGTTTCACGGGTCTAGGTTTCACTGGAAAGTTTCACGGATCAAGGTTTCACGGGTAAGTTTCACGGGTAAGTTTTACGGGTATGTTTTACAGGTGACGTTTCACGGGTCTAGGTTTCACTGGTAAGTTTCACGGGTCAAGGTTTCACGGGTAAGTTTTACGGGTAAGTTTCACGGGTATGTTTCATGGGTGATGTTTCACGGGTCTAGGTTTTACTGGTAAGTTTCACGGGTCAAGGTTTCACGGGTAAGTTTCACGGGTAAGTTTCACGGGTGACGTTTCACGGGTCTAGGTTTCACTGGTAAGTTTCACGGGTATGTTTCACGGGTGACGTTTCACGGGTCTAGGTTTCACTGGTAAGTTTCACGGGTCAAGGTTTCACGGGTAAGTTTCACGGGTAAGTTTCACGGGTATGTTTCACGGATGACGTTTCACGGGTCTTGGTTTCACTGGTAAGTTTCACGGGTCAAGGTTTCACGGGTAAGTTTCACGGGTAAGTTTTACGGGTGTTTTACAGGTGACGTTTCACGGGTAAGTTTCACGGGTAAGTTTCACGGGTATGTTTCACGGGTGACGTTTCACGGGTCTAGGTTTCACTGGTAAGTTTCACGGGTCAAGGTTTCACGGGTAAGTTTCACGGGTAAGTTTTACGGGTAAGTTTCACGGGTGACGTTTCACGGGTCTAGGTTTCACTGGAAAGTTTCACGGGTCAAGGATTCACGGGTAAGTTTCACGGGTAAGTTTTACGGGTATGTTTTACAGGTGACGTTTCACGGGTCTAGGTTTCACTGGTAAGTTTCACGGGTCAAGGTTTCATGGGTAAGATTCACGGGTAAGTTTCACGGGTATGTTTCATGGGTGATGTTTCACGGGTCTAGGTTTCACTGGTAAGTTTCACGGGTCAAGGTTTTACGGGTAAGTTTCACGGGTAAGTTTAACGGGTATGTTTCACGGGTGACGTTTCACGGGTCTAGGTTTCACTGGTAAGTTTCACGGGTCAAGGTTTCACGGGTAAGTTTCACGGGTAAGTTTCACGGGTATGTTTCACGGGTGACGTTTCACGGGTCTAGGTTTCACTAGTAAGTTTCACGGGTCAAGGTTTCACGGGTAAGATTCACGGGTAAGTTTCACGGGTATGTTTCACGGGTGACGTTTCCCGGGTCTAGGTTTCACTGGTAAGTTTCACGGGTCAAGGTTTTACGGGTAAGTTTCACGGGTAAGTTTCACGGGTATGTTTCACGGGTGACGTTTCACGGGTCTAGGTTTCACTGGTAAGTTTCACGGGTCAAGGTTTCACGGGTAAGTTTCACGGGTAAGTTTCACGGGTATGTTTCACGGGTGACGTTTCACGGGTCTAGGTTTCACTGGTAAGTTTCACGGGTCAAGGTTTTACGGGTAAGTTTCACGGGTAAGTTTCACGGGTATGTTTCACGGGTGACGTTTCACGGGTCTAGGTTTCACTGGTAAGTTTCACGGGTCAAGGTTTCGCGGGTAAGTTTCACGGGTAAGTTTTACGGGTAAGTTTCACGGGTGACGTTTCACGGGTGACGTTTCACGGGTGACGTTTCACGGGTCTAGGTTTCACTGGTAAGTTTCACGGGTCAAGGTTTCACGGGTAAGTTTCACGGGTAAGTTTCACGGGTATGTTTCACGGGTGACGTTTCACGGGTCTAGGTTTCACTGGAAAGTTTCACGGGTCAAGGTTTCACGGGTAAGTTTCACGGGTAAGTTTTACGGGTATGTTTTACAGGCGACGTTTCACGGGTCTAGGTTTCACTGGTAAGTTTCACGGATCTAGGTTTCACGGGTAAGTTTCACGGGTATGTTTCATGGGTGATGTTTCACGGGTCTAGGTTTCACTGGTAAGTTTCACGGGTCAAGGTTTCACGGGTAAGTTTCACGGGTAAGTTTTACGGGTAAGTTTCACGGGTGACGTTTCACGGGTCTAGGTTTCACTGGTAAGTTTCACGGGTCAAGGTTTCACGGGTAAGTTTCACGGGTAAGTTTCACGGGTATGTTTCACGGGTGACGTTTCACGGGTCTAGGTTTCACTGGAAAGTTTCACGGGTCAAGGTTTCACGGGTAAGTTTCACGGGTAAGTTTCACGGGTAAGTTTTACGGGTATATTTTACAGGTGACGTTTCACGGGTCTAGGTTTCACTGGTAAGTTTCATGGGTCAAGGTTTCACGGGTAAGTTTCACGGGTAAGTTTCACGGGTATGTTTCATTGGTGATGTTTCACGGGTCTAGGTTTTACTGGTAAGTTTCACGGGTCAAGGTTTCACGGGTAAGTTTCACGGGTAAGTTTCACGGGTGACGTTTTACGGGTTTAGGTTTCACTGGTAAGTTTCACGGGTATGTTTCACGGCTGACGTTTCACGGGTCTAGGTTTCACTGGTAAGTTTCACGGGTCAAGGTTTCACGGGTAAGTTTCACGGGTAAGTTTCACGGGTATGTTTCACGGATGACGTTTCACGGGTCTTGGTTTCACTGGTAAGTTTCACGGGTCAAGGTTTCACGGGTAAGTTTCACGGGTAAGTTTTACGGGTATGTTTTACAGGTGACGTTTCACGGGTAAGTTTCACGGGTAAGTTTCACGGGTATGTTTCACGGGTGACGTTTCACGGGTCTAGGTTTCACTGGTAAGTTTCACGGGTCAAGGTTTTACGGGTAAGTTTCACGGGTAAGTTTTACGGGTAAGTTTCACGGGTGACGTTTCACGGGTCTAGGTTTCACTGGAAAGTTTCACGGGTCAAGGATTCACGGGTAAGTTTCACGGGTAAGTTTTACGGGTATGTTTTACAGGTGACGTTTCACGGGTAAGTTTCACGGGTAAGTTTCACGGGTATGTTTCACGGGTGACGTTTCACGGGTCTAGGTTTCACTGGTAAGTTTCACGGGTCAAGGTTTCACGGGTAAGTTTCACGGGTAAGTTTTACGGGTAAGTTTCACGGGTGACGTTTCACGGGTCTAGGTTTCACTGGAAAGTTTCACGGGTCAAGGATTCACGGGTAAGTTTCACGGGTAAGTTTTACGGGTATGTTTTACAGGTGACGTTTCACGGGTCTAGGTTTCACTGGTAAGTTTCACGGGTCAAGGTTTCACGGGTAAGATTCACGGGTATGTTTCACGGGTATGTTTCATGGGTGATGTTTCACGGGTCTAGGTTTCACTGGTAAGTTTCACGGGTCAAGGTTTTACGGGTAAGTTTCACGGGTAAGTTTCACGGGTATGTTTCACGGGTGACGTTTCACGGGTCTAGGTTTCACTGGTAAGTTTCACGGGTCAAGGTTTCACGGGTAAGTTTCACGGGTAAGTTTCACGGGTATGTTTCAGGGGTGACGTTTCACGGGTCTAGGTTTCACTAGTAAGTTTCACGGGTCAAGGTTTCACGGGTAAGATTCACGGGTAAGTTTCACGGGTATGTTTCACGGGTGACGTTTCCCGGGTCTAGGTTTCACTGGTAAGTTTCACGGGTCAAGGTTTTACGGGTAAGTTTCACGGGTAAGTTTCACGGGTATGTTTCACGGGTGACGTTTCACGGGTCTAGGTTTTATTGGTAAGTTTCACGGGTCAAGGTTTCACGGGTAAGTTTCACGGGTAAGTTTCACGGGTATGTTTCACGGGTGACGTTTCACGGGTCTAGGTTTCACTGGTAAGTTTCACGGGTCAAGGTTTTACGGGTAAGTTTCACGGGTAAGTTTCACGGGTATGTTTCACGGGTGACGTTTCACGGGTCTAGGTTTCACTGGTAAGTTTCACGGGTCAAGGTTTCACGGGTAAGTTTCACGGGTAAGTTTTACGGGTAAGTTTCACGGGTGACGTTTCACGGGTGACGTTTCACGGGTGACGTTTCACGGGTCTAGGTTTCACTGGTAAGTTTCACGGGTCAAGGTTTCACGGGTAAGTTTCACGGGTAAGTTTCACGGGTATGTTTCACGGGTGACGTTTCACGGGTCTAGGTTTCACTGGAAAGTTTCACGGGTCAAGGTTTCACGGGTAAGTTTCACGGGTAAGTTTTACGGGTATGTTTTACAGGCGACGTTTCACGGGTCTAGGTTTCACTGGTAAGTTTCACGGGTCTAGGTTTCACGGGTAAGTTTCACGGGTAAGTTTCACGGGTATGTTTTATAGGTGATGTTTCACGGGTCTAGGTTTCACTGGTAAGTTTCACGGGTCAAGGTTTCACGGGTAAGTTTCACGGGTATGTTTCACGGGTGACGTTTCACGGGTAAGTTTTACGCGTAAGTTTCACGGGTGACGTTTCACGGGTCTAGGTTTCACTGGTAAGTTTCACGGGTCAAGGTTTTACGGGTAAGTTTCACGGGTATGTTTCACGGGTGACGTTTCACGGGTCTAGGTTTCACTGGTAAGTTTCACGGGTCAAGGTTTCACGGGTAAGTTTCACGGGTAAGTTTTACGGGTAAGTTTCACGGGTGACGTTTCACGGGTCTAGGTTTCACTGGTAAGTTTCACGGGTCAAGGTTTCACGGGTAAGTTTCACGGGTAAGTTTCACGGGTATGTTTCACGGGTGACGTTTCACGGGTCTAGGTTTCACTGGAAAGTTTCACGGGTCAAGGTTTCACGGGTAAGTTTCACGGGTAAGTTTCACGGGTAAGTTTTACGGGTATGTTTTACAGGTGACGTTTCACGGGTCTAGGTTTCACTGGTAAGTTTCATGGGTCAAGGTTTCACGGGTAAGTTTCACGGGTAAGTTTCACGGGTATGTTTCATTGGTGATGTTTCACGGGTCTAGGTTTTACTGGTAAGTTTCACGGGTCAAGGTTTCACGGGTAAGTTTCACGGGTGACGTTTTACGGGTTTAGGTTTCACTGGTAAGTTTCACGGGTATGTTTCACGGCTGACGTTTCACGGGTCTAGGTTTCACTGGTAAGTTTCACGGGTCAAGGTTTCACGGGTAAGTTTCACGGGTAAGTTTCACGGGTATGTTTCACGGATGACGTTTCACGGGTCTTGGTTTCACTGGTAAGTTTCACGGGTCAAGGTTTCACGGGTAAGTTTCACGGGTAAGTTTTACGGGTATGTTTTACAGGTGACGTTTCACGGGTAAGTTTCACGGGTAAGTTTCACGGGTATGTTTCACGGGTGACGTTTCACGGGTCTAGGTTTCACTGGTAAGTTTCACGGGTCAAGGTTTTACGGGTAAGTTTCACGGTCAAGTTTTACGGGTAAGTTTCACGGGTGACGTTTCACGGGTCTAGGTTTCACTGGAAAGTTTCACGGGTCAAGGATTCACGGGTAAGTTTCACGGGTAAGTTTTACGGGTATGTTTTACAGGTGACGTTTCACGGGTCTAGGTTTCACTGGTAAGTTTCACGGGTCAAGGTTTCACGGGTAAGATTCACGGGTAAGTTTCACGGGTATGTTTCATGGGTGATGTTTCACGGGTCTAGGTTTCACTGGTAAGTATCACGGGTCAAGGTTTTACGGGTAAGTTTCACGGGTAAGTTTCACGGGTATGTTTCACGGGTGACGTTTCACGGGTCTAGGTTTCACTGGTAAGTTTCACGGGTCAAGGTTTCACGGGTAAGTTTCACGGGTAATTTTCACGGGTATGTTTCACGGGTGACGTTTCACGGGTCTAGGTTTCACTAGTAAGTTTCACGGGTCAAGGTTTCACGGGTAAGATTCACGGGTAAGTTTCACGGGTATGTTTCACGGGTGACGTTTCCCGGGTCTAGGTTTCACTGGTAAGTTTCACGGGTCAAGGTTTCACGGGTAAGTTTCACGGGTAAGTTTTACGGGTAAGTTTCACGGGTGACGTTTCACGGGTCTAGGTTTCACTGGTAAGTTTCACGGGTCAAGGTTTCACGGGTAAGTTTCACGGGTATGTTTCACGGGTGACGTTTCACGGGTCTAGGTTTCACTGGAAAGTTTCACGGGTCAAGGTTTCACGGGTAAGTTTCACGGGTAAGTTTCACGGGTAAGTTTTACGGGTATGTTTTACAGGTGACGTTTCACGGGTCTAGGTTTCACTGGTAAGTTTCATGGGTCAAGGTTTCACGGGTAAGTTTCACGGGTAAGTTTCACGGGTATGTTTCATTGGTGATGTTTCACGGGTCTAGGTTTTACTGGTAAGTTTCACGGGTCAAGGTTTCACGGGTAAGTTTCACGGGTGACGTTTTACGGGTTTAGGTTTCACTGGTAAGTTTCACGGGTATGTTTCACGGGTGACGTTTCACGGGTCTAGGTTTCACTGGTAAGTTTCACGGGTCAAGGTTTCACGGGTAAGTTTCACGGGTAAGTTTCACGGGTATGTTTCACGGATGACGTTTCACGGGTCTTGGTTTCACTGGTAAGTTTCACGGGTCAAGGTTTCACGGGTAAGTTTCACGGGTAAGTTTTACGGGTATGTTTTACAGGTGACGTTTCACGGGTAAGTTTCACGGGTAAGTTTCACGGGTATGTTTCACGGGTGACGTTTCACGGGTCTAGGTTTCACTGGTAAGTTTCACGGGTCAAGGTTTTACGGGTAAGTTTCACGGTCAAGTTTTACGGGTAAGTTTCACGGGTGACGTTTCACGGGTCTAGGTTTCACTGGAAAGTTTCACGGGTCAAGGATTCACGGGTAAGTTTCACGGGTAAGTTTTACGGGTATGTTTTACAGGTGACGTTTCACGGGTCTAGGTTTCACTGGTAAGTTTCACGGGTCAAGGTTTCACGGGTAAGATTCACGGGTAAGTTTCACGGGTATGTTTCATGGGTGATGTTTCACGGGTCTAGGTTTCACTGGTAAGTATCACGGGTCAAGGTTTTACGGGTAAGTTTCACGGGTAAGTTTCACGGGTATGTTTCACGGGTGACGTTTCACGGGTCTAGGTTTCACTGGTAAGTTTCACGGGTCAAGGTTTCACGGGTAAGTTTCACGGGTAATTTTCACGGGTATGTTTCACGGGTGACGTTTCACGGGTCTAGGTTTCACTAGTAAGTTTCACGGGTCAAGGTTTCACGGGTAAGATTCACGGGTAAGTTTCACGGGTATGTTTCACGGGTGACGTTTCCCGGGTCTAGGTTTCACTGGTAAGTTTCACGGGTCAAGGTTTCACGGGTAAGTTTCACGGGTAAGTTTTACGGGTAAGTTTCACGGGTGACGTTTCACGGGTCTAGGTTTCACTGGTAAGTTTCACGGGTCAAGGTTTCACGGGTAAGTTTCACGGGTAAGTTTCACGGGTATGTTTCACGGGTGACGTTTCACGGGTCTAGGTTTCACTGGAAAGTTTCACGGGTCAAGGTTTCACGGGTAAGTTTTACGGGTAAGTTTCACGGGTAAGTTTTACGGGTATGTTTTACAGGTGACGTTTCACGGGTCTAGGTTTCACTGGTAAGTTTCATGGGTCAAGGTTTCACGGGTAAGTTTCACGGGTAAGTTTCACGGGTATGTTTCATTGGTGATGTTTCACGGGTCTAGGTTTTACTGGTAAGTTTCACGGGTCAAGGTTTCACGGGTAAGTTTCACGGGTGACGTTTTACGGGTTTAGGTTTCACTGGTAAGTTTCACGGGTATGTTTCACGGGTGACGTTTCACGGGTCTAGGTTTCACTGGTAAGTTTCACGGGTCAAGGTTTCACGGGTAAGTTTCACGGGTAAGTTTCACGGGTATGTTTCACGGATGACGTTTCACGGGTCTTGGTTTCACTGGTAAGTTTCACGGGTCAAGGTTTCACGGGTAAGTTTCACGGGTAAGTTTTACGGGTATGTTTTACAGGTGACGTTTCACGGGTAAGTTTCACGGGTAAGTTTCACGGGTATGTTTCACGGGTGACGTTTCACGGGTCTAGGTTTCACTGGTAAGTTTCACGGGTCAAGGTTTTACGGGTAAGTTTCACGGTCAAGTTTTACGGGTAAGTTTCACGGGTGACGTTTCACGGGTCTAGGTTTCACTGGAAAGTTTCACGGGTCAAGGATTCACGGGTAAGTTTCACGGGTAAGTTTTACGGGTATGTTTTACAGGTGACGTTTCACGGGTCTAGGTTTCACTGGTAAGTTTCACGGGTCAAGGTTTCACGGGTAAGATTCACGGGTAAGTTTCACGGGTATGTTTCATGGGTGATGTTTCACGGGTCTAGGTTTCACTGGTAAGTATCACGGGTCAAGGTTTTACGGGTAAGTTTCACGGGTAAGTTTCACGGGTATGTTTCACGGGTGACGTTTCACGGGTCTAGGTTTCACTGGTAAGTTTCACGGGTCAAGGTTTCACGGGTAAGTTTCACTGGTAATTTTCACGGGTATGTTTCACGGGTGACGTTTCACGGGTCTAGGTTTCACTAGTAAGTTTCACGGGTCAAGGTTTCACGGGTAAGATTCACGGGTAAGTTTCACGGGTATGTTTCACGGGTGACGTTTCCCGGGTCTAGGTTTCACTGGTAAGTTTCACGGGTCAAGGTTTCACGGGTAAGTTTCACGGGTAAGTTTCACGGGTATGTTTCACGGGTGACGTTTCACGGGTCTAGGTTTCACTGGTAAGTTTCACGGGTCAAGGTTTCACGGGTAAGTTTCACGGGTAAGTTTCACGGGTAAGTTTCACGGGTATGTTTCACGGGTGACGTTTCACGGGTCTAGGTTTCACTGGTAAGTTTCACGGGTCAAGGTTTTACGGGTAAGTTTCACGGGTAAGTTTCACGGGTATGTTTCACGGGTGACGTTTCACGGGTCTAGGTTTCACTGGTAAGTTTCACGGGTCAAGGTTTCACGGGAAAGTTTCACGGGTAAGTTTTACGGGTAAGTTTCACGGGTGTCGTTTCACGGGTATGTTTCACGGGTGACGTTTCACGGGTCTAGGTTTCACTGGAAAGTTTCACGGGTCAAGGTTTCACGGGTAAGTTTCACGGGTAAGTTTTACGGGTATGTTTTACAGGCGACGTTTCACGGGTCTAGGTTTCACTGGGAAGTTTCACGGGTCTAGGTTTCACGGGTAAGTTTCACGGGTATGTTTCATGGGTGATGTTTCACGGGTCTAGGTTTCACTGGTAAGTTTCACGGGTCAAGGTTTCACGGGTAAGTTTCACGGGTATGTTTCACGGGTGACGTTTCACGGGTAAGTTTTACGCGTAAGTTTCACGGGTGACGTTTCACGGGTCTAGGTTTCACTGGTAAGTTTCACGGGTCAAGGTTTCACGGGTAAGTTTCACGGGTATGTTTCACGGGTGACGTTTCACGGGTCTAGGTTTCACTGGTAAGTTTCACGGGTCAAGGTTTCACGGGTAAGTTTCACGGGTAAGTTTTACGGGTAAGTTTCACGGGTGACGTTTCACGGGTCTAGGTTTCACTGGTAAGTTTCACGGGTCAAGGTTTCAAAGGTAAGTTTCACGGGTAAGTTTCACGGGTCTAGGTTTCACTGAAAAGTTTCACGGGTCAAGGTTTCACGGGTAAGTTTCACGGGTAAGTTTCACGGGTAAGTTTCACGGGTAAGTTTTACGGGTATGTTTTACAGGTGACGTTTCACGGGTCTAGGTTTCACTGGTAAGTTTCACGGGTCAAGGTTTCACGGGTAAGTTTCACGGGTAAGTTTCACGGGTGACGTTTTACGGGTCTAGGTTTCACTGGTAAGTTTCACGGGTATGTTTCACGGGTAAGTTTTACGGGTATGTTTTACAGGTGACGTTTCACGGGTCTAGGTTTCACTGGTAAGTTTCACGGGTCAAGGTTTCACGGGTCAAGGTTTCACGGGTAAGTTTTACGGGTAAGTTTCACGGGTATGTTTCACGGGTATGTTTCACGGGTCTTGGTTTCACTGGTAAGTTTCACGGGTCAAGGTTTCACGGGTAAGTTTCACGGGTAAGTTTTACGGGTATGTTTTACAGGTGACGTTTCACGGGTCTAGGTTTCACTGGTAAGTTTCACGGGTCAAGGTTTCACGGGTAAGATTCACGGGTAAGTTTCACGGGTATGTTTCATGGGTGATGTTTCACGGGTCTAGGTTTCACTGGTAAGTATCACGGGTCAAGGTTTTACGGGTAAGTTTCACGGGTAAGTTTCACGGGTATGTTTCACGGGTGACGTTTCACGGGTCTAGGTTTCACTGGTAAGTTTCACGGGTCAAGGTTTCACGGGTAAGTTTCACGGGTAATTTTCACGGGTATGTTTCACGGGTGACGTTTCACGGGTCTAGGTTTCACTAGTAAGTTTCACGGGTCAAGGTTTCACGGGTAAGATTCACGGGTAAGTTTCACGGGTATGTTTCACGGGTGACGTTTCCCGGGTCTAGGTTTCACTGGTAAGTTTCACGGGTCAAGGTTTCACGGGTAAGTTTCACGGGTAAGTTTCACGGGTATGTTTCACGGGTGACGTTTCACGGGTCTAGGTTTCACTGGTAAGTTTCACGGGTCAAGGTTTCACGGGTAAGTTTCACGGGTAAGTTTCACGGGTAAGTTTCACGGGTATGTTTCACGGGTGACGTTTCACGGGTCTAGGTTTCACTGGTAAGTTTCACGGGTCAAGGTTTTACGGGTAAGTTTCACGGGTAAGTTTCACGGGTATGTTTCACGGGTGACGTTTCACGGGTCTAGGTTTCACTGGTAAGTTTCACGGGTCAAGGTTTCACGGGAAAGTTTCACGGGTAAGTTTTACGGGTAAGTTTCACGGGTGACGTTTCACGGGTATGTTTCACGGGTGACGTTTCACGGGTCTAGGTTTCACTGGAAAGTTTCACGGGTCAAGGTTTCACGGGTAAGTTTCACGGGTAAGTTTTACGGGTATGTTTTACAGGCGACGTTTCACGGGTCTAGGTTTCACTGGTAAGTTTCACGGGTCTAGGTTTCACGGGTAAGTTTCACGGGTAAGTTTCACGGGTATGTTTCATGGGTGATGTTTCACGGGTCTAGGTTTCACTGGTAAGTTTCACGGGTCAAGGTTTCACGGGTAAGTTTCACGGGTATGTTTCACGGGTGACGTTTCACGGGTAAGTTTTACGCGTAAGTTTCACGGGTGACGTTTCACGGGTCTAGGTTTCACTGGTAAGTTTCACGGGTCAAGGTTTCACGGGTAAGTTTCACGGGTATGTTTCACGGGTGACGTTTCACGGGTCTAGGTTTCACTGGTAAGTTTCACGGGTCAAGGTTTCACGGGTAAGTTTCACGGGTAAGTTTTACGGGTAAGTTTCACGGGTGACGTTTCACGGGTCTAGGTTTCACTGGTAAGTTTCACTTGTCAAGGTTTCAAAGGTAAGTTTCACGGGTAAGTTTCACGGGTCTAGGTTTCACTGAAAAGTTTCACGGGTCAAGGTTTCACGGGTAAGTTTCACGGGTAAGTTTCACGGGTAAGTTTCACGGGTAAGTTTTACGGGTATGTTTTACAGGTGACGTTTCACGGGTCTAGGTTTCACTGGTAAGTTTCACGGGTCAAGGTTTCACGGGTAAGTTTCACTGGTAAGTTTCACGGGTGACGTTTTACGGGTCTAGGTTTCACTGGTAAGTTTCACGGGTATGTTTCACGGGTAAGTTTTACGGGTATGTTTTACAGGTGACGTTTCACGGGTCTAGGTTTCACTGGTAAGTTTCACGGGTCAAGGTTTCACGGGTCAAGGTTTCACGGGTAAGTTTTACGGGTAAGTTTCACGGGTATGTTTCACGGGTATGTTTCACGGGTCTTGGTTTCACTGGTAAGTTTCACGGGTCAAGGTTTCACGGGTAAGTTTCACGGGTAAGTTTTACGGGTATGTTTTACAGGTGACGTTTCACGGGTCTAGGTTTCACTGGTAAGTTTCACGGGTCAAGGTTTCACGGGTAAGATTCACGGGTAAGTTTCACGGGTATGTTTCATGGGTGATGTTTCACGGGTCTAGGTTTCACTGGTAAGTTTCACGGGTCAAGGTTTTACGGGTAAGTTTCACGGGTAAGTTTCACGGGTATGTTTCACGGGTGACGTTTCACGGGTCTAGGTTTCACTGGTAAGTTTCACGGGTCAAGGTTTCACGGGTAAGTTTCACGGGTAAGTTTCACGGGTATGTTTCACGGGTGACGTTTCACGGGTCTAGGTTTCACTAGTAAGTTTCACGGGTCAAGGTTTCACTGGTAAGTTTCACGGGTAAGTTTCACGGGTATGTTTCACGGGTGACGTTTCACGGGTCTAGGTTTCACTGGTAAGTTTCACGGGTCAAGGTTTCACGGGTAAGTTTCACGGGTAAGTTTCACGGGTATGTTTCACGGGTGACGTTTCACGGGTCTAGGTTTCACTGGTAAGTTTCACGGGTCAAGGTTTCACGGGTAAGTTTCACGGGTAAGTTTCACGGGTATGTTTCACGGGTGACGTTTCACGGGTCTAGGTTTCACTGGTAAGTTTCACAAGTCAAGGTTTTACGGGTAAGTTTCACGGGTAAGTTTCACGGGTATGTTTCACGGGTGACGTTTCACGGGTCTAGGTTTCACTGGTAAGTTTCACGGGTCAAGGTTTCACGGGTAAATTTCACGGGTAAGTTTTACGGGTAAGTTTCACGGGTGACGTTTCACGGGTGACGTTTCACGGGTGACGTTTCACGGGTCTAGGTTTCACTGGTAAGTTTCACGGGTCAAGGTTTCACGGGTAAGTTTCTCGGGTAAGTTTCACGGGTATGTTTCACAGGTGACGTTTCACGGGTCTAGGTTTCACTGGAAAGTTTCACGGGTCAAGGTTTTACTTGTAAGTTTCACGGGTAAGTTTTACGGGTATGTTTTACAGGCGACGTTTCACGGGTCTAGGTTTCACTGGTAAGTTTCACGGGTCTAGGTTTCACGAATAAGTTTCACGGGTAAGTTTCACGGGTATGTTTCATGGGTGATGTTTCACGGGTCTAGGTTTCACTGGTAAGTTTCACGGGTCAAGGTTTCACGGGTAAGTTTCACGGGTATGTTTCACGGGTGACGTTTCACGGGTAAGTTTTACGCGTAAGTTTCACGGGTGACGTTTCACGGGTCTAGGTTTCACTGGTAAGTTTCACGGGTCAAGGTTTCACGGGTAAGTTTCACGGGTATGTTTCACGGGTGACGTTTCACGGGTCTAGGTTTCACTGGTAAGTTTCACGGGTCAAGGTTTCACGGGTAAGTTTCACGGGTAAGTTTTACGGGTAAGTTTCAAGGGTGACGTTTCACGGGTCTAGGTTTCACTGGTAAGTTTCACGGGTCAAGGTTTTACGGGTAAGTTTCACGGGTAAGTTTCACGGGTATGTTTCACGGGTGACGTTTCACGGGTCTAGGTTTCACTGGAAAGTTTCACGGGTCAAGGTTTCACGGGTAAGTTTCACGGGTAAGTTTCACGGGTAAGTTTTACGGGTATGTTTTACAGGTGACGTTTCACGGGTCTAGGTTTCACTGGTAAGTTTCACGGGTCAAGGTTTCACGGGTAAGTTTCACGGGTAAGTTTCACGGGTATGTTTCATTGGTGATGTTTCACGGGTCTAGGTTTTACTGGTAAGTTTCACGGGTCAAGGTTTCACGGGTAAGTTTCACGGGTAAGTTGCACGGGTGACGTTTCACGGGTCTAGGTTTCACTGGTAAGTTTCACGGGTATGTTTCACGGGTAAGTTTTACGGGTATGTTTTACAGGTGACGTTTCACGGGTCTAGGTTTCACTGGTAAGTTTCACGGGTCAAGGTTTCACGGGTCAAGGTTTCACGGGTCAAGGTTTCACGGGTAAGTTTTAAGGGTAAGTTTCACGGGTATGTTTCACGGATGACGTTTCACGGGTCTTGGTTTCACTGGTAAGTTTCACGGGTCAAGGTTTCACGGGTAAGTTTCACGGGTAAGTTTTACGGGTATGTTTTACAGGTGACGTTTCACGGGTAAGTTTTACGGGTAAGTTTCACGGGTAAGTTTCACGGGTATGTTTCACGGGTGACGTTTCACGGGTCTAGGTTTCACTGGTAAGTTTCACGGGTCAAGGTTTCACGGGTAAGTTTCACGGGTAAGTTTTACGGGTAAGTTTCACGGGTGACGTTTCACGGGTCTAGGTTTCACTGGAAAGTTTCACGGGTCAAGGTTTCACGGGTAAGTTTCACGGGTAAGTTTTACGGGTATGTTTTACAGGTGACGTTTCACGGGTCTAGGTTTCACTGGTAAGTTTCACGGGTCAAGGTTTCACGGGTAAGTTTCACGGGTAAGTTTCACGGGTATGTTTCACGGGTGACGTTTCACGGGTCTAGGTTTCACTGGTAAGTTTCACGGGTCAAGGTTTCAAGGGTAAGTTTCACGGGTAAGTTTCACGGGTATGTTTCACGGGTGACGTTTCACGGGTCTAGGTTTCACTGGTAAGTTTCACGGGTAAGTTTCACGGGTAAGTTTCACGGGTATGTTTCACGGGTGTCGTTTCACGGGTCAAGGTTTCACGGGTAAGTTTCACGGGTAAGTTTTACGGTTATGTTTTACAGGTGACGTTTCACGGGTCTAGGTTTCACTGGTAAGTTTCACGGGTCAAGGTTTCACGGGTAAGTTTCACGGGTAAGTTTCACGGGTATGTTTCATTGGTGATGTTTCACGGGTCTAGGTTTTACTGGTAAGTTTCACGGGTCAAGGTTTCACGGGTAAGTTTCACGGGTAAGTTGCACGGGTGACGTTTCACGGGTCTAGGTTTCACTGGTAAGTTTCACGGGTATGTTTCACGGGTAAGTTTTACGGGTATGTTTTACAGGTGACGTTTCACGGGTCTAGGTTTCACTGGTAAGTTTCACGGGTCAAGGTTTCACGGGTCAAGGTTTCACGGGTAAGTTTTAAGGGTAAGTTTCACGGGTATGTTTCACGAATGACGTTTCACGGGTCTTGGTTTCACTGGTAAGTTTCACGGGTCAAGGTTTCACGGGTAAGTTTCACGGGTAAGTTTTACGGGTATGTTTTACAGGTGACGTTTCACGGGTAAGTTTCACGGGTAAGTTTCACGGGTATGTTTCACGGGTGACGTTTCACGGGTCTAGGTTTCACTGGTAAGTTTCACGGGTCAAGGTTTCACGGGTAAGTTTCACGGGTAAGTTTTACGGGTATGTTTCACGGGTGACGTTTCACGGGTCTAGGTTTCACTGGTAAGTTTCACGGGTCAAGGTTTCACGGGTAAGTTTCACGGGTAAGTTTTACGGGTATGTTTTACAGGTGACGTTTCACGGGTAAGTTTCACGGGTAAGTTTCACGGGTATGTTTCACGGGTGACGTTTCACGGGTCTAGGTTTCACTGGTAAGTTTCACGGGTCAAGGTTTCACGGGTAAGTTTCACGGGTAAGTTTTACGGGTATGTTTCACGGGTGACGTTTCACGGGTCTAGGTTTCACTGGAAAGTTTCACGGGTCAAGGTTTCACGGGTAAGTTTCACGGGTAAGTTTCACGGGTAAGTTTTACGGGTATGTTTTACAGGTGACGTTTCACGGGTCTAGGTTTCACTGGTAAGTTTCACGGGTCAAGGTTTCACGGGTAAGTTTCACGGGTAAGTTTCACGGGTATGTTTCACGGGTGACGTTTCACGGGTCTAGGTTTCACTAGTAAGTTTCACGGGTCAAGGTTTCACGGGTAAGTTTCACGGGTAAGTTTTACGAGTATGTTTCACGGGTGACGTTTCACGGGTCTAGGTTTCACTGGTAAGTTTCACGGGTCAAGGTTTCACGGGTAAGTTTCACGGGTAAGTTTCACGGGTATGTTTCACGGGTGACGTTTCACGGGTCTAGGTTTCACTAGTAAGTTTCACGGGTCAAGGTTTCACGGGTAAGTTTCACGGGTAAGTTTCACGGGTATGTTTCACGGGTGACGTTTCACGGGTCTAGGTTTCACTGGTAAGTTTCACGGGTCACGGTTTCACGGGTAAGTTTCACGGGTATTTTTCACGGGTGTCGTTTCACGGGTCAAGGTTTCACGGGTAAGTTTCACGGGTAAGTTTTACGGTTATGTTTTACAGGTGACGTTTCACGGGTCTAGGTTTCACTGGTAAGTTTCACGGGTCAAGGTTTCACGGGTAAGTTTCACGGGTAAGTTTCACGGGTATGTTTCACGGGTAAGTTTCACGGGTAAGTTTCACGGGTATGTTTCACGGGTGACGTTTCACGGGTCTAGGTTTCACTGGTAAGTTTCACGGGTCAAGGTTTCACGGGTAAGTTTCACGGGTAAGTTTCACGGGTGACGTTTCACGGGTCTAGGTTTCACTGGTAAGTTTCACGGGTCAAGGTTTCACTGGTAAGTTTCACGGGTCAAGGTTTCACGGGTAAGTTTCACGGGTATGTTTCACGGGTGACGTTTCACGGGTGACGTTTCACGGGTCTAGGTTTCACTGGTAAGTTTAACGGGTCAAGGTTTCACGGGTAAGTTTCACAGGTAAGTTTTACGGGTAAGTTTCACGGGTGACGTTTCACGGGTCTAGGTTTTACTGGTAAGTTTCACGGGTCAAGGTTTCACGGGTAAGTTTCACGGGTAAGTTTCACGGGTAAGTTTCACGGGTGACCTTTCACGGGTCTTGGTTTCACTGGTAAGTTTCACGGGTCAAGGTTTCACGGGTAAGTTTCACGGGTAAATTTCACGGGTATGTTTCACGGGTGACGTTTCACGGGTCTAGGTTTCACTGGTAAGTTTCACGGGTCAAGGTTTCACGGGTAAGTTTCACAGGTAAGTTTCACGGGTATGTTTCACGGGTGACGTTTCACGGGTCTAGGTTTCACTGGTAAGTTTCACGGGTCAAGGTTTCACGGGTAAGTTTCACGGGTAAGTTTCACGGGTATGTTTCACGGGTGACGTTACACGGGTCTAGGTTTCACTGGTAAGTTTCACGGATCAGGGTTTCACGGGTTAGTTTCACGGGTAAGTTTCACGGGTATGTTTCACGGGTATCGTTTCACGGGTCTAGGTTTCACTGGTAAGTTTCACGGGTCAAGGTTTTACGGGTAAGTTTCACGGGTAAGTTTTACGGGTAAGTTTCACGGGTGACGTTTCACGGGTCTAGGTTTCACTGGTAAGTTTCACGGGTCAAGGTTTCACGGGTAAGTTTCACGGGTAAGTTTCACGGGTATGTTTCACGGGTGACGTTTCACGGGTCATGGTTTCACTGGTAAGTTTCACGGGTCAAGGTTTCACAAGTAAGTTTCACGGGTAAGTTTTACGGGTAAGTTTCACGGGTGACGTTTCACGGGTGACGTTTCACGGGTCTAGGTTTCACTGGTAAGTTTCACGGGTCAAGGTTTCACGGGTAAGTTTCACGGGTTAGTTTCACGGGTATGTTTCACGGGTGACGTTTCACGGGTCTAGGTTTCACTGGAAAGTTTCACGGGTCAAGGTTTCACGGGTCTAGGTTTCACTGGTAAGTTTCACGGGTCAAGGTTTCACGGGTAAGTTTCACGGGTCAAGGTTTCACGGGTAAGTTTCACGGGTATGTTTCACGGGTGACGTTTCACGGGTCTAGGTTTCACTGGTAAGTTTCACGGGTCAAGGTTTCACGGGTAAGTTTCACGGGTCAAGGTTTCACGGGTAAGTTTCACGGGAAAGTTTCACGGGTAAGTTTCACGGGTCTAGGTTTCACGGGTAAGTTTCACGGGTAAGTTTCACGGGACTAGGTTTCACTGGTAAGTTTCACGGGTCAAGGGTTCACGGGTAAGTTTCACGGGTATGTTTCACGGGTGACGTTTAACGGGTCTAGGTTTCACTGGTAAGTTTCACGGGTAAGTTTCACGGGTATGTTTCACGGATGACGTTTCACGGATGACGTTTCACGGGTCTTGGTTTCACTGGTATGTTTCACGGGTCAAGGTTTCACGGGTAAGTTTCACGGGTAAGTTTCACGGGTATGTTTCACGGGTGAAGTTTCACGGGTCTAGGTTTCACTGGTAAGTTTCACGGGTCAAGGTTTCACGGGTAAGTTTCACGGGTAAGTTTTACGGGTAAGTTTCACGGGTGACGTTTCACGGGTCTAGGTTTCACTGGTAAGTTTCACGGGTCAAGGTTTCGCGGGTAAGTTTCACGGGTCAAGGTTTCACGGGTAAGTTTCACGGGTAAGTTTCACGAATGACGTTTTACGGGTCTAGGTTTCACTGGTAAGTTTCACGGGTCAAGGTTTCACGGGTAAGTTTCACGGGTAAGTTTCACGGGTATGTTTCACGGGTGACGTTTCACGGGTCTAGGTTTCTCTGGTAAGTTTCACGGGTCAAGGTTTCACGGGTCTAGGTTTCACTGGAAAGTTTCACGGGTCAAGGTTTCACGGGTAAGTTTCACGGGTAAGTTTTACGGTTATGTTTTACAGGTGACGTTTCACGGTTCTAGGTTTCACTGGTAAGTTTCACGGGTCAAGGTTTCACGGGTAAGTTTCACGGGTAAGCTTCACGGGTATGTTTCATGGGTGATGTTTGACGGGTCTAGGTTTCACTGGTAAGTTTCACGGGTTAAGGTTTCACGGGTAAGATTCACGGGTAAGTTTCACGGGTATGTTTCACGGGTGACGTTTCACGGGTCTAGGTTTCACTGGTAAGTTTCACGGGTCAAGGTTTCACGGGTAAGTTTCACGGGTAAGTTTTACGGGTATGTTTTACAGGTGACGTTTCACGGGTCTAGGTTTCACTGGTAAGTTTCACGGGTCAAGGTTTCACGAGTAAGTTTCACTGGTAAGTTTCACGGATATGTTTCATGGGTGATGTTTCACGGGTCTAGGTTTCACGGGTCAAGGTTTCACGGGTAAGTTTCACGGGTAAGTTTCACGGGTATGTTTCTCGGGTGACGTTTCACGGGTCTAGGTTTCACTGGTAAGTTTCACGGGTTAAGGTTTCACGGGTAAGTTTCACGGGTAAGTTTCACGGGTATGTTTCACGGGTGACGTTTCACGGGTCTAGGTTTCACTGGTAAGTTTCACGGGTCAAGGTTTCACGGGTAAGTTTCACGGGTAAGTTTCACGGGTATGTTTCACGGGTGACGTCTCACATGTCTAGGTTTCACTGGTAAGTTTCACGGGTCAAGGTTTCACGGGTAAGTTTCACGGGTAAGTTTCACGGGTATGTTTCACGGGTGACGTTTCACGGGTCTAGGTTTCACTGGTAAGTTTCACGGGTCAAGGTTTTACGGGTAAGTTTAACGGGTAAGTTTCACGGGTATGTTTCACGGGTGACGTTTCACGGGTCTAGGTTTCACTGGTAAGTTTCACGGGTCAAGGTTTCACGGGTAAGTTTCACGGGTAAGTTTTACGGGTAAGTTTCACGGGTGACGTTTCACGGGTGACGTTTCACGGGTCTAGGTTTCACTGGTAAGTTTCACGGGTCAAGGTTTCACGGGTAAGTTTCACGGGTTAGTTTCACGGGTATGTTTCACGGGTGACGTTTTACGGGTCTAGGTTTCACTGGAAAGTTTCACGGGTCAAGGTTTCACGGGTAAGTTTCACGGGTAAGTTTCACGGGTATGTTTCACGGGTGACGTTTCACAGGTCTAGGTTTCACTGGTAAGTTTCACGGGTCAAGGTTTCACGGGTAAGTTTCACGGGTAAGTTTCACGAGTATGTTTCACGGGTGACGTTTCACGGGTCTAGGTTTCACTGGTAAGTTTCACGGGTCAAGGTTTCACGGGTAAGTTTCACGGGTAAGTTTCACGGGTATGTTTCACGGGTGACGTTTCACGGGTCTAGGTTTCACTGGTAAGTTTCACGGGTCAAGGTTTCACGGGTAAGTTTCACGGGTATGTTTCACGAGTGTCGTTTCACGGGTCAAGGTTTCACGGGTAAGTTTCACGGGTAAGTTTTACGGTTATGTTTTACAGGTGACGTTTAACGGGTCTAGGTTTCACTGGTAAGTTTCACGGGTCAAGGTTTCACGGGTAAGTTTCACGGGTAAGTTTCACGGGTATGTTTCATGGGTGATGTTTGACGGGTCTAGGTTTCACTGGTAAGTTTCACGGGTCAAGGTTTCACGGGTAAGTTTCACGGGTAAGTTTCACGGGTATGTTTCACGGGTGACGTTTCACGGGTCTAGGTTTCACTGGTAAGTTTCACGGGTCAAGGTTTCACGGGTAAGTTTCACGGGTAAGTTTTACGGGTATGTTTTACAGGTGACGTTTCACGGGTCTAGGTTTCACTGGTAAGTTTCACGGGTCAAGGTTTCACGGGTAAGTTTCACGGGTAAGTTTCACGGATATGTTTCATGGGTGATGTTTCACGGGTCTAGGTTTCACTGGTAAAATTCACGGGTCAAGGTTTCACGGGTAAGTTTCACGGGTAAGTTTCACGGGTATGTTTCTCGGGTGACGTTTCACGGGTCTAGGTTTCACTGGTAAGTTTCACGGGTCAAGGTTTCACGGGTAAGTTTCACGGGTAAGTTTCACGGGTATGTTTCACGGGTGACGTTTCACGGGTCTAGGTTTCACTGGTAAGTTTCACGGGTCAAGGTTTCACGGGTAAGTTTCACGGGTAAGTTTCACGGGTATGTTTCACGGGTGACGTTTCACATGTCTAGGTTTCACTGGTAAGTTTCACGGGTCAAGGTTTCACGGGTAAGTTTCACGGGTAAGTTTCACGGGTATGTTTCACGGGTGACGTTTCACGGGTCTAGGTTTCACTGGTAAGTTTCACGGGTCAAGGTTTCACGGGTAAGTTTCACGGGTAAGTTTCACGGGTATGTTTCACGGGTGACGTTTCACGGGTCTAGGTTTCACTGGTAAGTTTCACGGGTCAAGGTTTTACGGGTAAGTTTCACGGGTAAGTTTTACGGGTGTGTTTCACGGGTGACGTTTCACGGGTCTAGGTTTCACTGGTAAGTTTCACGGGTCAAGGTTTCACGGGTAAGTTTTACGGGTAAGTTTCACGGGTGACGTTTCACGGGTGACGTTTCACGGGTCTAGGTTTCACTGGTAAGTTTCACGGGTCAAGGTTTCACGGGTAAGTTTCACGGGTTAGTTTCACGGGTATGTTTCACGGGTGACGTTTCACGGGTCTAGGTTTCACTGGAAAGTTTCACGGGTCAAGGTTTCACGGGTAAGTTTCACGGGTAAGTTTCACGGGTATGTTTCACGGGTGACGTTTCACAGGTCTAGGTTTCACTGGTAAGTTTCACGGGTCAAGGTTTCACGGGTAAGTTTCACGGGTAAGTTTCACAGGTATGTTTCACGGGTGACGTTTCACGGGTCTAGGTTTCACTGGTAAGTTTCACGGGTCAAGGTTTCACGGGTAAGTTTCACGGGTAAGTTTCACGGGTATGTTTCACGGGTGACGTTTCACGGGTCTAGGTTTCACTGGTAAGTTTCACGGGTCAAGGTTTCACGGGTAAGTTTCACGGGTATGTTTCACGGGTGACGTTTCACGGGTCTAGGTTTCACTGGTAAGTTTCACGGGTCAAGGTTTCACGGGTAAGTTTCACGGGTATGTTTCACGGGTATGTTTCACGGGTGACGTTTCACGGGTCTAGGTTTCACTGGTAAGTTTCACGGGTCAAGGTTTCACGGGTAAGTTTCACGGGTATGTTTCACGGGTGTCGTTTCACGGGTCTAGGTTTCACTGGTAAGTTTCACGGGTCAAGGTTTCACGGGTAAGTTTCACGGATAAGTTTCATGGGTATGTTTCACGGGTGACGTTTCACGGGTCTAGGTTTCACTGGTAAGTTTCACGGGTAAGTTTCACGGGTAAGTTTTACGGGTAAGTTTCACAGGTGACGTTTCACGGGTCTAGGTTACACTGGTAAGTTTCACGGGTCAAGGGTTTACGGGTAAGTTTCACGGGTAAGTTTCACGGGTGACCTTTCACGGGTCTAGGTTTCACTGGTAAGTTTCACGGGTCAAGGTTTCACGGGTAAGTTTCACGTGTCAGTTTCACGGGTAAGTTTCACGGGTGACGTTTCACGGGTCTAGGTTTCACTGGTAAGTTTGACGGGTCAAGGTTTCACGGGTAAGTTTCACGGGTAAGTTTCACGGGTATGTTTCACGGGTGACGTTTCACGGGTCTAGGTTTCACTGGTAAGTTTCACGGGTCAAGGTTTCACGGGTAAGTTTCACGGGTAAGTTTCACGGGTATGTTTCACGGGTGACGTTTCACGGGTCTAGGTTTCACTGGTAAGTTTCACGGGTCAAGGTTTCACGGGTAAGTTTCACGGGTAAGTTTCACGGGTATGTTTCACGGGTGACGTTTCACGGGTCTAGGTTTCACTGGTAAGTTTCACGGGTCAAGGATTTACGGGTAAGTTTCACGGGTAAGTTTCACGGGTATGTTTCACGGGTGACGTTTCACGGGTCTAGGTTTCACTGGTAAGTTTCACGGGTCAAGGTTTCACGGGTAAGTTTCACGGGTACGTTTTACGGGTAAGTTTTACGGGTGACGTTTCACGGGTGACGTTTCACGGGTCTAGGTTTCACTGGTAAGTTTCACGGGTCAAGGTTTCACGGGTAAGTTTCACGGGTATGTTTCACGGGTGACCTTTCACGGGTCTAGGTTTCACTGGTAAGTTTCACGGGTCAAGGTTTCACGGGTAAGTTTCACGTGTCAGTTTCACGGGTAAGTTTCACGGGTGACGTTTCACGGGTCTAGGTTTCACTGGTAAGTTTCACGGGTCAAGGTTTCACGGGTAAGTTTCACGGGTAAGTTTCACGGGTAAGTTTCACGGGTAAGTTTCACGGGTGACGTTTCACGGGTCTAGGTTTCACTGGTAAGTTTCACGGGTCAAGGTTTCACTGGTAAGTTTCACGGGTAAGTTTCACGGGTATGTTTCACGGATGACGTTTCACGGGTCTTGGTTTTACTGGTAAGTTTCACGGGTCAAGGTTTCACGGGTAAGTTTCACGGGTAAGTTTCACGGGTATGTTTCACGGGTGACGTTTCACGGGTCTAGGTTTCACTGATAAGTTTCACGGGTCAAGGTTTCACGGGTAAGTTTCACGGGTAAGTTTTACGGGTAAGTTTCACGGGTGACGTTTCACGGGTCTAGGTTTCACTGGTAAGTTTCACGGGTCAAAGTTTCACGGGTAAGTTTCACGGGTCAAGGTTTCACGGGTAAGTTTCACGGGTAAGTTTCACGGGTGACGTTTCACGGGTCTAGGTTTCACTGGTAAGTTTCACGGGTCAAGGTTTCACGGGTAAGTTTCACGGGTAAGTTTCACGGGTATGTTTCACGGGTGACGTTTCACGGGTCTAGGTTTCACTGGTAAGTTTCACGGGTTAAGGTTTTACGGGTAAGTTTCACGGGTAAGTTTCACGGGTATGTTTCACGGGTGACGTTTCACGGGTCTAAGTTTCACTGGTAAGTTTCACGGGTCAAGGTTTCACGGGTCTAGGTTTCACTGGAAAGTTTCACGGGTCAAGGTTTCACGGGTAAGTTTCACGGGTAAGTTTTACGGTTATGTTTTACAGGTGACGTTTCACGGGTCTTGGTTTCACTGGTAAGTTTCACGGGTCAAGGTTTCACGGGTAAGTTTCACGGGTAAGTTTCACGGGTATGTTTCACGGGTGACGTTTCACGGGTCTAGGTTTCACTGGTAAGTTTCACGGGTCAAGGTTTCACGGGTAAGTTTCACGGGTATGTTTCACGGGTGACGTTTCACGGGTCTAGGTTTCACTGGTAAGTTTCACGGGTCAAGGTTTCACGGGTAAGTTTCACGGGTAAGTTTCACGGGTATGTTTCACGGGTGACGTTTCACGGGTCTAGGTTTCACTGGTAAGTTTCACGGGTCAAGGTTTCACGGGTAAGTTTCACGGGTATGTTTCACGGGTGTCGTTTCACGGGTCTAGGTTTCACTGGTAAGTTTCACGGGTCAAGGTTTCACGGGTAAGTTTCACGGATAAGTTTCATGGGTATGTTTCACGGGTGACGTTTCACGGGTCTAGGTTTCACTGGTAAGTTTCACGGGTAAGTTTCACGGGTAAGTTTTACGGGTAAGTTTCACGGGTCTAGGTTTCACTGGTAAGTTTCACGGGTCAAGGTTTCACGGGTAAGTTTCACGGGTATGTTTCACGGGTGTCGTTTCACGGGTCTAGGTTTCACTGGTAAGTTTCACGGGTCAAGGTTTCACGGGTAAGTTTCACGGATAAGTTTCATGGGTATGTTTCACGGGTGACGTTTCACGGGTCTAGGTTACACTGGTAAGTTTCACGGGTCAAGGTTTTACGGGTAAGTTTCACGGGTAAGTTTCACGGGTGACCTTTCACGGGTCTAGGTTTCACTGGTAAGTTTCACGGGTCAAGGTTTCACGGGTAAGTTTCACGTGTCAGTTTCACGGGTAAGTTTCACGGGTGACGTTTCACGGGTCTAGGTTTCACTGGTAAGTTTGACGGGTCAAGGTTTCACGGGTAAGTTTCACGGGTAAGTTTCACGGGTATGTTTCACGGGTGACGTTTCACGGGTCTAGGTTTCACTGGTAAGTTTCACGGGTCAAGGTTTCACGGGTAAGTTTCACGGGTAAGTTTCACGGGTATGTTTCACGGGTGACGGTTCACGGGTCTAGGTTTCACTGGTAAGTTTCACGGGTCAAGGATTTACGGGTAAGTTTCACGGGTAAGTTTCACGGGTATGTTTCACGGGTGACGTTTCACGGGTCTAGGTTTCACTGGTAAGTTTCACGGGTCAAGGTTTCACGGGTAAGTTTCACGGGTACGTTTTACGGGTAAGTTTCACGGGTGACGTTTCACGGGTGACGTTTCACGGGTCTAGGTTTCACTGGTAAGTTTCACGGGTCAAGGTTTCACGGGTAAGTTTCACGGGTATGTTTCACGGGTGACCTTTCACGGGTCTAGGTTTCACTGGTAAGTTTCACGGGTCAAGGTTTCACGGGTAAGTTTCACGTGTCAGTTTCACGGGTAAGTTTCACGGGTGACGTTTCACGGGTCTAGGTTTCACTGGTAAGTTTCACGGGTCAAGGTTTCACGGGTAAGTTTCACGGGTAAGTTTCACGGGTAAGTTTCACGGGTAAGTTTCACGGGTGACGTTTCACGGGTCTAGGTTTCACTGGTAAGTTTCACGGGTCAAGGTTTCACTGGTAAGTTTCACGGGTAAGTTTCACGGGTATGTTTCACGGATGACGTTTCACGGGTCTTGGTTTCACTGGTAAGTTTCACGGGTCAAGGTTTCACGGGTAAGTTTCACGGGTAAGTTTCACGGGTATGTTTCACGGGTGACGTTTCACGGGTCTAGGTTTCACTGATAAGTTTCACGGGTCAAGGTTTCACGGGTAAGTTTCACGGGTAAGTTTTACGGGTAAGTTTCACGGGTGACGTTTCACGGGTCTAGGTTTCACTGGTAAGTTTCACGGGTCAAAGTTTCACGGGTAAGTTTCACGGGTCAAGGTTTCACGGGTAAGTTTCACGGGTAAGTTTCACTGGTGACGTTTCACGGGTCTAGGTTTCACTGGTAAGTTTCACGGGTCAAGGTTTCACGGGTAAGTTTCACGGGTAAGTTTCACGGGTATGTTTCACGGGTGACGTTTCACGGGTCTAGATTTCACTGGTAAGTTTCACGGGTTAAGGTTTTACGGGTAAGTTTCACGGGTAAGTTTCACGGGTATGTTTCACGGGTGACGTTTCACGGGTCTAAGTTTCACTGGTAAGTTTCACGGGTCAAGGTTTCACGGGTCTAGGTTTCACTGGAAAGTTTCACGGGTCAAGGTTTCACGGGTAAGTTTCACGGGTAAGTTTTACGGTTATGTTTTACAGGTGACGTTTCACGGGTCTTGGTTTCACTGGTAAGTTTCACGGGTCAAGGTTTCACGGGTAAGTTTCACGGGTAAGTTTCACGGGTATGTTTCACGGGTGACGTTTCACGGGTCTAGGTTTCACTGATAAGTTTCACGGGTATGTTTCACGGGTGACGTTTCACGGGTCTAGGTTTCACTGATAAGTTTCACGGGTCAAGGTTTCACGGGTAAGTTTCACGGGTAAGTTTTACGGGTAAGTTTCACGGGTGACGTTTCACGGGTCTAGGTTTCACTGGTAAGTTTCACGGGTCAAAGTTTCACGGGTAAGTTTCACGGGTCAAGGTTTCACGGGTAAGTTTCACGGGTAAGTTTCACGGGTGACGTTTCACGGGTGACGTTTCACGGGTCTAGGTTTCACTGGTAAGTTTCACGGGTCAAGGTTTCACGGGTAAGTTTCACAGGTAAGTTTCACGGGTATGTTTCACGGGTGACGTTTCACGGGTCTAGGTTTCACTGGTAAGTTTCACGGGTTAAGGTTTTACGGGTAAGTTTCACGGGTAAGTTTCACGGGTATGTTTCACGGGTGACGTTTCACGGGTCTAAGTTTCACTGGTAAGTTTCACGGGTCAAGGTTTCACGGGTCTAGGTTTCACTGGAAAGTTTCACGGGTCAAGGTTTCACGGGTAAGTTTCACGGGTAAGTTTTACGGTTATGTTTTACAGGTGACGTTTCACGGGTCTTGGTTTCACTGGTAAGTTTCACGGGTCAAGGTTTCACGGGTAAGTTTCACGGGTAAATTTCACGGGTATGTTTCACGGGTGACGTTTCACGGGTCTAGGATTCACTGATAAGTTTCACGGGTCAAGGTTTCACGGGTAAGTTTCACGGGTAAGTTTTACGGGTAAGTTTCACGGGTGACGTTTCACGGGTCTAGGTTTCACTGGTAAGTTTCACGGGTCAAAGTTTCACGGGTAAGTTTCACGGGTCAAGGTTTCACGGGTAAGTTTCACGGGTAAGTTTCACGGGTGACGTTTCACGGGTCTAGGTTTCACTGGTAAGTTTCACGGGTCAAGGTTTCACGGGTAAGTTTCACGGGTAAGTTTCACGGGTATGTTTCACGGGTGACGTTTCACGGGTCTAGGTTTCACTGGTAAGTTTCACGGGTTAAGGTTTTACGGGTAAGTTTCACGGGTAAGTTTCACGGGTATGTTTCACGGGTGACGTTTCACGGGTCTAAGTTTCACTGGTAAGTTTCACGGGTCAAAGTTTCACGGGTCTAGGTTTCACTGGAAAGTTTCACGGGTCAAGGTTTCACGGGTAAGTTTCACGGGTAAGTTTTACGGTTATGTTTTACAGGTGACGTTTCACGGGTCTAGGTTTCACTGGTAAGTTTTACGGGTCAAGGTTTCACGGGTAAGTTTCACGGGTAAGTTTCACGGGTATGTTTCATGGGTGATGTTTGACGGGTCTAGGTTTCACTGGTAAGTTTCACGGGTCAAGGTTTCACGGGTAAGTTTTACGGGTAAGTTTCACGGGTATGTTTCACGGGTGACGTTTCACGGGTCTAGGTTTCACTGGTAAGTTTCACGGGTCAAGGTTTCACGGGTAAGTTTCTCGGGTAAGTTTTACGGGTATGTTTTACAGGTGACGTTTCACGGGTCTAGGTTTCACTGGTAAGTTTCACGGGTCAAGGTTTCACGGGTAAGTTTCACGGGTAAGTTTCACGGATATTGTTTCATGGGTGATGTTTCACGGGTCTAGGTTTCACTGGTAAGTTTCACGGGTCAAGGTTTCACGGGTAAGTTTCACGGTTAAGTTTCACGGGTAAGTTTCACGGGTATGTTTCACGGGTGACGTTTCACGGGTCTAGGTTTCACTGGTAAGTTTCACGGGTCAAGGTTTTACGGGTAAGTTTCACGGGTAAGTTTCACGGGTATGTTTCACGGGTGACGTTTCACGGGTCTAGGATTCACTGGTAAGTTTCACGGGTCAAGGTTTCACGGGTAAGTTTCACGGGTAAGTTTTACGGGTAAGTTTCACGGGTGACGTTTCACGGGTGACGTTTCACGGGTCTAGGTTTCACTGGTAAGTTTCACGGGTCAAGGTTTCACGGGTAAGTTTCACGGGTTAGTTTCACGGGTATGTTTCACGGGTGACGTTTCACGGGTCTAGGTTTCACTGGAAAGTTTCACGGGTCAAGGTTTCACGGGTAAGTTTCACGGGTAAGTTTCACGGGTATGTTTCACGGGTGACGTTTCACAGGTCTAGGTTTCACTGGTAATTTTCACGGGTCAAGGTTTCACGGGTAAGTTTCACGGGTAAGTTTCACGGGTATGTTTCACGGGTGACGTTTCACGGGTCTAGGTTTCACTGGTAAGTTTCACGGGTCAAGGTTTCACGGGTAAGTTTCACGGGTATGTTTCACGGGTGACGTTTCACGGGTCTAGGTTTCACTGGTAAGTTTCACGGGTCAAGGTTTCACGGGTAAGTTTCACGGGTATGTTTCACGGGTGTCGTTTCACGGGTCAAGATTTCACGGGTAAGTTTCACAGGTAAGTTTTACGGTTATGTTTTACAGGTGACGTTTCACGGGTCTAGGTTTCACTAGTAAGTTTCACGGGTCAAGGTTTTACGGGTAAGTTTCACGGGCAAGTTTCACGGGTATGTTTCACGGGTGACGTTTCACGGGTCTAGGTTTCACTGGTAAGTTTCACGGGTCAAGGTTTCACGGGTAAGTTTTACGGGTAAGTTTCACTGGTAAGTTTCACGGGTATGTTTCACGGGTGACGTTTCACGGGTCTAGGTTTCACTGGTAAGTTTCACGGGTCAAGGTTTTACGGGTAAGTTTCACGGGTAAGTTTTACGCGTAAGTTTCACGGGTGACGTTTCACGGGTCTAGGTTTCACTGGTAAGTTTCACGGGTCAAGGTTTCACGGGTAAGTTTCACGGGTAAGTTTTACGGGTAAGTTTCACGGGTGACGTTTCACGGGTCCAGGTTTCACTGGTAAGTTTCACGGGTCTAGGTTTCACTGGTAAGTTTCACGGGTCAAGGTTTCACGGGTAAGTTTCACGGGTAAGTTTCACGGGTATGTTTCACGGGTGACGTTTCACGGGTCTAGGTTTCACTGGAAAGTTTCACGGATCAAGGTTTCACGGGTAAGTTTCACGGGTAAGTTTTACGGGTATGTTTTACAGGTGACGTTTCACGGGTCTAGGTTTCACTGGTAAGTTTCACGGGTCAAGGTTTCACGGGTAAGTTTCACGGGTAAGTTTAACGGGTATGTTTCATGGGTGATGTTTCACGGGTCTAGGTTTTACTGGTAAGTTTCACGGGTCAAGGTTTCACGGGTAAGTTTCACGGGTAAGTTTCACGGGTGACGTTTCACGGGTCTAGGTTTCACTGGTAAGTTTCACGGGTATGTTTCACGGGTGACGTTTCACGGGTCTAGGTTTCACTGGTAAGTTTCACGGGTCAAGGTTTCACGGGTAAGTTTCACGGGTATGTTTCACGGATGACGTTTCACGGGTCTTGGTTTCACTGGTAAGTTTCACGGGTCAAGGTTTCACGGGTAAGTTTCACGGGTAAGTTTTACGGGTATGTTTTACAGGTGACGTTTCACGGGTAAGTTTCACGGGTAAGTTTCACGGGTATGTTTCACGGGTGACGTTTCACGGGTCTTGGTTTCACTGGTAAGTTTCACGGGTCAAGGTTTCACGGGTAAGTTTCACGGGTATGTTTCACGGGTGACGTTTCACGGGTCTAGGTTTCACTGGTAAGTTTCACGGGTCAAGGTTTCACGGGTAAGTTTCACGGGTAAGTTTTACGGGTAAGTTTCACGGGTCTAGGTTTCACTGGTAAGTTTCACGGGTCAAGGTTTCACGGGTAAGTTTCACGGGTAAGTTTCACGGGTATGTTTCACGGGTGACGTTTCACGGGTCTAGGTTTCACTGGAAAGTTTCACGGATCAAGGTTTCACGGGTAAGTTTCACGGGTAAGTTTTACGGGTATGTTTTACAGGTGACGTTTCACGGGTCTAGGTTTCACTGGTAAGTTTCACGGGTCAAGGTTTCACGGGTAAGTTTCACGGGTAAGTTTCACGGGTATGTTTCATGGGTGATGTTTCACGGGTCTAGGTTTTACTGGTAAGTTTCACGGGTCAAGGTTTCAGGGTAAGTTTCACGGGTAAGTTTCACGGGTGACGTTTCACGGGTCTAGGTTTCACTGGTAAGTTTCACGGGTATGTTTCACGGGTGACGTTTCACGGGTCTAGGTTTCACTGGTAAGTTTCACGGGTCAAGGTTTCACGGGTAAGTTTCACGGGTATGTTTCACGGATGACGTTTCACGGGTCTTGGTTTCACTGGTAAGTTTCACGGGTCAAGGTTTCACGGGTAAGTTTCACGGGTAAGTTTTACGGGTATGTTTTACAGGTGACGTTTCACGGATAAGTTTCACGGGTAAGTTTCACGGGTATGTTTCACGGGTGACGTTTCACGGGTCTAGGTTTCACTGGTAAGTTTCACGGGTCAAGGTTTCACGGGTAAGTTTCACGGGTAAGTTTTACGGGTAAGTTTCACGGGTGACGTTTCACGGGTCTAGGTTTCACTGGAAAGTTTCACGGGTCAAGGATTCACAGGTAAGTTTCACGGGTAAGTTTTACGGGTATGTTTTACAGGTGACGTTTCACGGGTCAAGGTTTCACTGGTAAGTTTCACGGGTCAAGGTTTCACGGGTAAGATTCACGGGTAAGTTTCACGGGTATGTTTCATGGGTGATGTTTCACGGGTCTAGGTTTCACTGGTAAGTTTCACGGGTCAAGGTTTTACGGGTAAGTTTTACGGGTATGTTTCACGGGTGACGTTTCACGGGTCTAGGTTTCACTGGTAAGTTTCACGGGTCAAGGTTTCACGGGTAAGTTTCACGGGTAAGTTTCACGGGTATGTTTCACGGGTGACGTTTCACGGGTCTAGGTTTCACTAGTAAGTTTCACGGGTCAAGGTTTCACGGGTAAGTTTCACGGGTAAGTTTCACGGGTATGTTTCACGGGTGACGTTTCACGGGTCTAGGTTTCACTGGTAAGTTTCACGGGTCAAGGTTTCACGGGTAAGTTTTACGGGTAAGTTTCACGGGTATGTTTCACGGGTGACGTTTCACGGGTCTAGGTTTCACTGGTAAGTTTCACGGGTCAAGGTTTTACGGGTAAGTTTCACGGGTATGTTTCACGGGTGACGTTTCACGGGTCTAGGTTTCACTGGTAAGTTTCACGGGTCAAGGTTTCACGGGTAAGTTTTACGGGTAAGTTTCACGGGTAAGTTTCACGGGTATGTTTCACGGGTCTAGGTTTCACTGGTAAGTTTCACGGGTCAAGGTTTTACGGGTAAGTTTCACGGGTAAGTTTTACGCGTAAGTTTCACGGGTGACGTTTCACGGGTCTAGGTTTCACTGGTAAGTTTCACGGGTCAAGGTTTCACGGGTAAGTTTCACGGGTAAGTTTTACGGGTAAGTTTCACGGGTGACTTTTCACGGGTCCAGGTTTCACTGGTAAGTTTCACGGGTCTAGGTTTCACTGGTAAGTTTCACAAGTCAAGGTTTCACGGGTAAGTTTCACGGGTATGTTTCACGGGTGACGTTTCACGGGTCTAGGTTTCACTGGAAAGTTTCACGGATCAAGGTTTCACGGGTAAGTTTCACGGGTAAGTTTTACGGGTATGTTTTACAGGTGACGTTTCACGGGTCTAGGTTTCACTGGTAAGTTTCACGGGTCAAGGTTTCACGGGTAAGTTTCACGGGTAAGTTTCACGGGTATGTTTCATGGGTGATGTTTCACGGGTCTAGGTTTTACTGGTAAGTTTCACGGGTCAAGGTTTCACGGGTAAGTTTCACGGGTAAGTTTCACGGGTGACGTTTCACGGGTCTAGGTTTCACTGGTAAGTTTCACGGGTATGTTTCACGGGTCTAGGTTTCACTGGTAAGTTTCACGGGTCAAGGTTTCACGGGTAAGTTTCACGGGTAAGTTTTACGGGTATGTTTCACGGATGACGTTTCACGGGTCTTGGTTTCACTGGTAAGTTTCACGGGTCAAGGTTTCACGGGTAAGTTTCACGGGTAAGTTTTACGGGTATGTTTTACAGGTGACGTTTCACGGGTAAGTTTCACGGGTAAGTTTCACGGGTATGTTTCACGGGTGACGTTTCACGGGTCTTGGTTTCACTGGTAAGTTTCACGGGTCAAGGTTTCACGGGTAAGTTTCACGGGTATGTTTCACGGGTGACGTTTCACGGGTCTAGGTTTCACTGGTAAGTTTCACGGGTCAAGGTTTCACGGGTAAGTTTCACGGGTAAGTTTTACGGGTAAGTTTCACGGGTGACGTTTCACGGGTGACGTTTCACGGGTCTAGGTTTCACTGGAAAGTTTCACGGGTCAAGGATTCACAGGTAAGTTTCACGGGTAAGTTTTACGGGTATGTTTTACAGGTGACGTTTCACGGGTCAAGGTTTCACTGGTAAGTTTCACGGGTCAAGGTTTCACGGGCAAGATTCACGGGTAAGTTTCACGGGTATGTTTCATGGGTGATGTTTCACGGGTCTAGGTTTCACTGGTAAGTTTCACGGATCAAGGTTTTACGGGTAAGTTTTACGGGTATGTTTCACGGGTGACGTTTCACGGGTCTAGGTTTCACTGGTAAGTTTCACGGGTCAAGGTTTCACGGGTAAGTTTCACGGGTAAGTTTCACGGGTATGTTTCACGGGTGACGTTTCACGGGTCTAGGTTTCACTAGTAAGTTTCACGGGTCAAGGTTTCACGGGTAAGTTTCACTTGTATGTTTCACGGGTGACGTTTCACGGGTCTAGGTTTCACTGGTAAGTTTAACGGGTCAAGGTTTCACGGGTAAGTTTTACGGGTAAGTTTCACGGGTATGTTTCACGGGTGACGTTTCACGGGTCTAGGTTTCACTGGTAAGTTTCACGGGTCAAGGTTTTACGGGTAAGTTTCACGGGTAAGTTTCACGGGTATGTTTCACGGGTGACGTTTCACGGGTCTAGGTTTCACTGGTAAGTTTCACGGGTCAAGGTTTCACGGGTAAGTTTTACGGGTAAGTTTCACGGGTAAGTTTCACGGGTATGTTTCACGGGTCTAGGTTTCACTGGTAAGTTTCACGGGTCAAGGTTTCACGGGTAAGTTTCACGGGTAAGTTTTACGGGTAAGTTTCACGGGTCTAGGTTTCACTGGTAAGTTTCACGGGTCAAGGTTTCACGGGTAAGTTTCACGGGTAAGTTTCACAGGTATGTTTCACGGGTGACGTTTCACGGGTCTAGGTTTCGCTGGAAAATTTCACGGATCAAGGTTTCACGGGTAAGTTTCACGGGTAAGTTTTACGGGTATGTTTTACAGGTGACGTTTCACGGGTCTAGGTTTCACTTGTAAGTTTCACGGGTCAAGGTTTCACGGGTAAGTTTCACGGGTAAGTTTCACGGGTATGTTTCATGGGTGATGTTTCACGGGTCTAGGTTTTACTGGTAAGTTTCACGGGTCAAGGTTTCACGGGTAAGTTTCACGGGTAAGTTTCACGGGTGACGTTTCACGGGTCTAGGTTTCACTGGTAAGTTTCACGGGTATGTTTCACGGGTGACGTTTCACGGGTCTAGGTTTCACTGGTAAGTTTCACGGGTCAAGGTTTCATGGGTAAGTTTCACGGGTAAGTTTCACTGGTAAGTTTCACGGGTATGTTTCACGGATGACGTTTCACGGGTCTTGGTTTCACTGGTAAGTTTCACGGGTCAAGGTTTCACGGGTAAGTTTCACGGGTAAGTTTTACGGGTATGTTTTACAGGTGACGTTTCACGGGTAAGTTTCACGGGTAAGTTTCACGGGTATGTTTCACGGGTGACGTTTCACGGGTCTAGGTTTCACTGGTAAGTTTCACGGGTCAAGGTTTCACGGGTAAGTTTCACGGGTAAGTTTCACGGGTAAGTTTTACGGGTAAGTTTCACGGGTGACGTTTCACGGGTCTAGGTTTCACTGGAAAGTTTCACGGGTCAAGGATTCACAGGTAAGTTTCACGGGTAAGTTTTACGGGTATGTTTTACAGGTGACGTTTCACGGGTCTAGGTTTCACTGGTAAGTTTCACGGGTCAAGGTTTCACGGGTAAGATTCACGGGTAAGTTTCACGGGTATGTTTCACGGGTGACGTTTCACGGGTCTAGGTTTCACTGGTAAGTTTCACGGGTCAAGGTTTCACGGGTAAGTTTCACGGGTAAGTTTCACGGGTATGTTTCACGGGTGACGTTTCACGGGTCTAGGTTTCACTAGTAAGTTTCACGGGTCAAGGTTTCACGGGTAAGTTTCACGGGTAAGTTTCACGGGTATGTTTCACGGGTGACGTTTCACGGGTCTAGGTTTCACTGGTAAGTTTCACGGGTCAAGGTTTCACGGGTAAGTTTTACGGGTAAGTTTCACGGGTATGTTTCACGGGTGACGTTTCACGGGTCTAGGTTTCACTGGTAAGTTTCACGGGTCAAGGTTTCACGGGTAAGTTTCACGGGTAAGTTTCACGGGTATGTTTCACGGGTGACGTTTCACGGGTCTAGGTTTCACTGGTAAGTTTCACGGGTCAAGGTTTTACGGGTAAGTTTCACGGGTAAGTTTCACGGGTATGTTTCACGGGTGACGTTTCACGGGTCTAGGTTTCACTGGTAAGTTTCACGGGTCAAGGTTTCACGGGTAAGTTTTACGGGTAAGTTTCACGGGTAAGTTTCACGGGTATGTTTCACGGGTGACGTTCCACGGGTCTAGGTTTCACTGGTAAGTTTCACGGGTCAAGGTTTTACGGGTAAGTTTCACGGGTAAGTTTTACGCGTAAGTTTCACGGGTGACGTTTCACGGGTCTAGGTTTCACTGGTAAGTTTCACGGGTCAAGGTTTCACGGGTAAGTTTCACGGGTAAGTTTTACGGGTAAGTTTCACGGGTGACGTTTCACGGGTCTAGGTTTCACTGGTAAGTTTCACGGGTCTAGGTTTCACTGGTAAGTTTCACGGGTCAAGGTTTCACGGGTAAGTTTCACGGGTAAGTTTCACGGGTATGTTTCACGGGTGACGTTTCACGGGTCTAGGTTTCACTGGAAAGTTTCACGGATCAAGGTTTCACGGGTAAGTTTCACGGGTAAGTTTCACGGGTAAGTTTTACGGGTATGTTTTACAGGTGACGTTTCACGGGTCTAGGTTTCACTGGTAAGTTTCACGGGTCAAGGTTTCACGGGTAAGTTTCACGGGTAAGTTTCACGGGTATGTTTCATGGGTGATGTTTCACGGGTCTAGGTTTTACTGGTAAGTTTCACGGGTCAAGGTTTCACGGGTAAGTTTCACGGGTAAGTTTCACGTGTGACGTTTCACGGGTCTAGGATTCACTGGTAAGTTTCACGGGTATGTTTCACGGGTGACGTTTCACGGGTCTAGGTTTCACTGGTAAGTTTCACGGGTCAAGGTTTCACGGGTAAGTTTCACGGGTAAGTTTCACGGGTAAGTTTCACGGGTATGTTTCACGGATGACGTTTCACGGGTCTTGGTTTCACTGGTAAGTTTCACGGGTCAAGGTTTCACGGGTAAGTTTCACGGGTAAGTTTTACGGGTATGTTTTACAGGTGACGTTTCACGGGTAAGTTTCACGGGTAAGTTTCACGGGTATGTTTCACGGGTGACGTTTCACGGGTCTTGGTTTCACTGGTAAGTTTCACGGGTCAAGGTTTCACGGGTAAGTTTCACGGGTATGTTTCACGGGTGACGTTTCACGGGTCTAGGTTTCACTGGTAAGTTTCACGGGTCAAGGTTTCACGGGTAAGTTTCACGGGTAAGTTTTACGGGTAAGTTTCACGGGTCTAGGTTTCACTGGTAAGTTTCACGGGTCAAGGTTTCACGGGTAAGTTTCACGGGTAAGTTTCACGGGTATGTTTCACGGGTGACGTTTCACGGGTCTAGGTTTCACTGGAAAGTTTCACGGATCAAGGTTTCACGGGTAAGTTTCACGGGTAAGTTTTACGGGTATGTTTTACAGGTGACGTTTCACGGGTCTAGGTTTCACTGGTAAGTTTCACGGGTCAAGGTTTCACGGGTAAGTTTCACGGGTAAGTTTCACGGGTATGTTTCATGGGTGATGTTTCACGGGTCTAGGTTTTACTGGTAAGTTTCACGGGTCAAGGTTTCACGGGTAAGTTTCACAGGTAAGTTTCACGGGTAAGTTTTACGGGTAAGTTTCACGGGTGACGTTTCACGGGTCTAGGTTTCACTGGTAAGTTTCACGGGTCAAGGTTTCACAGGTAAGTTTCACGGGTAAGTTTTACGGGTAAGTTTCACGGGTGACGTTTCACGGGTCTAGGTTTCACTGGTAAGTTTCACGGGTCAAGGATTCACGGGTAAGTTTCACGGGTAAGTTTCACGGGTATGTTTCACGGGTGACGTTTCACGGGTCTAGGTTTCACTGGAAAGTTTCACGGATCAAGGTTTCACGGGTAAGTTTCACGGGTAAGTTTTACGGGTATGTTTTACAGGTGACGTTTCACGGGTCTAGGTTTCACTGGTAAGTTTCACGGGTCAAGGTTTCACGGGTAAGTTTCACGGGTAAGTTTCACGGGTATGTTTCATGGGTGATGTTTCACGGGTCTAGGTTTTACTGGTAAGTTTCACGGGTCAAGGTTTCACGGGGAAGTTTCACGGATAAGTTTCACGGGTGACGTTTCACGGGTCTAGGTTTTACTGGTAAGTTTCACGGGTATGTTTCACGGGTGACGTTTCACGGGTCTAGGTTTCACTGGTAAGTTTCACGGGTCAAGGTTTCACGGGTAAGTTTTACGGGTAAGTTTCACAGGTAAGTTTCACGGGTGACGTTTTACGGGTCTAGGTTTCCCTGGTAAGTTTCACGGGTCAAGGTTTCACGGGTAAGTTTCACAGGTAAGTTTCACGGGTAAGTTTCTCGGGTGACGTTTCACGGGTCTAGGTTTCACTGGTAAGTTTCACGGGTCAAGGTTTCACGGGTAAGTTTCACGGGTAAGTTTCACGGGTGACGTTTCACGGGTCTTGGTTTCACTGGTAAGTTTCACGGGTCAAGGTTTCACGGGTAAGTTTCACTGGTAAGTTTTACGGGTATGTTTTACAGGTGACGTTTCACGGGTAAGTTTCACGGGTAAGTTTCACGGGTGACGTTTCACGGGTCTAGGTTTCACTGGTAAGTTTCACGGGTATGTTTCACGGGTGACATTTCACGGGTCTAGGTTTCACTGGTAAGTTTCACGGGTCAAGGTTTCACGGGTAAGTTTTACGGGTATGTTTCACGGATGACGTTTTACGGGTCTTGGTTTCACTGGTAAGTTTCACGGGTAAGTTTCACGGGTAAGTTTTACGGGTATGTTTTACAGGTGACGTTTCACGGGTAAGTTTCACGGATAAGTTTCACGGGTGACGTTTCACGGGTCTAGGTTTCACTGGTAAGTTTCACGGGTCAAGGTTTTACGGGTAAGTTTCACGGGTAAGTTTTACGCGTAAGTTTCACGGGTGACGTTTCACGGGTCTAGGTTTCACTGGTAAGTTTCACGGGTCAAGGTTTCACGGGTAAGTTTCACGGGTAAGTTTCACGGGTAAGTTTTACGGGTAAGTTTCACGGGTGACGTTTCACGGGTCTAGGTTTCACTGGTAAGTTTCACGGGTCAAGGTTTCACGGGTAAGTTTTACGGGTAAGTTTCACGGGTATGTTTCACGGGTGACGTTTCACGGGTCTAGGTTTCACTGGTAAGTTTCACGGGTCAAGGATTCACGGGTAAGTTTCACGGGTAAGTTTCACTCGTATGTTTCCCGGGTGACGTTTCACGGGTCTTGGTTTCACTGGTAAGTTTCACGGGTCAAGGTTTCACGGGTAAGTTTCACGGGTATGTTTCACGAGTGACGTTTCACGGGTCTAGGTTTCACTGGTAAGTTTCACGGGTCAAGGTTTCACGGGTAAGTTTCACGGGTAAGTTTCACGGGTATGTTTCACGGGTGACGTTTCACGGGTCTAGGTTTCACTGGAAAGTTTCACGGATCAAGGTTTCACGGGTAAGTTTCACGGGTAAGTTTTACGGGTATGTTTTACAGGTGACGTTTCACGGGTCTAGGTTTCACTGGTAAGTTTCACGGGTCAAGGTTTCACGGGTAAGTTTTACGGGTAAGTTTCACGGGTATGTTTCATGGGTGATGTTTCACGGGTCTAGGTTTTACTGGTAAGTTTCACGGGTCAAGGTTTCACAGGTAAGTTTCACGGGTAAGTTTCACGGGTGACGTTTCACGGGTCTAGGTTTCACTGGTAAGTTTCACGGGTATGTTTCACGGGTGACGTTTCACGGGTCTAGGTTTCACTGGTAAGTTTCACGGGTCAAGGTTTCACGGGTAAGTTTCACGGGTAAGTTTCACGGGTATGTTTCACGGATGACGTTTCACGGGTCTTGGTTTCACTGGTAAGTTTCACGGGTCAAGGTTTCACGGGTAAGTTTCACGGGTAAGTTTTACGGGTGTTTTACAGGTGACGTTTCACGGGTAAGTTTCACGGGTAAGTTTCACGGGTATGTTTCACGGGTGACGTTTCACGGGTCTAGGTTTCACTGGTAAGTTTCACGGGTCAAGGTTTCACGGGTAAGTTTCACGGGTAAGTTTTACGGGTAAGTTTCACGGGTGACGTTTCACGGGTCTAGGTTTCACTGGAAAGTTTCACGGGTCAAGGATTCACGGGTAAGTTTCACGGGTAAGTTTTACGGGTATGTTTTACAGGTGACGTTTCACGGGTCTAGGTTTCACTGGTAAGTTTCACGGGTCAAGGTTTCATGGGTAAGATTCACGGGTAAGTTTCACGGGTATGTTTCATGGGTGATGTTTCACGGGTCTAGGTTTCACTGGTAAGTTTCACGGGTCAAGGTTTTACGGGTAAGTTTCACGGGTAAGTTTAACGGGTATGTTTCACGGGTGACGTTTCACGGGTCTAGGTTTCACTGGTAAGTTTCACGGGTCAAGGTTTCACGGGTAAGTTTCACGGGTAAGTTTCACGGGTATGTTTCACGGGTGACGTTTCACGGGTCTAGGTTTCACTAGTAAGTTTCACGGGTCAAGGTTTCACGGGTAAGATTCACGGGTAAGTTTCACGGGTATGTTTCACGGGTGACGTTTCCCGGGTCTAGGTTTCACTGGTAAGTTTCACGGGTCAAGGTTTTACGGGTAAGTTTCACGGGTAAGTTTCACGGGTATGTTTCACGGGTGACGTTTCACGGGTCTAGGTTTCACTGGTAAGTTTCACGGGTCAAGGTTTCACGGGTAAGTTTCACGGGTAAGTTTCACGGGTATGTTTCACGGGTGACGTTTCACGGGTCTAGGTTTCACTGGTAAGTTTCACGGGTCAAGGTTTTACGGGTAAGTTTCACGGGTAAGTTTCACGGGTATGTTTCACGGGTGACGTTTCACGGGTCTAGGTTTCACTGGTAAGTTTCACGGGTCAAGGTTTCGCGGGTAAGTTTCACGGGTAAGTTTTACGGGTAAGTTTCACGGGTGACGTTTCACGGGTGACGTTTCACGGGTGACGTTTCACGGGTCTAGGTTTCACTGGTAAGTTTCACGGGTCAAGGTTTCACGGGTAAGTTTCACGGGTAAGTTTCACGGGTATGTTTCACGGGTGACGTTTCACGGGTCTAGGTTTCACTGGAAAGTTTCACGGGTCAAGGTTTCACGGGTAAGTTTCACGGGTAAGTTTTACGGGTATGTTTTACAGGCGACGTTTCACGGGTCTAGGTTTCACTGGTAAGTTTCACGGATCTAGGTTTCACGGGTAAGTTTCACGGGTATGTTTCATGGGTGATGTTTCACGGGTCTAGGTTTCACTGGTAAGTTTCACGGGTCAAGGTTTCACGGGTAAGTTTCACGGGTAAGTTTTACGGGTAAGTTTCACGGGTGACGTTTCACGGGTCTAGGTTTCACTGGTAAGTTTCACGGGTCAAGGTTTCACGGGTAAGTTTCACGGGTAAGTTTCACGGGTATGTTTCACGGGTGACGTTTCACGGGTCTAGGTTTCACTGGAAAGTTTCACGGGTCAAGGTTTCACGGGTAAGTTTCACGGGTAAGTTTCACGGGTAAGTTTTACGGGTATATTTTACAGGTGACGTTTCACGGGTCTAGGTTTCACTGGTAAGTTTCATGGGTCAAGGTTTCACGGGTAAGTTTCACGGGTAAGTTTCACGGGTATGTTTCATTGGTGATGTTTCACGGGTCTAGGTTTTACTGGTAAGTTTCACGGGTCAAGGTTTCACGGGTAAGTTTCACGGGTAAGTTTCACGGGTGACGTTTTACGGGTTTAGGTTTCACTGGTAAGTTTCACGGGTATGTTTCACGGCTGACGTTTCACGGGTCTAGGTTTCACTGGTAAGTTTCACGGGTCAAGGTTTCACGGGTAAGTTTCACGGGTAAGTTTCACGGGTATGTTTCACGGATGACGTTTCACGGGTCTTGGTTTCACTGGTAAGTTTCACGGGTCAAGGTTTCACGGGTAAGTTTCACGGGTAAGTTTTACGGGTATGTTTTACAGGTGACGTTTCACGGGTAAGTTTCACGGGTAAGTTTCACGGGTATGTTTCACGGGTGACGTTTCACGGGTCTAGGTTTCACTGGTAAGTTTCACGGGTCAAGGTTTTACGGGTAAGTTTCACGGGTAAGTTTTACGGGTAAGTTTCACGGGTGACGTTTCACGGGTCTAGGTTTCACTGGAAAGTTTCACGGGTCAAGGATTCACGGGTAAGTTTCACGGGTAAGTTTTACGGGTATGTTTTACAGGTGACGTTTCACGGGTAAGTTTCACGGGTAAGTTTCACGGGTATGTTTCACGGGTGACGTTTCACGGGTCTAGGTTTCACTGGTAAGTTTCACGGGTCAAGGTTTCACGGGTAAGTTTCACGGGTAAGTTTTACGGGTAAGTTTCACGGGTGACGTTTCACGGGTCTAGGTTTCACTGGAAAGTTTCACGGGTCAAGGATTCACGGGTAAGTTTCACGGGTAAGTTTTACGGGTATGTTTTACAGGTGACGTTTCACGGGTCTAGGTTTCACTGGTAAGTTTCACGGGTCAAGGTTTCACGGGTAAGATTCACGGGTATGTTTCACGGGTATGTTTCATGGGTGATGTTTCACGGGTCTAGGTTTCACTGGTAAGTTTCACGGGTCAAGGTTTTACGGGTAAGTTTCACGGGTAAGTTTCACGGGTATGTTTCACGGGTGACGTTTCACGGGTCTAGGTTTCACTGGTAAGTTTCACGGGTCAAGGTTTCACGGGTAAGTTTCACGGGTAAGTTTCACGGGTATGTTTCACGGGTGACGTTTCACGGGTCTAGGTTTCACTAGTAAGTTTCACGGGTCAAGGTTTCACGGGTAAGATTCACGGGTAAGTTTCACGGGTATGTTTCACGGGTATGTTTCACGGGTGACGTTTCCCGGGTCTAGGTTTCACTGGTAAGTTTCACGGGTCAAGGTTTTACGGGTAAGTTTCACGGGTAAGTTTCACGGGTATGTTTCACGGGTGACGTTTCACGGGTCTAGGTTTTATTGGTAAGTTTCACGGGTCAAGGTTTCACGGGTAAGTTTCACGGGTAAGTTTCACGGGTATGTTTCACGGGTGACGTTTCACGGGTCTAGGTTTCACTGGTAAGTTTCACGGGTCAAGGTTTTACGGGTAAGTTTCACGGGTAAGTTTCACGGGTATGTTTCACGGGTGACGTTTCACGGGTCTAGGTTTCACTGGTAAGTTTCACGGGTCAAGGTTTCACGGGTAAGTTTCACGGGTAAGTTTTACGGGTAAGTTTCACGGGTGACGTTTCACGGGTGACGTTTCACGGGTGACGTTTCACGGGTCTAGGTTTCACTGGTAAGTTTCACGGGTCAAGGTTTCACGGGTAAGTTTCACGGGTAAGTTTCACGGGTATGTTTCACGGGTGACGTTTCACGGGTCTAGGTTTCACTGGAAAGTTTCACGGGTCAAGGTTTCACGGGTAAGTTTCACGGGTAAGTTTTACGGGTATGTTTTACAGGCGACGTTTCACGGGTCTAGGTTTCACTGGTAAGTTTCACGGGTCTAGGTTTCACGGGTAAGTTTCACGGGTAAGTTTCACGGGTATGTTTTATAGGTGATGTTTCACGGGTCTAGGTTTCACTGGTAAGTTTCACGGGTCAAGGTTTCACGGGTAAGTTTCACGGGTATGTTTCACGGGTGACGTTTCACGGGTAAGTTTTACGCGTAAGTTTCACAAGTGACGTTTCACGGGTCTAGGTTTCACTGGTAAGTTTCACGGGTCAAGGTTTTACGGGTAAGTTTCACGGGTATGTTTCACGGGTGACGTTTCACGGGTCTAGGTTTCACTGGTAAGTTTCACGGGTCAAGGTTTCACGGGTAAGTTTCACGGGTAAGTTTTACGGGTAAGTTTCACGGGTGACGTTTCACGGGTCTAGGTTTCACTGGTAAGTTTCACGGGTCAAGGTTTCACGGGTAAGTTTCACGGGTAAGTTTCACGGGTATGTTTCACGGGTGACGTTTCACGGGTCTAGGTTTCACTGGAAAGTTTCACGGGTCAAGGTTTCACGGGTAAGTTTCACGGGTAAGTTTCACGGGTAAGTTTTACGGGTATGTTTTACAGGTGACGTTTCACGGGTCTAGGTTTCACTGGTAAGTTTCATGGGTCAAGGTTTCACGGGTAAGTTTCACGGGTAAGTTTCACGGGTAAGTTTCACGGGTATGTTTCATTGGTGATGTTTCACGGGTCTAGGTTTTACTGGTAAGTTTCACGGGTCAAGGTTTCACGGGTAAGTTTCACGGGTGACGTTTTACGGGTTTAGGTTTCACTGGTAAGTTTCACGGGTATGTTTCACGGCTGACGTTTCACGGGTCTAGGTTTCACTGGTAAGTTTCACGGGTCAAGGTTTCACGGGTAAGTTTCACGGGTAAGTTTCACGGGTATGTTTCACGGATGACGTTTCACGGGTCTTGGTTTCACTGGTAAGTTTCACGGGTCAAGGTTTCACGGGTAAGTTTCACGGGTAAGTTTTACGGGTATGTTTTACAGGTGACGTTTCACGGGTAAGTTTCACGGGTAAGTTTCACGGGTATGTTTCACGGGTGACGTTTCACGGGTCTAGGTTTCACTGGTAAGTTTCACGGGTCAAGGTTTTACGGGTAAGTTTCACGGTCAAGTTTTACGGGTAAGTTTCACGGGTGACGTTTCACGGGTCTAGGTTTCACTGGAAAGTTTCACGGGTCAAGGATTCACGGGTAAGTTTCACGGGTAAGTTTTACGGGTATGTTTTACAGGTGACGTTTCACGGGTCTAGGTTTCACTGGTAAGTTTCACGGGTCAAGGTTTCACGGGTAAGATTCACGGGTAAGTTTCACGGGTATGTTTCATGGGTGATGTTTCACGGGTCTAGGTTTCACTGGTAAGTATCACGGGTCAAGGTTTTGCGGGTAAGTTTCACGGGTAAGTTTCACGGGTATGTTTCACGGGTGACGTTTCACGGGTCTAGGTTTCACTGGTAAGTTTCACGGGTCAAGGTTTCACGGGTAAGTTTCACGGGTAATTTTCACGGGTATGTTTCACGGGTGACGTTTCACGGGTCTAGGTTTCACTAGTAAGTTTCACGGGTCAAGGTTTCACGGGTAAGATTCACGGGTAAGTTTCACGGGTATGTTTCACGGGTGACGTTTCCCGGGTCTAGGTTTCACTGGTAAGTTTCACGGGTCAAGGTTTCACGGGTAAGTTTCACGGGTAAGTTTTACGGGTAAGTTTCACGGGTGACGTTTCACGGGTCTAGGTTTCACTGGTAAGTTTCACGGGTCAAGGTTTCACGGGTAAGTTTCACGGGTAAGTTTCACGGGTATGTTTCACGGGTGACGTTTCACGGGTCTAGGTTTCACTGGAAAGTTTCACGGGTCAAGGTTTCACGGGTAAGTTTCACGGGTAAGTTTCACGGGTAAGTTTTACGGGTATGTTTTACAGGTGACGTTTCACGGGTCTAGGTTTCACTGGTAAGTTTCATGGGTCAAGGTTTCACGGGTAAGTTTCACGGGTAAGTTTCACGGGTATGTTTCATTGGTGATGTTTCACGGGTCTAGGTTTTACTGGTAAGTTTCACGGGTCAAGGTTTCACGGGTAAGTTTCACGGGTGACGTTTTACGGGTTTAGGTTTCACTGGTAAGTTTCACGGGTATGTTTCACGGGTGACGTTTCACGGGTCTAGGTTTCACTGGTAAGTTTCACGGGTCAAGGTTTCACGGGTAAGTTTCACGGGTAAGTTTCACGGGTATGTTTCACGGATGACGTTTCACGGGTCTTGGTTTCACTGGTAAGTTTCACGGGTCAAGGTTTCACGGGTAAGTTTCACGGGTAAGTTTTACGGGTATGTTTTACAGGTGACGTTTCACGGGTAAGTTTCACGGGTAAGTTTCACGGGTATGTTTCACGGGTGACGTTTCACGGGTCTAGGTTTCACTGGTAAGTTTCACGGGTCAAGGTTTTACGGGTAAGTTTCACGGTCAAGTTTTACGGGTAAGTTTCACGGGTGACGTTTCACGGGTCTAGGTTTCACTGGAAAGTTTCACGGGTCAAGGATTCACGGGTAAGTTTCACGGGTAAGTTTTACGGGTATGTTTTACAGGTGACGTTTCACGGGTCTAGGTTTCACTGGTAAGTTTCACGGGTCAAGGTTTCACGGGTAAGATTCACGGGTAAGTTTCACGGGTATGTTTCATGGGTGATGTTTCACGGGTCTAGGTTTCACTGGTAAGTATCACGGGTCAAGGTTTTACGGGTAAGTTTCACGGGTAAGTTTCACGGGTATGTTTCACGGGTGACGTTTCACGGGTCTAGGTTTCACTGGTAAGTTTCACGGGTCAAGGTTTCACGGGTAAGTTTCACGGGTAATTTTCACGGGTATGTTTCACGGGTGACGTTTCACGGGTCTAGGTTTCACTAGTAAGTTTCACGGGTCAAGGTTTCACGGGTAAGATTAACGGGTAAGTTTCACGGGTATGTTTCACGGGTGACGTTTCCCGGGTCTAGGTTTCACTGGTAAGTTTCACGGGTCAAGGTTTCACGGGTAAGTTTCACGGGTAAGTTTTACGGGTAAGTTTCACGGGTGACGTTTCACGGGTCTAGGTTTCACTGGTAAGTTTCACGGGTCAAGGTTTCACGGGTAAGTTTCACGGGTAAGTTTCACGGGTATGTTTCACGGGTGACGTTTCACGGGTCTAGGTTTCACTGGAAAGTTTCACGGGTCAAGGTTTCACGGGTAAGTTTCACGGGTAAGTTTCACGGGTAAGTTTTACGGGTATGTTTTACAGGTGACGTTTCACGGGTCTAGGTTTCACTGGTAAGTTTCATGGGTCAAGGTTTCACGGGTAAGTTTCACGGGTAAGTTTCACGGGTATGTTTCATTGGTGATGTTTCACGGGTCTAGGTTTTACTGGTAAGTTTCACGGGTCAAGGTTTCACGGGTAAGTTTCACGGGTGACGTTTTACGGGTTTAGGTTTCACTGGTAAGTTTCACGGGTATGTTTCACGGGTGACGTTTCACGGGTCTAGGTTTCACTGGTAAGTTTCACGGGTCAAGGTTTCACGGGTAAGTTTCACGGGTAAGTTTCACGGGTATGTTTCACGGATGACGTTTCACGGGTCTTGGTTTCACTGGTAAGTTTCACGGGTCAAGGTTTCACGGGTAAGTTTCACGGGTAAGTTTTACGGGTATGTTTTACAGGTGACGTTTCACGGGTAAGTTTCACGGGTAAGTTTCACGGGTATGTTTCACGGGTGACGTTTCACGGGTCTAGGTTTCACTGGTAAGTTTCACGGGTCAAGGTTTTACGGGTAAGTTTCACGGTCAAGTTTTACGGGTAAGTTTCACGGGTGACGTTTCACGGGTCTAGGTTTCACTGGAAAGTTTCACGGGTCAAGGATTCACGGGTAAGTTTCACGGGTAAGTTTTACGGGTATGTTTTACAGGTGACGTTTCACGGGTCTAGGTTTCACTGGTAAGTTTCACGGGTCAAGGTTTCACGGGTAAGATTCACGGGTAAGTTTCACGGGTATGTTTCATGGGTGATGTTTCACGGGTCTAGGTTTCACTGGTAAGTATCACGGGTCAAGGTTTTACGGGTAAGTTTCACGGGTAAGTTTCACGGGTATGTTTCACGGGTGACGTTTCACGGGTCTAGGTTTCACTGGTAAGTTTCACGGGTCAAGGTTTCACGGGTAAGTTTCACGGGTAATTTTCACGGGTATGTTTCACGGGTGACGTTTCACGGGTCTAGGTTTCACTAGTAAGTTTCACGGGTCAAGGTTTCACGGGTAAGATTCACGGGTAAGTTTCACGGGTATGTTTCACGGGTGACGTTTCCCGGGTCTAGGTTTCACTGGTAAGTTTCACGGGTCAAGGTTTCACGGGTAAGTTTCACGGGTAAGTTTCACGGGTATGTTTCACGGGTGACGTTTCACGGGTCTAGGTTTCACTGGTAAGTTTCACGGGTCAAGGTTTCACGGGTAAGTTTCACGGGTAAGTTTCACGGGTAAGTTTCACGGGTATGTTTCACGGGTGACGTTTCACGGGTCTAGGTTTCACTGGTAAGTTTCACGGGTCAAGGTTTTACGGGTAAGTTTCACGGGTAAGTTTCACGGGTATGTTTCACGGGTGACGTTTCACGGGTCTAGGTTTCACTGGTAAGTTTCACGGGTCAAGGTTTCACGGGAAAGTTTCACGGGTAAGTTTTACGGGTAAGTTTCACGGGTGTCGTTTCACGGGTATGTTTCACGGGTGACGTTTCACGGGTCTAGGTTTCACTGGAAAGTTTCACGGGTCAAGGTTTCACGGGTAAGTTTCACGGGTAAGTTTTACGGGTATGTTTTACAGGCGACGTTTCACGGGTCTAGGTTTCACTGGTAAGTTTCACGGGTCTAGGTTTCACGGGTAAGTTTCACGGGTATGTTTCATGGGTGATGTTTCACGGGTCTAGGTTTCACTGGTAAGTTTCACGGGTCAAGGTTTCACGGGTAAGTTTCACGGGTATGTTTCACGGGTGACGTTTCACGGGTAAGTTTTACGCGTAAGTTTCACGGGTGACGTTTCACGGGTCTAGGTTTCACTGGTAAGTTTCACGGGTCAAGGTTTCACGGGTAAGTTTCACGGGTATGTTTCACTGGTGACGTTTCACGGGTCTAGGTTTCACTGGTAAGTTTCACGGGTCAAGGTTTCACGGGTAAGTTTCACGGGTAAGTTTTACGGGTAAGTTTCACGGGTGACGTTTCACGGGTCTAGGTTTCACTGGTAAGTTTCACGGGTCAAGGTTTCAAAGGTAAGTTTCACGGGTAAGTTTCACGGGTCTAGGTTTCACTGAAAAGTTTCACGGGTCAAGGTTTCACGGGTAAGTTTCACGGGTAAGTTTCACGGGTAAGTTTCAAGGGTAAGTTTTACGGGTATGTTTTACAGGTGACGTTTCACGGGTCTAGGTTTCACTGGTAAGTTTCACGGGTCAAGGTTTCACGGGTAAGTTTCACGGGTAAGTTTCACGGGTGACGTTTTACGGGTCTAGGTTTCACTGGTAAGTTTCACGGGTATGTTTCACGGGTAAGTTTTACGGGTATGTTTTACAGGTGACGTTTCACGGGTCTAGGTTTCACTGGTAAGTTTCACGGGTCAAGGTTTCACGGGTCAAGGTTTCACGGGTAAGTTTTACGGGTAAGTTTCACGGGTATGTTTCACGGGTATGTTTCACGGGTCTTGGTTTCACTGGTAAGTTTCACGGGTCAAGGTTTCACGGGTAAGTTTCACGGGTAAGTTTTACGGGTATGTTTTACAGGTGACGTTTCACGGGTCTAGGTTTCACTGGTAAGTTTCACGGGTCAAGGTTTCACGGGTAAGATTCACGGGTAAGTTTCACGGGTATGTTTCATGGGTGATGTTTCACGGGTCTAGGTTTCACTGGTAAGTATCACGGGTCAAGGTTTTACGGGTAAGTTTCACGGGTAAGTTTCACGGGTATGTTTCACGGGTGACGTTTCACGGGTCTAGGTTTCACTGGTAAGTTTCACGGGTCAAGGTTTCACGGGTAAGTTTCACGGGTAATTTTCACGGGTATGTTTCACGGGTGACGTTTCACGGGTCTAGGTTTCACTAGTAAGTTTCACGGGTCAAGGTTTCACGGGTAAGATTCACGGGTAAGTTTCACGGGTATGTTTCACGGGTGACGTTTCCCGGGTCTAGGTTTCACTGGTAAGTTTCACGGGTCAAGGTTTCACGGGTAAGTTTCACGGGTAAGTTTCACGGGTATGTTTCACGGGTGACGTTTCACGGGTCTAGGTTTCACTGGTAAGTTTCACGCGTCAAGGTTTCACGGGTAAGTTTCACGGGTAAGTTTCACGGGTAAGTTTCACGGGTATGTTTCACGGGTGACGTTTCACGGGTCTAGGTTTCACTGGTAAGTTTCACGGGTCAAGGTTTTACGGGTAAGTTTCACGGGTAAGTTTCACGGGTATGTTTCACGGGTGACGTTTCACGGGTATGTTTCACGGGTGACGTTTCACGGGTCTAGGTTTCACTGGAAAGTTTCACGGGTCAAGGTTTCACGGGTAAGTTTCACGGGTAAGTTTTACGGGTATGTTTTACAGGCGACGTTTCACGGGTCTAGGTTTCACTGGTAAGTTTCACGGGTCTAGGTTTCACGGGTAAGTTTCACGGGTAAGTTTCACGGGTAAGTTTCACGGGTATGTTTCATGGGTGATGTTTCACGGGTCTAGGTTTCACTGGTAAGTTTCACGGGTCAAGGTTTCACGGGTAAGTTTCACGGGTATGTTTCACGGGTGACGTTTCACGGGTAAGTTTTACGCGTAAGTTTCACGGGTGACGTTTCACGGGTCTAGGTTTCACTGGTAAGTTTCACGGGTCAAGGTTTCACGGGTAAGTTTCACGGGTATGTTTCACGGGTGACGTTTCACGGGTCTAGGTTTCACTGGTAAGTTTCACGGGTCAAGGTTTCACGGGTAAGTTTCACGGGTAAGTTTTACGGGTAAGTTTCACGGGTGACGTTTCACGGGTCTAGGTTTCACTGGTAAGTTTCACGGGTCAAGGTTTCAAAGGTAAGTTTCACGGGTAAGTTTCACGGGTCTAGGTTTCACTGAAAAGTTTCACGGGTCAAGGTTTCACGGGTAAGTTTCACGGGTAAGTTTCACGGGTAAGTTTCACGGGTAAGTTTTACGGGTATGTTTTACAGGTGACGTTTCACGGGTCTAGGTTTCACTGGTAAGTTTCACGGGTCAAGGTTTCACGGGTAAGTTTCACGGGTAAGTTTCACGGGTGACGTTTTACGGGTCTAGGTTTCACTGGTAAGTTTCACGGGTATGTTTCACGGGTAAGTTTTACGGGTATGTTTTACAGGTGACGTTTCACGGGTCTAGGTTTCACTGGTAAGTTTCACGGGTCAAGGTTTCACGGGTCAAGGTTTCACGGGTAAGTTTTACGGGTAAGTTTCACGGGTATGTTTCACGGGTATGTTTCACGGGTCTTGGTTTCACTGGTAAGTTTCACGGGTCAAGGTTTCACGGGTAAGTTTCACGGGTAAGTTTTACGGGTATGTTTTACAGGTGACGTTTCACGGGTCTAGGTTTCACTGGTAAGTTTCACGGGTCAAGGTTTCACGGGTAAGATTCACGGGTAAGTTTCACGGGTATGTTTCATGGGTGATGTTTCACGGGTCTAGGTTTCACTGGTAAGTTTCACGGGTCAAGGTTTTACGGGTAAGTTTCACGGGTAAGTTTCACGGGTATGTTTCACGGGTGACGTTTCACGGGTCTAGGTTTCACTGGTAAGTTTCACGGGTCAAGGTTTCACGGGTAAGTTTCACGGGTAAGTTTCACGGGTATGTTTCACGGGTGACGTTTCACGGGTCTAGGTTTCACTAGTAAGTTTCACGGGTCAAGGTTTCACTGGTAAGTTTCACGGGTAAGTTTCACGGGTATGTTTCACGGGTGACGTTTCACGGGTCTAGGTTTCACTGGTAAGTTTCACGGGTCAAGGTTTCACGGGTAAGTTTCACGGGTAAGTTTCACGGGTATGTTTCACGGGTGACGTTTCACGGGTCTAGGTTTCACTGGTAAGTTTCACGGGTCAAGGTTTCACGGGTAAGTTTCACGGGTAAGTTTCACGGGTATGTTTCACGGGTGACGTTTCACGGGTCTAGGTTTCACTGGTAAGTTTCACAAGTCAAGGTTTTACGGGTAAGTTTCACGGGTAAGTTTCACGGGTATGTTTCACGGGTGACGTTTCACGGGTCTAGGTTTCACTGGTAAGTTTCACGGGTCAAGGTTTCACGGGTAAATTTCACGGGTAAGTTTTACGGGTAAGTTTCACGGGTGACGTTTCACGGGTGACGTTTCACGGGTGACGTTTCACGGGTCTAGGTTTCACTGGTAAGTTTCACGGGTCAAGGTTTCACGGGTAAGTTTCTCGGGTAAGTTTCACGGGTATGTTTCACAGGTGACGTTTCACGGGTCTAGGTTTCACTGGAAAGTTTCACGGGTCAAGGTTTTACTTGTAAGTTTCACGGGTAAGTTTTACGGGTATGTTTTACAGGCGACGTTTCACGGGTCTAGGTTTCACTGGTAAGTTTCACGGGTCTAGGTTTCACGAATAAGTTTCACGGGTAAGTTTCACGGGTATGTTTCATGGGTGATGTTTCACGGGTCTAGGTTTCACTGGTAAGTTTCACGGGTCAAGGTTTCACGGGTAAGTTTCACGGGTATGTTTCACGGGTGACGTTTCACGGGTAAGTTTTACGCGTAAGTTTCACGGGTGACGTTTCACGGGTCTAGGTTTCACTGGTAAGTTTCACGGGTCAAGGTTTCACGGGTAAGTTTCACGGGTATGTTTCACGGGTGACGTTTCACGGGTCTAGGTTTCACTGGTAAGTTTCACGGGTCAAGGTTTCACGGGTAAGTTTCACGGGTAAGTTTTACGGGTAAGTTTCAAGGGTGACGTTTCACGGGTCTAGGTTTCACTGGTAAGTTTCACGGGTCAAGGTTTTACGGGTAAGTTTCACGGGTAAGTTTCACGGGTATGTTTCACGGGTGACGTTTCACGGGTCTAGGTTTCACTGGAAAGTTTCACGGGTCAAGGTTTCACGGGTAAGTTTTACGGGTAAGTTTCACGGGTAAGTTTTACGGGTATGTTTTACAGGTGACGTTTCACGGGTCTAGGTTTCACTGGTAAGTTTCACGGGTCAAGGTTTCACGGGTAAGTTTCACGGGTAAGTTTCACGGGTATGTTTCATTGGTGATGTTTCACGGGTCTAGGTTTTACTGGTAAGTTTCACGGGTCAAGGTTTCACGGGTAAGTTTCACGGGTAAGTTGCACGGGTGACGTTTCACGGGTCTAGGTTTCACTGGTAAGTTTCACGGGTATGTTTCACGGGTAAGTTTTACGGGTATGTTTTACAGGTGACGTTTCACGGGTCTAGGTTTCACTGGTAAGTTTCACGGGTCAAGGTTTCACGGGTCAAGGTTTCACGGGTCAAGGTTTCACGGGTAAGTTTTAAGGGTAAGTTTCACGGGTATGTTTCACGGATGACGTTTCACGGGTCTTGGTTTCACTGGTAAGTTTCACGGGTCAAGGTTTCACGGGTAAGTTTCACGGGTAAGTTTTACGGGTATGTTTTACAGGTGACGTTTCACGGGTAAGTTTTACGGGTAAGTTTCACGGGTAAGTTTCACGGGTATGTTTCACGGGTGACGTTTCACGGGTCTAGGTTTCACTGGTAAGTTTCACGGGTCAAGGTTTCACGGGTAAGTTTCACGGGTAAGTTTTACGGGTAAGTTTCACGGGTGACGTTTCACGGGTCTAGGTTTCACTGGAAAGTTTCACGGGTCAAGGTTTCACGGGTAAGTTTCACGGGTAAGTTTTACGGGTATGTTTTACAGGTGACGTTTCACGGGTCTAGGTTTCACTGGTAAGTTTCACGGGTCAAGGTTTCACGGGTAAGTTTCACGGGTAAGTTTCACGGGTATGTTTCACGGGTGACGTTTCACGGGTCTAGGTTTCACTAGTAAGTTTCACGGGTCAAGGTTTCACGGGTAAGTTTCACGGGTAAGTTTCACGGGTATGTTTCACGGGTGACGTTTCACGGGTCTAGGTTTCACTGGTAAGTTTCACGGGTCAAGGTTTCACGGGTAAGTTTCACGGGTAAGTTTCACGGGTATGTTTCTCGGGTGACGTTTCACGGGTCTAGGTTTCACTAGTAAGTTTCACGGGTCAAGGTTTCACGGGTAAGTTTCACGGGTAAGTTTCACGGGTAAGTTTCACGGGTATGTTTCACGGGTGACGTTTCACGGGTCTAGGTTTCACTGGTAAGTTTCACGGGTCAAGGTTTCACGGGTAAGTTTCACGGGTAAGTTTCACGGGTATGTTTCACGGGTGACGTTTCACGGGTCTAGGTTTCACTGGTAAGTTTCACGGGTCAAGGTTTCACGGGTAAGTTTCACGGGTAAGTTTCACGGGTATGTTTCACGGGTGACGTTTCACGGGTCTAGGTTTCACTGGTAAGTTTCACGGGTAAGTTTCACGGGTAAGTTTCACGGGTATGTTTCACGGGTGTCGTTTCACGGGTCAAGGTTTCACGGGTAAGTTTCACGGGTAAGTTTTACGGTTATGTTTTACAGGTGACGTTTCACGGGTCTAGGTTTCACTGGTAAGTTTCACGGGTCAAGGTTTCACGGGTAAGTTTCACGGGTAAGTTTCACGGGTATGTTTCACGGGTAAGTTTCACGGGTAAGTTTCACGGGTAAGTTTCACGGGTATGTTTCACGGGTGACGTTTCACGGGTCTAGGTTTCACTGGTAAGTTTCACGGGTCAAGGTTTCACGGGTGAGTTTCACGGGTAAGTTTCACGGGTGACGTTTCACGGGTCTAGGTTTCACTGGTAAGTTTCACGGGTCAAGGTTTCACTGGTAAGTTTCACGGGTCAAGGTTTCACGGGTAAGTTTCACGGGTAAGTTTCACGGGTATGTTTCACGGGTGACGTTTCACGGGTCTAGGTTTCACTGGTAAGTTTAACGGGTCAAGGTTTCACGGGTAAGTTTCACAGGTAAGTTTTACGGGTAAGTTTCACGGGTGACGTTTCACGGGTCTAGGTTTTACTGGTAAGTTTCACGGGTCAAGGTTTCACGGGTAAGTTTCACGGGTAAGTTTCACGGGTAAGTTTCACGGGTGACCTTTCACGGGTCTTGGTTTCACTGGTAAGTTTCACGGGTCAAGGTTTCACGGGTAAGTTTCACGGGTAAATTTCACGGGTATGTTTCACGGGTGACGTTTCACGGGTCTAGGTTTCACTGGTAAGTTTCACGGGTCAAGGTTTCACGGGTAAGTTTCACAGGTAAGTTTCACGGGTATGTTTCTCGGGTGACGTTTCACGGGTCTAGGTTTCACTGGTAAGTTTCACGGGTCAAGGTTTCACGGGTAAGTTTCACGGGTAAGTTTCACGGGTATGTTTCACGGGTGACGTTTCACGGGTCTAGGTTTCACTGGTAAGTTTCACGGATCAAGGTTTCACGGGTTAGTTTCACGGGTAAGTTTCACGGGTATGTTTCACGGGTATCGTTTCACGGGTCTAGGTTTCACTGGTAAGTTTCACGGGTCAAGGTTTTACGGGTAAGTTTCACGGGTAAGTTTTACGGGTAAGTTTCACGGGTGACGTTTCACGGGTCTAGGTTTCACTGGTAAGTTTCACGGGTCAAGGTTTCACGGGTAAGTTTCACGGGTAAGTTTCACGGGTATGTTTCACGGGTGACGTTTCACGGGTCATGGTTTCACTGGTAAGTTTCACGGGTCAAGGTTTCACAAGTAAGTTTCACGGGTAAGTTTTACGGGTAAGTTTCACGGGTGACGTTTCACGGGTGACGTTTCACGGGTCTAGGTTTCACTGGTAAGTTTCACGGGTCAAGGTTTCACGGGTAAGTTTCACGGGTTAGTTTCACGGGTATGTTTCACGGGTGACGTTTCACGGGTCTAGGTTTCACTGGAAAGTTTCACGGGTCAAGGTTTCACGGGTCTAGGTTTCACTGGTAAGTTTCACGGGTCAAGGTTTCACGGGTAAGTTTCACGGGTCAAGGTTTCACGGGTAAGTTTCACGGGTAAGTTTCACGGGTATGTTTCACGGGTGACGTTTCACGGGTCTAGGTTTCACTGGTAAGTTTAACGGGTCAAGGTTTCACGGGTAAGTTTCACGGGTCAAGGTTTCACGGGTAAGTTTCACGGGTAAGTTTCACGGGTATGTTTCACGGGTGACGTTTCACGGGTCTAGGTTTCACTGGTAAGTTTAACGGGTCAAGGTTTCACGGGTAAGTTTCACAGGTAAGTTTTACGGGTAAGTTTCACGGGTGACGTTTCACGGGTCTAGGTTTCACTGGAAAGTTTCACGGGTCAAGGTTTCACGGGTCTAGGTTTCACTGGTAAGTTTCACGGGTCAAGGTTTCAAGGGTAAGTTTCACGGGTCAAGGTTTCACGGGTAAGTTTCACGGGTAAGTTTCACGGGTATGTTTCACGGGTGACGTTTCACGGGTCTAGGTTTCACTGGTAAGTTTCACGGGTCAAGGTTTCACGGGTAAGTTTCACGGGTCAAGGTTTCACGGGTAAGTTTCACGGGAAAGTTTCACGGGTAAGTTTCACGGGTCTAGGTTTCACTGGTAAGTTTCACGGGTCAAGGTTTCACGGGTAAGTTTCACGGGTAAGTTTCACGGGTCTAGGTTTCACTGGTAAGTTTCACGGGTCAAGGGTTCACGGGTAAGTTTCACGGGTATGTTTCACGGGTGACGTTTAACGGGTCTAGGTTTCACTGGTAAGTTTCACGGGTAAGTTTCACGGGTATGTTTCACGGATGACGTTTCACGGGTCTTGGTTTCACTGGTATGTTTCACGGGTCAAGGTTTCACGGGTAAGTTTCACGGGTAAGTTTCACGGGTATGTTTCACGGGTGAAGTTTCACGGGTCTAGGTTTCACTGGTAAGTTTCACGGGTCAAGGTTTCACGGGTAAGTTTCACGGGTAAGTTTTACGGGTAAGTTTCACGTGTGACGTTTCACGGGTCTAGGTTTCACTGGTAAGTTTCACGGGTCAAGGTTTCGCGGGTAAGTTTCACGGGTCAAGGTTTCACGGGTAAGTTTCACGGGTAAGTTTCACGGGTGACGTTTTACGGGTCTAGGTTTCACTGGTAAGTTTCACGGGTCAAGGTTTCACGGGTAAGTTTCACGGGTAAGTTTCACGGGTATGTTTCACGGGTGACGTTTCACGGGTCTAGGTTTCTCTGGTAAGTTTCACGGGTCAAGGTTTCACGGGTCTAGGTTTCACTGGAAAGTTTCACGGGTCAAGGTTTCACGGGTAAGTTTCACGGGTAAGTTTTACGGTTATGTTTTACAGGTGACGTTTCACGGTTCTAGGTTTCACTGGTAAGTTTCACGGGTCAAGGTTTCACGGGTAAGTTTCACGGGTAAGCTTCACGGGTATGTTTCATGGGTGATGTTTGACGGGTCTAGGTTTCACTGGTAAGTTTCACGGGTCAAGGTTTCACGGGTAAGTTTCACGGGTAAGTTTCACGGGTATGTTTCATGGGTGATGTTTCACGGGTCTAGGTTTCACGGGTCAAGGTTTCACGGGTAAGTTTCACGGGTAAGTTTCACGGGTATGTTTCTCGGGTGACGTTTCACGGGTCTAGGTTTCACTGGTAAGTTTCACGGGTCAAGGTTTCACGGGTAAGTTTCACGGGTATGTTGCACGGGTGACGTTTCACGGGTCTAGGTTTCACTGATAAGTTTCACGGGTCAAGGTTTCACGGGTAAGTTTCACGGGTAAGTTTCACGGGCATGTTTCACGGGTGACGTTTCACATGTCTAGGTTTCACTGGTAAGTTTCACGGGTCAAGGTTTCACGGGTAAGTTTCACGGGTAAGTTTCACGGGTATGTTTCACGGGTGACGTTTCACGGGTCTAGGTTTCACTGGTAAGTTTCACGGGTCAAGGTTTCACGGGTAAGTTTCACGGGTATGTTTCTCGGGTGACGTTTCACGGGTCTAGGTTTCACTAGTAAGTTTCACGGGTCAAGGTTTCACGGGTAAGTTTCACGGGTAAGTTTCACGGGTAAGTTTCACGGGTATGTTTCACGGGTGACGTTTCACGGGTCTAGGTTTCACTGGTAAGTTTCACGGGTCAAGGTTTCACGGGTAAGTTTCACGGGTAAGTTTCACGGGTATGTTTCACGGGTGACGTTTCACGGGTCTAGGTTTCACTGGTAAGTTTCACGGGTCAAGGTTTCACGGGTAAGTTTCACGGGTAAGTTTCACGGGTATGTTTCACGGGTGACGTTTCACGGGTCTAGGTTTCACTGGTAAGTTTCACGGGTAAGTTTCACGGGTAAGTTTCACGGGTATGTTTCACGGGTGTCGTTTCACGGGTCAAGGTTTCACGGGTAAGTTTCACGGGTAAGTTTTACGGTTATGTTTTACAGGTGACGTTTCACGGGTCTAGGTTTCACTGGTAAGTTTCACGGGTCAAGGTTTCACGGGTAAGTTTCACGGGTAAGTTTCACGGGTATGTTTCACGGGTAAGTTTCACGGGTAAGTTTCACGGGTAAGTTTCACGGGTATGTTTCACGGGTGACGTTTCACGGGTCTAGGTTTCACTGGTAAGTTTCACGGGTCAAGGTTTCACGGGTGAGTTTCACGGGTAAGTTTCACGGGTGACGTTTCACGGGTCTAGGTTTCACTGGTAAGTTTCACGGGTCAAGGTTTCACTGGTAAGTTTCACGGGTCAAGGTTTCACGGGTAAGTTTCACGGGTAAGTTTCACGGGTATGTTTCACGGGTGACGTTTCACGGGTCTAGGTTTCACTGGTAAGTTTAACGGGTCAAGGTTTCACGGGTAAGTTTCACAGGTAAGTTTTACGGGTAAGTTTCACGGGTGACGTTTCACGGGTCTAGGTTTTACTGGTAAGTTTCACGGGTCAAGGTTTCACGGGTAAGTTTCACGGGTAAGTTTCACGGGTAAGTTTCACGGGTGACCTTTCACGGGTCTTGGTTTCACTGGTAAGTTTCACGGGTCAAGGTTTCACGGGTAAGTTTCACGGGTAAATTTCACGGGTATGTTTCACGGGTGACGTTTCACGGGTCTAGGTTTCACTGGTAAGTTTCACGGGTCAAGGTTTCACGGGTAAGTTTCACAGGTAAGTTTCACGGGTATGTTTCTCGGGTGACGTTTCACGGGTCTAGGTTTCACTGGTAAGTTTCACGGGTCAAGGTTTCACGGGTAAGTTTCACGGGTAAGTTTCACGGGTATGTTTCACGGGTGACGTTTCACGGGTCTAGGTTTCACTGGTAAGTTTCACGGATCAAGGTTTCACGGGTTAGTTTCACGGGTAAGTTTCACGGGTATGTTTCACGGGTATCGTTTCACGGGTCTAGGTTTCACTGGTAAGTTTCACGGGTCAAGGTTTTACGGGTAAGTTTCACGGGTAAGTTTTACGGGTAAGTTTCACGGGTGACGTTTCACGGGTCTAGGTTTCACTGGTAAGTTTCACGGGTCAAGGTTTCACGGGTAAGTTTCACGGGTAAGTTTCACGGGTATGTTTCACGGGTGACGTTTCACGGGTCATGGTTTCACTGGTAAGTTTCACGGGTCAAGGTTTCACAAGTAAGTTTCACGGGTAAGTTTTACGGGTAAGTTTCACGGGTGACGTTTCACGGGTGACGTTTCACGGGTCTAGGTTTCACTGGTAAGTTTCACGGGTCAAGGTTTCACGGGTAAGTTTCACGGGTTAGTTTCACGGGTATGTTTCACGGGTGACGTTTCACGGGTCTAGGTTTCACTGGAAAGTTTCACGGGTCAAGGTTTCACGGGTCTAGGTTTCACTGGTAAGTTTCACGGGTCAAGGTTTCACGGGTAAGTTTCACGGGTCAAGGTTTCACGGGTAAGTTTCACGGGTAAGTTTCACGGGTATGTTTCACGGGTGACGTTTCACGGGTCTAGGTTTCACTGGTAAGTTTAACGGGTCAAGGTTTCACGGGTAAGTTTCACGGGTCAAGGTTTCACGGGTAAGTTTCACGGGTAAGTTTCACGGGTATGTTTCACGGGTGACGTTTCACGGGTCTAGGTTTCACTGGTAAGTTTAACGGGTCAAGGTTTCACGGGTAAGTTTCACAGGTAAGTTTTACGGGTAAGTTTCACGGGTGACGTTTCACGGGTCTAGGTTTCACTGGAAAGTTTCACGGGTCAAGGTTTCACGGGTCTAGGTTTCACTGGTAAGTTTCACGGGTCAAGGTTTCAAGGGTAAGTTTCACGGGTCAAGGTTTCACGGGTAAGTTTCACGGGTAAGTTTCACGGGTATGTTTCACGGGTGACGTTTCACGGGTCTAGGTTTCACTGGTAAGTTTCACGGGTCAAGGTTTCACGGGTAAGTTTCACGGGTCAAGGTTTCACGGGTAAGTTTCACGGGAAAGTTTCACGGGTAAGTTTCACGGGTCTAGGTTTCACTGGTAAGTTTCACGGGTCAAGGTTTCACGGGTAAGTTTCACGGGTAAGTTTCACGGGTCTAGGTTTCACTGGTAAGTTTCACGGGTCAAGGGTTCACGGGTAAGTTTCACGGGTATGTTTCACGGGTGACGTTTAACGGGTCTAGGTTTCACTGGTAAGTTTCACGGGTAAGTTTCACGGGTATGTTTCACGGATGACGTTTCACGGGTCTTGGTTTCACTGGTATGTTTCACGGGTCAAGGTTTCACGGGTAAGTTTCACGGGTAAGTTTCACGGGTATGTTTCACGGGTGAAGTTTCACGGGTCTAGGTTTCACTGGTAAGTTTCACGGGTCAAGGTTTCACGGGTAAGTTTCACGGGTAAGTTTTACGGGTAAGTTTCACGTGTGACGTTTCACGGGTCTAGGTTTCACTGGTAAGTTTCACGGGTCAAGGTTTCGCGGGTAAGTTTCACGGGTCAAGGTTTCACGGGTAAGTTTCACGGGTAAGTTTCACGGGTGACGTTTTACGGGTCTAGGTTTCACTGGTAAGTTTCACGGGTCAAGGTTTCACGGGTAAGTTTCACGGGTAAGTTTCACGGGTATGTTTCACGGGTGACGTTTCACGGGTCTAGGTTTCTCTGGTAAGTTTCACGGGTCAAGGTTTCACGGGTCTAGGTTTCACTGGAAAGTTTCACGGGTCAAGGTTTCACGGGTAAGTTTCACGGGTAAGTTTTACGGTTATGTTTTACAGGTGACGTTTCACGGTTCTAGGTTTCACTGGTAAGTTTCACGGGTCAAGGTTTCACGGGTAAGTTTCACGGGTAAGCTTCACGGGTATGTTTCATGGGTGATGTTTGACGGGTCTAGGTTTCACTGGTAAGTTTCACGGGTCAAGGTTTCACGGGTAAGTTTCACGGGTAAGTTTCACGGGTATGTTTCATGGGTGATGTTTCACGGGTCTAGGTTTCACGGGTCAAGGTTTCACGGGTAAGTTTCACGGGTAAGTTTCACGGGTATGTTTCTCGGGTGACGTTTCACGGGTCTAGGTTTCACTGGTAAGTTTCACGGGTCAAGGTTTCACGGGTAAGTTTCACGGGTATGTTGCACGGGTGACGTTTCACGGGTCTAGGTTTCACTGATAAGTTTCACGGGTCAAGGTTTCACGGGTAAGTTTCACGGGTAAGTTTCACGGGCATGTTTCACGGGTGACGTTTCACATGTCTAGGTTTCACTGGTAAGTTTCACGGGTCAAGGTTTCACGGGTAAGTTTCACGGGTAAGTTTCACGGGTATGTTTCACGGGTGACGTTTCACGGGTCTAGGTTTCACTGGTAAGTTTCACGGGTCAAGGTTTCACGGGTGAGTTTCACGGGTAAGTTTCACGGGTGACGTTTCACGGGTCTAGGTTTCACTGGTAAGTTTCACGGGTCAAGGTTTCACTGGTAAGTTTCACGGGTCAAGGTTTCACGGGTAAGTTTCACGGGTAAGTTTCACGGGTATGTTTCACGGGTGACGTTTCACGGGTCTAGGTTTCACTGGTAAGTTTAACGGGTCAAGGTTTCACGGGTAAGTTTCACAGGTAAGTTTTACGGGTAAGTTTCACGGGTGACGTTTCACGGGTCTAGGTTTTACTGGTAAGTTTCACGGGTCAAGGTTTCACGGGTAAGTTTCACGGGTAAGTTTCACGGGTAAGTTTCACGGGTGACCTTTCACGGGTCTTGGTTTCACTGGTAAGTTTCACGGGTCAAGGTTTCACGGGTAAGTTTCACGGGTAAATTTCACGGGTATGTTTCACGGGTGACGTTTCACGGGTCTAGGTTTCACTGGTAAGTTTCACGGGTCAAGGTTTCACGGGTAAGTTTCACAGGTAAGTTTCACGGGTATGTTTCTCGGGTGACGTTTCACGGGTCTAGGTTTCACTGGTAAGTTTCACGGGTCAAGGTTTCACGGGTAAGTTTCACGGGTAAGTTTCACGGGTATGTTTCACGGGTGACGTTTCACGGGTCTAGGTTTCACTGGTAAGTTTCACGGATCAAGGTTTCACGGGTTAGTTTCACGGGTAAGTTTCACGGGTATGTTTCACGGGTATCGTTTCACGGGTCTAGGTTTCACTGGTAAGTTTCACGGGTCAAGGTTTTACGGGTAAGTTTCACGGGTAAGTTTTACGGGTAAGTTTCACGGGTGACGTTTCACGGGTCTAGGTTTCACTGGTAAGTTTCACGGGTCAAGGTTTCACGGGTAAGTTTCACGGGTAAGTTTCACGGGTATGTTTCACGGGTGACGTTTCACGGGTCATGGTTTCACTGGTAAGTTTCACGGGTCAAGGTTTCACAAGTAAGTTTCACGGGTAAGTTTTACGGGTAAGTTTCACGGGTGACGTTTCACGGGTGACGTTTCACGGGTCTAGGTTTCACTGGTAAGTTTCACGGGTCAAGGTTTCACGGGTAAGTTTCACGGGTTAGTTTCACGGGTATGTTTCACGGGTGACGTTTCACGGGTCTAGGTTTCACTGGAAAGTTTCACGGGTCAAGGTTTCACGGGTCTAGGTTTCACTGGTAAGTTTCACGGGTCAAGGTTTCACGGGTAAGTTTCACGGGTCAAGGTTTCACGGGTAAGTTTCACGGGTAAGTTTCACGGGTATGTTTCACGGGTGACGTTTCACGGGTCTAGGTTTCACTGGTAAGTTTAACGGGTCAAGGTTTCACGGGTAAGTTTCACGGGTCAAGGTTTCACGGGTAAGTTTCACGGGTAAGTTTCACGGGTATGTTTCACGGGTGACGTTTCACGGGTCTAGGTTTCACTGGTAAGTTTAACGGGTCAAGGTTTCACGGGTAAGTTTCACAGGTAAGTTTTACGGGTAAGTTTCACGGGTGACGTTTCACGGGTCTAGGTTTCACTGGAAAGTTTCACGGGTCAAGGTTTCACGGGTCTAGGTTTCACTGGTAAGTTTCACGGGTCAAGGTTTCAAGGGTAAGTTTCACGGGTCAAGGTTTCACGGGTAAGTTTCACGGGTAAGTTTCACGGGTATGTTTCACGGGTGACGTTTCACGGGTCTAGGTTTCACTGGTAAGTTTCACGGGTCAAGGTTTCACGGGTAAGTTTCACGGGTCAAGGTTTCACGGGTAAGTTTCACGGGAAAGTTTCACGGGTAAGTTTCACGGGTCTAGGTTTCACTGGTAAGTTTCACGGGTCAAGGTTTCACGGGTAAGTTTCACGGGTAAGTTTCACGGGTCTAGGTTTCACTGGTAAGTTTCACGGGTCAAGGGTTCACGGGTAAGTTTCACGGGTATGTTTCACGGGTGACGTTTAACGGGTCTAGGTTTCACTGGTAAGTTTCACGGGTAAGTTTCACGGGTATGTTTCACGGATGACGTTTCACGGGTCTTGGTTTCACTGGTATGTTTCACGGGTCAAGGTTTCACGGGTAAGTTTCACGGGTAAGTTTCACGGGTATGTTTCACGGGTGAAGTTTCACGGGTCTAGGTTTCACTGGTAAGTTTCACGGGTCAAGGTTTCACGGGTAAGTTTCACGGGTAAGTTTTACGGGTAAGTTTCACGTGTGACGTTTCACGGGTCTAGGTTTCACTGGTAAGTTTCACGGGTCAAGGTTTCGCGGGTAAGTTTCACGGGTCAAGGTTTCACGGGTAAGTTTCACGGGTAAGTTTCACGGGTGACGTTTTACGGGTCTAGGTTTCACTGGTAAGTTTCACGGGTCAAGGTTTCACGGGTAAGTTTCACGGGTAAGTTTCACGGGTATGTTTCACGGGTGACGTTTCACGGGTCTAGGTTTCTCTGGTAAGTTTCACGGGTCAAGGTTTCACGGGTCTAGGTTTCACTGGAAAGTTTCACGGGTCAAGGTTTCACGGGTAAGTTTCACGGGTAAGTTTTACGGTTATGTTTTACAGGTGACGTTTCACGGTTCTAGGTTTCACTGGTAAGTTTCACGGGTCAAGGTTTCACGGGTAAGTTTCACGGGTAAGCTTCACGGGTATGTTTCATGGGTGATGTTTGACGGGTCTAGGTTTCACTGGTAAGTTTCACGGGTCAAGGTTTCACGGGTTAGTTTCACGGGTAAGTTTCACGGGTATGTTTCATGGGTGATGTTTCACGGGTCTAGGTTTCACGGGTCAAGGTTTCACGGGTAAGTTTCACGGGTAAGTTTCACGGGTATGTTTCTCGGGTGACGTTTCACGGGTCTAGGTTTCACTGGTAAGTTTCACGGGTCAAGGTTTCACGGGTAAGTTTCACGGGTATGTTGCACGGGTGACGTTTCACGGGTCTAGGTTTCACTGATAAGTTTCACGGGTCAAGGTTTCACGGGTAAGTTTCACGGGTAAGTTTCACGGGCATGTTTCACGGGTGACGTTTCACATGTCTAGGTTTCACTGGTAAGTTTCACGGGTCAAGGTTTCACGGGTAAGTTTCACGGGTAAGTTTCACGGGTATGTTTCACGGGTGACGTTTCACGGGTCTAGGTTTCACTGGTAAGTTTCACGGGTCAAGGTTTCACGGGTAAGTTTCACGGGTAAGTTTCACGGGTATGTTTCACGGGTGACGTTTCACGGGTCTAGGTTTCACTGGTAAGTTTCACGGGTCAAGGTTTTACGGGTAAGTTTCACGGGTAAGTTTCACGGGTATGTTTCACGGGTGACGTTTCACGGGTCTAGGTTTCACTGGTAAGTTTCACGGGTCAAGGTTTCACGGGTAAGTTTCACGGGTAAGTTTTACGGGTAAGTTTCACGGGTGACGTTTTACGGGTGACGTTTCACGGGTCTAGGTTTCACTGGTAAGTTTTACGGGTCAAGGTTTCACGGGTAAGTTTCACGAGTTAGTTTCACGGGTATGTTTCACGGGTGACGTTTCACGGGTCTAGGTTTCACTGGTAAGTTTCACGGGTCAAGGTTTCACGGGTAAGTTTCACGGGTAAGTTTCACGGGTAAGTTTTACGGGTAAGTTTCACGGGTCTAGGTTTCAATGGTAAGTTTCACGGGTCAAGGTTTCACGGGTAAGTTTCACGGGTATGTTTCACGGGTGTCGTTTCACGGGTCAAGGTTTCACGGGTAAGTTTCACGGGTAAGTTTTACGATTATGTTTTACAGGTGACGTTTCACGGGTCTAGGTTTCACTGGTAAGTTTCACGGGTCAACGTTTCACGGGTAAGTTTCATGGGTAAGTTTCACGGGTATGTTTCATGGGTGATGTTTGACGGGTCTAGGTTTCACTGGTAAGTTTCACGGGTCAAGGTTTCACGGGTAAGTTTCACGGGTAAGTTTCACGGGTATGTTTCACGGGTGACGTTTCACGGGTCTAGGTTTCACTGGTAAGTTTCACGGGTCAAGGTTTCACGGGTAAGTTTCACGGGTAAGTTTTACGGGTATGTTTTACAGGTGACGTTTCACGGGTAAGTTTCACGGGTAAGTTTCACGGGTATGTTTCACGGGTGACGTTTCACGGGTCTTGGTTTCACTGGTAAGTTTCACGGGTCAAGGTTTCACGGGTAAGTTTCACGGGTATGTTTCACGGGTGACGTTTCACGGGTCTAGGTTTCACTGGTAAGTTTCACGGGTCAAGGTTTCACGGGTAAGTTTCACGGGTAAGTTTTACGGGTAAGTTTCACGGGTCTAGGTTTCAATGGTAAGTTTCACGGGTCAAGGTTTCACGGGTAAGTTTCACGGGTAAGTTTCACGGGTATGTTTCACGGGTGACGTTTCACGGGTCTAGGTTTCACTGGTAAGTTTCACGGGTCAAGGTTTCACGGGTAAGTTTCACGGGTAAGTTTCACGGGTAAGTTTCACGGGTAAGTTTCACGGATGACGTTTCACGGGTAAGTTTCACGGGTAAGTTTCACGGGTATGTTTCACGGGTGACGTTTCACGGGTCTTGGTTTCACTGGTAAGTTTCACGGGTCAAGGTTTCACGGGTAAGTTTCACGGGTATGTTTCACGGGTGACGTTTCACGGGTCTAGGTTTCACTGGTAAGTTTCACGGGTCAAGGTTTCACGGGTAAGTTTCACGGTTAAGTTTTACGGGTAAGTTTCACGGGTCTAGGTTTCAATGGTAAGTTTCACGGGTCAAGGTTTCACGGGTAAGTTTCACGGGTAAGTTTCACGGGTATGTTTCACGGGTGACGTTTCACGGGTCTAGGTTTCACTGGAAAGTTTCACGGATCAAGGTTTCACGGGTAAGTTTCACGGGTAAGTTTTACGGGTATGTTTTACAGGTGACGTTTCACGGGTCTAGGTTTCACTGGTAAGTTTCACGAGTCAAGGTTTCACGGGTAAGTTTCACGGGTATGTTTCATGGGTGATGTTTCACGCGTCTAGGTTTTACTGGTAAGTTTCACGGGTCAAGGTTTCACGGGTAAGTTTCACGGGTAAGTTTCACGGGTGACGTTTCACGGGTCTAGGTTTCACTGGTAAGTTTCACGGGTATGTTTCACGGGTGACGTTTCACGGGTCTAGGTTTCACTGGTAAGTTTCACGGGTCAAGGTTTCACGGGTAAGTTTTACTGGTAAGTTTCACGGGTATGTTTCACGGATGACGTTTCACGGGTCTTGGTTTCACTGGTAAGTTTCACGGGTCAAGGTTTCACGGGTAAGTTTCACGGGTAAGTTTTACGGGTATGTTTTACAGGTGACGTTTCACGGGTAAGTTTCACGGGTAAGTTTCACGGGTATGTTTCACGGGTGACGTTTCACGGGTCTATGTTTCACTGGTAAGTTTCACGGGTCAAGGTTTCACGGGTAAGTTTCACGGGTAAGTTTTACGGGTAAGTTTCACGGGTGACGTTTCACGGGTCTAGGTTTCACTGGAAAGTTTCACGGGTCAAGGATTCACGGGTAAGTTTCACGGGTAAGTTTTACGGGTATGTTTTACAGGTGACGTTTCACGGGTCTAGGTTTCACTGGTAAGTTTCACGGGTCAAGGTTACACGGGTAAGATTCACGGGTAAGTTTCACGGGTATGTTTCATGGGTGATGTTTCACGGGTCTAGGTTTCACTGGTAAGTTTCACGGGTCAAGGTTTTACGGGTAAGTTTCACGGGTATGTTTCACGGGTGACGTTTCACGGGTCTAGGTTTCACTGGTAAGTTTCACGGGTCAAGGTTTCACGGGTAAGATTCACGGGTAAGTTTCACGGGTATGTTTCACGGGTGACGTTTCACGGGTATAGGTTTCACTAGTAAGTTTCACGGGTCAAGGTTTTACGGGTAAGTTTCACGGGTAAGTTTCACGGGTATGTTTCACGGGTGACGTTTCACGGGTCTAGGTTTCACTGGTAAGTTTCACGGGTCAAGGTTTCACGGGTAAGTTTCACGGGTAAGTTTGACGGGTATGTTTCACGGGTGACGTTTCACAGGTCTAGGTTTCACTGGTAAGTTTCACGGGTCAAGGTTTCACGGGTAAGTTTTACGGGTAAGTTTCACGGGTAAGTTTTACGCGTAAGTTTCACGGGTGACGTTTCACGGGTCTAGGTTTCACTGGTAAGTTTCACGGGTCAAGGTTTCACGGGTAAGTTTAACGGGTAAGTTTTACGGGTAAGTTTCACGGGTGACGTTTCACGGGTCTAGGTTTCACTGGTAAGTTTCACGGGTCTAGGTTTCACTGGTAAGTTTCACGGGTCAAGGTTTCACGGGTAAGTTTCACGGGTAAGGTTCACGGGTATGTTTCACGGGTGACGTTTCACGGGTCTAGGTTTCACTGGAAAGTTTCACGGATCAAGGTTTCACGGGTAAGTTTCACGGGTAAGTTTCACGGGTAAGTTTCACGGGTAAGTTTTACGGGTATGTTTTACAGGTGACGTTTCACGGGTCTAGGTTTCACTGGTAAGTTTCACGGGTCAAGGTTTCACGGGTAAGTTTCACGGGTAAGTTTCACGGGTATGTTTCATGGGTGATGTTTCACGGGTCTAGGTTTTACTGGTAAGTTTCACGGGTCAAGGTTTCACGGGTAAGTTTCACGGGTAAGTTTCACGGGTATGTTTCACGGATGACGTTTCACGGGTCTTGGTTTCACTGGTAAGTTTCACGGGTCAAGGTTTCACGGGTAAGTTTCACGGGTAAGTTTCACGGGTATGTTTCACGGATGACGTTTCACGGGTCTTGGTTTCACTGGTAAGTTTCACGGGTCAAGGTTTCACGGGTAAGTTTCACGGGTAAGTTTTACGGGTATGTTTTACAGGTGACGTTTCACGGGTAAGTTTCACGGGTAAGTTTCACGGGTATGTTTCACGGGTGACGTTTCACGGGTCTAGGTTTCATTGGAAAGTTTCACGGGTCAAGGATTCACGGGTAAGTTTCACGGGTAAGTTTCACGGGTATGTTTCACGGGTGACGTTTCACGAGTCTAGGTTTCACTAGTAAGTTTCACGGGTCAAGGTTTCACGGGTAAGTTTCACGGGTATGTTTCATGGGTGATGTTTCACGGGTCAAGGTTTCACGGGTAAGTTTCACGGGTAAGTTTCACGGGTGACGTTTCACGGGTCTAGGTTTCACTGGTAAGTTTCACGGGTATGTTTCACGGGTGACGTTTCACGGGTCTAGGTTTCACTGGTAAGTTTCACGGGTCAAGGTTTCACGGGTAAGTTTCACGGGTAAGTTTCACGGGTATGTTTCACGGATGACGTTTCACGGGTCTTGGTTCCACTGGTAAGTTTCACGGGTCAAGGTTTCACGGGTAAGTTTCACGGGTAAGTTTTACGGGTATGTTTTACAGGTGACGTTTCACGGGTAAGTTTCACGGGTAAGTTTCACGGGTATGTTTCACGGGTGACGTTTCACGGGTCTAGGTTTCACTGGTAAGTTTCACGGGTCAAGGTTTCACGGGTAAGTTTCACGGGTAAGTTTTACGGGTAAGTTTCACGGGTGACGTTTCACGGGTCTAGGTTTCATTGGAAAGTTTCACGGGTCAAGGATTCACGGGTAAGTTTCACGGGTAAGTTTCACGGGTATGTTTCACGGGTGACGTTTCACGAGTCTAGGTTTCACTAGTAAGTTTCACGGGTCAAGGTTTCACGGGTAAGTTTCACGGGTAAGTTTCACGGGTATGTTTCATGGGTGATGTTTCACGGGTCAAGGTTTCACGGGTAAGTTTCACGGGTAAGTTTCACGGGTGACGTTTCACGGGTCTAGGTTTCACTGGTAAGTTTCACGGGTATGTTTCACGGGTAAGTTTTACGGGTATGTTTTACAGGTGACGTTTCACGGGTCTAGGTTTCACTGGTAAGTTTCACGGGTCAAGGTTTCACGGGTCAAGGTTTCACGGGTAAGTTTCACGGGTAAGTTTCACGGGTATGTTTTACAGGTGACGTTTCACGGGTCTAGGTTTCACTGGTAAGTTTCACGGGTCAAGGTTTTACGGGTAAGTTTCACGGGTAAGTTTCACGGGTATGTTTCACGGGTGACGTTTCACGGGTCTAGGTTTCACTGGTAAGTTTCACGGGTCAAGGTTTCACGGGTAAGTTTCACGGGTAAGTTTCACGGGTAAGTTTCACGGGTATGTTTCATTGGTGATGTTTCACGGGTCTAGGTTTTACTGGTAAGTTTCACGGGTCAAGGTTTCACGGGTAAGTTTCACGGGTAAGTTTCACGGGTGACGTTTTACGGGTTTAGGTTTCACTGGTAAGTTTCACGGGTATGTTTCACGGCTGACGTTTCACGGGTCTAGGTTTCACTGGTAAGTTTCACGGGTCAAGGTTTCACGGGTAAGTTTCACGGGTAAGTTTCACGGGTATGTTTCACGGATGACGTTTCACGGGTCTTGGTTTCACTGGTAAGTTTCACGGGTCAAGGTTTCACGGGTAAGTTTCACGGGTAAGTTTTACGGGTATGTTTTACAGGTGACGTTTCACGGGTAAGTTTCACGGGTAAGTTTCACGGGTATGTTTCACGGGTGACGTTTCACGGGTCTAGGTTTCACTGGTAAGTTTCACGGGTCAAGGTTTTACGGGTAAGTTTCACGGGTAAGTTTTACGGGTAAGTTTCACGGGTGACGTTTCACGGGTCTAGGTTTCACTGGAAAGTTTCACGGGTCAAGGATTCACGGGTAAGTTTCACGGGTAAGTTTTACGGGTATGTTTTACAGGTGACGTTTCACGGGTCTAGGTTTCACTGGTAAGTTTCACGGGTCAAGGTTTCACGGGTAAGATTCACGGGTAAGTTTCACGGGTATGTTTCATGGGTGATGTTTCACGGGTCTAGGTTTCACTGGTAAGTTTCACGGGTCAAGGTTTTACGGGTAAGTTTCACGGGTCAAGGTTTCACGGGTCAAGGTTTCACGGGTAAGTTTTACGGGTAAGTTTCACGGGTATGTTTCACGAGTATGTTTCACGGGTCTTGGTTTCACTGGTAAGTTTCACGGGTCAAGGTTTCACGGGTAAGTTTCACGGGTAAGTTTTACGGGTATGTTTTACAGGTGACGTTTCACGGGTCTAGGTTTCACTGGTAAGTTTCACGGGTCAAGGTTTCACGGGTAAGATTCACGGGTAAGTTTCACGGGTATGTTTCATGGGTGATGTTTCACGGGTCTAGGTTTCACTGGTAAGTTTCACGGGTCAAGGTTTTACGGGTAAGTTTCACGGGTAAGTTTCACGGGTATGTTTCACGGGTGACGTTTCACGGGTCTAGGTTTCACTGGTAAGTTTCACGGGTCAAGGTTTCACGGGTAAGTTTCACGGGTAAGTTTCACGGGTATGTTTCACGGGTGACGTTTCACGGGTCTAGGTTTCACTAGTAAGTTTCACGGGTCAAGGTTTCACGGGTAAGTTTCACGGGTAAGTTTCACGGGTATGTTTCACGGGTGACGTTTCACGGGTCTAGGTTTCACTGGTAAGTTTCACGGGTCAAGGTTTCACGGGTAAGTTTCACGGGTAAGTTTCACGGGTATGTTTCACGGGTGACGTTTCACGGGTCTAGGTTTCACTGGTAAGTTTCACGGGTCAAGGTTTCACGGGTAAGTTTCACGGGTAAGTTTCACGGGTATGTTTCACGGGTGACGTTTCACGGGTCTAGGTTTCACTGGTAAGTTTCACAAGTCAAGGTTTTACGGGTAAGTTTCACGGGTAAGTTTCACGGGTATGTTTCACGGGTGACGTTTCACGGGTCTAGGTTTCACTGGTAAGTTTCACGGGTCAAGGTTTCACGGGTAAATTTCACGGGTAAGTTTTACGGGTAAGTTTCACGGGTGACGTTTCACGGGTGACGTTTCACGGGTGACGTTTCACGGGTCTAGGTTTCACTGGTAAGTTTCACGGGTCAAGGTTTCACGGGTAAGTTTCACGGGTAAGTTTCACGGGTATGTTTCACAGGTGACGTTTCACGGGTCTAGGTTTCACTGGAAAGTTTCACGGGTCAAGGTTTCACTTGTAAGTTTCACGGGTAAGTTTTACGGGTATGTTTTACAGGCGACGTTTCACGGGTCTAGGTTTCACTGGTAAGTTTCACGGGTCTAGGTTTCACGAATAAGTTTCACGGGTAAGTTTCACGGGTATGTTTCATGGGTGATGTTTCACGGGTCTAGGTTTCACTGGTAAGTTTCACTTGTCAAGGTTTCACGGGTAAGTTTCACGGGTATGTTTCACGGGTGACGTTTCACGGGTAAGTTTTACGCGTAAGTTTCACGGGTGACGTTTCACGGGTCTAGGTTTCACTGGTAAGTTTCACGGGTCAAGGTTTCACGGGTAAGTTTCACGGGTATGTTTCACGGGTGACGTTTCACGGGTCTAGGTTTCACTGGTAAGTTTCACGGGTCAAGGTTTCACGGGTAAGTTTCACGGGTAAGTTTTACGGGTAAGTTTCAAGGGTGACGTTTCACGGGTCTAGGTTTCACTGGTAAGTTTCACGGGTCAAGGTTTTACGGGTAAGTTTCACGGGTAAGTTTCACGGGTATGTTTCACGGGTGACGTTTCACGGGTCTAGGTTTCACTGGAAAGTTTCACGGGTCAAGGTTTCACGGGTAAGTTTCACGGGTAAGTTTCACGGGTAAGTTTTACGGGTATGTTTTACAGGTGACGTTTCACGGGTCTAGGTTTCACTGGTAAGTTTCACGGGTCAAGGTTTCACGGGTAAGTTTCACGGGTAAGTTTCACGGGTATGTTTCATTGGTGATGTTTCACGGGTCTAGGTTTTACTGGTAAGTTTCACGGGTCAAGGTTTGACGGGTAAGTTTCACGGGTAAGTTGCACGGGTGACGTTTCACGGGTCTAGGTTTCACTGGTAAGTTTCACGGGTATGTTTCACGGGTAAGTTTTACGGGTATGTTTTACAGGTGACGTTTCACGGGTCTAGGTTTCACTGGTAAGTTTCACGGGTCAAGGTTTCACGGGTCAAGGTTTCACGGGTAAGTTTTAAGGGTAAGTTTCACGGGTATGTTTCACGGATGACGTTTCACGGGTCTTGGTTTCACTGGTAAGTTTCACGGGTCAAGGTTTCACGGGTAAGTTTCACGGGTAAGTTTTACGGGTATGTTTTACAGGTGACGTTTCACGGGTAAGTTTCACGGGTAAGTTTCACGGGTAAGTTTCACGGGTATGTTTCACGGGTGACGTTTCACGGGTCTAGGTTTCACTGGTAAGTTTCACGGGTCAAGGTTTCACGGGTAAGTTTCACGGGTAAGTTTTACGGGTAAGTTTCACGGGTGACGTTTCACGGGTCTAGGTTTCACTGGAAAGTTTCACGGGTCAAGGTTTCACGGGTAAGTTTCACGGGTAAGTTTTACGGGTATGTTTTACAGGTGACGTTTCACGGGTCTAGGTTTCACTGGTAAGTTTCACGGGTCAAGGTTTCACGGGTAAGTTTCACGGGTAAGTTTCACGGGTATGTTTCACGGGTGACGTTTCACGGGTCTAGGTTTCACTAGTAAGTTTCACGGGTCAAGGTTTCACGGGTAAGTTTCACGGGTAAGTTTCACGGGTATGTTTCACGGGTGACGTTTCACGGGTCTAGGTTTCACTGGTAAGTTTCACGGGTCAAGGTTTCACGGGTAAGTTTCACGGGTAAGTTTCACGGGTATGTTTCTCGGGTGACGTTTCACGGGTCTAGGTTTCACTAGTAAGTTTCACGGGTCAAGGTTTCACGGGTAAGTTTCACGGGTAAGTTTCACGGGTAAGTTTCACGGGTATGTTTCACGGGTGACGTTTCACGGGTCTAGGTTTCACTGGTAAGTTTCACGGGTCAAGGTTTCACGGGTAAGTTTCACGGGTAAGTTTCACGGGTATGTTTCACGGGTGACGTTTCACGGGTCTAGGTTTCACTGGTAAGTTTCACGGGTCAAGGTTTCACGGGTAAGTTTCACGGGTAAGTTTCACGGGTATGTTTCACGGGTGACGTTTCACGGGTCTAGGTTTCACTGGTAAGTTTCACGGGTCAAGGTTTCACGGGTAAGTTTCACGGGTATGTTTCACGGGTGTCGTTTCACGGGTCAAGGTTTCACGGGTAAGTTTCACGGGTAAGTTTTACGGTTATGTTTTACAGGTGACGTTTCACGGGTCTAGGTTTCACTGGTAAGTTTCACGGGTCAAGGTTTCACGGGTAAGTTTCACGGGTAAGTTTCACGGGTATGTTTCACGGGTAAGTTTCACGGGTAAGTTTCACGGGTATGTTTCACGGGTGACGTTTCACGGGTCTAGGTTTCACTGGTAAGTTTCACGGGTCAAGGTTTCACGGGTAAGTTTCACGGGTGACGTTTCACGGGTCTAGGTTTCACTGGTAAGTTTCACGGGTCAAGGTTTCACTGGTAAGTTTCACGGGTCAAGGTTTCACGGGTAAGTTTCACGGGTAAGTTTCACGGGTATGTTTCACGGGTGACGTTTCACGGGTCTAGGTTTCACTGGTAAGTTTAACGGGTCAAGGTTTCACGGGTAAGTTTCACAGGTAAGTTTTACGGGTAAGTTTCACGGGTGACGTTTCACGGGTCTAGGTTTTACTGGTAAGTTTCACGGGTCAAGGTTTCACGGGTAAGTTTCACGGGTAAGTTTCACGGGTAAGTTTCACGGGTGACCTTTCACGGGTCTTGGTTTCACTGGTAAGTTTCCCGGGTCAAGGTTTCACGGGTAAGTTTCACGGGTAAATTTCACGGGTATGTTTCACGGGTGACGTTTCACGGGTCTAGGTTTCACTGGTAAGTTTCACGGGTCAAGGTTTTACGGGTAAGTTTCACAGGTAAGTTTCACGGGTATGTTTCTCGGGTGACGTTTCACGGGTCTAGGTTTCACTGGTAAGTTTCACGGGTCAAGGTTTCACGGGTAAGTTTCACGGGTAAGTTTCACGGGTATGTTTCACGGGTGACGTTTCACGGGTCTAGGTTTCACTGGTAAGTTTCACGGATCAAGGTTTCACGGGTTAGTTTCACGGGTAAGTTTCACGGGTATGTTTACGGGTGACGTTTCACGGGTCTAGGTTTCTCTGGTAAGTTTCACGGGTCAAGGTTTCACGGGTCTAGGTTTCACTGGAAAGTTTCACGGGTCAAGGTTTCACGGGTAAGTTTCACGGGTAAGTTTTACGGTTATGTTTTACAGGTGACGTTTCACGGTTCTAGGTTTCACTGGTAAGTTTCACGGGTCAAGGTTTCACGGGTAAGTTTCACGGGTAAGCTTCACGGGTATGTTTCATGGGTGATGTTTGACGGGTCTAGGTTTCACTGGTAAGTTTCACGGGTCAAGGTTTCACGGGTAAGTTTCACGGGTAAGTTTCACGGGTAAGTTTCACGGGTAAGTTTCACGGGTGACCTTTCACGGGTCTTGGTTTCACTGGTAAGTTTCACGGGTCAAGGTTTCACGGGTAAGTTTCACGGGTAAGTTTCACGGGTAAGTTTCACGGGTGACCTTTCACGGGTCTTGGTTTCACTGGTAAGTTTCACGGGTCAAGGTTTCACGGGTAAGTTTCACGGGTAAATTTCACGGGTATGTTTCACGGGTGACGTTTCACGGGTCTAGGTTTCACTGGTAAGTTTCACGGGTCAAGGTTTCACGGGTAAGTTTCACAGGTAAGTTTCACGGGTATGTTTCTCGGGTGACGTTTCACGGGTCTAGGTTTCACTGGTAAGTTTCACGGGTCAAGGTTTCACGGGTAAGTTTCACGGGTAAGTTTCACGGGTATGTTTCACGGGTGACGTTTCACGGGTCTAGGTTTCACTGGTAAGTTTCACGGATCAAGGTTTCACGGGTTAGTTTCACGGGTAAGTTTCACGGGTATGTTTCACGGGTATCGTTTCACGGGTCTAGGTTTCACTGGTAAGTTTCACGGGTCAAGGTTTTACGGGTAAGTTTCACGGGTAAGTTTTACGGGTAAGTTTCACGGGTGACGTTTCACGGGTCTAGGTTTCACTGGTAAGTTTCACGGGTCAAGGTTTCACGGGTAAGTTTCACGGGTAAGTTTCACGGGTATGTTTCACGGGTGACGTTTCACGGGTCATGGTTTCACTGGTAAGTTTCACGGGTCAAGGTTTCACAAGTAAGTTTCACGGGTAAGTTTTACGGGTAAGTTTCACGGGTGACGTTTCACGGGTGACGTTTCACGGGTCTAGGTTTCACTGGTAAGTTTCACGGGTCAAGGTTTCACGGGTAAGTTTCACGGGTTAGTTTCACGGGTATGTTTCACGGGTGACGTTTCACGGGTCTAGGTTTCACTGGAAAGTTTCACGGGTCAAGGTTTCACGGGTCTAGGTTTCACTGGTAAGTTTCACGGGTCAAGGTTTCACGGGTAAGTTTCACGGGTCAAGGTTTCACGGGTAAGTTTCACGGGTAAGTTTCACGGGTATGTTTCACGGGTGACGTTTCACGGGTCTAGGTTTCACTGGTAAGTTTAACGGGTCAAGGTTTCACGGGTAAGTTTCACGGGTCAAGGTTTCACGGGTAAGTTTCACGGGTAAGTATCACGGGTATGTTTCACGGGTGACGTTTCACGAATCTAGGTTTCACTGGTAAGTTTAACGGGTCAAGGTTTCACGGGTAAGTTTCACAGGTAAGTTTTACGGGTAAGTTTCACGGGTGACGTTTCACGGGTCTAGGTTTCACTGGAAAGTTTCACGGGTCAAGGTTTCACGGGTCTAGGTTTCACTGGTAAGTTTCACGGGTCAAGGTTTCAAGGGTAAGTTTCACGGGTCAAGGTTTCACGGGTAAGTTTCACGGGTAAGTTTCACGGGTATGTTTCACGGGTGACGTTTCACGGGTCTAGGTTTCACTGGTAAGTTTCACGGGTCAAGGTTTCACGGGTAAGATTCACGGGTAAGTTTCACGGGTCTAGGTTTCACTGGTAAGTTTCACGGGTCAAGGTTTCACGGGTAAGTTTCACGGGTAAGTTTCACGGGTCTAGGTTTCACTGGTAAGTTTCACGGGTCAAGGTTTCACGGGTAAGTTTCACGGGTAAGTTTCACGGGTCTAGGTTTCACTGGTAAGTTTCACGGGTCAAGGGTTCACGGGTAAGTTTCACGGGTATGTTTCACGGGTGACGTTTAACGGGTCTAGGTTTCACTGGTAAGTTTCACGGGTAAGTTTTACGGGTATGTTTCACGGATGACGTTTCACGGGTCTTGGTTTCACTGGTATGTTTCACGGGTCAAGGTTTCACGGGTAAGTTTCACGGGTAAGTTTCACGGGTATGTTTCACGGGTGAAGTTTCACGGGTCTAGGTTTCACTGGTAAGTTTCACGGGTCAAGGTTTCACGGGTAAGTTTCACGGGTAAGTTTTACGGGTAAGTTTCACGGGTGACGTTTCACGGGTCTAGGTTTCACTGGTAAGTTTCACGGGTCAAGGTTTCGCGGGTAAGTTTCACGGGTCAAGGTTTCACGGGTAAGTTTCACGGGTAAGTTTCACGGGTGACGTTTTACGGGTCTAGGTTTCACTGGTAAGTTTCACGGGTCAAGGTTTCACGGGTAAGTTTCACGGGTAAGTTTCACGGGTATGTTTCACGGGTGACGTTTCACGGGTCTAGGTTTCTCTGGTAAGTTTCACGGGTCAAGGTTTCACGGGTCTAGGTTTCACTGGAAAGTTTCACGGGTCAAGGTTTCACGGGTAAGTTTCACGGGTAAGTTTTACGGTTATGTTTTACAGGTGACGTTTCACGGTTCTAGGTTTCACTGGTAAGTTTCACGGGTCAAGGTTTCACGGGTAAGTTTCACGGGTAAGCTTCACGGGTATGTTTCATGGGTGATGTTTGACGGGTCTAGGTTTCACTGGTAAGTTTCACGGGTCAAGGTTTCACGGGTAAGTTTCACGGGTAAGTTTCACGGGTAAGTTTCACGGGTATGTTTCATGGGTGATGTTTTACGGGTCTAGGTTTCACGGGTCAAGGTTTCACGGGTAAGTTTCACGGGTAAGTTTCACGGGTATGTTTCTCGGGTGACGTTTCACGGGTCTAGGTTTCACTGGTAAGTTTCACGGGTCAAGGTTTCACGGGTAAGTTTCACGGGTATGTTGCACGGGTGACGTTTCACGGGTCTAGGTTTCACTGGTAAGTTTCACGGGTCAAGGTTTCACGGGTAAGTTTCACGGGTAAGTTTCACGGGCATGTTTCACGGGTGACGTTTCACATGTCTAGGTTTCACTGGTAAGTTTCACGGGTCAAGGTTTCACGGGTAAGTTTCACGGGTAAGTTTCACGGGTATGTTTCACGGGTGACGTTTCACGGGTCTAGGTTTCACTGGTAAGTTTCACGGGTCAAGGTTTCACGGGTAAGTTTCACGGGTAAGTTTCACGGGTATGTTTCACGGGTGACGTTTCACGGGTCTAGGTTTCACTGGTAAGTTTCACGGGTCAAGGTTTTACGGGTAAGTTTCACGGGTAAGTTTCACGGGTATGTTTCACGGGTGACGTTTCACGGGTCTAGGTTTCACTGGTAAGTTTCACGGGTCAAGGTTTCACGGGTAAGTTTCACGGGTAAGTTTTACGGGTAAGTTTCACGGGTGACGTTTCACGGGTGACGTTTCACGGGTCTAGGTTTCACTGGTAAGTTTTACGGGTCAAGGTTTCACGGGTAAGTTTCACGGGTTAGTTTCACGGGTATGTTTCACGGGTGACGTTTCACGGGTCTAGGTTTCACTGGTAAGTTTCACGGGTCAAGGTTTCACGGGTAAGTTTCACGGGTAAGTTTCACGGGTAAGTTTTACGGGTAAGTTTCACGGGTCTAGGTTTCAATGGTAAGTTTCACGGGTCAAGGTTTCACGGGTAAGTTTCACGGGTATGTTTCACGGGTGTCGTTTCACGGGTCAAGGTTTCACGGGTAAGTTTCACGGGTAAGTTTTACGGTTATGTTTTACAGGTGACGTTTCACGGGTCTAGGTTTCACTGGTAAGTTTCACGGGTCAACGTTTCACGGGTAAGTTTCATGGGTAAGTTTCACGGGTATGTTTCATGGGTGATGTTTGACGGGTCTAGGTTTCACTGGTAAGTTTCACGGGTCAAGGTTTCACGGGTAAGTTTCACGGGTAAGTTTCACGGGTATGTTTCACGGGTGACGTTTCACGGGTCTAGGTTTCACTGGTAAGTTTCACGGGTCAAGGTTTCACGGGTAAGTTTCACGTGTAAGTTTTACGGGTATGTTTTACAGGTGACGTTTCACGGGTAAGTTTCACGGGTAAGTTTCACGGGTATGTTTCACGGGTGACGTTTCACGGGTCTTGGTTTCACTGGTAAGTTTCACGGGTCAAGGTTTCACGGGTAAGTTTCACGGGTATGTTTCACGGGTGACGTTTCACGGGTCTAGGTTTCACTGGTAAGTTTCACGGGTCAAGGTTTCACGGGTAAGTTTCACGGGTAAGTTTTACGGGTAAGTTTCACGGGTCTAGGTTTCAATGGTAAGTTTCACGGGTCAAGGTTTCACGGGTAAGTTTCACGGGTAAGTTTCACGGGTATGTTTCACGGGTGACGTTTCACGGGTCTAGGTTTCACTGGTAAGTTTCACGGGTCAAGGTTTCACGGGTAAGTTTCACGGGTAAGTTTCACGGGTAAGTTTCACGGGTAAGTTTCACGGATGACGTTTCACGGGTAAGTTTCACGGGTAAGTTTCACGGGTATGTTTCACGGGTGACGTTTCACGGGTCTTGGTTTCACTGGTAAGTTTCACGGGTCAAGGTTTCACGGGTAAGTTTCACGGGTATGTTTCACGGGTGACGTTTCACGGGTCTAGGTTTCACTGGTAAGTTTCACGGGTCAAGGTTTCACGGGTAAGTTTCACGGGTAAGTTTTACGGGTAAGTTTCACGGGTCTAGGTTTCAATGGTAAGTTTCACGGGTCAAGGTTTCACGGGTAAGTTTCACGGGTAAGTTTCACGGGTATGTTTCACGGGTGACGTTTCACGGGTCTAGGTTTCACTGGAAAGTTTCACTGATCAAGGTTTCACGGGTAAGTTTCACGGGTAAGTTTTACGGGTATGTTTTACAGGTGACGTTTCACGGGTCTAGGTTTCACTGGTAAGTTTCACGGGTCAAGGTTTCACGGGTAAGTTTCACGGGTATGTTTCATGGGTGATGTTTCACGCGTCTAGGTTTTACTGGTAAGTTTCACGGGTCAAGGTTTCACGGGTAAGTTTCACGGGTAAGTTTCACGGGTGACGTTTCACGGGTCTAGGTTTCTCCGGTAAGTTTCACGGGTATGTTTCACGGGTGACGTTTCACGGGTCTAGGTTTCACTGGTAAGTTTCACGGGTCAAGGTTTCACGGGTAAGTTTTACTGGTAAGTTTCACGGGTATGTTTCACGGATGACGTTTCACGGGTCTTGGTTTCACTGGTAAGTTTCACGGGTCAAGGTTTCACGGGTAAGTTTCACGGGTAAGTTTTACGGGTATGTTTTACAGGTGACGTTTCACGCGTAAGTTTCACGGGTAAGTTTCACGGGTATGTTTCACGGGTGACGTTTCACGGGTCTATGTTTCACTGGTAAGTTTCACGGGTCAAGGTTTCACGGGTAAGTTTCACGGGTAAGTTTTACGGGTAAGTTTCACGGGTGACGTTTCGCGGGTCTAGGTTTCACTGGAAAGTTTCACGGGTCAAGGTTTTACGGGTAAAGTTCACGGGTAAGTTTTACGGGTAAGTTTCACGGGTGACGTTTCACGGGTCTAGGTTTCACTGGAAAGTTTCACGGGTCAAGGATTCACAGGTAAGTTTCACGGGTAAGTTTTACGGGTATGTTTTACAGGTGACGTTTCACGGGTCTAGGTTTCACTGGTAAGTTTCACGGGTCAAGGTTTCACGGGTAAGATTCACGGGTAAGTTTCACGGGTATGTTTCATGGGTGATGTTTCACGGGTCTAGGTTTCACTGGTAAGTTTCACGGGTCAAGGTTTTACGGGTAAGTTTCACGGGTAAGTTTCACTGGTATATTTCACGGGTGACGTTTCACGGGTCTAGGTTTCGCTGGTAAGTTTCACGGGTCAAGGTTTCACGGGTAAGTTTCACGGGTAAGTTTCACGGGTATGTTTCACGGGTGACGTTTCACGGGTCTAGGTTTCACTAGTAAGTTTCACGGGTCAAGGTTTCACGGGTAAGTTTCACGGGTAAGTTTCACGGGTATGTTTCATGGGTGATGTTTCACGGGTCTAGGTTTTACTGGTAAGTTTCACGGGTCAAGGTTTCACGGGTAAGTTTCACGGGTAAGTTTCACGGGTGACGTTTCACGGGTCTAGGTTTCACTGGTAAGTTTCACGGGTATGTTTCACGGGTAAGTTTTACGGGTATGTTTTACAGGTGACGTTTCACGGGTCTAGGTTTCACTGGTAAGTTTCACGGGTCAAGGTTTCACGGGTCAAGGTTTCACGGGTAAGTTTCACGGGTAAGTTTCACGGGTATGTTTTACAGGTGACGTTTCACGGGTCTAGGTTTCACTGGTAAGTTTCACGGGTCAAGGTTTCACGGGTAAGATTCACGGGTAAGTTTCACGGGTATGTTTCATGATTGATGTTTCACGGGTCTAGGTTTCACTGGTAAGTTTCACGGGTCAAGGTTTTACGGGTAAGTTTCACGGGTAAGTTTCACGGGTATGTTTCACGGGTGACGTTTCACGGGTCTAGGTTTCACTGGTAAGTTTCACGGGTCAAGGTTTCACGGGTAAGTTTCACGGGTAAGTTTCACGGGTAAGTTTCACGGGTATGTTTCATTGGTGATGTTTCACGGGTCTAGGTTTTACTGGTAAGTTTCACGGGTCAAGGTTTCACGGGTAAGTTTCACGGGTAAGTTTCACGGGTGACGTTTTACGGGTTTAGGTTTCACTGGTAAGTTTCACGGGTATGTTTCACGGCTGACGTTTCACGGGTCTAGGTTTCACTGGTAAGTTTCACGGGTCAAGGTTTCACGGGTAAGTTTCACGGGTAAGTTTCACGGGTATGTTTCACGGATGACGTTTCACGGGTCTTGGTTTCACTGGTAAGTTTCACGGGTCAAGGTTTCACGGGTAAGTTTCACGGGTAAGTTTTACGGGTATGTTTTACAGGTGACGTTTCACGGGTAAGTTTCACGGGTAAGTTTCACGGGTATGTTTCACGGGTGACGTTTCACGGGTCTAGGTTTCACTGATAAGTTTCACGGGTCAAGGTTTTACGGGTAAGTTTCACGGGTAAGTTTTACGGGTAAGTTTCACGGGTGACGTTTCACGGGTCTAGGTTTCACTGGAAAGTTTCACGGGTCAAGGATTCACGGGTAAGTTTCACGGGTAAGTTTTACGGGTATGTTTTACAGGTGACGTTTCACGGGTCTAGGTTTCACTGGTAAGTTTCACGGGTCAAGGTTTCACGGGTAAGATTCACGGGTAAGTTTCACGGGTAAGTTTCACGGGTATGTTTCATTGGTGATGTTTCACGGGTCTAGGTTTTACTGGTAAGTTTCACGGGTCAAGGTTTCACGGGTAAGTTTCACGGGTAAGTTTCACGGGTGACGTTTTACGGGTTTAGGTTTCACTGGTAAGTTTCACGGGTATGTTTCACGGCTGACGTTTCACGGGTCTAGGTTTCACTGGTAAGTTTCACGGGTCAAGGTTTCACGGGTAAGTTTCACGGGTAAGTTTCACGGGTATGTTTCACGGATGACGTTTCACGGGTCTTGGTTTCACTGGTAAGTTTCACGGGTCAAGGTTTCACGGGTAAGTTTCACGGGTAAGTTTTACGGGTATGTTTTACAGGTGACGTTTCACGGGTAAGTTTCACGGGTAAGTTTCACGGGTATGTTTCACGGGTGACGTTTCACGGGTCTAGGTTTCACTGGTAAGTTTCACGGGTCAAGGTTTTACGGGTAAGTTTCACGGGTAAGTTTTACGGGTAAGTTTCACGGGTGACGTTTCACGGGTCTAGGTTTCACTGGAAAGTTTCACGGGTCAAGGATTCACGGGTAAGTTTCACGGGTAAGTTTTACGGGTATGTTTTACAGGTGACGTTTCACGGGTCTAGGTTTCACTGGTAAGTTTCACGGGTCAAGGTTTCACGGGTAAGATTCACGGGTAAGTTTCACGGGTATGTTTCATGGGTGATGTTTCACGGGTCTAGGTTTCACTGGTAAGTTTCACGGGTCAAGGTTTTACGGGTAAGTTTCACGGGTATGTTTCACGGGTGACGTTTCACGGGTCTAGGTTTCACTGGTAAGTTTCACGGGTCAAGGTTTCACGGGTAAGATTCACGGGTAAGTTTCACGGGTATGTTTCACGGGTGACGTTTCACGGGTATAGGTTTCACTAGTAAGTTTCACGGGTCAAGGTTTCACGGGTAAGTTTCACGGGTAAGTTTCACGGGTATGTTTCACGGGTGACGTTTCACGGGTCTAGGTTTCACTGGTAAGTTTCACGGGTCAAGGTTTCACGGGTAAGTTTTACGGGTATGTTTTACAGGTGACGTTTCACGGGTCTAGGTTTCACTGGTAAGTTTCACGGGTCAAGGTTTCACGGGTCAAGGTTTCACGGGTAAGTTTCACGGGTAAGTTTCACGGGTATGTTTTACAGGTGACGTTTAACAGGTCTAGGTTTCACTGGTAAGTTTCACGGGTCAAGGTTTCACGGGTAAGATTCACGGGTAAGTTTCACGGGTATGTTTCATGGGTGATGTTTCACGGGTCTAGGTTTCACTGGTAAGTTTCACGGGTCAAGGTTTTACGGGTAAGTTTCACGGGTAAGTTTTACGGGTAAGTTTCACGGGTGACGTTTCACGGGTCTAGGTTTCACTGGAAAGTTTCACGGGTCAAGGATTCACGGGTAAGTTTCACGGGTAAGTTTTACGGGTATGTTTTACAGGTGACGTTTCACGGGTCTAGGTTTCACTGGTAAGTTTCACGGGTCAAGGTTTCACGGGTAAGATTCACGGGTAAGTTTCACGGGTATGTTTCATGGGTGATGTTTCACGGGTCTAGGTTTCACTGGTAAGTTTCACGGGTCAAGGTTTTACGGGTAAGTTTCACGGGTAAGTTTCACTGGTATATTTCACGGGTGACGTTTCACGGGTCTAGGTTTCGCTGGTAAGTTTCACGGGTCAAGGTTTCACGGGTAAGTTTCACGGGTAAGTTTCACGGGTATGTTTCACGGGTGACGTTTCACGGGTCTAGGTTTCACTAGTAAGTTTCACGGGTCAAGGTTTTACGGGTAAGTTTCACGGGTAAGTTTCACGGGTATGTTTCATGGGTGATGTTTCACGGGTCTAGGTTTTACTGGTAAGTTTCACGGGTCAAGGTTTCACGGGTAAGTTTCACGGGTAAGTTTCACGGGTAAGTTTCACGGGTGACGTTTCACGGGTCTAGGTTTCACTGGTAAGTTTCACGGGTATGTTTCACGGGTAAGTTTTACGGGTATGTTTTACAGGTGACGTTTCACGGGTCTAGGTTTCACTGGTAAGTTTCACGGGTCAAGGTTTCACGGGTCAAGGTTTCACGGGTAAGTTTCACGGGTAAGTTTCACGGGTATGTTTTACAGGTGACGTTTCACGGGTCTACTTTTCACTGGTAAGTTTCACGGGTCAAGGTTTCACGGGTAAGATTCACGGGTAAGTTTCACGGGTATGTTTCATGATTGATGTTTCACGGGTCTAGGTTTCACTGGTAAGTTTCACGGGTCAAGGTTTTACGGGTAAGTTTCACGGGTATGTTTCACGGGTATGTTTTACAGGTGACGTTTCACGGGTCTAGGTTTCACTGGTAAGTTTCACGGGTCAAGGTTTAACGGGTAAGTTTCACGGGTAAGTTTCACGGGTATGTTTCATGGGTGATGTTTCACGGGTCTAGGTTTTACTGGTAAGTTTCACGGGTCAAGGTTTCACGGGTAAGTTTCACGGGTAAGTTTCACGGGTGACGTTTCACGGGTCTAGGTTTCACTGGTAAGTTTCACGGGTATGTTTCACGGGTGACGTTTCACGGGTCTAGGTTTCACTGGTAAGTTTCACGGGTCAAGGTTTCACGGGTAAGTTTTACGGGTAAGTTTCACGGGTATGTTTCACGGATGACGTTTCACGGGTCTTGGTTTCACTGGTAAGTTTCACGGGTCAAGGTTTCACGGGTAAGTTTCACGGGTAAGTTTTACGGGTATGTTTTACAGGTGACGTTTCACGGGTAAGTTTCACGGGTAAGTTTCACGGGTATGTTTCACGGGTGACGTTTCACGGGTCTAGGTTTCACTGGTAAGTTTCACGGGTCAAGGTTTTACGGGTAAGTTTCACGGGTAAGTTTTACGGGTAAGTTTCACGGGTGACGTTTCACGGGTCTAGGTTTCACTGGAAAGTTTCACGGGTCAAGGATTCACGGGTAAGTTTCACGGGTAAGTTTTACGGGTATGTTTTACAGGTGACGTTTCACGGGTCTAGGTTTCACTGGTAAGTTTCACGGGTCAAGGTTTCACGGGTAAGATTCACGGGTAAGTTTCACGGGTATGTTTCATGGGTGATGTTTCACGGGTCTAGGTTTCACTGGTAAGTTTCACGGGTCAAGGTTTTACGGGTAAGTTTCACGGGTATGTTTCACGGGTGACGTTTCACGGGTCTAGGTTTCACTGGTAAGTTTCACGGGTCAAGGTTTCACGGGTAAGATTCACGGGTAAGTTTCACGGGTATGTTTCACGGGTGACGTTTCACGGGTATAGGTTTCACTAGTAAGTTTCACGGGTCAAGGTTTCACGGGTAAGTTTTACGGGTAAGTTTCACGGGTAAGTTTTACGCGTAAGTTTCACGGGTGACGTTTCACGGGTCTAGGTTTCACTGGTAAGTTTCACGGGTCAAGGTTTCACGGGTAAGTTTAACGGGTAAGTTTTACGGGTAAGTTTCACGGGTGACGTTTCACGGGTCTAGGTTTCACTGGTAAGTTTCACGGGTCTAGGTTTCACTGGTAAGTTTCACGGGTCAAGGTTTCACGGGTAAGTTTCACGGGTAAGGTTCACGGGTATGTTTCACGGGTGACGTTTCACGGGTCTAGGTTTCACTGGAAAGTTTCACGGATCAAGGTTTCACGGGTAAGTTCACGGGTAAGTTTCACGGGTAAGTTTTACGGGTATGTTTTACAGGTGACGTTTCACGGGTCTAGGTTTCACTGGTAAGTTTCACGGATCAAGGTTTCACGGGTAAGTTTCACGGGTAAGTTTCACGGGTATGTTTCATGGGTGATGTTTCACGGGTCTAGGTTTTACTGGTAAGTTTCACGGGTCAAGGTTTCACGGGTAAGTTTCACGGGTAAGTTTCACGGGTATGTTTCACGGATGACGTTTCACGGGTCTTGGTTTCACTGGTAAGTTTCACGGGTCAAGGTTTCACGGGTAAGTTTCACGGGTAAGTTTTACGGGTATGTTTTACAGGTGACGTTTCACGGGTAAGTTTCACGGGTAAGTTTCACGGGTATGTTTCACGGGTGACGTTTCACGGGTCTAGGTTTCACTGGTAAGTTTCACGGGTCAAGGTTTCACGGGTAAGTTTCACGGGTAAGTTTTACGGGTAAGTTTCACGGGTGACGTTTCACGGGTCTAGGTTTCACTGGAAAGTTTCACGGGTCAAGGATTCACGGGTAAGTTTCACGGGTAAGTTTTACGGGTATGTTTTACAGGTGACGTTTCACGGGTCTAGGTTTCACTGGTAAGTTTCACGGGTCAAGGTTTCACGGGTAAGATTCACGGGTAAGTTTCACGGGTATGTTTCATGGGTGACGTTTCACGGGTCTAGGTTTCACTGGTAAGTTTCACGGGTATGTTTCACGGGTGACGTTTCACGGGTCTAGGTTTCACTGGTAAGTTTCACGGGTCAAGGTTTCACGGGTAAGTTTCACGGGTAAGTTTCACGGGTATGTTTCACGGATGACGTTTCACGGGTCTAGGTTTCACTGGAAAGTTTCACGGGTCAAGGATTCACGGGTAAGTTTCACGGGTAAGTTTTACGGGTATGTTTTACAGGTGACGTTTCACGGGTCTAGGTTTCACTGGTAAGTTTCACGGGTCAAGGTTTCACGGGTAAGATTCACGGGTAAGTTTCACGGGTATGTTTCATGGGTGACGTTTCACGGGTCTAGGTTTCACTGGTAAGTTTCACGGGTATGTTTCACGGGTGACGTTTCACGGGTCTAGGTTTCACTGGTAAGTTTCACGGGTCAAGGTTTCACGGGTATGTTTCACGGGTGACGTTTCACGGGTCTAGGTTTCACTGGTAAGTTTCACGGGTCAAGGTTTTACGGGTAAGTTTCACGGGTAAGTTTTACGGGTAAGTTTCACGGGTGACGTTTCACGGGTCTAGGTTTCACTGGAAAGTTTCACGGGTCAAGGATTCACGGGTAAGTTTCACGGGTAAGTTTTACGGGTATGTTTTACAGGTGACGTTTCACGGGTCTAGGTTTCACTGGTAAGTTTCACGGGTCAAGGTTTCACGGGTAAGATTCACGGGTAAGTTTCACGGGTATGTTTCATGGGTGATGTTTCACGGGTCTAGGTTACACTGGTAAGTTTCACGGGTCAAGGTTTTACGGGTAAGTTTCACGGGTAAGTTTCACTGGTATATTTCACGGGTTACGTTTCACGGGTCTAGGTTTCGCTGGTAAGTTTCAAGGGTCAAGGTTTCACGGGTAAGTTTCACGGGTAAGTTTCACGGGTATGTTTCACGGGTGACGTTTCACGGGTCTAGGTTTCACTAGTAAGTTTCACGGGTCAAGGTTTCACGGGTAAGTTTCACGGGTAAGTTTCACGGGTATGTTTCATGGGTGATGTTTCACGGGTCTAGGTTTTACTGGTAAGTTTCACGGGTCAAGGTTTCACGGGTAAGTTTCACGGGTAAGTTTCACGGGTGACGTTTCACGGGTCTAGGTTTCACTGGTAAGTTTCACGGGTATGTTTCACGGGTAAGTTTTACGGGTATGTTTTACAGGTGACGTTTCACGGGTCTAGGTTTCACTGGTAAGTTTCACGGGTCAAGGTTTCACGGGTCAAGGTTTCACGGGTAAGTTTCACGGGTAAGTTTCACGGGTATGTTTTACAGGTGACGTTTCACGGGTCTAGGTTTCACTGGTAAGTTTCACGGGTCAAGGTTTCACGGGTAAGATTCACGGGTAAGTTTCACGGGTATGTTTCATGAGTGATGTTTCACGGGTCTAGGTTTCACTGGTAAGTTTCACGGGTCAAGGTTTTACGGGTAAGTTTCACGGGTAAGTTTCACGGGTATGTTTCACGGGTGACGTTTCACGGGTCTAGGTTTCACTGGTAAGTTTCACGGGTCAAGGTTTCACGGGTAAGTTTCACGGGTAAGTTTCACGGGTATGTTTCACGGGTGACGTTTCACGGGTCTAGGTTTCACTAGTAAGTTTCACTTGTCAAGGTTTCACGGGTAAGTTTCACGGGTAAGTTTCACGGGTATGTTTCACGGGTGACGTTTCACGGGTCTAGGTTTCACTGGTAAGTTTCACGGGTCAAGGTTTCACGGGTAAGTTTCACGGGTAAGTTTCACGGGTAAGTTTCACAGGTATGTTTCACGGGTGACGTTTCACGGGTCTAGGTTTCACTGGTAAGTTTCACGGGTCAAGGTTTCACGGGTAAGTTTCACGGGTAAGTTTCACGGGTATGTTTCACGGGTGACGTTTCACGGGTCTAGGTTTCACTGGTAAGTTTCACGGGTCAAGGTTTTACGGGTAAGTTTCACGGGTAAATTTCACGGGTATGTTTCACGGGTGACGTTTCACGGGTCTAGGTTTCACGGGTAAGTTTCACGGGTCAAGGTTTCACGGGTAAGTTTCACGGGTAAGTTTCACGGGTATGTTTCACAAGTGACGTTTCACGGGTCTAGGTTTCACTGGAAAGTTTCACGGGTCAAGGTTTCACGGGTAAGTTTCACGGGTAAGTTTTACGGGTATGTTTTACAGGCGACGTTTCACGGGTCTAGGTTTCACTGGTAAGTTTCACGGGTCTAGGTTTCACGGGTAAGTTTCACGGGTAAGTTTCACGGGTATGTTTCACGGGTGACGTTTCACGGGTCTAGGTTTCACTGGTAAGTTTCACGGGTCAAGGTTTCACGGGTAAGTTTCACGGGTAAATTTCACGGGTATGTTTCACGGGTGACGTTTCACGGGTCTAGGTTTCACTGGTAAGTTTCACAGTTCAAGGTTTTACGGGTAAGTTTCACGGGTAAGTTTCACGGGTATGTTTCACGGGTGACGTTTCACGGGTCTAGGTTTCACTGGTAAGTTTCACGGGTCAAGGTTTCACGGGTAAGTTTCACGGGTAAGTTTTACGGGTAAGTTTCACGGGTGAGGTTTCACGGGTGCGTTTCACGGGTCTAGGTTTCACTGGTAAGTTTCACGGGTCAAGGTTTCACGGGTAAGTTTCACCGGTAAGTTTCACGGGTATGTTTCACAAGTGACGTTTCACGGGTCTAGGTTTCACTGGTAAGTTTCACAGTTCAAGGTTTTACGGGTAAGTTTCACGGGTAAGTTTTACGGGTAAGTTTCACGGGTGACGTTTCACGGGTCTAGGTTTCACTGGAAAGTTTCACGGGTCAAGGATTCACGGGTAAGTTTCACGGGTAAGTTTTACGGGTATGTTTTACAGGTGACGTTTCACGGGTAAGTTTCACGGGTAAGTTTCACGGGTATGTTTCACGGGTGAAGTTTCACGGGTCTAGGTTTCACTGGTAAGTTTCACGGGTCAAGGTTTCACGGGTAAGTTTCACGGGTAAGTTTCACGGGTAAGTTTTACGGGTAAGTTTCACGGGTGACGTTTCACGGGTCTAGGTTTCACTGGAAAGTTTCACGGGTCAAGGTTTCACGGGTAAGATTCACGGGTAAGTTTCACGGGTATGTTTCATGGGTGATGTTTCACGGGTCTAGGTTTCACTGGTAAGTTTCACGGGTCAAGGTTTTACGGGTAAGTTTCACGGGTAAGTTTCACGGGTATGTTTCACGGGTGACGTTTTACGGGTCTAGGTTTCACTGGAAAGTTTCACGGATCAAGGTTTCACGGGTAAGTTTCACGGGTAAGTTTCACGGGTATGTTTCATGGGTGATGTTTCACGGGTCTAGGTTTTACTGGTAAGTTTCACGGGTCAAGGTTTCACGGGTAAGTTTCACGGGTAAGTTTCACGGGTGACGTTTCACGGGTCTAGGTTTCACTGGTAAGTTTCACGGGTATGTTTCACGGGTAAGTTTTACGGGTATGTTTTACAGGTGACGTTTCACGGGTCTAGGTTTCACTGGTAAGTTTCACGGGTCAAGGTTTCACGGGTCAAGGTTTCACGGGTAAGTTTCACGGGTAAGTTTCACGGGTATGTTTTACAGGTGACGTTTCACGGGTCTAGGTTTCACTGGTAAGTTTCACGGGTCAAGGTTTCACGGGTAAGATTCACGGGTTAGTTTCACGGGTATGTTTCACGGGTGACGTTTTACGGGTCTAGGTTTCACTGGAAAGTTTCACGGGTCAAGGTTTCACGGGTAAGTTTCACGGGTAAGTTTCACGGGTATGTTTCACGGGTGACGTTTCACAAGTCTAGGTTTCACTGGTAAGTTTCACGGGTCAAGGTTTCACGGGTAAGTTTCACGGGTAAGTTTCACGGGTATGTTTCACGGGTGACGTTTCACGGGTCTAGGTTTCACTGGTAAGTTTCACGGGTCAAGGTTTCACGGGTAAGTTTCACGGGTAAGTTTCACGGGTATGTTTCACGGATGACGTTTCACGGGTCTTGGTTTCACTGGTAAGTTTCACGGGTCAAGGTTTCACGGGTAAGTTTCACGGGTAAGTTTTACGGGTATGTTTTACAGGTGACGTTTCACGGGTAAGTTTCACGGGTAAGTTTCACGGGTATGTTTCACGGGTGACGTTTCACGGGTCTAGGTTTCACTGGTAAGTTTCACGGGTCAAGGTTTCACGGGTAAGTTTCACGGGTAAGTTTTACGGGTAAGTTTCACGGGTGACGTTTCACGGGTCTAGGTTTCACTGGAAAGTTTCACGGGTCAAGGATTCACGGGTAAGTTTCACGGGTAAGTTTTACGGGTATGTTTTACAGGTGACGTTTCACGGGTCTAGGTTTCACTGGTAAGTTTCACGGGTCAAGGTTTCACGGGTAAGTTTCACGGGTAAGTTTCACGGGTATGTTTCATGGGTGATGTTTCACGGGTCTAGGTTTTACTGGTAAGTTTCACGGGTCAAGGTTTCACGGGTAAGTTTCACGGGTAAGTTTCACGGGTGACGTTTCACGGGTCTAGGTTTCACTGGTAAGTTTCACGGGTATGTTTCACGGGTGACGTTTCACAGGTCTAGGTTTCACTGGTAAGTTTCACGGGTCAAGGTTTCACGGGTAAGTTTCACGGGTAAGTTTCACAAGTATGTTTCACGGGTAAGTTTCACGGGTGACGTTTCACGGGTCTAGGTTTCACTGGTAAGTTTCACGGGTATGTTTCACGGGTGACGTTTCACGGGTCTAGGTTTCACTGGTAAGTTTCACGGGTCAAGGTTTCACGGGTAAGTTTCACGGGTAAGTTTCACGGGTATGTTTCACGGATGACGTTTCACGGGTCTTGGTTTCACTGGTAAGTTTCACGGGTCAAGGTTTCACGGGTAAGTTTCACGGGTAAGTTTTACGGGTATGTTTTACAGGTGACGTTTCACGGGTAAGTTTCACGGGTAAGTTTCACGGGTATGTTTCACGGGTGACGTTTCACGGGTCTTGGTTTCACTGGTAAGTTTCACGGGTCAAGGTTTCACGGGTAAGTTTCACGGGTAAGTTTCACGGGTATGTTTCACGGGTGAAGTTTCACGGGTCTAGGTTTCACTGGTAAGTTTCACGGGTCAAGGTTTCACGGGTAAGTTTCACGGGTAAGTTTTACGGGTAAGTTTCACGGGTGACGTTTCACGGGTCTAGGTTTCACTGGAAAGTTTCACGGGTCAAGGATTCACGGGTAAGTTTCACGGGTAAGTTTTACGGGTATGTTTTACAGGTGACGTTTCACGGGTCTAGGTTTCACTGGTAAGTTTCACGGGTCAAGGTTTCACGGGTAAGATTCACGGGTAAGTTTCACGGGTATGTTTCATGGGTGATGTTTCACGGGTCTAGGTTTCACTGGTAAGTTTCACGGGTCAAGGTTTTACGGGTAAGTTTCACGGGTAAGTTTCACGGGTATGTTTCACGGGTGACGTTTCACGGGTCTAGGTTTCACTGGAAAGTTTCACGGATCAAGGTTTCACGGGTAAGTTTCACGGGTAAGTTTCACGGGTATGTTTCATGGGTGATGTTTCACGGGTCTAGGTTTTACTGGTAAGTTTCACGGGTCAAGGTTTCACTGGTAAGTTTCACGGGTATGTTTCACGGGTAAGTTTTACGGGTATGTTTTACAGGTGACGTTTCACGGGTCTAGGTTTCACTGGTAAGTTTCACGGGTCAAGGTTTCACGGGTCAAGGTTTCACGGGTAAGTTTCACGGGTAAGTTTCACGGGTATGTTTTACAGGTGACGTTTCACGGGTCTAGGTTTCACTGGTAAGTTTCACGGGTCAAGGTTTCACGGGTAAGATTCACGGGTTAGTTTCACGGGTATGTTTCACGGGTGACGTTTTACGGGTCTAGGTTTCACTGGAAAGTTTCACGGGTCAAGGTTTCACGGGTAAGTTTCACGGGTAAGTTTCACGGGTATGTTTCACGGGTGACGTTTCACAGGTCTAGGTTTCACTGGTAAGTTTCACGGGTCAAGGTTTCACGGGTAAGTTTCACGGGTAAGTTTCACGGGTATGTTTCACGGGTGACGTTTCACGGGTCTAGGTTTCACTGGTAAGTTTCACGGGTCAAGGTTTCACGGGTAAGTTTCACGGGTAAGTTTCACGGGTATGTTTCACGGATGACGTTTCACGGGTCTTGGTTTCACTGGTAAGTTTCACGGGTCAAGGTTTCACGGGTAAGTTTCACGGGTAAGTTTTACGGGTATGTTTTACAGGTGACGTTTCACGGGTAAGTTTCACGGGTAAGTTTCACGGGTATGTTTCACGGGTGACGTTTCACGGGTCTAGGTTTCACTGGTAAGTTTCACGGGTCAAGGTTTCACGGGTAAGTTTCACGGGTAAGTTTTACGGGTAAGTTTCACGGGTGACGTTTCACGGGTCTAGGTTTCACTGGAAAGTTTCACGGGTCAAGGATTCACGGGTAAGTTTCACGGGTAAGTTTTACGGGTATGTTTTACAGGTGACGTTTCACGGGTCTAGGTTTCACTGGTAAGTTTCACGGGTCAAGGTTTCACGGGTAAGTTTCACGGGTAAGTTTCACGGGTATGTTTCATGGGTGATGTTTCACGGGTCTAGGTTTTACTGGTAAGTTTCACGGGTCAAGGTTTCACGGGTAAGTTTCACGGGTAAGTTTCACGGGTGACGTTTCACGGGTCTAGGTTTCACTGGTAAGTTTCACGGGTATGTTTCACGGGTGACGTTTCACAGGTCTAGGTTTCACTGGTAAGTTTCACGGGTCAAGGTTTCACGGGTAAGTTTCACGGGTAAGTTTCACAAGTATGTTTCACGGGTAAGTTTCACGGGTGACGTTTCACGGGTCTAGGTTTCACTGGTAAGTTTCACGGGTATGTTTCACGGGTGACGTTTCACGGGTCTAGGTTTCACTGGTAAGTTTCACGGGTCAAGGTTTCACGGGTAAGTTTCACGGGTAAGTTTCACGGGTATGTTTCACGGGTGACGTTTCACGGGTATAGGTTTCACTAGTAAGTTTCACGGGTCAAGGTTTCACGGGTAAGTTTTACGGGTAAGTTTCACGGGTAAGTTTTACGCGTAAGTTTCACGGGTGACGTTTCACGGGTCTAGGTTTCACTGGTAAGTTTCACGGGTCAAGGTTTCACGGGTAAGTTTAACGGGTAAGTTTTACGGGTAAGTTTCACGGGTGACGTTTCACGGGTCTAGGTTTCACTGGTAAGTTTCACGGGTCTAGGTTTCACTGGTAAGTTTCACGGGTCAAGGTTTCACGGGTAAGTTTCACGGGTAAGGTTCACGGGTATGTTTCACGGGTGACGTTTCACGGGTCTAGGTTTCACTGGAAAGTTTCACGGATCAAGGTTTCACGGGTAAGTTCACGGGTAAGTTTCACGGGTAAGTTTTACGGGTATGTTTTACAGGTGACGTTTCACGGGTCTAGGTTTCACTGGTAAGTTTCACGGATCAAGGTTTCACGGGTAAGTTTCACGGGTAAGTTTCACGGGTATGTTTCATGGGTGATGTTTCACGGGTCTAGGTTTTACTGGTAAGTTTCACGGGTCAAGGTTTCACGGGTAAGTTTCACGGGTAAGTTTCACGGGTATGTTTCACGGATGACGTTTCACGGGTCTTGGTTTCACTGGTAAGTTTCACGGGTCAAGGTTTCACGGGTAAGTTTCACGGGTAAGTTTTACGGGTATGTTTTACAGGTGACGTTTCACGGGTAAGTTTCACGGGTAAGTTTCACGGGTATGTTTCACGGGTGACGTTTCACGGGTCTAGGTTTCACTGGTAAGTTTCACGGGTCAAGGTTTCACGGGTAAGTTTCACGGGTAAGTTTTACGGGTAAGTTTCACGGGTGACGTTTCACGGGTCTAGGTTTCACTGGAAAGTTTCACGGGTCAAGGATTCACGGGTAAGTTTCACGGGTAAGTTTTACGGGTATGTTTTACAGGTGACGTTTCACGGGTCTAGGTTTCACTGGTAAGTTTCACGGGTCAAGGTTTCACGGGTAAGATTCACGGGTAAGTTTCACGGGTATGTTTCATGGGTGACTTTTCACGGGTCTAGGTTTCACTGGTAAGTTTCACGGGTATGTTTCACGGGTGACGTTTCACGGGTCTAGGTTTCACTGGTAAGTTTCACGGGTCAAGGTTTCACGGGTAAGTTTCACGGGTAAGTTTCACGGGTATGTTTCACGGATGACGTTTCACGGGTCTAGGTTTCACTGGAAAGTTTCACGGGTCAAGGATTCACGGGTAAGTTTCACGGGTAAGTTTTACGGGTATGTTTTACAGGTGACGTTTCACGGGTCTAGGTTTCACTGGTAAGTTTCACGGGTCAAGGTTTCACGGGTAAGATTCACGGGTAAGTTTCACGGGTATGTTTCATGGGTGACGTTTCACGGGTCTAGGTTTCACTGGTAAGTTTCACGGGTATGTTTCACGGGTGACGTTTCACGGGTCTAGGTTTCACTGGTAAGTTTCACGGGTCAAGGTTTCACGGGTATGTTTCACGGGTGACGTTTCACGGGTCTAGGTTTCACTGGTAAGTTTCACGGGTCAAGGTTTTACGGGTAAGTTTCACGGGTAAGTTTTACGGGTAAGTTTCACGGGTGACGTTTCACGGGTCTAGGTTTCACTGGAAAGTTTCACGGGTCAAGGATTCACGGGTAAGTTTCACGGGTAAGTTTTACGGGTATGTTTTACAGGTGACGTTTCACGGGTCTAGGTTTCACTGGTAAGTTTCACGGGTCAAGGTTTCACGGGTAAGATTCACGGGTAAGTTTCACGGGTATGTTTCATGGGTGATGTTTCACGGGTCTAGGTTACACTGGTAAGTTTCACGGGTCAAGGTTTTACGGGTAAGTTTCACGGGTAAGTTTCACTGGTATATTTCACGGGTTACGTTTCACGGGTCTAGGTTTCGCTGGTAAGTTTCAAGGGTCAAGGTTTCACGGGTAAGTTTCACGGGTAAGTTTCACGGGTATGTTTCACGGGTGACGTTTCACGGGTCTAGGTTTCACTAGTAAGTTTCACGGGTCAAGGTTTCACGGGTAAGTTTCACGGGTAAGTTTCACGGGTATGTTTCATGGGTGATGTTTCACGGGTCTAGGTTTTACTGGTAAGTTTCACGGGTCAAGGTTTCACGGGTAAGTTTCACGGGTAAGTTTCACGGGTGACGTTTCACGGGTCTAGGTTTCACTGGTAAGTTTCACGAGTATGTTTCACGGGTAAGTTTTACGGGTATGTTTTACAGGTGACGTTTCACGGGTCTAGGTTTCACTGGTAAGTTTCACGGGTCAAGGTTTCACGGGTCAAGGTTTCACGGGTAAGTTTCACGGGTAAGTTTCACGGGTATGTTTTACAGGTGACGTTTCACGGGTCTAGGTTTCACTGGTAAGTTTCACGGGTCAAGGTTTCACGGGTAAGATTCACGGGTAAGTTTCACGGGTATGTTTCATGAGTGATGTTTCACGGGTCTAGGTTTCACTGGTAAGTTTCACGGGTCAAGGTTTTACGGGTAAGTTTCACGGGTAAGTTTCACGGGTATGTTTCACGGGTGACGTTTCACGGGTCTAGGTTTCACTGGTAAGTTTCACGGGTCAAGGTTTCACGGGTAAGTTTCACGGGTAAGTTTCACGGGTATGTTTCACGGGTGACGTTTCACGGGTCTAGGTTTCACTAGTAAGTTTCACTTGTCAAGGTTTCACGGGTAAGTTTCACGGGTAAGTTTCACGGGTATGTTTCACGGGTGACGTTTCACGGGTCTAGGTTTCACTGGTAAGTTTCACGGGTCAAGGTTTCACGGGTAAGTTTCACGGGTAAGTTTCACAGGTATGTTTCACGGGTGACGTTTCACGGGTCTAGGTTTCACTGGTAAGTTTCACGGGTCAAGGTTTCACGGGTAAGTTTCACGGGTAAGTTTCACGGGTATGTTTCACGGGTGACGTTTCACGGGTCTAGGTTTCACTGGTAAGTTTCACGGGTCAAGGTTTTACGGGTAAGTTTCACGGGTAAATTTCACGGGTATGTTTCACGGGTGACGTTTCACGGGTCTAGGTTTCACGGGTAAGTTTCACGGGTCAAGGTTTCACGGGTAAGTTTCACGGGTAAGTTTCACGGGTATGTTTCACAAGTGACGTTTGACGGGTCTAGGTTTCACTGGAAAGTTTCACGGGTCAAGGTTTCACGGGTAAGTTTCACGGGTAAGTTTTACGGGTATGTTTTACAGGCGACGTTTCACGGGTCTAGGTTTCACTGGTAAGTTTCACGGGTCTAGGTTTCACGGGTAAGTTTCACGGGTAAGTTTCACGGGTATGTTTCACGGGTGACGTTTCACGGGTCTAGGTTTCACTGGTAAGTTTCACGGGTCAAGGTTTCACGGGTAAGTTTCACGGGTAAATTTCACGGGTATGTTTCACGGGTGACGTTTCACGGGTCTAGGTTTCACTGGTAAGTTTCACAGTTCAAGGTTTTACGGGTAAGTTTCACGGGTAAGTTTCACGGGTATGTTTCACGGGTGACGTTTCACGGGTCTAGGTTTCACTGGTAAGTTTCACGGGTCAAGGTTTCACGGGTAAGTTTCACGGGTAAGTTTTACGGGTAAGTTTCACGGGTGACGTTTCACGGGTGCGTTTCACGGGTCTAGGTTTCACTGGTAAGTTTCACGGGTCAAGGTTTCACGGGTAAGTTTCACCGGTAAGTTTCACGGGTATGTTTCACAAGTGACGTTTCACGGGTCTAGGTTTCACTGGTAAGTTTCACAGTTCAAGGTTTTACGGGTAAGTTTCACGGGTAAGTTTTACGGGTAAGTTTCACGGGTGACGTTTCACGGGTCTAGGTTTCACTGGAAAGTTTCACGGGTCAAGGATTCACGGGTAAGTTTCACGGGTAAGTTTTACGGGTATGTTTTACAGGTGACGTTTCACGGGTAAGTTTCACGGGTAAGTTTCACGGGTATGTTTCACGGGTGAAGTTTCACGGGTCTAGGTTTCACTGGTAAGTTTCACGGGTCAAGGTTTCACGGGTAAGTTTCACGGGTAAGTTTTACGGGTAAGTTTCACGGGTGACGTTTCACGGGTCTAGGTTTCACTGGAAAGTTTCACGGGTCAAGGTTTCACGGGTAAGATTCACGGGTAAGTTTCACGGGTATGTTTCATGGGTGATGTTTCACGGGTCTAGGTTTCACTGGTAAGTTTCACGGGTCAAGGTTTTACGGGTAAGTTTCACGGGTAAGTTTCACGGGTATGTTTCACGGGTGACGTTTCACGGGTCTAGGTTTCACTGGAAAGTTTCACGGATCAAGGTTTCACGGGTAAGTTTTACGGGTAAGTTTCACGGGTCTAGGTTTTACTGGTAAGTTTCACGGGTCAAGGTTTCACGGGTAAGTTTCACGGGTAAGTTTCACGGGTGACGTTTCACGGGTCTAGGTTTCACTGGTAAGTTTCACGGGTATGTTTCACGGGTAAGTTTTACGGATATGTTTTACAGGTGACGTTTCACGGGTCTAGGTTTCACTGGTAAGTTTCACGGGTCAAGGTTTCACGGGTCAAGGTTTCACGGGTAAGTTTCACGGGTAAGTTTCACGGGTATGTTTTACAGGTGACGTTTCACGGGTCTAGGTTTCACTGGTAAGTTTCACGGGTCAAGGTTTCACGGGTAAGATTCACGGGTTAGTTTCACGGGTATGTTTCACGGGTGACGTTTTACGGGTCTAGGTTTCACTGGAAAGTTTCACGGGTCAAGGTTTCACGGGTAAGTTTCACGGGTAAGTTTCACGGGTATGTTTCACGGGTGACGTTTCACAGGTCTAGGTTTCACTGGTAAGTTTCACGGGTCAAGGTTTCACGGGTAAGTTTCACGGGTAAGTTTCACGGGTATGTTTCACGGGTGACGTTTCACGGGTCTAGGTTTCACTGGTAAGTTTCACGGGTCAAGGTTTCACGGGTAAGTTTCACGGGTAAGTTTCACGGGTATGTTTCACGGATGACGTTTCACGGGTCTTGGTTTCACTGGTAAGTTTCACGGGTCAAGGTTTCACGGGTAAGTTTCACGGGTAAGTTTTACGGGTATGTTTTACAGGTGACGTTTCACGGGTAAGTTTCACGGGTAAGTTTCACGGGTATGTTTCACGGGTGACGTTTCACGGGTCTAGGTTTCACTGGTAAGTTTCACGGGTCAAGGTTTCACGGGTAAGTTTCACGGGTAAGTTTTACGGGTAAGTTTCACGGGTGACGTTTCACGGGTCTAGGTTTCACTGGAAAGTTTCACGGGTCAAGGATTCACGGGTAAGTTTCACGGGTAAGTTTTACGGGTATGTTTTACAGGTGACGTTTCACGGGTCTAGGTTTCACTGGTAAGTTTCACGGGTCAAGGTTTCACGGGTAAGTTTCACGGGTAAGTTTCACGGGTATGTTTCATGGGTGATGTTTCACGGGTCTAGGTTTTACTGGTAAGTTTCACGGGTCAAGGTTTCACGGGTAAGTTTCACGGGTAAGTTTCACGGGTGACGTTTCACGGGTCTAGGTTTCACTGGTAAGTTTCACGGGTAAGTTTCACGGGTATGTTTCACGGGTGACGTTTCACAGGTCTAGGTTTCACTGGTAAGTTTCACGGGTCAAGGTTTCACGGGTAAGTTTCACGGGTAAGTTTCACAAGTATGTTTCACGGGTAAGTTTCACGGGTGACGTTTCACGGGTCTAGGTTTCACTGGTAAGTTTCACGGGTATGTTTCACGGGTGACGTTTCACGGGTCTAGGTTTCACTGGTAAGTTTCACGGGTCAAGGTTTCACGGGTAAGTTTCACGGGTAAGTTTCACGGGTATGTTTCACGGATGACGTTTCACGGGTCTTGGTTTCACTGGTAAGTTTCACGGGTCAAGGTTTCACGGGTAAGTTTCACGGGTAAGTTTTACGGGTATGTTTTACAGGTGACGTTTCACGGGTAAGTTTCACGAGTAAGTTTCACGGGTATGTTTCACGGGTGACGTTTCACGGGTCTTGGTTTCACTGGTAAGTTTCACGGGTCAAGGTTTCACGGGTAAGTTTCACGGGTAAGTTTCACGGGTATGTTTCACGGGTGAAGTTTCACGGGTCTAGGTTTCACTGGTAAGTTTCACGGGTCAAGGTTTCACGGGTAAGTTTCACGGGTAAGTTTTACGGGTAAGTTTCACGGGTGACGTTTCACGGGTCTAGGTTTCACTGGAAAGTTTCACGGGTCAAGGATTCACGGGTAAGTTTCACGGGTAAGTTTTACGGGTATGTTTTACAGGTGACGTTTCACGGGTCTAGGTTTCACTGGTAAGTTTCACGGGTCAAGGTTTCACGGGTAAGATTCACGGGTAAGTTTCACGGGTATGTTTCATGGGTGATGTTTCACGGGTCTAGGTTTCACTGGTAAGTTTCACGGGTCAAGGTTTTACGGGTAAGTTTCACGGGTAAGTTTCACGGGTATGTTTCACGGGTGACGTTTCACGGGTCTAGGTTTCACTGGAAAGTTTCACGGATCAAGGTTTCACGGGTAAGTTTCACGGGTAAGTTTCACGGGTATGTTTCATGGGTGATGTTTCACGGGTCTAGGTTTTACTGGTAAGTTTCACGGGTCAAGGTTTCACGGGTAAGTTTCACGGGTAAGTTTCACGGGTGACGTTTCACGGGTCTAGGTTTCACTGGTAAGTTTCACGGGTATGTTTCACGGGTAAGTTTTACGGGTATGTTTTACAGGTAACGTTTCACGGGTCTAGGTTTCACTGGTAAGTTTCACGGGTCAAGGTTTCACGGGTCAAGGTTTCACGGGTAAGTTTCACGGGTAAGTTTCACGAGTATGTTTTACAGGTGACGTTTCACGGGTCTAGGTTTCACTGGTAAGTTTCACGGGTCAAGGTTTCACGGGTAAGATTCACGGGTTAGTTTCACGGGTATGTTTCACGGGTGACGTTTTACGGGTCTAGGTTTCACTGGAAAGTTTCACGGGTCAAGGTTTCACGGGTAAGTTTCACGGGTAAGTTTCACGGGTATGTTTCACGGGTGACGTTTCACAGGTCTAGGTTTCACTGGTAAGTTTCACGGGTCAAGGTTTCACGGGTAAGTTTCACGGGTAAGTTTCACGGGTATGTTTCACGGGTGACGTTTCACGGGTCTAGGTTTCACTGGTAAGTTTCACGGGTCAAGGTTTCACGGGTAAGTTTCACGGGTAAGTTTCACGGGTATGTTTCACGGATGACGTTTCACGGGTCTTGGTTTCACTGGTAAGTTTCACGGGTCAAGGTTTCACGGGTAAGTTTCACGGGTAAGTTTTACGGGTATGTTTTACAGGTGACGTTTCACGGGTAAGTTTCACGGGTAAGTTTCACGGGTATGTTTCACGGGTGACGTTTCACGGGTCTAGGTTTCACTGGTAAGTTTCACGGGTCAAGGTTTCACGGGTAAGTTTCACGGGTAAGTTTTACGGGTAAGTTTCACGGGTGACGTTTCACGGGTCTAGGTTTCACTGGAAAGTTTCACGGGTCAAGGATTCACGGGTAAGTTTCACGGGTAAGTTTTACGGGTATGTTTTACAGGTGACGTTTCACGGGTCTAGGTTTCACTGGTAAGTTTCACGGGTCAAGGTTTCACGGGTAAGTTTCACGGGTAAGTTTCACGGGTATGTTTCATGGGTGATGTTTCACGGGTCTAGGTTTTACTGGTAAGTTTCACGGGTCAAGGTTTCACGGGTAAGTTTCACGGGTAAGTTTCACGGGTGACGTTTCACGGGTCTAGGTTTCACTGGTAAGTTTCACGGGTATGTTTCACGGGTGACGTTTCACAGGTCTAGGTTTCACTGGTAAGTTTCACGGGTCAAGGTTTCACGGGTAAGTTTCACGGGTAAGTTTCACAAGTATGTTTCACGGGTAAGTTTCACGGGTGACGTTTCACGGGTCTAGGTTTCACTGGTAAGTTTCACGGGTATGTTTCACGGGTGACGTTTCACGGGTCTAGGTTTCACTGGTAAGTTTCACGGGTCAAGGTTTCACGGGTAAGTTTCACGGGTAAGTTTCACGGGTATGTTTCACGGATGACGTTTCACGGGTCTTGGTTTCACTGGTAAGTTTCACGGGTCAAGGTTTCACGGGTAAGTTTCACGGGTAAGTTTTACGGGTATGTTTTACAGGTGACGTTTCACGGGTAAGTTTCACGGGTAAGTTTCACGGGTATGTTTCACGGGTGACGTTTCACGGGTCTTGGTTTCACTGGTAAGTTTCACGGGTCAAGGTTTCACGGGTAAGTTTCACGGGTATGTTTCACGGGTGACGTTTCACGGGTCTAGGTTTCACTGGTAAGTTTCACGGGTCAAGGTTTCACGGGTAAGTTTCACGGGTAAGTTTTACGGGTAAGTTTCACGGGTCTAGGTTTCAATGGTAAGTTTCACGGGTCAAGGTTTAACGGGTAAGTTTCACGGGTAAGTTTCACGGGTATGTTTCACGGGTGACGTTTCACGGGTCTAGGTTTCACTGGAAAGTTTCACGGATCAAGGTATAACGGGTAAGTTTCACGGGTAAGTTTTACGGGTATGTTTTACAAGTGACGTTTCACGGGTCTAGGTTTCACTGGTAAGTTTCACGGGTCAAGGTTTCACGGGTAAGTTTCACGGGTAAGTTTCACGGGTATGTTTCATGGGTGATGTTTCACGGGTCTAGGTTTTACTGGTAAGTTTCACGGGTCAAGGTTTCACGGGTAAGTTTCACGGGTAAGTTTCACGGGTGACGTTTCACGGGTCTAGGTTTCACTGGTAAGTTTCACGGGTATGTTTCACGGGTGACGTTTCACGGGTCTAGGTTTCACTGGTAAGTTTCACGGGTCAAGGTTTCACGGGTAAGTTTCACTGGTAAGTTTCACGGGTATGTTTCACGGATGACGTTTCACGGGTATTGGTTTCACTGGTAAGTTTCACGGGTCAAGGTTTCACGGGTAAGTTTCACGGGTAAGTTTTACGGGTATGTTTTACAGGTGACGTTTCACGGGTAAGTTTCACGGGTAAGTTTCACGGGTATGTTTCACGGGTGACGTTTCACGGGTCTAGGTTTCACTGGTAAGTTTCACGGATCAAGGTTTCACGGGTAAGTTTCACGGGTAAGTTTTACGGGTAAGTTTCACGGGTGACGTTTCACGGGTCTAGGTTTCACTGGAAAGTTTCACGGGTCAAGGATTCACGGGTAAGTTTCACGGGTAAGTTTTACGGGTATGTTTTACAGGTGACGTTTCACGGGTCTAGGTTTCACTGGTAAGTTTCACGGGTCAAGGTTTCACGGGTAAGATTCACGGGTAAGTTTCACGGGTATGTTTCATGGGTGATGTTTCACGGGTCTAGGTTTCACTGGTAAGTTTCACGGGTCAAGGTTTTACGGGTAAGTTTCACGGGTATGTTTCACGGGTGACGTTTCACGGGTCTAGGTTTCACTGGTAAGTTTCACGGGTCAAGGTTTCACGGGTAAGATTCACGGGTAAGTTTCACGGGTATGTTTCACGGGTGACGTTTCACGGGTATAGGTTTCACTAGTAAGTTTCACGGGTCAAGGTTTCACGGGTAAGTTTCACGGGTAAGTTTCACGGGTATGTTTCACGGGTGACGTTTCACGGGTCTAGGTTTCACTGGTAAGTTTCACGGGTCAAGGTTTCACGGGTAAGTTTCACGGGTAAGTTTCACGGGTATGTTTCACGGGTGACGTTTCACGGGTCTAGGTTTCACTGGTAAGTTTCACGGGTCAAGGTTTCACGGGTAAGTTTTACGGGTAAGTTTCACGGGTAAGTTGTACGCGTAAGTTTCACGGGTGACGTTTCACGGGTCTAGGTTTCACTGGTAAGTTTCACGGGTCAAGGTTTCACGGGTAAGTTTAACGGGTAAGTTTTACGGGTAAGTTTCACGGGTGACGTTTCACGGGTCTAGGTTTCACTGGTAAGTTTCACGGGTCTAGGTTTCACTGGTAAGTTTCACGGGTCAAGGTTTCACGGGTAAGTTTCACGGGTAAGTTTCACGGGTATGTTTCACGGGTGACGTTTCACGGGTCTAGGTTTTACTGGAAAGTTTCACGGATCAAGGTTTCACGGGTAAGTTTCACGGTTAAGTTTCACGGGTAAGTTTTACGGGTATGTTTTACAGGTGACGTTTCACGGGTCTAGGTTTCACTGGTAAGTTTCACGGGTCAAGGTTTCACGGGTAAGTTTCACGGGTAAGTTTCACGGGTATGTTTCATGGGTGATGTTTCACGGGTCTAGGTGTTACTGGTAAGTTTCACGGGTCAAGGTTTCACGGGTAAGTTTCACGGGTAAGTTTCACGGGTGACGTTTCACGGGTCTAGGTTTCACTGGTAAGTTTCAGGGGTATGTTTCACGGGTGACGTTTCACGGGTCTAGGTTTCACTGGTAAGTTTCACGGGTCAAGGTTTCACGGGTAAGTTTCACGGGTAAGTTTCACGGGTATGTTTCACGTATGATGTTTCACGGGTCTTGGTTTCACTGGTAAGTTTCACGGGTCAAGGTTTCACGGGTAAGTTTCACGGGTAAGTTTTGCGGGTATGTTTTACAGGTGACGTTTCACGGGTAAGTTTCACGGGTAAGTTTCACGGGTATGTTTCACGGGTGACGTTTCACGGGTCTAGGTTTCACTGGTAAGTTTCACGGGTCAAGGTTTCACGGGTAAGTTTCACGGGTAAGTTTTACGGGTAAGTTTCACGGGTGACGTTTCACGGGTCTAGGTTTCACTGGAAAGTTTCACGGGTCAAGGATTCACGGGTAAGTTTCACGGGTAAGTTTTACGGGTATGTTTTACAGGTGACGTTTCACGGGTCTAGGTTTCACTTGTAAGTTTCACGGGTCAAGGTTTCACGGGTAAGATTCACGGGTAAGTTTCACGGGTATGTTTCATGGGTGATGTTTCACGGGTCTAGGTTTCACTGGTAAGTTTCACGGGTCAAGGTTTTACGGGTAAGTTTCACGGGTAAGTTTCACGGGTATGTTTCACGGGTGACGTTTCACGGGTCTAGGTTTCGCTGGTAAGTTTCACGGGTCAAGGTTTCACGGGTAAGTTTCACGGGTAAGTTTCACGGGTATGTTTCACGGGTGACGTTTCACGGGTCTAGGTTTCACTAGTAAGTTTCACGGGTCAAGGTTTCACGGGTAAGTTTCACGGGTATGTTTCATTGGTGATGTTTCACGGGTCTAGGTTTTACTGGTAAGTTTCACGGGTCAAGGTTTCACGGGTAAGTTTCACGGGTAAGTTTCACGGGTGACGTTTCACGGGTCTAGGTTTCACTGGTAAGTTTCACGGGTATGTTTCACGGGTAAGTTTTACGGGTATGTTTTACAGGTGACGTTTCACGGGTCTAGGTTTCACTGGTAAGTTTCACGGGTCAAGGTTTCACGGGTCAAGGTTTCACGGGTAAGTTTCACGGGTAAGTTTCACGGGTATGTTTTACAGGTGACGTTTCACGGGTCTAGGTTTCACTGGTAAGTTTCACGGGTCAAGGTTTCACGGGTAAGATTCACGGGTAAGTTTCACGGGTATGTTTCATGAGTGATGTTTCACGGGTCTAGGTTTCACTGGTAAGTTTCACGGGTCAAGGTTTTACGGGTAAGTTTCACGGGTAAGTTTCACGGGTATGTTTCACGGGTGACGTTTCACGGGTCTAGGTTTCACTGGTAAGTTTCACGGGTCAAGGTTTCACGGGTAAGTTTCACGGGTAAGTTTCACGGGTAAGTTTCACGGGTATGTTTCACGGGTGACGTTTCACGGGTCTAGGTTTCACTAGTAAGTTTCACTTGTCAAGGATTCACGGGTAAGTTTCACGGGTATGTTTCACGGGTGACGTTTCACGGGTCTAGGTTTCACTGGTAAGTTTCACGGGTCAAGGTTTCACGGGTAAGTTTCACGGGTAAGTTTCACGGGTATGTTTCACGGGTGACGTTTCACGGGTCTAGGTTTCACTGGTAAGTTTCACGGGTCAAGGTTTCACGGGTAAGTTTCACGGGTAAGTTTCACGGGTATGTTTCACGGGTGACGTTTCACGGGTCTAGGTTCCACTGGTAAGTTTCACGGGTCAAGGTTTTACGGGTAAGTTTCACGGGTAAATTTCACGGGTATGTTTCACGGGTGACGTTTCACGGGTCTAGGTTTCACGGGTAAGTTTCACGGGTCAAGGTTTCACGGGTAAGTTTCACGGGTAAGTTTCACGGGTATGTTTCACAAGTGACGTTTCACGGGTCTAGGTTTCACTGGAAAGTTTCACGGGTCAAGGTTTCACGGGTAAGTTTCACGGGTAAGTTTTACGGGTAAGTTTTACGGGTATGTTTTACAGGCGACGTTTCACGGGTCTAGGTTTCACTGGTAAGTTTCACGGGTCTAGGTTTCACGGGTAAGTTTCACGGGTAAGTTTCACAGGTATGTTTCACGGGTGACGTTTCACGGGTCTAGGTTTCACTGGTAAGTTTCACAGTTCAAGGTTTTACGGGTAAGTTTCACGGGTAAGTTTCACGGGTATGTTTCACGGGTGACGTTTCACGGGTCTAGGTTTCACTGGTAAGTTTCACGGGTCAAGGTTTCACGGGTAAGTTTCACGGGTAAGTTTCACGGGTATGTTTCATGGGTGATGTTTCACGGGTCTAGGTTTTACTGGTAAGTTTCACGGGTCAAGGTTTCACGGGTAAGTTTCACGGGTAAGTTTCACGGGTGACGTTTCACGGGTCTAGGTTTCACTGGTAAGTTTCACGGGTATGTTTCACGGGTGACGTTTCACGGGTCTAGGTTTCACTGGTAAGTTTCACGGGTCAAGGTTTCACAGGTAAGTTTCACGGGTAAGTTTCACGGGTAAGTTTCACGGGTATGTTTCACGGATGACGTTTCACGGGTCTTGGTTTCACTGGTAAGTTTCACGGGTCAAGGTTTCACGGGTAAGTTTCACGGGTAAGTTTTACGGGTATGTTTTACAGGTGACGTTTCACGGGTAAGTTTCACGGGTAAGTTTCACGGGTATGTTTCACGGGTGACGTTTCACGGGTCTAGGTTTCGCTGGTAAGTTTCACGGGTCAAGGTTTCACGGGTAAGTTTCACGGGTAAGTTTCACGGGTATGTTTCACGGGTGACGTTTCACGGGTCTAGGTTTCACTAGTAAGTTTCACGGGTCAAGGTTTCACGGGTAAGTTTCACGGGTAAGTTTCACGGGTATGTTTCATTGGTGATGTTTCACGGGTCTAGGTTTTACTGGTAAGTTTCACGGGTCAAGGTTTCACGGGTAAGTTTCACGGGTAAGTTTCACGGGTGACGTTTCACGGGTCTAGGTTTCACTGGTAAGTTTCACGGGTATGTTTCACGGGTAAGTTTTACGGGTATGTTTTACAGGTGACGTTTCACGGGTCTAGGTTTCACTGGTAAGTTTCACGGGTCAAGGTTTCACGGGTCAAGGTTTCACGGGTAAGTTTCACGGGTAAGTTTCACGGGTATGTTTTACAGGTGACGTTTCACGGGTCTAGGTTTCACTGGTAAGTTTCACGGGTAAGTTTCACGGGTCAAGGTTTCACGGGTAAGATTCACGGGTAAGTTTCACGGGTATGTTTCATGAGTGATGTTTCACGGGTCTAGGTTTCACTGGTAAGTTTCACGGGTCAAGGTTTTACGGGTAAGTTTCACGGGTAAGTTTCACGGGTATGTTTCACGGGTGACGTTTCACGGGTCTAGGTTTCACTGGTAAGTTTCACGGGTCAAGGTTTCACGGGTAAGTTTCACGGGTAAGTTTCACGGGTAAGTTTCACGGGTATGTTTCACGGGTGACGTTTCACGGGTCTAGGTTTCACTAGTAAGTTTCACTTGTCAAGGATTCACGGGTAAGTTTCACGGGTATGTTTCACGGGTGACGTTTCACGGGTCTAGGTTTCACTGGTAAGTTTCACGGGTCAAGGTTTCAAGGGGTAAGTTTCACGGGTAAGTTTCACGGGTATGTTTCACGGGTGACGTTTCACGGGTCTAGGTTTCACTGGTAAGTTTCACGGGTCAAGGTTTCACGGGTAAGTTTCACGGGTAAGTTTCACGGGTATGTTTCACGGGTGACGTTTCACGGGTCTAGGTTCCACTGGTAAGTTTCACGGGTCAAGGTTTTACGGGTAAGTTTCACGGGTAAATTTCACGGGTATGTTTCACGGGTGACGTTTCACGGGTCTAGGTTTCACGGGTAAGTTTCACGGGTCAAGGTTTCACGGGTAAGTTTCACGGGTAAGTTTCACGGGTATGTTTCACAAGTGACGTTTCACGGGTCTAGGTTTCACTGGAAAGTTTCACGGGTCAAGGTTTCACGGGTAAGTTTCACGGGTAAGTTTTACGGGTAAGTTTTACGGGTATGTTTTACAGGCGACGTTTCACGGGTCTAGGTTTCACTGGTAAGTTTCACGGGTCTAGGTTTCACGGGTAAGTTTCACGGGTAAGTTTCACAGGTATGTTTCACGGGTGACGTTTCACGGGTCTAGGTTTCACTGGTAAGTTTCACAGTTCAAGGTTTTACGGGTAAGTTTCACGGGTAAGTTTCACGGGTATGTTTCACGGGTGACGTTTCACGGGTCTAGGTTTCACTGGTAAGTTTCACGGGTCAAGGTTTCACGGGTAAGTTTCACGGGTAAGTTTCACGGGTATGTTTCATGGGTGATGTTTCACGGGTCTAGGTTTTACTGGTAAGTTTCACGGGTCAAGGTTTCACGGGTAAGTTTCACGGGTAAGTTTCACGGGTGACGTTTCACGGGTCTAGGTTTCACTGGTAAGTTTCACGGGTATGTTTCACGGGTGACGTTTCACGGGTCTAGGTTTCACTGGTAAGTTTCACGGGTCAAGGTTTCACAGGTAAGTTTCACGGGTAAGTTTCACGGGTAAGTTTCACGGGTATGTTTCACGGATGACGTTTCACGGGTCTTGGTTTCACTGGTAAGTTTCACGGGTCAAGGTTTCACGGGTAAGTTTCACGGGTAAGTTTTACGGGTATGTTTTACAGGTGACGTTTCACGGGTAAGTTTCACGGGTAAGTTTCACGGGTATGTTTCACGGGTGACGTTTCACGGGTCTAGGTTTCACTGGTAAGTTTCACGGGTCAAGGTTTCACGGGCAAGTTTCACGGGTAAATTTCACGGGTATGTTTCACGGGTGACGTTTCACGGGTCTAGGTTTCACTGGTAAGTTTCACAGTTCAAGGTTTTACGGGTAAGTTTCACGGGTAAGTTTCACGGGTATGTTTCACGGGTGACGTTTCACGGGTCTAGGTTTCACTGGTAAGTTTCACGGGTCAAGGTTTTACGGGTAAGTTTCACGGGTAAGTTTTACGGGTAAGTTTCACGGGTGACGTTTCACGGGTGCGTTTCACGGGTCTAGGTTTCACTGGTAAGTTTCACGGGTCAAGGTTTCACGGGTAAGTTTCACCGGTAAGTTTCACGGGTATGTTTCACAAGTGACGTTTCACGGGTCTAGGTTTCACTGGAAAGTTTCACGGGTCAAGGTTTCACGGGTAAGTTTCACGGGTCTAGGTTTCACTGGTAAGTTTCACGGGTAAGTTTCACGGGTATGTTTCATGGGTGATGTTTCACGGGTCTAGGTTTCACTGGTAAGTTTTACGGGTCAAGGTTTCACGGGTAAGTTTCACGGGTAAGTTTCACGGGTAAGTTTTACGGGTATGTTTTACAGGTGACGTTTCACGGGTCTAGGTTTCACTGGTAAGTTTCACGGGTCAAGGTTTCACGGGTAAGTTTCACGGGTAAGTTTCACGGGTATGTTTCATGGGTGATGTTTCACGGGTCTAGGTTTCACTGGTAAGTTTCACAGTTCAAGGTTTTACGGGTAAGTTTCACGGGTAAGTTTCACGGGTATGTTTCACGGGTGACGTTTCACGGGTCTAGGTTTCACTGGTAAGTTTCACGGGTCAAGGTTTTACGGGTAAGTTTCACGGGTAAGTTTTACGGGTAAGTTTCACGGGTGACGTTTCACGGGTGCGTTTCACGGGTCTAGGTTTCACTGGTAAGTTTCACGGGTCAAGGTTTCACGGGTAAGTTTCACCGGTAAGTTTCACGGGTATGTTTCACAAGTGACGTTTCACGGGTCTGGGTTTCACTGGAAAGTTTCACGGGTCAAGGTTTCACGGGTAAGTTTCACGGGTCTAGGTTTCACTGGTAAGTTTCACGGGTAAGTTTCACGGGTATGTTTTATGGGTGATGTTTCACGGGTCTAGGTTTCACTGGTAAGTTTTACGGGTCAAGGTTTCACGGGTAAGTTTCACGGGTAAGTTTCACGGGTAAGTTTTACGGGTATGTTTTACAGGTGACGTTTCACGGGTCTAGGTTTCACTGGTAAGTTTCACGGGTCAAGGTTTCACGGGTAAGTTTCACGGGTAAGTTTCACGGGTATGTTTCATGGGTGATGTTTCACGGGTCTAGGTTTTACTGGTAAGTTTCACGGGTCAAGGTTTCACGGGTAAGTTTCACGGGTAAGTTTCACGGGTGACGTTTCACGGGTCTAGGTTTCACTGGTAAGTTTCACGGGTATGTTTCACGGGTGACGTTTCACGGGTCTAGGTTTCACTGGTAAGTTTCACGGGTCAAGGTTTCACGGGTAAGTTTCACGGGTAAGTTTCACGGGTATGTTTCACGGATGACGTTTAACGGGTCTTGGTTTTACTGGTAAGTTTCACGGGTCAAGGTTTCACGGGTAAGTTTCACGGGTAAGTTTTACGGGTATGTTTTACAGGTGACGTTTCACGGGTAAGTTTCACGGGTAAGTTTCACGGGTATTTTTCACGGGTGAAGTTTCACGGGTCTTGGTTTCACTGGTAAGTTTCACGGGTCAAGGTTTCACGGGTAAGTTTCACGGGTATGTTTTACAGGTGACGTTTCACGGGTAAGTTTCACGGGTAAGTTTCACGGGTATGTTTAACGGGTGAAGTTTCACGGGTCTAGGTTTCACTGGTAAGTTTCACGGGTCAAGGTTTCACGGGTAAGTTTCACGGGTAAGTTTTACGGGTAAGTTTCACGGGTGACGTTTCACGGGTCTAGGTTTCACTGGAAAGTTTCACGGGTCAAGGATTCACGGGTAAGATTCACGGGTAAGTTTCACGGGTATGTTTCATGGGTGATGTTTCACGGGTCTAGGTTTCACTGGTAAGTTTCACGGGTCAAGGTTTTACGGGTAAGTTTCACGGGTAAGTTTCACGGGTATGTTTCACGGGTGACGTTTCACGGGTCTAGGTTTCACTGGTAAGTTTCACGGGTCAAGGTTTTACGGGTAAGTTTCACGGGTAAGTTTCACGGGTATGTTTCACGGGTGACGTTTCACGGGTCTAGGTTTCACTAGTAAGTTTCACGGGTCAAGGTTTCACGGGTAAGTTTCACGGGTAAGTTTCACGGGTATGTTTCATGGGTGATGTTTCACGGGTCTAGGTTTTACTGGTAAGTTTCACGGGTCAAGGTTTCACGGGTAAGTTTCACGGGTAAGTTTCACGGGTGACGTTTCACGGGTCTAGGTTTCACTGGTAAGTTTCACGGGTATGTTTCACGGGTAAGTTTTACGGGTATGTTTTACAGGTGACGTTTCACGGGTCTAGGTTTCACTGGTAAGTTTCACGGGTCAAGGTTTCACGGGTCAAGGTTTCACGGGTAAGTTTCACGGGTAAGTTTCACGGGTATGTTTTACAGGTGACGTTTCACGGGTCTAGGTTTCACTGGTAAGTTTCACGGGTCAAGGTTTCACGGGTAAGATTCACGGGTTAGTTTCACGGGTATGTTTCACGGGTGACGTTTCACGGGTCTAGGTTTCACGGGTCTAGGTTTCACTGGAAAGTTTCACGGGTCAAGGTTTCACGGGTAAGTTTCACAGGTAAGTTTCACGGGTATGTTTCACGGGTGACGTTTCACAGGTCTAGGTTTCACTGGTAAGTTTCACGGGTCAAGGTTTCACGGGTAAGTTTCACGGGTAAGTTTCACGGGTATGTTTCACGGGTGACGTTTCACGGGTCTAGATTTCACTGGTAAGTTTCCCGGGTCAAGGTTTCACGGGTAAGTTTCACGGGTAAGTTTCACGGGTATGTTTCACGGATGACGTTTCACGGGTCTTGGTTTCACTGGTAAGTTTCACGGGTCAAGGTTTCACGGGTAAGTTTCACGGGTAAGTTTTACGGGTATGTTTTACAGGTGACGTTTCACGGGTAAGTTTCACGGGTAAGTTTCACGGGTATGTTTCACGGGTGACGTTTCACGGGTCTAGGTTTCGCTGGTAAGTTTCACGGGTCAAGGTTTCACGGGTAAGTTTCACGGGTAAGTTTCACGGGTATGTTTCACGGGTGACGTTTCACGGGTCCAGGATTTACTAGTAAGTTTCACGGGTCAAGGTTTCACGGGTAAGTTTCACGGGTAAGTTTCACGGGTGACGTTTCACGGGTCTAGGTTTCACTGGTAAGTTTCACGGGTATGTCTCACGGGTGACGTTTCACGGGTCTAGGTTTCACTGGTAAGTTTCACGGGTCAAGGTTTCACGGGTAAGTTTCACGGGTAAGTTTCACGGGTATGTTTCACGGATGACGTTTCACGGGTCTTGGTTTCACTGGTAAGTTTCACGGGTCAAGGTTTCACAGGTAAGTTTCACGGGTAAGTTTTACGGGTATGTTTTACAGGTGACGTTTCACGGGTAAGTTTCACGGGTAAGTTTCACGGGTATGTTTCACGGGTGACGTTTCACGGGTCTAGGTTTCACTGGTAAGTTTCACGGGTCAAGGTTTCACGGGTAAGTTTCACGGGTAAATTTCACGGGTATGTTTCACGGGTGACGTTTCACGGGTCTAGGTTTCACTGGTAAGTTTCACAGTTCAAGGTTTTACGGGTAAGTTTCACGGGTAAGTTTCACGGGTAAGTTTCACGGGTATGTTTCACGGGTGACGTTTCACGGGTCTAGGTTTCACTGGTAAGTTTCACGGGTCAAGGTTTCACGGGTAAGTTTCACGGGTAAGTTTTACGGGTAAGTTTCACGGGTGACGTTTCACGGGTGCGTTTCACGGGTCTAGGTTTCACTGGTAAGTTTCACGGGTCAAGGTTTCACGGGTAAGTTTCACCGGTAAGTTTCACGGGTATGTTTTACAGGCGACGTTTCACGGGTCTAGGTTTCACTGGAAAGTTTCACGGGTCAAGGTTTCACGGGTAAGTTTCACGGGTAAGTTTTACGGGTATGTTTTACAGGCGACGTTTCACGGGTCTAGGTTTCACTGGTAAGTTTCACGGGTCTAGGTTTCACGGGTAAGTTTCACGGGTAAGTTTCACGGGTATGTTTCATGGGTGATGTTTCACGGGTCTAGGTTTCACTGGTAAGTTTCACGGGTCAAGGTTTCACGGGTAAGTTTCACGGGTAAGTTTTACGGGTATGTTTTACAGGTGACGTTTCACGGGTCTAGGTTTCACTGGTAAGTTTCACGGGTCAAGGTTTCACGGGTAAGTTTCACGGGTAAGTTTCACGGGTATGTTTCATGGGTGATGTTTCACGGGTCTAGGTTTTACTGGTAAGTTTCACGGGTCAAGGTTTCACGGGTAAGTTTCACGGGTAAGTTTCACGGGTGACGTTTCACGGGTCTAGGTTTCACTGGTAAGTTTCACGGGTATGTTTCACGGGTGACGTTTCACGGGTCTAGGTTTCACTGGTAAGTTTCACGGGTCAAGGTTTCACGGGTAAGTTTCACGGGTAAGTTTCACGGGTATGTTTCACGGATGACGTTTCACGGGTCTTGGTTTCACTGGTAAGTTTTACGGGTCAAGGTTTCACGGGTAAGTTTCACGGGTAAGTTTTACGGGTATGTTTTACAGGTGACGTTTCACGGGTAAGTTTCAGGGGTAAGTTTCACGGGTATGTTTCACGGGTGAAGTTTCACGGGTCTTGGTTTCACTGGTAAGTTTCACGTTTCAAGGTTTCACGGGTAAGTTTCACGGGTAAGTTTTACGGGTATGTTTTACAGGTGACGTTTCACGGGTAAGTTTCACGGGTAAGTTTCACGGGTATGTTTAACGGGTGAAGTTTCACGGGTCTAGGTTTCACTGGTAAGTTTCACGGGTCAAGGTTTCACGGGTAAGTTTCACGGGTAAGTTTTACGGGTAAGTTTCACGGGTGACGTTTCACGGGTCTAGGTTTCACTGGAAAGTTTCACGGGTCAAGGATTCACGGGTAAGTTTCACGGGTAAGTTTTACGGGTATGTTTTACAGGTGACGTTTCACGGGTCTAGGTTTCACTGGTAAGTTTCACGGGTCAAGGTTTCACGGGTAAGTTTCACGGGTAAGTTTTACGGGTAAGTTTCACGGGTGACGTTTCACGGGTCTAGGTTTCACTGGAAAGTTTCACGGGTCAAGGTTTCACGGGTAAGATTCACGGGTAAGTTTCACGGGTATGTTTCATGGGTGATGTTTCACGGGTCTAGGTTTCACTGGTAAGTTTCACGGGTCAAGGTTTTACGGGTAAGTTTCACGGGTAAGTTTCACGGGTATGTTTCACGGGTGACGTTTCACGGGTCTAGGTTTCACTGGTAAGTTTCACGGGTCAAGGTTTCACGGGTAAGTTTCACGGGTAAGTTTCACGGGTATGTTTCACGGGTGACGTTTCACGGGTCTAGGTTTCACTAGTAAGTTTCACGGGTCAAGGTTTCACGGGTAAGTTTCACGGGTAAGTTTCACGGGTATGTTTCATGGGTGATGTTTCACGGGTCTAGGTTTTACTGGTAAGTTTCACGGGTCAAGGTTTCACGGGTAAGTTTCACGGGTAAGTTTCACGGGTAACGTTTCACGGGTCTAGGTTTCACTGGTAAGTTTCACGGGTATGTTTCACGGGTAAGTTTTACGGGTATGTTTTACAGGTGACGTTTCACGGGTCTAGGTTTCACTGGTAAGTTTCACGGGTCAAGGTTTCACGGGTAAGTTTCACGGGTAAGTTTCACGGGTATGTTTTACAGGTGACGTTTCACGGCTCTAGGTTTCACTGGTAAGTTTCACGGGTCAAGGTTTCACGGGTAAGATTCACGGGTTAGTTTCACGGGTATGTTTCACGGGTGACGTTTCACGGGTCTAGGTTTCACTGGAAAGTTTCACGGGTCAAGGTTTCACGGGTAAGTTTCACGGGTAAGTTTCACGGGTATGTTTCACGGGTGACGTTTCACAGGTCTAGGTTTCACTGGTAAGTTTCACGGGTCAAGGTTTCACGGGTAAGTTTCACGGGTATGTTTCACGGGTGACGTTTCACGGGTCTAGGTTTCACTGGTAAGTTTCACGGGTCAAGGTTTCACGGGTGAGTTTCACGGGTAAGTTTCACGGGTATGTTTCACGGATGACGTTTCACGGGTCTTGGTTTCACTGGTAAGTTTCACGGGTCAAGGTTTCACGGGTAAGTTTCACGGGTAAGTTTTACGGGTATGTTTTACAGGTGACGTTTCACGGGTAAGTTTCACGGGTATGTTTCACGGGTGACGTTTCACGGGTCTAGGTTTCACTGATAAGTTTCACGGGTCAAGGTTTCACGGGTAAGTTTCACGGGTAAGTTTTACGGGTAAGTTTCACGGGTGACGTTTCACGGGTCTAGGTTTCACTGGAAAGTTTCACGGGTCAAGGATTCACGGGTAAGTTTCACGGGTAAGTTTTACGGGTATGTTTTACAGGTGACGTTTCACGGGTCTAGGTTTCACTTGTAAGTTTCACGGGTCAAGGTTTCACGGGTAAGTTTCACGGGTAAGTTTCACGGGTATGTTTCATGGGTGATGTTTCACGGGTCTAGGTTTCACTGGTAAGTTTCACGGGTCAAGGTTTTACGGGTAAGTTTCACGGGTAAGTTTTACGGGTAAGTTTCACGGGTGATGTTTCACGGGTCTAGGTTTTACTGGTAAGTTTCACGGGTCAAGGTTTCACGGGTAAGTTTCACGGGTAAGTTTCACGGGTGACGTTTCACGGGTCTAGGTTTCACTGGTAAGTTTCACGGGTATGTTTCACGGGTGACGTTTCACGGGTCTAGGTTTCACTGGTAAGTTTCACGGGTCAAGGTTTCACGGGTAAGTTTCACGGGTAAGTTTCACGGGTATGTTTCACGGGTAAGTTTCACGGGTGACGTTTCACGGGTCTAGGTTTCACTGGTAAGTTTCACGGGTATGTTTCACGGGTGACGTTTCACGGGTCTAGGTTTCACTGGTAAGGTTCACGGGTCAAGGTTTCACGGGTAAGTTTCACGGGTAAGTTTCACGGGTATGTTTCACGGATGACGTTTCACGGGTCTTGGTTTCACTGGTAAGTTTCACGGGTCAAGGTTTCACGGGTAAGTTTCACGGGTAAGTTTTACGGGTATGTTTTACAGGTGACGTTTCACGGGTAAGTTTCACGGGTAAGTTTCACGGGTATGTTTCACGGGTGACGTTTCACGGGTCTTGGTTTCACTGGTAAGTTTCACGGGTCAAGGTTTCACGGGTAAGTTTCACGGGTATGTTTCACGGGTGACGTTTCACGGGTCTAGGTTTCACTGGTAAGTTTCACGGGTCAAGGTTTCACGGGTAAGTTTCACGGGTAAGTTTTACGGGTAAGTTTCACGGGTCTAGGTTTCAATGGTAAGTTTCACGGGTCACGGTTTCACGGGTAAGTTTCACGGGTAAGTTTCACGGGTATGTTTCACGGGTGACGTTTCACGGGTCTAGGTTTCACTGGAAAGTTTCACGGATCAAGGTTTCACGGGTAAGTTTCACGGGTAAGTTTTACGGGTATGTTTTACAGGTGACGTTTTACGGGTCTAGGTTTCACTGGTAAGTTTCACGGGTCAAGGTTTCACGGGTAAGTTTCACGGGTAAGTTTCACGGGTATGTTTCATGGGTGATGTTTCACGGGTCTAGGTTTTACTGGTAAGTTTCACGGGTCAAGGTTTCACGGGTAAGTTTCACGGGTAAGTTTCACATGTGACGTTTCACGGGTCTAGGTTTCACTGGTAAGTTTCACGGGTATGTTTCACGGGTGACGTTTCACGGGTCTAGGTTTCACTGGTAAGTTTCACGGGTCAAGGTTTCACGGGTAAGTTTCACTGGTAAGTTTCACGGGTATGTTTCACGGATGACGTTTCACGGGTCTTGGTTTCACTGGTAAGTTTCACGGGTCAAGGTTTCACGGGTAAGTTTCACGGGTAAGTTTTACGGGTATGTTTTACAGGTGACGTTTCACGGGTAAGTTTCACGGGTAAGTTTCACGGGTATGTTTCACGGGTGACGTTTCACGGGTCTAGGTTTCACTGGTAAGTTTCACGGGTCAAGGTTTCACGGGTAAGTTTCACGGGTAAGTTTTACGGGTAAGTTTCACGGGTGACGTTTCACGGGTCTAGGTTTCACTGGAAAGTTTCACGGGTCAAGGATTCACGGGTAAGTTTCACGGGTAAGTTTTACGGGTATGTTTTACAGGTGACGTTTCACGGGTCTAGGTTTCACTGGTAAGTTTCACGGGTCAAGGTTTCACGGGTAAGATTCACGGGTAAGTTTCACGGGTATGTTTCATGGGTGATGTTTCACGGGTCTAGGTTTCACTGGTAAGTTTCACGGGTCAAGGTTTTACGGGTAAGTTTCACGGGTATGTTTCACGGGTGACGTTTCACGGGTCTAGGTTTCACTGGTAAGTTTCACGGGTCAAGGTATCACGGGTAAGATTCACGGGTAAGTTTCACGGGTATGTTTCACGGGTGACGTTTCACGGGTATAGGTTTCACTAGTAAGTTTCACGGGTCAAGGTTTCACGGGTAAGTTTCACGGGTAAGTTTCACGGGTATGTTTCACGGGTGACGTTTCACGGGTCTAGGTTTCACTGGTAAGTTTCACGGGTCAAGGTTTCACGGGTAAGTTTCACGGGTAAGTTTCACGGGTATGTTTCACGGGTGACGTTTCACGGGTCTAGGTTTCACTGGTAAGTTTCACGGGTCAAGGTTTCACGGGTAAGTTTTAAGGGTAAGTTTCAAGGGTAAGTTTTACGCGTAAGTTTCACGGGTGACGTTTCACGGGTCTAGGTTTCACTGGTAAGTTTCACGGGTCAAGGTTTCACGGGTAAGTTTAACGGGTAAGTTTTACGGGTAAGTTTCACGGGTGACGTTTCACGGGTCTAGGTTTCACTGGTAAGTTTCACGGGTCTAGGTTTTACTAGTAAGTTTCACGGGTCAAGGTTTCACGGGTAAGTTTCACGGGTAAGTTTCACGGGTATGTTTCATGGGTGATGTTTCACGGGTCTAGGTTTTACTGGTAAGTTTCACGGGTCAAGGTTTCACGGGTAAGTTTCACGGGTAAGTTTCACGGGTAACGTTTCACGGGTCTAGGTTTCACTGGTAAGTTTCACGGGTATGTTTCACGGGTAAGTTTTACGGGTATGTTTTACAGGTGACGTTTCACGGGTCTAGGTTTCACTGGTAAGTTTCACGGGTCAAGGTTTCACGGGTAAGTTTCACGGGTAAGTTTCACGGGTATGTTTTACAGGTGACGTTTCACGGCTCTAGGTTTCACTGGTAAGTTTCACGGGTCAAGGTTTCACGGGTAAGATTCACGGGTTAGTTTCACGGGTATGTTTCACGGGTGACGTTTCACGGGTCTAGGTTTCACTGGAAAGTTTCACGGGTCAAGGTTTCACGGGTAAGTTTCACGGGTAAGTTTCACGGGTATGTTTCACGGGTGACGTTTCACAGGTCTAGGTTTCACTGGTAAGTTTCACGGGTCAAGGTTTCACGGGTAAGTTTCACGGGTATGTTTCACGGGTGACGTTTCACGGGTCTAGGTTTCACTGGTAAGTTTCACGGGTCAAGGTTTCACGGGTGAGTTTCACGGGTAAGTTTCACGGGTATGTTTCACGGATGACGTTTCACGGGTCTTGGTTTCACTGGTAAGTTTCACGGGTCAAGGTTTCACGGGTAAGTTTCACGGGTAAGTTTTACGGGTATGTTTTACAGGTGACGTTTCACGGGTAAGTTTCACGGGTATGTTTCACGGGTGACGTTTCACGGGTCTAGGTTTCACTGATAAGTTTCACGGGTCAAGGTTTCACGGGTAAGTTTCACGGGTAAGTTTTACGGGTAAGTTTCACGGGTGACGTTTCACGGGTCTAGGTTTCACTGGAAAGTTTCACGGGTCAAGGATTCACGGGTAAGTTTCACGGGTAAGTTTTACGGGTATGTTTTACAGGTGACGTTTCACGGGTCTAGGTTTCACTTGTAAGTTTCACGGGTCAAGGTTTCACGGGTAAGTTTCACGGGTAAGTTTCACGGGTATGTTTCATGGGTGATGTTTCACGGGTCTAGGTTTCACTGGTAAGTTTCACGGGTCAAGGTTTTACGGGTAAGTTTCACGGGTAAGTTTTACGGGTAAGTTTCACGGGTGATGTTTCACGGGTCTAGGTTTTACTGGTAAGTTTCACGGGTCAAGGTTTCACGGGTAAGTTTCACGGGTAAGTTTCACGGGTGACGTTTCACGGGTCTAGGTTTCACTGGTAAGTTTCACGGGTATGTTTCACGGGTGACGTTTCACGGGTCTAGGTTTCACTGGTAAGTTTCACGGGTCAAGGTTTCACGGGTAAGTTTCACGGGTAAGTTTCACGGGTATGTTTCACGGGTAAGTTTCACGGGTGACGTTTCACGGGTCTAGGTTTCACTGGTAAGTTTCACGGGTATGTTTCACGGGTGACGTTTCACGGGTCTAGGTTTCACTGGTAAGGTTCACGGGTCAAGGTTTCACGGGTAAGTTTCACGGGTAAGTTTCACGGGTATGTTTCACGGATGACGTTTCACGGGTCTTGGTTTCACTGGTAAGTTTCACGGGTCAAGGTTTCACGGGTAAGTTTCACGGGTAAGTTTTACGGGTATGTTTTACAGGTGACGTTTCACGGGTAAGTTTCACGGGTAAGTTTCACGGGTATGTTTCACGGGTGACGTTTCACGGGTCTTGGTTTCACTGGTAAGTTTCACGGGTCAAGGTTTCACGGGTAAGTTTCACGGGTATGTTTCACGGGTGACGTTTCACGGGTCTAGGTTTCACTGGTAAGTTTCACGGGTCAAGGTTTCACGGGTAAGTTTCACGGGTAAGTTTTACGGGTAAGTTTCACGGGTCTAGGTTTCAATGGTAAGTTTCACGGGTCACGGTTTCACGGGTAAGTTTCACGGGTAAGTTTCACGGGTATGTTTCACGGGTGACGTTTCACGGGTCTAGGTTTCACTGGAAAGTTTCACGGATCAAGGTTTCACGGGTAAGTTTCACGGGTAAGTTTTACGGGTATGTTTTACAGGTGACGTTTTACGGGTCTAGGTTTCACTGGTAAGTTTCACGGGTCAAGGTTTCACGGGTAAGTTTCACGGGTAAGTTTCACGGGTATGTTTCATGGGTGATGTTTCACGGGTCTAGGTTTTACTGGTAAGTTTCACGGGTCAAGGTTTCACGGGTAAGTTTCACGGGTAAGTTTCACATGTGACGTTTCACGGGTCTAGGTTTCACTGGTAAGTTTCACGGGTATGTTTCACGGGTGACGTTTCACGGGTCTAGGTTTCACTGGTAAGTTTCACGGGTCAAGGTTTCACGGGTAAGTTTCACTGGTAAGTTTCACGGGTATGTTTCACGGATGACGTTTCACGGGTCTTGGTTTCACTGGTAAGTTTCACGGGTCAAGGTTTCACGGGTAAGTTTCACGGGTAAGTTTTACGGGTATGTTTTACAGGTGACGTTTCACGGGTAAGTTTCACGGGTAAGTTTCACGGGTATGTTTCACGGGTGACGTTTCACGGGTCTAGGTTTCACTGGTAAGTTTCACGGGTCAAGGTTTCACGGGTAAGTTTCACGGGTAAGTTTTACGGGTAAGTTTCACGGGTGACGTTTCACGGGTCTAGGTTTCACTGGAAAGTTTCACGGGTCAAGGATTCACGGGTAAGTTTCACGGGTAAGTTTTACGGGTATGTTTTACAGGTGACGTTTCACGGGTCTAGGTTTCACTGGTAAGTTTCACGGGTCAAGGTTTCACGGGTAAGATTCACGGGTAAGTTTCACGGGTATGTTTCATGGGTGATGTTTCACGGGTCTAGGTTTCACTGGTAAGTTTCACGGGTCAAGGTTTTACGGGTAAGTTTCACGGGTATGTTTCACGGGTGACGTTTCACGGGTCTAGGTTTCACTGGTAAGTTTCACGGGTCAAGGTATCACGGGTAAGATTCACGGGTAAGTTTCACGGGTATGTTTCACGGGTGACGTTTCACGGGTATAGGTTTCACTAGTAAGTTTCACGGGTCAAGGTTTCACGGGTAAGTTTCACGGGTAAGTTTCACGGGTATGTTTCACGGGTGACGTTTCACGGGTCTAGGTTTCACTGGTAAGTTTCACGGGTCAAGGTTTCACGGGTAAGTTTCACGGGTAAGTTTCACGGGTATGTTTCACGGGTGACGTTTCACGGGTCTAGGTTTCACTGGTAAGTTTCACGGGTCAAGGTTTCACGGGTAAGTTTTAAGGGTAAGTTTCAAGGGTAAGTTTTACGCGTAAGTTTCACGGGTGACGTTTCACGGGTCTAGGTTTCACTGGTAAGTTTCACGGGTCAAGGTTTCACGGGTAAGTTTAACGGGTAAGTTTTACGGGTAAGTTTCACGGGTGACGTTTCACGGGTCTAGGTTTCACTGGTAAGTTTCACGGGTCTAGGTTTTACTGGTAAGTTTCACGGGTCAAGGTTTCACGGGTAAGTTTCACGGGTAAGTTTCACGGGTATGTTTCACGGGTGACGTTTCACGGGTCTAGGTTTCACTGGAAAGTTTCACGGATCAAGGTTTCACGGGTAAGTTTCACGGGTAAGTTTCACGGGTAAGTTTTACGGGTATGTTTTACAGGTGACGTTTCACGGGTCTAGGTTTCACTGGTAAGTTTCACGGGTCAAGGTTTCACGGGTAAGTTTCACGGGTAAGTTTCACGGGTATGTTTCATGGGTGATGTTTCACGGGTCTAGGTTTTACTGGTAAGTTTCACGGGTCAAGGTTTCACGGGTAAGTTTCACGGGTGACGTTTCACGGGTCTAGGTTTCACTGGTAAGTTTCACGGGTATGTTTCACGGGTGACGTTTCACGGGTCTAGGTTTCACTGGTAAGTTTCACGGGTCAAGGTTTCACGGGTAAGTTTCACGGGTAAGTTTCACGGGTATGTTTCACGGATGACGTTTCACGGGTCTTGGTTTCACTGGTAAGTTTCACGGGTCAAGGTTTCACGGGTAAGTTTCACGGGTAAGTTTTACGGGTATGTTTTACAGGTGACGTTTCACGGGTAAGTTTCACGGGTCAGTTTCACGGGTATGTTTCACGGGTGACGTTTCACGGGTCTAGGTTTCACTGGTAAGTTTCACGGGTAAGTTTCACGGGTAAGTTTTACGGGTAAGTTTCACGGGTGACGTTTCACGGGTCTAGGTTTCACTGGAAAGTTTCACGGGTCAAGGATTCACGGGTAAGTTTCACGGGTAAGTTTTACGGGTATGTTTTACAGGTGACGTTTCACGGGTCTAGGTTTCACTGGTAAGTTTCACGGGTCAAGGTTTCACGGGTAAGATTCACGGGTAAGTTTCACGGGTATGTTTCATGGGTGATGTTTCACGGGTCTAGGTTTCACTGGTAAGTTTCACGGGTCAAGGTTTTACGGGTAAGTTTCACGGGTAAGTTTCACGGGTATGTTTCACGGGTGACGTTTCACGGGTCTAGGTTTCGCTGGTAAGTTTCACGGGTCAAGGTTTCACGGGTAAGTTTCACGGGTAAGTTTCACGGGTATGTTTCACGGGTGACGTTTCACGGGTCTAGGTTTCACTAGTAAGTTTCACGGGTCAAGGTTTCACGGGTAAGTTTCACGGGTAAGTTTCACGGGTATGTTTCATGGGTGATGTTTCACGGGTCTAGGTTTTACTGGTAAGTTTCACGGGTATGTTTCACGGGTAAGTTTTACGGGTATGTTTTACAGGTGACGTTTCACGGGTGTAGGTTTCACTGGTAAGTTTCACGGGTCAAGGTTTCACGGGTCAAGGTTTCACGGGTAAGTTTCACGGGTAAGTTTCACGGGTATGTTTTACAGGTGACGTTTCACGGGTCTAGGTTTCACTGGTAAGTTTCACGGGTCAAGGTTTCACGGGTAAGATTCACGGGTAAGTTTCACGGGTATGTTTCATGAGTGATGTTTCACGGGTCTAGGTTTCACTGGTAAGTTTCACGGGTCAAGGTTTTACGGGTAAGTTTCACGGGTAAGTTTCACGGGTATGTTTCACGGGTGACGTTTCACGGGTCTAGGTTTCACTGGTAAGTTTCACGGGTCAAGGTTTCACGGGTAAGTTTCACGGGTAAGTTTCACGGGAATGTTTCACGGGTGACGTTTCACGGTTCTAGGTTTCACTAGTAAGTTTCACTTGTCAAGGTTACACGGGTAAGTTTCACGGGTAAGTTTCACGGGTATGTTTCACGGGTGACGTTTCACTGGTCTAGGTTTCACTGGTAAGTTTCACGGGTCAAGGTTTCACGGGTCAAGGTTTCACGGGTAAGTTTCACGGGTAAGTTTCACGGGTATGTTTCACGGGTGACGTTTCACGGGTCTAGGTTTCACTGGTAAGTTTCACGGGTCAAGGTTTCACGGGTAAGTTTCACGGGTAAGTTTCACGGGTATGTTTCACGGGTGACGTTTCACGGGTCTAGGTTTCACTGGTAAGTTTCACGGGTCAAGGTTTTACGGGTAAGTTTCACGGGTAAATTTCACGGGTATGTTTCACGGGTGACGTTTCACGGGTCTAGGTTTCACGGGTAAGTTTCACGGGTCAAGGTTTCACGGGTAAGTTTCACGGGTAAGTTTCACGGGTATGTTTCACAAGTGACGTTTCACGGGTCTAGGTTTCACTGGAAAGTTTCACGGGTCAAGGTTTCACGGGTAAGTTTCACGGGTAAGTTTTACGGGTATGTTTTACAGGCGACGTTTCACGGGTCTAGGTTTCACTGGTAAGTTTCACGGGTCTAGGTTTCACGGGTAAGTTTCACGGGTAAGTTTCACGGGTATGTTTCACGGGTGACGTTTCACGGGTCTAGGTTTCACTGGTAAGTTTCACGGGTCAAGGTTTCACGGGTAAGTTTTACGGGTAAATTTCACGGGTATGTTTCACGGGTGACGTTTCACGGGTCTAGGTTTCACTGGTAAGTTTCACAGTTCAAGGTTTTACGGGTAAGTTTCACGGGTAAGTTTCACGGGTATGTTTCACGGGTGACGTTTCACGGGTCTAGGTTTCACTGGTAAGTTTCACGGGTCAAGGTTTCACGGGTAAGTTTCACGGGTAAGTTTTACGGGTAAGTTTCACGGGTGACGTTTCACGGGTGCGTTTCACGGGTCTAGGTTTCACTGGTAAGTTTCACGGGTCAACGTTTCACGGGTAAGTTTCACCGGTAAGTTTCACGGGTATGTTTCACAAGTGACGTTTCACGGGTCTAGGTTTCACTGGAAAGTTTCACGGGTCAAGGTTTCACGGGTAAGTTTCACGGGTAAGTTTTACGGGTATGTTTTACAGGCGACGTTTCACGGGTCTAGGTTTCACTGGTAAGTTTCACGGGTCTAGGTTTCACGGGTAAGTTTCACGGGTAAGTTTCACGGGTATGTTTCATGGGTGATGTTTCACGGGTCTAGGTTTCACTGGTAAGTTTCACGGGTCAAGGTTTCACGGGTAAGTTTCACGGGTAAGTTTCACGGGTAAGTTTTACGGGTATGTTTTACAGGTGACGTTTCACGGGTCTAGGTTTCACTGGTAAGTTTCACGGGTCAAGGTTTCACGGGTAAGTTTCACGGGTAAGTTTCACGGGTATGTTTCATGGGTGATGTTTCACGGGTCTAGGTTTTACTGGTAAGTTTCACGGGTCAAGGTTTCACGGGTAAGTTTCACGGGTAAGTTTCACGGGTGACGTTTCACGGGTCTAGGTTTCACTGGTAAGTTTCACGGGTATGTTTCACGGGTGACGTTTCACGGGTAAGTTTTACGGGTATGTTTTACAGGTGACGTTTCACGGGTAAGTTTCACGGGTAAGTTTCACGGGTATGTTTCACGGGTGAAGTTTCACGGGTCTTGGTTTCACTGGTAAGTTTCACGGGTCAAGGTTTCACGGGTAAGTTTCACGGGTAAGTTTTACGGGTATGTTTTACAGGTGACGTTTCACGGGTAAGTTTCACGGGTAAGTTTCACGGGTAAGTTTCACGGGTATGTTTAACGGGTGAAGTTTCACGGGTCTAGGTTTCACTGGTAAGTTTCACGGGTCAAGGTTTCACGGGTAAGTTTCACGGGTAAGTTTTACGGGTAAGTTTCACGGGTGACGTTTCACGGGTCTAGGTTTCACTGGAAAGTTTCACGGGTCAAGGATTCACGGGTAAGTTTCACGGGTAAGTTTTACGGGTATGTTTTACAGGTGACGTTTCACGGGTTTAGGTTTCACTGGTAAGTTTCACGGGTCAAGGTTTCACGGGTAAGATTCACGGGTAAGTTTCACGGGTATGTTTCATGGGTGATGTTTCACGGGTCTAGGTTTCACTGGTAAGTTTCACGGGTCAAGGTTTTACGGGTAAGTTTCACGGGTAAGTTTCACGGGTATGTTTCACGGGTCAAGGTTTCACGGGTCAAGGTTTCACGGGTAAGTTTCACGGGTAAGTTTCACGGGTATGTTTTACAGGTGACGTTTCACGGGTCTAGGTTTCACTGGTAAGTTTCACGGGTCAAGGTTTCACGGGTAAGATTCACGGGTAAGTTTCACGGGTATGTTTCATGAGTGATGTTTCACGGGTCTAGGTTTCACTGGTAAGTTTCACGGGTCAAGGTTTTACGGGTAAGTTTCACGGGTATGTTTCACGGGTGACGTTTCACGGGTCTAGGTTTCACTGGTAAGTTTCACGGGTCAAGGTTTCACGGGTAAGTTTCACGGGTAAGTTTCACGGGTATGTTTCACGGGTGACGTTTCACGGGTCTAGGTTTCACTAGTAAGTTTCACTTGTCAAGGTTTCACGGGTAAGTTTCACGGGTAAGTTTCACGGGTATGTTTCACGGGTGACGTTTCACGGGTCTAGGTTTCACTGGTAAGTTTCACGGGTCAAGGTTTCACGGGTAAGTTTCACGGGTAAGTTTCACGGGTATGTTTCACGGGTGACGTTTCACTGGTCTAGGTTTCACTGGTAAGTTTCACGGGTCAAGGTTTCACGGGTAAGTTTCACGGGTAAGTTTCACGGGTATGTTTCACGGGTGACGTTTCACGGGTCTAGGTTTCACTGGTAAGTTTCACGGGTCAAGGTTTTACGGGTAAGTTTCACGGGTAAATTTCACGGGTATGTTTCACGGGTGACGTTTCACGGGTCTAGGTTTCACGGGTAAGTTTCACGGGTTAAGGTTTCACGGGTAAGTTTCACGGGTAAGTTTCACGGGTATGTTTCACAAGTGACGTTTCACGGGTCTAGGTTTCACTGGTAAGTTTCACGGGTCTAGGTTTCACGGGTAAGTTTCACGGGTAAGTTTCACGGGTATGTTTCACGGGTGACGTTTCACGGGTCTAGGTTTCACTGGTAAGTTTCACGGGTCAAGGTTTCACGGGTAAGTTTCACGGGTAAGTTTCACGGGTATGTTTTACAGGTGACGTTTCACGGGTCTAGGTTTCACTGGTAAGTTTCACGGGTCAAGGTTTCACGGGTAAGATTCACGGGTAAGTTTCACGGGTATGTTTCATGAGTGATGTTTCACGGGTCTAGGTTTCACTGGTAAGTTTCACGGGTCAAGGTTTTACGGGTAAGTTTCACGGGTATGTTTCACGGGTGACGTTTCACGGGTCTAGGTTTCACTGGTAAGTTTCACGGGTCAAGGTTTCACGGGTAAGTTTCACGGGTAAGTTTCACGGGTATGTTTCACGGATGACGTTTCACGGGTCTTGGTTTCACTGGTAAGTTTCACGGGTCAAGGTTTCACGGGTAAGTTTCACGGGTAAGTTTTACGGGTATGTTTTACAGGTGACGTTTCACGGGTAAGTTTCACGGGTAAGTTTCACGGGTATGTTTTACGGGTGAAGTTTCACGGGTCTTGGTTTCACTGGTAAGTTTCACGGGTCAAGGTTTCACGGGTAAGTTTCACGGGTAAGTTTTACGGGTATGTTTTACAGGTGACGTTTCACGGGTAAGTTTCACGGGTAAGTTTCACGGGTAAGTTTCACGGGTATGTTTAACGGGTGAAGTTTCACGGGTCTAGGTTTCACTGGTAAGTTTCACGGGTCAAGGTTTCACGGGTAAGTTTCACGGGTAAGTTTTACGGGTAAGTTTCACGGGTGACGTTTCACGGGTCTAGGTTTCACTGGAAAGTTTCACGGGTCAAGGATTCACGGGTAAGTTTCACGGGTAAGTTTTACGGGTATGTTTTACAGGTGACGTTTCACGGGTTTAGGTTTCACTGGTAAGTTTCACGGGTCAAGGTTTCACGGGTAAGATTCACGGGTAAGTTTCACGGGTATGTTTCATGGGTGATGTTTCACGGGTCTAGGTTTCACTGGTAAGTTTCACGGGTCAAGGTTTTACGGGTAAGTTTCACGGGTAAGTTTCACGGGTATGTTTCACGGGTCAAGGTTTCACGGGTCAAGGTTTCACGGGTAAGTTTCACGGGTAAGTTTCACGGGTATGTTTTACAGGTGACGTTTCACGGGTCTAGGTTTCACTGGTAAGTTTCACGGGTCAAGGTTTCACGGGTAAGATTCACGGGTAAGTTTCACGGGTATGTTTCATGAGTGATGTTTCACGGGTCTAGGTTTCACTGGTAAGTTTCACGGGTCAAGGTTTTACGGGTAAGTTTCACGGGTATGTTTCACGGGTGACGTTTCACGGGTCTAGGTTTCACTGGTAAGTTTCACGGGTCAAGGTTTCACGGGTAAGTTTCACGGGTAAGTTTCACGGGTATGTTTCACGGGTGACGTTTCACGGGTCTAGGTTTCACTAGTAAGTTTCACTTGTCAAGGTTTAACGGGTAAGTTTCACGGGTAAGTTTCACGGGTATGTTTCACGGGTGACGTTTCACGGGTCTAGGTTTCACTGGTAAGTTTCACGGGTCAAGGTTTCACGGGTAAGTTTCACGGGTAAGTTTCACGGGTATGTTTCACGGGTGACGTTTCACTGGTCTAGGTTTCACTGGTAAGTTTCACGGGTCAAGGTTTCACGGGTAAGTTTCACGGGTAAGTTTCACGGGTATGTTTCACGGGTGACGTTTCACGGGTCTAGGTTTCACTGGTAAGTTTCACGGGTCAAGGTTTTACGGGTAAGTTTCACGGGTAAATTTCACGGGTATGTTTCACGGGTGACGTTTCACGGGTCTAGGTTTCACGGGTAAGTTTCACGGGTTAAGGTTTCACGGGTAAGTTTCACGGGTAAGTTTCACGGGTATGTTTCACAAGTGACGTTTCACGGGTCTAGGTTTCACTGGTAAGTTTCACGGGTCTAGGTTTCACGGGTAAGTTTCACGGGTAAGTTTCACGGGTATGTTTCACGGGTGACGTTTCACGGGTCTAGGTTTCACTGGTAAGTTTCACGGGTCAAGGTTTCACGGGTAAGTTTCACGGGTAAATTTCACGGGTATGTTTCACGGGTGACGTTTCACGGGTCTAGGTTTCACTGGTAAGTTTCACAGTTCAAGGTTTTACGGGTAAGTTTCACGGGTAAGTTTCACGGGTATGTTTCACGGGTGACGTTTCACGGGTCTAGGTTTCACTGGTAAGTTTCACGGGTCAAGGTTTCACGGGTAAGTTTCACGGGTAAGTTTTACGGGTAAGTTTCACGGGTGACGTTTCACGGGTGCGTTTCACGGGTCTAGGTTTCACTGGTAAGTTTCACGGGTCAAGGTTTCACGGGTAAGTTTCACCGGTAAGTTTCACGGGTATGTTTCACAAGTGACGTTTCACGGGTCTAGGTTTCACTGGAAAGTTTCACGGGTCAAGGTTTCACGGGTAAGTTTCACGGGTAAGTTTTACGGGTATGTTTTACAGGCGACGTTTCACGGGTCTAGGTTTCACTGGTAAGTTTCACGGGTCTAGGTTTCACGGGTAAGTTTCACGGGTAAGTTTCACGGGTATGTTTCATGGGTGATGTTTCACGGGTCTAGGTTTCACTGGTAAGTTTCACGGGTCAAGGTTTCACGGGTAAGTTTCACGGGTAAGTTTTACGGGTATGTTTTACAGGTGACGTTTCACGGGTCTAGGTTTCACTGGTAAGTTTCACGGGTCAAGGTTTCACGGGTAAGTTTCACGGGTAAGTTTCACGGGTATGTTTCATGGGTGATGTTTCACGGGTCTAGGTTTTACTGGTAAGTTTCACGGGTCAAGGTTTCACGGGTAAGTTTCACGGGTAAGTTTCACGGGTGACGTTTCACGGGTCTAGGTTTCACTGGTAAGTTTCACGGGTATGTTTCACGGGTGACGTTTCACGGGTCTAGGTTTCACTGGTAAGTTTCACGGGTCAAGGTTTCACGGGTAAGTTTCACGGGTAAGTTTCACGGGTATGTTTCACGGATGACGTTTCACGGGTCTTGGTTTCACTGGTAAGTTTCACGGGTCAAGGTTTCACGGGTAAGTTTCACGGGTAAGTTTCACGGGTATGTTTCACGGGTGACGTTTCACGGGTCTAGGTTTCACTGGTAAGTTTCACGGGTCAAGGTTTCACGGGTAAGTTTTAAGGGTAAGTTTCAAGGGTAAGTTTTACGCGTAAGTTTCACGGGTGACGTTTCACGGGTCTAGGTTTCACTGGTAAGTTTCACGGGTCAAGGTTTCACGGGTAAGTTTAACGGGTAAGTTTTACGGGTAAGTTTCACGGGTGACGTTTCACGGGTCTAGGTTTCACTGGTAAGTTTCACGGGTCTAGGTTTTACTGGTAAGTTTCACGGGTCAAGGTTTCACGGGTAAGTTTCACGGGTAAGTTTCACGGGTATGTTTCACGGGTGACGTTTCACGGGTCTAGGTTTCACTGGAAAGTTTCACGGATCAAGGTTTCACGGGTAAGTTTCACGGGTAAGTTTCACGGGTAAGTTTTACGGGTATGTTTTACAGGTGACGTTTCACGGGTCTAGGTTTCACTGGTAAGTTTCACGGGTCAAGGTTTCACGGGTAAGTTTCACGGGTAAGTTTCACGGGTATGTTTCATGGGTGATGTTTCACGGGTCTAGGTTTTACTGGTAAGTTTCACGGGTCAAGGTTTCACGGGTAAGTTTCACGGGTGACGTTTCACGGGTCTAGGTTTCACTGGTAAGTTTCACGGGTATGTTTCACGGGTGACGTTTCACGGGTCTAGGTTTCACTGGTAAGTTTCACGGGTCAAGGTTTCACGGGTAAGTTTCACGGGTAAGTTTCACGGGTATGTTTCACGGATGACGTTTCACGGGTCTTGGTTTCACTGGTAAGTTTCACGGGTCAAGGTTTCACGGGTAAGTTTCACGGGTAAGTTTTACGGGTATGTTTTACAGGTGACGTTTCACGGGTAAGTTTCACGGGTCAGTTTCACGGGTATGTTTCACGGGTGACGTTTCACGGGTCTAGGTTTCACTGGTAAGTTTCACGGGTAAGTTTCACGGGTAAGTTTTACGGGTAAGTTTCACGGGTGACGTTTCACGGGTCTAGGTTTCACTGGAAAGTTTCACGGGTCAAGGATTCACGGGTAAGTTTCACGGGTAAGTTTTACGGGTATGTTTTACAGGTGACGTTTCACGGGTCTAGGTTTCACTGGTAAGTTTCACGGGTCAAGGTTTCACGGGTAAGATTCACGGGTAAGTTTCACGGGTATGTTTCATGGGTGATGTTTCACGGGTCTAGGTTTCACTGGTAAGTTTCACGGGTCAAGGTTTTACGGGTAAGTTTCACGGGTAAGTTTCACGGGTATGTTTCACGGGTGACGTTTCACGGGTCTAGGTTTCGCTGGTAAGTTTCACGGGTCAAGGTTTCACGGGTAAGTTTCACGGGTAAGTTTCACGGGTATGTTTCACGGGTGACGTTTCACGGGTCTAGGTTTCACTAGTAAGTTTCACGGGTCAAGGTTTCACGGGTAAGTTTCACGGGTAAGTTTCACGGGTATGTTTCATGGGTGATGTTTCACGGGTCTAGGTTTTACTGGTAAGTTTCACGGGTATGTTTCACGGGTAAGTTTTACGGGTATGTTTTACAGGTGACGTTTCACGGGTGTAGGTTTCACTGGTAAGTTTCACGGGTCAAGGTTTCACGGGTCAAGGTTTCACGGGTAAGTTTCACGGGTAAGTTTCACGGGTATGTTTTACAGGTGACGTTTCACGGGTCTAGGTTTCACTGGTAAGTTTCACGGGTCAAGGTTTCACGGGTAAGATTCACGGGTAAGTTTCACGGGTATGTTTCATGAGTGATGTTTCACGGGTCTAGGTTTCACTGGTAAGTTTCACGGGTCAAGGTTTTACGGGTAAGTTTCACGGGTAAGTTTCACGGGTATGTTTCACGGGTGACGTTTCACGGGTCTAGGTTTCACTGGTAAGTTTCACGGGTCAAGGTTTCACGGGTAAGTTTCACGGGTAAGTTTCACGGGAATGTTTCACGGGTGACGTTTCACGGTTCTAGGTTTCACTAGTAAGTTTCACTTGTCAAGGTTACACGGGTAAGTTTCACGGGTAAGTTTCACGGGTATGTTTCACGGGTGACGTTTCACTGGTCTAGGTTTCACTGGTAAGTTTCACGGGTCAAGGTTTCACGGGTCAAGGTTTCACGGGTAAGTTTCACGGGTAAGTTTCACGGGTATGTTTCACGGGTGACGTTTCACGGGTCTAGGTTTCACTGGTAAGTTTCACGGGTCAAGGTTTCACGGGTAAGTTTCACGGGTAAGTTTCACGGGTATGTTTCACGGGTGACGTTTCACGGGTCTAGGTTTCACTGGTAAGTTTCACGGGTCAAGGTTTTACGGGTAAGTTTCACGGGTAAATTTCACGGGTATGTTTCACGGGTGACGTTTCACGGGTCTAGGTTTCACGGGTAAGTTTCACGGGTCAAGGTTTCACGGGTAAGTTTCACGGGTAAGTTTCACGGGTATGTTTCACAAGTGACGTTTCACGGGTCTAGGTTTCACTGGAAAGTTTCACGGGTCAAGGTTTCACGGGTAAGTTTCACGGGTAAGTTTTACGGGTATGTTTTACAGGCGACGTTTCACGGGTCTAGGTTTCACTGGTAAGTTTCACGGGTCTAGGTTTCACGGGTAAGTTTCACGGGTAAGTTTCACGGGTATGTTTCACGGGTGACGTTTCACGGGTCTAGGTTTCACTGGTAAGTTTCACGGGTCAAGGTTTCACGGGTAAGTTTTACGGGTAAATTTCACGGGTATGTTTCACGGGTGACGTTTCACGGGTCTAGGTTTCACTGGTAAGTTTCACAGTTCAAGGTTTTACGGGTAAGTTTCACGGGTAAGTTTCACGGGTATGTTTCACGGGTGACGTTTCACGGGTCTAGGTTTCACTGGTAAGTTTCACGGGTCAAGGTTTCACGGGTAAGTTTCACGGGTAAGTTTTACGGGTAAGTTTCACGGGTGACGTTTCACGGGTGCGTTTCACGGGTCTAGGTTTCACTGGTAAGTTTCACGGGTCAACGTTTCACGGGTAAGTTTCACCGGTAAGTTTCACGGGTATGTTTCACAAGTGACGTTTCACGGGTCTAGGTTTCACTGGAAAGTTTCACGGGTCAAGGTTTCACGGGTAAGTTTCACGGGTAAGTTTTACGGGTATGTTTTACAGGCGACGTTTCACGGGTCTAGGTTTCACTGGTAAGTTTCACGGGTCTAGGTTTCACGGGTAAGTTTCACGGGTAAGTTTCACGGGTATGTTTCATGGGTGATGTTTCACGGGTCTAGGTTTCACTGGTAAGTTTCACGGGTCAAGGTTTCACGGGTAAGTTTCACGGGTAAGTTTCACGGGTAAGTTTTACGGGTATGTTTTACAGGTGACGTTTCACGGGTCTAGGTTTCACTGGTAAGTTTCACGGGTCAAGGTTTCACGGGTAAGTTTCACGGGTAAGTTTCACGGGTATGTTTCATGGGTGATGTTTCACGGGTCTAGGTTTTACTGGTAAGTTTCACGGGTCAAGGTTTCACGGGTAAGTTTCACGGGTAAGTTTCACGGGTGACGTTTCACGGGTCTAGGTTTCACTGGTAAGTTTCACGGGTATGTTTCACGGGTGACGTTTCACGGGTAAGTTTTACGGGTATGTTTTACAGGTGACGTTTCACGGGTAAGTTTCACGGGTAAGTTTCACGGGTATGTTTCACGGGTGAAGTTTCACGGGTCTTGGTTTCACTGGTAAGTTTCACGGGTCAAGGTTTCACGGGTAAGTTTCACGGGTAAGTTTTACGGGTATGTTTTACAGGTGACGTTTCACGGGTAAGTTTCACGGGTAAGTTTCACGGGTAAGTTTCACGGGTATGTTTAACGGGTGAAGTTTCACGGGTCTAGGTTTCACTGGTAAGTTTCACGGGTCAAGGTTTCACGGGTAAGTTTCACGGGTAAGTTTTACGGGTAAGTTTCACGGGTGACGTTTCACGGGTCTAGGTTTCACTGGAAAGTTTCACGGGTCAAGGATTCACGGGTAAGTTTCACGGGTAAGTTTTACGGGTATGTTTTACAGGTGACGTTTCACGGGTTTAGGTTTCACTGGTAAGTTTCACGGGTCAAGGTTTCACGGGTAAGATTCACGGGTAAGTTTCACGGGTATGTTTCATGGGTGATGTTTCACGGGTCTAGGTTTCACTGGTAAGTTTCACGGGTCAAGGTTTTACGGGTAAGTTTCACGGGTAAGTTTCACGGGTATGTTTCACGGGTCAAGGTTTCACGGGTCAAGGTTTCACGGGTAAGTTTCACGGGTAAGTTTCACGGGTATGTTTTACAGGTGACGTTTCACGGGTCTAGGTTTCACTGGTAAGTTTCACGGGTCAAGGTTTCACGGGTAAGATTCACGGGTAAGTTTCACGGGTATGTTTCATGAGTGATGTTTCACGGGTCTAGGTTTCACTGGTAAGTTTCACGGGTCAAGGTTTTACGGGTAAGTTTCACGGGTATGTTTCACGGGTGACGTTTCACGGGTCTAGGTTTCACTGGTAAGTTTCACGGGTCAAGGTTTCACGGGTAAGTTTCACGGGTAAGTTTCACGGGTATGTTTCACGGGTGACGTTTCACGGGTCTAGGTTTCACTAGTAAGTTTCACTTGTCAAGGTTTCACGGGTAAGTTTCACGGGTAAGTTTCACGGGTATGTTTCACGGGTGACGTTTCACGGGTCTAGGTTTCACTGGTAAGTTTCACGGGTCAAGGTTTCACGGGTAAGTTTCACGGGTAAGTTTCACGGGTATGTTTCACGGGTGACGTTTCACTGGTCTAGGTTTCACTGGTAAGTTTCACGGGTCAAGGTTTCACGGGTAAGTTTCACGGGTAAGTTTCACGGGTATGTTTCACGGGTGACGTTTCACGGGTCTAGGTTTCACTGGTAAGTTTCACGGGTCAAGGTTTTACGGGTAAGTTTCACGGGTAAATTTCACGGGTATGTTTCACGGGTGACGTTTCACGGGTCTAGGTTTCACGGGTAAGTTTCACGGGTTAAGGTTTCACGGGTAAGTTTCACGGGTAAGTTTCACGGGTATGTTTCACAAGTGACGTTTCACGGGTCTAGGTTTCACTGGTAAGTTTCACGGGTCTAGGTTTCACGGGTAAGTTTCACGGGTAAGTTTCACGGGTATGTTTCACGGGTGACGTTTCACGGGTCTAGGTTTCACTGGTAAGTTTCACGGGTCAAGGTTTCACGGGTAAGTTTCACGGGTAAGTTTCACGGGTATGTTTTACAGGTGACGTTTCACGGGTCTAGGTTTCACTGGTAAGTTTCACGGGTCAAGGTTTCACGGGTAAGATTCACGGGTAAGTTTCACGGGTATGTTTCATGAGTGATGTTTCACGGGTCTAGGTTTCACTGGTAAGTTTCACGGGTCAAGGTTTTACGGGTAAGTTTCACGGGTATGTTTCACGGGTGACGTTTCACGGGTCTAGGTTTCACTGGTAAGTTTCACGGGTCAAGGTTTCACGGGTAAGTTTCACGGGTAAGTTTCACGGGTATGTTTCACGGATGACGTTTCACGGGTCTTGGTTTCACTGGTAAGTTTCACGGGTCAAGGTTTCACGGGTAAGTTTCACGGGTAAGTTTTACGGGTATGTTTTACAGGTGACGTTTCACGGGTAAGTTTCACGGGTAAGTTTCACGGGTATGTTTTACGGGTGAAGTTTCACGGGTCTTGGTTTCACTGGTAAGTTTCACGGGTCAAGGTTTCACGGGTAAGTTTCACGGGTAAGTTTTACGGGTATGTTTTACAGGTGACGTTTCACGGGTAAGTTTCACGGGTAAGTTTCACGGGTAAGTTTCACGGGTATGTTTAACGGGTGAAGTTTCACGGGTCTAGGTTTCACTGGTAAGTTTCACGGGTCAAGGTTTCACGGGTAAGTTTCACGGGTAAGTTTTACGGGTAAGTTTCACGGGTGACGTTTCACGGGTCTAGGTTTCACTGGAAAGTTTCACGGGTCAAGGATTCACGGGTAAGTTTCACGGGTAAGTTTTACGGGTATGTTTTACAGGTGACGTTTCACGGGTTTAGGTTTCACTGGTAAGTTTCACGGGTCAAGGTTTCACGGGTAAGATTCACGGGTAAGTTTCACGGGTATGTTTCATGGGTGATGTTTCACGGGTCTAGGTTTCACTGGTAAGTTTCACGGGTCAAGGTTTTACGGGTAAGTTTCACGGGTAAGTTTCACGGGTATGTTTCACGGGTCAAGGTTTCACGGGTCAAGGTTTCACGGGTAAGTTTCACGGGTAAGTTTCACGGGTATGTTTTACAGGTGACGTTTCACGGGTCTAGGTTTCACTGGTAAGTTTCACGGGTCAAGGTTTCACGGGTAAGATTCACGGGTAAGTTTCACGGGTATGTTTCATGAGTGATGTTTCACGGGTCTAGGTTTCACTGGTAAGTTTCACGGGTCAAGGTTTTACGGGTAAGTTTCACGGGTATGTTTCACGGGTGACGTTTCACGGGTCTAGGTTTCACTGGTAAGTTTCACGGGTCAAGGTTTCACGGGTAAGTTTCACGGGTAAGTTTCACGGGTATGTTTCACGGGTGACGTTTCACGGGTCTAGGTTTCACTAGTAAGTTTCACTTGTCAAGGTTTAACGGGTAAGTTTCACGGGTAAGTTTCACGGGTATGTTTCACGGGTGACGTTTCACGGGTCTAGGTTTCACTGGTAAGTTTCACGGGTCAAGGTTTCACGGGTAAGTTTCACGGGTAAGTTTCACGGGTATGTTTCACGGGTGACGTTTCACTGGTCTAGGTTTCACTGGTAAGTTTCACGGGTCAAGGTTTCACGGGTAAGTTTCACGGGTAAGTTTCACGGGTATGTTTCACGGGTGACGTTTCACGGGTCTAGGTTTCACTGGTAAGTTTCACGGGTCAAGGTTTTACGGGTAAGTTTCACGGGTAAATTTCACGGGTATGTTTCACGGGTGACGTTTCACGGGTCTAGGTTTCACGGGTAAGTTTCACGGGTTAAGGTTTCACGGGTAAGTTTCACGGGTAAGTTTCACGGGTATGTTTCACAAGTGACGTTTCACGGGTCTAGGTTTCACTGGTAAGTTTCACGGGTCTAGGTTTCACGGGTAAGTTTCACGGGTAAGTTTCACGGGTATGTTTCACGGGTGACGTTTCACGGGTCTAGGTTTCACTGGTAAGTTTCACGGGTCAAGGTTTCACGGGTAAGTTTCACGGGTAAATTTCACGGGTATGTTTCACGGGTGACGTTTCACGGGTCTAGGTTTCACTGGTAAGTTTCACAGTTCAAGGTTTTACGGGTAAGTTTCACGGGTAAGTTTCACGGGTATGTTTCACGGGTGACGTTTCACGGGTCTAGGTTTCACTGGTAAGTTTCACGGGTCAAGGTTTCACGGGTAAGTTTCACGGGTAAGTTTTACGGGTAAGTTTCACGGGTGACGTTTCACGGGTGCGTTTCACGGGTCTAGGTTTCACTGGTAAGTTTCACGGGTCAAGGTTTCACGGGTAAGTTTCACCGGTAAGTTTCACGGGTATGTTTCACAAGTGACGTTTCACGGGTCTAGGTTTCACTGGAAAGTTTCACGGGTCAAGGTTTCACGGGTAAGTTTCACGGGTAAGTTTTACGGGTATGTTTTACAGGCGACGTTTCACGGGTCTAGGTTTCACTGGTAAGTTTCACGGGTCTAGGTTTCACGGGTAAGTTTCACGGGTAAGTTTCACGGGTATGTTTCATGGGTGATGTTTCACGGGTCTAGGTTTCACTGGTAAGTTTCACGGGTCAAGGTTTCACGGGTAAGTTTCACGGGTAAGTTTTACGGGTATGTTTTACAGGTGACGTTTCACGGGTCTAGGTTTCACTGGTAAGTTTCACGGGTCAAGGTTTCACGGGTAAGTTTCACGGGTAAGTTTCACGGGTATGTTTCATGGGTGATGTTTCACGGGTCTAGGTTTTACTGGTAAGTTTCACGGGTCAAGGTTTCACGGGTAAGTTTCACGGGTAAGTTTCACGGGTGACGTTTCACGGGTCTAGGTTTCACTGGTAAGTTTCACGGGTATGTTTCACGGGTGACGTTTCACGGGTCTAGGTTTCACTGGTAAGTTTCACGGGTCAAGGTTTCACGGGTAAGTTTCACGGGTAAGTTTCACGGGTATGTTTCACGGATGACGTTTCACGGGTCTTGGTTTCACTGGTAAGTTTCACGGGTCAAGGTTTCACGGGTAAGTTTCACGGGTAAGTTTTACGGGTATGTTTTACAGGTGACGTTTCACGGGTAAGTTTCACGGGTAAGTTTCACGAGTATGTTTCACGGGTGAAGTTTCACGGGTCTTGGTTTCACTGGTAAGTTTCACGGGTCAAGGTTTCACGGGTAAGTTTCACGGGTAAGTTTTACGGGTATGTTTTACAGGTGACGTTTCACGGGTAAGTTTCACGGGTAAGTTTCACGGGTATGTTTCACGGGTGAAGTTTCACGGGTCTAGGTTTCACTGGTAAGTTTCACGGGTCAAGGTTTCACGGGTAAGTTTCACGGGTAAGTTTTACGGGTAAGTTTCACGGGTGACGTTTCACGGGTCTAGGTTTCACTGGAAAGTTTCACGGGTCAAGGATTCACGGGTAAGTTTCACGGGTAAGTTTTACGGGTATGTTTTACAGGTGACGTTTCACGGGTCTAGGTTTCACTGGTAAGTTTCACGGGTCAAGGTTTCACGGGTAAGATTCACGGGTAAGTTTCACGGGTATGTTTCATGGGTGATGTTTCACGGGTCTAGGTTTCACTGGTAAGTTTCACGGGTCAAGGTTTTACGGGTAAGTTTCACGGGTAAGTTTCACGGGTATGTTTCACGGGTGACGTTTCACGGGTCTAGGTTTCACTGGTAAGTTTCACGGGTCAAGGTTTCACGGGTAAGTTTCACGGGTAAGTTTCACGGGTATGTTTCACGGGTGACGTTTCACGGGTCTAGGTTTCACTAGTAAGTTTCACGGGTCAAGGTTTCACGGGTAAGTTTCACGGGTAAGTTTCACGGGTATGTTTCATGGGTGATGTTTCACGGGTCTAGGTTTTACTGGTAAGTTTCACGGGTCAAGGTTTCACGGGTAAGTTTCAAGGGTAAGTTTCACGAGTGACGTTTCACGGGTCTAGGTTTCACTGGTAAGTTTTACGGGTATGTTTCACGGGTAAGTTTTACGGGTATGTTTTACAGGTGACGTTTCACGGGTCTAGGTTTCACTGGTAAGTTTCACGGGTCAAGGTTTCACGGGTCAAGGTTTCACGGGTCAAGGTTTCACGGGTAAGTTTCACGGGTAAGTTTCACGGGTATGTTTTACAGGTGACGTTTCACGGGTCTAGGTTTCACTGGTAAGTTTCACGGGTCAAGGTTTCACGGGTAAGATTCACGGGTAAGTTTCACGGGTATGTTTCATGGGTGATGTTTCACGGGTCTAGGTTTCACTGGTAAGTTTCACGGGTCAAGGTTTTACGGGTAAGTTTCACGGGTAAGTTTCACGGGTATGTTTCACGGGTGACGTTTCACGGGTCTAGGTTTCACTGGTAAGTTTCACGGGTCAAGGTTTCACGGGTAAGTTTCACGGGTAAGTTTCACGGGTATGTTTCACGGGTGACGTTTCACGGGTCTAGGTTTCACTAGTAAGTTTCACGGGTCAAGGTTTCACGGGTAAGTTTCACGGGTAAGTTTCACGGGTAAGTTTCACGGGTATGTTTCACGGGTGACGTTTCACGGGTCTTGGTTTCACTGGTAAGTTTCACGTTTCAAGGTTTCACGGGTAAGTTTCACGGGTAAGTTTTACGGGTATGTTTTACAGGTGACGTTTCACGGGTAAGTTTCACGGGTAAGTTTCACGGGTATGTTTAACGGGTGAAGTTTCACGGGTCTAGGTTTCACTGGTAAGTTTCACGGGTCAAGGTTTCACGGGTAAGTTTCACGGGTAAGTTTTACGGGTAAGTTTCACGGGTGACGTTTCACGGGTCTAGGTTTCACTGGAAAGTTTCACGGGTCAAGGATTCACGGGTAAGTTTCACGGGTAAGTTTTACGGGTATGTTTTACAGGTGACGTTTCACGGGTCTAGGTTTCACTGGTAAGTTTCACGGGTCAAGGTTTCACGGGTAAGTTTCACGGGTAAGTTTTACGGGTAAGTTTCACGGGTGACGTTTCACGGGTCTAGGTTTCACTGGAAAGTTTCACGGGTCAAGGTTTCACGGGTAAGATTCACGGGTAAGTTTCACGGGTATGTTTCATGGGTGATGTTTCACGGGTCTAGGTTTCACTGGTAAGTTTCACGGGTCAAGGTTTTACGGGTAAGTTTCACGGGTAAGTTTCACGGGTATGTTTCACGGGTGACGTTTCACGGGTCTAGGTTTCACTGGTAAGTTTCACGGGTCAAGGTTTCACGGGTAAGTTTCACGGGTAAGTTTCACGGGTATGTTTCACGGGTGACGTTTCACGGGTCTAGGTTTCACTAGTAAGTTTCACGGGTCAAGGTTTCACGGGTAAGTTTCACGGGTAAGTTTCACGGGTATGTTTCATGGGTGATGTTTCACGGGTCTAGGTTTTACTGGTAAGTTTCACGGGTCAAGGTTTCACGGGTAAGTTTCACGGGTAAGTTTCACGGGTAACGTTTCACGGGTCTAGGTTTCACTGGTAAGTTTCACGGGTATGTTTCACGGGTAAGTTTTACGGGTATGTTTTACAGGTGACGTTTCACGGGTCTAGGTTTCACTGGTAAGTTTCACGGGTCAAGGTTTCACGGGTAAGTTTCACGGGTAAGTTTCACGGGTATGTTTTACAGGTGACGTTTCACGGCTCTAGGTTTCACTGGTAAGTTTCACGGGTCAAGGTTTCACGGGTAAGATTCACGGGTTAGTTTCACGGGTATGTTTCACGGGTGACGTTTCACGGGTCTAGGTTTCACTGGAAAGTTTCACGGGTCAAGGTTTCACGGGTAAGTTTCACGGGTAAGTTTCACGGGTATGTTTCACGGGTGACGTTTCACAGGTCTAGGTTTCACTGGTAAGTTTCACGGGTCAAGGTTTCACGGGTAAGTTTCACGGGTAAGTTTCACGGGTATGTTTCACGGGTGACGTTTCACGGGTCTAGGTTTCACTGGTAAGTTTCACGGGTCAAGGTTTCACGGGTGAGTTTCACGGGTAAGTTTCACGGGTATGTTTCACGGATGACGTTTCACGGGTCTTGGTTTCACTGGTAAGTTTCACGGGTCAAGGTTTCACGGGTAAGTTTCACGGGTAAGTTTTACGGGTATGTTTTACAGGTGACGTTTCACGGGTAAGTTTCACGGGTATGTTTCACGGGTGACGTTTCACGGGTCTAGGTTTCATTGATAAGTTTCACGGGTCAAGGTTTCACGGGTAAGTTTCACGGGTAAGTTTTACGGGTAAGTTTCACGGGTGACGTTTCACGGGTCTAGGTTTCACTGGAAAGTTTCACGGGTCAAGGATTCACGGGTAAGTTTCACGGGTAAGTTTTACGGGTATGTTTTACAGGTGACGTTTCACGGGTCTAGGTTTCACTTGTAAGTTTCACGGGTCAAGGTTTCACGGGTAAGTTTCACGGGTAAGTTTCACGGGTATGTTTCATGGGTGATGTTTCACGGGTCTAGGTTTCACTGGTAAGTTTCACGGGTCAAGGTTTTACGGGTAAGTTTCACGGGTAAGTTTTACGGGTAAGTTTCACGGGTGATGTTTCACGGGTCTAGGTTTTACTGGTAAGTTTCACGGGTCAAGGTTTCACGGGTAAGTTTCACGGGTAAGTTTCACGGGTGACGTTTCACGGGTCTAGGTTTCACTGGTAAGTTTCACGGGTATGTTTCACGGGTGACGTTTCACGGGTCTAGGTTTCACTGGTAAGTTTCACGGGTCAAGGTTTCACGGGTAAGTTTCACGGGTAAGTTTCACGGGTATGTTTCACGGGTAAGTTTCACGGGTGACGTTTCACGGGTCTAGGTTTCACTGGTAAGTTTCACGGGTATGTTTCACGGGTGACGTTTCACGGGTCTAGGTTTCACTGGTAAGGTTCACGGGTCAAGGTTTCACGGGTAAGTTTCACGGGTAAGTTTCACGGGTATGTTTCACGGATGACGTTTCACGGGTCTTGGTTTCACTGGTAAGTTTCACGGGTCAAGGTTTCACGGGTAAGTTTCACGGGTAAGTTTTACGGGTATGTTTTACAGGTGACGTTTCACGGGTAAGTTTCACGGGTAAGTTTCACGGGTATGTTTCACGGGTGACGTTTCACGGGTCTTGGTTTCACTGGTAAGTTTCACGGGTCAAGGTTTCACGGGTAAGTTTCACGGGTATGTTTCACGGGTGACGTTTCACGGGTCTAGGTTTCACTGGTAAGTTTCACGGGTCAAGGTTTCACGGGTAAGTTTCACGGGTAAGTTTTACGGGTAAGTTTCACGGGTCTAGGTTTCAATGGTAAGTTTCACGGGTCACGGTTTCACGGGTAAGTTTCACGGGTAAGTTTCACGGGTATGTTTCACGGGTGACGTTTCACGGGTCTAGGTTTCACTGGAAAGTTTCACGGATCAAGGTTTCACGGGTAAGTTTCACGGGTAAGTTTTACGGGTATGTTTTACAGGTGACGTTTTACGGGTCTAGGTTTCACTGGTAAGTTTCACGGGTCAAGGTTTCACGGGTAAGTTTCACGGGTAAGTTTCACGGGTATGTTTCATGGGTGATGTTTCACGGGTCTAGGTTTTACTGGTAAGTTTCACGGGTCAAGGTTTCACGGGTAAGTTTCACGGGTAAGTTTCACATGTGACGTTTCACGGGTCTAGGTTTCACTGGTAAGTTTCACGGGTATGTTTCACGGGTGACGTTTCACGGGTCTAGGTTTCACTGGTAAGTTTCACGGGTCAAGGTTTCACGGGTAAGTTTCACTGGTAAGTTTCACGGGTATGTTTCACGGATGACGTTTCACGGGTCTTGGTTTCACTGGTAAGTTTCACGGGTCAAGGTTTCACGGGTAAGTTTCACGGGTAAGTTTTACGGGTATGTTTTACAGGTGACGTTTCACGGGTAAGTTTCACGGGTAAGTTTCACGGGTATGTTTCACGGGTGACGTTTCACGGGTCTAGGTTTCACTGGTAAGTTTCACGGGTCAAGGTTTCACGGGTAAGTTTCACGGGTAAGTTTTACGGGTAAGTTTCACGGGTGACGTTTCACGGGTCTAGGTTTCACTGGAAAGTTTCACGGGTCAAGGATTCACGGGTAAGTTTCACGGGTAAGTTTTACGGGTATGTTTTACAGGTGACGTTTCACGGGTCTAGGTTTCACTGGTAAGTTTCACGGGTCAAGGTTTCACGGGTAAGATTCACGGGTAAGTTTCACGGGTATGTTTCATGGGTGATGTTTCACGGGTCTAGGTTTCACTGGTAAGTTTCACGGGTCAAGGTTTTACGGGTAAGTTTCACGGGTATGTTTCACGGGTGACGTTTCACGGGTCTAGGTTTCACTGGTAAGTTTCACGGGTCAAGGTATCACGGGTAAGATTCACGGGTAAGTTTCACGGGTATGTTTCACGGGTGACGTTTCACGGGTATAGGTTTCACTAGTAAGTTTCACGGGTCAAGGTTTCACGGGTAAGTTTCACGGGTAAGTTTCACGGGTATGTTTCACGGGTGACGTTTCACGGGTCTAGGTTTCACTGGTAAGTTTCACGGGTCAAGGTTTCACGGGTAAGTTTCACGGGTAAGTTTCACGGGTATGTTTCACGGGTGACGTTTCACGGGTCTAGGTTTCACTGGTAAGTTTCACGGGTCAAGGTTTCACGGGTAAGTTTTAAGGGTAAGTTTCAAGGGTAAGTTTTACGCGTAAGTTTCACGGGTGACGTTTCACGGGTCTAGGTTTCACTGGTAAGTTTCACGGGTCAAGGTTTCACGGGTAAGTTTAACGGGTAAGTTTTACGGGTAAGTTTCACGGGTGACGTTTCACGGGTCTAGGTTTCACTGGTAAGTTTCACGGGTCTAGGTTTTACTGGTAAGTTTCACGGGTCAAGGTTTCACGGGTAAGTTTCACGGGTAAGTTTCACGGGTATGTTTCACGGGTGACGTTTCACGGGTCTAGGTTTCACTGGAAAGTTTCACGGATCAAGGTTTCACGGGTAAGTTTCACGGGTAAGTTTCACGGGTAAGTTTTACGGGTATGTTTTACAGGTGACGTTTCACGGGTCTAGGTTTCACTGGTAAGTTTCACGGGTCAAGGTTTCACGGGTAAGTTTCACGGGTAAGTTTCACGGGTATGTTTCATGGGTGATGTTTCACGGGTCTAGGTTTTACTGGTAAGTTTCACGGGTCAAGGTTTCACGGGTAAGTTTCACGGGTGACGTTTCACGGGTCTAGGTTTCACTGGTAAGTTTCACGGGTATGTTTCACGGGTGACGTTTCACGGGTCTAGGTTTCACTGGTAAGTTTCACGGGTCAAGGTTTCACGGGTAAGTTTCACGGGTAAGTTTCACGGGTATGTTTCACGGATGACGTTTCACGGGTCTTGGTTTCACTGGTAAGTTTCACGGGTCAAGGTTTCACGGGTAAGTTTCACGGGTAAGTTTTACGGGTATGTTTTACAGGTGACGTTTCACGGGTAAGTTTCACGGGTCAGTTTCACGGGTATGTTTCACGGGTGACGTTTCACGGGTCTAGGTTTCACTGGTAAGTTTCACGGGTAAGTTTCACGGGTAAGTTTTACGGGTAAGTTTCACGGGTGACGTTTCACGGGTCTAGGTTTCACTGGAAAGTTTCACGGGTCAAGGATTCACGGGTAAGTTTCACGGGTAAGTTTTACGGGTATGTTTTACAGGTGACGTTTCACGGGTCTAGGTTTCACTGGTAAGTTTCACGGGTCAAGGTTTCACGGGTAAGATTCACGGGTAAGTTTCACGGGTATGTTTCATGGGTGATGTTTCACGGGTCTAGGTTTCACTGGTAAGTTTCACGGGTCAAGGTTTTACGGGTAAGTTTCACGGGTAAGTTTCACGGGTATGTTTCACGGGTGACGTTTCACGGGTCTAGGTTTCGCTGGTAAGTTTCACGGGTCAAGGTTTCACGGGTAAGTTTCACGGGTAAGTTTCACGGGTATGTTTCACGGGTGACGTTTCACGGGTCTAGGTTTCACTAGTAAGTTTCACGGGTCAAGGTTTCACGGGTAAGTTTCACGGGTAAGTTTCACGGGTATGTTTCATGGGTGATGTTTCACGGGTCTAGGTTTTACTGGTAAGTTTCACGGGTATGTTTCACGGGTAAGTTTTACGGGTATGTTTTACAGGTGACGTTTCACGGGTGTAGGTTTCACTGGTAAGTTTCACGGGTCAAGGTTTCACGGGTCAAGGTTTCACGGGTAAGTTTCACGGGTAAGTTTCACGGGTATGTTTTACAGGTGACGTTTCACGGGTCTAGGTTTCACTGGTAAGTTTCACGGGTCAAGGTTTCACGGGTAAGATTCACGGGTAAGTTTCACGGGTATGTTTCATGAGTGATGTTTCACGGGTCTAGGTTTCACTGGTAAGTTTCACGGGTCAAGGTTTTACGGGTAAGTTTCACGGGTAAGTTTCACGGGTATGTTTCACGGGTGACGTTTCACGGGTCTAGGTTTCACTGGTAAGTTTCACGGGTCAAGGTTTCACGGGTAAGTTTCACGGGTAAGTTTCACGGGAATGTTTCACGGGTGACGTTTCACGGTTCTAGGTTTCACTAGTAAGTTTCACTTGTCAAGGTTACACGGGTAAGTTTCACGGGTAAGTTTCACGGGTATGTTTCACGGGTGACGTTTCACTGGTCTAGGTTTCACTGGTAAGTTTCACGGGTCAAGGTTTCACGGGTCAAGGTTTCACGGGTAAGTTTCACGGGTAAGTTTCACGGGTATGTTTCACGGGTGACGTTTCACGGGTCTAGGTTTCACTGGTAAGTTTCACGGGTCAAGGTTTCACGGGTAAGTTTCACGGGTAAGTTTCACGGGTATGTTTCACGGGTGACGTTTCACGGGTCTAGGTTTCACTGGTAAGTTTCACGGGTCAAGGTTTTACGGGTAAGTTTCACGGGTAAATTTCACGGGTATGTTTCACGGGTGACGTTTCACGGGTCTAGGTTTCACGGGTAAGTTTCACGGGTCAAGGTTTCACGGGTAAGTTTCACGGGTAAGTTTCACGGGTATGTTTCACAAGTGACGTTTCACGGGTCTAGGTTTCACTGGAAAGTTTCACGGGTCAAGGTTTCACGGGTAAGTTTCACGGGTAAGTTTTACGGGTATGTTTTACAGGCGACGTTTCACGGGTCTAGGTTTCACTGGTAAGTTTCACGGGTCTAGGTTTCACGGGTAAGTTTCACGGGTAAGTTTCACGGGTATGTTTCACGGGTGACGTTTCACGGGTCTAGGTTTCACTGGTAAGTTTCACGGGTCAAGGTTTCACGGGTAAGTTTTACGGGTAAATTTCACGGGTATGTTTCACGGGTGACGTTTCACGGGTCTAGGTTTCACTGGTAAGTTTCACAGTTCAAGGTTTTACGGGTAAGTTTCACGGGTAAGTTTCACGGGTATGTTTCACGGGTGACGTTTCACGGGTCTAGGTTTCACTGGTAAGTTTCACGGGTCAAGGTTTCACGGGTAAGTTTCACGGGTAAGTTTTACGGGTAAGTTTCACGGGTGACGTTTCACGGGTGCGTTTCACGGGTCTAGGTTTCACTGGTAAGTTTCACGGGTCAACGTTTCACGGGTAAGTTTCACCGGTAAGTTTCACGGGTATGTTTCACAAGTGACGTTTCACGGGTCTAGGTTTCACTGGAAAGTTTCACGGGTCAAGGTTTCACGGGTAAGTTTCACGGGTAAGTTTTACGGGTATGTTTTACAGGCGACGTTTCACGGGTCTAGGTTTCACTGGTAAGTTTCACGGGTCTAGGTTTCACGGGTAAGTTTCACGGGTAAGTTTCACGGGTATGTTTCATGGGTGATGTTTCACGGGTCTAGGTTTCACTGGTAAGTTTCACGGGTCAAGGTTTCACGGGTAAGTTTCACGGGTAAGTTTCACGGGTAAGTTTTACGGGTATGTTTTACAGGTGACGTTTCACGGGTCTAGGTTTCACTGGTAAGTTTCACGGGTCAAGGTTTCACGGGTAAGTTTCACGGGTAAGTTTCACGGGTATGTTTCATGGGTGATGTTTCACGGGTCTAGGTTTTACTGGTAAGTTTCACGGGTCAAGGTTTCACGGGTAAGTTTCACGGGTAAGTTTCACGGGTGACGTTTCACGGGTCTAGGTTTCACTGGTAAGTTTCACGGGTATGTTTCACGGGTGACGTTTCACGGGTAAGTTTTACGGGTATGTTTTACAGGTGACGTTTCACGGGTAAGTTTCACGGGTAAGTTTCACGGGTATGTTTCACGGGTGAAGTTTCACGGGTCTTGGTTTCACTGGTAAGTTTCACGGGTCAAGGTTTCACGGGTAAGTTTCACGGGTAAGTTTTACGGGTATGTTTTACAGGTGACGTTTCACGGGTAAGTTTCACGGGTAAGTTTCACGGGTAAGTTTCACGGGTATGTTTAACGGGTGAAGTTTCACGGGTCTAGGTTTCACTGGTAAGTTTCACGGGTCAAGGTTTCACGGGTAAGTTTCACGGGTAAGTTTTACGGGTAAGTTTCACGGGTGACGTTTCACGGGTCTAGGTTTCACTGGAAAGTTTCACGGGTCAAGGATTCACGGGTAAGTTTCACGGGTAAGTTTTACGGGTATGTTTTACAGGTGACGTTTCACGGGTTTAGGTTTCACTGGTAAGTTTCACGGGTCAAGGTTTCACGGGTAAGATTCACGGGTAAGTTTCACGGGTATGTTTCATGGGTGATGTTTCACGGGTCTAGGTTTCACTGGTAAGTTTCACGGGTCAAGGTTTTACGGGTAAGTTTCACGGGTAAGTTTCACGGGTATGTTTCACGGGTCAAGGTTTCACGGGTCAAGGTTTCACGGGTAAGTTTCACGGGTAAGTTTCACGGGTATGTTTTACAGGTGACGTTTCACGGGTCTAGGTTTCACTGGTAAGTTTCACGGGTCAAGGTTTCACGGGTAAGATTCACGGGTAAGTTTCACGGGTATGTTTCATGAGTGATGTTTCACGGGTCTAGGTTTCACTGGTAAGTTTCACGGGTCAAGGTTTTACGGGTAAGTTTCACGGGTATGTTTCACGGGTGACGTTTCACGGGTCTAGGTTTCACTGGTAAGTTTCACGGGTCAAGGTTTCACGGGTAAGTTTCACGGGTAAGTTTCACGGGTATGTTTCACGGGTGACGTTTCACGGGTCTAGGTTTCACTAGTAAGTTTCACTTGTCAAGGTTTCACGGGTAAGTTTCACGGGTAAGTTTCACGGGTATGTTTCACGGGTGACGTTTCACGGGTCTAGGTTTCACTGGTAAGTTTCACGGGTCAAGGTTTCACGGGTAAGTTTCACGGGTAAGTTTCACGGGTATGTTTCACGGGTGACGTTTCACTGGTCTAGGTTTCACTGGTAAGTTTCACGGGTCAAGGTTTCACGGGTAAGTTTCACGGGTAAGTTTCACGGGTATGTTTCACGGGTGACGTTTCACGGGTCTAGGTTTCACTGGTAAGTTTCACGGGTCAAGGTTTTACGGGTAAGTTTCACGGGTAAATTTCACGGGTATGTTTCACGGGTGACGTTTCACGGGTCTAGGTTTCACGGGTAAGTTTCACGGGTTAAGGTTTCACGGGTAAGTTTCACGGGTAAGTTTCACGGGTATGTTTCACAAGTGACGTTTCACGGGTCTAGGTTTCACTGGTAAGTTTCACGGGTCTAGGTTTCACGGGTAAGTTTCACGGGTAAGTTTCACGGGTATGTTTCACGGGTGACGTTTCACGGGTCTAGGTTTCACTGGTAAGTTTCACGGGTCAAGGTTTCACGGGTAAGTTTCACGGGTAAGTTTCACGGGTATGTTTTACAGGTGACGTTTCACGGGTCTAGGTTTCACTGGTAAGTTTCACGGGTCAAGGTTTCACGGGTAAGATTCACGGGTAAGTTTCACGGGTATGTTTCATGAGTGATGTTTCACGGGTCTAGGTTTCACTGGTAAGTTTCACGGGTCAAGGTTTTACGGGTAAGTTTCACGGGTATGTTTCACGGGTGACGTTTCACGGGTCTAGGTTTCACTGGTAAGTTTCACGGGTCAAGGTTTCACGGGTAAGTTTCACGGGTAAGTTTCACGGGTATGTTTCACGGATGACGTTTCACGGGTCTTGGTTTCACTGGTAAGTTTCACGGGTCAAGGTTTCACGGGTAAGTTTCACGGGTAAGTTTTACGGGTATGTTTTACAGGTGACGTTTCACGGGTAAGTTTCACGGGTAAGTTTCACGGGTATGTTTCACGGGTGAAGTTTCACGGGTCTTGGTTTCACTGGTAAGTTTCACGGGTCAAGGTTTCACGGGTAAGTTTCACGGGTAAGTTTTACGGGTATGTTTTACAGGTGACGTTTCACGGGTAAGTTTCACGGGTAAGTTTCACGGGTATGTTTAACGGGTGAAGTTTCACGGGTCTAGGTTTCACTGGTAAGTTTCACGGGTCAAGGTTTCACGGGTAAGTTTCACGGGTAAGTTTTACGGGTAAGTTTCACGGGTGACGTTTCACGGGTCTAGGTTTCACTGGAAAGTTTCACGGGTCAAGGATTCACGGGTAAGTTTCACGGGTAAGTTTTACGGGTATGTTTTACAGGTGACGTTTCACGGGTTTAGGTTTCACTGGTAAGTTTCACGGGTCAAGGTTTCACGGGTAAGATTCACGGGTAAGTTTCACGGGTATGTTTCATGGGTGATGTTTCACGGGTCTAGGTTTCACTGGTAAGTTTCACGGGTCAAGGTTTTACGGGTAAGTTTCACGGGTATGTTTCACGGGTCAAGGTTTCACGGGTCAAGGTTTCACGGGTAAGTTTCACGGGTAAGTTTCACGGGTATGTTTTACAGGTGACGTTTCACGGGTCTAGGTTTCACTGGTAAGTTTCACGGGTCAAGGTTTCACGGGTAAGATTCACGGGTAAGTTTCACGGGTATGTTTCATGAGTGATGTTTCACGGGTCTAGGTTTCACTGGTAAGTTTCACGGGTCAAGGTTTTACGGGTAAGTTTCACGGGTATGTTTCACGGGTGACGTTTCACGGGTCTAGGTTTCACTGGTAAGTTTCACGGGTCAAGGTTTCACGGGTAAGTTTCACGGGTAAGTTTCACGGGTATGTTTCACGGGTGACGTTTCACGGGTCTAGGTTTCACTAGTAAGTTTCACTTGTCAAGGTTTCACGGGTAAGTTTCACGGGTAAGTTTCACGGGTATGTTTCACGGGTGACGTTTCACGGGTCTAGGTTTCACTGGTAAGTTTCACGGGTCAAGGTTTCACGGGTAAGTTTCACGGGTAAGTTTCACGGGTATGTTTCACGGGTGACGTTTCACTGGTCTAGGTTTCACTGGTAAGTTTCACGGGTCAAGGTTTCACGGGTAAGTTTCACGGGTAAGTTTCACGGGTATGTTTCACGGGTGACGTTTCACGGGTCTAGGTTTCACTGGTAAGTTTCACGGGTCAAGGTTTTACGGGTAAGTTTCACGGGTAAATTTCACGGGTATGTTTCACGGGTGACGTTTCACGGGTCTAGGTTTCACGGGTAAGTTTCACGGGTTAAGGTTTCACGGGTAAGTTTCACGGGTAAGTTTCACGGGTATGTTTCACAAGTGACGTTTCACGGGTCTAGGTTTCACTGGTAAGTTTCACGGGTCTAGGTTTCACGGGTAAGTTTCACGGGTAAGTTTCACGGGTATGTTTCACGGGTGACGTTTCACGGGTCTAGGTTTCACTGGTAAGTTTCACGGGTCAAGGTTTCACGGGTAAGTTTCACGGGTAAATTTCACGGGTATGTTTCACGGGTGACGTTTCACGGGTCTAGGTTTCACTGGTAAGTTTCACAGTTCAAGGTTTTACGGGTAAGTTTCACGGGTAAGTTTCACGGGTATGTTTCACGGGTGACGTTTCACGGGTCTAGGTTTCACTGGTAAGTTTCACGGGTCAAGGTTTCACGGGTAAGTTTCACGGGTAAGTTTTACGGGTAAGTTTCACGGGTGACGTTTCACGGGTGCGTTTCACGGGTCTAGGTTTCACTGGTAAGTTTCACGGGTCAAGGTTTCACGGGTAAGTTTCACCGGTAAGTTTCACGGGTATGTTTCACAAGTGACGTTTCACGGGTCTAGGTTTCACTGGAAAGTTTCACGGGTCAAGGTTTCACGGGTAAGTTTCACGGGTAAGTTTTACGGGTATGTTTTACAGGCGACGTTTCACGGGTCTAGGTTTCACTGGTAAGTTTCACGGGTCTAGGTTTCACGGGTAAGTTTCACGGGTAAGTTTCACGGGTATGTTTCATGGGTGATGTTTCACGGGTCTAGGTTTCACTGGTAAGTTTCACGGGTCAAGGTTTCACGGGTAAGTTTCACGGGTAAGTTTTACGGGTATGTTTTACAGGTGACGTTTCACGGGTCTAGGTTTCACTGGTAAGTTTCACGGGTCAAGGTTTCACGGGTAAGTTTCACGGGTAAGTTTCACGGGTATGTTTCATGGGTGATGTTTCACGGGTCTAGGTTTTACTGGTAAGTTTCACGGGTCAAGGTTTCACGGGTAAGTTTCACGGGTAAGTTTCACGGGTGACGTTTCACGGGTCTAGGTTTCACTGGTAAGTTTCACGGGTATGTTTCACGGGTGACGTTTCACGGGTCTAGGTTTCACTGGTAAGTTTCACGGGTCAAGGTTTCACGGGTAAGTTTCACGGGTAAGTTTCACGGGTATGTTTCACGGATGACGTTTCACGGGTCTTGGTTTCACTGGTAAGTTTCACGGGTCAAGGTTTCACGGGTAAGTTTCACGGGTAAGTTTTACGGGTATGTTTTACAGGTGACGTTTCACGGGTAAGTTTCACGGGTAAGTTTCACGAGTATGTTTCACGGGTGAAGTTTCACGGGTCTTGGTTTCACTGGTAAGTTTCACGGGTCAAGGTTTCACGGGTAAGTTTCACGGGTAAGTTTTACGGGTATGTTTTACAGGTGACGTTTCACGGGTAAGTTTCACGGGTAAGTTTCACGGGTATGTTTCACGGGTGAAGTTTCACGGGTCTAGGTTTCACTGGTAAGTTTCACGGGTCAAGGTTTCACGGGTAAGTTTCACGGGTAAGTTTTACGGGTAAGTTTCACGGGTGACGTTTCACGGGTCTAGGTTTCACTGGAAAGTTTCACGGGTCAAGGATTCACGGGTAAGTTTCACGGGTAAGTTTTACGGGTATGTTTTACAGGTGACGTTTCACGGGTCTAGGTTTCACTGGTAAGTTTCACGGGTCAAGGTTTCACGGGTAAGATTCACGGGTAAGTTTCACGGGTATGTTTCATGGGTGATGTTTCACGGGTCTAGGTTTCACTGGTAAGTTTCACGGGTCAAGGTTTTACGGTAAGTTTCACGGGTAAGTTTCACGGGTATGTTTCACGGGTGACGTTTCACGGGTCTAGGTTTCACTGGTAAGTTTCACGGGTCAAGGTTTCACGGGTAAGTTTCACGGGTAAGTTTCACGGGTATGTTTCACGGGTGACGTTTCACGGGTCTAGGTTTCACTAGTAAGTTTCACGGGTCAAGGTTTCACGGGTAAGTTTCACGGGTAAGTTTCACGGGTATGTTTCATGGGTGATGTTTCACGGGTCTAGGTTTTACTGGTAAGTTTCACGGGTCAAGGTTTCACGGGTAAGTTTCAAGGGTAAGTTTCACGAGTGACGTTTCACGGGTCTAGGTTTCACTGGTAAGTTTTACGGGTATGTTTCACGGGTAAGTTTTACGGGTATGTTTTACAGGTGACGTTTCACGGGTCTAGGTTTCACTGGTAAGTTTCACGGGTCAAGGTTTCACGGGTCAAGGTTTCACGGGTCAAGGTTTCACGGGTCAAGGTTTCACGGGTAAGTTTCACGGGTAAGTTTCACGGGTATGTTTTACAGGTGACGTTTCACGGGTCTAGGTTTCACTGGTAAGTTTCACGGGTCAAGGTTTCACGGGTAAGATTCACGGGTAAGTTTCACGGGTATGTTTCATGGGTGATGTTTCACGGGTCTAGGTTTCACTGGTAAGTTTCACGGGTCAAGGTTTTACGGGTAAGTTTCACGGGTAAGTTTCACGGGTATGTTTCACGGGTGACGTTTCACGGGTCTAGGTTTCACTGGTAAGTTTCACGGGTCAAGGTTTCACGGGTAAGGTTTCACGGGTAAGTTTCACGGGTATGTTTCACGGGTGACGTTTCACGGGTCTAGGTTTCACTAGTAAGTTTCACGGGTCAAGGTTTCACGGGTAAGTTTCACGGGTAAGTTTCACGGGTAAGTTTCACGGGTATGTTTCACGGGTGACGTTTCACGGGTCTAGGTTTCACTGGTAAGTTTCACGGGTCAAGGTTTCACGGGTAAGTTTCACGGGTAAGTTTTACGGGTATGTTTCACGGGTGACGTTTCACGGGTCTAGGTTTCACTGGTAAGTTTCACGGGTCAAGGTTTCACGGGTAAGTTTCACGGGTAAGTTTCACGGGTATGTTTCACGGGTGACGTTTCACGGGTCTAGGTTTCACTGGTAAGTTTCACGGGTCAAGGTTTTACGGGTAAGTTTCACGGGTAAGTTTCACGGGTATGTTTCACGGGTGACGTTTCACGGGTCTAGGTTTCACGGGTAAGTTTCACGGGTCAAGGTTTCACGGGTAAGTTTCACGGGTATGTTTCACAAGTGACGTTTCACGGGTCTAGGTTTCACTGGAAAGTTTCACGGGTCAAGGTTTCACGGGTAAGTTTCACGGGTAAGTTTTACGGGTATGTTTTACAGGCGACGTTTCACGGGTCTAGGTTTCACTGGTAAGTTTCACGGGGTCTAGGTTTCACGGGTAAGTTTCACGGGTAAGTTTCACGGGTAAGTTTCACGGGTATGTTTCACGGGTGACGTTTCACGGGTCTAGGTTTCACTGGTAAGTTTCACGGGTCAAGGTTTCACGGTTAAGTTTCACGGGTAAGTTTCACGGGTATGTTTCACGGGTGACGTTTCACGGGTCTAGGTTTCACTGGTAAGTTTCACGGGTCAAGTTTTTACGGGTAAGTTTCACGGGTAAGTTTCACGGGTATGTTTCACGGGTGACGTTTCACGGGTCTAGGTTTCACTGGTAAGTTTCACGGGTCAAGGTTTCACGGGTAAGTTTTACGGGTAAGTTTCACGGGTGACGTTTCACGGGTGACGTTTCACGGGTCTAGGTTTCACTGGTAAGTTTCACGGGTCAAGGTTTCACGGGTAAGTTTCACGGGTAAGTTTCACGGTATGTTTCACAAGTGACGTTTCACGGGTCTAGGTTTCACTGGAAAGTTTCACGGGTCAAGGTTTCACGGGTAAGTTTCACGGGTAAGTTTTACGGGTATGTTTTACAGGCGACGTTTCACGGGTCTAGGTTTCACTGGTAAGTTTCACGGGTCTAGGTTTCACGGGTAAGTTTCACGGGTCAAGGTTTCACGGGTAAGTTTCACGGGTAAGTTTCACGGGTATGTTTCACGGGTGACGTTTCACGGGTAAGTTTTACGCGTAAGTTTCACGGGTGACGTTTCACGGGTCTAGGTTTCACTGGTAAGTTTCACGGGTCAAGGTTTCACGGGTAAGTTTCACGGGTAAGTTTTACGGGTAAGTTTCACGGGTGACGTTTCACGGGTCTAGGTTTCACTGGTAAGTTTCACGGGTCAAGGTTTCACGGGTAAGTTTCACGGGTAAGTTTCACGGGTATGTTTCACGGGTGACGTTTCACGGGTCTAGGTTTCACTGGTAAGTTTCACAGGTTCAAGGATTCACGGGTAAGTTTCACGGGTATGTTTCACGGGTGACGTTTCACGGGTCTTGGTTTCACTGGTAAGTTTCACGGGTCAAGGTTTCACGGGTAAGTTTCACGGGTATGTTTCACGGGTGACGTTTCACGGGTCTAGGTTTCACTGGTAAGTTTCACGGGTCAAGGTTTCACGGGTAAGTTTCACGGGTAAGTTTTACGGGTAAGTTTCACGGGTGACGTTTCACGGGTCTAGGTTTCACTGGTAAGTTTCACTGGTAAGTTTCAAGGGTCAAGGTTTCACGGGTAAGTTTCACGGGTAAGTTTCACGGGTATGTTTCACGGGTGACGTTTCACGGGTCTAGGTTTCACTGGAAAGTTTCACGGGTCAAGGTTTCACGGGTAAGTTTCACGGGTAAGTTTCACGGGTATGTTTCATGGGTGATGTTTCACGGGTCTAGGTTTCACTGGTAAGTTTCACGGGTCAAGGTTTCACGGGTAAGTTTCACGGATAAGTTTCACGGGTATGTTTCACGGATGACGTTTCACGGGTCTTGGTTTCACTGGTAAGTTTCACGGGTCAAGGTTTCACGGGTAAGTTTCACGGGTAAGTTTTACGGGTATGTTTTACAGGTGACGTTTCACGGGTAAGTTTCACGGGTAAGTTTCACGGGTAAGTTTCACGGGTAAGTTTCACGGGTATGTTTCACGGGTGACGTTTCACGGGTATAAGTTTCACTGGTAAGTTTCACGGGTCAAGGTTTCACGGGTAAGTTTCACGGGTAAGTTTTACGGGTAAGTTTCACGGGTGACGTTTCACGGGTCTAGGTTTCACTGGAAAGTTTCACGGGTCAAGGGTTTCACGGGTAAGTTTCACGGGTAAGTTTTACGGGTATGTTTTACAGGTGACGTTTCACGGGTCTAGGTTTCACTGGTAAGTTTCACGGGTCAAGGTTTCACGGGTAAGTTTCACGGGTAAGTTTCACGGGTATGTTTCACGGGTGACGTTTCACGGGTCTAGGTTTCACTGGTAAGTTTTCACGGGTCAAGGTTTTACGGGTAAGTTTCACGGGTAAATTTCACGGGTATGTTTCACGGGTGACGTTTCACGGGTCTAGGTTTCACGGGTAAGTTTCACGGGTCAAGGTTTCACGGGTAAGTTTCACGGGTAAGTTTCACGGGTATGGTTTCACAAGTGACGTTTCACGGGTCTAGGTTTCACTGGTAAGTTTCACGGGTCTAGGTTTCACGGGTAAGTTTCACGGGTAAGTTTCACGGGTATGTTTCACGGGTGACGTTTCACGGGTCTAGGTTTCACTGGTAAGTTTCACGGGTCAAGGTTTCACGGGTAAGTTTCACGGGTAAATTTCACGGGTATGTTTCACGGGTGACGTTTCACGGGTCTAGGTTTCACTGGTAAGTTTCACAGTTCAAGGTTTTACGGGTAAGTTTCACGGGTAAGTTTCACGGGTATGTTTCACGGGTGACGTTTCACGGGTCTAGGTTTCACTGGTAAGTTTCACGGGTCAAGGTTTCACGGGTAAGTTTCACGGGTAAGTTTTACGGGTAAGTTTCACGGGTGACGTTTCACGGGTGCGTTTCACGGGTCTAGGTTTCACTGGTAAGTTTCACGGGTCAAGGTTTCACGGGTAAGTTTCACCGGTAAGTTTCACGGGTATGTTTCACAAGTGACGTTTCACGGGTCTAGGTTTCACTGGAAAGTTTCACGGGTCAAGGTTTCACGGGTAAGTTTCACGGGTAAGTTTTACGGGTATGTTTTACAGGCGACGTTTCACGGGTCTAGGTTTCACTGGTAAGTTTCACGGGGTCTAGGTTTCACGGGGTAAGTTTCACGGGTAAGTTTCACGGGTATGTTTCATGGGTGATGTTTCACGGGTCTAGGTTTCACTGGTAAGTTTCACGGGTCAAGGTTTCACGGGTAAGTTTCACGGGTAAGTTTTACGGGTATGTTTTACAGGTGACGTTTCACGGGTCTAGGTTTCACTGGTAAGTTTCACGGGTCAAGGTTTCACGGGTAAGTTTCACGGGTAAGTTTCACGGGTATGTTTCATGGGTGATGTTTCACGGGTCTAGGTTTTACTGGTAAGTTTCACGGGTCAAGGTTTCACGGGGTAAGTTTCACGGGTAAGTTTCACGGGTGACGTTTCACGGGTCTAGGTTTCACTGGTAAGTTTCACGGGTATGTTTCACGGGTGACGTTTCACGGGTCTAGGTTTCACTGGTAAGTTTCACGGGTCAAGGTTTCACGGGTAAGTTTCACGGGTAAGTTTCACGGGTATGTTTTCACGGATGACGTTTCACGGGTCTTGGTTTCACTGGTAAGTTTCACGGGTCAAGGTTTCACGGGTAAGTTTCACGGGTAAGTTTTACGGGTATGTTTTACAGGTGACGTTTCACGGGTAAGTTTCACGGGTAAGTTTCACGAGTATGTTTCACGGGTGAAGTTTCACGGGTCTTGGTTTCACTGGTAAGTTTCACGGGTCAAGGTTTCACGGGTAAGTTTCACGGGTAAGTTTTACGGGTATGTTTTACAGGTGACGTTTCACGGGTAAGTTTCACGGGTAAGTTTCACGGGTATGTTTCACGGGTGAAGTTTCACGGGTCTAGGTTTCACTGGTAAGTTTCACGGGTCAAGGTTTCACGGGTAAGTTTCACGGGTAAGTTTTACGGGTAAGTTTCACGGGTGACGTTTCACGGGTCTAGGTTTCACTGGAAAGTTTCACGGGTCAAGGATTCACGGGTAAGTTTCACGGGTAAGTTTTACGGGTATGTTTTACAGGTGACGTTTCACGGGTCTAGGTTTCACTGGTAAGTTTCACGGGTCAAGGTTTCACGGGTAAGATTCACGGGTAAGTTTCACGGGTATGTTTCATGGGTGATGTTTCACGGGTCTAGGTTTCACTGGTAAGTTTCACGGGTCAAGGTTTTACGGGTAAGTTTCACGGGTATGTTTTCACGGGTGACGTTTCACGGGTCTAGGTTTCACTGGTAAGTTTCACGGGTCAAGGTTTCACGGGTAAGTTTCACGGGTAAGTTTCACGGGTATGTTTCACGGGTGACGTTTCACGGGTCTAGGTTTCACTAGTAAGTTTCACGGGTCAAGGTTTCACGGGTAAGTTTCACGGGTAAGTTTCACGGGTATGTTTCATGGGTGATGTTTCACGGGTCTAGGTTTTACTGGTAAGTTTCACGGGTCAAGGTTTCACGGGTAAGTTTCAAGGGTAAGTTTCACGAGTGACGTTTCACGGGTCTAGGTTTCACTGGTAAGTTTTACGGGTATGTTTCACGGGTAAGTTTTACGGGTATGTTTTACAGGTGACGTTTCACGGGTCTAGGTTTCACTGGTAAGTTTCACGGGTCAAGGTTTCACGGGTCAAGGTTTCACGGGTCAAGGTTTCACGGGTAAGTTTCACGGGTAAGTTTCACGGGTATGTTTTACAGGTGACGTTTCACGGGTCTAGGTTTCACTGGTAAGTTTCACGGGTCAAGGTTTCACGGGTAAGATTCACGGGTAAGTTTCACGGGTATGTTTCATGGGTGATGTTTCACGGGTCTAGGTTTCACTGGTAAGTTTCACGGGTCAAGGTTTTACGGGTAAGTTTCACGGGTAAGTTTCACGGGTATGTTTCACGGGTGACGTTTCACGGGTCTAGGTTTCACTGGTAAGTTTCACGGGTCAAGGTTTCACGGGTAAGTTTCACGGGTAAGTTTCACGGGTATGTTTCACGGGTGACGTTTCACGGGTCTAGGTTTCACTAGTAAGTTTCACGGGTCAAGGTTTCACGGGTAAGTTTCACGGGTAAGTTTCACGGGTAAGTTTCACGGGTATGTTTCACGGGTGACGTTTCACGGGTCTAGGTTTCACTGGTAAGTTTCACGGGTCAAGGTTTCACGGGTAAGTTTCACGGGTAAGTTTTACGGGTATGTTTCACGGGTGACGTTTCACGGGTCTAGGTTTCACTGGTAAGTTTCACGGGTCAAGGTTTCACGGGTAAGTTTCACGGGTAAGTTTCACGGGTATGTTTCACGGGTGACGTTTCACGGGACTGGTAAGTTTCACGGGTCAAGGTTTTACGGGTAAGTTTCACGGGTAAGTTTCACGGGTATGTTTCACGGGTGACGTTTCACGGGTCTAGGTTTCACGGGTAAGTTTCACGGGTCAAGGTTTCACGGGTAAGTTTCACGGGTAAGTTTCACGGGTATGTTTCACAAGTGACGTTTCACGGGTCTAGGTTTCACTGGAAAGTTTCACGGGTCAAGGTTTCACGGGTAAGTTTCACGGGTAAGTTTTACGGGTATGTTTTACAGGCGACGTTTCACGGGTCTAGGTTTCACTGGTAAGTTTCACGGGTCTAGGTTTCACGGGTAAGTTTCACGGGTAAGTTTCACGGGTAAGTTTCACGGGTATGTTTCACGGGTGACGTTTCACGGGTCTAGGTTTCACTGGTAAGTTTCACGGGTCAAGGTTTCACGGTTAAGTTTCACGGGTAAGTTTCACGGGTATGTTTCACGGGTGACGTTTCACGGGTCTAGGTTTCACTGGTAAGTTTCACGGGTCAAGTTTTTACGGGTAAGTTTCACGGGTAAGTTTCACGGGTATGTTTCACGGGTGACGTTTCACGGGTCTAGGTTTCACTGGTAAGTTTCACGGGTCAAGGTTTCACGGGTAAGTTTTACGGGTAAGTTTCACGGGTGACGTTTCACGGGTGACGTTTCACGGGTCTAGGTTTCACTGGTAAGTTTCACGGGTCAAGGTTTCACGGGTAAGTTTCACGGGTAAGTTTCACGGGTATGTTTCACAAGTGACGTTTCACGGGTCTAGGTTTCACTGGAAAGTTTCACGGGTCAAGGTTTCACGGGTAAGTTTCACGGGTAAGTTTTACGGGTATGTTTTACAGGCGACGTTTCACGGGTCTAGGTTTCACTGGTAAGTTTCACGGGTCTAGGTTTCACGGGTAAGTTTCACGGGTCAAGGTTTCACGGGTAAGTTTCACGGGTAAGTTTCACGGGTATGTTTCACGGGTGACGTTTCACGGGTAAGTTTTACGCGTAAGTTTCACGGGTGACGTTTCACGGGTCTAGGTTTCACTGGTAAGTTTCACGGGTCAAGGTTTCACGGGTAAGTTTCACGGGTAAGTTTTACGGGTAAGTTTCACGGGTGACGTTTCACGGGTCTAGGTTTCACTGGTAAGTTTCACGGGTCAAGGTTTCACGGGTAAGTTTCACGGGTAAGTTTCACGGGTATGTTTCACGGGTGACGTTTCACGGGTCTAGGTTTCACTGGTAAGTTTCACAGGTCAAGGATTCACGGGTAAGTTTCACGGGTATGTTTCACGGGTGACGTTTCACGGGTCTTGGTTTCACTGGTAAGTTTCACGGGTCAAGGTTTCACGGGTAAGTTTCACGGGTATGTTTCACGGGTGACGTTTCACGGGTCTAGGTTTCACTGGTAAGTTTCACGGGTCAAGGTTTCACGGGTAAGTTTCACGGGTAAGTTTTACGGGTAAGTTTCACGGGTGACGTTTCACGGGTCTAGGTTTCACTGGTAAGTTTCACTGGTAAGTTTCAAGGGTCAAGGTTTCACGGGTAAGTTTCACGGGTAAGTTTCACGGGTATGTTTCACGGGTGACGTTTCACGGGTCTAGGTTTCACTGGAAAGTTTCACGGGTCAAGGTTTCACGGGTAAGTTTCACGGGTAAGTTTCACGGGTATGTTTCATGGGTGATGTTTCACGGGTCTAGGTTTCACTGGTAAGTTTCACGGGTCAAGGTTTCACGGGTAAGTTTCACGGATAAGTTTCACGGGTATGTTTCACGGATGACGTTTCACGGGTCTTGGTTTCACTGGTAAGTTTCACGGGTCAAGGTTTCACGGGTAAGTTTCACGGGTAAGTTTTACGGGTATGTTTTACAGGTGACGTTTCACGGGTAAGTTTCACGGGTAAGTTTCACGGGTAAGTTTCACGGGTAAGTTTCACGGGTAAGTTTCACGGGTATGTTTCACGGGTGACGTTTCACGGGTATAAGTTTCACTGGTAAGTTTCACGGGTCAAGGTTTCACGGGTAAGTTTCACGGGTAAGTTTTACGGGTAAGTTTCACGGGTGACGTTTCACGGGTCTAGGTTTCACTGGAAAGTTTCACGGGTCAAGGTTTCACGGGTAAGTTTCACGGGTAAGTTTTACGGGTATGTTTTACAGGTGACGTTTCACGGGTCTAGGTTTCACTGGTAAGTTTCACGGGTCAAGGTTTCACGGGTAAGTTTCACGGGTAAGTTTCACGGGTATGTTTCACGGGTGACGTTTCACGGGTCTAGGTTTCACTGGTAAGTTTCACGGGTCAAGGTTTTACGGGTAAGTTTCACGGGTAAATTTCACGGGTATGTTTCACGGGTGACGTTTCACGGGTCTAGGTTTCACGGGTAAGTTTCACGGGTCAAGGTTTCACGGGTAAGTTTCACGGGTAAGTTTCACGGGTATGTTTCACAAGTGACGTTTCACGGGTCTAGGTTTCACTGGTAAGTTTCACGGGTCTAGGTTTCACGGGTAAGTTTCACGGGTAAGTTTCACGGGTATGTTTCACGGGTGACGTTTCACGGGTCTAGGTTTCACTGGTAAGTTTCACGGGTCAAGGTTTCACGGGTAAGTTTCACGGGTAAATTTCACGGGTATGTTTCACGGGTGACGTTTCACGGGTCTAGGTTTCACTGGTAAGTTTCACAGTTCAAGGTTTTACGGGTAAGTTTCACGGGTAAGTTTCACGGGTATGTTTCACGGGTGACGTTTCACGGGTCTAGGTTTCACTGGTAAGTTTCACGGGTCAAGGTTTCACGGGTAAGTTTCACGGGTAAGTTTTACGGGTAAGTTTCACGGGTGACGTTTCACGGGTGCGTTTCACGGGTCTAGGTTTCACTGGTAAGTTTCACGGGTCAAGGTTTCACGGGTAAGTTTCACCGGTAAGTTTCACGGGTATGTTTCACAAGTGACGTTTCACGGGTCTAGGTTTCACTGGAAAGTTTCACGGGTCAAGGTTTCACGGGTAAGTTTCACGGGTAAGTTTTACGGGTATGTTTTACAGGCGACGTTTCACGGGTCTAGGTTTCACTGGTAAGTTTCACGGGTCTAGGTTTCACGGGTAAGTTTCACGGGTAAGTTTCACGGGTATGTTTCATGGGTGATGTTTCACGGGTCTAGGTTTCACTGGTAAGTTTCACGGGTCAAGGTTTCACGGGTAAGTTTCACGGGTAAGTTTCACGGGTAAGTTTTACGGGTATGTTTTACAGGTGACGTTTCACGGGTCTAGGTTTCACTGGTAAGTTTCACGGGTCAAGGTTTCACGGGTAAGTTTCACGGGTAAGTTTCACGGGTATGTTTCATGGGTGATGTTTCACGGGTCTAGGTTTTACTGGTAAGTTTCACGGGTCAAGGTTTCACGGGTAAGTTTCACGGGTAAGTTTCACGGGTGACGTTTCACGGGTCTAGGTTTCACTGGTAAGTTTCACGGGTATGTTTCACGGGTGACGTTTCACGGGTCTAGGTTTCACTGGTAAGTTTCACGGGTCAAGGTTTCACGGGTAAGTTTCACGGGTAAGTTTCACGGGTATGTTTCACGGATGACGTTTCACGGGTCTTGGTTTCACTGGTAAGTTTCACGGGTCAAGGTTTCACGGGTAAGTTTCACGGGTAAGTTTTACGGGTATGTTTTACAGGTGACGTTTCACGGGTAAGTTTCACGGGTAAGTTTCACGAGTATGTTTCACGGGTGAAGTTTCACGGGTCTTGGTTTCACTGGTAAGTTTCACGGGTCAAGGTTTCACGGGTAAGTTTCACGGGTAAGTTTTACGGGTATGTTTTACAGGTGACGTTTCACGGGTAAGTTTCACGGGTAAGTTTCACGGGTATGTTTCACGGGTGAAGTTTCACGGGTCTAGGTTTCACTGGTAAGTTTCACGGGTCAAGGTTTCACGGGTAAGTTTCACGGGTAAGTTTTACGGGTAAGTTTCACGGGTGACGTTTCACGGGTCTAGGTTTCACTGGAAAGTTTCACGGGTCAAGGATTCACGGGTAAGTTTCACGGGTAAGTTTTACGGGTATGTTTTACAGGTGACGTTTCACGGGTCTAGGTTTCACTGGTAAGTTTCACGGGTCAAGGTTTCACGGGTAAGATTCACGGGTAAGTTTCACGGGTATGTTTCATGGGTGATGTTTCACGGGTCTAGGTTTCACTGGTAAGTTTCACGGGTCAAGGTTTTACGGGTAAGTTTCACGGGTAAGTTTCACGGGTATGTTTCACGGGTGACGTTTCACGGGTCTAGGTTTCACTGGTAAGTTTCACGGGTCAAGGTTTCACGGGTAAGTTTCACGGGTAAGTTTCACGGGTATGTTTCACGGGTGACGTTTCACGGGTCTAGGTTTCACTAGTAAGTTTCACGGGTCAAGGTTTCACGGGTAAGTTTCACGGGTAAGTTTCACGGGTATGTTTCATGGGTGATGTTTCACGGGTCTAGGTTTTACTGGTAAGTTTCACGGGTCAAGGTTTCACGGGTAAGTTTCACGGGTAAGTTTCACGAGTGACGTTTCACGGGTCTAGGTTTCACTGGTAAGTTTCACGGGTATGTTTCACGGGTAAGTTTTACGGGTATGTTTTACAGGTGACGTTTCACGGGTCTAGGTTTCACTGGTAAGTTTCACGGGTCAAGGTTTCACGGGTCAAGGTTTCACGGGTCAAGGTTTCACGGGTAAGTTTCACGGGTAAGTTTCACGGGTATGTTTTACAGGTGACGTTTCACGGGTCTAGGTTTCACTGGTAAGTTTCACGGGTCAAGGTTTCACGGGTAAGATTCACGGGTAAGTTTCACGGGTATGTTTCATGGGTGATGTTTCACGGGTCTAGGTTTCACTGGTAAGTTTCACGGGTCAAGGTTTTACGGGTAAGTTTCACGGGTAAGTTTCACGGGTATGTTTCACGGGTGACGTTTCACGGGTCTAGGTTTCACTGGTAATTTTCACGGGTCAAGGTTTCACGGGTAAGTTTCACGGGTAAGTTTCACGGGTATGTTTCACGGGTGACGTTTCACGGGTCTAGGTTTCACTAGTAAGTTTCACGGGTCAAGGTTTCACGGGTAAGTTTCACGGGTAAGTTTCACGGGTAAGTTTCACGGGTATGTTTCACGGGTGACGTTTCACGGGTCTAGGTTTCACTGGTAAGTTTCACGGGTCAAGGTTTCACGGGTAAGTTTCACGGGTAAGTTTTACGGGTATGTTTCACGGGTGACGTTTCACGGGTCTAGGTTTCACTGGTAAGTTTCACGGGTCAAGGTTTCACGGGTAAGTTTCACGGGTAAGTTTCACGGGTATGTTTCACGGGTGACGTTTCACGGGTCTAGGTTTCACTGGTAAGTTTCACGGGTCAAGGTTTTACGGGTAAGTTTCACGGGTAAGTTTCACGGGTATGTTTCACGGGTGACGTTTCACGGGTCTAGGTTTCACGGGTAAGTTTCACGGGTCAAGGTTTCACGGGTAAGTTTCACGGGTAAGTTTCACGGGTATGTTTCACAAGTGACGTTTCACGGGTCTAGGTTTCACTGGAAAGTTTCACGGGTCAAGGTTTCACGGGTAAGTTTCACGGGTAAGTTTTACGGGTATGTTTTACAGGCGACGTTTCACGGGTCTAGGTTTCACTGGTAAGTTTCACGGGTCTAGGTTTCACGGGTAAGTTTCACGGGTAAGTTTCACGGGTAAGTTTCACGGGTATGTTTCACGGGTGACGTTTCACGGGTCTAGGTTTCACTGGTAAGTTTCACGGGTCAAGGTTTCACGGTTAAGTTTCACGGGTAAGTTTCACGGGTATGTTTCACGGGTGACGTTTCACGGGTCTAGGTTTCACTGGTAAGTTTCACGGGTCAAGGTTTTACGGGTAAGTTTCACGGGTAAGTTTCACGGGTATGTTTCACGGGTGACGTTTCACGGGTCTAGGTTTCACTGGTAAGTTTCACGGGTCAAGGTTTCACGGGTAAGTTTTACGGGTAAGTTTCACGGGTGACGTTTCACGGGTGACGTTTCACGGGTCTAGGTTTCACTGGTAAGTTTCACGGGTCAAGGTTTCACGGGTAAGTTTCACGGGTAAGTTTCACGGGTATGTTTCACAAGTGACGTTTCACGGGTCTAGGTTTCACTGGAAAGTTTCACGGGTCAAGGTTTCACGGGTAAGTTTCACGGGTAAGTTTTACGGGTATGTTTTACAGGCGACGTTTCACGGGTCTAGGTTTCACTGGTAAGTTTCACGGGTCTAGGTTTCACGGGTCTAGGTTTCACGGGTAAGTTTCACGGGTAAGTTTCACGGGTATGTTTCATGGGTGATGTTTCAAGGGTCTAGGTTTCACTGGTAAGTTTCACGGGTCAAGGTTTCACGGGTAAGTTTCACGGGTAAGTTTCACGGGTATGTTTCACGGGTGACGTTTCACGGGTAAGTTTTACGCGTAAGTTTCACGGGTGACGTTTCACGGGTCTAGGTTTCACTGGTAAGTTTCACGGGTCAAGGTTTCACGGGTAAGTTTTACGGGTAAGTTTCACGGGTGACGTTTCACGGGTCTAGGTTTCACTGGTAAGTTTCACGGGTCAAGGTTTCACGGGTAAGTTTCACGGGTAAGTTTCACGGGTATGTTTCACGGGTGACGTTTCACGGGTCTAGGTTTCACTGGTAAGTTTCACAGGTCAAGGATTCACGGGTAAGTTTCACGGGTATGTTTCACGGGTGACGTTTCACGGGTCTTGGTTTCACTGGTAAGTTTCACGGGTCAAGGTTTCACGGGTAAGTTTCACGGGTATGTTTCACGGGTGACGTTTCACGGGTCTAGGTTTCACTGGTAAGTTTCACGGGTCAAGGTTTCACGGGTAAGTTTCACGGGTAAGTTTTACGGGTAAGTTTCACGGGTGACGTTTCACGGGTCTAGGTTTCACTGGTAAGTTTCAAGGGTCAAGGTTTCACGGGTAAGTTTCACGGGTAAGTTTCACGGGTATGTTTCACGGGTGACGTTTCACGGGTCTAGGTTTCACTGGAAAGTTTCACGGGTCAAGGTTTCACGGGTAAGTTTCACGGGTAAGTTTCACGGGTATGTTTCACGGGTGACGTTTCACGGGTATAAGTTTCACTGGTAAGTTTCACGGGTCAAGGTTTCACGGGTAAGTTTCACGGGTAAGTTTCACGGGTATGTTTCACGGATGACGTTTCACGGGTCTTGGTTTCACTGGTAAGTTTCACGGGTCAAGGTTTCACGGGTAAGTTTCACGGGTAAGTTTTACGGGTATGTTTTACAGGTGACGTTTCACGGGTAAGTTTCACGGGTAAGTTTCACGGGTAAGTTTCACGGGTAAGTTTCACGGGTATGTTTCACGGGTGACGTTTCACGGGTATAAGTTTCACTGGTAAGTTTCACGGGTCAAGGTTTCACGGGTAAGTTTCACGGGTAAGTTTTACGGGTAAGTTTCACGGGTGACGTTTCACGGGTCTAGGTTTCACTGGAAAGTTTCACGGGTCAAGGTTTCACGGGTAAGTTTCACGGGTAAGTTTTACGGGTATGTTTTACAGGTGACGTTTCACGGGTCTAGGTTTCACTGGTAAGTTTCACGGGTCAAGGTTTCACGGGTAAGTTTCACGGGTAAGTTTCACGGGTATGTTTCACGGGTGACGTTTCACGGGTCTAGGTTTCACTGGAGCAGAGCTGCACACGACGTGCTCTTTGCTACGGCTGCAGAAATGGGTGCGGAGCTTCTCATGGTAAGCGAACCCAATGCTGCAACTGTGAGGGGATGGCACGTAGACCTGCGAGGGGATGCGGCGATTAAAGTCACGGGGCGTAGCGCGATAACGAAGTCAGGATGCGGAGAGGGCTTCGTCTGGGTGACGATGAGGCAGGTCACCTACGTCAGCTGCTACTTCTCTCCGAACAGAGAACTTATGGAATACGACGAATTCCTCAGAGAGCTAAAGGACTGCGTATTAACGCACGGCCCGAAAGTGATCGTAGCTGGAGACTTTAACGCCAAATCCCCGGAGTGGGGATCGCCAGAACTAGATGCCAGAGGAGATCGTCTGACGGACTGGGCAGCGGGCCTTGATTTGGTCGTCCTCAATGAGGGCACGGCACCGACATTTGTCAGGGGTCCCTCAAGGTCTATAATTGACCTCACATGGGCATCGCCCAGCATTGCACCCAAAGTATGTGGATGGAGAGTACTAGAGGAGGAAACCCTCAGCCCCCACAACTACATCTGGTTCGAACTCAGGGAACCAGAGAAGCTAGGGGCCCAGAAGAAGCCAGGATCGTGGGTAGTGGGGAAGCTGGATAGGGATAAGCTACACTGCTCTCTCACAGCCCAAGTCGCTGAAGCCGTACTCCCGCTCAGACCGGAACAGCTATTGGGGATAATCAGGAAAGCATGCGATGCAGCAATGCCCAAAAGGGCAAACACGTCGCTGAAAGCTGCGTACTGGTGGACGGCAGAGATTGCTGACCTTCGTCGAGCATCCCTGGCAGCGCGGAGAAGCTACCAAAGGAAAAGGAGGAGGTTCCCTGCAGATTGTGAGCGAGAGAGGGAAGCAGCCCTAGCTTGCAGGAAAGAGCTCAAACTTGCGATTGGTAGGTCACAACGAGCATGCTGGGCCAGGTTGTGCGAGGACATTGACGAGAACGTGTGGGGAGATGGGTACAAGATCGCCATGCGGAGGATCAAGGGACGAGGAGCCCCTGCAGTAATGTCCAAGGATATGCTGCACAGGGTAACTACCACCTTGTTCCCCGAACACAGGAAGGTGAACTGGATACCCCTCGAGGTTGCACCAGAAGAGATACCCAGCTTCACCAATGAAGAACTTGAAAGGGCGTGTGCCAGGTTGAAGGCTGGTCGAGCGCCTGGCCCAGACGGAATCCCAGTCGAGGTTGTCCGAGAGGTGGTTAAGGAGAAACCGGACATCGTGCTGGGCACAATGAATGAGCTCCTGCAAGCTAGGGAATTTCCGGAGGTATGGAAGACAGCGAGGCTGGTGCTGCTCAGGAAGGGGGATAAGCCCATAAATGAGCCGTCTTCGTATAGACCACTATGCCTCCTTGACAACATGGGGAAGCTTCTAGAGCAAATGGTCCTGGGCAGACTAAAAAGGGAAATAGAGGATAAGGGGGGACTGGCCGCCAGACAGCATGGGTTCCGGGAGGGACATAGCACCGTGGGGGCCATAGAAGAAGTGCTGGCGATAGCCAGAGAGGCCAGAAAGGGCACATGGAGGACGAGGAGGCTATGTGCCCTTATCACCCTAGATGTGCGCAATGCCTTCAATTCTGCTCCCTGGAGACAGATTGTCGAGGAGCTGCGGAAAAGGGAAGTGGCACCTTACTTGACGCAAATGGTACAAAGTTACCTCATCTTCCGCCGGATACATGCGGAGAGCGAAGAGGGGACTGAGACCATGGAGGTGACATGCGGGGTTCCACAGGGTTCGGTCATGGGGCCCATGCTGTGGAATATCCTCTATGACGAAGTCCTACGCATGAAAATGCCACAGGGAGCCACGTTGGTAGGCTATGCGGATGACCTGGGACTAGTAGTAGTAGCGAAGGAGGCTGAGGACCTCAAAGACGTTGCCGAAAAAGCCGTCGAGCAGGTCTGTCTTTGGATAGAGGGCAAGGGGCTGCAAATAGCCCCTGAAAAAACGGAGGCAATCATATTTGCAGGGCGCAGGAAGGTGCCCCCTATAACCTTCATGGTTAAGGGGGAGGGGGTGCGTCCGAAGAGGACAGTGAAGTACCTGGGAGTAACCCTGGACTCTGGCCTAACATTTGGACCACATACCCAAGCCGTATCCCACAGAGCGGCAGCAGTGGTGGGAGCGATGGCGAGGATTATGCCAAATGTTGGGGGGCCAAAGCCAAGCAAGAGGCGAGTGCTGGGAAGTGTAGCACACTCCATCATGCTCTACGCGGCGCCAGCATGGGAGAGCTCGCTGAAGGTGCAGCGTACAAGGCAAAGGCTGGCGAAGGTCCAGAGAAAAGTGGCCCTCAGAACCTGCAGTGCATACGTAACTGTATCGGAGGAAGCAGCGCTGGTGCTGGCGTCGATCCCGCCAATAGAGCTGCTGGCGGCGGAGAGGACGACGGTCATGAGGGCAAGCAGGGTTACCCGGGGTACTGTCAAGAAGGAGGCCAGAGCTACGCTACTAAGGGACTGGCAGGACAAATGGGACCGCGGCACCAAGGGGCAATGGACGAGAAGGCTCATCCCCAACCTGGCCGAATGGGTCAATCGTAGACACGGCGAGACAAATTACCATCTCACGCAGGCACTCACTGGTCACGGCAGTTTTGGGACCTACCTGGTGAGAATTGGTAAGAGCGCGGACGACACTTGCTCTACCTGTGAAGGAGAGAGCGACAGCCCGCAACATGTGCTGTTTAAGTGCCCCAAGTGGGACGCCGAAAGGAGGGAGCTAGTGGGCACGCTAGGGAGGCAAATAAGTCCTGAGACGCTAGTAGGGCTGATGCTGGAGCAGAAGACGTACTGGGACAGTGTCTGCCACTTCGTCAGAACAATACTGACCGCTGCTGATCAAGAAGGAGGGTATGTAGCTTAGAAGCTAGGAATACCGGGGCCCTGAAGTAATACGAAAGTAGTTCCGGGGTCTCGGTAGGCGAAAGCCGGGAGAGGTTTTTAGTCGGTAGGAATCCGGCATCACCCTTGACAGGGTGTCTTATGTAAGATTTTCCTCTTCCTCACAAAAAAAAAAAAAAAGGTTTCACTGGTAAGTTTCACGGGTCAAGGTATCACGGGTAAGTTTCACGGGTAAGTTTCACGGGTATGTTTCACGGATGACGTTTTACGGGTCTAGGTTTCACTGGTAAGTTTCACGGGTCAAGGTTTCACGGGTAAGTTTCACGGGTAAGTTTCACGGGTATGTTTCACGGGTGAAGTTTCACGGGTGACGTTTCACAAGTCTAGGTTTCACTCGTAAGTTTCACGGGTCAAGGTTTTACGGGTAAGTTTCACGGGTAAGTTTCACGGGTATATTTCACGGGTGACGTTTCACGGGTCTAGGTTTCACTGGTAAGTTTCACGGGTCAAGGTTTCACGGGTAAGTTTCACGGGTAAGTTTTACGGGTAAGTTTCACGGGTGACGTTTCACGGGTGACGTTTCACAGGTCTAGGTTTCACTGGTAAGTTTCACGGGTCAAGGTGTCACGGGTAAGTTTCACGGGTATGTTTCACGGGTGACGTTTCACGGGTCTAGGTTTCACTGGAAAGTTTCACGGGTCAAGGTCTCACGGGTAAGTTTCACGGGTAAGTTTTACGGGTATGTTTTACAGGCGACGTTTTACGGGTCTAGGTTTCACTGGTAAGTTTCACGGGTCAAGGTTTCACGGGTAAGTTTCACGGGTAAGTTTCACGGGTATGTTTCACGGGTGAAGTTTCACGGGTGACGTTTCACGGGTCTAGGTTTCACTCGTAAGTTTCACGGGTCAAGGTTTTACGGGTAAGTTTCACGGGTAAGTTTCACGGGTATATTTCACGGGTGACGTTTCACTGGTCTAGGTTTCACTGGTAAGTTTCACGGGTCAAGGTTTCACGGGTAAGTTTCACGGGTAAGTTTTACGGGTAAGTTTCACGGGTGACGTTTCACGGGTGACGTTTCACAGGTCTAGGTTTCACTGGTAAGTTTCACGGGTCAAGGTGTCACGGGTAAGTTTCACGGGTATGTTTCACGGGTGACGTTTAACGGGTCTAGGTTTCACTGGAAAGTTTCACGGGTCAAGGTCTCACGGGTAAGTTTCACGGGTAAGTTTTACGTGTATGTTTTACAGGCGACGTTTCACGGGTCTAGGTTTCACTGGTAAGTTTCACGGGTCTAGGTTTCACGGGTAAGTTTCACGGGTAAGTTTCACGGGTATGTTTCATGGGTGATGTTTCACGGGTCTAGGTTTCACTGGTAAGTTTCACGGGTCAAGGTTTCACGGGTAAGTTTCACGGGTATGTTTTACGGGTGACGTTTCACGGGTCTAGGTTTCACTGGTAAGTTTCACGGGTCAAGGTTTCACGGGTAAGTTTCACGGGTAAGTTTCACAGGTATGTTTCACGGGTGACGTTTCACGGGTCTAGGTTTCACTGGTAAGTTTCACGGGTCAAGGTTTCACGGGTAAGTTTCACGGGTAAGTTTCACGGGTATGTTTCACGGGTGACGTTTCACGGGTCTAGGTTTCACTGGTAAGTTTCACAGGTCAAGGATTCACGGGTAAGTTTCACGGGTATGTTTCACGGGTGACGTTTCACGGGTCTTGGTTTCACTGGTAAGTTTCACGGGTCAAGGTTTCACGGGTAAGTTTCACGGGTATGTTTCACGGGTGACGTTTCACGGGTCTAGGTTTCACTGGTAAGTTTCACGGGTCAAGGTTTCACGGGTAAGTTTCACGGGTAAGTTTTACGGGTAAGTTTCACGGGTGACGTTTCACGGGTCTAGGTTTCACTGGTAAGTTTCAAGGGTCAAGGTTTCACGGGTAAGTTTCACGGGTAAGTTTCACGGGTATGTTTCACGGGTGACGTTTCACGGGTCTAGGTTTCACTGGTAAGTTTCACGGGTCAAGGTTTTACGGGTAAGTTTCACGGGTAAATTTCACGGGTATGTTTCACGGGTGACGTTTCACGGGTCTAGGTTTCACAGGTAAGTTTCACGGGTCAAGGTTTCACGGGTAAGTTTCACGGGTATGTTTCACGGGTGACGTTTCACGGGTCTTGGTTTCACTGGTAAGTTTCACGGGTCAAGGTTTCACGGGTAAGTTTCACGGGTATGTTTCACGGGTGACGTTTCACGGGTCTAGGTTTCACTGGTAAGTTTCACGGGTCAAGGTTTCACGGGTAAGTTTCACGGGTAAGTTTTACGGGTATGTTTCACGGGTGACGTTTCACGGGTCTAGGTTTCACTGGTAAGTTTCACGGGTCAAGGTTTCACGGGTAAGTTTCACGGGTGACGTTTCACGGGTCTAGGTTTCACTGGTAAGTTTCACGGGTATGTTTCACGGGTAAGTTTTACGGGTATGTTTTACAGGTGACGTTTCACGGGTCTAGGTTTCACTGGTAAGTTTCACGGGTCAAGGTTTCACGGGTCAAGGTTTCACGGGTAAGTTTCACGGGTAAGTTTCACGGGTATGTTTTACAGGTGACGTTTCACGGGTCTAGGTTTCACTGGTAAGTTTCACGGGTCAAGGTTTCACGGGTAAGATTCACGGGTAAGTTTCACGGGTATGTTTCATGGGTGATGTTTCACGGGTCTAGGTTTCACTGGTAAGTTTCACGGGTCAAGGTTTTACGGGTAAGTTTCACGGGTAAGTTTCACGGGTATGTTTCACGGGTCAAGGTTTCACGGGTAAGTTTCACGGGTAAGTTTCACGGGTATGTTTTACGGGTGACGTTTCACGGGTCTAGGTTTCACTGGTAAGTTTCACGGGTCAAGGTTTCACGGGTAAGTTTCACGGGTAAGTTTCACAGGTATGTTTCACGGGTGACGTTTCACGGGTCTAGGTTTCACTGGTAAGTTTCACGGGTCAAGGTTTCACGGGTAAGTTTCACGGGTAAGTTTCACGGGTATGTTTCACGGGTGACGTTTCACGGGTCTAGGTTTCACTGGTAAGTTTCACAGGTCAAGGATTCACGGGTAAGTTTCACGGGTATGTTTCACGGGTGACGTTTCACGGGTCTTGGTTTCACTGGTAAGTTTCACGGGTCAAGGTTTCACGGGTAAGTTTCACGGGTATGTTTCACGGGTGACGTTTCACGGGTCTAGGTTTCACTGGTAAGTTTCACGGGTCAAGGTTTCACGGGTAAGTTTCACGGGTAAGTTTTACGGGTAAGTTTCACGGGTGACGTTTCACGGGTCTAGGTTTCACTGGTAAGTATCAAGGGTCAAGGTTTCACGGGTAAGTTTCACGGGTAAGTTTCACGGGTATGTTTCACGGGTGACGTTTCACGGGTCTAGGTTTCACTGGTAAGTTTCACGGGTCAAGGTTTCACGGGTAAGTTTCACGGGTGACGTTTCACGGGTCTAGGTTTCACTGGTAAGTTTCACGGGTATGTTTCACGGGTAAGTTTTACGGGTATGTTTTACAGGTGACGTTTCACGGGTCTAGGTTTCACTGGTAAGTTTCACGGGTCAAGGTTTCACGGGTCAAGGTTTCACGGGTAAGTTTCACGGGTAAGTTTCACGGGTATGTTTTACAGGTGACGTTTCACGGGTCTAGGTTTCACTGGTAAGTTTCACGGGTCAAGGTTTCACGGGTAAGATTCACGGGTAAGTTTCACGGGTATGTTTCATGGGTGATGTTTCACGGGTCTAGGTTTCACTGGTAAGTTTCACGGGTCAAGGTTTTACGGGTAAGTTTCACGGGTAAGTTTCACGGGTATGTTTCACGGGTCAAGGTTTCACGGGTCAAGGTTTCACGGGTAAGTTTCACGGGTAAGTTTCACGGGTATGTTTTACAGGTGACGTTTCACGGGTCTAGGTTTCACTGGTAAGTTTCACGGGTCAAGGTTTCACGGGTAAGATTCACGGGTAAGTTTCACGGGTATGTTTCATGAGTGATGTTTCACGGGTCTAGGTTTCACTGGTAAGTTTCACGGGTCAAGGTTTTACGGGTAAGTTTCACGGGTAAGTTTCACGGGTATGTTTCACGGGTGACGTTTCACGGGTCTAGGTTTCACTGGTAAGTTTCACGGGTCAAGGTTTCACGGGTAAGTTTCACGGGTAAGTTTCACGGGTATGTTTCACGGGTGACGTTTCACGGGTTTAGGTTTCACTAGTAAGTTTCACTTGTCAAGGTTTCACGGGTAAGTTTCACGGGTAAGTTTCACGGGTATGTTTCACGGGTGACGTTTCACGGGTCTAGGTTTCACTGGTAAGTTTCACGGGTCAAGGTTTCACGGGTAAGTTTCACGGGTAAGTTTCACGGGTATGTTTCACGGGTGACGTTTCACGGGTCTAGGTTTCACTGGTAAGTTTCACGGGTCAAGGTTTCACGGGTAAGTTTCACGGGTAAGTTTCACGGGTATGTTTCACGGGTGACGTTTCACGGGTCTAGGTTTCACTGGTAAGTTTCACGGGTCAAGGTTTTACGGGTAAGTTTCACGGGTAAATTTCACGGGTATGTTTCACGGGTGACGTTTCACGGGTCTAGGTTTCACGGGTAAGTTTCACGGGTCAAGGTTTCACGGGTAAGTTTCACGGGTATGTTTCACAAGTGACGTTTCACGGGTCTAGGTTTCACTGGAAAGTTTCACGGGTCAAGGTTTCACGGGTAAGTTTCACGGGTAAGATTCACGGGTAAGTTTCACGGGTATGTTTCACGGGTGAAGTTTCACGGGTCTAGGTTTCACTGGTAAGTTTCACGGGTCAAGGTTTCACGGGTAAGTTTCACGGGTAAGTTTTACGGGTAAGTTTCACGGGTGACGTTTCACGGGTCTAGGTTTCACTGGAAAGTTTCACGGGTCAAGGATTCACGGGTAAGTTTCACGGGTAAGTTTTACGGGTATGTTTTACAGGTGACGTTTCACGGGTCTAGGTTTCACTGGTAAGTTTCACGGGTCAAGGTTTCACGGGTAAGATTCACGGGTAAGTTTCACGGGTATGTTTCATGGGTGATGTTTCACGGGTCTAGGTTTCACTGGTAAGTTTCACGGGTCAAGGTTTTACGGGTAAGTTTCACGGGTAAGTTTCACGGGTATGTTTCACGGGTGACGTTTCACGGGTCTAGGTTTCACTGGTAAGTTTCACGGGTCAAGGTTTCACGGGTAAGTTTCACGGGTAAGTTTCACGGGTATGTTTCACGGGTGACGTTTCACGGGTCTAGGTTTCACTAGTAAGTTTCACGGGTCAAGGTTTCACGGATAAGTTTCACGGGTCAAGGTTTCACGGGTAAGTTTCACGGGTAAGTTTCACGGGTAAGTTTTACGGGTATGTTTTACAGGTGACGTTTCACGGGTCTAGGTTTCACTGGTAAGTTTCACGGGTCAAGGTTTCACGGGTAAGTTTCACGGGTAAGTTTCACGGGTATGTTTCATGGGTGATGTTTCACGGGTCTAGGTTTTACTGGTAAGTTTCACGGGTCAAGGTTTCACGGGTAAGTTTCACGGGTAAGTTTCACGGGTGACGTTTCACGGGTCTAGGTTTCACTGGTAAGTTTCACGGGTATGTTTCACGGGTGACGTTTCACGGGTCTAGGTTTCACTGGTAAGTTTCACGGGTCAAGGTTTCACGGGTAAGTTTCACGGGTAAGTTTCACGGGTATGTTTCACGGATGACGTTTCACGGGTCTTGGTTTCACTGGTAAGTTTCACGGGTCAAGGTTTCACGGGTAAGTTTCACGGGTAAGTTTTACGGGTATGTTTTACAGGTGACGTTTCACGGGTAAGTTTCACGGGTAAGTTTCACGAGTATGTTTCACGGGTGAAGTTTCACGGGTCTTGGTTTCACTGGTAAGTTTCACGGGTCAAGGTTTCACGGGTAAGTTTCACGGGTAAGTTTTACGGGTATGTTTTACAGGTGACGTTTCACGGGTAAGTTTCACGGGTAAGTTTCACGGGTATGTTTCACGGGTGAAGTTTCACGGGTCTAGGTTTCACTGGTAAGTTTCACGGGTCAAGGTTTCACGGGTAAGTTTCACGGGTAAGTTTTACGGGTAAGTTTCACGGGTGACGTTTCACGGGTCTAGGTTTCACTGGTAAGTTTCACGGGTCAAGGTTTCACGGGTAAGATTCACGGGTAAGTTTCACGGGTATGTTTCATGGGTGATGTTTCACGGGTAAGTTTCACGGGTAAGTTTCACGGGTATGTTTCACGGGTGAAGTTTCACGGGTCTAGGTTTCACTGGTAAGTTTCACGGATCAAGGTTTCACGGGTAAGTTTCACGGGTAAGTTTCACGGGTATGTTTCACGGGTGAAGTTTCACGGGTCTAGGTTTCACTGGTAAGTTTCACGGATCAAGGTTTCACGGGTAAGTTTCACGGGTAAGTTTCACGGGTATGTTTCACGGGTGTCGTTTCACGGGTCTAGGTTTCACTGGTAAGTTTCACGGGTCAAGGTTTTACGGGTAAGTTTCACGGGTAAGGTTTACGGGTAAGTTTCACGGGTGACGTTTCACGGGTCTAGGTTTCACTGGTAAGTTTCACGGGTCAAGGTTTCACGGGTAAGTTTCACGGGTAAGTTTCACGGGTGAAGTTTCACGGGTCTTGGTTTCACTGGTAAGTTTCACGGGTCAAGGTTTCACGGGTAAGTTTCACGGGTAAGTTTTACGGGTATGTTTTACAGGTGACGTTTCACGGGTAAGTTTCACGGGTAAGTTTCACGGGTATGTTTCACGGGTGAAGTTTCACGGGTCTAGGTTTCACTGGTAAGTTTCACGGGTCAAGGTTTCACGGGTAAGTTTCACGGGTAAGTTTTACGGGTAAGTTTCACGGGTGACGTTTCACGGGTCTAGGTTTCACTGGAAAGTTTCACGGGTCAAGGATTCACGGGTAAGTTTCACGGGTAAGTTTTACGGGTATGTTTTACAGGTGACGTTTCACGGGTCTAGGTTTCACTGGTAAGTTTCACGGGTCAAGGTTTCACGGGTAAGATTCACGGGTAAGTTTCACGGGTATGTTTCATGGGTGATGTTTCACGGGTCTAGGTTTCACTGGTAAGTTTCACGGGTCAAGGTTTTACGGGTAAGTTTCACGGGTAAGTTTCACGGGTATGTTTCACGGGTGACGTTTCACGGGTCTAGGTTTCACTGGTAAGTTTCACGGGTCAAGGTTTCACGGGTAAGTTTCACGGGTAAGTTTCACGGGTATGTTTCACGGGTGACGTTTCACGGGTCTAGGTTTCACTAGTAAGTTTCACGGGTCAAGGTTTCACGGGTAAGTTTCACGGGTAAGTTTCACGGGTATGTTTCATGGGTGATGTTTCACGGGTCTAGGTTTTACTGGTAAGTTTCACGGGTCAAGGTTTCACGGGTAAGTTTCACGGGCAAGTTTCACGGGTGACGTTTCACGGGTCTAGGTTTCACTGGTAAGTTTCACGGGTATGTTTCACGGGTAAGTTTTACGGGTATGTTTTACAGGTGACGTTTCACGGGTCTAGGTTTCACTGGTAAGTTTCACGGGTCAAGGTTTCACGGGTCAAGGTTTCACGGGTAAGTTTCACGGGTAAGTTTCACGGGTATGTTTTACAGGTGACGTTTTACGGGTCTAGGTTTCACTGGTAAGTTTCACGGGTCAAGGTTTCACGGGTAAGATTTACGGGTAAGTTTCACGGGTATGTTTCATGGGTGATGTTTCACGGGTCTAGGTTTCACTGGTAAGTTTCACGGGTCAAGGTTTTACGGGTAAGTTTCACGGGTAAGTTTCACGGGTATGTTTCACGGGTCAAGGTTTCACGGGTCAAGGTTTCACGGGTAAGTTTCACGGGTAAGTTTCACGGGTATGTTTTACAGGTGACGTTTCACGGGTCTAGGTTTCACTGGTAAGTTTCACGGGTCAAGGTTTCACGGGTAAGATTCACGGGTAAGTTTCACGGGTATGTTTCATGAGTGATGTTTCACGGGTCTAGGTTTCACTGGTAAGTTTCACGGGTCAAGGTTTTACGGGTAAGTTTCACGGGTATGTTTCACGGGTGACGTTTCACGGGTCTAGGTTTCACTGGAAAGTTTCACGGGTCAAGGTCTCACGGGTAAGTTTCACGGGTAAGTTTTACGGGTATGTTTTACAGGCGACGTTTCACGGGTCTAGGTTTCACTGGTAAGTTTCACGGGTCTAGGTTTCACGGGTAAGTTTCACGGGTAAGTTTCACGGGTATGTTTCATGGGTGATGTTTCACGGGTCTAGGTTTCACTGGTAAGTTTCACGGGTCAAGGTTTCACGGGTAAGTTTCACGGGTAAGTTTCACGGGTATGTTTTACGGGTGACGTTTCACGGGTCTAGGTTTCACTGGTAAGTTTCACGGGTCAAGGTTTCACGGGTAAGTTTCACGGGTAAGTTTCACAGGTATGTTTCACGGGTGACGTTTCACGGGTCTAGGTTTCACTGGTAAGTTTCACGGGTCAAGGTTTCACGGGTAAGTTTCACGGGTAAGTTTCACGGGTATGTTTCACGGGTGACGTTTCACGGGTCTAGGTTTCACTGGTAAGTTTCACAGGTCAAGGATTCACGGGTAAGTTTCACGGGTATGTTTCACGGGTGACGTTTCACGGGTCTTGGTTTCACTGGTAAGTTTCACGGGTCAAGGTTTCACGGGTAAGTTTCACGGGTATGTTTCACGGGTGACGTTTCACGGGTCTAGGTTTCACTGGTAAGTTTCACGGGTCAAGGTTTCACGGGTAAGTTTCACGGGTAAGTTTTACGGGTAAGTTTCACGGGTGACGTTTCACGGGTCTAGGTTTCACTGGTAAGTTTCAAGGGTCAAGGTTTCACGGGTAAGTTTCACGGGTAAGTTTCACGGGTATGTTTCACGGGTGACGTTTCACGGGTCTAGGTTTCACTGGAAAGTTTCACGGGTCAAGGTTTCACGGGTAAGTTTCACGGGTAAGTTTCACGGGTAAGTTTTACGGGTATGTTTTACAGGTGACGTTTCACGGGTCTAGGTTTCACTGGTAAGTTTCACGGGTCAAAGTTTCACGGGTAAGTTTCACGGGTAAGTTTCACGGGTGACGTTTCACGGGTCTAGGTTTCACTGGCAAGTTTCACGGGTATGTTTCACGGGTAAGTTTTACGGGTATGTTTTACAGGTGACGTTTCACGGGTCTAGGTTTCACTGGTAAGTTTCACGGGTCAAGGTTTCACGGGTCAAGGTTTCACGGGTAAGTTTCACGGGTAAGTTTCACGGGTATGTTTCACGGATGACGTTTCACGGGTCTTGGTTTCACTGGTAAGTTTCACGGGTCAAGGTTTCACGGGTAAGTTTCACGGGTAAGTTTTACGGGTATGTTTTACAGGTGACGTTTCACGGGTAAGTTTCACGGGTAAGTTTCACGGGTAAGTTTCACGGGTATGTTTCACGGGTGACGTTTCACGGGTATAGGTTTCACTGGTAAGTTTCACGGGTCAAGGTTTCACGGGTAAGTTTCACGGGTAAGTTTTACGGGTAAGTTTCACGGGTGACGTTTCACGGGTCTAGGTTTCACTGGAAAGTTTCACGGGTCAAGGTTTCACGGGTAAGTTTCACGGGTATGTTTCATGGGTGATGTTTCACGGGTCTAGGTTTTACTGGTAAGTTTCACGGGTCAAGGTTTCACGGGTAAGTTTCACGGGCAAGTTTCACGGGTGACGTTTCACGGGTCTAGGTTTCACTGGTAAGTTTCACGGGTATGTTTCACGGGTAAGTTTTACGGGTATGTTTTACAGGTGACGTTTCACGGGTCTAGGTTTCACTGGTAAGTTTCACGGGTCAAGGTTTCACGGGTCAAGGTTTCACGGGTAAGTTTCACGGGTAAGTTTCACGGGTATGTTTTACAGGTGACGTTTCACGGGTCTAGGTTTCACTGGTAAGTTTCACGGGTCAAGGTTTCACGGGTAAGATTCACGGGTAAGTTTCACGGGTATGTTTCATGGGTGATGTTTCACGGGTCTAGGTTTCACTGGTAAGTTTCACGGGTCAAGGTTTTACGGGTAAGTTTCACGGGTAAGTTTCACGGGTATGTTTCACGGGTCAAGGTTTCACGGGTCAAGGTTTCACGGGTAAGTTTCACGGGTAAGTTTCACGGGTATGTTTTACAGGTGACGTTTCACGGGTCTAGGTTTCACTGGTAAGTTTCACGGGTCAAGGTTTCACGGGTAAGATTCACGGGTAAGTTTCACGGGTATGTTTCATGAGTGATGTTTCACGGGTCTAGGTTTCACTGGTAAGTTTCACGGGTCAAGGTTTTACGGGTAAGTTTCACGGGTAAGTTTCACGGGTATGTTTCACGGGTGACGTTTCACGGGTCTAGGTTTCACTGGTAAGTTTCACGGGTCAAGGTTTCACGGGTAAGTTTCACGGGTAAGTTTCACGGGTCTAGGTTTCACTAGTAAGTTTCACTTGTCAAGGTTTCACGGGTAAGTTTCACGGGTAAGTTTCACGGGTATGTTTCACGGGTGACGTTTCACGGGTCTAGGTTTCACTGGTAAGTTTCACGGGTCAAGGTTTCACGGGTAAGTTTCACGGGTAAGTTTCACGGGTATGTTTCACGGGTGACGTTTCACGGGTCTAGGTTTCACTGGTAAGTTTCACGGGTCAAGGTTTCACGGGTAAGTTTCACGGGTAAGTTTCACGGGTATGTTTCACGGGTGACGTTTCACGGGTCTAGGTTTCACTGGTAAGTTTCACGGGTCAAGGTTTTACGGGTAAGTTTCACGGGTAAATTTCACGGGTATGTTTCACGGGTGACGTTTCACGGGTCTAGGTTTCACGGGTAAGTTTCACGGGTCAAGGTTTCACGGGTAAGTTTCACGGGTAAGTTTCACGGGTATGTTTCACAAGTGACGTTTCACGGGTCTAGGTTTCACTGGTAAGTTTCACGGGTCAAGGTTTCACGGGTAAGTTTCACGGGTAAGTTTTACGGGTATGTTTTACAGGCGACGTTTCACGGGTCTAGGTTTCACTGGTAAGTTTCACGGGTCTAGGTTTCACGGGTAAGTTTCACGGGTAAGTTTCACGGGTATGTTTCACGGGTGACGTTTCACGGGTCTAGGTTTCACTGGTAAGTTTCACGGGTCAAGGTTTCACGGGTAAGTTTCACGGGTAAATTTCACGGGTATGTTTCACGGGTGACGTTTCACGGGTCTAGGTTTCACTGGTAAGTTTCACAGTTCAAGGTTTTACGGGTAAGTTTCACGGGTATGTTTCACGGGTGACGTTTCACGGGTCTAGGTTTCACTGGTAAGTTTCACGGGTCAAGGTTTCACGGGTAAGTTTCACGGGTAAGTTTTACGGGTAAGTTTCACGGGTGACGTTTCACGGGTGCGTTTCACGGGTCTAGGTTTCACTGGTAAGTTTCACGGGTCAAGGTTTCACGGGTAAGTTTCACCGGTAAGTTTCACGGGTATGTTTCACAAGTGACGTTTCACGGGTCTAGGTTTCACTGGAAAGTTTCACGGGTCAAGGTTTCACGGGTAAGTTTCACGGGTAAGTTTTACGGGTATGTTTTACAGGCGACGTTTCACGGGTCTAGGTTTCACTGGTAAGTTTCACGGGTCTAGGTTTCACGGGTAAGTTTCACGGGTAAGTTTCACGGGTATGTTTCATGGGTGATGTTTCACGGGTCTAGGTTTCACTGGTAAGTTTCACGGGTCAAGGTTTCACGGGTAAGTTTCACGGGTAAGTTTCACGGGTAAGTTTTACGGGTATGTTTTACAGGTGACGTTTCACGGGTCTAGGTTTCACTGGTAAGTTTCACGGGTCAAGGTTTCACGGGTAAGTTTCACGGGTAAGTTTCACGGGTATGTTTCATGGGTGATGTTTCACGGGTCTAGGTTTTACTGGTAAGTTTCACGGGTCAAGGTTTCACGGGTAAGTTTCACGGGTAAGTTTCACGGGTGACGTTTCACGGGTCTAGGTTTCACTGGTAAGTTTCACGGGTATGTTTCACGGGTGACGTTTCACGGGTCTAGGTTTCACTGGTAAGTTTCACGGGTCAAGGTTTCACGGGTAAGTTTCACGGGTAAGTTTCACGGGTATGTTTCACGGATGACGTTTCACGGATCTTGGTTTCACTGGTAAGTTTCACGGGTCAAGGTTTCACGGGTAAGTTTCACGGGTAAGTTTTACGGGTATGTTTTACAGGTGACGTTTCACGGGTAAGTTTCACGGGTAAGTTTCACGGGTATGTTTCACGGGTGAAGTTTCACGGGTCTTGGTTTCACTGGTAAGTTTCACGGGTCAAGGTTTCACGGGTAAGTTTCACGGGTAAGTTTTACGGGTATGTTTTACAGGTGACGTTTCACGGGTAAGTTTCACGGGTAAGTTTCACGGGTATGTTTCACGGGTGAAGTTTCACGGGTCTAGGTTTCACTGGTAAGTTTCACGGGTCAAGGTTTCACGGGTAAGTTTCACGGGTAAGTTTTACGGGTATGTTTTACAGGTGACGTTTCACGGGTCTAGGTTTCACTGGTAAGTTTCACGGGTCAAGGTTTCACGGGTAAGATTCACGGGTAAGTTTCACGGGTATGTTTCATGGGTGATGTTTCACGGGTCTAGGTTTCACTGGTAAGTTTCACGGGTCAAGGTTTTACGGGTAAGTTTCACGGGTAAGTTTCACGGGTATGTTTCACGGGTGACGTTTCACGGGTCTAGGTTTCACTGGTAAGTTTCACGGGTCAAGGTTTCACGGGTAAGTTTCACGGGTATGTTTCACGGGTGACGTTTCACGGGTCTAGGTTTCACTAGTAAGTTTCACGGGTCAAGGTTTCACGGGTAAGTTTCACGGGTAAGTTTCACGGGTATGTTTCATGGGTGATGTTTCACGGGTCTAGGTTTTACTGGTAAGTTTCACGGGTCAAGGTTTCACGGGTAAGTTTCACGGGTAAGTTTCACGGGTGACGTTTCACGGGTCTAGGTTTCACTGGTAAGTTTCACGGGTATGTTTCACGGGTAAGTTTTACGGGTATGTTTTACAGGTGACGTTTCACGGGTCTAGGTTTCACTGGTAAGTTTCACGGGTCAAGGTTTCACGGGTCAAGGTTTCACGGGTAAGTTTCACGGGTAAGTTTCACGGGTATGTTTTACAGGTGACGTTTCACGGGTCTAGGTTTCACTGGTAAGTTTCACGGGTCAAGGTTTCACGGGTAAGATTCACGGGTAAGTTTCACGGGTATGTTTCATGGGTGATGTTTCACGGGTGACGTTTCACGGGTCTAGGTTTCACTGGTAAGTTTCACGGGTCAAGGTTTCACGGGTAAGTTTCACGGGTAAGTTTCACGGGTATGTTTCACGGGTGACGTTTCACGGGTCTAGGTTTCACTAGTAAGTTTCACGGGTCAAGGTTTCACGGGTAAGTTTCACGGGTAAGTTTCACGGGTAAGTTTCACGGGTATGTTTCACGGGTGACGTTTCACGGGTCTAGGTTTCACTGGTAAGTTTCACGGGTCAAGGTTTCACGGGTAAGTTTCACGGGTAAGTTTCACGGGTATGTTTCACGGGTGAAGTTTCACGGGTGACGTTTCACGGGTCTAGGTTTCACTGGTAAGTTTCACAGTTCAAGGTTTTACGGGTAAGTTTCACGGGTATGTTTCACGGGTGACGTTTCACGGGTCTAGGTTTCACTGGTAAGTTTCACGGGTCAAGGTTTCACGGGTAAGTTTCACGGGTAAGTTTTACGGGTAAGTTTCACGGGTGACGTTTCACGGGTGCGTTTCACGGGTCTAGGTTTCACTGGTAAGTTTCACGGGTCAAGGTTTCACGGGTAAGTTTCACCGGTAAGTTTCACGGGTATGTTTCACAAGTGACGTTTCACGGGTCTAGGTTTCACTGGAAAGTTTCACGGGTCAAGGTTTCACGGGTAAGTTTCACGGGTAAGTTTTACGGGTATGTTTTACAGGCGACGTTTCACGGGTCTAGGTTTCACTGGTAAGTTTCACGGGTCTAGGTTTCACGGGTAAGTTTCACGGGTAAGTTTCACGGGTATGTTTCATGGGTGATGTTTCACGGGTCTAGGTTTCACTGGTAAGTTTCACGGGTCAAGGTTTCACGGGTAAGTTTCACGGGTAAGTTTCACGGGTAAGTTTTACGGGTATGTTTTACAGGTGACGTTTCACGGGTCTAGGTTTCACTGGTAAGTTTCACGGGTCAAGGTTTCACGGGTAAGTTTCACGGGTAAGTTTCACGGGTATGTTTCATGGGTGATGTTTCACGGGTCTAGGTTTTACTGGTAAGTTTCACGGGTCAAGGTTTCACGGGTAAGTTTCACGGGTAAGTTTCACGGGTGACGTTTCACGGGTCTAGGTTTCACTGGTAAGTTTCACGGGTATGTTTCACGGGTGACGTTTCACGGGTCTAGGTTTCACTGGTAAGTTTCACGGGTCAAGGTTTCACGGGTAAGTTTCACGGGTAAGTTTCACGGGTATGTTTCACGGATGACGTTTCACGGATCTTGGTTTCACTGGTAAGTTTCACGGGTCAAGGTTTCACGGGTAAGTTTCACGGGTAAGTTTTACGGGTATGTTTTACAGGTGACGTTTCACGGGTAAGTTTCACGGGTAAGTTTCACGGGTATGTTTCACGGGTGAAGTTTCACGGGTCTTGGTTTCACTGGTAAGTTTCACGGGTCAAGGTTTCACGGGTAAGTTTCACGGGTAAGTTTTACGGGTATGTTTTACAGGTGACGTTTCACGGGTAAGTTTCACGGGTAAGTTTCACGGGTATGTTTCACGGGTGAAGTTTCACGGGTCTAGGTTTCACTGGTAAGTTTCACGGGTCAAGGTTTCACGGGTAAGTTTCACGGGTAAGTTTTACGGGTATGTTTTACAGGTGACGTTTCACGGGTCTAGGTTTCACTGGTAAGTTTCACGGGTCAAGGTTTCACGGGTAAGATTCACGGGTAAGTTTCACGGGTATGTTTCATGGGTGATGTTTCACGGGTCTAGGTTTCACTGGTAAGTTTCACGGGTCAAGGTTTTACGGGTAAGTTTCACGGGTAAGTTTCACGGGTATGTTTCACGGGTGACGTTTCACGGGTCTAGGTTTCACTGGTAAGTTTCACGGGTCAAGGTTTCACGGGTAAGTTTCACGGGTATGTTTCACGGGTGACGTTTCACGGGTCTAGGTTTCACTAGTAAGTTTCACGGGTCAAGGTTTCACGGGTAAGTTTCACGGGTAAGTTTCACGGGTATGTTTCATGGGTGATGTTTCACGGGTCTAGGTTTTACTGGTAAGTTTCACGGGTCAAGGTTTCACGGGTAAGTTTCACGGGTAAGTTTCACGGGTGACGTTTCACGGGTCTAGGTTTCACTGGTAAGTTTCACGGGTATGTTTCACGGGTAAGTTTTACGGGTATGTTTTACAGGTGACGTTTCACGGGTCTAGGTTTCACTGGTAAGTTTCACGGGTCAAGGTTTCACGGGTCAAGGTTTCACGGGTAAGTTTCACGGGTAAGTTTCACGGGTATGTTTTACAGGTGACGTTTCACGGGTCTAGGTTTCACTGGTAAGTTTCACGGGTCAAGGTTTCACGGGTAAGATTCACGGGTAAGTTTCACGGGTATGTTTCATGGGTGATGTTTCACGGGTGACGTTTCACGGGTCTAGGTTTCACTGGTAAGTTTCACGGGTCAAGGTTTCACGGGTAAGTTTCACGGGTAAGTTTCACGGGTATGTTTCACGGGTGACGTTTCACGGGTCTAGGTTTCACTAGTAAGTTTCACGGGTCAAGGTTTCACGGGTAAGTTTCACGGGTAAGTTTCACGGGTAAGTTTCACGGGTATGTTTCACGGGTGACGTTTCACGGGTCTAGGTTTCACTGGTAAGTTTCACGGGTCAAGGTTTCACGGGTAAGTTTCACGGGTAAGTTTCACGGGTATGTTTCACGGGTGAAGTTTCACGGGTGACGTTTCACGGGTCTAGGTTTCACTCGTAAGTTTCACGGGTCAAGGTTTTACGGGTAAGTTTCACGGGTAAGTTTCACGGGTATATTTCACGGGTGACGTTTCACGGGTCTAGGTTTCACTGGTAAGTTTCACGGGTCAAGGTTTCACGGGTAAGTTTCACGGGTAAGTTTTACGGGTAAGTTTCACGGGTGACGTTTCACGAGTGACGTTTCACAGGTCTAGGTTTCACTGGTAAGTTTCACGGGTCAAGGTGTCACGGGTAAGTTTCACGGGTATGTTTCACGGGTGACGTTTCACGGGTCTAGGTTTCACTGGAAAGTTTCACGGGTCAAGGTCTCACGGGTAAGTTTCACGGGTAAGTTTTACGGGTATGTTTTACAGGCGACGTTTCACGGGTCTAGGTTTCACTGGTAAGTTTCACGGGTCTAGGTTTCACGGGTAAGTTTCACGGGTAAGTTTCACGGGTATGTTTCATGGGTGATGTTTCACGGGTCTAGGTTTCACTGGTAAGTTTCACGGGTCAAGGTTTCACGGGTAAGTTTCACGGGTAAGTTTCACGGGTATGTTTTACGGGTGACGTTTCACGGGTCTAGGTTTCACTGGTAAGTTTCACGGGTCAAGGTTTCACGGGTAAGTTTCACGGGTAAGTTTCACAGGTATGTTTCACGGGTGACGTTTCACGGGTCTAGGTTTCACTGGTAAGTTTCACGGGTCAAGGTTTCACGGGTAAGTTTCACGGGTAAGTTTCACGGGTATGTTTCACGGGTGACGTTTCACGGGTCTAGGTTTCACTGGTAAGTTTCACAGGTCAAGGATTCACGGGTAAGTTTCACGGGTATGTTTCACGGGTGACGTTTCACGGGTCTTGGTTTCACTGGTAAGTTTCACGGGTCAAGGTTTCACGGGTAAGTTTCACGGGTATGTTTCACGGGTGACGTTTCACGGGTCTAGGTTTCACTGGAAAGTTTCACGGGTCAAGGTTTCACGGGTAAGTTTCACGGGTAAGTTACACGGGTAAGTTTTACGGGTATGTTTTACAGGTGACGTTTCACGGGTCTAGGTTTCACTGGTAAGTTTCACGGGTCAAAGTTTCACGGGTAAGTTTCACGGGTAAGTTTCACGGGTATGTTTCACGGGTGACGTTTCACGGGTCTAGGTTTCACTGGTAAGTTTCACGGGTCAAGGTTTCACGGGTAAGTTTCACGGGTAAGTTTCACGGGTATGTTTCACGGGTGAAGTTTCACGGGTGACGTTTCACGGGTCTAGGTTTCACTCGTAAGTTTCACGGGTCAAGGTTTTACGGGTAAGTTTCACGGGTAAGTTTCACGGGTATATTTCACGGGTGACGTTTCACGGGTCTAGGTTTCACTGGTAAGTTTCACGGGTCAAGGTTTCACGGGTAAGTTTCACGGGTAAGTTTTACGGGTAAGTTTCACGGGTGACGTTTCACGAGTGACGTTTCACAGGTCTAGGTTTCACTGGTAAGTTTCACGGGTCAAGGTGTCACGGGTAAGTTTCACGGGTATGTTTCACGGGTGACGTTTCACGGGTCTAGGTTTCACTGGAAAGTTTCACGGGTCAAGGTCTCACGGGTAAGTTTCACGGGTAAGTTTTACGGGTATGTTTTACAGGCGACGTTTCACGGGTCTAGGTTTCACTGGTAAGTTTCACGGGTCTAGGTTTCACGGGTAAGTTTCACGGGTAAGTTTCACGGGTATGTTTCATGGGTGATGTTTCACGGGTCTAGGTTTCACTGGTAAGTTTCACGGGTCAAGGTTTCACGGGTAAGTTTCACGGGTAAGTTTCACGGGTATGTTTTACGGGTGACGTTTCACGGGTCTAGGTTTCACTGGTAAGTTTCACGGGTCAAGGTTTCACGGGTAAGTTTCACGGGTAAGTTTCACAGGTATGTTTCACGGGTGACGTTTCACGGGTCTAGGTTTCACTGGTAAGTTTCACGGGTCAAGGTTTCACGGGTAAGTTTCACGGGTAAGTTTCACGGGTATGTTTCACGGGTGACGTTTCACGGGTCTAGGTTTCACTGGTAAGTTTCACAGGTCAAGGATTCACGGGTAAGTTTCACGGGTATGTTTCACGGGTGACGTTTCACGGGTCTTGGTTTCACTGGTAAGTTTCACGGGTCAAGGTTTCACGGGTAAGTTTCACGGGTATGTTTCACGGGTGACGTTTCACGGGTCTAGGTTTCACTGGAAAGTTTCACGGGTCAAGGTTTCACGGGTAAGTTTCACGGGTAAGTTTCACGGGTAAGTTTTACGGGTATGTTTTACAGGTGACGTTTCACGGGTCTAGGTTTCACTGGTAAGTTTCACGGGTCAAAGTTTCACGGGTAAGTTTCACGGGTAAGTTTCACGGGTGACGTTTCACGGGTCTAGGTTTCACTGGCAAGTTTCACGGGTATGTTTCACGGGTAAGTTTTACGGGTATGTTTTACAGGTGACGTTTCACGGGTCTAGGTTTCACTGGTAAGTTTCACGGGTCAAGGTTTCACGGGTAAGTTTCACGGGTAAGTTTCACGGGTATGTTTCACGGGTGAAGTTTCACGGGTGACGTTTCACGGGTCTAGGTTTCACTCGTAAGTTTCACGGGTCAAGGTTTTACGGGTAAGTTTCACGGGTAAGTTTCACGGGTATGTTTCACGGGTGACGTTTCACGGGTCTAGGTTTCACTGGTAAGTTTCACGGGTCAAGGTTTCACGGGTAAGTTTCACGGGTAAGTTTTACGGGTAAGTTTCACGGGTGACGTTTCACGGGTGACGTTTCACGGGTCTAGGTTTCACTGGTAAGTTTCACGGGTCAAGGTGTCACGGGTAAGTTTCACGGGTATGTTTCACGGGTGACGTTTCACGGGTCTAGGTTTCACTGGTAAGTTTCACGGGTCAAGGTTTCACGGGTAAGTTTCACGGGTAAGTTTCACGGGTATGTTTTACGGGTGACGTTTCACGGGTCTAGGTTTCACTGGTAAGTTTCACGGGTCTAGGTTTCACGGGTAAGTTTCACGGGTAAGTTTCACAGGTATGTTTCACGGGTGACGTTTCACGGGTCTAGGTTTCACTGGTAAGTTTCACGGGTCAAGGTTTCACGGGTAAGTTTCACGGGTAAGTTTCACGGGTATGTTTCACGGGTGACGTTTCACGGGTCTAGGTTTCACTGGTAAGTTTCACGGGTCCAGGTTTCACTGGTAAGTTTCACGGGTCAAGGTTTCACGGGTAAGTTTCACGGGTAAGTTTCACGGGTCTAGGTTTCACTGGTAAGTTTCACGGGTCAAGGTTTCACGGGTAAGTTTCACGGGTAAGTTTTACGGGTAAGTTTCACGGGTGACGTTTCACGGGTCTAGGTTTTACTGGTAAGTTTCACGGGTCAAGGTTTCACGGGTAAGTTTCACGGGTAAGTTTCACGGGTAAGTTTCACGGGTGACCTTTCACGGGTCTTGGTTTCACTGGTAAGTTTCACGGGTCAAGGTTTCACGGGTAAGTTTCACGGGTAAATTTCACGGGTATGTTTCACGGGTGACGTTTCACGGGTCTAGGTTTCACTGGTAAGTTTCACGGGTAAGTTTCACGGGTATGTTTCACGGGTGACGTTTCACGGGTCTAGGTTTCACTGGTAAGTTTCACGGATCAAGGTTTCACGGGTAAGTTTCACGGGTAAGTTTTACGGGTATGTTTCACGGGTGTCGTTTCACGGGTCTAGGTTTCACTGGTAAGTTTCACGGGTCAAGGTTTTACGGGTAAGTTTCACGGGTAAGGTTTACGGGTAAGTTTCACGGGTGACGTTTCACGGGTCTAGGTTTCACTGGTAAGTTTCACGGGTCAAGGTTTCACGGGTAAGTTTCACGGGTAAGTTTCACGGGTATGTTTCACGGGTGACGTTTCACGGGTCTAGGTTTCACTGGTAAGTTTCACGGGTCAAGGTTTCACGGGTAAGTTTCACGGGTAAGTTTCACGGGTATGTTTCACGGGTGACGTTTCACGGGTCTAGGTTTCACTGGTAAGTTTCACGGGTCAAGGTTTTACGGGTAAGTTTCACGGGTAAGTTTCACGGGTAAGTTTCACGGGTATGTTTCACGGGTGACGTTTCACGGGTCTAGGTTTCACTGGTAAGTTTTACGGGTCAAGGTTTCACGGGTAAGTTTCACGGGTAAGTTTTACGGGTAAGTTTCACGGGTGACGTTTCACGGGTGACGTTTCACGGGTGACGTTTCACGGGTCTAGGTTTCACTGGTAAGTTTCACGGGTCAAGGTTTCACGGGTAAGTTTCACGGGTAAGTTTCACGGGTATGTTTCACGGGTGACGTTTCACGGGTCTAGGTTTCACTGGAAAGTTTCACGGGTCAAGGTTTCACGGGTAAGTTTCACGGGTAAGTTTTACGGGTATGTTTTACAGGCGACGTTTCACGGGTCTAGGTTTCACTGGTAAGTTTCACAGGGTCTAGGTTTCACGGGTAAGTTTCACGGGTCAAGGTTTCACGGGTAAGTTTCACGGGTAAGTTTCACGGGTATGTTTCACGGGTGACGTTTCACGGGTCTAGGTTTCACTGGTAAGTTTTACGGGTGACGTTTCACGGGTCTAGGTTTCACTGGTAAGTTTCACGGGTCAAGGTTTCACGGGTAAGTTTCACGGGTAAGTTTCACGGGTATGTTTCACGGGTGACGTTTCACGGGTCTAGGTTTCACTGGTAAGTTTCACATGTCAAGGTTTCAATGGTAAGTTTCACGGGTAAGTTTCACGGGTATGTTTCACGGGTGACGTTTCTCGGGTCTTGGTTTCACTGGTAAGTTTCACGGGTCAAGGTTTCACGGGTAAGTTTCACGGGTAACTTTCACGGGTATGTTTCACGGGTGACGTTTCACGGGTCTAGGTTTCACTGGTAAGTTTCACGGGTCAAGGTTTCACGGGTAAGTTTCACGGGTAAGTTTCACGGGTATGTTTCACGGGTGACGTTTCACGGGTCTAGGTTTCACTGGTAAGTTTCACGGGTCAAGGTTTCACGGGTAAGTTTCACGGGTAAGTTTCACGGTTATGTTTCACGGGTGACGTTTCACGGGTCTAGGTTTCACTGGTAAGTTTCACGGGTCAAGGTTTCACGGGTAAGTTTCACGGGTAAGTTTTACGGGTAAGTTTCACGGGTGACGTTTCACGGGTGACGTTTCACGGGTCTAGGTTTCACTGGTAAGTTTCACGGGTCAAGGTTTCACGGGTAAGTTTTACGGGTAAGTTTCACGGGTAAGTTTCACAGGTGACCTTTCACGGGTCTAGGTTTCACTGGTAAGTTTCACGGGTCAAGGTTTCACGGGTAAGTTTCACGGGTAAGTTTCACGGGTATGTTTCACGGGTGACGTTTCACGGGTCTAGGTTTCACTGGTAAGTTTCACGGGTCAAGGTTTCACGGGTAAGTTTCACGGGTAAGTTTCACGGGTAAGTTTCACGGGTGACGTTTCACGGGTCTAGGTTTCACTGGTAAGTTTCACGGGTCAAGGTTTCACGGGTAAGTTTCACGGGTAAGTTTTACGGGTAAGTTTCACGGGTGACGTTTCACGGGTGACGTTTCACGGGTCTAGGTTTCACTGGTAAGTTTCACGGGTCAAGGTTTCACGGGTAAGTTTCACGGGTATGTTTCACGGGTGACGTTTCACGGGTCTAGGTTTCACTGGAAAGTTTCACGGGTCAAGGTTTCACGGGTAAGTTTCACGGGTAAGTTTTACGGGTATGTTTTACGGGTAAGTTTCACGGGTGACGTTTCACGGGTCTAGGTTTCACTGGTAAGTTTCACGGGTCTAGGTTTCACTGGTAAGTTTCACGGGTCAAGGTTTCACGGGTAAGTTTCACGGGTAAGGTTCACGGGTATGTTTCACGGGTGACGTTTCACGGGTCTAGGTTTCACTGGAAAGTTTCACGGATCAAGGTTTTACGGGTAAGTTTCACGGGTAAGTTTCACGGGTAAGTTTTACGGGTATGTTTTACAGGTGACGTTTCACGGGTCTAGGTTTCACTGGTAAGTTTCACGGGTCAAGGTTTCACGGGTAAGTTTCACGGGTAAGTTTCACGGGTATGTTTCATGGGTGATGTTTCACGGGTCTAGGTTTTACTGGTAAGTTTCACGGGTCAAGGTTTCACGGGTAAGTTTCACGGGTGACGTTTCACGGGTCTAGGTTTCACTGGTAAGTTTCACGGGTATGTTTCACGGGTGACGTTTCACGGGTCTAGGTTTCACTGGTAAGTTTCACGGGTCAAGGTTTCACGGGTAAGTTTCACGGGTAAGTTTCACGGGTATGTTTCACGGATGACGTTTCACGGGTCTTGGTTTCACTGGTAAGTTTCACGGGTCAAGGTTTCACGGGTATGTTTTACAGGTGACGTTTCACGGGTAAGTTTCACGGGTAAGTTTCACGGGTATGTTTCACGGGTGACGTTTCACGGGTCTAGGTTTCACTGGTAAGTTTCACGGGTCAAGGTTTCACGGGTAAGTTTCACGGGTAAGTTTTACGGGTAAGTTTCACGGGTGACGTTTCACGGGTCTAGGTTTCACTGGAAAGTTTCACGGGTCAAGGATTCACGGGTAAGTTTCACGGGTAAGTTTTACGGGTATGTTTTACAGGTGACGTTTCACGGGTCTAGGTTTCACTGGTAAGTTTCACGGGTCAAGGTTTCACGGGTAAGATTCACGGGTAAGTTTCACGGGTATGTTTCATGGGTGATGTTTCACGGGTCTAGGTTTCACTGGTAAGTTTCACGGGTCAAGGTTTTACGGGTAAGTTTCACGGGTAAGTTTCACGGGTATGTTTCACGGGTGACGTTTCACGGGTCTAGGTTTCGCTGGTAAGTTTCACGGGTCAAGGTTTCACGGGTAAGTTTCACGGGTAAGTTTCACGGGTATGTTTCACGGGTGACGTTTCACGGGTCTAGGTTTCACTAGTAAGTTTCACGGGTCAAGGTTTCACGGGTAAGTTTCACGGGTAAGTTTCACGGGTATGTTTCATGGGTGATGTTTCACGGGTCTAGGTTTTACTGGTAAGTTTTACGGGTCAAGGTTTCACGGGTAAGTTTCACGGGTAAATTTCACGGGTATGTTTCACGGGTGACGTTTCACGGGTCTAGGTTTCACGGGTAAGTTTCACGTGTCAAGGTTTTACGGGTAAGTTTCACGGGTAAATTTCACGGGTATGTTTCACGGGTGACGTTTCACGGGTCTAGGTTTCACGGGTAAGTTTCACGGGTCAAGGTTTCACGGGTAAGTTTCACGGGTAAGTTTCACGGGTATGTTTCACAAGTGACGTTTCACGGGTCTAGGTTTCACTGGAAAGTTTCACGGGTCAAGGTTTCACGGGTAAGTTTCACGGGTAAGTTTTACGGGTATGTTTTACAGGCGACGTTTCACGGGTCTAGGTTTCACTGGTAAGTTTCACGGGTCTAGGTTTCACGGGTAAGTTTCACGGGTAAGTTTCACGGGTATGTTTCACGGGTGACGTTTCACGGGTCTAGGTTTCACTGGTAAGTTTCACGGGTCAAGGTTTCACGGGTAAGTTTCACGGGTAAATTTCACGGGTATGTTTCACGGGTGACGTTTCACGGGTCTAGGTTTCACTGGTAAGTTTCACAGTTCAAGGTTTTACGGGTAAGTTTCACGGGTAAGTTTCACGGGTATGTTTCACGGGTGACGTTTCACGGGTCTAGGTTTCACTGGTAAGTTTCACGGGTCAAGGTTTCACGGGTAAGTTTCACGGGTAAGTTTTACGGGTAAGTTTCACGGGTGACGTTTCACGGGTGCGTTTCACGGGTCTAGGTTTCACTGGTAAGTTTCACGGGTCAAGGTTTCACGGGTAAGTTTCACCGGTAAGTTTCACGGGTATGTTTCACAAGTGACGTTTCACGGGTCTAGGTTTCACTGGAAAGTTTCACGGGTCAAGGTTTCACGGGTAAGTTTCACGGGTAAGTTTTACGGGTATGTTTTACAGGCGACGTTTCACGGGTCTAGGTTTCACTGGTAAGTTTCACGGGTCTAGGTTTCACGGGTAATTTTCACGGGTAAGTTTCACGGGTATGTTTCATGGGTGATGTTTCACGGGTCTAGGTTTCACTGGTAAGTTTCACGGGTCAAGGTTTCACGGGTAAGTTTCACGGGTAAGTTTTACGGGTATGTTTTACAGGCGACGTTTCACGGGTCTAGGTTTCACTGGTAAGTTTCACGGGTCTAGGTTTCACGGGTAATTTTCACGGGTAAGTTTCACGGGTATGTTTCATGGGTGATGTTTCACGGGTCTAGGTTTCACTGGTAAGTTTCACTTGTCAAGGTTTCACGGGTAAGTTTCACGGGTAAGTTTCACGGGTATGTTTTACAGGTGACGTTTCACGGGTAAGTTTCACGGGTAAGTTTCACGGGTATGTTTCACGGGTGACGTTTCACGGGTCTAGGTTTCACTGGTAAGTTTCACGGGTCAAGGTTTTACGGGTAAGTTTCACGGGTAAATTTCACGGGTATGTTTCACGGGTGACGTTTCACGGGTCTAGGTTTCACTGGTAAGTTTCACAGTTCAAGGTTTTACGGGTAAGTTTCACGGGTAAGTTTCACGGGTATGTTTCACGGGTGACGTTTCACGGGTCTAGGTTTCACTGGTAAGTTTCACGGGTCAAGGTTTCACGGGTAAGTTTCACGGGTAAGTTTTACGGGTAAGTTTCACGGGTGACGTTTCACGGGTGCGTTTCACGGGTCTAGGTTTCACTGGTAAGTTTCACGGGTCAAGGTTTCACGGGTAAGTTTCACCGGTAAGTTTCACGGGTATGTTTCACAAGTGACGTTTCACGGGTCTAGGTTTCACTGGAAAGTTTCACGGGTCAAGGTTTCACGGGTAAGTTTCACGGGTAAGTTTTACGGGTATGTTTTACAGGCGACGTTTCACGGGTCTAGGTTTCACTGGTAAGTTTCACGGGTCTAGGTTTCACGGGTAATTTTCACGGGTAAGTTTCACGGGTATGTTTCATGGGTGATGTTTCACGGGTCTAGGTTTCACTGGTAAGTTTCACGGGTCAAGGTTTCACGGGTAAGTTTCACGGGTAAGTTTTACGGGTATGTTTTACAGGTGACGTTTCACGGGTCTAGGTTTCACTGGTAAGTTTCACGGGTCAAGGTTTCACGGGTAAGTTTCACGGGTAAGTTTCACGGGTATGTTTCATGGGTGATGTTTCACGGGTCTAGGTTTTACTGGTAAGTTTCACGGGTCAAGGTTTCACGGGTAAGTTTCACGGGTAAGTTTCACGGGTGACGTTTCACGGGTCTAGGTTTCACTGGTAAGTTTCACGGGTATGTTTCACGGGTGACGTTTCACGGGTCTAGGTTTCACTGGTAAGTTTCACGGGTCAAGGTTTCACGGGTAAGTTTCACGGGTAAGTTTCACGGGTATGTTTCACGGGTGACGTTTCACGGGTCTAGGTTTCACTGGTAAGTTTCACGGGTCAAGGTTTTACGGGTAAGTTTCACGGGTAAATTTCACGGGTATGTTTCACGGGTGACGTTTCACGGGTCTAGGTTTCACGGGTAAGTTTCACGGGTCAAGGTTTCACGGGTAAGTTTCACGGGTAAGTTTCACGGGTATGTTTCACAAGTGACGTTTCACGGGTCTAGGTTTCACTGGAAAGTTTCACGGGTCAAGGTTTCACGGGTAAGTTTCACGGGTAAGTTTCACGGGTAAGTTTCACGGGTATGTTTCACGGGTGACGTTTCACGGGTCTAGGTTTCACTGGTAAGTTTCACGGGTCAAGGTTTCACGGGTAAGTTTCACGGGTAAGTTTTACGGGTAAGTTTCACGGGTGACGTTTCACGGGTGCGTTTCACGGGTCTAGGTTTCACTAGTAAGTTTCACGGGTCAAGGTTTCACGGGTAAGTTTCACCGGTAAGTTTCACGGGTATGTTTCACAAGTGACGTTTCACGGGTCTAGGTTTCACTGGAAAGTTTCACGGGTCAAGGTTTCACGGGTAAGTTTCACGGGTAAGTTTTACGGGTATGTTTTACAGGCGACGTTTCACGGGTCTAGGTTTCACTGGTAAGTTTCACGGGTCTAGGTTTCACGGGTAAGTTTCACGGGTAAGTTTCACGGGTATGTTTCATGGGTGATGTTTCACGGGTCTAGGTTTCACTGGTAAGTTTCACGGGTCAAGGTTTCACGGGTAAGTTTCACGGGTAAGTTTCACGGGTATGTTTCATGGGTGATGTTTCACGGGTCTAGGTTTTACTGGTAAGTTTCACGGGTCAAGGTTTCACGGGTAAGTTTCACGGGTAAGTTTCACGGGTGACGTTTCACGGGTCTAGGTTTCACTGGTAAGTTTCACGGGTATGTTTCACGGGTCACGTTTCACGGGTCTAGGTTTCACTGGTAAGTTTCACGGGTCAAGGTTTCACGGGTAAGTTTCACGGGTAAGTTTCACGGGTATGTTTCACGGATGACGTTTCACGGGTCTTGGTTTCACTGGTAAGTTTCACGGGTCAAGGTTTCACGGGTAAGTTTCACGGGTAAGTTTTACGGGTATGTTTTACAGGTGACGTTTCACGGGTAAGTTTCACGGGTAAGTTTCACGGGTATGTTTCACGGGTGAAGTTTCACGGGTCTTGGTTTCACTGGTAAGTTTCACGGGTCAAGGTTTCACGGGTAAGTTTCACGGGTAAGTTTTACGGGTATGTTTTACAGGTGACGTTTCACGGGTAAGTTTCACGGGTAAGTTTCACGGGTATGTTTCACGGGTGAAGTTTCACGGGTCTAGGTTTCACTGGTAAGTTTCACGGGTCAAGGTTTCACGGGTAAGTTTCACGGGTAAGTTTTACGGGTAAGTTTCACGGGTGACGTTTTACGGGTCTAGGTTTCACTGGAAAGTTTCACGGGTCAAGGATTCACGGGTAAGTTTCACGGGTAAGTTTTACGGGTATGTTTTACAGGTGACGTTTCACGGGTCTAGGTTTCACTGGTAAGTTTCACGGGTCAAGGTTTCACGGGTAAGATTCACGGGTAAGTTTCACGGGTATGTTTCATGGGTGATGTTTCACGGGTCTAGGTTTCACTGGTAAGTTTCACGGGTCAAGGTTTTACGGGTAAGTTTCACGGGTAAGTTTCACGGGTATGTTTCACGGGTGACGTTTCACGGGTCTAGGTTTCACTGGTAAGTTTCACGGGTCTAGGTTTCACGGGTAAGTTTCACGGGTAAGTTTCACGGGTATGTTTCATGGGTGATGTTTCACGGGTCTAGGTTTCACTGGTAAGTTTCACGGGTCAAGGTTTCACGGGTAAGTTTCACGGGTAAGTTTTACGGGTAAGTTTCACGGGTGACGTTTCACGGGTGCGTTTCACGGGTCTAGGTTTCACTAGTAAGTTTCACGGGTCAAGGTTTCACGGGTAAGTTTCACCGGTAAGTTTCACGGGTATGTTTCACAAGTGACGTTTCACGGGTCTAGGTTTCACTGGAAAGTTTCACGGGTCAAGGTTTCACGGGTAAGTTTCACGGGTAAGTTTTACGGGTATGTTTTACAGGCGACGTTTCACGGGTCTAGGTTTCACTGGTAAGTTTCACGGGTCTAGGTTTCACGGGTAAGTTTCACGGGTAAGTTTCACGGGTATGTTTCATGGGTGATGTTTCACGGGTCTAGGTTTCACTGGTAAGTTTCACGGGTCAAGGTTTCACGGGTAAGTTTCACGGGTAAGTTTCACGGGTATGTTTCATGGGTGATGTTTCACGGGTCTAGGTTTTACTGGTAAGTTTCACGGGTCAAGGTTTCACGGGTAAGTTTCACGGGTAAGTTTCACGGGTGACGTTTCACGGGTCTAGGTTTCACTGGTAAGTTTCACGGGTATGTTTCACGGGTCACGTTTCACGGGTCTAGGTTTCACTGGTAAGTTTCACGGGTCAAGGTTTCACGGGTAAGTTTCACGGGTAAGTTTCACGGGTATGTTTCACGGATGACGTTTCACGGGTCTTGGTTTCACTGGTAAGTTTCACGGGTCAAGGTTTCACGGGTAAGTTTCACGGGTAAGTTTTACGGGTATGTTTTACAGGTGACGTTTCACGGGTAAGTTTCACGGGTAAGTTTCACGGGTATGTTTCACGGGTGAAGTTTCACGGGTCTTGGTTTCACTGGTAAGTTTCACGGGTCAAGGTTTCACGGGTAAGTTTCACGGGTAAGTTTTACGGGTATGTTTTACAGGTGACGTTTCACGGGTAAGTTTCACGGGTAAGTTTCACGGGTATGTTTCACGGGTGAAGTTTCACGGGTCTAGGTTTCACTGGTAAGTTTCACGGGTCAAGGTTTCACGGGTAAGTTTCACGGGTAAGTTTTACGGGTAAGTTTCACGGGTGACGTTTTACGGGTCTAGGTTTCACTGGAAAGTTTCACGGGTCAAGGATTCACGGGTAAGTTTCACGGGTAAGTTTTACGGGTATGTTTTACAGGTGACGTTTCACGGGTCTAGGTTTCACTGGTAAGTTTCACGGGTCAAGGTTTCACGGGTAAGATTCACGGGTAAGTTTCACGGGTATGTTTCATGGGTGATGTTTCACGGGTCTAGGTTTCACTGGTAAGTTTCACGGGTCAAGGTTTTACGGGTAAGTTTCACGGGTAAGTTTCACGGGTATGTTTCACGGGTGACGTTTCACGGGTCTAGGTTTCACTGGTAAGTTTCACGGGTCAAGGTTTCACGGGTAAGTTTCACGGGTAAGTTTCACGGGTATGTTTCACGGGTGACGTTTCACGGGTCTAGGTTTCACTAGTAAGTTTCACGGGTCAAGGTTTGACGGGTAAGTTTCACGGGTAAGTTTTACGGGTATGTTTCATGGGTGATGTTTCACGGGTCTAGGTTTTACTGGTAAGTTTCACGGGTCAAGGTTTCACGGGTAAGTTTCACGGGCAAGTTTCACGGGTGACGTTTCACGGGTCTAGGTTTCACTGGTAAGTTTCACGGGTATGTTTCACGGGTAAGTTTTACGGGTATGTTTTACAGGTGACGTTTCACGGGTCTAGGTTTCACTGGTAAGTTTCACGGGTCAAGGTTTCACGGGTCAAGGTTTCACGGGTAAGTTTCACGGGTAAGTTTCACGGGTATGTTTTACAGGTGACGTTTCACGGGTCTAGGTTTCACTGGTAAGTTTCACGGGTCAAGGTTTCACGGGTAAGATTCACGGGTAAGTTTCACGGGTATGTTTCATGGGTGATGTTTCACGGGTCTAGGTTTCACTGGTAAGTTTCACGGGTCAAGGTTTTACGGGTAAGTTTCACGGGTAAGTTTCACGGGTATGTTTCACGGGTCAAGGTTTCACGGGTCAAGGTTTCACGGGTAAGTTTCACGGGTAAGTTTCACGGGTATGTTTTACAGGTGACGTTTCACGGGTCTAGGTTTCACTGGTAAGTTTCACGGGTCAAGGTTTCACGGGTAAGATTCACGGGTAAGTTTCACGGGTATGTTTCATGAGTGATGTTTCACGGGTCTAGGTTTCACTGGTAAGTTTCACGGGTCAAGGTTTTACGGGTAAGTTTCACGGGTAAGTTTCACGGGTATGTTTCACGGGTGACGTTTCACGGGTCTAGGTTTCACTGGTAAGTTTCACGGGTCAAGGTTTCACGGGTAAGTTTCACGGGTAAGTTTCACGGGTATGTTTCACGGGTGACGTTTCACGGGTCTAGGTTTCACTAGTAAGTTTCACTTGTCAAGGTTTCACGGGTAAGTTTCACGGGTAAGTTTCACGGGTATGTTTCACGGGTGACGTTTCACGGGTCTAGGTTTCACTGGTAAGTTTCACGGGTCAAGGTTTCACGGGTAAGTTTCACGGGTAAGTTCCACGGGTATGTTTCACGGGTGACGTTTCACGGGTCTAGGTTTCACTGGTAAGTTTCACGGGTCAAGGTTTCACGGGTAAGTTTCACGGGTAAGTTTCACGGGTATGTTTCACGGGTGACGTTTCACGGGTCTAGGTTTCACTGGTAAGTTTCACGGGTCAAGGTTTTACGGGTAAGTTTCACGGGTAAATTTCACGGGTATGTTTCACGGGTGACGTTTCACGGGTCTAGGTTTCACGGGTAAGTTTCACGGGTCAAGGTTTCACGGGTAAGTTTCACGGGTAAGTTTCACGGGTATGTTTCACAAGTGACGTTTCACGGGTCTAGGTTTCACTGGTAAGTTTCACGGGTCAAGGTTTCACGGGTAAGTTTCACGGGTAAGTTTTACAGGTATGTTTTACAGGCGACGTTTCACGGGTCTAGGTTTCACTGGTAAGTTTCACGGGTCTAGGTTTCACGGGTAAGTTTCACGGGTAAGTTTCACGGGTATGTTTCACGGGTGACGTTTCACGGGTCTAGGTTTCACTGGTAAGTTTCACGGGTCAAGGTTTCACGGGTAAGTTTCACGGGTAAATTTCACGGGTATGTTTCACGGGTGACGTTTCACGGGTCTAGGTTTCACTGGTAAGTTTCACAGTTCAAGGTTTTACGGGTAAGTTTCACGGGTATGTTTCACGGGTGACGTTTCACGGGTCTAGGTTTCACTGGTAAGTTTCACGGGTCAAGGTTTCACGGGTAAGTTTCACGGGTAAGTTTTACGGGTAAGTTTCACGGGTGACGTTTCACGGGTGCGTTTCACGGGTCTAGGTTTCACTGGTAAGTTTCACGGGTCAAGGTTTCACGGGTAAGTTTCACCGGTAAGTTTCACGGGTATGTTTCACAAGTGACGTTTCACGGGTCTAGGTTTCACTGGAAAGTTTCACGGGTAAGTTTCACGGGTATGTTTCACGGGTGACGTTTCACGGGTCTAGGTTTCACTGGTAAGTTTCACGGGTCAAGGTTTCACGGGTAAGTTTCACGGGTAAGTTCCACGGGTATGTTTCACGGGTGACGTTTCACGGGTCTAGGTTTCACTGGTAAGTTTCACGGGTCAAGGTTTCACGGGTAAGTTTCACGGGTAAGTTTCACGGGTATGTTTCACGGGTGACGTTTCACGGGTCTAGGTTTCACTGGTAAGTTTCACGGGTCAAGGTTTTACGGGTAAGTTTCACGGGTAAATTTCACGGGTATGTTTCACGGGTGACGTTTCACGGGTCTAGGTTTCACGGGTAAGTTTCACGGGTCAAGGTTTTACGGGTAAGTTTCACGGGTAAGTTTCACGGGTATGTTTCACAAGTGACGTTTCACGGGTCTAGGTTTCACTGGTAAGTTTCACGGGTCAAGGTTTCACGGGTAAGTTTCACGGGTAAGTTTTACGGGTATGTTTTACAGGCGACGTTTCACGGGTCTAGGTTTCACTGGTAAGTTTCACGGGTAAGTTTCACGGGTAAGTTTCACGGGTATGTTTCACGGGTGACGTTTCACGGGTCTAGGTTTCACTGGTAAGTTTCACGGGTCAAGGTTTCACGGGTAAGTTTCACGGGTAAATTTCACGGGTATGTTTCACGGGTGACGTTTCACGGGTCTAGGTTTCACTGGTAAGTTTCACAGTTCAAGGTTTTACGGGTAAGTTTCACGGGTATGTTTCACGGGTGACGTTTCACGGGTCTAGGTTTCACTGGTAAGTTTCACGGGTCAAGGTTTCACGGGTAAGTTTCACGGGTAAGTTTTACGGGTAAGTTTCACGGGTGACGTTTCACGGGTGCGTTTCACGGGTCTAGGTTTCACTGGTAAGTTTCACGGGTCAAGGTTTCACGGGTAAGTTTCACCGGTAAGTTTCACGGGTATGTTTCACAAGTGACGTTTCACGGGTCTAGGTTTCACTGGAAAGTTTCACGGGTCAAGGTTTCACGGGTAAGTTTTACGGGTAAGTTTTACGGGTATGTTTTACAGGCGACGTTTCACGGGTCTAGGTTTCACTGGTAAGTTTCACGGGTCTAGGTTTCACGGGTAAGTTTCACGGGTAAGTTTCACGGGTATGTTTCATGGGTGATGTTTCACGGGTCTAGGTTTCACTGGTAAGTTTCACGGGTCAATGTTTCACGGGTAAGTTTCACGGGTAAGTTTCACGGGTAAGTTTTACGGGTATGTTTTACAGGTGACGTTTCACGGGTCTAGGTTTCACTGGTAAGTTTCACGGGTCAAGGTTTCACGGGTAAGTTTCACGGGTAAGTTTCACGGGTATGTTTCATGGGTGATGTTTCACGGGTCTAGGTTTTACTGGTAAGTTTCACGGGTCAAGGTTTCACGGGTAAGTTTCACGGGTAAGTTTCACGGGTGACGTTTCACGGGTCTAGGTTTCACTGGTAAGTTTCACGGGTATGTTTCACGGGTGACGTTTCACGGGTCTAGGTTTCACTGGTAAGTTTCACGGGTCAAGGTTTCACGGGTAAGTTTCACGGGTAAGTTTCACGGGTATGTTTCACGGATGACGTTTCACGGGTCTTGGTTTCACTGGTAAGTTTCACGGGTCAAGGTTTCACGGGTAAGTTTCACGGGTAAGTTTTACGGGTATGTTTTACAGGTGACGTTTCACGGGTAAGTTTCACGGGTAAGTTTCACGGGTATGTTTCACGGGTGAAGTTTCACGGGTCTTGGTTTCACTGGTAAGTTTCACGGGTCAAGGTTTCACGGGTAAGTTTCACGGGTAAGTTTTACGGGTATGTTTTACAGGTGACGTTTCACGGGTAAGTTTCACGGGTAAGTTTCACGGGTATGTTTCACGGGTGAAGTTTCACGGGTCTAGGTTTCACTGGTAAGTTTCACGGGTCAAGGTTTCACGGGTAAGTTTCACGGGTAAGTTTCACGGGTAAGTTTTACGGGTATGTTTTACAGGTGACGTTTCACGGGTCTAGGTTTCACTGGTAAGTTTCACGGGTCAAGGTTTCACGGGTAAGATTCACGGGTAAGTTTCACGGGTATGTTTCATGGGTGATGTTTCACGGGTCTAGGTTTCACTGGTAAGTTTCACGGGTCAAGGTTTTACGGGTAAGTTTCACGGGTAAGTTTCACGGGTATGTTTCACGGGTGACGTTTCACGGGTCTAGGTTTCACTGGTAAGTTTCACGGGTCAAGGTTTCACGGGTAAGTTTCACGGGTAAGTTTCACGGGTATGTTTCACGGGTGACGTTTCACGGGTCTAGGTTTCACTGGTAAGTTTCACGGGTCAAGGTTTCACGGGTAAGTTTCACGGGTAAGTTTCACGGGTAAGTTTCACGGGTATGTTTCACGGGTGACGTTTCACGGGTCTAGGTTTCACTGGTAAGTTTCACGTGTCAAGGTTTTACGGGTAAGTTTCACGGGTAAATTTCACGGGTATGTTTCACGGGTGACGTTTCACGGGTCTAGGTTTCACGGGTAAGTTTCACGGGTCAAGGTTTCACGGGTAAGTTTCACGGGTAAGTTTCACGGGTATGTTTCACAAGTGACGTTTCACGGGTCTAGGTTTCACTGGAAAGTTTCACGGGTCAAGGTTTCACGGGTAAGTTTCACGGGTAAGTTTTACGGGTATGTTTTACAGGCGACGTTTCACGGGTCTAGGTTTCACTGGTAAGTTTCACGGGTCTAGGTTTCACGGGTAAGTTTCACGGGTAAGTTTCACGGGTATGTTTCACGGGTGACGTTTCACGGGTCTAGGTTTCACTGGTAAGTTTCACGGGTCAAGGTTTCACGGGTAAGTTTCACGGGTAAATTTCACGGGTATGTTTCACGGGTGACGTTTCACGGGTCTAGGTTTCACTGGTAAGTTTCACAGTTCAAGGTTTTACGGGTAAGTTTCACGGGTAAGTTTCACGGGTATGTTTCACGGGTGACGTTTCACGGGTCTAGGTTTCACTGGTAAGTTTCACGGGTCAAGGTTTCACGGGTAAGTTTCACGGGTAAGTTTTACGGGTAAGTTTCACGGGTGACGTTTCACGGGTGCGTTTCACGGGTCTAGGTTTCACTGGTAAGTTTCACGGGTCAAGGTTTCACGGGTAAGTTTCACCGGTAAGTTTCACGGGTATGTTTCACAAGTGACGTTTCACGGGTCTAGGTTTCACTGGAAAGTTTCACGGGTCAAGGTTTCACGGGTAAGTTTCACGGGTAAGTTTTACGGGTATGTTTTACAGGCGACGTTTCACGGGTCTAGGTTTCACTGGTAAGTTTCACGGGTCTAGGTTTCACGGGTAATTTTCACGGGTAAGTTTCACGGGTATGTTTCATGGGTGATGTTTCACGGGTCTAGGTTTCACTGGTAAGTTTCACGGGTCAAGGTTTCACGGGTAAGTTTCACGGGTAAGTTTCACGGGTAAGTTTTACGGGTATGTTTTACAGGTGACGTTTCACGGGTCTAGGTTTCACTGGTAAGTTTCACGGGTCAAGGTTTCACGGGTAAGTTTCACGGGTAAGTTTCACGGGTATGTTTCATGGGTGATGTTTCACGGGTCTAGGTTTTACTGGTAAGTTTCACGGGTCAAGGTTTCACGGGTAAGTTTCACGGGTAAGTTTCACGGGTGACGTTTCACGGGTCTAGGTTTCACTGGTAAGTTTCACGGGTATGTTTCACGGGTGACGTTTCACGGGTCTAGGTCTCACTGGTAAGTTTCACGGGTCAAGGTTTCACGGGTAAGTTTCACGGGTAAGTTTCACGGGTATGTTTCACGGGTGACGTTTCACGGGTCTAGGTTTCACTGGTAAGTTTCACGGGTGAAGGTTTTACGGGTAAGTTTCACGGGTAAATTTCACGGGTATGTTTCACGGGTGACGTTTCACGGGTCTAGGTTTCACGGGTAAGTTTCACGGGTCAAGGTTTCACGGGTAAGTTTCACGGGTATGTTTCACAAGTGACGTTTCACGGGTCTAGGTTTCACTGGAAAGTTTCACGGGTCAAGGTTTCACGGGTAAGTTTCACGGGTAAGTTTCACGGGTAAGTTTCACGGGTATGTTTCACGGGTGACGTTTCACGGGTCTAGGTTTCACTGGTAAGTTTCACGGGTCAAGGTTTCACGGGTAAGTTTCACGGGTAAATTTCACGGGTATGTTTCACGGGTGACGTTTCACGGGTCTAGGTTTCACTGGTAAGTTTCACAGTTCAAGGTTTTACGGGTAAGTTTCACGGGTAAGTTTCACGGGTATGTTTCACGGGTGACGTTTCACGGGTCTAGGTTTCACTGGTAAGTTTCACGGGTCAAGGTTTCACGGGTAAGTTTCACGGGTAAGTTTTACGGGTAAGTTTCACGGGTGACGTTTCACGGGTGCGTTTCACGGGTCTAGGTTTCACTAGTAAGTTTCACGGGTCAAGGTTTCACGGGTAAGTTTCACCGGTAAGTTTCACGGGTATGTTTCACAAGTGACGTTTCACGGGTCTAGGTTTCACTGGAAAGTTTCACGGGTCAAGGTTTCACGGGTAAGTTTCACGGGTAAGTTTTACGGGTATGTTTTACAGGCGACGTTTCACGGGTCTAGGTTTCACTGGTAAGTTTCACGGGTCTAGGTTTCACGGGTAAGTTTCACGGGTAAGTTTCACGGGTATGTTTCATGGGTGATGTTTCACGGGTCTAGGTTTCACTGGTAAGTTTCACGGGTCAAGGTTTCACGGGTAAGTTTCACGGGTAAGTTTCACGGGTATGTTTCATGGGTGATGTTTCACGGGTCTAGGTTTTACTGGTAAGTTTCACGGGTCAAGGTTTCACGGGTAAGTTTCACGGGTAAGTTTCACGGGTGACGTTTCACGGGTCTAGGTTTCACTGGTAAGTTTCACGGGTATGTTTCACGGGTGACGTTTCACGGGTCTAGGTTTCACTGGTAAGTTTCACGGGTCAAGGTTTCACGGGTAAGTTTCACGGGTAAGTTTCACAAGTATGTTTCACGGATGACGTTTCACGGGTCTTGGTTTCACTGGTAAGTTTCACGGGTCAAGGTTTCACGGGTAAGTTTCACGGGTAAGTTTTACGGGTATGTTTTACAGGTGACGTTTCACGGGTAAGTTTCACGGGTAAGTTTCACGGGTATGTTTCACGGGTGAAGTTTCACGGGTCTTGGTTTCACTGGTAAGTTTCACGGGTCAAGGATTCACGGGTAAGTTTCACGGGTAAGTTTTACGGGTATGTTTTACAGGTGACGTTTCACGGGTAAGTTTCACGGGTAAGTTTCACGGGTATGTTTCACGGGTGAAGTTTCACGGGTCTAGGTTTCACTGGTAAGTTTCACGGGTCAAGGTTTCACGGGTAAGTTTCACGGGTAAGTTTTACGGGTAAGTTTCACGGGTGACGTTTCACGGGTCTAGGTTTCACTGGAAAGTTTCACGGGTCAAGGATTCACGGGTAAGTTTCACGGGTAAGTTTTACGGGTATGTTTTACAGGTGACGTTTCACGGGTCTAGGTTTCACTGGTAAGTTTCACGGGTCAAGGTTTCACGGGTAAGATTCACGGGTAAGTTTCACGGGTATGTTTCATGGGTGATGTTTCACGGGTCTAGGTTTCACTGGTAAGTTTCACGGGTCAAGGTTTTACGGGTAAGTTTCACGGGTAAGTTTCACGGGTATGTTTCACGGGTGACGTTTCACGGGTCTAGGTTTCACTGGTAAGTTTCACGGGTCAAGGTTTCACGGGTAAGTTTCACGGGTAAGTTTCACGGGTATGTTTCACGGGTGACGTTTCACGGGTCTAGGTTTCACTAGTAAGTTTCACGGGTCAAGGTTTCACGGGTAAGTTTCACGGGTAAGTTTCACGGGTATGTTTCATGGGTGATGTTTCACGGGTCTAGGTTTTACTGGTAAGTTTCACGGGTCAAGGTTTCACGGGTAAGTTTCACGGGCAAGTTTCACGGGTGACGTTTCACGGGTCTAGGTTTCACTGGTAAGTTTCACGGGTATGTTTCACGGGTAAGTTTTACGGGTATGTTTTACAGGTGACGTTTCACGGGTCTAGGTTTCACTGGTAAGTTTCACGGGTCAAGGTTTCACGGGTCAAGGTTTCACGGGTAAGTTTTACGGGTAAGTTTCACGGGTATGTTTTACAGGTGACGTTTCACGGGTCTAGGTTTCACTGGTAAGTTTCACGGGTCAAGGTTTCACGGTTAAGATTCACGGGTAAGTTTCACGGGTATGTTTCATGGGTGATGTTTCACGGGTCTAGGTTTCACTGGTAAGTTTCACGGGTCAAGGTTTTACGGGTAAGTTTCACGGGTAAGTTTCACGGGTATGTTTCACGGGTCAAGGTTTCACGGGTCAAGGTTTCACGGGTAAGTTTCACGGGTAAGTTTCACGGGTATGTTTTACAGGTGACGTTTCACGGGTCTAGGTTTCACTGGTAAGTTTCACGGGTCAAGGTTTCACGGGTAAGATTCACGGGTAAGTTTCACGGGTATGTTTCATGAGTGATGTTTCACGGGTCTAGGTTTCACTGGTAAGTTTCACGGGTCAAGGTTTTACGGGTAAGTTTCACGGGTAAGTTTCACGGGTATGTTTCACGGGTGACGTTTCACGGGTCTAGGTTTCACTGGTAAGTTTCACGGGTCAAGGTTTCACGGGTAAGTTTCACGGGTAAGTTTCACGGGTATGTTTCACGGGTGACGTTTCACGGGTCTAGGTTTCACTAGTAAGTTTCACTTGTCAAGGTTTCACGGGTAAGTTTCACGGGTAAGTTTCACGGGTATGTTTCACGGGTGACGTTTCACGGGTCTAGGTTTCACTGGTAAGTTTCACGGGTCAAGGTTTCACGGGTAAGTTTCACGGGTAAGTTTTACGGGTATGTTTTACAGGTGACGTTTCACGGGTAAGTTTCACGGGTAAGTTTCACGGGTATGTTTCACGGGTGAAGTTTCACGGGTCTTGGTTTCACTGGTAAGTTTCACGGGTCAAGGTTTCACGGGTAAGTTTCACGGGTAAGTTTTACGGGTATGTTTTACAGGTGACGTTTCACGGGTAAGTTTCACGGGTAAGTTTCACGGGTATGTTTCATGGGTGATGTTTCACGGGTCTAGGTTTCACTGGTAAGTTTCACGGGTCAAGGTTTCACGGGTAAGTTTCACGGGTAAGTTTCACGGGTATGTTTCATGGGTGATGTTTCACGGGTCTAGGTTTTACTGGTAAGTTTCACGGGTCAAGGTTTCACGGGTAAGTTTCACGGGTAAGTTTCACGGGTGACGTTTCACGGGTCTAGGTTTCACTGGTAAGTTTCACGGGTATGTTTCACGGGTGACGTTTCACGGGTCTAGGTTTCACTGGTAAGTTTCACGGGTCAAGGTTTCACGGGTAAGTTTCACGGGTAAGTTTCACGGGTATGTTTCACGGATGACGTTTCACGGGTCTTGGTTTCACTGGTAAGTTTCACGGGTCAAGGTTTCACGGGTAAGTTTCACGGGTAAGTTTTACGGGTATGTTTTACAGGTGACGTTTCACGGGTAAGTTTCACGGGTAAGTTTCACGGGTATGTTTCACGGGTGAAGTTTCACGGGTCTTGGTTTCACTGGTAAGTTTCACGGGTCAAGGTTTCACGGGTAAGTTTCACGGGTAAGTTTTACGGGTATGTTTTACAGGTGACGTTTCACGGGTAAGTTTCACGGGTAAGTTTCACGGGTATGTTTCACGGGTGAAGTTTCACGGGTCTAGGTTTCACTGGTAAGTTTCACGGGTCAAGGTTTCACGGGTAAGTTTCACGGGTAAGTTTTACGGGTAAGTTTCACGGGTGACGTTTCACGGGTCTAGGTTTCACTGGAAAGTTTCACGGGTCAAGGATTCACGGGTAAGTTTCACGGGTAAGTTTTACGGGTATGTTTTACAGGTGACGTTTCACGGGTCTAGGTTTCACTGGTAAGTTTCACGGGTCAAGGTTTCACGGGTAAGATTCACGGGTAAGTTTCACGGGTATGTTTCATGGGTGATGTTTCACGGGTCTAGGTTTCACTGGTAAGTTTCACGGGTCAAGGTTTTACGGGTAAGTTTCACGGGTAAGTTTCACGGGTATGTTTCACGGGTGACGTTTCACGGGTCTAGGTTTCACTGGTAAGTTTCACGGGTCAAGGTTTCACGGGTAAGTTTCACGGGTAAGTTTCACGGGTATGTTTCACGGGTGACGTTTCACGGGTCTAGGTTTCACTAGTAAGTTTCACGGGTCAAGGTTTCACGGGTAAGTTTCACGGGTAAGTTTCACGGGTATGTTTCATGGGTGATGTTTCACGGGTCTAGGTTTTACTGGTAAGTTTCACGGGTCAAGGTTTCACGGGTAAGTTTCACGGGCAAGTTTCACGGGTGACGTTTCACGGGTCTAGGTTTCACTGGTAAGTTTCACGGGTATGTTTCACGGGTAAGTTTTACGGGTATGTTTTACAGGTGACGTTTCACGGGTCTAGGTTTCACTGGTAAGTTTCACGGGTCAAGGTTTCACGGGTCAAGGTTTCACGGGTAAGTTTCACGGGTAAGTTTCACGGGTATGTTTTACAGGTGACGTTTCACGGGTCTAGGTTTCACTGGTAAGTTTCACGGGTCAAGGTTTCACGGGTAAGATTCACGGGTAAGTTTCACGGGTATGTTTCATGGGTGATGTTTCACGGGTCTAGGTTTCACTGGTAAGTTTCACGGGTCAAGGTTTTACGGGTAAGTTTCACGGGTAAGTTTCACGGGTATGTTTCACGGGTCAAGGTTTCACGGGTCAAGGTTTCACGGGTAAGTTTCACGGGTAAGTTTCACGGGTATGTTTTACAGGTGACGTTTCACGGGTCTAGGTTTCACTGGTAAGTTTCACGGGTCAAGGTTTCACGGGTAAGATTCACGGGTAAGTTTCACGGGTATGTTTCATGAGTGATGTTTCACGGGTCTAGGTTTCACTGGTAAGTTTCACGGGTCAAGGTTTTACGGGTAAGTTTCACGGGTAAATTTCACGGGTATGTTTCACGGGTGACGTTTCACGGGTCTAGGTTTCACTGGTAAGTTTCACGGGTCAAGGTTTCACGGGTAAGTTTCACGGGTAAGTTTCACGGGTATGTTTCACGGGTGACGTTTCACGGGTCTAGGTTTCACTAGTAAGTTTCACTTGTCAAGGTTTCACGGGTAAGTTTCACGGGTAAGTTTCACGGGTATGTTTCACGGGTGACGTTTCACGGGTCTAGGTTTCACTGGTAAGTTTCACGGGTCAAGGTTTCACGGGTAAGTTTCACGGGTAAGTTACACGGGTATGTTTCACGGGTGACGTTTCACGGGTCTAGGTTTCACTGGTAAGTTTCACAGGTCAAGGTTTCACGGGTAAGTTTCACGGGTAAGTTTCACGGGTATGTTTCACGGGTGACGTTTCACGGGTCTAGGTTTCACTGGTAAGTTTCACGGGTCAAGGTTTTACGGGTAAGTTTCACGGGTAAATTTCACGGGTATGTTTTACGGGTGACGTTTCACGGGTCTAGGTTTCACGGGTAAGTTTCACGGGTCAAGGTTTCACGGGTAAGTTTCACGGGTATGTTTCACAAGTGACGTTTCACGGGTCTAGGTTTCACTGGAAAGTTTCACGGGTCAAGGTTTCACGGGTAAGTTTCACGGGTAAGTTTTACGGGTATGTTTTACAGGCGACGTTTCACGGGTCTAGGTTTCACTGGTAAGTTTCACGGGTCTAGGTTTCACGGGTAAGTTTCACGGGTAAGTTTCACGGGTATGTTTCACGGGTGACGTTTCACGGGTCTAGGTTTCACTGGTAAATTTCACGGGTCAAGGATTCACGGGTAAGTTTCACGGGTAAATTTCACGGGTATGTTTCACGGGTGACGTTTCACGGGTCTAGGTTTCACTGGTAAGTTTCACAGTTCAAGGTTTTACGGGTAAGTTTCACGGGTAAGTTTCACGGGTATGTTTCACGGGTGACGTTTCACGGGTCTAGGTTTCACTGGTAAGTTTCACGGGTCAAGGTTTCACGGGTAAGTTTCACGGGTAAGTTTTACGGGTAAGTTTCACGGGTGACGTTTCACGGGTGCGTTTCACGGGTCTAGGTTTCACTGGTAAGTTTCACGGGTCAAGGTTTCACGGGTAAGTTTCACCGGTAAGTTTCACGGGTATGTTTCACAAGTGACGTTTCACGGGTCTAGGTTTCACTGGAAAGTTTCACGGGTCAAGGTTTCACGGGTAAGTTTCACGGGTAAGTTTTACGGGTATGTTTTACAGGCGACGTTTCACGGGTCTAGGTTTCACTGGTAAGTTTCACGGGTCTAGGTTTCACGGGTAAGTTTCACGGGTAAGTTTCACGGGTATGTTTCATGGGTGATGTTTCACGGGTCTAGGTTTCACTGGTAAGTTTCACGGGTCAAGGTTTCACGGGTAAGTTTCACGGGTAAGTTTCACGGGTAAGTTTTACGGGTATGTTTTACAGGTGACGTTTCACGGGTCTAGGTTTCACTGGTAAGTTTCACGGGTCAAGGTTTCACGGGTAAGTTTCACGGGTAAGTTTCACGGGTATGTTTCATGGGTGATGTTTCACGGGTCTAGGTTTTACTGGTAAGTTTCACGGGTCAAGGTTTCACGGGTAAGTTTCACGGGTAAGTTTCACGGGTGACGTTTCACGGGTCTAGGTTTCACTGGTAAGTTTCACGGGTATGTTTCACGGGTGACGTTTCACGGGTCTAGGTTTCACTGGTAAGTTTCACGGGTCAAGGTTTCACGGGTAAGTTTCACGGGTAAGTTTCACGGGTATGTTTCACGGATGACGTTTCACGGGTCTTGGTTTCACTGGTAAGTTTCACGGGTCAAGGTTTTACGGGTAAGTTTCACGGGTAAGTTTCACGGGTATGTTTCACGGGTGACGTTTCACGGGTGACGTTTCACGGGTCTAGGTTTCACGGGTCAAGGTTTCACGGGTAAGTTTTACGGGTAAGTTTCACGGGTGACGTTTCACGGGTGACGTTTCACGGGTCTAGGTTTCACTGGTAAGTTTCACGGGTCAAGGTTTCACGGGTAAGTTTCACGGGTAAGTTTCACGGGTATGTTTCACAAGTGACGTTTCACGGGTCTAGGTTTTACTGGAAAGTTTCACGGGTCAAGGTTTCACGGGTAAGTTTCACGGGTAAGTTTTACGGGTATGTTTTACAGGCGACGTTTCACGGGTCTAGGTTTCACTGGTAAGTTTCACGGGTCTAGGTTTCACGGGTAAGTTTCACGGGTAAGTTTCACGGGTATGTTTCATGGGTGATGTTTCACGGGTCTAGGTTTCACTGGTAAGTTTCACGGGTCAAGGTTTCACGGGTAAGTTTCACGGGTAAGTTTCACGGGTATGTTTCACGGGTGACGTTTCACGGGTAAGTTTTACGCGTAAGTTTCACGGGTGACGTTTCACGGGTCTAGGTTTCACTGGTAAGTTTCACGGGTCAAGGTTTCACGGGTAAGTTTCACGGGTAAGTTTTACGGGTAAGTTTCACGGGGGACGTTTCACGGTTCTAGGTTTCACTGGTAAGTTTCACGGGTCAAGGTTTCACGGGTAAGTTTCACGGGTAAGTTTCACGGGTATGTTTCACGGGTGACGTTTCACGGGTCTAGGTTTCACTGGTAAGTTTCACAGGTCAAGGATTCACGGGTAAGTTTCACGGGTAAGTTTCACGGGTATGTTTCACGGGTGACGTTTCACGGGTCTTGGTTTCACTGGTAAGTTTCACGGGTCAAGGTTTCACGGGTAAGTTTCACGGGTATGTTTCACGGGTGACGTTTCACGGGTCTAGGTTTCACTGGTAAGTTTCACGGGTCAAGGTTTCACGGGTAAGTTTCACGGGTAAGTTTTACGGGTAAGTTTCACGGGTGACGTTTCACGGGTCTAGGTTTCACTGGTAAGTTTCAAGGGTCAAGGTTTCACGGGTAAGTTTCACGGGTAAGTTTCACGGGTATGTTTCACGGGTGACGTTTCACGGGTCTAGGTTTTACTGGAAAGTTTCACGGGTCAAGGTTTCACGGGTAAGTTTCACGGGTAAGTTTCACGGGTCAAAGTTTCACGGGTAAGTTTTACGGGTATGTTTTACAGGTGACGTTTCACGGGTCTAGGTTTCACTGGTAAGTTTCACGGGTCAAGGTTTCACGGGTCAAGGTTTCACGGGTAAGTTTCACGGGTAAGTTTCACGGGTATGTTTCACGGATGACGTTTCACGGGTCTTGGTTTCACTGGTAAGTTTCACGGGTCAAGGATTCACGGGTAAGTTTCACGGGTAAGTTTTACGGGTATGTTTTACAGGTGACGTTTCACGGGTAAGTTTCACGGGTAAGTTTCACGGGTAAGTTTCACGGGTATGTTTCACGGGTGACGTTTCACGGGTATAGGTTTCACTGGTAAGTTTCACGGGTCAAGGTTTCACGGGTAAGTTTCACGGGTAAGTTTTACGGGTAAGTTTCACGGGTGACGTTTCACGGGTCTAGGTTTCACTGGAAAGTTTCACGGGTCAAGGTTTCACGGGTAAGTTTCACGGGTAAGTTTTACGGGTATGTTTTACAGGTGACGTTTCACGGGTCTAGGTTTCACTGGTAAGTTTCACGGGTCAAGGTTTCACGGGTAAGTTTCACGGGTAAGTTTCACGGGTATGTTTCACGGGTGACGTTTCACGGGTCTAGGTTTCACTAGTAAGTTTCACGGGTCAAGGTTTCACGGGTAAGTTTCACGGGTAAGTTTCACGGGTATGTTTCACGGGTGACGTTTCACGGGTCTAGGTTTCACTTGTAAGTTTCACGGGTCAAGGTTTCACGGGTAAGTTTCACGGGTAAGTTTCACGGGTATGTTTCACGGGTGACGTTTCACGGGTCTAGGTTTCACTGGTAAGTTTCACGGGTCAAGGTATCACGGGTAAGTTTCACGGGTAAGTTTCACGGGTATGTTTCACGGGTGACGTTTTACGGGTCTAGGTTTCACTGGTAAGTTTCACGGGTCAAGGTTTCACGGGTAAGTTTCACGGGTAAGTTTCACGGGTATGTTTCACGGGTGAAGTTTCACGGGTGACGTTTCACGGGTCTAGGTTTCACTCGTAAGTTTCACGGGTCAAGGTTTTACGGGTAAGTTTCACGGGTAAGTTTCACGGGTATGTTTCACGGGTGACGTTTCACGGGTCTAGGTTTCACTGGTAAGTTTCACGGGTCAAGGTTTCACGGGTAAGTTTCACGGGTAAGTTTTACGGGTAAGTTTCACGGGTGACGTTTCACGGGTGACGTTTCACGGGTGACGTTTCACGGGTCTAGGTTTCACTGGTAAGTTTCACGGGTCAAGGTGTCACGGGTAAGTTTCACGGGTATGTTTCACGGGTGACGTTTCACGGGTCTAGGTTTCACTGGAAAGTTTCACGGGTCAAGGTCTCACGGGTAAGTTTCACGGGTAAGTTTTACGGGTATGTTTTACAGGCGACGTTTCACGGGTCTAGGTTTCACTGGTAAGTTTCACGGGTCTAGGTTTCACGGGTAAGTTTCACGGGTAAGTTTCACGGGTATGTTTCACGGGTCTAGGTTTCACTGGTAAGTTTCACGGGTCAAGGTTTCACGGGTAAGTTTCACGGGTAAGTTTCACGGGTATGTTTTACGGGTGACGTTTCACGGGTCTAGGTTTCACTGGTAAGTTTCACGGGTCAAGGTTTCACGGGTAAGTTTCACGGGTAAGTTTCACAGGTATGTTTCACGGGTGACGTTTCACGGGTCTAGGTTTCACTGGTAAGTTTCACGGGTCAAGGTTTCACGGGTAAGTTTCACGGGTAAGTTTCACGGGTATGTTTCACAAGTGACGTTTCACGGGTCTAGGTTTCACTGGAAAGTTTCACGGGTCAAGGTTTCACGGGTAAGTTTCACGGGTAAGTTTTACGGGTATGTTTTACAGGCGACGTTTCACGGGTCTAGGTTTCACTGGTAAGTTTCACGGGTCTAGGTTTCACGGGTAAGTTTCACGGGTAAGTTTCACGGGTATGTTTCATGGGTGATGTTTCACGGGTCTAGGTTTCACTGGTAAGTTTCACGGGTCAAGGTTTCACGGGTAAGTTTCACGGGTAAGTTTCACGGGTATGTTTCACGGGTGACGTTTCACGGGTAAGTTTTACGCGTAAGTTTCACGGGTGACGTTTCACGGGTCTAGGTTTCACTGGTAAGTTTCACGGGTCAAGGTTTCACGGGTAAGTTTCACGGGTAAGTTTTACGGGTAAGTTTCACGGGTGACGTTTCACGGGTCTAGGTTTCACTGGTAAGTTTCACGGGTCAAGGTTTCACGGGTAAGTTTCACGGGTAAGTTTCACGGGTATGTTTCACGAGTGACGTTTCACGGGTCTAGGTTTCACTGGTAAGTTTCACAGGTCAAGGATTCACGGGTAAGTTTCACGGGTAAGTTTCACGGGTATGTTTCACGGGTGACGTTTCACGGGTCTTGGTTTCACTGGTAAGTTTCACGGGTCAAGGTTTCACGGGTAAGTTTCACGGGTATGTTTCACGGGTGACGTTTCACGGGTCTAGGTTTCACTGGTAAGTTTCACGGGTCAAGGTTTCACGGGTAAGTTTCACGGGTAAGTTTTACGGGTAAGTTTCACGGGTGACGTTTCACGGGTCTAGGTTTCACTGGTAAGTTTCACGGGTCAAGGTTTCACGGGTAAGTTTCACGGGTAAGTTTCACGGGTATGTTTCACGGGTGACGTTTCACGGGTCTAGGTTTCACTGGAAAGTTTCACGGGTCAAGGTTTCACGGGTAAGTTTCACGGGTAAGTTTCACGGGTAAGTTTTACGGGTATGTTTTACAGGTGACGTTTCACGGGTCTAGGTTTCACTGGTAAGTTTCACGGGTCAAGGTTTCACGGGTAAGTTTCACGGGTAAGTTTCACGGGTAAGTTTCACGGGTATGTTTCATGGGTGATGTTTCACGGGTCTAGGTTTTACTGGTAAGTTTCACGGGTCAAAGTTTCACGGGTAAGTTTCACGGGTAAGTTTCACGGGTGACGTTTCACGGGTCTAGGTTTCACTGGCAAGTTTCACGGGTATGTTTCACGGGTAAGTTTTACGGGTATGTTTTACAGGTGACGTTTCACGGGTCTAGGTTTCACTGGTAAGTTTCACGGGTCAAGGTTTCACGGGTCAAGGTTTCACGGGTAAGTTTCACGGGTAAGTTTCACGGGTATGTTTCACGGATGACGTTTCACGGGTCTTGGTTTCACTGGTAAGTTTCACGGGTCAAGGTTTCACGGGTAAGTTTCACGGGTAAGTTTTACGGGTATGTTTTACAGGTGACGTTTCACGGGTAAGTTTCACGGGTAAGTTTCACGGGTAAGTTTCACGGGTATGTTTCACGGGTGACGTTTCACGGGTATAGGTTTCACTGGTAAGTTTCACGGGTCAAGGTTTCACGGGTAAGTTTCACGGGTAAGTTTTACGGGTAAGTTTCACGGGTGACGTTTCACGGGTCTAGGTTTCACTGGAAAGTTTCACGGGTCAAGGTTTCACGGGTAAGTTTCACGGGTAAGTTTTACGGGTATGTTTTACAGGTGACGTTTCACGGGTCTAGGTTTTACTGGTAAGTTTCACGGGTCAAGGTTTCACGGGTAAGTTTCACGGGTAAGTTTCACGGGTATGTTTCACGGGTGACGTTTCACGGGTCTAGGTTTCACTAGTAAGTTTCACGGGTCAAGGTTTCACGGGTAAGTTTCACGGGTAAGTTTCACGGGTATGTTTCACGGGTGACGTTTCACGGGTCTAGGTTTCACTGGTAAGTTTCACAGTTCAAGGTTTTACGGGTAAGTTTCACGGGTAAGTTTCACGGGTATGTTTCACGGGTGACGTTTCACGGGTCTAGGTTTCACTGGTAAGTTTCACGGGTCAAGGTTTCACGGGTAAGTTTCACGGGTAAGTTTTACGGGTAAGTTTCACGGGTGACGTTTCACGGGTGCGTTTCACGGGTCTAGGTTTCACTGGTAAGTTTCACGGGTCAAGGTTTCACGGGTAAGTTTCACCGGTAAGTTTCACGGGTATGTTTCACAAGTGACGTTTCACGGGTCTAGGTTTCACTGGAAAGTTTCACGGGTCAAGGTTTCACGGGTAAGTTTCACGGGTAAGTTTTACGGGTATGTTTTACAGGCGACGTTTCACGGGTCTAGGTTTCACTGGTAAGTTTCACGGGTCTAGGTTTCACGGGTAAGTTTCACGGGTAAGTTTCACGGGTATGTTTCATGGGTGATGTTTCACGGGTCTAGGTTTCACTGGTAAGTTTCACGGGTCAAGGTTTCACGGGTAAGTTTCACGGGTAAGTTTCACGGGTAAGTTTTACGGGTATGTTTTACAGGTGACGTTTCACGGGTCTAGGTTTCACTGGTAAGTTTCACGGGTCAAGGTTTCACGGGTAAGTTTCACGGGTAAGTTTCACGGGTATGTTTCATGGGTGATGTTTCACGGGTCTAGGTTTTACTGGTAAGTTTCACGGGTCAAGGTTTCACGGGTAAGTTTCACGGGTAAGTTTCACGGGTGACGTTTCACGGGTCTAGGTTTCACTGGTAAGTTTCACGGGTATGTTTCACGGGTGACGTTTCACGGGTCTAGGTTTCACTGGTAAGTTTCACGGGTCAAGGTTTCACGGGTAAGTTTCACGGGTAAGTTTCACGGGTATGTTTCACGGATGACGTTTCACGGGTCTTGGTTTCACTGGTAAGTTTCACGGGTCAAGGTTTCACGGGTAAGTTTCACGGGTAAGTTTTACGGGTATGTTTTACAGGTGACGTTTCACGGGTAAGTTTCACGGGTAAGTTTCACGGGTATGTTTCACGGGTGAAGTTTCACGGGTCTTGGTTTCACTGGTAAGTTTCACGGGTCAAGGTTTCACGGGTAAGTTTCACGGGTAAGTTTTACGGGTATGTTTTACAGGTGACGTTTCACGGGTAAGTTTCACGGGTAAGTTTCACGGGTATGTTTCACGGGTGAAGTTTCACGGGTCTAGGTTTCACTGGTAAGTTTCACGGGTCAAGGTTTCACGGGTAAGTTTCACGGGTAAGTTTCACGGGTAAGTTTTACGGGTATGTTTTACGGGTATGTTTTACAGGCGACGTTTCACGGGTCTAGGTTTCACTGGTAAGTTTCACGGGTCAAGGTTTCACGGGTAAGATTCACGGGTAAGTTTCACGGGTATGTTTCATGGGTGATGTTTCACGGGTCTAGGTTTCACTGGTAAGTTTCACGGGTCAAGGTTTTACGGGTAAGTTTCACGGGTAAGTTTCACGGGTATGTTTCACGGGTGACGTTTCACGGGTCTAGGTTTCACTGGTAAGTTTCACGGGTCAAGGTTTCACGGGTAAGTTTCACGGGTAAGTTTCACGGGTAAGTTTTACGGGTATGTTTTACAGGTGACGTTTCACGGGTCTAGGTTTCACTGGTAAGTTTCACGGGTCAAGGTTTCACGGGTAAGATTCACGGAAAAGTTTCACGGGTATGTTTCATGGGTGATGTTTCACGGGTCTAGGTTTCACTGGTAAGTTTCACGGGTCAAGGTTTTACGGGTAAGTTTCACGGGTAAGTTTCACGGGTATGTTTCACGGGTGACGTTTCACGGGTCTAGGTTTCACTGGTAAGTTTCACGGGTCAAGGTTTCACGGGTAAGTTTCACGGGTATGTTTCACGGGTGACGTTTCACGGGTCTAGGTTTCACTAGTAAGTTTCACGGGTCAAGGTTTCACGGGTAAGTTTCACGGGTAAGTTTCACGGGTATGTTTCATGGGTGATGTTTCACGGGTCTAGGTTTTACTGGTAAGTTTCACGGGTCAAGGTTTCACGGGTAAGTTTCACGGGTAAGTTTCACGGGTATGTTTCACGGGTGACGTTTCACGGGTCTAGGTTTCACTGGTAAGTTTCACGGGTCAAGGTTTCACGGGTAAGTTTCACGGGTAAGTTTCACGGGTATGTTTCACGGGTGACGTTTCACGGGTCTAGGTTTCACTAGTAAGTTTCACGGGTCAAGGTTTCACGGGTAAGTTTCACGGGTAAGTTTCACGGGTAAGTTTCACGGGTATGTTTCACGGGTGACGTTTCACGGGTCTAGGTTTCACTGGTAAGTTTCACGGGTCAAGGTTTCACGGGTAAGTTTCACGGGTAAGTTTTACGGGTATGTTTCACGGGTGACGTTTCACGGGTCTAGGTTTCACTGGTAAGTTTCACGGGTCAAGGTTTCACGGGTAAGTTTCACGGGTAAGTTTCACGGGTATGTTTCACGGGTGACGTTTCACGGGTCTAGGTTTCACTGGTAAGTTTCACGGGTCAAGGTTTTACGTGTAAGTTTCAAGGGTAAGTTTCACGGGTATGATTCACGGGTGACGTTTCACGGGTCTAGGTTTCACGGGTAAGTTTCACGGGTCAAGGTTTCACGGGTAAGTTTCACGGGTAAGTTTCACGGGTATGTTTCACAAGTGACTTTTCACGGGTCTAGGTTTCACTGGAAAGTTTCACGGGTCAAGGTTTCACGGATAAGTTTCACGGGTAAGTTTTACGGGTATGTTTTACAGGCGACGTTTCACGGGTCTAGGTTTCACTGGTAAGTTTCACGGGTCAAGGTTTCACGGGTAAGATTCACGGGTAAGTTTCACGGGTATGTTTCATGGGTGATGTTTCACGGGTCTAGGTTTCACTGGTAAGTTTCACGGGTCAAGGTTTTACGGGTAAGTTTCACGGGTAAGTTTCACGGGTATGTTTCACGGGTGACGTTTCACGGGTCTAGGTTTCACTGGTAAGTTTCACGGGTCAAGGTTTCACGGGTAAGTTTCACGGGTAAGTTTCACGGGTAAGTTTTACGGGTATGTTTTACAGGTGACGTTTCACGGGTCTAGGTTTCACTGGTAAGTTTCACGGGTCAAGGTTTCACGGGTAAGATTCACGGAAAAGTTTCACGGGTATGTTTCACGGGTGACGTTTCACGGGTCTAGGTTTCACTGGTAAGTTTCACGGGTCAAGGTTTCACGGGTAAGTTTCACGGGTATGTTTCACGGGTGACGTTTCACGGGTCTAGGTTTCACTAGTAAGTTTCACGGGTCAAGGTTTCACGGGTAAGTTTCACGGGTAAGTTTCACGGGTATGTTTCATGGGTGATGTTTCACGGGTCTAGGTTTTACTGGTAAGTTTCACGGGTCAAGGTTTCACGGGTAAGTTTCACGGGTAAGTTTCACGGGTGACGTTTCACGGGTCTAGGTTTCACTGGTAAGTTTCACGGGTATGTTTCACGGGTAAGTTTTACGGGTATGTTTTACAGGTGACGTTTCACGGGTCTAGGTTTCACTGGTAAGTTTCACGGGTCAAGGTTTCACGGGTCAAGGTTTCACGGGTAAGTTTCACGGGTATGTTTTACAGGTGACGTTTCACGGGTCTAGGTTTCACTGGTAAGTTTCACGGGTCAAGGTTTCACGGGTAAGATTCACGGGTAAGTTTCACGGGTATGTTTCATGGGTGATGTATCACGGGTCTAGGTTTCACTGGTAAGTTTCACGGGTCAAGGTTTTACGGGTAAGTTTCACGGGTAAGTTTCACGGGTATGTTTCACGGGTGACGTTTCACGGGTCTAGGTTTCACTGGTAAGTTTCACGGGTCAAGGTTTCACGGGTAAGTTTCACGGGTAAGTTTCACGGGTATGTTTCACGGGTGACGTTTCACGGGTCTAGGTTTCACTAGTAAGTTTCACGGGTCAAGGTTTCACGGGTAAGTTTCACGGGTAAGTTTCACGGGTAAGTTTCACGGGTATGTTTCACGGGTGACGTTTCACGGGTCTAGGTTTCACTGGTAAGTTTCACGGGTCAAGGTTTCACGGGTAAGTTTCACGGGTAAGTTTTACGGGTATGTTTCACGGGTGACGTTTCACGGGTCTAGGTTTCACTGGTAAGTTTCACGGGTCAAGGTTTCACGGGTAAGTTTCACGGGTAAGTTTCACGGGTATGTTTCACGGGTGACGTTTCACGGGTCTAGGTTTCACTGGTAAGTTTCACGGGTCAAGGTTTTACGGGTAAGTTTCAAGGGTAAGTTTCACGGGTATGATTCACGGGTGACGTTTCACGGGTCTAGGTTTCACGGGTAAGTTTCACGGGTCAAGGTTTCACGGGTAAGTTTCACGGGTAAGTTTCACGGGTATGTTTCACAAGTGACTTTTCACGGGTCTAGGTTTCACTGGAAAGTTTCACGGGTCAAGGTTTCACGGATAAGTTTCACGGGTAAGTTTTACGGGTATGTTTTACAGGCGACGTTTCACGGGTCTAGGTTTCACTGGTAAGTTTCACGGGTCAAGGTTTCACGGGTAAGATTCACGGGTAAGTTTCACGGGTATGTTTCATGGGTGATGTTTCACGGGTCTAGGTTTCACTGGTAAGTTTCACGGGTCAAGGTTTTACGGGTAAGTTTCACGGGTAAGTTTCACGGGTATGTTTCACGGGTGACGTTTCACGGGTCTAGGTTTCACTGGTAAGTTTCACGGGTCAAGGTTTCACGGGTAAGTTTCACGGGTAAGTTTCACGGGTATGTTTCACGGGTGACGTTTCACGGGTCTAGGTTTCACTAGTAAGTTTCACGGGTCAAGGTTTCACGGGTAAGTTTCACGGGTAAGTTTCACGGGTATGTTTCATGGGTGATGTTTCACGGGTCTAGGTTTTACTGGTAAGTTTCACGGGTCAAGGTTTCACGGGTAAGTTTCACGGGCAAGTTTCACGGGTGACGTTTCACGGGTCTAGGTTTCACTGGTAAGTTTCACGGGTATGTTTCACGGGTAAGTTTTACGGGTATGTTTTACAGGTGACGTTTCACGGGTCTAGGTTTCACTGGTAAGTTTCACGGGTCAAGGTTTCACGGGTCAAGGTTTCACGGGTAAGTTTCACGGGTAAGTTTCACGGGTATGTTTTACAGGTGACGTTTCACGGGTCTAGGTTTCACTGGTAAGTTTCACGGGTCAAGGTTTCACGGGTAAGATTCACGGGTAAGTTTCACGGGTATGTTTCATGGGTGATGTTTCACGGGTCTAGGTTTCACTGGTAAGTTTCACGGGTCAAGGTTTTACGGGTAAGTTTCACGGGTAAGTTTCACGGGTATGTTTCACGGGTCAAGGTTTCACGGGTCAAGGTTTCACGGGTAAGTTTCACGGGTAAGTTTCACGGGTATGTTTTACAGGTGACGTTTCACGGGTCTAGGTTTCACTGGTAAGTTTCACGGGTCAAGGTTTCACGGGTAAGATTCACGGGTAAGTTTCACGGGTATGTTTCATGAGTGATGTTTCACGGGTCTAGGTTTCACTGGTAAGTTTCACGGGTCAAGGTTTTACGGGTAAGTTTCACGGGTAAGTTTCACGGGTATGTTTCACGGGTGACGTTTCACGGGTCTAGGTTTCACTGGTAAGTTTCACGGGTCAAGGTTTCACGGGTAAGTTTCACGGGTAAGTTTCACGGGTATGTTTCACGGGTGACGTTTCACGGGTCTAGGTTTCACTAGTAAGTTTCACTTGTCAAGGTTTCACGGGTAAGTTTCACGGGTAAGTTTTACGGGTATGTTTCACGGGTGACGTTTCACGGGTCTAGGTTTCACTGGTAAGTTTCACGGGTCAAGGTTTCACGGGTAAGTTTCACGGGTAAGTTACACGGGTATGTTTCACGGGTGACGTTTCACGGGTCTAGGTTTCACTGGTAAGTTTCACAGGTCAAGGTTTCACGGGTAAGTTTCACGGGTAAGTTTCACGGGTATGTTTCACGGGTGACGTTTCACGGGTCTAGGTTTCACTGGTAAGTTTCACGGGTCAAGGTTTTACGGGTAAGTTTCACGGGTAAATTTCACGGGTATGTTTTACGGGTGACGTTTCACGGGTCTAGGTTTCACGGGTAAGTTTCACGGGTCAAGGTTTCACGGGTAAGTTTCACGGGTATGTTTCACAAGTGACGTTTCACGGGTCTAGGTTTCACTGGAAAGTTTCACGGGTCAAGGTTTCACGGGTAAGTTTCACGGGTAAGTTTTACGGGTATGTTTTACAGGCGACGTTTCACGGGTCTAGGTTTCACTGGTAAGTTTCACGGGTCTAGGTTTCACGGGTAAGTATCACGGGTAAGTTTCACGGGTATGTTTCACGGGTGACGTTTCACGGGTCTAGGTTTCACTGGTAAATTTCACGGGTCAAGGATTCACGGGTAAGTTTCACGGGTAAATTTCACGGGTATGTTTCACGGGTGACGTTTCACGGGTCTAGGTTTCACTGGTAAGTTTCACAGTTCAAGGTTTTACGGGTAAGTTTCACGGGTAAGTTTCACGGGTATGTTTCACGGGTGACGTTTCACGGGTCTAGGTTTCACTGGTAAGTTTCACGGGTCAAGGTTTCACGGGTAAGTTTCACGGGTAAGTTTTACGGGTAAGTTTCACGGGTGACGTTTCACGGGTGCGTTTCACGGGTCTAGGTTTCACTGGTAAGTTTCACGGGTCAAGGTTTCACGGGTAAGTTTCACCGGTAAGTTTCACGGGTATGTTTCACAAGTGACGTTTCACGGGTCTAGGTTTCACTGGAAAGTTTCACGGGTCAAGGTTTCACGGGTAAGTTTCACGGGTAAGTTTTACGGGTATGTTTTACAGGCGACGTTTCACGGGTCTAGGTTTCACTGGTAAGTTTCACGGGTCTAGGTTTCACGGGTAAGTTTCACGGGTAAGTTTCACGGGTATGTTTCATGGGTGATGTTTCACGGGTCTAGGTTTCACTGGTAAGTTTCACGGGTCAAGGTTTCACGGGTAAGTTTCACGGGTAAGTTTCACGGGTAAGTTTTACGGGTATGTTTTACAGGTGACGTTTCACGGGTCTAGGTTTCACTGGTAAGTTTCACGGGTCAAGGTTTCACGGGTAAGTTTCACGGGTAAGTTTCACGGGTATGTTTCATGGGTGATGTTTCACGGGTCTAGGTTTTACTGGTAAGTTTCACGGGTCAAGGTTTCACGGGTAAGTTTCACGGGTAAGTTTCACGGGTGACGTTTCACGGGTCTAGGTTTCACTGGTAAGTTTCACGGGTATGTTTCACGGGTGACGTTTCACGGGTCTAGGTTTCACTGGTAAGTTTCACGGGTCAAGGTTTCACGGGTAAGTTTCACGGGTAAGTTTCACGGGTATGTTTCACGGATGACGTTTCACGGGTCTTGGTTTCACTGGTAAGTTTCACGGGTCAAGGTTTTACGGGTAAGTTTCACGGGTAAGTTTCACGGGTATGTTTCACGGGTGACGTTTCACGGGTGACGTTTCACGGGTCTAGGTTTCACGGGTCAAGGTTTCACGGGTAAGTTTTACGGGTAAGTTTCACGGGTGACGTTTCACGGGTGACGTTTCACGGGTCTAGGTTTCACTGGTAAGTTTCACGGGTCAAGGTTTCACGGGTAAGTTTCACGGGTAAGTTTCACGGGTATGTTTCACAAGTGACGTTTCACGGGTCTAGGTTTTACTGGAAAGTTTCACGGGTCAAGGTTTCACGGGTAAGTTTCACGGGTAAGTTTTACGGGTATGTTTTACAGGCGACGTTTCACGGGTCTAGGTTTCACTGGTAAGTTTCACGGGTCTAGGTTTCACGGGTAAGTTTCACGGGTAAGTTTCACGGGTATGTTTCATGGGTGATGTTTCACGGGTCTAGGTTTCACTGGTAAGTTTCACGGGTCAAGGTTTCACGGGTAAGTTTCACGGGTAAGTTTCACGGGTATGTTTCACGGGTGACGTTTCACGGGTAAGTTTTACGCGTAAGTTTCACGGGTGACGTTTCACGGGTCTAGGTTTCACTGGTAAGTTTCACGGGTCAAGGTTTCACGGGTAAGTTTCACGGGTAAGTTTTACGGGTAAGTTTCACGGGGGACGTTTCACGGTTCTAGGTTTCACTGGTAAGTTTCACGGGTCAAGGTTTCACGGGTAAGTTTCACGGGTAAGTTTCACGGGTATGTTTCACGGGTGACGTTTCACGGGTCTAGGTTTCACTGGTAAGTTTCACAGGTCAAGGATTCACGGGTAAGTTTCACGGGTAAGTTTCACGGGTATGTTTCACGGGTGACGTTTCACGGGTCTTGGTTTCACTGGTAAGTTTCACGGGTCAAGGTTTCACGGGTAAGTTTCACGGGTATGTTTCACGGGTGACGTTTCACGGGTCTAGGTTTCACTGGTAAGTTTCACGGGTCAAGGTTTCACGGGTATGTTTCACGGGTAAGTTTTACGGGTAAGTTTCACGGGTGACGTTTCACGGGTCTAGGTTTCACTGGTAAGTTTCAAGGGTCAAGGTTTCACGGGTAAGTTTCACGGGTAAGTTTCACGGGTATGTTTCACGGGTGACGTTTCACGGGTCTAGGTTTTACTGGAAAGTTTCACGGGTCAAGGTTTCACGGGTAAGTTTCACGGGTAAGTTTCACGGGTCAAAGTTTCACGGGTAAGTTTTACGGGTATGTTTTACAGGTGACGTTTCACGGGTCTAGGTTTCACTGGTAAGTTTCACGGGTCAAGGTTTCACGGGTCAAGGTTTCACGGGTAAGTTTCACGGGTAAGTTTCACGGGTATGTTTCACGGATGACGTTTCACGGGTCTTGGTTTCACTGGTAAGTTTCACGGGTCAAGGATTCACGGGTAAGTTTCACGGGTAAGTTTTACGGGTATGTTTTACAGGTGACGTTTCACGGGTAAGTTTCACGGGTAAGTTTCACGGGTAAGTTTCACGGGTATGTTTCACGGGTGACGTTTCACGGGTATAGGTTTCACTGGTAAGTTTCACGGGTCAAGGTTTCACGGGTAAGTTTCACGGGTAAGTTTTACGGGTAAGTTTCACGGGTGACGTTTCACGGGTCTAGGTTTCACTGGAAAGTTTCACGGGTCAAGGTTTCACGGGTAAGTTTCACGGGTAAGTTTTACGGGTATGTTTTACAGGTGACGTTTCACGGGTCTAGGTTTCACTGGTAAGTTTCACGGGTCAAGGTTTCACGGGTAAGTTTCACGGGTAAGTTTCACGGGTATGTTTCACGGGTGACGTTTCACGGGTCTAGGTTTCACTAGTAAGTTTCACGGGTCAAGGTTTCACGGGTAAGTTTCACGGGTAAGTTTCACGGGTATGTTTCACGGGTGACGTTTCACGGGTCTAGGTTTCACTTGTAAGTTTCACGGGTCAAGGTTTCACGGGTAAGTTTCACGGGTAAGTTTCACGGGTATGTTTCACGGGTGACGTTTCACGGGTCTAGGTTTCACTGGTAAGTTTCACGGGTCAAGGTATCACGGGTAAGTTTCACGGGTAAGTTTCACGGGTATGTTTCACGGGTGACGTTTTACGGGTCTAGGTTTCACTGGTAAGTTTCACGGGTCAAGGTTTCACGGGTAAGTTTCACGGGTAAGTTTCACGGGTATGTTTCACGGGTGAAGTTTCACGGGTGACGTTTCACGGGTCTAGGTTTCACTCGTAAGTTTCACGGGTCAAGGTTTTACGGGTAAGTTTCACGGGTAAGTTTCACGGGTATGTTTCACGGGTGACGTTTCACGGGTCTAGGTTTCACTGGTAAGTTTCACGGGTCAAGGTTTCACGGGTAAGTTTCACGGGTAAGTTTTACGGGTAAGTTTCACGGGTGACGTTTCACGGGTGACGTTTCACGGGTGACGTTTCACGGGTCTAGGTTTCACTGGTAAGTTTCACGGGTCAAGGTGTCACGGGTAAGTTTCACGGGTATGTTTCACGGGTGACGTTTCACGGGTCTAGGTTTCACTGGAAAGTTTCACGGGTCAAGGTCTCACGGGTAAGTTTCACGGGTAAGTTTTACGGGTATGTTTTACAGGCGACGTTTCACGGGTCTAGGTTTCACTGGTAAGTTTCACGGGTCTAGGTTTCACGGGTAAGTTTCACGGGTAAGTTTCACGGGTATGTTTCACGGGTCTAGGTTTCACTGGTAAGTTTCACGGGTCAAGGTTTCACGGGTAAGTTTCACGGGTAAGTTTCACGGGTATGTTTTACGGGTGACGTTTCACGGGTCTAGGTTTCACTGGTAAGTTTCACGGGTCAAGGTTTCACGGGTAAGTTTCACGGGTAAGTTTCACAGGTATGTTTCACGGGTGACGTTTCACGGGTCTAGGTTTCACTGGTAAGTTTCACGGGTCAAGGTTTCACGGGTAAGTTTCACGGGTAAGTTTCACGGGTATGTTTCACAAGTGACGTTTCACGGGTCTAGGTTTCACTGGAAAGTTTCACGGGTCAAGGTTTCACGGGTAAGTTTCACGGGTAAGTTTTACGGGTATGTTTTACAGGCGACGTTTCACGGGTCTAGGTTTCACTGGTAAGTTTCACGGGTCTAGGTTTCACGGGTAAGTTTCACGGGTAAGTTTCACGGGTATGTTTCATGGGTGATGTTTCACGGGTCTAGGTTTCACTGGTAAGTTTCACGGGTCAAGGTTTCACGGGTAAGTTTCACGGGTAAGTTTCACGGGTATGTTTCACGGGTGACGTTTCACGGGTAAGTTTTACGCGTAAGTTTCACGGGTGACGTTTCACGGGTCTAGGTTTCACTGGTAAGTTTCACGGGTCAAGGTTTCACGGGTAAGTTTCACGGGTAAGTTTTACGGGTAAGTTTCACGGGTGACGTTTCACGGGTCTAGGTTTCACTGGTAAGTTTCACGGGTCAAGGTTTCACGGGTAAGTTTCACGGGTAAGTTTCACGGGTATGTTTCACGAGTGACGTTTCACGGGTCTAGGTTTCACTGGTAAGTTTCACAGGTCAAGGATTCACGGGTAAGTTTCACGGGTAAGTTTCACGGGTATGTTTCACGGGTGACGTTTCACGGGTCTTGGTTTCACTGGTAAGTTTCACGGGTCAAGGTTTCACGGGTAAGTTTCACGGGTATGTTTCACGGGTGACGTTTCACGGGTCTAGGTTTCACTGGTAAGTTTCACGGGTCAAGGTTTCACGGGTAAGTTTCACGGGTAAGTTTTACGGGTAAGTTTCACGGGTGACGTTTCACGGGTCTAGGTTTCACTGGTAAGTTTCACGGGTCAAGGTTTCACGGGTAAGTTTCACGGGTAAGTTTCACGGGTATGTTTCACGGGTGACGTTTCACGGGTCTAGGTTTCACTGGAAAGTTTCACGGGTCAAGGTTTCACGGGTAAGTTTCACGGGTAAGTTTCACGGGTAAGTTTTACGGGTATGTTTTACAGGTGACGTTTCACGGGTCTAGGTTTCACTGGTAAGTTTCACGGGTCAAGGTTTCACGGGTAAGTTTCACGGGTAAGTTTCACGGGTAAGTTTCACGGGTATGTTTCATGGGTGATGTTTCACGGGTCTAGGTTTTACTGGTAAGTTTCACGGGTCAAAGTTTCACGGGTAAGTTTCACGGGTAAGTTTCACGGGTGACGTTTCACGGGTCTAGGTTTCACTGGCAAGTTTCACGGGTATGTTTCACGGGTAAGTTTTACGGGTATGTTTTACAGGTGACGTTTCACGGGTCTAGGTTTCACTGGTAAGTTTCACGGGTCAAGGTTTCACGGGTCAAGGTTTCACGGGTAAGTTTCACGGGTAAGTTTCACGGGTATGTTTCACGGATGACGTTTCACGGGTCTTGGTTTCACTGGTAAGTTTCACGGGTCAAGGTTTCACGGGTAAGTTTCACGGGTAAGTTTTACGGGTATGTTTTACAGGTGACGTTTCACGGGTAAGTTTCACGGGTAAGTTTCACGGGTAAGTTTCACGGGTATGTTTCACGGGTGACGTTTCACGGGTATAGGTTTCACTAGTAAGTTTCACGGGTCAAGGTTTCACGGGTAAGTTTCACGGGTAAGTTTTACGGGTAAGTTTCACGGGTGACGTTTCACGGGTCTAGGTTTCACTGGAAAGTTTCACGGGTCAAGGTTTCACGGGTAAGTTTCACGGGTAAGTTTTACGGGTATGTTTTACAGGTGACGTTTCACGGGTCTAGGTTTCACTGGTAAGTTTCACGGGTCAAGGTTTCACGGGTAAGTTTCACGGGTAAGTTTCACGGGTATGTTTCACGGGTGACGTTTCACGGGTCTAGGTTTCACTAGTAAGTTTCACGGGTCAAGGTTTCACGGGTAAGTTTCACGGGTAAGTTTCACGGGTATGTTTCACGGGTGACGTTTCACGGGTCTAGGTTTCACTGGTAAGTTTCACAGTTCAAGGTTTTACGGGTAAGTTTCACGGGTAAGTTTCACGGGTATGTTTCACGGGTGACGTTTCACGGGTCTAGGTTTCACTGGTAAGTTTCACGGGTCAAGGTTTCACGGGTAAGTTTCACGGGTAAGTTTTACGGGTAAGTTTCACGGGTGACGTTTCACGGGTGCGTTTCACGGGTCTAGGTTTCACTGGTAAGTTTCACGGGTCAAGGTTTCACGGGTAAGTTTCACCGGTAAGTTTCACGGGTATGTTTCACAAGTGACGTTTCACGGGTCTAGGTTTCACTGGAAAGTTTCACGGGTCAAGGTTTCACGGGTAAGTTTCACGGGTAAGTTTTACGGGTATGTTTTACAGGCGACGTTTCACGGGTCTAGGTTTCACTGGTAAGTTTCACGGGTCTAGGTTTCACGGGTAAGTTTCACGGGTAAGTTTCACGGGTATGTTTCATGGGTGATGTTTCACGGGTCTAGGTTTCACTGGTAAGTTTCACGGGTCAAGGTTTCACGGGTAAGTTTCACGGGTAAGTTTCACGGGTAAGTTTTACGGGTATGTTTTACAGGTGACGTTTCACGGGTCTAGGTTTCACTGGTAAGTTTCACGGGTCAAGGTTTCACGGGTAAGTTTCACGGGTAAGTTTCACGGGTATGTTTCATGGGTGATGTTTCACGGGTCTAGGTTTTACTGGTAAGTTTCACGGGTCAAGGTTTCACGGGTAAGTTTCACGGGTAAGTTTCACGGGTGACGTTTCACGGGTCTAGGTTTCACTGGTAAGTTTCACGGGTATGTTTCACGGGTGACGTTTCACGGGTCTAGGTTTCACTGGTAAGTTTCACGGGTCAAGGTTTCACGGGTAAGTTTCACGGGTAAGTTTCACGGGTATGTTTCACGGATGACGTTTCACGGGTCTTGGTTTCACTGGTAAGTTTCACGGGTCAAGGTTTCACGGGTAAGTTTCACGGGTAAGTTTTACGGGTATGTTTTACAGGTGACGTTTCACGGGTAAGTTTCACGGGTAAGTTTCACGGGTATGTTTCACGGGTGAAGTTTCACGGGTCTTGGTTTCACTGGTAAGTTTCACGGGTCAAGGTTTCACGGGTAAGTTTCACGGGTAAGTTTTACGGGTATGTTTTACAGGTGACGTTTCACGGGTAAGTTTCACGGGTAAGTTTCACGGGTATGTTTCACGGGTGAAGTTTCACGGGTCTAGGTTTCACTGGTAAGTTTCACGGGTCAAGGTTTCACGGGTAAGTTTCACGGGTAAGTTTCACGGGTAAGTTTTACGGGTATGTTTTACAGGTGACGTTTCACGGGTCTAGGTTTCACTGGTAAGTTTCACGGGTCAAGGTTTCACGGGTAAGATTCACGGAAAAGTTTCACGGGTATGTTTCATGGGTGATGTTTCACGGGTCTAGGTTTCACTGGTAAGTTTCACGGGTCAAGGTTTTACGGGTAAGTTTCACGGGTAAGTTTCACGGGTATGTTTCACGGGTGACGTTTCACGGGTCTAGGTTTCACTGGTAAGTTTCACGGGTCAAGGTTTCACGGGTAAGTTTCACGGGTATGTTTCACGGGTGACGTTTCACGGGTCTAGGTTTCACTAGTAAGTTTCACGGGTCAAGGTTTCACGGGTAAGTTTCACGGGTAAGTTTCACGGGTATGTTTCATGGGTGATGTTTCACGGGTCTAGGTTTTACTGGTAAGTTTCACGGGTCAAGGTTTCACGGGTAAGTTTCACGGGTAAGTTTCACGGGTGACGTTTCACGGGTCTAGGTTTCACTGGTAAGTTTCACGGGTATGTTTCACGGGTAAGTTTTACGGGTATGTTTTACAGGTGACGTTTCACGGGTCTAGGTTTCACTGGTAAGTTTCACGGGTCAAGGTTTCACGGGTCAAGGTTTCACGGGTAAGTTTCACGGGTATGTTTTACAGGTGACGTTTCACGGGTCTAGGTTTCACTGGTAAGTTTCACGGGTCAAGGTTTCACGGGTAAGATTCACGGGTAAGTTTCACGGGTATGTTTCATGGGTGATGTTTCACGGGTCTAGGTTTCACTGGTAAGTTTCACGGGTCAAGGTTTTACGGGTAAGTTTCACGGGTAAGTTTCACGGGTATGTTTCACGGGTGACGTTTCACGGGTCTAGGTTTCACTGGTAAGTTTCACGGGTCAAGGTTTCACGGGTAAGTTTCACGGGTAAGTTTCACGGGTATGTTTCACGGGTGACGTTTCACGGGTCTAGGTTTCACTAGTAAGTTTCACGGGTCAAGGTTTCACGGGTAAGTTTCACGGGTAAGTTTCACGGGTAAGTTTCACGGGTATGTTTCACGGGTGACGTTTCACGGGTCTAGGTTTCACTGGTAAGTTTCACGGGTCAAGGTTTCACGGGTAAGTTTCACGGGTAAGTTTTACGGGTATGTTTCACGGGTGACGTTTCACGGGTCTAGGTTTCACTGGTAAGTTTCACGGGTCAAGGTTTCACGGGTAAGTTTCACGGGTAAGTTTCACGGGTATGTTTCACGGGTGACGTTTCACGGGTCTAGGTTTCACTGGTAAGTTTCACGGGTCAAGGTTTTACGGGTAAGTTTCAAGGGTAAGTTTCACGGGTATGATTCACGGGTGACGTTTCACGGGTCTAGGTTTCACGGGTAAGTTTCACGGGTCAAGGTTTCACGGGTAAGTTTCACGGGTAAGTTTCACGGGTATGTTTCACAAGTGACTTTTCACGGGTCTAGGTTTCACTGGAAAGTTTCACGGGTCAAGGTTTCACGGATAAGTTTCACGGGTAAGTTTTACGGGTATGTTTTACAGGCGACGTTTCACGGGTCTAGGTTTCACTGGTAAGTTTCACGGGTCTAGGTTTCACGGGTAAGTTTCACGGGTAAGTTTCACGGGTATGTTTCACGGGTGACGTTTCACGGGTCTAGGTTTCACTGGTAAGTTTCACGGGTCAAGGATTCACGGTTAAGTTTCACGGGTAAGTTTCACGGGTATGTTTCACGGGTGACGTTTCACGGGTCTAGGTTTCACTGGTAAGTTTCACGGGTCAAGGTTTTACGGGTAAGTTTCACGGGTAAGTTTCACGGGTATGTTTCACGGGTGACGTTTCACGGGTGACGTTTCACGGGTCTAGGTTTCACGGGTCAAGGTTTCACGGGTAAGTTTTACGGGTAAGTTTCACGGGTGACGTTTCACGGGTGACGTTTCACGGGTCTAGGTTTCACTGGTAAGTTTCACGGGTCAAGGTTTCACGGGTAAGTTTCACGGGTAAGTTTCACGGGTATGTTTCACAAGTGACGTTTCACGGGTCTAGGTTTCACTGGAAAGTTTCACGGGTCAAGGTTTCACGGGTAAGTTTCACGGGTAAGTTTTACGGGTATGTTTTACAGGCGACGTTTCACGGGTCTAGGTTTCACTGGTAAGTTTCACGGGTCTAGGTTTCACGGGTAAGTTTCACGGGTAAGTTTCACGGGTATGTTTCATGGGTGATGTTTCACGGGTCTAGGTTTCACTGGTAAGTTTCACGGGTCAAGGTTTCACGGGTAAGTTTCACGGGTAAGTTTCACGGGTATGTTTCACGGGTGACGTTTCACGGGTAAGTTTTACGCGTAAGTTTCACGGGTGACGTTTCACGGGTCTAGGTTTCACTGGTAAGTTTCACGGGTCAAGGTTTCACGGGTAAGTTTCACGGGTAAGTTTTACGGGTAAGTTTCACGGGTGACGTTTCACGGTTCTAGGTTTCACTGGTAAGTTTCACGGGTCAAGGTTTCACGGGTAAGTTTCACGGGTAAGTTTCACGGGTATGTTTCACGGGTGACGTTTCACGGGTCTAGGTTTCACTGGTAAGTTTCACAGGTCAAGGATTCACGGGTAAGTTTCACGGGTAAGTTTCACGGGTATGTTTCACGGGTGACGTTTCACGGGTCTTGGTTTCACTGGTAAGTTTCACGGGTCAAGGTTTCACGGGTAAGTTTCACGGGTATGTTTCACGGGTGACGTTTCACGGGTCTAGGTTTCACTGGTAAGTTTCACGGGTCAAGGTTTCACGGGTAAGTTTCACGGGTAAGTTTTACGGGTAAGTTTCACGGGTGACGTTTCACGGGTCTAGGTTTCACTGGTAAGTTTCAAGGGTCAAGGTTTCACGGGTAAGTTTCACGGGTAAGTTTCACGGGTATGTTTCACGGGTGACGTTTCACGGGTCTAGGTTTTACTGGAAAGTTTCACGGGTCAAGGTTTCACGGGTAAGTTTCACGGGTAAGTTTCACGGGTCAAAGTTTCACGGGTAAGTTTTACGGGTATGTTTTACAGGTGACGTTTCACGGGTCTAGGTTTCACTGGTAAGTTTCACGGGTCAAGGTTTCACGGGTCAAGGTTTCACGGGTAAGTTTCACGGGTAAGTTTCACGGGTATGTTTCACGGATGACGTTTCACGGGTCTTGGTTTCACTGGTAAGTTTCACGGGTCAAGGATTCACGGGTAAGTTTCACGGGTAAGTTTTACGGATATGTTTTACAGGTGACGTTTCACGGGTAAGTTTCACGGGTAAGTTTCACGGGTAAGTTTCACGGGTATGTTTCACGGGTGACGTTTCACGGGTATAGGTTTCACTGGTAAGTTTCACGGGTCAAGGTTTCACGGGTAAGTTTCACGGGTAAGTTTTACGGGTAAGTTTCACGGGTGACGTTTCACGGGTCTAGGTTTCACTGGAAAGTTTCACGGGTCAAGGTTTCACGGGTAAGTTTCACGGGTAAGTTTTACGGGTATGTTTTACAGGTGACGTTTCACGGGTCTAGGTTTCACTGGTAAGTTTCACGGGTCAAGGTTTCACGGGTAAGTTTCACGGGTAAGTTTCACGGGTATGTTTCACGGGTGACGTTTCACGGGTCTAGGTTTCACTAGTAAGTTTCACGGGTCAAGGTTTCACGGGTAAGTTTCACGGGTAAGTTTCACGGGTATGTTTCACGGGTGACGTTTCACGGGTCTAGGTTTCACTTGTAAGTTTCACGGGTCAAGGTTTCACGGGTAAGTTTCACGGGTAAGTTTCACGGGTATGTTTCACGGGTGACGTTTTACGGGTCTAGGTTTCACTGGTAAGTTTCACGGGTCAAGGTATCACGGGTAAGTTTCACGGGTAAGTTTCACGGGTATGTTTCACGGGTGACGTTTTAAGGGTCTAGGTTTCACTGGTAAGTTTCACGGGTCAAGGTTTCACGGGTAAGTTTCACGGGTAAGTTTCACGGGTATGTTTCACGGGTGAAGTTTCACGGGTGACGTTTCACGGGTCTAGGTTTCACTCGTAAGTTTCACGGGTCAAGGTTTTACGGGTAAGTTTCACGGGTAAGTTTCACGGGTATGTTTCACGGGTGACGTTTCACGGGTCTAGGTTTCACTGGTAAGTTTCACGGGTCAAGGTTTCACGGGTAAGTTTCACGGGTAAGTTTTACGGGTAAGTTTCACGGGTGACGTTTCACGGGTGACGTTTCACGGGTCTAGGTTTCACTGGTAAGTTTCACGGGTCAAGGTGTCACGGGTAAGTTTCACGGGTATGTTTCACGGGTGACGTTTCACGGTTCTAGGTTTCACTGGAAAGTTTCACGGGTCAAGGTCTCACGGGTAAGTTTCACGGGTAAGTTTTACGGGTATGTTTTACAGGCGACGTTTCACGGGTCTAGGTTTCACTGGTAAGTTTCACGGGTCTAGGTTTCACGGGTAAGTTTCACGGGTAAGTTTCACGGGTATGTTTCACGGGTCTAGGTTTCACTGGTAAGTTTCACGGGTCAAGGTTTCACGGGTAAGTTTCACGGGTAAGTTTCACGGGTATGTTTTACGGGTGACGTTTCACGGGTCTAGGTTTCACTGGTAAGTTTCACGGGTCAAGGTTTCACGGGTAAGTTTCACGGGTAAGTTTCACAGGTATGTTTCACGGGTGACGTTTCACGGGTCTAGGTTTCACTGGTAAGTTTCACGGGTCAAGGTTTCACGGGTAAGTTTCACGGGTAAGTTTCACGGGTATGTTTCACAAGTGACGTTTCACGGGTCTAGGTTTCACTGGAAAGTTTCACGGGTCAAGGTTTCACGGGTAAGTTTCACGGGTAAGTTTTACGGGTATGTTTTACAGGCGACGTTTCACGGGTCTAGGTTTCACTGGTAAGTTTCACGGGTCTAGGTTTCACGGGTAAGTTTCACGGGTAAGTTTCACGGGTATGTTTCATGGGTGATGTTTCACGGGTCTAGGTTTCACTGGTAAGTTTCACGGGTCAAGGTTTCACGGGTAAGTTTCACGGGTAAGTTTCACGGGTATGTTTCACGGGTGACGTTTCACGGGTAAGTTTTACGCGTAAGTTTCACGGGTGACGTTTCACGGGTCTAGGTTTCACTGGTAAGTTTCACGGGTCAAGGTTTCACGGGTAAGTTTCACGGGTAAGTTTTACGGGTAAGTTTCACGGGTGACGTTTCACGGGTCTAGGTTTCACTGGTAAGTTTCACGGGTCAAGGTTTCACGGGTAAGTTTCACGGGTAAGTTTCACGGGTATGTTTCACGGGTGACGTTTCACGGGTCTAGGTTTCACTGGTAAGTTTCACAGGTCAAGGATTCACGGGTAAGTTTCACGGGTAAGTTTCACGGGTATGTTTCACGGGTGACGTTTCACGGGTCTTGGTTTCACTGGTAAGTTTCACGGGTCAAGGTTTCACGGGTAAGTTTCACGGGTATGTTTCACGGGTGACGTTTCACGGGTCTAGGTTTCACTGGTAAGTTTCACGGGTCAAGGTTTCACGGGTAAGTTTCACGGGTAAGTTTTACGGGTAAGTTTCACGGGTGACGTTTCACGGGTCTAGGTTTCACTGGTAAGTTTCACGGGTCAAGGTTTCACGGGTAAGTTTCACGGGTAAGTTTCACGGGTATGTTTCACGGGTGACGTTTCACGGGTCTAGGTTTCACTGGAAAGTTTCACGGGTCAAGGTTTCACGGGTAAGTTTCACGGGTAAGTTTCACGGGTAAGTTTTACGGGTATGTTTTACAGGTGACGTTTCACGGGTCTAGGTTTCACTGGTAAGTTTCACGGGTCAAGGTTTCACGGGTAAGTTTCACGGGTAAGTTTCACGGGTAAGTTTCACGGGTATGTTTCATGGGTGATGTTTCACGGGTCTAGGTTTTACTGGTAAGTTTCACGGGTCAAAGTTTCACGGGTAAGTTTCACGGGTAAGTTTCACGGGTGACGTTTCACGGGTCTAGGTTTCACTGGCAAGTTTCACGGGTATGTTTCACGGGTAAGTTTTACGGGTATGTTTTACAGGTGACGTTTCACGGGTCTAGGTTTCACTGGTAAGTTTCACGGGTCAAGGTTTCACGGGTCAAGGTTTCACGGGTAAGTTTCACGGGTAAGTTTCACGGGTATGTTTCACGGATGACGTTTCACGGGTCTTGGTTTCACTGGTAAGTTTCACGGGTCAAGGTTTCACGGGTAAGTTTCACGGGTAAGTTTTACGGGTATGTTTTACAGGTGACGTTTCACGGGTAAGTTTCACGGGTAAGTTTCACGGGTAAGTTTCACGGGTATGTTTCACGGGTGACGTTTCACGGGTATAGGTTTCACTGGTAAGTTTCACGGGTCAAGGTTTCACGGGTAAGTTTCACGGGTAAGTTTTACGGGTAAGTTTCACGGGTGACGTTTCACGGGTCTAGGTTTCACTGGAAAGTTTCACGGGTCAAGGTTTCACGGGTAAGTTTCACGGGTAAGTTTTACGGGTATGTTTTACAGGTGACGTTTCACGGGTCTAGGTTTCACTGGTAAGTTTCACGGGTCAAGGTTTCACGGGTAAGTTTCACGGGTAAGTTTCACGGGTATGTTTCACGGGTGACGTTTCACGGGTCTAGGTTTCACTAGTAAGTTTCACGGGTCAAGGTTTCACGGGTAAGTTTCACGGGTAAGTTTCACGGGTATGTTTCACGGGTGACGTTTCACGGGTCTAGGTTTCACTGGTAAGTTTCACGGGTCAAGGTTTCACGGGTAAGTTTCACGGGTAAGTTTCACGGGTATGTTTCACGGGTGACGTTTCACGGGTCTAGGTTTCACTGGTAAGTTTCACGGGTCAAGGTATCACGGGTAAGTTTCACGGGTATGTTTCACGGGTGACGTTTTACGGGTCTAGGTTTCACTGGTAAGTTTCACGGGTCAAGGTTTCACGGGTAAGTTTCACGGGTAAGTTTCACGGGTATGTTTCACGGGTGAAGTTTCACGGGTGACGTTTCACGGGTCTAGGTTTCACTCGTAAGTTTCACGGGTCAAGGTTTTACGGGTAAGTTTCACGGGTAAGTTTCACGGGTATGTTTCACGGGTGACGTTTCACGGGTCTAGGTTTCACTGGTAAGTTTCACGGGTCAAGGTTTCACGGGTAAGTTTCACGGGTAAGTTTTACGGGTAAGTTTCACGGGTGACGTTTCACGGGTCTAGGTTTCACTGGTAAGTTTCACGGGTCAAGGTGTCACGGGTAAGTTTCACGGGTATGTTTCACGGGTGACGTTTCACGGGTCTAGGTTTCACTGGAAAGTTTCACGGGTCAAGGTCTCACGGGTAAGTTTCACGGGTAAGTTTTATGGGTATGTTTTACAAGCGACGTTTCACGGGTCTAGGTTTCACTGGTAAGTTTCACGGGTCTAGGTTTCACGGGTAAGTTTCACGGGTAAGTTTCACGGGTATGTTTCATGGGTGATGTTTCACGGGTCTAGGTTTCACTGGTAAGTTTCACGGGTCAAGGTTTCACGGGTAAGTTTCACGGGTATGTTTTACGGGTGACGTTTCACGGGTCTAGGTTTCACTGGTAAGTTTTACGGGTCAAGGTTTCACGGGTAAGTTTCACGGGTAAGTTTCACAGGTATGTTTCACGGGTGTCGTTTCACGGGTCTAGGTTTCACTGGTAAGTTTCACGGGTCAAGGTTTCACGGGTAAGTTTCACGGGTAAGTTTCACGGGTATGTTTCACGGGTGACGTTTCACGGGTCTAGGTTTCACTGGTAAGTTTCACGGGTCAAGGTTTCACTGGTAAGTTTCACGGGTCAAGGTTTCACGGGTAAGTTTCACGGGTAAGTTTCACGGGTCTAGGTTTCACTGGTAAGTTTCACGGGTCAAGGTTTCACGGGTAAGTTTCACGGGTAAGTTTTACGGGTAAGTTTCACGGGTGACGTTTCACGGGTCTAGGTTTTACTGGTAAGTTTCACGGGTCAAGGTTTTACGGGTAAGTTTCACGGGTAAGTTTCACGGGTAAGTTTCACGGGTGACCTTTCACGGGTCTTGGTTTCACTGGTAAGTTTCACGGGTCAAGGTTTCACGGGTAAGTTTCACGGGTAAATTTCACGGGTATGTTTCACGGGTGACGTTTCACGGGTCTAGGTTTCACTGGTAAGTTTCACGGGTCAAGGTTTCACGGGTAAGTTTCACAGGTAAGTTTCACGGGTATGTTTCACGGGTGACGTTTCACGGGTCTAGGTTTCACTGGTAAGTTTCACGGGTCAAGGTTTCACGGGTAAGTTTCACGGGTAAGTTTTACGGGTAAGTTTCACGGGTGACGTTTCACGGGTCTAGGTTTCACTGGAAAGTTTCACGGGTCAAGGTTTCACGGGTAAGTTTCACGGGTAAGTTTTACGGGTATGTTTTACAGGTGACGTTTCACGGGTCTAGGTTTCACTGGTAAGTTTCACGGGTCAAGGTTTCACGGGTAAGTTTCACGGGTAAGTTTCACGGGTATGTTTCACGGGTGACGTTTCACGGGTCTAGGTTTCACTAGTAAGTTTCACGGGTCAAGGTTTCACGGGTAAGTTTCACGGGTAAGTTTCACGGGTATGTTTCACGGGTGACGTTTCACGGGTCTAGGTTTCACTGGTAAGTTTCACGGGTCAAGGTTTCACGGGTAAGTTTCACGGGTAAGTTTCACGGGTATGTTTCACGGGTGACGTTTCACGGGTCTAGGTTTCACTGGTAAGTTTCACGGGTCAAGGTATCACGGGTAAGTTTCACGGGTATGTTTCACGGGTGACGTTTTACGGGTCTAGGTTTCACTGGTAAGTTTCACGGGTCAAGGTTTCACGGGTAAGTTTCACGGGTAAGTTTCACGGGTATGTTTCACGGGTGAAGTTTCACGGGTGACGTTTCACGGGTCTAGGTTTCACTCGTAAGTTTCACGGGTCAAGGTTTTACGGGTAAGTTTCACGGGTAAGTTTCACGGGTATGTTTCACGGGTGACGTTTCACGGGTCTAGGTTTCACTGGTAAGTTTCACGGGTCAAGGTTTCACGGGTAAGTTTCACGGGTAAGTTTTACGGGTAAGTTTCACGGGTGACGTTTCACGGGTGACGTTTCACGGGTCTAGGTTTCACTGGTAAGTTTCACGGGTCAAGGTGTCACGGGTAAGTTTCACGGGTATGTTTCACGGGTGACGTTTCACGGGTCTAGGTTTCACTGGAAAGTTTCACGGGTCAAGGTCTCACGGGTAAGTTTCACGGGTAAGTTTTATGGGTATGTTTTACAAGCGACGTTTCACGGGTCTAGGTTTCACTGGTAAGTTTCACGGGTCTAGGTTTCACGGGTAAGTTTCACGGGTAAGTTTCACGGGTATGTTTCATGGGTGATGTTTCACGGGTCTAGGTTTCACTGGTAAGTTTCACGGGTCAAGGTTTCACGGGTAAGTTTCACGGGTATGTTTTACGGGTGACGTTTCACGGGTCTAGGTTTCACTGGTAAGTTTTACGGGTCAAGGTTTCACGGGTAAGTTTCACGGGTAAGTTTCACAGGTATGTTTCACGGGTGACGTTTCACGGGTCTAGGTTTCACTGGTAAGTTTCACGGGTCAAGGTTTCACGGGTAAGTTTCACGGGTAAGTTTCACGGGTATGTTTCACGGGTGACGTTTCACGGGTCTAGGTTTCACTGGTAAGTTTCACGGGTCAAGGTTTCACTGGTAAGTTTCACGGGTCAAGGTTTCACGGGTAAGTTTCACGGGTAAGTTTCACGGGTCTAGGTTTCACTGGTAAGTTTCACGGGTCAAGGTTTCACGGGTAAGTTTCACGGGTAAGTTTTACGGGTAAGTTTCACGGGTGACGTTTCACGGGTCTAGGTTTTACTGGTAAGTTTCACGGGTCAAGGTTTTACGGGTAAGTTTCACGGGTAAGTTTCACGGGTAAGTTTCACGGGTGACCTTTCACGGGTCTTGGTTTCACTGGTAAGTTTCACGGGTCAAGGTTTCACGGGTAAGTTTCACGGGTAAATTTCACGGGTATGTTTCACGGGTGACGTTTCACGGGTCTAGGTTTCACTGGTAAGTTTCACGGGTCAAGGTTTCACGGGTAAGTTTCACAGGTAAGTTTCACGGGTATGTTTCACGGGTGACGTTTCACGGGTCTAGGTTTCACTGGTAAGTTTCACGGGTCAAGGTTTCACGGCTAAGTTTCACGGGTAAGTTTCACGGGTATGTTTCACGGGTGACGTTTCACGGGTCTAGGTTTCACTGGTAAGTTTCACGGATCAAGGTTTCACGGGTAAGTTTCACGGGTAAGTTTCACGGGTAAGTTTCACGGGTATGTTTCACGGGTGTCGTTTCACGGGTCTAGGTTTCACTGGTAAGTTTCACGGGTCAAGGTTTTACGGGTAAGTTTCACGGGTAAGTTTTACGGGTAAGTTTCACGGGTGACGTTTCACGGGTCTTGGTTTCACTGGTAAGTTTCACGGGTCAAGGTTTCACGGGTAAGTTTCACGGGTAAGTTTCACGGGTATGTTTCACGGGTGACGTTTCACGGGTCTAGGTTTCACTGGTAAGTTTCACGGGTCAAGGTTTCACGGGTAAGTTTCACGGGTAAGTTTCACGGGTATGTTTCACGGGTGACGTTTCACGGGTCTAGGTTTCACTGGTAAGTTTCACGGGTCAAGGTTTTACGGGTAAGTTTCACAGGTAAGTTTCACGGGTAAGTTCCACGGGTAAGTTTCACGGGTATGTTTCACGGGTGACGTTTCACGGGTCTAGGTTTCACTGGTAAGTTTTACGGGTCAAGGTTTCACGGGTAAGTTTCAAGGGTAAGTTTTACGGGTAAGTTTCACGGGTGACGTTTCACGGGTGACGTTTCACGGGTCTAGGTTTCACTGGTAAGTTTCACGGGTCAAGGTTTCACGGGTAAGTTTCACGGGTAAGTTTCACGGGTATGTTTCACGGGTGACGTTTCACGGGTCTAGGTTCCACTGGTTAGTTTCACGGGTCAAGGTTTCACGGGTAAGTTTCACGGGTAAGTTTCACGGGTATGTTTCACGGGTGACGTTTCACGGGTCTAGGTTTCACTGGAAAGTTTCACGGGTCAAGGTTTCACGGGTAAGTTTCACGGGTAAGTTTTACGGGTATGTTTTACAGGCGACGTTTCACGGGTCTAGGTTTCACTGGTAAGTTTCACAGGGTCTAGGTTTCACGGGTAAGTTTCACGGGTCAAGGTTTTACGGGTAAGTTTCACGGGTAAGTTTCACGGGTAAGTTTCACGGGTAAGTTTCACGGGTATGTTTCACGGGTGACGTTTCACGGGTCTAGGTTTCACTGGTAAGTTTTACGGGTGACGTTTCACGGGTCTAGGTTTCACTGGTAAGTTTCACGGGTCAAGGTTTCACGGGTAAAATTCACGGGTAAGTTTCACGGGTATGTTTCACGGGTGACGTTTCACGGGTCTAGGTTTCACTGGTAAGTTTCACGGGTCAAGGTTTCAATGGTAAGTTTCACGGGTAAGTTTCACGGGTATGTTTCACGGGTGACGTTTCTCGGGTCTTGGTTTCACTGGTAAGTTTCACGGGTCAAGGTTTCACGGGTAAGTTTCACGGGTAACTTTCACGGGTATGTTTCACGGGTGACGTTTCACGGGTCTAGGTTTCACTGGTAAGTTTCACGGGTCAAGGTTTCACGGGTAAGTTTTACGGGTAAGTTTCACGGGTATGTTTCACGGGTGACGTTTCACGGGTCTAGGTTTCACTGGTAAGTTTCACGGGTCAAGGTTTCACGGGTAAGTTTCACGGGTAAGTTTCACGGTTATGTTTCACGGGTGACGTTTCACGGGTCTAGGTTTCACTGGTAAGTTTCACGGGTCAAGGTTTCACGGGTAAGTTTTACGGGTAAGTTTCACGGGTAAGTTTCACAGGTGACCTTTCACGGGTCTAGGTTTCACTGGTAAGTTTCACGGGTCAAGGTTTCACGGGTAAGTTTCACGGGTAAGTTTCACGGGTATGTTTCACGGGTGACGTTTCACGGGTCTAGGTTTCACTGGTAAGTTTCACGGGTCAAGGTTTCACGGGTAAGTTTCACGGGTAAGTTTCACGGGTAAGTTTCACGGGTGACGTTTCACGGGTCTAGGTTTCACTGGTAAGTTTCACGGGTCAAGGTTTCACGGGTAAGTTTCACGGGTAAGTTTTACGGGTAAGTTTCACGGGTGACGTTTCACGGGTGACGTTTCACGGGTCTAGGTTTCACTGGTAAGTTTCACGGGTCAAGGTTTCACGGGTAAGTTTCACGGGTATGTTTCACGGGTGACGTTTCACGGGTCTAGGTTTCACTGGAAAGTTTCACGGGTCAAGGTTTCACGGGTAAGTTTCACGGGTAAGTTTTACGGGTATGTTTTACAGGCGACGTTTCACGGGTCTAGGTTTCACTGGTAAGTTTCACAGGGTCTAGGTTTCACGGGTAAGTTTCACGGGTCAAGGTTTCACGGGTAAGTTTCACGGGTAAGTTTCACGGGTATGTTTCACGGGTGACGTTTTACGGGTCTAGGTTTCACTGGTAAGTTTCACGGATCAAGGTTTCACGGGTAAGTTTCACGGGTAAGTTTCACGGGTATGTTTCACGGGTGTCGTTTCACGGGTCTAGGTTTCACTGGTAAGTTTCACAGGTCAAGGTTTCACGGGTAAGTTTCACGGGTATGTTTCACGGGTGACGTTTCACTGGTCTAGGTTTCACTGGTAAGTTTCACGGGTCAAGGTATCACGGGTAAGTTTCACGGGTAAGTTTCACGGGTATGTTTCACGGGTGACGTTTTACGGGTCTAGGTTTCACTGGTAAGTTTCACGGGTCAAGGTTTCACGGGTAAGTTTCACGGGTAAGTTTCACGGGTATGTTTCACGGGTGAAGTTTCACGGGTGACGTTTCACGGGTCTAGGTTTCACTCGTAAGTTTCACGGGTCAAGGTTTTACGGGTAAGTTTCACGGGTAAGTTTCACGGGTATGTTTCACGGGTGACGTTTCACGGGTCTAGGTTTCACTGGTAAGTTTCACGGGTCAAGGTTTCACGGGTAAGTTTCACGGGTAAGTTTTACGGGTAAGTTTCACGGGTGACGTTTCACGGGTGACGTTTCACGGGTCTAGGTTTCACTGGTAAGTTTCACGGGTCAAGGTGTCACGGGTAAGTTTCACGGGTATGTTTCACGGGTGACGTTTCACGGGTCTAGGTTTCACTGGAAAGTTTCACGGGTCAAGGTCTCACGGGTAAGTTTCACGGGTAAGTTTTACGGGTATGTTTTACAGGCGACGTTTCACGGGTCTAGGTTTCACTGGTAAGTTTCACGGGTCTAGGTTTCACGGGTAAGTTTCACGGGTAAGTTTCACGGGTATGTTTCATGGGTGATGTTTCACGGGTCTAGGTTTCACTGGTAAGTTTCACGGGTCAAGGTTTCACGGGTAAGTTTCATGGGTAAGTTTCACGGGTATGTTTTACGGGTGACGTTTCACGGGTCTAGGTTTCACTGGTAAGTTTCACGGGTCAAGGTTTCACGGGTAAGTTTCACGGGTAAGTTTCACAGGTATGTTTCACGGGTGACGTTTCACGGGTCTAGGTTTCACTGGTAAGTTTCACGGGTCAAGCTTTCACGGGTAAGTTTCACGGGTAAGTTTCACGGGTATGTTTCACAAGTGACGTTTCACGGGTCTAGGTTTCACTGGAAAGTTTCACGGGTCAAGGTTTCACGGGTAAGTTTCACGGGTAAGTTTTACGGGTATGTTTTACAGGCGACGTTTCACGGGTCTAGGTTTCACTGGTAAGTTTCACGGGTCTAGGTTTCACGGGTAAGTTTCACGGGTAAGTTTCACGGGTATGTTTCATGGGTGATGTTTCACGGGTCTAGGTTTCACTGGTAAGTTTCACGGGTCAAGGTTTCACGGGTAAGTTTCACGGGTATGTTTCACGGGTGACGTTTCACGGGTAAGTTTTACGCGTAAGTTTCACGGGTGACGTTTCACGGGTCTAGGTTTCACTGGTAAGTTTCACGGGTCAAGGTTTCACGGGTAAGTTTCACGGGTAAGTTTTACGGGTAAGTTTCACGGGTGACGTTTCACGGGTCTAGGTTTCACTGGTAAGTTTCACGGGTCAAGGTTTCACGGGTAAGTTTCACGGGTAAGTTTCACGGGTATGTTTCACGGGTGACGTTTCACGGGTCTAGGTTTCACTGGTAAGTTTCACAGGTCAAGGATTCACGGGTAAGTTTCACGGGTAAGTTTCACGGGTATGTTTCACGGGTGACGTTTCACGGGTCTTGGTTTCACTGGTAAGTTTCACGGGTCAAGGTTTCACGGGTAAGTTTCACGGGTATGTTTTACGGGTGACGTTTCACGGGTCTAGGTTTCACTGTTAAGTTTCACGGGTCAAGGTTTCACGGGTAAGTTTCACGGGTAAGTTTTACGGGTGACGTTTCACGGGTCTAGGTTTCACTGGTAAGTTTCACGGGTCAAGGTTTCACGGGTAAGTTTCACGGGTATGTTTCACGGGTGACGTTTCACGGGTCTAGGTTTCACTGGAAAGTTTCACGGGTCAAGGTTTCACGGGTAAGTTTCACGGGTAAGTTTCACGGGTAAGTTTTACGGGTATGTTTTACAGGTGACGTTTCACGGGTCTAGGTTTCACTGGTAAGTTTCACGGGTCAAGGTTTCACGGGTAAGTTTCACGGGTAAGTTTCACGGGTAAGTTTCACGGGTATGTTTCATGGGTGATGTTTCACGGGTCTAGGTTTTACTGGTAAGTTTCACGGGTCAAAGTTTCACGGGTAAGTTTCACGGGTAAGTTTCACGGGTGACGTTTCACGGGTCTAGGTTTCACTGGCAAGTTTCACGGGTATGTTTCACGGGTAAGTTTTACGGGTATGTTTTACAGGTGACGTTTCACGGGTCTAGGTTTCACTGGTAAGTTTCACGGGTCAAGGTTTCACGGGTCAAGGTTTCACGGGTAAGTTTCACGGGTAAGTTTCACGGGTATGTTTCACGGATGACGTTTCACGGGTCTTGGTTTCACTGGTAAGTTTCACGGGTCAAGGTTTCACGGGTAAGTTTCACGGGTAAGTTTTACGGGTATGTTTTACAGGTGACGTTTCACGGGTAAGTTTCACGGGTAAGTTTCACGGGTAAGTTTCACGGGTATGTTTCACGGGTGACGTTTCACGGGTATAGGTTTCACTGGTAAGTTTCACGGGTCAAGGTTTCACGGGTAAGTTTCACGGGTAAGTTTTACGGGTAAGTTTCACGGGTGACGTTTCACGGGTCTAGGTTTCACTGGAAAGTTTCACGGGTCAAGGTTTCACGGGTAAGTTTCACGGGTAAGTTTTACGGGTATGTTTTACAGGTGACGTTTCACGGGTCTAGGTTTCACTGGTAAGTTTCACGGGTCAAGGTTTCACGGGTAAGTTTCACGGGTAAGTTTCACGGGTATGTTTCACGGGTGACGTTTCACGGGTCTAGGTTTCACTAGTAAGTTTCACGGGTCAAGGTTTCACGGGTAAGTTTCACGGGTAAGTTTCACGGGTATGTTTCACGGGTGACGTTTCACGGGTCTAGGTTTCACTGGTAAGTTTCACGGGTCAAAGTTTCACGGGTAAGTTTCACGGGTAAGTTTCACGGGTATGTTTCACGGGTGACGTTTCACGGGTCTAGGTTTCACTGGTAAGTTTCACGGGTCAAGGTATCACGGGTAAGTTTCACGGGTATGTTTCACGGGTGACGTTTTACGGGTCTAGGTTTCACTGGTAAGTTTCACGGGTCAAGGTTTCACGGGTAAGTTTCACGGGTAAGTTTCACGGGTATGTTTCACGGGTGAAGTTTCACGGGTGACGTTTCACGGGTCTAGGTTTCACTCGTAAGTTTCACGGGTCAAGGTTTTACGGGTAAGTTTCACGGGTAAGTTTCACGGGTATGTTTCACGGGTGACGTTTCACGGGTCTAGGTTTCACTGGTAAGTTTCACGGGTCAAGGTTTCACGGGTAAGTTTCACGGGTAAGTTTTACGGGTAAGTTTCACGGGTGACGTTTCACGGGTGACGTTTCACGGGTCTAGGTTTCACTGGTAAGTTTCACGGGTCAAGGTGTCACGGGTAAGTTTCACGGGTATGTTTCACGGGTGACGTTTCACGGGTCTAGGTTTCACTGGAAAGTTTCACGGGTCAAGGTCTCACGGGTAAGTTTCACGGGTAAGTTTTATGGGTATGTTTTACAGGCGACGTTTCACGGGTCTAGGTTTCACTGGTAAGTTTCACGGGTCTAGGTTTCACGGGTAAGTTTCACGGGTAAGTTTCACGGGTATGTTTCATGGGTGATGTTTCACGGGTCTAGGTTTCACTGGTAAGTTTCACGGGTCAAGGTTTCACGGGTAAGTTTCACGGGTAAGTTTCACGGGTATGTTTTACGGGTGACGTTTCACGGGTCTAGGTTTCACTGGTAAGTTTTACGGGTCAAGGTTTCACGGGTAAGTTTCACGGGTAAGTTTCACAGGTATGTTTCACGGGTGACGTTTCACGGGTCTAGGTTTCACTGGTAAGTTTCACGGGTCAAGGTTTCACGGGTAAGTTTCACGGGTAAGTTTCACGGGTATGTTTCACGGGTGACGTTTCACGGGTCTAGGTTTCACTGGTAAGTTTCACGGGTCAAGGTTTCACTGGTAAGTTTCACGGGTCAAGGTTTCACGGGTAAGTTTCACGGGTAAGTTTCACGGGTCTAGGTTTCACTGGTAAGTTTCACGGGTCAAGGTTTCACGGGTAAGTTTCACGGGTAAGTTTTACGGGTAAGTTTCACGGGTGACGTTTCACGGGTCTAGGTTTTACTGGTAAGTTTCACGGGTCAAGGTTTTACGGGTAAGTTTCACGGGTAAGTTTCACGGGTAAGTTTCACGGGTGACCTTTCACGGGTCTTGGTTTCACTGGTAAGTTTCACGGGTCAAGGTTTCACGGGTAAGTTTCACGGGTAAATTTCACGGGTATGTTTCACGGGTGACGTTTCACGGGTCTAGGTTTCACTGGTAAGTTTCACGGGTCAAGGTTTCACGGGTAAGTTTCACAGGTAAGTTTCACGGGTATGTTTCACGGGTGACGTTTCACGGGTCTAGGTTTCACTGGTAAGTTTCACGGATCAAGGTTTCACGGATAAGTTTCACGGGTAAGTTTCACGGGTATGTTTCACGGGTGTCGTTTCACGGGTCTAGGTTTCACTGGTAAGTTTCACGGGTCAAGGTTTTACGGGTAAGTTTCACGGGTAAGTTTTACGGGTAAGTTTCACGGGTGACGTTTCACGGGTCTTGGTTTCACTGGTAAGTTTCACGGGTCAAGGTTTCACGGGTAAGTTTCACGGGTAAGTTTCACGGGTATGTTTCACGGGTGACGTTTCACGGGTCTAGGTTTCACTGGTAAGTTTCACGGGTCAAGGTTTCACGGGTAAGTTTCACGGGTAAGTTTCACGGGTATGTTTCACGGGTGACGTTTCACGGGTCTAGGTTTCACTGGTAAGTTTCACGGGTCAAGGTTTTACGGGTAAGTTTCACGGGTAAGTTTCACGGGTAAGTTCCACGGGTAAGTTTCACGGGTATGTTTCACGGGTGACGTTTCACGGGTCTAGGTTTCACTGGTAAGTTTTACGGGTCAAGGTTTCACGGGTAAGTTTCACGGGTAAGTTTTACGGGTAAGTTTCACGGGTGACGTTTCACGGGTGACGTTTCACGGGTCTAGGTTTCACTGGTAAGTTTCACGGGTCAAGGTTTCACGGGTAAGTTTCACGGGTAAGTTTCACGGGTATGTTTCACGGGTGACGTTTCACGGGTCTAGGTTCCACTGGTTAGTTTCACGGGTCAAGGTTTCACGGGTAAGTTTCACGGGTAAGTTTCACGGGTATGTTTCACGGGTGACGTTTCACGGGTCTAGGTTTCACTGGAAAGTTTCACGGGTCAAGGTTTCACGGGTAAGTTTCACGGGTAAGTTTTACGGGTCAAGGTTTTACGGGTAAGTTTCACGGGTAAGTTTCACGGGTAAGTTTCACGGGTAAGTTTCACGGGTATGTTTCACGGGTGACGTTTCACGGGTCTAGGTTTCACTGGTAAGTTTTACGGGTGACGTTTCACGGGTCTAGGTTTCACTGGTAAGTTTCACGGGTCAAGGTTTCACGGGTAAGTTTAACGGGTAAGTTTCACGGGTATGTTTTACGGGTGACGTTTCACGGGTCTAGGTTTCACTGGTAAGTTTCACGGGTCAAGGTTTCAATGGTAAGTTTCACGGGTAAGTTTCACGGGTATGTTTCACGGGTGACGTTTCTCGGGTCTTGGTTTCACTGGTAAGTTTCACGGGTCAAGGTTTCACGGGTAAGTTTCACGGGTAACTTCGAGGTATGTTTCACGGGTGACGTTTCACGGGTCTAGGTTTCACTGGTAAGTTTCACGGGTCAAGGTTTCACGGGTAAGTTTCACGGGTAAGTTTCACGGGTATGTTTCACGGGTGACGTTTCACGGGTCTAGGTTTCACTGGTAAGTTTCACGGGTCAAGGTTTCACGGGTAAGTTTCACGGGTAAGTTTCACGGTTATGTTTCACGGGTGACGTTTCACGGGTCTAGGTTTCACTGGTAAGTTTCACGGGTCAAGGTTTCACGGGTAAGTTTTACGGGTAAGTTTCACGGGTAAGTTTCACAGGTGACCTTTCACGGGTCTAGGTTTCACTGGTAAGTTTCACGGGTCAAGGTTTCACGGGTAAGTTTCACGGGTAAGTTTCACGGGTATGTTTCACGGGTGACGTTTCACGGGTCTAGGTTTCACTGGTAAGTTTCACGGGTCAAGGTTTCACGGGTAAGTTTCACGGGTAAGTTTCACGGGTAAGTTTCACGGGTGACGTTTCACGGGTCTAGGTTTCACTGGTAAGTTTCACGGGTCAAGGTTTCACGGGTAAGTTTCACGGGTAAGTTTTACGGGTAAGTTTCACGGGTGACGTTTCACGGGTGACGTTTCACGGGTCTAGGTTTCACTGGTAAGTTTCACGGGTCAAGGTTTCACGGGTAAGTTTCACGGGTATGTTTCACGGGTGACGTTTCACGGGTCTAGGTTTCACTGGAAAGTTTCACGGGTCAAGGTTTCACGGGTAAGTTTCACGGGTAAGTTTTACGGGTATGTTTTACAGGCGACGTTTCACGGGTCTAGGTTTCACTGGTAAGTTTCACAGGGTCTAGGTTTCACGGGTAAGTTTCACGGGTCAAGGTTTCACGGGTAAGTTTCACGGGTAAGTTTCACGGGTATGTTTCACGGGTGACGTTTTACGGGTCTAGGTTTCACTGGTAAGTTTCACGGATCAAGGTTTCACGGGTAAGTTTCACGGGTAAGTTTCACGGGTATGTTTCACGGGTGTCGTTTCACGGGTCTAGGTTTCACTGGTAAGTTTCACAGGTCAAGGTTTCACGGGTAAGTTTCACGGGTAAGTTTCACGGGTGACGTTTCACGGGTCTAGGTTTCACTGGTAAGTTTCACGGGTCAAGGTTTCACGGGTAAGTTTCACGGGTAAGTTTCACGGGTATGTTTCACGGGTAAGTTGTACGGGTGTCGTTTCACGGGTCTAGGTTTCACTAGGAAGTTTCACGGGTCAAGGTTTCACGGGTAAGTTTCACGGGTAAGTTTCACGGGTAAGTTTTACGGGTAAGTTTCACGGGTGACGTTTCACGGGTCTAGGTTTCACTGGTAAGTTTCACGGGTCAAGGTTTCACGGGTAAGTTTCACGGGTAAGTTTCACGGGTATGTTTCACGGGTGACGTTTCACGGGTCTAGGTTTCACTGGAAAGTTTCACGGATCAAGGTTTCACGGGTAAGTTTCACGGGTAAGTTTTACGGGTATGTTTTACAGGTGACGTTTCACGGGTCTAGGTTTCACTTGTAAGTTTCACGGGTCAAGGTTTCACGGGTTAGTTTAACGGGTAAGTTTCACGGGTATGTTTCATGGGTGATGTTTCACGGGTCTAGGTTTTACTGGTAAGTTTCACGGGTCAAGGTTTCACGGGTAAGTTTCACGGGTAAGTTTCACGGGTGACGTTTCACGGGTCTAGGTTTCACTGGTAAGTTTCACGGGTATGTTTCACGGGTGACGTTTCACGGGTCTAGGTTTCACTGGTAAGTTTCACGGGTCAAGGTTTCACGGGTAAGTTTCACTGGTAAGTTTCACGGGTATGTTTCACGGATGACGTTTCACGGGTCTTGGTTTCACTGGTAAGTTTCACGGGTCAAGGTTTCACGGGTAAGTTTCACGGGTAAGTTTTACGGGTATGTTTTACAGGTGACGTTTCACGGGTAAGTTTCACGGGTAAGTTTCACGGGTATGTTTCACGGGTGACGTTTCACGGGTCTAGGTTTCACTGGTAAGTTTCACGGGTCAAGGTTTCACGGGTAAGTTTCACGGGTAAGTTTTACGGGTAAGTTTCACGGGTGACGATTCACGGGTCTAGGTTTCACTGGAAAGTTTCACGGGTCAAGGATTCACGGGTAAGTTTCACGGGTAAGTTTTACGGGTATGTTTTACAGGTGACGTTTCACGGGTCTAGGTTTCACTGGTAAGTTTCACGGGTCAAGGTTTCACGGGTAAGATTCACGGGTAAGTTTCACGGGTATGTTTCATGGGTGATGTTTCACGGGTCTAGGTTTCACTGGTAAGTTTCACGGGTCAAGGTTTCACGGGTAAGTTTCACGGGTAAGTTTTACGGGTAAGTTTCACGGGTGACGTTTCACGGGTCTAGGTTTCACTAGGAAGTTTCACAGGGTCTAGGTTTCACGGGTAAGTTTCACGGGTCAAGGTTTCACGGGTAAGTTTCACGGGTAAGTTTCACGGGTATGTTTCACGGGTGACGTTTTACGGGTCTAGGTTTCACTGGTAAGTTTCACGGATCAAGGTTTCACGGGTAAGTTTCACGGGTAAGTTTCACGGGTATGTTTCACGGGTGTCGTTTCACGGGTCTAGGTTTCACTGGTAAGTTTCACAGGTCAAGGTTTCACGGGTAAGTTTCACGGGTAAGTTTCACGGGTGACGTTTCACGGGTCTAGGTTTCACTGGTAAGTTTCACGGGTCAAGGTTTCACGGGTAAGTTTCACGGGTAAGTTTCACGGGTATGTTTCACGGGTAAGTTTTACGGGTGTCGTTTCACGGGTCTAGGTTTCACTGGTAAGTTTCACGGGTCAAGGATTCACGGGTAAGTTTCACGGGTAAGTTTTACGGGTAAGTTTCACGGGTGACGTTTCACGGGTCTAGGTTTCACTAGGAAGTTTCACGGGTCAAGGTTTCACGGGTAAGTTTCACGGGTAAGTTTCACGGGTAAGTTTTACGGGTAAGTTTCACGGGTGACGTTTCACGGGTCTAGGTTTCACTGGTAAGTTTCACGGGTCAAGGTTTCACGGGTAAGTTTCACGGGTAAGTTTCACGGGTATGTTTCACGGGTGACGTTTCACGGGTCTAGGTTTCACTGGAAAGTTTCACGGATCAAGGTTTCACGGGTAAGTTTCACGGGTAAGTTTTACGGGTATGTTTTACAGGTGACGTTTCACGGGTCTAGGTTTCACTGGTAAGTTTCACGGGTCAAGGTTTCACGGGTTAGTTTCACGGGTAAGTTTCACGGGTATGTTTCATGGGTGATGTTTCACGGGTCTAGGTTTTACTGGTAAGTTTCACGGGTCAAGGTTTCACGGGTAAGTTTCACGGGTAAGTTTCACGGGTGACGTTTCACGGGTCTAGGTTTCACTGGTAAGTTTCACGGGTATGTTTCACGGGTGACGTTTCACGGGTCTAGGTTTCACTGGTAAGTTTCACGGGTCAAGGTTTCACGGGTAAGTTTCACTGGTAAGTTTCACGGGTATGTTTCACGGATGACGTTTCACGGGTCTTGGTTTCACTGGTAAGTTTCACGGGTCAAGGTTTCACGGGTAAGTTTCACGGGTAAGTTTTACGGGTATGTTTTACAGGTGACGTTTCACGGGTAAGTTTCACGGGTAAGTTTCACGGGTATGTTTCACGGGTGACGTTTCACGGGTCTAGGTTTCACTGGTAAGTTTCACGGGTCAAGGTTTCACGGGTAAGTTTCACGGGTAAGTTTTACGGGTAAGTTTCACGGGTAAGTTTTACGGGTAAGTTTCACGGGTGACGTTTCACGGGTCTAGGTTTCACTAGGAAGTTTCACGGGTCAAGGTTTCACGGGTAAGTTTCACGGGTAAGTTTCACGGGTAAGTTTTACGGGTAAGTTTCACGGGTGACGTTTCACGGGTCTAGGTTTCACTGGTAAGTTTCACGGGTCAAGGTTTCACGGGTAAGTTTCACGGGTAAGTTTCACGGGTATGTTTCACGGGTGACGTTTCACGGGTCTAGGTTTCACTGGAAAGTTTCACGGATCAAGGTTTCACGGGTAAGTTTCACGGGTAAGTTTTACGGGTATGTTTTACAGGTGACGTTTCACGGGTCTAGGTTTCACTGGTAAGTTTCACGGGTCAAGGTTTCACGGGTAAGTTTCACGGGTAAGTTTTACGGGTAAGTTTCACGGGTGACGTTTCACGGGTGACGTTTCACGGGTCTAGGTTTCACTGGTAAGCTTCACGGGTCAAGGTTTCACGGGTAAGTTTCACGGGTATGTTTCACGGGTGACGTTTCACGGGTCTAGGTTTCACTGGAAAGTTTCACGGGTCAAGGTTTCACGGATAAGTTTCACGGGTAAGTTTTACGGGTATGTTTTACAGGCGACGTTTCACGGGTCTAGGTTTCACTGGTAAGTTTCACAGGGTCTAGGTTTCACGGGTAAGTTTCACGGGTCAAGGTTTCACGGGTAAGTTTCACGGGTAAGTTTCACGGGTATGTTTCACGGGTGACGTTTTACGGGTCTAGGTTTCACTGGTAAGTTTCACGGATCAAGGTTTCACGGGTAAGTTTCACGGGTAAGTTTCACGGGTATGTTTCACGGGTGTCGTTTCACGGGTCTAGGTTTCACTGGTAAGTTTCACAGGTCAAGGTTTCACGGGTAAGTTTCACGGGTAAGTTTCACGGGTGACGTTTCACGGGTCTAGGTTTCACTGGTAAGTTTCACGGGTCAAGGTTTCACGGGTAAGTTTCACGGGTAAGTTTCACGGGTATGTTTCACGGGTAAGTTTTACGGGTGTCGTTTCACGGGTCTAGGTTTCACTGGTAAGTTTCACGGGTCAAGGTTTCACGGGTAAGTTTCACGGGTAAGTTTTACGGGTAAGTTTCACGGGTGACGTTTCACGGGTCTAGGTTTCACTAGGAAGTTTCACGGGTCAAGGTTTCACGGGTAAGTTTCACGGGTAAGTTTCACGGGTAAGTTTTACGGGTAAGTTTCACGGGTGACGTTTCACGGGTCTAGGTTTCACTGGTAAGTTTCACGGGTCAAGGTTTCACGGGTAAGTTTCACGGGTAAGTTTCACGGGTATGTTTCACGGGTGACGTTTCACGGGTCTAGGTTTCACTGGAAAGTTTCACGGATCAAGGTTTCACGGGTAAGTTTCACGGGTAAGTTTTACGGGTATGTTTTACAGGTGACGTTTCACGGGTCTAGGTTTCACTTGTAAGTTTCACGGGTCAAGGTTTCACGGGTTAGTTTCACGGGTAAGTTTCACGGGTATGTTTCATGGGTGATGTTTCACGGGTCTAGGTTTTACTGGTAAGTTTCACGGGTCAAGGTTTCACGGGTAAGTTTCACGGGTAAGTTTCACGGGTGACGTTTCACGGGTCTAGGTTTCACTGGTAAGTTTCACGGGTATGTTTCACGGGTGACGTTTTACGGGTCTAGGTTTCACTGGTAAGTTTCACGGGTCAAGGTTTCACGGGTAAGTTTCACTGGTAAGTTTCACGGGTATGTTTCACGGATGACGTTTCACGGGTCTTGGTTTCACTGGTAAGTTTCACGGGTCAAGGTTTCACGGGTAAGTTTCACGGGTAAGTTTTACGGGTATGTTTTACAGGTGACGTTTCACGGGTAAGTTTCACGGGTAAGTTTCACGGGTATGTTTCACGGGTGACGTTTCACGGGTCTAGGTTTCACTGGTAAGTTTCACGGGTCAAGGTTTCACGGGTAAGTTTCACGGGTAAGTTTTACGGGTATGTTTTACAGGTGACGTTTCACGGGTCTAGGTTTCACTGGTAAGTTTCACGGGTCAAGGTTTCACGGGTAAGATTCACGGGTAAGTTTCACGGGTATGTTTCATGGGTGATGTTTCACGGGTCTAGGTTTCACTGGTAAGTTTCACGGGTCAAGGTTTTACGGGTAAGTTTCACGGGTATGTTTCACGGGTGACGTTTTACGGGTCTAGGTTTCACTGGTAAGTTTCACGGATCAAGGTTTCACGGGTAAGTTTCACGGGTCTAGGTTTCACTGGTAAGTTTCACAGGTCAAGGTTTCACGGGTAAGTTTCACGGGTAAGTTTCACGGGTGACGTTTCACGGGTCTAGGTTTCACTGGTAAGTTTCACGGGTAAAGGTTTCACGGGTAAGTTTCACGGGTAAGTTTCACGGGTATGTTTCACGGGTAAGTTTTACGGGTGTCGTTTCACGGGTCTAGGTTTCACTGGTAAGTTTCACGGGTCAAGGTTTCACGGGTAAGTTTCACGGGTAAGTTTTACGGGTAAGTTTCACGGGTGACGTTTCCCGGGTCTAGGTTTCACTAGGAAGTTTCACGGGTCAAGGTTTCACGGGTAAGTTTCACGGGTAAGTTTCACGGGTAAGTTTTACGGGTAAGATTCACGGGTGACGTTTCACGGGTCTAGGTTTCACTGGTAAGTTTCACGGGTCAAGGTTTCACGGGTAAGTTTCACGGGTAAGTTTCACGGGTATGTTTCACGGGTGACGTTTCACGGGTCTAGGTTTCACTGGAAAGTTTCACGGATCAAGGTTTCACGGGTAAGTTTCACGGGTAAGTTTTACGGGTATGTTTTACAGGTGACGTTTCACGGGTCTAGGTTTCACTGGTAAGTTTCACGGGTCAAGGTTTCACGGGTAAGTTTCACGGGTAAGTTTTACGGGTAAGTTTCACGGGTGACGTTTCACGGGTGACGTTTCACGGGTCTAGGTTTCACTGGTAAGTTTCACGGGTCAAGGTTTCACGGGTAAGTTTCACGGGTATGTTTCACGGGTGACGTTTCACGGGTCTAGGTTTCACTGGAAAGTTTCACGGGTCAAGGTTTCACGGATAAGTTTCACGGGTAAGTTTTACGGGTATGTTTTACAGGCGACGTTTCACGGGTCTAGGTTTCACTGGTAAGTTTCACAGGGTCTAGGTTTCACGGGTAAGTTTCACGGGTCAAGGTTTCACGGGTAAGTTTCACGGGTAAGTTTCACGGGTATGTTTCACGGGTGACGTTTTACGGGTCTAGGTTTCACTGGTAAGTTTCACGGATCAAGGTTTCACGGGTAAGTTTCACGGGTAAGTTTCACGGGTATGTTTCACGGGTGTCGTTTCACGGGTCTAGGTTTCACTGGTAAGTTTCACAGGTCAAGGTTTCACGGGTAAGTTTCACGGGTAAGTTTCACGGGTGACGTTTCACGGGTCTAGGTTTCACTGGTAAGTTTCACGGGTCAAGGTTTCACGGGTAAGTTTCACGGGTAAGTTTCACGGGTATGTTTCACGGGTAAGTTTTACGGGTGTCGTTTCACGGGTCTAGGTTTCACTGGTAAGTTTCACGGGTCAAGGTTTCACGGGTAAGTTTCACGGGTAAGTTTTACGGGTAAGTTTCACGGGTGACGTTTCACGGGTCTAGGTTTCACTAGGAAGTTTCACGGGTCAAGGTTTCACGGGTAAGTTTCACGGGTAAGTTTCACGGGTAAGTTTTACGGGTAAGTTTCACGGGTGACGTTTCACGGGTCTAGGTTTCACTGGTAAGTTTCACGGGTCAAGGTTTCACGGGTAAGTTACACGGGTAAATTTCACGGGTATGTTTCACGGGTGACGTTTCACGGGTCTAGGTTTCACTGGAAAGTTTCACGGATCAAGGTTTCACGGGTAAGTTTCACGGGTAAGTTTTACGGGTATGTTTTACAGGTGACGTTTCACGGGTCTAGGTTTCACTTGTAAGTTTCACGGGTCAAGGTTTCACGGGTTAGTTTCACGGGTAAGTTTCACTGGTATGTTTCATGGGTGATGTTTCACGGGTCTAGGTTTTACTGGTAAGTTTCACGGGTCAAGGTTTCACGGGTAAGTTTCACGGGTAAGTTTCACGGGTGACGTTTCACGGGTCTAGGTTTCACTGGTAAGTTTCACGGGTATGTTTCACGGGTGACGTTTCACGGGTCTAGGTTTCACTGGTAAGTTTCACGGGTCAAGGTTTCACGGGTAAGTTTCACTGGTAAGTTTCACGGGTATGTTTCACGGATGACGTTTCACGGGTCTTGGTTTCACTAGTAAGTTTCACGGGTCAAGGTTTCACGGGTAAGTTTCACGGGTAAGTTTTACGGGTATGTTTTACAGGTGACGTTTCACGGGTAAGTTTCACGGGTAAGTTTCACGGGTAAGTTTCACGGGTAAGTTTCACGGGTGACGTTTCACGGGTCTAGGTTTCACTGGTAAGTTTCACGGGTCAAGGTTTCACGGGTAAGTTTCACGGGTAAGTTTTACGGGTAAGTTTCACGGGTGACGTTTCACGGGTGACGTTTCACGGGTCTAGGTTTCACTGGTAAGTTTCACGGGTCAAGGTTTCACGGGTAAGTTTCACGGGTATGTTTCACGGGTGACGTTTCACGGGTCTAGGTTTCACTGGAAAGTTTCACGGGTCAAGGTTTCACGGGTAAGTTTCACGGGTAAGTTTTACGGGTATGTTTTACAGGCGACGTTTCACGGGTCTAGGTTTCACTGGTAAGTTTCACAGGGTCTAGGTTTCACGGGTAAGTTTCACGGGTCAAGGTTTCACGGGTAAGTTTCACGGGTAAGTTTCACGGGTATGTTTCACGGGTGACGTTTTACGGGTCTAGGTTTCACTGGTAAGTTTCACGGATCAAGGTTTCACGGGTAAGTTTCACGGGTAAGTTTCACGGGTATGTTTCACGGGTGTCGTTTCACGGGTCTAGGTTTCACTGGTAAGTTTCACAGGTCAAGGTTTCACGGGTAAGTTTCACGGGTAAGTTTCACGGGTGACGTTTCACGGGTCTAGGTTTCACTGGTAAGTTTCACGGGTCAAGGTTTCACGGGTAAGTTTCACGGGTAAGTTTCACGGGTATGTTTCACGGGTAAGTTTTACGGGTGTCGTTTCACGGGTCTAGGTTTCACTAGGAAGTTTCACGGGTCAAGGTTTCACGGGTAAGTTTCACGGGTAAGTTTCACGGGTAAGTTTTACGGGTAAGTTTCACGGGTGACGTTTCACGGGTCTAGGTTTCACTGGTAAGTTTCACGGGTCAAGGTTTCACGGGTAAGTTTCACGGGTAAGTTTCACGGGTATGTTTCACGGGTGACGTTTCACGGGTCTAGGTTTCACTAGAAAGTTTCACGGATCAAGGTTTCACGGGTAAGTTTCACGGGTAAGTTTTACGGGTATGTTTTACAGGTGACGTTTCACGGGTCTAGGTTTCACTTGTAAGTTTCACGGGTCAAGGTTTCACGGGTTAGTTTCACGGGTAAGTTTCACGGGTATGTTTCATGGGTGATGTTTCACGGGTCTAGGTTTTACTGGTAAGTTTCACGGGTCAAGGTTTCACGGGTAAGTTTCACGGGTAAGTTTCACGGGTGACGTTTCACGGGTCTAGGTTTCACTGGTAAGTTTCACGGGTATGTTTCACGGGTGACGTTTCACGGGTCTAGGTTTCACTGGTAAGTTTCACGGGTCAAGGTTTCACGGGTAAGTTTCACTGGTAAGTTTCACGGGTATGTTTCACGGATGACGTTTCACGGGTCTTGGTTTCACTGGTAAGTTTCACGGGTCAAGGTTTCACGGGTAAGTTTCACGGGTAAGTTTTACGGGTATGTTTTACAGGTGACGTTTCACGGGTAAGTTTCACGGGTAAGTTTCACGGGTATGTTTCACGGGTGACGTTTCACGGGTCTAGGTTTCACTGGTAAGTTTCACGGGTCAAGGTTTCACGGGTAAGTTTCACGGGTAAGTTTTACGGGTAAGTTTCACGGGTGACGATTCACGGGTCTAGGTTTCACTGGAAAGTTTCACGGGTCAAGGATTCACGGGTAAGTTTCACGGGTAAGTTTTACGGGTATGTTTTACAGGTGACGTTTCACGGGTCTAGGTTTCACTGGTAAGTTTCACGGGTCAAGGTTTCACGGGTAAGATTCACGGGTAAGTTTCACGGGTATGTTTCATGGGTGATGTTTCACGGGTCTAGGTTTCACTGGTAAGTTTCACGGGTCAAGGTTTCACGGGTAAGTTTCACGGGTAAGTTTTACAAGTAAGTTTCACGGGTGACGTTTCACGGGTCTAGGTTTCACTAGGAAGTTTCACAGGGTCTAGGTTTCACGGGTAAGTTTCACGGGTCAAGGTTTCACGGGTAAGTTTCACGGGTAAGTTTCACGGGTATGTTTCACGGGTGACGTTTTACGGGTCTAGGTTTCACTGGTAAGTTTCACGGATCAAGGTTTCACGGGTAAGTTTCACGGGTAAGTTTCACGGGTATGTTTCACGGGTGTCGTTTCACGGGTCTAGGTTTCACTGGTAAGTTTCACAGGTCAAGGTTTCACGGGTAAGTTTCACGGGTAAGTTTCACGGGTGACGTTTCACGGGTCTAGGTTTCACTGGTAAGTTTCACGGGTCAAGGTTTCACGGGTAAGTTTCACGGGTAAGTTTCACGGGTATGTTTCACGGGTAAGTTTTACGGGTGTCGTTTCACGGGTCTAGGTTTCACTGGTAAGTTTCACGGGTCAAGGTTTCACGGGTAAGTTTCACGGGTAAGTTTCACGGGTGACGTTTCACGGGTCTAGGTTTCACTGGTAAGTTTCACGGGTCAAGGTTTCACGGGTAAGTTTCACGGGTAAGTTTCACGGGTATGTTTCACGGGTAAGTTTTACGGGTGTCGTTTGACGGGTCTAGGTTTCACTGGTAAGTTTCACGGGTCAAGGTTTCACGGGTAAGTTTCACGGGTAAGTTTTACGGGTAAGTTTCACGGGTGACGTTTCACGGGTCTAGGTTTCACTAGGAAGTTTCACGGGTCAAGGTTTCACGGGTAAGTTTCACGGGTAAGTTTCACGGGTAAGTTTCACGGGTAAGTTTTACGGGTAAGTTTCACGGGTGACGTTTCACGGGTCTAGGTTTCACTGGTAAGTTTCACGGGTCAAGGTTTCACGGGTAAGTTTCACGGGTAAGTTTCACGGGTATGTTTCACGGGTGACGTTTCACGGGTCTAGGTTTCACTGGAAAGTTTCACGGATCAAGGTTTCACGGGTAAGTTTCACGGGTAAGTTTTACGGGTATGTTTTACAGGTGACGTTTCACGGGTCTAGGTTTCACTTGTAAGTTTCACGGGTCAAGGTTTCACGGGTTAGTTTCACGGGTAAGTTTCACGGGTATGTTTCATGGGTGATGTTTCACGGGTCTAGGTTTTACTGGTAAGTTTCACGGGTCAAGGTTTCACGGGTAAGTTTCACGGGTGACGTTTCACGGGTCTAGGTTTCACTGGTAAGTTTCACGGGTATGTTTCACGGGTGACGTTTCACGGGTCTAGGTTTCACTGGTAAGTTTCACGGGTCAAGGTTTCACGGGTAAGTTTCACTGGTAAGTTTCACGGGTATGTTTCACGGATGACGTTTCACGGGTCTTGGTTTCACTGGTAAGTTTCACGGGTCAAGGTTTCACGGGTAAGTTTCACGGGTAAGTTTTACGGGTATGTTTTACAGGTGACGTTTCACGGGTAAGTTTCACGGGTAAGTTTCACGGGTAAGTTTCACGGGTGACGTTTCACGGGTCTAGGTTTCACTGGTAAGTTTCACGGGTCAAGGTTTCACGGGTAAGTTTCACGGGTAAGTTTTACGGGTAAGTTTCACGGGTGACGTTTCACGGGTGACGTTTCACGGGTCTAGGTTTCACTGGTAAGTTTCACGGGTCAAGGTTTCACGGGTAAGTTTCACGGGTATGTTTCACGGGTGACGTTTCACGGGTCTAGGTTTCACTGGAAAGTTTCACGGGTCAAGGTTTCACGGGTAAGTTTCACGGGTAAGTTTTACGGGTATGTTTTACAGGCGACGTTTCACGGGTCTAGGTTTCACTGGTAAGTTTCACAGGGTCTAGGTTTCACGGGTAAGTTTCACGGGTCAAGGTTTCACGGGTAAGTTTCACGGGTAAGTTTCACGGGTATGTTTCACGGGTGACGTTTTACGGGTCTAGGTTTCACTGGTAAGTTTCACGGATCAAGGTTTCACGGGTAAGTTTCACGGGTAAGTTTCACGGGTATGTTTCACGGGTGTCGTTTCACGGGTCTAGGTTTCACTGGTAAGTTTCACAGGTCAAGGTTTCACGGGTAAGTTTCACGGGTAAGTTTCACGGGTGACGTTTAACGGGTCTAGGTTTCACTGGTAAGTTTCACGGGTCAAGGTTTCACGGGTAAGTTTCACGGGTAAGTTTCACGGGTATGTTTCACGGGTAAGTTTTACGGGTGTCGTTTCACGGGTCTAGGTTTCACTAGGAAGTTTCACGGGTCAAGGTTTCACGGGTAAGTTTCACGGGTAAGTTTCACGGGTATGTTTCACGGGTGACGTTTTACGGGTCTAGGTTTCACTGGTAAGTTTCACGGATCAAGGTTTCACGGGTAAGTTTCACGGGTAAGTTTCACGGGTATGTTTCACGGGTGTCGTTTCACGGGTCTAGGTTTCACTGGTAAGTTTCACAGGTCAAGGTTTCACGGGTAAGTTTCACGGGTAAGTTTCACGGGTGACGTTTAACGGGTCTAGGTTTCACTGGTAAGTTTCACGGGTCAAGGTTTCACGGGTAAGTTTCACGGGTAAGTTTCACGGGTATGTTTCACGGGTGACGTTTTACGGGTCTAGGTTTCACTGGTAAGTTTCACGGATCAAGGTTTCACGGGTAAGTTTCACGGGTAAGTTTCACGGGTATGTTTCACGGGTGTCGTTTCACGGGTCTAGGTTTCACTGGTAAGTTTCACAGGTCAAGGTTTCACGGGTAAGTTTCACGGGTAAGTTTCACGGGTGACGTTTAACGGGTCTAGGTTTCACTGGTAAGTTTCACGGGTCAAGGTTTCACGGGTAAGTTTCACGGGTAAGTTTCACGGGTATGTTTCACGGGTAAGTTTTACGGGTGTCGTTTCACGGGTCTAGGTTTCACTAGGAAGTTTCACGGGTCAAGGTTTCACGGGTAAGTTTCACGGGTAAGTTTCACGGGTAAGTTTTACGGGTAAGTTTCACGGGTGACGTTTCACGGGTCTAGGTTTCACTGGTAAGTTTCACGGGTCAAGGTTTCACGGGTAAGTTTCACGGGTAAGTTTCACGGGTATGTTTCACGGGTGACGTTTCACGGGTCTAGGTTTCACTGGAAAGTTTCACGGATCAAGGTTTCACGGGTAAGTTTCACGGGTAAGTTTTACGGGTATGTTTTACAGGTGAAGTTTCACGGGTCTAGGTTTTACTTGTAAGTTTCACGGGTCAAGGTTTCACGGGTTAGTTTCACGGGTAAGTTTCACGGGTATGTTTCATGGGTGATGTTTCACGGGTCTAGGTTTTACTGGTAAGTTTCACGGGTCAAGGTTTCACGGGTAAGTTTCACGGGTAAGTTTCACGGGTAAGTTTCACGGGTGACGTTTCACGGGTCTAGGTTTCACTGGTAAGTTTCACGGGTATGTTTCACGGGTGACGTTTCACGGGTCTAGGTTTCACTGGTAAGTTTCACGGGTCAAGGTTTCACGGGTAAGTTTCACTGGTAAGTTTCACGGGTATGTTTCACGGATGACGTTTCACGGGTCTTGGTTTCACTGGTAAGTTTCACGGGTCAAGGTTTCACGGGTAAGTTTCACGGGTAAGTTTTACGGGTATGTTTTACAGGTGACGTTTCACGGGTAAGTTTCACGGGTAAGTTTCACGGGTATGTTTCACGGGTGACGTTTCACGGGTCTAGGTTTCACTGGTAAGTTTCACGGGTCAAGGTTTCACGGGTAAGTTTCACGTGTAAGTTTTACGGGTAAGTTTCACGGGTGACGATTCACGGGTCTAGGTTTCACTGGAAAGTTTCACGGGTCAAGGATTCACGGGTAAGTTTCACGGGTAAGTTTTACGGGTATGTTTTACAGGTGACGTTTCACGGGTCTAGGTTTCACTGGTAAGTTTCACGGGTCAAGGTTTCACGGGTAAGATTCACGGGTAAGTTTCACGGGTATGTTTCATGGGTGATGTTTCACGGGTCTAGGTTTCACTGGTAAGTTTCACGGGTCAAGGTTTCACGGGTAAGTTTCACGGGTAAGTTTTACGGGTAAGTTTCACGGGTGACGTTTCACGGGTCTAGGTTTCACTAGGAAGTTTCACAGGGTCTAGGTTTCACGGGTAAGTTTCACGGGTCAAGGTTTCACGGGTAAGTTTCACGGGTAAGTTTCACGGGTATGTTTCACGGGTGACGTTTTACGGGTCTAGGTTTCACTGGTAAGTTTCACGGATCAAGGTTTCACGGGTAAGTTTCACGGGTAAGTTTCACGGGTATGTTTCACGGGTGTCGTTTCACGGGTCTAGGTTTCACTGGTAAGTTTCACAGGTCAAGGTTTCACGGGTAAGTTTCACGGGTAAGTTTCACGGGTGACGTTTCACGGGTCTAGGTTTCACTGGTAAGTTTCACGGGTCAAGGTTTCACGGGTAAGTTTCACGGGTAAGTTTCACGGGTATGTTTCACGGGTAAGTTTTACGGGTGTCGTTTCACGGGTCTAGGTTTCACTGGTAAGTTTCACGGGTCAAGGTTTCACGGGTAAGTTTCACGGGTAAGTTTTACGGGTAAGTTTCACGGGTGACGTTTCACGGGTCTAGGTTTCACTGGTAAGTTTCACGGGTCAAGGTTTCACGGGTAAGTTTCACGGGTAAGTTTTACGGGTATGTTTTACAGGTGACGTTTCACGGGTAAGTTTCACGGGTAAGTTTCACGGGTATGTTTCACGGGTGACGTTTCACGGGTCTAGGTTTCACTGGTAAGTTTCACGGGTCAAGGTTTCACGGGTAAGTTTCACGGGTAAGTTTTACGGGTAAGTTTCACGGGTGACGTTTCACGGGTCTAGGTTTCACTGGAAAGTTTCACGGGTCAAGGATTCACGGGTAAGTTTCACGGGTAAGTTTTACGGGTATGTTTTACAGGTGACGTTTCACGGGTCTAGGTTTCACTGGTAAGTTTCACGGGTCAAGGTTTCACGGGTAAGATTCACGGGTAAGTTTCACGGGTATGTTTCATGGGTGATGTTTCACGGGTCTAGGTTTCACTGGTAAGTTTCACGGGTCAAGGTTTTACGGGTAAGTTTCACGGGTATGTTTCACGGGTGACGTTTCACGGGTCAAGGTTTCACTGGTAAGTTTCACAGGTCAAGGTTTTACGGGTAAGATTCACGGGTAAGTTTTACGGGTAAGTTTCACGGGTGACGTTTCACGGGTCTAGGTTTCACTAGGAAGTTTCACAGGGTCTAGGTTTCACGGGTAAGTTTCACGGGTCAAGGTTTCACGGGTAAGTTTCACGGGTAAGTTTCACGGGTATGTTTCACGGGTGACGTTTTACGGGTCTAGGTTTCACTGGTAAGTTTCACGGATCAAGGTTTCACGGGTAAGTTTCACGGGTAAGTTTCACGGGTATGTTTCACGGGTGTCGTTTCACGGGTCTAGGTTTCACTGGTAAGTTTCACAGGTCAAGGTTTCACGGGTAAGTTTTACGGGTAAGTTTCACGGGTGACGTTTCACGGGTCTAGGTTTCACTGGTAAGTTTCACGGGTCAAGGTTTCACGGGTAAGTTTCACGGGTAAGTTTCACGGGTATGTTTCACGGGTAAGTTTTACGGGTGTCGTTTCACGGGTCTAGGTTTCACTGGTAAGTTTCACGGGTCAAGGTTTCACGGGTAAGTTTCACGGGTAAGTTTTACGGGAAAGTTTCACGGGTGACGTTTCCCGGGTCTAGGTTTCACTAGGAAGTTTCACGGGTCAAGGTTTCACGGGTAAGTTTCACGGGTAAGTTTCACGGGTAAGTTTTACGGGTAAGTTTCACGGGTGACGTTTCACGGGTCTAGGTTTCACTGGTAAGTTTCACGGGTCAAGGTTTCACGGGTAAGTTTCACGGGTAAGTTTCACGGGTATGTTTCACGGGTGACGTTTCACGGGTCTAGGTTTCACTGGAAAGTTTCACGGATCAAGGTTTCACGGGTAAGTTTCACGGGTAAGTTTTACGGGTATGTTTTACAGGTGACGTTTCACGGGTCTAGGTTTCACTGGTAAGTTTCACGGGTCAAGGTTTCACGGGTAAGTTTCACGGGTAAGTTTTACGGGTAAGTTTCACGGGTGACGTTTCACGGGTGACGTTTCACGGGTCTAGGTTTCACTGGTAAGTTTCACGGGTCAAGGTTTCACGGGTAAGTTTCACGGGTATGTTTCACGGGTGACGTTTCACGGGTCTAGGTTTCACTGGAAAGTTTCACGGGTCAAGGTTTCACGGATAAGTTTCACGGGTAAGTTTTACGGGTATGTTTTACAGGCGACGTTTCACGGGTCTAGGTTTCACTGGTAAGTTTCACAGGGTCTAGGTTTCACGGGTAAGTTTCACGGGTCAAGGTTTCACGGGTAAGTTTCACGGGTAAGTTTCACGGGTATGTTTCACGGGTGACGTTTTACGGGTCTAGGTTTCACTGGTAAGTTTCACGGATCAAGGTTTCACGGGTAAGTTTCACGGGTAAGTTTCACGGGTATGTTTCACGGGTGTCGTTTCACGGGTCTAGGTTTCACTGGTAAGTTTCACAGGTCAAGGTTTCACGGGTAAGTTTCACGGGTAAGTTTCACGGGTGACGTTTCACGGGTCTAGGTTTCACTGGTAAGTTTCACGGGTCAAGGTTTCACGGGTAAGTTTCACGGGTAAGTTTCACGGGTATGTTTCACGGGTAAGTTTTACGGGTGTCGTTTCACGGGTCTAGGTTTCACTGGTAAGTTTCACGGGTCAAGGTTTCACGGGTAAGTTTCACGGGTAAGTTTTACGGGTAAGTTTCACGGGTGACGTTTCACGGGTCTAGGTTTCACTAGGAAGTTTCACGGGTCAAGGTTTCACGGGTAAGTTTCACGGGTAAGTTTCACGGGTAAGTTTTACGGGTAAGTTTCACGGGTGACGTTTCACGGGTCTAGGTTTCACTGGTAAGTTTCACGGGTCAAGGTTTCACGGGTAAGTTTCACGGGTAAGTTTCACGGGTATGTTTCACGGGTGACGTTTCACGGGTCTAGGTTTCACTGGAAAGTTTCACGGATCAAGGTTTCACGGGTAAGTTTCACGGGTAAGTTTTACGGGTATGTTTTACAGGTGACGTTTCACGGGTCTAGGTTTCACTTGTAAGTTTCACGGGTCAAGGTTTCACGGGTTAGTTTCACGGGTAAGTTTCACGGGTATGTTTCATGGGTGATGTTTCACGGGTCTAGGTTTTACTGGTAAGTTTCACGGGTCAAGGTTTCACGGGTAAGTTTCACGGGTAAGTTTCACGGGTGACGTTTCACGGGTCTAGGTTTCACTGGTAAGTTTCACGGGTATGTTTCACGGGTGACGTTTCACGGGTCTAGGTTTCACTGGTAAGTTTCACGGGTCAAGGTTTCACGGGTAAGTTTCACTGGTAAGTTTCACGGGTATGTTTCACGGATGACGTTTCACGGGTCTTGGTTTCACTGGTAAGTTTCACGGGTCAAGGTTTCACGGGTAAGTTTCACGGGTAAGTTTTACGGGTATGTTTTACAGGTGACGTTTCACGGGTAAGTTTCACGGGTAAGTTTCACGGGTATGTTTCACGGGTGACGTTTCACGGGTCTAGGTTTCACTGGTAAGTTTCACGGGTCAAGGTTTCACGGGTAAGTTTCACGTGTAAGTTTTACGGGTAAGTTTCACGGGTGACGATTCACGGGTCTAGGTTTCACTGGAAAGTTTCACGGGTCAAGGATTCACGGGTAAGTTTCACGGGTAAGTTTTACGGGTATGTTTTACAGGTGACGTTTCACGGGTCTAGGTTTCACTGGTAAGTTTCACGGGTCAAGGTTTCACGGGTAAGATTCACGGGTAAGTTTCACGGGTATGTTTCATGGGTGATGTTTCACGGGTCTAGGTTTCACTGGTAAGTTTCACGGGTCAAGGTTTCACGGGTAAGTTTCACGGGTAAGTTTTACGGGTAAGTTTCACGGGTGACGTTTCACGGGTATGTTTCACGGGTGACGTTTTACGGGTCTAGGTTTCACTGGTAAGTTTCACGGATCAAGGTTTCACGGGTAAGTTTCACGGGTAAGTTTCACGGGTATGTTTCACGGGTGTCGTTTCACGGGTCTAGGTTTCACTGGTAAGTTTCACAGGTCAAGGTTTCACGGGTAAGTTTCACGGGTAAGTTTCACGGGTGACGTTTCACGGGTCTAGGTTTCACTGGTAAGTTTCACGGGTCAAGGTTTCACGGGTAAGTTTCACGGGTAAGTTTCACGGGTATGTTTCACGGGTAAGTTTTACGGGTGTCGTTTCACGGGTCTAGGTTTCACTGGTAAGTTTCACGGGTCAAGGTTTCACGGGTAAGTTTCACGGGTAAGTTTTACGGGTAAGTTTCACGGGTGACGTTTCACGGGTCTAGGTTTCACTGGTAAGTTTCACGGGTCAAGGTTTCACGGGTAAGTTTCACGGGTAAGTTTTACGGGTATGTTTTACAGGTGACGTTTCACGGGTAAGTTTCACGGGTAAGTTTCACGGGTATGTTTCACGGGTGACGTTTCACGGGTCTAGGTTTCACTGGTAAGTTTCACGGGTCAAGGTTTCACGGGTAAGTTTCACGGGTAAGTTTTACGGGTAAGTTTCACGGGTGACGTTTCACGGGTCTAGGTTTCACTGGAAAGTTTCACGGGTCAAGGATTCACGGGTAAGTTTCACGGGTAAGTTTTACGGGTATGTTTTACAGGTGACGTTTCACGGGTCTAGGTTTCACTGGTAAGTTTCACGGGTCAAGGTTTCACGGGTAAGATTCACGGGTAAGTTTCACGGGTATGTTTCATGGGTGATGTTTCACGGGTCTAGGTTTCACTGGTAAGTTTCACGGGTCAAGGTTTTACGGGTAAGTTTCACGGGTATGTTTCACGGGTGACGTTTCACGGGTCTAGGTTTCACTGGTAAGTTTCACAGGTCAAGGTTTTACGGGTAAGATTCACGGGTAAGTTTTACGGGTAAGTTTCACGGGTGACGTTTCACGGGTCTAGGTTTCACTAGGAAGTTTCACAGGGTCTAGGTTTCACGGGTAAGTTTCACGGGTCAAGGTTTCACGGGTAAGTTTCACGGGTAAGTTTCACGGGTATGTTTCACGGGTGACGTTTTACGGGTCTAGGTTTCACTGGTAAGTTTCACGGATCAAGGTTTCACGGGTAAGTTTCACGGGTAAGTTTCACGGGTATGTTTCACGGGTGTCGTTTCACGGGTCTAGGTTTCACTGGTAAGTTTCACAGGTCAAGGTTTCACGGGTAAGTTTTACGGGTAAGTTTCACGGGTGACGTTTCACGGGTCTAGGTTTCACTGGTAAGTTTCACGGGTCAAGGTTTCACGGGTAAGTTTCACGGGTAAGTTTCACGGGTATGTTTCACGGGTAAGTTTTACGGGTGTCGTTTCACGGGTCTAGGTTTCACTGGTAAGTTTCACGGGTCAAGGTTTCACGGGTAAGTTTCACGGGTAAGTTTTACGGGTAAGTTTCACGGGTGACGTTTCCCGGGTCTAGGTTTCACTAGGAAGTTTCACGGGTCAAGGTTTCACGGGTAAGTTTCACGGGTAAGTTTCACGGGTAAGTTTTACGGGTAAGTTTCACGGGTGACGTTTCACGGGTCTAGGTTTCACTGGTAAGTTTCACGGGTCAAGGTTTCACGGGTAAGTTTCACGGGTAAGTTTCACGGGTATGTTTCACGGGTGACGTTTCACGGGTCTAGGTTTCACTGGAAAGTTTCACGGATCAAGGTTTCACGGGTAAGTTTCACGGGTAAGTTTTACGGGTATGTTTTACAGGTTTCGTTTCACGGGTCTAGGTTTCACTGGTAAGTTTCACGTATCAAGGTTTCACGGGTAAGTTTCACGGGTAAGTTTTACGGGTAAGTTTCACGGGTGACGTTTCACGGGTGACGTTTCACGGGTCTAGGTTTCACTGGTAAGTTTCACGGGTCAAGGTTTCACGGGTAAGTTTCACGGGTATGTTTCACGGGTGACGTTTCACGGGTCTAGGTTTCACTGGTAAGTTTCACGGGTATGTTTCACGGGTGACGTTTCACGGGTCTAGGTTTCACTGGTAAGTTTCACGGGTCAAGGTTTCACGGGTAAGTTTCACGGGTAAGTTTCACGGGTATGTTTCACGGGTGACGTTTCACGGGTCTAGGTTTCACTGGAAAGTTTCACGGATCAAGGTTTCACGGGTAAGTTTTACGGGTAAGTTTCACGGGTGACGTTTCACGGGTCTAGGTTTCACTAGGAAGTTTCACAGGGTCTAGGTTTCACGGGTAAGTTTCACGGGTCAAGGTTTCACGGGTAAGTTTCACGGGTAAGTTTTACGGGTAAGTTTCACGGGTGACGTTTCACGGGTCTAGGTTTCACTGGTAAGTTTCACGGGTCAAGGTTTCACGGGTAAGTTTCACGGGTAAGTTTCACGGGTATGTTTCACGGGTGACGTTTCACGGGTCTAGGTTTCACAGGAAAGTTTCACGGATCAAGGTTTCACGGGTAAGTTTCACGGGTAAGTTTTACGGGTATGTTTTACAGGTGACGTTTCACGGGTCTAGGTTTCACTTGTAAGTTTCACGGGTCAAGGTTTCACGGGTTAGTTTCACGGGTAAGTTTCACGGGTATGTTTCATGGGTGATGTTTCACGGGTCTAGGTTTTACTGGTAAGTTTCACGGGTCAAGGTTTCACGGGTAAGTTTCACGGGTAAGTTTCACGGGTGACGTTTCACGGGTCTAGGTTTCACTGGTAAGTTTCACGGGTATGTTTCACGGGTGACGTTTCACGGGTCTAGGTTTCACTGGTAAGTTTCACGGGTCAAGGTTTCACGGGTAAGTTTCACTGGTAAGTTTCACGGGTATGTTTCACGGATGACGTTTCACGGGTCTTGGTTTCACTGGTAAGTTTCACGGGTCAAGGTTTCACGGGTAAGTTTCACGGGTAAGTTTTACGGGTATGTTTTACAGGTGACGTTTCACGGGTAAGTTTCACGGGTAAGTTTCACGGGTATGTTTCACGGGTGACGTTTCACGGGTCTAGGTTTCACTGGTAAGTTTCACGGGTCAAGGTTTCACGGGTAAGTTTCACGGGTAAGTTTTACGGGTAAGTTTCACGGGTGACGTTTCACGGGTCTAGGTTTCACTGGAAAGTTTCACGGGTCAAGGATTCACGGGTAAGTTTCACGGGTAAGTTTTACGGGTATGTTTTACAGGTGACGTTTCACGGGTCTAGGTTTCACTGGTAAGTTTCACGGGTCAAGGTTTCACGGGTAAGATTCACGGGTAAGTTTCACGGGTATGTTTCATGGGTGATGTTTCACGGGTCTAGGTTTCACTGGTAAGTTTCACGGGTCAAGGTTTTACGGGTAAGTTTCACGGGTATGTTTCACGGGTGACGTTTCACGGGTCTAGGTTTCACTGGTAAGTTTCACAGGTCAAGGTTTCACGGGTAAGTTTCACGGGTAAGTTTTACGGGTAAGTTTCACGGGTGACGTTTCACGGGTCTAGGTTTCACTAGGAAGTTTCACAGGGTCTAGGTTTCACGGGTAAGTTTCACGGGTCAAGGTTTCACGGGTAAGTTTCACGGGTAAGTTTCACGGGTATGTTTCACGGGTGACGCTTTACGGGTCTAGGTTTCACTGGTAAGTTTCACGGATCAAGGTTTCACGGGTAAGTTTCACGGGTAAGTTTCACGGGTATGTTTCACGGGTGTCGTTTCACGGGTCTAGGTTTCACTGGTAAGTTTCACAGGTCAAGGTTTCACGGGTAAGTTTCACGGGTAAGTTTCACGGGTGACGTTTCACGGGTCTAGGTTTCACTGGTAAGTTTCACGGGTCAAGGTTTCACGGGTAAGTTTCACGGGTAAGTTTCACGGGTATGTTTCACGGGTAAGTTTTACGGGTGTCGTTTCACGGGTCTAGGTTTCACTGGTAAGTTTCACGGGTCAAGGTTTCACGGGTAAGTTTCACGGGTAAGTTTTACGGGTAAGTTTCACGGGTGACGTTTCCCGGGTCTAGGTTTCACTAGGAAGTTTCACGGGTCAAGGTTTCACGGGTAAGTTTCACGGGTAAGTTTCACGGGTAAGTTTTACGGGTAAGTTTCACGGGTGACGTTTCACGGGTCTAGGTTTCACTGGTAAGTTTCACGGGTCAAGGTTTCACGGGTAAGTTTCACGGGTAAGTTTCACGGGTATGTTTCACGGGTGACGTTTCACGGGTCTAGGTTTCACTGGAAAGTTTCACGGATCAAGGTTTCACGGGTAAGTTTCACGGGTAAGTTTTACGGGTATGTTTTACAGGTGACGTTTCACGGGTCTAGGTTTCACTGGTAAGTTTCACGGGTCAAGGTTTCACGGGTTAGTTTCACGGGTAAGTTTCACGGGTATGTTTCATGGGTGATGTTTCACGGGTCTAGGTTTTACTGGTAAGTTTCACGGGTCAAGGTTTCACGGGTAAGTTTCACGGGTAAGTTTCACGGGTGACGTTTCACGGGTCTAGGTTTCACTGGTAAGTTTCACGGGTATGTTTCACGGGTGACGTTTCACGGGTCTAGGTTTCACTGGTAAGTTTCACGGGTCAAGGTTTCACGGGTAAGTTTCACGGATGACGTTTCACGGGTCTTGGTTTCACTGGTAAGTTTCACGGGTCAAGGTTTCACGGGTTAGTTTCACGGGTAAGTTTCACGGGTGACGTTTCACGGGTCTAGGTTTCACTGGTAAGTTTCACGGGTATGTTTCACGGGTGACGTTTCACGGGTCTTGGTTTCACTGGTAAGTTTCACGGGTCAAGGTTTCACGGGTATGTTTCACGGGTAAGTTTCACGGGTATGTTTCATGGGTGATGTTTCACGGGTCTAGGTTTCACTGGTAAGTTTCACGGGTCAAGGTTTCACGGGTAAGTTTCACGGATGACGTTTCACGGGTCTTGGTTTCACTGGTAAGTTTCACGGGTCAAGGTTTCACGGGTTAGTTTCACGGGTAAGTTTCACGGGTGACGTTTCACGGGTCTAGGTTTCACTGGTAAGTTTCACGGGTATGTTTCACGGGTGACGTTTCACGGGTCTTGGTTTCACTGGTAAGTTTCACGGGTCAAGGTTTCACGGGTTAGTTTCACGGGTAAGTTTCACGGGTATGTTTCATGGGTGATGTTTCACGGGTCTAGGTTTTACTGGTAAGTTTCACGGGTCAAGGTTTCACGGGTAAGTTTCACGGGTAAGTTTCACGGGTGACGTTTCACGGGTCTAGGTTTCACTGGTAAGTTTCACGGGTATGTTTCACGGGTGACGTTTCACGGGTCTAGGTTTCACTGGTAAGTTTCACGGGTCAAGGTTTCACGGGTCTTGGTTTCACTGGTAAGTTTCACGAGTCAAGGTTTCACGGGTAAGTTTCACGGGTAAGTTTTACGGGTATGTTTTACAGGTGACGTTTCACGGGTAAGTTTCACGGGTAAGTTTCACGGGTATGTTTCACGGGTGACGTTTCACGGGTCTAGGTTTCACTGGTAAGTTTCACGGGTCAAGGTTTCACGGGTAAGTTTCACGGGTAAGTTTTACGGGTAAGTTTCACGGGTGACGTTTCACGGGTCTAGGTTTCACTGGAAAGTTTCACGGGTCAAGGATTCACGGGTAAGTTTCACGGGTAAGTTTTACGGGTATGTTTTACAGGTGACGTTTCACGGGTCTAGGTTTCACTGGTAAGTTTCACGGGTCAAGGTTTCACGGGTAAGATTCACGGGTAAGTTTCACGGGTATGTTTCATAAGTGATGTTTCACGGGTCTAGGTTTCACTGGTAAGTTTCACGGGTCAAGGTTTTACGGGTAAGTTTCACGGGTATGTTTCACGGGTGACGTTTCACGGGTCTAGGTTTCACTGGTAAGTTTCACGGGTCAAGGTTTCACGGGTAAGTTTCACGGGTAAGTTTTACGGGTAAGTTTCACGGGTGACGTTTCACGGGTCTAGGTTTCACTAGGAAGTTTCACGGGTCAAGGTTTCACGGGTAAGTTTCACGGGTAAGTTTCACGGGTAAGTTTTACGGGTAAGTTTCACGGGTGACGTTTCACGGGTCTAGGTTTCACTGGTAAGTTTCACGGGTCAAGGTTTCACGGGTAAGTTTCACGGGTAAGTTTCACGGGTATGTTTCACGGGTGACGTTTCACGGGTCTAGGTTTCACTGGAAAGTTTCACGGATCAAGGTTTCACGGGTAAGTTTCACGGGTAAGTTTTACGGGTATGTTTTACAGGTGACGTTTCACGGGTCTAGGTTTCACTGGTAAGTTTCACGGGTCAAGGTTTCACGGGTAAGTTTCACGGGTATGTTTCATGGGTGATGTTTCACGGGTCTAGGTTTTACTGGTAAGTTTCACGGGTCAAGGTTTCACGGGTAAGTTTCACGGGTAAGTTTCACGGGTGACGTTTCACGGGTCTAGGTTTCACTGGTAAGTTTCACGGGTATGTTTCACGGGTGACGTTTCACTGGTAAGTTTCACGGGTCAAGGTTTCACGGGTAAGTTTCACGGGTAAGTTTCACGGGTAAGTTTCACGGGTATGTTTCACGGATGACGTTTCACGGGTCTTGGTTTCACTGGTAAGTTTCACGGGTCAAGGTTTTACGGGTAAGTTTCACGGGTAAGTTTTACGGGTATGTTTTACAGGTGACGTTTCACGGGTAAGTTTCACGGGTAAGTTTCACGGGTATGTTTCACGGGTGACGTTTCACGGGTCTTGGTTTCACTGGTAAGTTTCACGGGTCAAGGTTTCACGGGTAAGTTTCACGGGTATGTTTCACGGGTGACGTTTCACGGGTCTAGGTTTCACTGGTAAGTTTCACGGGTCAAGGTTTCACGGGTAAGTTTCACGGGTAAGTTTTACGGGTAAGTTTCACGGGTCTAGGTTTCACTGGTAAGTTTCACGGGTCAAGGTTTCACGGGTAAGTTTCACGGGTAAGTTTCACGGGTATGTTTCACAAGTGACGTTTCACGGGTCTAGGTTTCACTGGAAAGTTTCACGGGTCAAGGTTTCACGGGTAAGTTTCACGGGTAAGTTTTACGGGTATGTTTTACAGGCGACGTTTCACGGGTCTAGGTTTCACTGGTAAGTTTCACGGGTCTAGGTTTCACGGGTAAGTTTCACGGGTATGTTTCATGGGTGATGTTTCACGGGTCTAGGTTTTACTGGTAAGTTTCACGGGTCAAGGTTTCACGGGTAAGTTTCACGGGTAAGTTTCACGGGTATGTTTCACGGGTGACGTTTCACGGGTAAGTTTTACGCGTAAGTTTCACGGGTGACGTTTCACGGGTCTAGGTTTCACTGGTAAGTTTCACGGGTCAAGGTTTCACGGGTAAGTTTCACGGGTAAGTTTTACGGGTAAGTTTCACGGGTGACGTTTCACGGGTCTAGGTTTCACTGGTAAGTTTCACGGGTCAAGGTTTCACGGGTAAGTTTCACGGGTAAGTTTCACGGGTATGTTTCACGGGTGACGTTTCACGGGTCTAGGTTTCACTGGTAAGTTTCACAGGTCAAGGATTCACGGGTAAGTTTCACGGGTAAGTTTCACGGGTATGTTTCACGGGTGACGTTTCACGGGTCTTGGTTTCACTGGTAAGTTTCACGGGTCAAGGTTTCACGGGTAAGTTTCACGGGTATGTTTCACGGGTGACGTTTCACGGGTCTAGGTTTCACTGGTAAGTTTCACGGGTCAAGGTTTCACGGGTAAGTTTCACGGGTAAGTTTTACGGGTAAGTTTCACGGGTGACGTTTCACGGGTCTAGGTTTCACTGGTAAGTTTCACGGGTCAAGGTTTCACGGGTAAGTTTCACGGGTAAGTTTCACGGGTATGTTTCACGGGTGACGTTTCACGGGTCTAGGTTTCACTGGAAAGTTTCACGGGTCAAGGTTTCACGGGTAAGTTTCACGGGTAAGTTTCACGGGTAAGTTTTACGGGTATGTTATACAGGTGACGTTTCACGGGTCTAGGTTTCACTGGTAAGTTTCACGGGTCAAGGTTTCACGGGTAAGTTTCACGGGTAAGTTTCACGGGTAAGTTTCACGGGTATGTTTCATGGGTGATGTTTCACGGGTCTAGGTTTTACTGGTAAGTTTCACGGGTCAAAGTTTCACGGGTAAGTTTCACGGGTAAGTTTCACGGGTGACGTTTCACGGGTCTAGGTTTCACTGGCAAGTTTCACGGGTATATTTCACGGGTAAGTTTTACGGGTATGTTTTACAGGTGACGTTTCACGGGTCTAGGTTTCACTGGTAAGTTTCACGGGTCAAGGTTTCACGGGTAAAGGTTTCACGGGTAAGTTTCACGGGTAAGTTTCACGGGTATGTTTCACGGATGACGTTTCACGGGTCTTGGTTTCACTGGTAAGTTTCACGGGTCAAGGTTTCACGGGTAAGTTTCACGGGTAAGTTTTACGGGTAGGTTTTACAGGTGACGTTTCACGGGTAAGTTTCACGGGTAAGTTTCACGGGTAAGTTTCACGGGTATGTTTCACAAGTGACGTTTCACGGGTATAGGTTTCACTGGTAAGTTTCACGGGTCAAGGTTTCACGGGTAAGTTTCACGGGTAAGTTTTACGGGTAAGTTTCACGGGTGACGTTTTACGGGTCTAGGTTTCACTGGTAAGTTTCACGGGTCAAGGTTTCACGGGTAAGTTTCACGGGTAAGTTTCACGGGTATGTTTCACGGGTGACGTTTCACGGGTCTAGGTTTCACTGGAAAGTTTCACGGATCAAGGTTTCACGGGTAAGTTTCACGGGTAAGTTTTACGGGTATGTTTTACAGGTGACGTTTCACGGGTCTAGGTTTCACTGGTAAGTTTCACGGGTCAAGGTTTCACGGGTAAGTTTCACGGGTATGTTTCATGGGTGATGTTTCACGGGTCTAGGTTTTACTGGTAAGTTTCACGGGTCAAGGTTTCACGGGTAAGTTTCACGGGTAAGTTTCACGGGTGACGTTTCACGGGTCTAGGTTTCACTGGTAAGTTTCACGGGTATGTTTCACGGGTGACGTTTCACTGGTAAGTTTCACGGGTCAAGGTTTCACGGGTAAGTTTCACGGGTAAGTTTCACGGGTAAGTTTCACGGGTATGTTTCACGGATGACGTTTCACGGGTCTTGGTTTCACTGGTAAGTTTCACGGGTCAAGGTTTTACGGGTAAGTTTCACGGGTAAGTTTTACGGGTATGTTTTACAGGTGACGTTTCACGGGTAAGTTTCACGGGTAAGTTTCACGGGTATGTTTCACGGGTGACGTTTCACGGGTCTTGGTTTCACTGGTAAGTTTCACGGGTCAAGGTTTCACGGGTAAGTTTCACGGGTATGTTTCACGGGTGACGTTTCACGGGTCTAGGTTTCACTGGTAAGTTTCACGGGTCAAGGTTTCACGGGTAAGTTTCACGGGTAAGTTTTACGGGTAAGTTTCACGGGTCTAGGTTTCACTGGTAAGTTTCACGGGTCAAGGTTTCACGGGTAAGTTTCACGGGTAAGTTTCACGGGTATGTTTCACAAGTGACGTTTCACGGGTCTAGGTTTCACTGGAAAGTTTCACGGGTCAAGGTTTCACGGGTAAGTTTCACGGGTAAGTTTTACGGGTATGTTTTACAGGCGACGTTTCACGGGTCTAGGTTTCACTGGTAAGTTTCACGGGTCTAGGTTTCACGGGTAAGTTTCACGGGTATGTTTCATGGGTGATGTTTCACGGGTCTAGGTTTTACTGGTAAGTTTCACGGGTCAAGGTTTCACGGGTAAGTTTCACGGGTAAGTTTCACGGGTATGTTTCACGGGTGACGTTTCACGGGTAAGTTTTACGCGTAAGTTTCACGGGTGACGTTTCACGGGTCTAGGTTTCACTGGTAAGTTTCACGGGTCAAGGTTTCACGGGTAAGTTTCACGGGTAAGTTTTACGGGTAAGTTTCACGGGTGACGTTTCACGGGTCTAGGTTTCACTGGTAAGTTTCACGGGTCAAGGTTTCACGGGTAAGTTTCACGGGTAAGTTTCACGGGTATGTTTCACGGGTGACGTTTCACGGGTCTAGGTTTCACTGGTAAGTTTCACAGGTCAAGGATTCACGGGTAAGTTTCACGGGTAAGTTTCACGGGTATGTTTCACGGGTGACGTTTCACGGGTCTTGGTTTCACTGGTAAGTTTCACGGGTCAAGGTTTCACGGGTAAGTTTCACGGGTATGTTTCACGGGTGACGTTTCACGGGTCTAGGTTTCACTGGTAAGTTTCACGGGTCAAGGTTTCACGGGTAAGTTTCACGGGTAAGTTTTACGGGTAAGTTTCACGGGTGACGTTTCACGGGTCTAGGTTTCACTGGTAAGTTTCACGGGTCAAGGTTTCACGGGTAAGTTTCACGGGTAAGTTTCACGGGTATGTTTCACGGGTGACGTTTCACGGGTCTAGGTTTCACTGGAAAGTTTCACGGGTCAAGGTTTCACGGGTAAGTTTCACGGGTAAGTTTCACGGGTAAGTTTTACGGGTATGTTTTACAGGTGACGTTTCACGGGTCTAGGTTTCACTGGTAAGTTTCACGGGTCAAGGTTTCACGGGTAAGTTTCACGGGTAAGTTTCACGGGTAAGTTTCACGGGTATGTTTCATGGGTGATGTTTCACGGGTCTAGGTTTTACTGGTAAGTTTCACGGGTCAAAGTTTCACGGGTAAGTTTCACGGGTAAGTTTCACGGGTGACGTTTCACGGGTCTAGGTTTCACTGGCAAGTTTCACGGGTATATTTCACGGGTAAGTTTTACGGGTATGTTTTACAGGTGACGTTTCACGGGTCTAGGTTTCACTGGTAAGTTTCACGGGTCAAGGTTTCACGGGTAAAGGTTTCACGGGTAAGTTTCACGGGTAAGTTTCACGGGTATGTTTCACGGATGACGTTTCACGGGTCTTGGTTTCACTGGTAAGTTTCACGGGTCAAGGTTTCACGGGTAAGTTTCACGGGTAAGTTTTACGGGTAGGTTTTACAGGTGACGTTTCACGGGTAAGTTTCACGGGTAAGTTTCACGGGTAAGTTTCACGGGTATGTTTCACAAGTGACGTTTCACGGGTATAGGTTTCACTGGTAAGTTTCACGGGTCAAGGTTTCACGGGTAAGTTTCACGGGTAAGTTTTACGGGTAAGTTTCACGGGTGACGTTTTACGGGTCTAGGTTTCACTGGTAAGTTTCACGGGTCAAGGTTTCACGGGTAAGTTTCACGGGTAAGTTTCACGGGTATGTTTCACGGGTGACGTTTCACGGGTCTAGGTTTCACTGGTAAGTTTCACGGGTCAAGGTTTCACGGGTAAGTTTCACTGGTAAGTTTCACGGGTATGTTTCACGGATGACGTTTCACGGGTCTTGGTTTCACTGGTAAGTTTCACGGGTCAAGGTTTCACGGGTAAGTTTCACGGGTAAGTTTTACGGGTATGTTTTACAGGTGACGTTTCACGGGTAAGTTTCACGGGTAAGTTTCACGGGTATGTTTCACGGGTGACGTTTCACGGGTCTAGGTTTCACTGGTAAGTTTCACGGGTCAAGGTTTCACGGGTAAGTTTCACGGGTAAGTTTTACGGGTAAGTTTCACGGGTGACGATTCACGGGTCTAGGTTTCACTGGAAAGTTTCACGGGTCAAGGATTCACGGGTAAGTTTCACGGGTAAGTTTTACGGGTATGTTTTACAGGTGACGTTTCACGGGTCTAGGTTTCACTGGTAAGTTTCACGGGTCAAGGTTTCACGGGTAAGATTCACGGGTAAGTTTCACGGGTATGTTTCATGGGTGATGTTTCACGGGTCTAGGTTTCACTGGTAAGTTTCACGGGTCAAGGTTTCACGGGTAAGTTTCACGGGTAAGTTTTACGGGTAAGTTTCACGGGTGACGTTTCACGGGTCTAGGTTTCACTAGGAAGTTTCACAGGGTCTAGGTTTTACGGGTAAGTTTCACGGGTCAAGGTTTCACGGGTAAGTTTCACGGGTAAGTTTCACGGGTATGTTTCACGGGTGATGTTTTACGGGTCTAGGTTTCACTGGTAAGTTTCACGGATCAAGGTTTCACGGGTAAGTTTCACGGGTAAGTTTCACGGGTATGTTTCACGGGTGTCGTTTCACGGGTCTAGGTTTCACTGGTAAGTTTCACAGGTCAAGGTTTCACGGGTAAGTTTCACGGGTAAGTTTCACGGGTGACGTTTCACGGGTCTAGGTTTCACTGGTAAGTTTCACGGGTCAAGGTTTCACGGGTAAGTTTCACGGGTAAGTTTCACGGGTATGTTTCACGGGTAAGTTTTACGGGTGTCGTTTCACGGGTCTAGGTTTCACTGGTAAGTTTCACGGGTCAAGGTTTCACGGGTAAGTTTCACGGGTAAGTTTTACGGGTAAGTTTCACGGGTGACGTTTCACGGGTCTAGGTTTCACTAGGAAGTTTCACGGGTCAAGGTTTCACGGGTAAGTTTCACGGGTAAGTTTCACGGGTAAGTTTTACGGGTAAGTTTCACGGGTGACGTTTCACGGGTCTAGGTTTCACTGGTAAGTTTCACGGGTCAAGGTTTCACGGGTAAGTTTCACGGGTAAGTTTCACGGGTATGTTTAACGGGTGACGTTTCACGGGTCTAGGTTTCACTGGAAAGTTTCACGGATCAAGGTTTCACGGGTAAGTTTCACGGGTAAGTTTTACGGGTATTTTTTACAGGTGACGTTTCACGGGTCTAGGTTTCACTGGTAAGTTTCACGGGTCAAGGTTTCACGGGTTAGTTTCACGGGTAAGTTTCACGGGTATGTTTCATGGGTGATGTTTCACGGGTCTAGGTTTTACTGGTAAGTTTCACGGGTCAAGGTTTCACGGGTAAGTTTCACGGGTAAGTTTCACGGGTGACGTTTCACGGGTCTAGGTTTCACTGGTAAGTTTCACGGGTATGTTTCACGGGTGACGTTTCACGGGTCTAGGTTTCACTGGTAAATTTCACGGGTCAAGGTTTCACGGGTAAGTTTCACTGGTAAGTTTCACGGGTATGTTTCACGGATGACGTTTCACGGGTCTTGGTTTCACTGGTAAGTTTCACGGGTCAAGGTTTCACGGGTAAGTTTCACGGGTAAGTTTTACGGGTATGTTTTACAGGTGACGTTTCACGGGTAAGTTTCACGGGTAAGTTTCACGGGTATGTTTCACGGGTGACGTTTCACGGGTCTAGGTTTCACTGGTAAGTTTCACGGGTCAAGGTTTCACGGGTAAGTTTCACGGGTAAGTTTTACGGGTAAGTTTCACGGGTAAGTTTTACGGGTAAGTTTCACGGGTGACGTTTCACGGGTCTAGGTTTCACTAGGAAGTTTCACGGGTCAAGGTTTCACGGGTAAGTTTCACGGGTAAGTTTCACGGGTAAGTTTTACGGGTAAGTTTCACGGGTGACGTTTCACGGGTCTAGGTTTCACTGGTAAGTTTCACGGGTCAAGGTTTCACGGGTAAGTTTCACGGGTAAGTTTCACGGGTATGTTTTACGGGTGACGTTTCACGGGTCTAGGTTTCACTGGAAAGTTTCACGGATCAAGGTTTCACGGGTAAGTTTCACGGGTAAGTTTTACGGGTATGTTTTACAGGTGACGTTTCACGGGTCTAGGTTTCACTGGTAAGTTTCACGGGTCAAGGTTTCACGGGTAAGTTTCACGGGTAAGTTTTACGGGTAAGTTTCACGGGTGACGTTTCACGGGTGACGTTTCACGGGTCTAGGTTTCAATGGTAAGTTTCACGGGTCAAGGTTTCACGGGTAAGTTTCACGGGTATGTTTCACGGGTGACGTTTCACGGGTCTAGGTTTCACTGGAAAGTTTCACGGGTCAAGGTTTCACGGATAAGTTTCACGGGTAAGTTTTACGGGTATGTTTTACAGGCGACGTTTCACGGGTCTAGGTTTCACTGGTAAGTTTCACAGGGTCTAGGTTTCACGGGTAAGTTTCACGGGTCAAGGTTTCACGGGTAAGTTTCACGGGTAAGTTTCACGGGTATGTTTCACGGGTGACGTTTTACGGGTCTAGGTTTCACTGGTAAGTTTCACGGATCAAGGTTTCACGGGTAAGTTTCACGGGTAAGTTTCACGGGTATGTTTCACGGGTGTCGTTTCACGGGTCTAGGTTTCACTGGTAAGTTTCACAGGTCAAGGTTTCACGGGTAAGTTTCACGGGTAAGTTTCACGGGTGACGTTTCACGGGTCTAGGTTTCACTGGTAAGTTTCACGGGTCAAGGTTTCACGGGTAAGTTTCACGGGTAAGTTTCACGGGTATGTTTCACGGGTAAGTTTTACGGGTGTCGTTTCACGGGTCTAGGTTTCACTGGTAAGTTTCACGGGTCAAGGTTTCACGGGTAAGTTTCACGGGTAAGTTTTACGGGTAAGTTTCACGGGTGACGTTTCACGGGTCTAGGTTTCACTAGGAAGTTTCACGGGTCAAGGTTTCACGGGTAAGTTTCACGGGTAAGTTTCACGGGTAAGTTTTACGGGTAAGTTTCACGGGTGACGTTTCACGGGTCTAGGTTTCACTGGTAAGTTTCACGGGTCAAGGTTTCACGGGTAAGTTTCACGGGTAAGTTTCACGGGTATGTTTCACGGGTGACGTTTCACGGGTCTAGGTTTCACTGGAAAGTTTCACGAATCAAGGTTTCACGGGTAAGTTTCACGGGTAAGTTTTACGGGTATGTTTTACAGGTGACGTTTCACGGGTCTAGGTTTCACTTGTAAGTTTCACGGGTCAAGGTTTCACGGGTTAGTTTCACGGGTAAGTTTCACGGGTATGTTTCATGGGTGATGTTTCACGGGTCTAGGTTTTACTGGTAAGTTTCACGGGTCAAGGTTTCACGGGTAAGTTTCACGGGTAAGTTTTACGGGTGACGTTTCACGGGTCTAGGTTTCACTGGTAAGTTTCACGGGTATGTTTCACGGGTGACGTTTCACGGGTCTAGGTTTCACTGGTAAGTTTCACGGGTCAAGGTTTCACGGGTAAGTTTCACTGGTAAGTTTCACGGGTATGTTTCACGGATGACGTTTCACGGGTCTTGGTTTCACTGGTAAGTTTCACGGGTCAAGGTTTCACGGGTAAGTTTCACGGGTAAGTTTTACGGGTATGTTTTACAGGTGACGTTTCACGGGTAAGTTTCACGGGTAAGTTTCACGGGTATGTTTCACGGGTGACGTTTCACGGGTCTAGGTTTCACTGGTAAGTTTCACGGGTCAAGGTTTCACGGGTAAGTTTCACGGGTAAGTTTTACGGGTAAGTTTCACGGGTGACGTTTCACGGGTCTAGGTTTCACTGGAAAGTTTCACGGGTCAAGGATTCACGGGTAAGTTTCACGGGTAAGTTTTACGGGTATGTTTTACAGGTGACGTTTCACGGGTCTAGGTTTCACTGGTAAGTTTCACGGGTCAAGGTTTCACGGGTAAGATTCACGGGTAAGTTTCACGGGTATGTTTCATGGGTGATGTTTCACGGGTCTAGGTTTCACTGGTAAGTTTCACGGGTCAAGGTTTTACGGGTAAGTTTCACGGGTATGTTTCACGGGTGACGTTTCACGGGTCTAGGTTTCACTGGTAAGTTTCACAGGTCAAGGTTTCACGGGTAAGTTTCACGGGTAAGTTTTACGGGTAAGTTTCACGGGTGACGTTTCACGGGTCTAGGTTTCACTAGGAAGTTTCACAGGGTCTAGGTTTCACGGGTAAGTTTCACGGGTCAAGGTTTCACGGGTAAGTTTCACGGGTAAGTTTCACGGGTATGTTTCACGGGTGACGTTTTACGGGTCTAGGTTTCACTGGTAAGTTTCACGGATCTAGGTTTCACGGGTAAGTTTCACGGGTAAGTTTCACGGGTATGTTTCACGGGTGTCGTTTCACGGGTCTAGGTTTCACTGGTAAGTTTCACAGGTCAAGGTTTCACGGGTAAGTTTCACGGGTAAGTTTCACGGGTGACGTTTCACGGGTCTAGGTTTCACTGGTAAGTTTCACGGGTCAAGGTTTCACGGGTAAGTTTCACGGGTAAGTTTAACGGGTATGTTTCACGGGTAAGTTTTACGGGTGTCGTTTCACGGGTCTAGGTTTCACTGGTAAGTTTCACGGGTCAAGGTTTCACGGGTAAGTTTCACGGGTAAGTTTTACGGGTAAGTTTCACGGGTGACGTTTCCCGGGTCTAGGTTTCACTAGGAAGTTTCACGGGTCAAGGTTTCACGGGTAAGTTTCACGGGTAAGTTTTACGGGTAAGTTTCACGGGTGACGTTTCACGGGTCTAGGTTTCACTGGTAAGTTTCACGGGTCAAGGTTTCACGGGTAAGTTTCACGGGTAAGTTTCACGGGTATGTTTCACGGGTGACGTTTCACGGGTCTAGGTTTCACTGGAAAGTTTCACGGATCAAGGTTTCACGGGTAAGTTTCACGGGTAAGTTTTACGGGTATGTTTTACAGGTGACGTTTCACGGGTCTAGGTTTCACTGGTAAGTTTCACGGGTCAAGGTTTCACGGGTTAGTTTCACGGGTAAGTTTCACGGGTATGTTTCATGGGTGATGTTTCACGGGTCTAGGTTTTACTGGTAAGTTTCACGGGTCAAGGTTTCACGGGTAAGTTTCACGGGTAAGTTTCACGGGTGACGTTTCACGGGTCTAGGTTTCACTGGTAAGTTTCACGGGTATGTTTCACGGGTGACGTTTCACGGGTCTAGGTTTCACTGGTAAGTTTCACGGGTCAAGGTTTCACGGGTAAGTTTCACTGGTAAGTTTCACGGGTATGTTTCACGGATGACGTTTCACGGGTCTTGGTTTCACTGGTAAGTTTCACGGGTCAAGGTTTCACGGGTAAGTTTCACGGGTAAGTTTTACGGGTATGTTTTACAGGTGACGTTTCACGGGTAAGTTTCACGGGTAAGTTTCACGGGTATGTTTCACGGGTGACGTTTCACGGGTCTAGGTTTCACTGGTAAGTTTCACGGGTCAAGGTTTCACGGGTAAGTTTCACGGGTAAGTTTTACGGGTAAGTTTCACGGGTGACGTTTCACGGGTCTAGGTTTCACTGGAAAGTTTCACGGGTCAAGGATTCACGGGTAAGTTTCACGGGTAAGTTTTACGGGTATGTTTTACAGGTGACGTTTCACGGGTCTAGGTTTCACTGGTAAGTTTCACGGGTCAAGGTTTCACGGGTAAGATTCACGGGTAAGTTTCACGGGTATGTTTCATGGGTGATGTTTCACGGGTCTAGGTTTCACTGGTAAGTTTCACGGGTCAAGGTTTTACGGGTAAGTTTCACGGGTATGTTTCACGGGTGACGTTTCACGGGTCTAGGTTTCACTGGTAAGTTTCACGGGTCAAGGTTTCACGGGTAAGTTTCACGGGTAAGTTTTACGGGTAAGTTTCACGGGTGACGTTTCACGGGTCTAGGTTTCACTAGGAAGTTTCACGGGTCAAGGTTTCACGGGTAAGTTTCACGGGTAAGTTTCACGGGTAAGTTTTACGGGTAAGTTTCACGGGTGACGTTTCACGGGTCTAGGTTTCACTGGTAAGTTTCACGGGTCAAGGTTTCACGGGTAAGTTTCACGGGTAAGTTTCACGGGTATGTTTCACGGGTGACGTTTCACGGGTCTAGGTTTCACTGGAAAGTTTCACGGATCAAGGTTTCACGGGTAAGTTTCACGGGTAAGTTTTACGGGTATGTTTTACAGGTGACGTTTCACGGGTCTAGGTTTCACTGGTAAGTTTCACGGGTCAAGGTTTCACGGGTAAGTTTCACGGGTATGTTTCATGGGTGATGTTTCACGGGTCTAGGTTTTACTGGTAAGTTTCACGGGTCAAGGTTTCACGGGTAAGTTTCACGGGTAAGTTTCACGGGTGACGTTTCACGGGTCTAGGTTTCACTGGTAAGTTTCACGGGTATGTTTCACGGGTGACGTTTCACGGGTCTAGGTTTCACTGGTAAGTTTCACGGGTCAAGGTTTCACGGGTAAGTTTCACGGGTAAGTTTCACGGGTAAGTTTCACGGGTATGTTTCACGGATGACGTTTCACGGGTCTTGGTTTCACTGGTAAGTTTCACGGGTCAAGGTTTTACGGGTAAGTTTCACGGGTAAGTTTTACGGGTATGTTTTACAGGTGACGTTTCACGGGTAAGTTTCACGGGTAAGTTTCACGGGTATGTTTCACGGGTGACGTTTCACGGGTCTTGGTTTCACTGGTAAGTTTCACGGGTCAAGGTTTCACGGGTAAGTTTCACGGGTATGTTTCACGGGTGACGTTTCACGGGTCTAGGTTTCACTGGTAAGTTTCACGGGTCAAGGTTTCACGGGTAAGTTTCACGGGTAAGTTTTACGGGTAAGTTTCACGGGTCTAGGTTTCACTGGTAAGTTTCACGGGTCAAGGTTTCACGGGTAAGTTTCACGGGTAAGTTTCACGGGTATGTTTCACAAGTGACGTTTCACGGGTCTAGGTTTCACTGGAAAGTTTCACGGGTCAAGGTTTCACGGGTAAGTTTCACGGGTAAGTTTTACGGGTATGTTTTACAGGCGACGTTTCACGGGTCTAGGTTTCACTGGTAAGTTTCACGGGTCTAGGTTTCACGGGTAAGTTTCACGGGTAAGTTTCACGGGTATGTTTCATGGGTGATGTTTCACGGGTCTAGGTTTCACTGGTAAGTTTCACGGGTCAAGGTTTCACGGGTAAGTTTCACGGGTAAGTTTCACGGGTATGTTTCACGGGTGACGTTTCACGGGTAAGTTTTACGCGTAAGTTTCACGGGTGACGTTTCACGGGTCTAGGTTTCACTGGTAAGTTTCACGGGTCAAGGTTTCACGGGTAAGTTTCACGGGTAAGTTTTACGGGTAAGTTTCACGGGTGACGTTTCACGGGTCTAGGTTTCACTGGTAAGTTTCACGGGTCAAGGTTTCACGGGTAAGTTTCACGGGTAAGTTTCACGGGTATGTTTCACGGGTGACGTTTCACGGGTCTAGGTTTCACTGGTAAGTTTCACAGGTCAAGGATTCACGGGTAAGTTTCACGGGTAAGTTTCACGGGTATGTTTCACGGGTGACGTTTCACGGGTCTTGGTTTCACTGGTAAGTTTCACGGGTCAAGGTTTCACGGGTAAGTTTCACGGGTATGTTTCACGGGTGACGTTTCACGGGTCTAGGTTTCACTGGTAAGTTTCACGGGTCAAGGTTTCACGGGTAAGTTTCACGGGTAAGTTTTACGGGTAAGTTTCACGGGTGACGTTTCACGGGTCTAGGTTTCACTGGTAAGTTTCACGGGTCAAGGTTTCACGGGTAAGTTTCACGGGTAAGTTTCACGGGTATGTTTCACGGGTGACGTTTCACGGGTCTAGATTTCACTGGAAAGTTTCACGGGTCAAGGTTTCACGGGTAAGTTTCACGGGTAAGTTTCACGGGTAAGTTTTACGGGTATGTTTTACAGGTGACGTTTCACGGGTCTAGGTTTCACTGGTAAGTTTCACGGGTCAAGGTTTCACGGGTAAGTTTCACGGGTAAGTTTCACGGGTAAGTTTCACGGGTATGTTTCATGGGTGATGTTTCACGGGTCTAGGTTTTACTGGTAAGTTTCACGGGTCAAAGTTTCACGGGTAAGTTTCACGGGTAAGTTTCACGGGTGACGTTTCACGGGTCTAGGTTTCACTGGCAAGTTTCACGGGTATGTTTCACGGGTAAGTTTTACGGGTATGTTTTACAGGTGACGTTTCACGGGTCTAGGTTTCACTGGTAAGTTTCACGGGTCAAGGTTTCACGGGTCAAGGTTTCACGGGTAAGTTTCACGGGTAAGTTTCACGGGTATGTTTCACGGATGACGTTTCACGGGTCTTGGTTTCACTGGTAAGTTTCACGGGTCAAGGTTTCACGGGTAAGTTTCACGGGTAAGTTTTACGGGTATGTTTTACAGGTGACGTTTCACGGGTAAGTTTCACGGGTAAGTTTCACGGGTAAGTTTCACGGGTATGTTTCACAAGTGACGTTTCACGGGTATAGGTTTCACTGGTAAGTTTCACGGGTCAAGGATTCACGGGTAAGTTTCACGGGTAAGTTTTACGGGTATGTTTTACAGGTGACGTTTCACGGGTCTAGGTTTCACTGGTAAGTTTCACGGGTCAAGGTTTCACGGGTAAGATTCACGGGTAAGTTTCACGGGTATGTTTCATGGGTGATGTTTCACGGGTCTAGGTTTCACTGGTAAGTTTCACGGGTCAAGGTTTTACGGGTAAGTTTCACGGGTATGTTTCACGGGTGACGTTTCACGGGTCTAGGTTTCACTGGTAAGTTTCACGGGTCAAGGTTTCACGGGTAAGTTTCACGGGTAAGTTTTACGGGTAAGTTTCACGGGTGACGTTTCACGGGTCTAGGTTTCACTAGGAAGTTTCACGGGTCAAGGTTTCACGGGTAAGTTTCACGGGTAAGTTTCACGGGTAAGTTTTACGGGTAAGTTTCACGGGTGACGTTTCACGGGTCTAGGTTTCACTGGTAAGTTTCACGGGTCAAGGTTTCACGGGTAAGTTTCACGGGTAAGTTTCACGGGTATGTTTCACGGGTGACGTTTCACGGGTCTAGGTTTCACTGGAAAGTTTCACGGATCAAGGTTTCACGGGTAAGTTTCACGGGTAAGTTTTACGGGTATGTTTTACAGGTGACGTTTCACGGGTCTAGGTTTCACTGGTAAGTTTCACGGGTCAAGGTTTCACGGGTAAGTTTCACGGGTATGTTTCATGGGTGATGTTTCACGGGTCTAGGTTTTACTGGTAAGTTTCACGGGTCAAGGTTTCACGGGTAAGTTTCACGGGTAAGTTTCACGGGTGACGTTTCACGGGTCTAGGTTTCACTGGTAAGTTTCACGGGTATGTTTCACGGGTGACGTTTCACGGGTCTAGGTTTCACTGGTAAGTTTCACGGGTCAAGGTTTCACGGGTAAGTTTCACGGGTAAGTTTCACGGGTAAGTTTCACGGGTATGTTTCACGGATGACGTTTCACGGGTCTTGGTTTCACTGGTAAGTTTCACGGGTCAAGGTTTTACGGGTAAGTTTCACGGGTAAGTTTTACGGGTATGTTTTACAGGTGACGTTTCACGGGTAAGTTTCACGGGTAAGTTTCACGGGTATGTTTCACGGGTGACGTTTCACGGGTCTTGGTTTCACTGGTAAGTTTCACGGGTCAAGGTTTCACGGGTAAGTTTCACGGGTATGTTTCACGGGTGACGTTTCACGGGTCTAGGTTTCACTGGTAAGTTTCACGGGTCAAGGTTTCACGGGTAAGTTTCACGGGTAAGTTTTACGGGTAAGTTTCACGGGTCTAGGTTTCACTGGTAAGTTTCACGGGTCAAGGTTTCACGGGTAAGTTTCACGGGTAAGTTTCACGGGTATGTTTCACAAGTGACGTTTCACGGGTCTAGGTTTCACTGGAAAGTTTCACGGGTCAAGGTTTCACGGGTAAGTTTCACGGGTAAGTTTTACGGGTATGTTTTACAGGCGACGTTTCACGGGTCTAGGTTTCACTGGTAAGTTTCACGGGTCAAGGTTTCACGGGTAAGTTTCACGGGTAAGTTTCACGGGTATGTTTCACGGGTGACGTTTCACGGGTCTAGGTTTCACTGGAAAGTTTCACGGATCAAGGTTTCACGGGTAAGTTTCACGGGTAAGTTTTACGGGTATGTTTTACAGGTGACGTTTCACGGGTCTAGGTTTCACTGGTAAGTTTCACGGGTCAAGGTTTCACGGGTAAGTTTCACGGGTATGTTTCATGGGTGATGTTTCACGGGTCTAGGTTTTACTGGTAAGTTTCACGGGTCAAGGTTTCACGGGTAAGTTTCACGGGTAAGTTTCACGGGTGACGTTTCACGGGTCTAGGTTTCACTGGTAAGTTTCACGGGTATGTTTCACGGGTGACGTTTCACGGGTCTAGGTTTCACTGGTAAGTTTCACGGGTCAAGGTTTCACGGGTAAGTTTCACGGGTAAGTTTCACGGGTAAGTTTCACGGGTATGTTTCACGGATGACGTTTCACGGGTCTTGGTTTCACTGGTAAGTTTCACGGGTCAAGGTTTTACGGGTAAGTTTCACGGGTAAGTTTTACGGGTATGTTTTACAGGTGACGTTTCACGGGTAAGTTTCACGGGTAAGTTTCACGGGTATGTTTCACGGGTGACGTTTCACGGGTCTTGGTTTCACTGGTAAGTTTCACGGGTCAAGGTTTCACGGGTAAGTTTCACGGGTATGTTTCACGGGTGACGTTTCACGGGTCTAGGTTTCACTGGTAAGTTTCACGGGTCAAGGTTTCACGGGTAAGTTTCACGGGTAAGTTTTACGGGTAAGTTTCACGGGTCTAGGTTTCACTGGTAAGTTTCACGGGTCAAGGTTTCACGGGTAAGTTTCACGGGTAAGTTTCACGGGTATGTTTCACAAGTGACGTTTCACGGGTCTAGGTTTCACTGGAAAGTTTCACGGGTCAAGGTTTCACGGGTAAGTTTCACGGGTAAGTTTTACGGGTATGTTTTACAGGCGACGTTTCACGGGTCTAGGTTTCACTGGTAAGTTTCACGGGTCTAGGTTTCACGGGTAAGTTTCACGGGTAAGTTTCACGGGTATGTTTCATGGGTGATGTTTCACGGGTCTAGGTTTCACTGGTAAGTTTCACGGGTCAAGGTTTCACGGGTAAGTTTCACGGGTAAGTTTCACGGGTATGTTTCACGGGTGACGTTTCACGGGTAAGTTTTACGCGTAAGTTTCACGGGTGACGTTTCACGGGTCTAGGTTTCACTGGTAAGTTTCACGGGTCAAGGTTTCACGGGTAAGTTTCACGGGTAAGTTTTACGGGTAAGTTTCACGGGTGACGTTTCACGGGTCTAGGTTTCACTGGTAAGTTTCACGGGTCAAGGTTTCACGGGTAAGTTTCACGGGTAAGTTTCACGGGTATGTTTCACGGGTGACGTTTCACGGGTCTAGGTTTCACTGGTAAGTTTCACAGGTCAAGGATTCACGGGTAAGTTTCACGGGTAAGTTTCACGGGTATGTTTCACGGGTGACGTTTCACGGGTCTTGGTTTCACTGGTAAGTTTCACGGGTCAAGGTTTCACGGGTAAGTTTCACGGGTATGTTTCACGGGTGACGTTTCACGGGTCTAGGTTTCACTGGTAAGTTTCACGGGTCAAGGTTTCACGGGTAAGTTTCACGGGTAAGTTTTACGGGTAAGTTTCACGGGTGACGTTTCACGGGTCTAGGTTTCACTGGTAAGTTTCACGGGTCAAGGTTTCACGGGTAAGTTTCACGGGTAAGTTTCACGGGTATGTTTCACGGGTGACGTTTCACGGGTCTAGATTTCACTGGAAAGTTTCACGGGTCAAGGTTTCACGGGTAAGTTTCACGGGTAAGTTTCACGGGTAAGTTTTACGGGTATGTTTTACAGGTGACGTTTCACGGGTCTAGGTTTCACTGGTAAGTTTCACGGGTCAAGGTTTCACGGGTAAGTTTCACGGGTAAGTTTCACGGGTAAGTTTCACGGGTATGTTTCATGGGTGATGTTTCACGGGTCTAGGTTTTACTGGTAAGTTTCACGGGTCAAAGTTTCACGGGTAAGTTTCACGGGTAAGTTTCACGGGTGACGTTTCACGGGTCTAGGTTTCACTGGCAAGTTTCACGGGTATGTTTCACGGGTAAGTTTTACGGGTATGTTTTACAGGTGACGTTTCACGGGTCTAGGTTTCACTGGTAAGTTTCACGGGTCAAGGTTTCACGGGTCAAGGTTTCACGGGTAAGTTTCACGGGTAAGTTTCACGGGTATGTTTCACGGATGACGTTTCACGGGTCTTGGTTTCACTGGTAAGTTTCACGGGTCAAGGTTTCACGGGTAAGTTTCACGGGTAAGTTTTACGGGTATGTTTTACAGGTGACGTTTCACGGGTAAGTTTCACGGGTAAGTTTCACGGGTAAGTTTCACGGGTATGTTTCACAAGTGACGTTTCACGGGTATAGGTTTCACTGGTAAGTTTCACGGGTCAAGGTTTCACGGGTAAGTTTCAAGGGTAAGTTTTACGGGTAAGTTTCACGGGTGACGTTTCACGGGTCTAGGTTTCACTGGAAAGTTTCACGGGTCAAGGTTTCACGGGTAAGTTTCACGGGTAAGTTTTACGGGTATGTTTTACAGGTGACGTTTCACGGGTCTAGGTTTCACTGGTAAGTTTCACGGGTCAAGGTTTCACGGGTAAGTTTCACGGGTGAGTTTCACGGGTATGTTTCACGGGTGACGTTTCACGGGTCTAGGTTTCACTAGTAAGTTTCACGGGTCAAGGTTTCACGGGTAAGTTTCACGGGTAAGTTTCACGGGTATGTTTCACGGGTGACGTTTCACGGGTCTAGGTTTCACTGGTAAGTTTCACGGGTCAAGGTTTCACGGGTAAGTTTCACGGGTAAGTTTCACGGGTATGTTTCACGGGTGACGTTTCACGGGTCTAGGTTTCACTGGTAAGTTTCACGGGTCAAGGTATCACGGGTAAGTTTCACGGGTATGTTTCACGGGTGACGTTTTACGGGTCTAGGTTTCACTGGTAAGTTTCACGGGTCAAGGTTTCACGGGTAAGTTTCACGGGTAAGTTTCACGGGTGACGTTTCACGGGTCTAGGTTTCACTGGTAAGTTTCACGGGTATGTTTCACGGGTGACGTTTCACGGGTCTAGGTTTCACTGGTAAGTTTCACGGGTCAAGGTTTCACGGGTAAGTTTCACGGGTAAGTTTCATGGGTGATGTTTCACGGGTCTAGGTTTCACTGGTAAGTTTCACGGGTCAAGGTTTTACGGGTAAGTTTCACGGGTATGTTTCACGGGTGACGTTTCACGGGTCTAGGTTTCACTGGTAAGTTTCACGGGTCAAGGTTTCACGGGTAAGTTTCACGGGTAAGGTTTACGGGTAAGTTTCACGGGTGACGTTTTACGGGTCTAGGTTTCACTGGAAAGTTTCACGGGTCAAGGATTCACGGGTAAGTTTCACGGGTAAGTTTTACGGGTATGTTTTACAGGTGACGTTTCACGGGTCTAGGTTTCACTGGTAAGTTTCACGGGTCAAGGTTTCACGGGTAAGATTCACGGGTAAGTTTCACGGGTATGTTTCATGGGTGATGTTTCACGGGTCTAGGTTTCACTGGTAAGATTCACGGGTCAAGGTTTTACGGGTAAGTTTCACGGGTATGTTTCACGGGTGACGTTTCACGAGTCTAGGTTTCACTGGTAAGTTTCACGGGTCAAGGTTTCACGGGTAAGTTTCACGGGTAAGTTTTACGGGTAAGTTTCACGGGTGACGTTTCACGGGTCTAGGTTTCACTAGGAAGTTTCACGGGTCAAGGTTTCACGGGTAAGTTTCACGGGTAAGTTTCACGGGTAAGTTTTACGGGTAAGTTTCACGGGTGACGTTTCACGGGTCTAGGTTTCACTGGTAAGTTTCACGGGTCAAGGTTTCACGGGTAAGTTTCACGGGTAAGTTTCACGGGTATGTTTCACGGGTGACGTTTCACGGGTCTAGGTTTCACTGGAAAGTTTCACGGATCAAGGTTTCACGGGTAAGTTTCACGGGTAAGTTTTACGGGTATGTTTTACAGGTGACGTTTCACGGGTCTAGGTTTCACTGGTAAGTTTCACGGGTCAAGGTTTCACGGGTAAGTTTCACGGGTATGTTTCATGGGTGATGTTTCACGGGTCTAGGTTTTACTGGTAAGTTTCACGGGTCAAGGTTTCACGGGTAAGTTTCACGGGTAAGTTTCACGGGTGACGTTTCACGGGTCTAGGTTTCACTGGTAAGTTTCACGGGTATGTTTCACGGGTGACGTTTCACGGGTCTAGGTTTCACTGGTAAGTTTCACGGGTCAAGGTTTCTCGGGTAAGTTTCACGGGTAAGTTTCACGGGTAAGTTTCACGGGTATGTTTCACGGATGACGTTTCACGGGTCTTGGTTTCACTGGTAAGTTTCACGGGTCAAGGTTTTACGGGTAAGTTTCACGGGTAAGTTTTACGGGTATGTTTTACAGGTGACGTTTCACGGGTAAGTTTCACGGGTAAGTTTCACGGGTATGTTTCACGGGTGACGTTTCACAGGTCTTGGTTTCACTGGTAAGTTTCACGGGTCAAGGTTTCACGGGTAAGTTTCACGGGTATGTTTCACGGGTGACGTTTCACGGGTCTAGGTTTCACTGGTAAGTTTCACGGGTCAAGGTTTCACGGGTAAGTTTCACGGGTAAGTTTTACGGGTAAGTTTCACGGGTCTAGGTTTCACTGGTAAGTTTCACGGGTCAAGGTTTCACGGGTAAGTTTCACGGGTAAGTTTCACGGGTATGTTTCACAAGTGACGTTTCACGGGTCTAGGTTTCACTGGAAAGTTTCACGGGTCAAGGTTTCACGGGTAAGTTTCACGGGTAAGTTTTACGGGTATGTTTTACAGGCGACGTTTCACGGGTCTAGGTTTCACTGGTAAGTTTCACGGGTCTAGGTTTCACGGGTAAGTTTCACGGGTAAGTTTCACGGGTATGTTTCATGGGTGATGTTTCACGGGTCTAGGTTTCACTGGTAAGTTTCACGGGTCAAGGTTTCACGGGTAAGTTTCACGGGTAAGTTTCACGGGTATGTTTCACGGGTGACGTTTCACGGGTAAGTTTTACGCGTAAGTTTCACGGGTGACGTTTCACGGGTCTAGGTTTCACTGGTAAGTTTCACGGGTCAAGGTTTCACGGGTAAGTTTCACGGGTAAGTTTTACGGGTAAGTTTCACGGGTGACGTTTCACGGGTCTAGGTTTCACTGGTAAGATTCACGGGTCAAGGTTTCACGGGTAAGTTTCACGGGTAAGTTTCACGGGTATGTTTCACGGGTGACGTTTCACGGGTCTAGGTTTCACTGGTAAGTTTCACAGGTCAAGGATTCACGGGTAAGTTTCACGGGTAAGTTTCACGGGTATGTTTCACGGGTGACGTTTCACGGGTCTTGGTTTCACTGGTAAGTTTCACGGGTCAAGGTTTCACGGGTAAGTTTCACGGGTATGTTTCACGGGTGACGTTTCACGGGTCTAGGTTTCACTGGTAAGTTTCACGGGTCAAGGTTTCACGGGTAAGTTTCACGGGTAAGTTTTACGGGTAAGTTTCACGGGTGACGTTTCACGGGTCTAGGTTTCACTGGTAAGTTTCACGGGTCAAGGTTTCACGGGTAAGTTTCACGGGTAAGTTTCACGGGTATGTTTCACGGGTGACGTTTCACGGGTCTAGGTTTCACTGGAAAGTTTCACGGGTCAAGGTTTCACGGGTAAGTTTCACGGGTAAGTTTCACGGGTAAGTTTTACGGGTATGTTTTACAGGTGACGTTTCACGGGTCTAGGTTTCACTGGTAAGTTTCACGGGTCAAGGTTTCACGGGTAAGTTTCACGGGTAAGATTCACGGGTAAGTTTCACGGGTATGTTTCATGGGTGATGTTTCACGGGTCTAGGTTTTACTGGTAAGTTTCACGGGTCAAAGTTTCACGGGTAAGTTTCACGGGTAAGTTTCACGGGTGACGTTTCACGGGTCTAGGTTTCACTGGCAAGTTTCACGGGTATGTTTCACGGGTAAGTTTTACGGGTATGTTTTACAGGTGACGTTTCACGGGTCTAGGTTTCACTGGTAAGTTTCACGGGTCAAGGTTTCACGGGTCAAGGTTTCACGGGTAAGTTTCACGGGTATGTTTCACGGATGACGTTTCACGGGTCTTGGTTTCACTGGTAAGTTTCACGGGTCAAGGTTTCACGGGTAAGTTTCACGGGTAAGTTTTACGGGTATGTTTTACAGGTGACGTTTCACGGGTAAGTTTCACGGGTAAGTTTCACGGGTAAGTTTCACGGGTATGTTTCACAAGTGACGTTTCACGGGTATAGGTTTCACTGGTAAGTTTCACGGGTCAAGGTTTCACGGGTAAGTTTCACGGGTAAGTTTTACGGGTAAGTTTCACGGGTGACGTTTCACGGGTCTAGGTTTCACTGGAAAGTTTCACGGGTCAAGGTTTCACGGGTAAGTTTCACGGGTAAGTTTTACGGGTATGTTTTACAGGTGACGTTTCACGGGTCTAGGTTTCACTGGTAAGTTTCACGGGTCAAGGTTTCACGGGTAAGTTTCACGGGTAAGTTTCACGGGTATGTTTCACGGGTGACGTTTCACGGGTCTAGGTTTCACTAGTAAGTTTCACGGGTCAAGGTTTCACGGGTAAGTTTCACGGGTAAGTTTCACGGGTATGTTTCACGGGTGACGTTTCACGGGTCTAGGTTTCACTGGTAAGTTTCACGGGTCAAGGTTTCACGGGTAAGTTTCACGGGTAAGTTTCACGGGTATGTTTCACGGGTGACGTTTCACGGGTCTAGGTTTCACTGGTAAGTTTCACGGGTCAAGGTATCACGGGTAAGTTTCACGGGTATGTTTCACGGGTGACGTTTTACGGGTCTAGGTTTCACTGGTAAGTTTCACGGGTCAAGGTTTCACGGGTAAGTTTCACGGGTAAGTTTCACGGGTATGTTTCACGGGTGAAGTTTCACGGGTGACGTTTCACGGGTCTAGGTTTCACTCGTAAGTTTCACGGGTCAAGGTTTTACGGGTAAGTTTCACGGGTAAGTTTCACGGGTATGTTTAACGGGTGACGTTTCACGGGTCTAGGTTTCACTGGTAAGTTTCACGGGTCAAGGTTTCACGGGTAAGTTTCACGGGTAAGTTTTACGGGTAAGTTTCACGGGTGACGTTTCACGGGTGACGTTTCACGGGTCTAGGTTTCACTGGTAAGTTTCACGGGTCAAGGTGTCACGGGTAAGTTTCACGGGTATGTTTCACGGGTGACGTTTCACGGGTCTAGGTTTCACTGGAAAGTTTCACGGGTCAAGGTCTCACGGGTAAGTTTCACGGGTAAGTTTTATGGGTATGTTTTACAGGCGACGTTTCACGGGTCTAGGTTTCACTGGTAAGTTTCACGGGTCTAGGTTTCACGGGTAAGTTTCACGGGTAAGTTTCACGGGTATGTTTCATGGGTGATGTTTCACGGGTCTAGGTTTCACTGGTAAGTTTCACGGGTCAAGGTTTCACGGGTAAGTTTCACGGGTAAGTTTCACGGGTATGTTTTACGGGTGACGTTTCACGGGTCTAGGTTTCACTGGTAAGTTTTACGGGTCAAGGTTTCACGGGTAAGTTTCACAGGTATGTTTCACGGGTGACGTTTCACGGGTCTAGGTTTCACTGGTAAGTTTCACGGGTCAAGGTTTCACGGGTAAGTTTCACGGGTAAGTTTCACGGGTATGTTTCACGGGTGACGTTTCACGGGTCTAGGTTTCACTGGTAAGTTTCACGGGTCAAGGTTTCACTGGTAAGTTTCACGGGTCAAGGTTTCACGGGTAAGTTTCACGGGTAAGTTTCACGGGTCTAGGTTTCACTGGTAAGTTTCACGGGTCAAGGTTTCACGGGTAAGTTTCACGGGTAAGTTTTACGGGTAAGTTTCACGGGTGACGTTTCACGGGTCTAGGTTTTACTGGTAAGTTTCACGGGTCAAGGTTTTACGGGTAAGTTTCACGGGTAAGTTTCACGGGTAAGTTTCACGGGTGACCTTTCACGGGTCTTGGTTTCACTGGTAAGTTTCACGGGTCAAGGTTTCACGGGTAAGTTTCACGGGTAAATTTCACGGGTATGTTTCACGGGTGACGTTTCACGGGTCTAGGTTTCACTGGTAAGTTTCACGGGTCAAGGTTTCACGGGTAAGTTTCACAGGTAAGTTTCACGGGTATGTTTCACGGGTGACGTTTCACGGGTCTAGGTTTCACTGGTAAGTTTCACGGGTCAAGGTTTCACGGGTAAGTTTCACGGGTAAGTTTCACGGGTATGTTTCACGGGTGACGTTTCACGGGTCTAGGTTTCACTGGTAAGTTTCACGGATCAAGGTTTCACGGGTAAGTTTCACGGGTAAGTTTCACGGGTATGTTTCACGGGTGTCGTTTCACGGGTCTAGGTTTCACTGGTAAGTTTCACGGGTCAAGGTTTTACGGGTAAGTTTCACGGGTAAGTTTTACGGGTAAGTTTCACGGGTGACGTTTCACGGGTCTTGGTTTCACTGGTAAGTTTCACGGGTCAAGGTTTCACGGGTAAGTATCACGGGTAAGTTTCACGGGTATGTTTCACGGGTGACGTTTCACGGGTCTAGGTTTCACTGGTAAGTTTCACGGGTCAAGGTTTCACGGGTAAGTTTCACGGGTAAGTTTCACGGGTATGTTTCACGGGTGACGTTTCACGGGTCTAGGTTTCACTGGTAAGTTTCACGGGTCAAGGTTTTACGGGTAAGTTTCACGGGTAAGTTTCACGGGTAAGTTTCACGGGTAAGTTTCACGGGTATGTTTCACGGGTGACGTTTCACGGGTCTAGGTTTCACTGGTAAGTTTTACGGGTCAAGGTTTCACGGGTAAGTTTCACGGGTAAGTTTTACGGGTAAGTTTCACGGGTGACGTTTCACGGGTGACGTTTCACGGGTCTAGGTTTCACTGGTAAGTTTCACGGGTCAAGGTTTCACGGGTAAGTTTCACGGGTAAGTTTCACGGGTATGTTTCACGGGTGACGTTTCACGGGTCTAGGTTCCACTGGTTAGTTTCACGGGTCAAGGTGTCACGGGTAAGTTTTACGGGTAAGTTTCACGGGTATGTTTCACGGGTGACGTTTCACGGGTCTAGGTTTCACTGGAAAGTTTCACGGGTCAAGGTTTCACGGGTAAGTTTCACGGGTAAGTTTTACGGGTATGTTTTACAGGCGACGTTTCACGGGTCTAGGTTTCACTGGTAAGTTTCACAGGGTCTAGGTTTCACGGGTAAGTTTCACGGGTCAAGGTTTTACGGGTAAGTTTCACGGGTAAGTTTCACGGGTAAGTTTCACGGGTAAGTTTCACGGGTATGTTTCACGGGTGACGTTTCACGGGTCTAGGTTTCACTGGTAAGTTTTACGGGTGACGTTTCACGGGTCTAGGTTTCACTGGTAAGTTTCACGGGTCAAGGTTTCACGGGTAAGTTTCACGGGTAAGTTTCACGGGTATGTTTCACGGGTGACGTTTCACGGGTCTAGGTTTCACTGGTAAGTTTCACGGGTCAAGGTTTCAATGGTAAGTTTCACGGGTAAGTTTCACGGGTATGTTTCACGGGTGACGTTTCACGGGTCTTGGTTTCACTGGTAAGTTTCACGGGTCAAGGTTTCACGGGTAAGTTTCACGGGTAACTTTCACGGGTATGTTTCACGGGTGACGTTTCACGGGTCTAGGTTTCACTGGTAAGTTTCACGGGTCAAGGTTTCACGGGTAAGTTTCACGGGTAAGTTTCACGGGTATGTTTCACGGGTGACGTTTCACGGGTCTAGGTTTCACTGGTAAGTTTCACGGGTCAAGGTTTCACGGGTAAGTTTCACGGGTAAGTTTCACGGTTATGTTTCACGGGTGACGTTTCACGGGTCTAGGTTTCACTGGTAAGTTTCACGGGTCAAGGTTTCACGGGTAAGTTTTACGGGTAAGTTTCACGGGTAAGTTTCACAGGTGACCTTTCACGGGTCTAGGTTTCACTGGTAAGTTTCACGGGTCAAGGTTTCACGGGTAAGTTTCACGGGTAAGTTTCACGGGTATGTTTCACGGGTGACGTTTTACGGGTCTAGGTTGCACTGGTAAGTTTCACGGGTCAAGGTTTCACGGGTAAGTTTCACGGGTAAGTTTCACGGGTAAGTTTCACGGGTGACGTTTCACGGGTCTAGGTTTCACTGGTAAGTTTCACGGGTCAAGGTTTCACGGGTAAGTTTCACGGGTAAGTTTTACGGGTAAGTTTCACGGGTGACGTTTCACGGGTGACGTTTCACGGGTCTAGGTTTCACTGGTAAGTTTCACGGGTCAAGGTTTCACGGGTAAGTTTCACGGGTATGTTTCACGGGTGACGTTTCACGGGTCTAGGTTTCACTGGAAAGTTTCACGGGTCAAGGTTTCACGGGTAAGTTTTACGGGTAAGTTTTACGGGTATGTTTTACAGGCGACGTTTCACGGGTCTAGGTTTCACTGGTAAGTTTCACAGGGTCTAGGTTTCACGGGTAAGTTTCACGGGTCAAGGTTTCACGGGTAAGTTTCACGGGTAAGTTTCACGGGTATGTTTCACGGGTGACGTTTTACGGGTCTAGGTTTCACTGGTAAGTTTCACGGATCAAGGTTTCACGGGTAAGTTTCACGGGTAAGTTTCACGGGTATGTTTCACGGGTGTCGTTTCACGGGTCTAGGTTTCACTGGTAAGTTTCACAGGTCAAGGTTTCACGGGTAAGTTTCACGGGTAAGTTTCACGGGTGACGTTTCACGGGTCTAGGTTTCACTGGTAAGTTTCACGGGTCAAGGTTTCACGGGTAAGTTTCACGGGTAAGTTTCACGGGTATGTTTCACGGGTAAGTTTTACGGGTGTCGTTTCACGGGTCTAGGTTTCACTAGGAAGTTTCACGGGTCAAGGTTTCACGGGTAAGTTTCACGGGTAAGTTTCACGGGTAAGTTTTACGGGTAAGTTTCACGGGTGACGTTTCACGGGTCTAGGTTTCACTGGTAAGTTTCACGGGTCAAGGTTTCACGGGTAAGTTTCACGGGTAAGTTTCACGGGTATGTTTCACGGGTGACGTTTCACGGGTCTAGGTTTCACTGGAAAGTTTCACGGATCAAGGTTTCACGGGTAAGTTTCACGGGTAAGTTTTACGGGTATGTTTTACAGGTGACGTTTCACGGGTCTAGGTTTCACTTGTAAGTTTCACGGGTCAAGGTTTCACGGGTTAGTTTCACGGGTAAGTTTCACGGGTATGTTTCATGGGTGATGTTTCACGGGTCTAGGTTTTACTGGTAAGTTTCACGGGTCAAGGTTTCACGGGTAAGTTTCACGGGTAAGTTTCACGGGTGACGTTTCACGGGTCTAGGTTTCACTGGTAAGTTTCACGGGTATGTTTCACGGGTGACGTTTCACGGGTCTAGGTTTCACTGGTAAGTTTCACGGGTCAAGGTTTCACGGGTAAGTTTCACTGGTAAGTTTCACGGGTATGTTTCACGGATGACGTTTCACGGGTCTTGGTTTCACTGGTAAGTTTCACGGGTCAAGGTTTCACGGGTAAGTTTCACGGGTAAGTTTTACGGGTATGTTTTACAGGTGACGTTTCACGGGTAAGTTTCACGGGTAAGTTTCACGGGTATGTTTCACGGGTGACGTTTCACGGGTCTAGGTTTCACTGGTAAGTTTCACGGGTCAAGGTTTCACGGGTAAGTTTCACGGGTAAGTTTTACGGGTAAGTTTCACGGGTGACGTTTCACGGGTCTAGGTTTCACTGGAAAGTTTCACGGGTCAAGGATTCACGGGTAAGTTTCACGGGTAAGTTTTACGGGTATGTTTTACAGGTGACGTTTCACGGGTCTAGGTTTCACTGGTAAGTTTCACGGGTCAAGGTTTCACGGGTAAGATTCACGGGTAAGTTTCACGGGTATGTTTCATGGGTGATGTTTCACGGGTCTAGGTTTCACTGGTAAGTTTCACGGGTCAAGGTTTCACGGGTAAGTTTCACGGGTAAGTTTTACGGGTAAGTTTCACGGGTGACGTTTCACGGGTCTAGGTTTCACTAGGAAGTTTCACAGGGTCTAGGTTTCACGGGTAAGTTTCACGGGTCAAGGTTTCACGGGTAAGTTTCACGGGTAAGTTTCACGGGTAAGTTTCACGGGTATGTTTCACGGGTGACGTTTTACGGGTCTAGGTTTCACTGGTAAGTTTCACGGATCAAGGTTTCACGGGTAAGTTTCACGGGTAAGTTTCACGGGTGTGTTTCACGGGTGTCGTTTCACGGGTCTAGGTTTCACTGGTAAGTTTCACAGGTCAAGGTTTCACGGGTAAGTTTCACGGGTAAGTTTCACGGGTGACGTTTCACGGGTCTAGGTTTCACTGGTAAGTTTCACGGGTCAAGGTTTCACGGGTAAGTTTCACGGGTAAGTTTCACGGGAATGTTTCACGGGTAAGTTTTACGGGTGTCGTTTCACGGGTCTAGGTTTCACTGGTAAGTTTCACGGGTCAAGGTTTCACGGGTAAGTTTCACGGGTAAGTTTTACGGGTAAGTTTCACGGGTGACGTTTCACGGGTCTAGGTTTCACTAGGAAGTTTCACGGGTCAAGGTTTCACGGGTAAGTTTCACGGGTAAGTTTCACGGGTAAGTTTTACGGGTAAGTTTCACGGGTGACGTTTCACGGGTCTAGGTTTCACTGGTAAGTTTCACGGGTCAAGGTTTCACGGGTAAGTTTCACGGGTAAGTTTCACGGGTATGTTTCACGGGTGACGTTTCACGGGTCTAGGTTTCACTGGAAAGTTTCACGGATCAAGGTTTCACGGGTAAGTTTCACGGGTAAGTTTTACGGGTATGTTTTACAGGTGACGTTTCACGGGTCTAGGTTTCACTGGTAAGTTTCACGGGTCAAGGTTTCACGGGTTAGTTTCACGGGTAAGTTTCACGGGTATGTTTCATGGGTGATGTTTCACGGGTCTAGGTTTTACTGGTAAGTTTCACGGGTCAAGGTTTCACGGGTAAGTTTCACGGGTAAGTTTCACGGGTGACGTTTCACGGGTCTAGGTTTCACTGGTAAGTTTCACGGGTATGTTTCACGGGTGACGTTTCACGGGTCTAGGTTTCACTGGTAAGTTTCACGGGTCAAGGTTTCACGGGTAAGTTTCAATGGTAAGTTTCAAGGGTATGTTTCACGGATGACGTTTCACGGGTCTTGGTTTCACTGGTAAGTTTCACGGGTCAAGGTTTCACGGGTAAGTTTCACGGGTAAGTTTTACGGGTATGTTTTACAGGTGACGTTTCACGGGTAAGTTTCACGGGTATGTTTCACGGGTGACGTTTCACGGGTCTAGGTTTCACTGGTAAGTTTCACGGGTCAAGGTTTCACGGGTAAGTTTCACGGGTAAGTTTTACGGGTAAGTTTCACGGGTAAGTTTTACGGGTAAGTTTCACGGGTGACGTTTCACGGGTCTAGGTTTCACTAGGAAGTTTCACGGGTCAAGGTTTCACGGGTAAGTTTCACGGGTAAGTTTCACGGGTAAGTTTTACGGGTAAGTTTCACGGGTGACGTTTCACGGGTCTAGGTTTCACTGGTAAGTTTCACGGGTCAAGGTTTCACGGGTAAGTTTCACGGGTAAGTTTCACGGGTATGTTTCACGGGTGACGTTTCACGGGTCTAGGTTTCACTGGAAAGTTTCACGGATCAAGGTTTCACGGGTAAGTTTCACGGGTAAGTTTTACGGGTATGTTTTACAGGTGACGTTTCACGGGTCTAGGTTTCACTGGTAAGTTTCACGGGTCAAGGTTTCACGGGTAAGTTTCACGGGTAAGTTTTACGGGTAAGTTTCACGGGTGACGTTTCACGGGTGACGTTTCACGGGTCTAGGTTTCACTGGTAAGTTTCACGGGTCAAGGTTTCACGGGTAAGTTTCACGGGTATGTTTCACGGGTGACGTTTCACGGGTCTAGGTTTCACTGGAAAGTTTCACGGGTCAAGGTTTCACGGATAAGTTTCACGGGTAAGTTTTACGGGTATGTTTTACAGGCGACGTTTCACGGGTCTAGGTTTCACTGGTAAGTTTCACAGGGTCTAGGTTTCACGGGTAAGTTTCACGGGTCAAGGTTTCACGGGTAAGTTTCACGGGTAAGTTTCACGGGTATGTTTCACGGGTGACGTTTTACGGGTCTAGGTTTCACTGGTAAGTTTCACGGATCAAGGATTCACGGGTAAGTTTCACGGGTAAGTTTCACGGGTATGTTTCACGGGTGTCGTTTCACGGGTCTAGGTTTCACTGGTAAGTTTCACAGGTCAAGGTTTCACGGGTAAGTTTCACGGGTAAGTTTCACGGGTGACGTTTCACGGGTCTAGGTTTCACTGGTAAGTTTCACGGGTCAAGGTTTCACGGGTAAGTTTCACGGGTAAGTTTCACGGGTATGTTTCACGGGTAAGTTTTACGGGTGTCGTTTCACGGGTCTAGGTTTCACTGGTAAGTTTCACGGGTCAAGGTTTCACGGGTAAGTTTCACGGGTAAGTTTTACGGGTAAGTTTCACGGGTGACGTTTCACGGGTCTAGGTTTCACTAGGAAGTTTCACGGGTCAAGGTTTCACGGGTAAGTTTCACGGGTAAGTTTCACGGGTAAGTTTTACGGGTAAGTTTCACGGGTGACGTTTCACGGGTCTAGGTTTCACTGGTAAGTTTCACGGGTCAAGGTTTCACGGGTAAGTTTCACGGGTAAGTTTCACGGGTATGTTTCACGGGTGACGTTTCACGGGTCTAGGTTTCACTGGAAAGTTTCACGGATCAAGGTTTCACGGGTAAGTTTCACGGGTAAGTTTTACGGGTATGTTTTACAGGTGACGTTTCACGGGTCTAGGTTTCACTTGTAAGTTTCACGGGTCAAGGTTTCACGGGTTAGTTTCACGGGTAAGTTTCACGGGTATGTTTCATGGGTGATGTTTCACGGGTCTAGGTTTTACTGGTAAGTTTCACGGGTCAAGGTTTCACGGGTAAGTTTCACGGGTAAGTTTCACGGGTGACGTTTCACGGGTCTAGGTTTCACTGGTAAGTTTCACGGGTATGTTTCACGGGTGACGTTTCACGGGTCTAGGTTTCACTGGTAAGTTTCACGGGTCAAGGTTTCACGGGTAAGTTTCACTGGTAAGTTTCACGGGTATGTTTCACGGATGACGTTTCACGGGTCTTGGTTTCACTGGTAAGTTTCACGGGTCAAGGTTTCACGGGTAAGTTTCACGGGTAAGTTTTACGGGTATGTTTTACAGGTGACGTTTCACGGGTAAGTTTCACGGGTAAGTTTCACGGGTATGTTTCACGGGTGACGTTTCACGGGTCTAGGTTTCACTGGTAAGTTTCACGGGTCAAGGTTTCACGGGTAAGTTTCACGGGTAAGTTTTACGGGTAAGTTTCACGGGTGACGTTTCACGGGTCTAGGTTTCACTGGAAAGTTTCACGGGTCAAGGATTCACGGGTAAGTTTCACGGGTAAGTTTTACGGGTATGTTTTACAGGTGACGTTACACGGGTCTAGGTTTCACTGGTAAGTTTCACGGGTCAAGGTTTCACGGGTAAGATTCACGGGTAAGTTTCACGGGTATGTTTCATGGGTGATGTTTCACGGGTCTAGGTTTCACTGGTAAGTTTCACGGGTCAAGGTTTTACGGGTAAGTTTCACGGGTATGTTTCACGGGTGACGTTTCACGGGTCTAGGTTTCACTGGTAAGTTTCACGGGTCAAGGTTTCACGGGTAAGTTTCACGGGTAAGTTTTACGGGTAAGTTTCACGGGTGACGTTTCACGGGTCTAGGTTTCACTAGGAAGTTTCACAGGGTCTAGGTTTCACGGGTAAGTTTCACGGGTCAAGGTTTCACGGGTAAGTTTCACGGGTAAGTTTCACGGGTATGTTTCACGGGTGACGTTTTACGGGTCTAGGTTTCACTGGTAAGTTTCACGGATCAAGGTTTCACGGGTAAGTTTCACGGGTAAGTTTCACGGGTATGTTTCACGGGTGTCGTTTCACGGGTCTAGGTTTCACTGGTAAGTTTCACAGGTCAAGGTTTCACGGGTAAGTTTCACGGGTAAGTTTCACGGGTGACGTTTCACGGGTCTAGGTTTCACTGGTAAGTTTCACGGGTCAAGGTTTCACGGGTAAGTTTCACGGGTAAGTTTCACGGGTATGTTTCACGGGTAAGTTTTACGGGTGTCGTTTCACGGGTCTAGGTTTCACTGGTAAGTTTCACGGGTCAAGGTTTCACGGGTAAGTTTCACGGGTAAGTTTTACGGGTAAGTTTCACGGGTGACGTTTCCCGGGTCTAGGTTTCACTAGGAAGTTTCACGGGTCAAGGTTTCACGGGTAAGTTTCACGGGTAAGTTTCACGGGTAAGTTTTACGGGTAAGTTTCACGGGTGACGTTTCACGGGTCTAGGTTTCACTGGTAAGTTTCACGGGTCAAGGTTTCACGGGTAAGTTTCACGGGTAAGTTTCACGGGTATGTTTCACGGGTGACGTTTCACGGGTCTAGGTTTCACTGGAAAGTTTCACGGATCAAGGTTTCACGGGTAAGTTTCACGGGTAAGTTTTACGGGTATGTTTTACAGGTGACGTTTCACGGGTCTAGGTTTCACTGGTAAGTTTCACGGGTCAAGGTTTCACGGGTTAGTTTCACGGGTAAGTTTCACGGGTATGTTTCATGGGTGATGTTTCACGGGTCTAGGTTTTACTGGTAAGTTTCACGGGTCAAGGTTTCACGGGTAAGTTTTACGGGTAAGTTTCACGGGTGACGTTTCACGGGTCTAGGTTTCACTGGTAAGTTTCACGGGTATGTTTCACGGGTGACGTTTCACGGGTCTAGGTTTCACTGGTAAGTTTCACGGGTCAAGGTTTCACGGGTAAGTTTCACTGGTAAGTTTCACGGGTATGTTTCACGGATGACGTTTAACGGGTCTTGGTTTCACTGGTAAGTTTCACGGGTCAAGGTTTCACGGGTAAGTTTCACGGGTAAGTTTTACGGGTATGTTTTACAGGTGACGTTTCACGGGTAAGTTTCACGGGTAAGTTTCACGGGTATGTTTCACGGGTGACGTTTCACGGGTCTAGGTTTCACTGGTAAGTTTCACGGGTCAAGGTTTCACGGGTAAGTTTCACGGGTAAGTTTTACGGGTAAGTTTCACGGGTGACGTTTCACGGGTCTAGGTTTCACTGGAAAGTTTCACGGGTCAAGGATTCACGGGTAAGTTTCACGGGTAAGTTTTACGGGTATGTTTTACAGGTGACGTTTCACGGGTCTAGGTTTCACTGGTAAGTTTCACGGGTCAAGGTTTCACGGGTAAGATTCACGGGTAAGTTTCACGGGTATGTTTCATGGGTGATGTTTCACGGGTCTAGGTTTCACTGGTAAGTTTCACGGGTCAAGGTTTTACGGGTAAGTTTCACGGGTATGTTTCACGGGTGACGTTTCACGGGTCTAGGTTTCACTGGTAAGTTTCACGGGTCAAGGTTTCACGGGTAAGTTTCACGGGTAAGTTTTACGGGTAAGTTTCACGGGTGACGTTTCACGGGTCTAGGTTTCACTAGGAAGTTTCACGGGTCAAGGTTTCACGGGTAAGTTTCACGGGTAAGTTTCACGGGTAAGTTTTACGGGTAAGTTTCACGGGTGACGTTTCACGGGTCTAGGTTTCACTGGTAAGTTTCACGGGTCAAGGTTTCACGGGTAAGTTTCACGGGTAAGTTTCACGGGTATGTTTCACGGGTGACGTTTCACGGGTCTAGGTTTCACTGGAAAGTTTCACGGATCAAGGTTTCACGGGTAAGTTTCACGGGTAAGTTTTACGGGTATGTTTTACAGGTGACGTTTCACGGGTCTAGGTTTCACTGGTAAGTTTCACGGGTCAAGGTTTCACGGGTAAGTTTCACGGGTATGTTTCATGGGTGATGTTTCACGGGTCTAGGTTTTACTGGTAAGTTTCACGGGTCAAGGTTTCACGGGTAAGTTTCACGGGTAAGTTTCACGGGTGACGTTTCACGGGTCTAGGTTTCACTGGTAAGTTTCACGGGTATGTTTCACGGGTGACGTTTCACGGGTCTAGGTTTCACTGGTAAGTTTCACGGGTCAAGGTTTCACGGGTAAGTTTCACGGGTAAGTTTCACGGGTAAGTTTCACGGGTATGTTTCACGGATGACGTTTCACGGGTCTTGGTTTCACTGGTAAGTTTCACGGGTCAAGGTTTTACGGGTAAGTTTCACGGGTAAGTTTTACGGGTATGTTTTACAGGTGACGTTTCACGGGTAAGTTTCACGGGTATGTTTCACGGGTGACGTTTCACGGGTCTTGGTTTCACTGGTAAGTTTCACGGGTCAAGGTTTCACGGGTAAGTTTCACGGGTATGTTTCACGGGTGACGTTTCACGGGTCTAGGTTTCACTGGTAAGTTTCACGGGTCAAGGTTTCACGGGTAAGTTTCACGGGTAAGTTTTACGGGTAAGTTTCACGGGTCTAGGTTTCAATGGTAAGTTTCACGGGTCAAGGTTTCACGGGTAAGTTTCACGGGTAAGTTTCACGGGTATGTTTCACGGGTGACGTTTCACGGGTCTAGGTTTCACTGGAAAGTTTCACGGATCAAGGTTTCACGGGTAAGTTTCACGGGTAAGTTTTACGGGTATGTTTTACAGGTGACGTTTCACGGGTCTAGGTTTCACTGGTAAGTTTCACGGGTCAAGGTTTCAAGGGTAAGTTTCACGGGTAAGTTTCACGGGTATGTTTCATGGGTGATGTTTCACGGGTCTAGGTTTCACGGGTGACGTTTCACGGGTCTAGATTTCACTGGTAAGTTTCACGGGTCAAGGTTTCACGGGTAAGTTTCACGGGTAAGTTTCACGGGTATGTTTCACGGGTGAAGTTTCACGGGTATGTTTCACGGGTGACGTTTCACGGGTCTAGGTTTCACTGGTAAGTTTCACGGGTCAAGGTTTCACGGGTAAGTTTCACGGGTAAGTTTCTCGGGTATGTTTCACGGGTGACGTTTCACGGGTCTAGGTTTCACTGGTAAGTTTCACGGGTCAAGGTTTCACGGGTAAGTTTCACGGGTAAGTTTCACTGGTATGTTTCACGGGTGACGTTTCCCGGGTCTAGGTTTCACTGGTAAGTTTCACGGGTCAAGGTTTCACGGGTAAGTTTCACGGGTAAGTTTCACGGGTAAGTTTCACGGGTATGTTTCACGGGTGACGTTTCACGGGTCTAGGTTTCACTGGTAAGTTTCACGGGTCAAGGTTTCACGGGTAAGTTTCACGGGTAAGTTTTACGGGTTAGTTTCACGGGTGACGTTTCACGGGTCTAGGTTTCACTGGTAAGTTTCACGGGTCAAGGTTTCATGGGTAATTTTCACGGGTAAGTTTCACGGGTAAGTTTTACGGGTAAGTTTCACGGGTATGTTTCACGGGTGACGTTTCACGGGTCAAGGTTTCATGGGTAAGTTTCACGGGTAAGTTTCACGGGTATGTTTCACGGGTGACGTTTCACGGGTCTAGGTTTCACTGGTAAGTTTCACGGGTCAAGGTTTTACGAGTAAGTTTCACGGGTAAGTTTCACGTGTACGTTTCACGGGTGACGTTTCACGGGTCTAGGTTTCACTGGTAAGTTTCACGGGTCAAGGTTTCACGGGTAAGTTTCACGGGTAAGTTTCACGGGTGACGTTTCACGGGTCTAGGTTTCACTGGTAAGTTTCACGGGTCAAGGTTTCACGGGTAAGTTTCACGGGTAAGTTTCACGGGTAAGTTTCACGGGTATGTTTCACGGGTGACGTTTCACGGGTCTAGGTTTCACTGGAAAGTTTCACGGGTCAAGGTTTCACGGGTAAGCTTCACGGGTAAGTTTTACGGGTATGTTTTACAGGTGACGTTTCACGGGTCTAGGTTTCACTGGTAAGTTTCACGGGTCAAGGTTTCACGGGTAAGTTTCACGGGTAAGTTTCACGGGTAAGTTTCACGGGTATGTTTCATGGGTGATGTTTCACGGATCTAGGTTTCACTGGTAAGTTTCACGGGTCAAGGTTTCACGGGTAAGTTTCACGGGTAAGTTTCACGGGTATGTTTCACGGGTGACGTTTCACGGGTCTAGCTTTCACTGGAAAGTTTCACGGGGCAAGGTTTCACGGGTAAGTTTCACGGGTAAGTTTTACGGGTATGTTTTACAGGTGACGTTTCACGAGTCTAGGTTTCACTGGTAAGTTTCACGGGTCAAGAATTCACGGGTAAGTTTCACGGGTAAGTTTCACGGGTATGTTTCATGGGTGATGTTTCACGGGTCTAGGTTTCACTGGTAAGTTTCACGGGTCAAGGTTTCACGGGTAAGTTTCACGGGTAAGTTTCACGGGTATGTTTCACGGGTGACGTTTTACGGGTCTAGGTTTCACTGGTAAGTTTCACGGGTCAAGGTTTCACGGGTAAGTTTCACGGGTAAGTTTCACGGGTATGTTTCACGGGTGACGTTTCACGGGTCTAGGTTTCACTGGTAAGTTTCACGGGTCAAGGTTTCACGGGTAAGTTTCACGGGTATGTTTCACGGGTGACGTTTCACGGGTAAGTTTCACGGGTAAGTTTCACGGGTAAGTTTCACGGGTCTAGGTTTCACTGGTAAGTTTCACGGGTTAAGGTTTCACGGGTAAGTTTCACGGGTAAGTTTCACGGGTGACGTTTCACGGGTCTAGGTTTCACTGGTAAGTTTCACGGGTCAAGGTTTCACGGGTAAGTTTCACGGGTAAGTTTCACGGGTATGTTTCACGGGTGACGTTTCACGGGTCTAGGTTTCACTGGAAAGTTTCACGGATCAAGGTTTCACGGGTAAGTTTTACGGGTATGTTTTACAGGTGACGTTTCACGGGTCTAGGTTTCACTGGTAAGTTTCACGGGTCAAGGTTTCACGGGTAAGTTTCACGGGTATGTTTCATGGGTGATGTTTCACGGGTCTAGGTTTTACTGGTAAGTTTCACGGGTCAAGGTTTCACGGGTAAGTTTCACGGGTAAGTTTCACGGGTGACGTTTCACGGGTCTAGGTTTCACTGGTAAGTTTCACGGGTATGTTTCACGGGTGACGTTTCACGGGTCTAGGTTTCACTGGTAAGTTTCACGGGTCAAGGTTTCACGGGTAAGTTTCACGGGTAAGTTTCACGGGTAAGTTTCACGGGTATGTTTCACGGATGACGTTTCACGGGTCTTGGTTTCACTGGTAAGTTTCACGGGTCAAGGTTTTACGGGTAAGTTTCACGGGTAAGTTTTACGGGTATGTTTTACAGGTGACGTTTCACGGGTAAGTTTCACGGGTATGTTTCACGGGTGACGTTTCACGGGTCTTGGTTTCACTGGTAAGTTTCACGGGTCAAGGTTTCACGGGTAAGTTTCACGGGTATGTTTCACGGGTGACGTTTCACGGGTCTAGGTTTCACTGGTAAGTTTCACGGGTCAAGGTTTCACGGGTAAGTTTCACGGGTAAGTTTTACGGGTAAGTTTCACGGGTCTAGGTTTCAATGGTAAGTTTCACGGGTCAAGGTTTCACGGGTAAGTTTCACGGGTAAGTTTCACGGGTATGTTTCACGGGTGACGTTTCACGGGTCTAGGTTTCACTGGAAAGTTTCACGGATCAAGGTTTCACGGGTAAGTTTCACGGGTAAGTTTTACGGGTATGTTTTACAGGTGACGTTTCACGGGTCTAGGTTTCACTGGTAAGTTTCACGGGTCAAGGTTTCAAGGGTAAGTTTCACGGGTAAGTTTCACGGGTATGTTTCATGGGTGATGTTTCACGGGTCTAGGTTTCACGGGTGACGTTTCACGGGTCTAGATTTCACTGGTAAGTTTCACGGGTCAAGGTTTCACGGGTAAGTTTCACGGGTAAGTTTCACGGGTATGTTTCACGGGTGAAGTTTCACGGGTATGTTTCACGGGTGACGTTTCACGGGTCTAGGTTTCACTGGTAAGTTTCACGGGTCAAGGTTTCACGGGTAAGTTTCACGGGTAAGTTTCACGGGTAAGTTTCACGGGTATGTTTCACGGGTGACGTTTCACGGGTCTAGGTTTCACTGGAAAGTTTCACGGGTCAAGGTTTCACGGGTAAGCTTCACGGGTAAGTTTTACGGGTATGTTTTACAGGTGACGTTTCACGGGTCTAGGTTTCACTGGTAAGTTTCACGGGTCAAGGTTTCACGGGTAAGTTTCACGGGTAAGTTTCACGGGTAAGTTTCACGGGTATGTTTCATGGGTGATGTTTCACGGATCTAGGTTTCACTGGTAAGTTTCACGGGTCAAGGTTTCACGGGTAAGTTTCACGGGTAAGTTTCACGGGTATGTTTCACGGGTGACGTTTCACGGGTCTAGCTTTCACTGGAAAGTTTCACGGGGCAAGGTTTCACGGGTAAGTTTCACGGGTAAGTTTTACGGGTATGTTTTACAGGTGACGTTTCACGAGTCTAGGTTTCACTGGTAAGTTTCACGGGTCAAGAATTCACGGGTAAGTTTCACGGGTAAGTTTCACGGGTATGTTTCATGGGTGATGTTTCACGGGTCTAGGTTTCACTGGTAAGTTTCACGGGTCAAGGTTTCACGGGTAAGTTTCACGGGTAAGTTTCACGGGTATGTTTCACGGGTGACGTTTTACGGGTCTAGGTTTCACTGGTAAGTTTCACGGGTCAAGGTTTCACGGGTAAGTTTCACGGGTAAGTTTCACGGGTATGTTTCACGGGTGACGTTTCACGGGTCTAGGTTTCACTGGTAAGTTTCACGGGTCAAGGTTTCACGGGTAAGTTTCACGGGTATGTTTCACGGGTGACGTTTCACGGGTAAGTTTCACGGGTAAGTTTCACGGGTCTAGGTTTCACTGGTAAGTTTCACGGGTTAAGGTTTCACGGGTAAGTTTCACGGGTAAGTTTCACGGGTGACGTTTCACGGGTCTAGGTTTCACTGGTAAGTTTCACGGGTCAAGGTTTCACGGGTAAGTTTCACGGGTAAGTTTCACGGGTATGTTTCACGGGTGACGTTTCACGGGTCTAGGTTTCACTGGAAAGTTTCACGGATCAAGGTTTCACGGGTAAGTTTCACGGGTAAGTTTTACGGGTATGTTTTACAGGTGACGTTTCACGGGTCTAGGTTTCACTGGTAAGTTTCACGGGTCAAGGTTTCACGGGTAAGTTTCACGGGTATGTTTCATGGGTGATGTTTCACGGGTCTAGGTTTTACTGGTAAGTTTCACGGGTCAAGGTTTCACGGGTAAGTTTCACGGGTAAGTTTCACGGGTGACGTTTCACGGGTCTAGGTTTCACTGGTAAGTTTCACGGGTATGTTTCACGGGTGACGTTTCACGGGTCTAGGTTTCACTGGTAAGTTTCACGGGTCAAGGTTTCACGGGTAAGTTTCACGGGTAAGTTTCACGGGTAAGTTTCACGGGTATGTTTCACGGATGACGTTTCACGGGTCTTGGTTTCACTGGTAAGTTTCACGGGTCAAGGTTTTACGGGTAAGTTTCACGGGTAAGTTTTACGGGTATGTTTTACAGGTGACGTTTCACGGGTAAGTTTCACGGGTATGTTTCACGGGTGACGTTTCACGGGTCTTGGTTTCACTGGTAAGTTTCACGGGTCAAGGTTTCACGGGTAAGTTTCACGGGTATGTTTCACGGGTGACGTTTCACGGGTCTAGGTTTCACTGGTAAGTTTCACGGGTCAAGGTTTCACGGGTAAGTTTCACGGGTAAGTTTTACGGGTAAGTTTCACGGGTCTAGGTTTCAATGGTAAGTTTCACGGGTCAAGGTTTCACGGGTAAGTTTCACGGGTAAGTTTCACGGGTATGTTTCACGGGTGACGTTTCACGGGTCTAGGTTTCACTGGAAAGTTTCACGGATCAAGGTTTCACGGGTAAGTTTCACGGGTAAGTTTTACGGGTATGTTTTACAGGTGACGTTTCACGGGTCTAGGTTTCACTGGTAAGTTTCACGGGTCAAGGTTTCAAGGGTAAGTTTCACGGGTAAGTTTCACGGGTATGTTTCATGGGTGATGTTTCACGGGTCTAGGTTTCACGGGTGACGTTTCACGGGTCTAGATTTCACTGGTAAGTTTCACGGGTCAAGGTTTCACGGGTAAGTTTCACGGGTAAGTTTCACGGGTATGTTTCACGGGTGAAGTTTCACGGGTATGTTTCACGGGTGACGTTTCACGGGTCTAGGTTTCACTGGTAAGTTTCACGGGTCAAGGTTTCACGGGTAAGTTTCACGGGTAAGTTTCTCGGGTATGTTTCACGGGTGACGTTTCACGGGTCTAGGTTTCACTGGTAAGTTTCACGGGTCAAGGTTTCACGGGTAAGTTTCACGGGTAAGTTTCACTGGTATGTTTCACGGGTGACGTTTCCCGGGTCTAGGTTTCACTGGTAAGTTTCACGGGTCAAGGTTTCACGGGTAAGTTTCACGGGTATGTTTCACGGGTAAGTTTCACGGGTATGTTTCACGGGTGACGTTTCACGGGTCTAGGTTTCACTGGTAAGTTTCACGGGTCAAGGTTTCACGGGTAAGTTTCACGGGTAAGTTTTACGGGTTAGTTTCACGGGTGACGTTTCACGGGTCTAGGTTTCACTGGTAAGTTTCACGGGTCAAGGTTTCATGGGTAATTTTCACGGGTAAGTTTCACGGGTAAGTTTTACGGGTAAGTTTCACGGGTATGTTTCACGGGTGACGTTTCACGGGTCAAGGTTTCATGGGTAAGTTTCACGGGTAAGTTTCACGGGTATGTTTCACGGGTGACGTTTCACGGGTCTAGGTTTCACTGGTAAGTTTCACGGGTCAAGGTTTTACGAGTAAGTTTCACGGGTAAGTTTCACGTGTACGTTTCACGGGTGACGTTTCACGGGTCTAGGTTTCACTGGTAAGTTTCACGGGTCAAGGTTTCACGGGTAAGTTTCACGGGTAAGTTTCACGGGTGACGTTTCACGGGTCTAGGTTTCACTGGTAAGTTTCACGGGTCAAGGTTTCACGGGTAAGTTTCACGGGTAAGTTTCACGGGTAAGTTTCACGGGTATGTTTCACGGGTGACGTTTCACGGGTCTAGGTTTCACTGGAAAGTTTCACGGGTCAAGGTTTCACGGGTAAGCTTCACGGGTAAGTTTTACGGGTATGTTTTACAGGTGACGTTTCACGGGTCTAGGTTTCACTGGTAAGTTTCACGGGTCAAGGTTTCACGGGTAAGTTTCACGGGTAAGTTTCACGGGTAAGTTTCACGGGTATGTTTCATGGGTGATGTTTCACGGATCTAGGTTTCACTGGTAAGTTTCACGGGTCAAGGTTTCACGGGTAAGTTTCACGGGTAAGTTTCACGGGTATGTTTCACGGGTGACGTTTCACGGGTCTAGCTTTCACTGGAAAGTTTCACGGGGCAAGGTTTCACGGGTAAGTTTCACGGGTAAGTTTTACGGGTATGTTTTACAGGTGACGTTTCACGAGTCTAGGTTTCACTGGTAAGTTTCACGGGTCAAGAATTCACGGGTAAGTTTCACGGGTAAGTTTCACGGGTATGTTTCATGGGTGATGTTTCACGGGTCTAGGTTTCACTGGTAAGTTTCACGGGTCAAGGTTTCACGGGTAAGTTTCACGGGTAAGTTTCACGGGTATGTTTCACGGGTGACGTTTTACGGGTCTAGGTTTCACTGGTAAGTTTCACGGGTCAAGGTTTCACGGGTAAGTTTCACGGGTAAGTTTCACGGGTATGTTTCACGGGTGACGTTTCACGGGTCTAGGTTTCACTGGTAAGTTTCACGGGTCAAGGTTTCACGGGTAAGTTTCACGAATATGTTTCACGGGTGACGTTTCACGGGTAAGTTTCACGGGTAAGTTTCACGGGTCTAGGTTTCACTGGTAAGTTTCACGGGTTAAGGTTTCACGGGTAAGTTTCACGGGTAAGTTTCACGGGTGACGTTTCACGGGTCTAGGTTTCACTGGTAAGTTTCACGGGTCAAGGTTTCACGGGTAAGTTTCACGGGTAAGTTTCACGGGTATGTTTCACGGGTGACGTTTCACGGGTCTAGGTTTCACTGGAAAGTTTCACGGATCAAGGTTTCACGGGTAAGTTTCACGGGTAAGTTTTACGGGTATGTTTTACAGGTGACGTTTCACGGGTCTAGGTTTCACTGGTAAGTTTCACGGGTCAAGGTTTCACGGGTAAGTTTCACGGGTATGTTTCATGGGTGATGTTTCACGGGTCTAGGTTTTACTGGTAAGTTTCACGGGTCAAGGTTTCACGGGTAAGTTTCACGGGTAAGTTTCACGGGTGACGTTTCACGGGTCTAGGTTTCACTGGTAAGTTTCACGGGTATGTTTCACGGGTGACGTTTCACGGGTCTAGGTTTCACTGGTAAGTTTCACGGGTCAAGGTTTCACGGGTAAGTTTCACGGGTAAGTTTCACGGGTAAGTTTCACGGGTATGTTTCACGGATGACGTTTCACGGGTCTTGGTTTCACTGGTAAGTTTCACGGGTCAAGGTTTTACGGGTAAGTTTCACGGGTAAGTTTTACGGGTATGTTTTACAGGTGACGTTTCACGGGTAAGTTTCACGGGTATGTTTCACGGGTGACGTTTCACGGGTCTTGGTTTCACTGGTAAGTTTCACGGGTCAAGGTTTCACGGGTAAGTTTCACGGGTATGTTTCACGGGTGACGTTTCACGGGTCTAGGTTTCACTGGTAAGTTTCACGGGTCAAGGTTTCACGGGTAAGTTTCACGGGTAAGTTTTACGGGTAAGTTTCACGGGTCTAGGTTTCAATGGTAAGTTTCACGGGTCAAGGTTTCACGGGTAAGTTTCACGGGTAAGTTTCACGGGTATGTTTCACGGGTGACGTTTCACGGGTCTAGGTTTCACTGGAAAGTTTCACGGATCAAGGTTTCACGGGTAAGTTTCACGGGTAAGTTTTACGGGTATGTTTTACAGGTGACGTTTCACGGGTCTAGGTTTCACTGGTAAGTTTCACGGGTCAAGGTTTCAAGGGTAAGTTTCACGGGTAAGTTTCACGGGTATGTTTCATGGGTGATGTTTCACGGGTCTAGGTTTCACGGGTGACGTTTCACGGGTCTAGATTTCACTGGTAAGTTTCACGGGTCAAGGTTTCACGGGTAAGTTTCACGGGTAAGTTTCACGGGTATGTTTCACGGGTGAAGTTTCACGGGTATGTTTCACGGGTGACGTTTCACGGGTCTAGGTTTCACTGGTAAGTTTCACGGGTCAAGGTTTCACGGGTAAGTTTCACGGGTAAGTTTCTCGGGTATGTTTCACGGGTGACGTTTCACGGGTCTAGGTTTCACTGGTAAGTTTCACGGGTCAAGGTTTCACGGGTAAGTTTCACGGGTAAGTTTCACTGGTATGTTTCACGGGTGACGTTTCCCGGGTCTAGGTTTCACTGGTAAGTTTCACGGGTCAAGGTTTCACGGGTAAGTTTCACGGGTATGTTTCACGGGTAAGTTTCACGGGTATGTTTCACGGGTGACGTTTCACGGGTCTAGGTTTCACTGGTAAGTTTCACGGGTCAAGGTTTCACGGGTAAGTTTCACGGGTAAGTTTTACGGGTTAGTTTCACGGGTGACGTTTCACGGGTCTAGGTTTCACTGGTAAGTTTCACGGGTCAAGGTTTCATGGGTAATTTTCACGGGTAAGTTTCACGGGTAAGTTTTACGGGTAAGTTTCACGGGTATGTTTCACGGGTGACGTTTCACGGGTCAAGGTTTCATGGGTAAGTTTCACGGGTAAGTTTCACGGGTATGTTTCACGGGTGACGTTTCACGGGTCTAGGTTTCACTGGTAAGTTTCACGGGTCAAGGTTTTACGAGTAAGTTTCACGGGTAAGTTTCACGTGTACGTTTCACGGGTGACGTTTCACGGGTCTAGGTTTCACTGGTAAGTTTCACGGGTCAAGGTTTCACGGGTAAGTTTCACGGGTAAGTTTCACGGGTGACGTTTCACGGGTCTAGGTTTCACTGGTAAGTTTCACGGGTCAAGGTTTCACGGGTAAGTTTCACGGGTAAGTTTCACGGGTAAGTTTCACGGGTATGTTTCACGGGTGACGTTTCACGGGTCTAGGTTTCACTGGAAAGTTTCACGGGTCAAGGTTTCACGGGTAAGCTTCACGGGTAAGTTTTACGGGTATGTTTTACAGGTGACGTTTCACGGGTCTAGGTTTCACTGGTAAGTTTCACGGGTCAAGGTTTCACGGGTAAGTTTCACGGGTAAGTTTCACGGGTAAGTTTCACGGGTATGTTTCATGGGTGATGTTTCACGGATCTAGGTTTCACTGGTAAGTTTCACGGGTCAAGGTTTCACGGGTAAGTTTCACGGGTAAGTTTCACGGGTATGTTTCACGGGTGACGTTTCACGGGTCTAGCTTTCACTGGAAAGTTTCACGGGGCAAGGTTTCACGGGTAAGTTTCACGGGTAAGTTTTACGGGTATGTTTTACAGGTGACGTTTCACGAGTCTAGGTTTCACTGGTAAGTTTCACGGGTCAAGAATTCACGGGTAAGTTTCACGGGTAAGTTTCACGGGTATGTTTCATGGGTGATGTTTCACGGGTCTAGGTTTCACTGGTAAGTTTCACGGGTCAAGGTTTCACGGGTAAGTTTCACGGGTAAGTTTCACGGGTATGTTTCACGGGTGACGTTTTACGGGTCTAGGTTTCACTGGTAAGTTTCACGGGTCAAGGTTTCACGGGTAAGTTTCACGGGTAAGTTTCACGGGTATGTTTCACGGGTGACGTTTCACGGGTCTAGGTTTCACTGGTAAGTTTCACGGGTCAAGGTTTCACGGGTAAGTTTCACGGGTATGTTTCACGGGTGACGTTTCACGGGTAAGTTTCACGGGTAAGTTTCACGGGTCTAGGTTTCACTGGTAAGTTTCACGGGTTAAGGTTTCACGGGTAAGTTTCACGGGTAAGTTTCACGGGTGACGTTTCACGGGTCTAGGTTTCACTGGTAAGTTTCACGGGTCAAGGTTTCACGGGTAAGTTTCACGGGTAAGTTTCACGGGTATGTTTCACGGGTGACGTTTCACGGGTCTAGCTTTCACTGGAAAGTTTCACGGGGCAAGGTTTCACGGGTAAGTTTCACGGGTAAGTTTTACGGGTATGTTTTACAGGTGACGTTTCACGAGTCTAGGTTTCACTGGTAAGTTTCACGGGTCAAGAATTCACGGGTAAGTTTCACGGGTAAGTTTCACGGGTATGTTTCATGGGTGATGTTTCACGGGTCTAGGTTTCACTGGTAAGTTTCACGGGTCAAGGTTTCACGGGTAAGTTTCACGGGTAAGTTTTACGGGTAAGTTTCACGGGTGACGTTTCACGGGTCTAGGTTTCACTGGTAAGTTTCACGGGTCAAGGTTTCACGGGTAAGTTTCACGGGTAAGTTTCACGGGTATGTTTCACGGGTGACGTTTCACGGGTCTAGGTTTCACTGGAAAGTTTCACGGATCAAGGTTTCACGGGTAAGTTTCACGGGTAAGTTTTACGGGTATGTTTTACAGGTGACGTTTCACGGGTCTAGGTTTCACTGGTAAGTTTCACGGGTCAAGGTTTCACGGGTAAGTTTCACGGGTATGTTTCATGGGTGATGTTTCACGGGTCTAGGTTTTACTGGTAAGTTTCACGGGTCAAGGTTTCAAGGGTAAGTTTCACGGGTAAGTTTCACGGGTGACGTTTCACGGGTCTAGGTTTCACTGGTAAGTTTCACGGGTATGTTTCACGGGTGACGTTTCACGGGTCTAGGTTTCACTGGTAAGTTTCACGGGTCAAGGTTTCACGGGTAAGTTTCACGGGTAAGTTTCACGGGTAAGTTTCACGGGTATGTTTCATGGGTGATGTTTCACGGGTCTAGGTTTCACTGGTAAGTTTCACGGGTCAAGGTTTCACGGGTAAGTTTCACGGGTAAGTTTCACGGGTATGTTTCACGGGTGACGTTTTACGGGTCTAGGTTTCACTGGTAAGTTTCACGGGTCAAGGTTTCACGGGTAAGTTTCACGGGTAAGTTTCACGGGTATGTTTCACGGGTGACGTTTCACGGGTCTAGGTTTCACTGGTAAGTTTCACGGGTCAAGGTTTCACGGGTAAGTTTCACGGGTATGTTTCACGGGTGACGTTTCACGGGTAAGTTTCACGGGTAAGTTTCACGGGTCTAGGTTTCACTGGTAAGTTTCACGGGTTAAGGTTTCACGGGTAAGTTTCACGGGTAAGTTTCACGGGTGACGTTTCACGGGTCTAGGTTTCACTGGTAAGTTTCACGGGTCAAGGTTTCACGGGTAAGTTTCACGGGTAAGTTTCACGGGTATGTTTCACGGGTGACGTTTCACGGGTCTAGCTTTCACTGGAAAGTTTCACGGGGCAAGGTTTCACGGGTAAGTTTCACGGGTAAGTTTTACGGGTATGTTTTACAGGTGACGTTTCACGAGTCTAGGTTTCACTGGTAAGTTTCACGGGTCAAGAATTCACGGGTAAGTTTCACGGGTAAGTTTCACGGGTATGTTTCATGGGTGATGTTTCACGGGTCTAGGTTTCACTGGTAAGTTTCACGGGTCAAGGTTTCACGGGTAAGTTTCACGGGTAAGTTTTACGGGTAAGTTTCACGGGTGACGTTTCACGGGTCTAGGTTTCACTGGTAAGTTTCACGGGTCAAGGTTTCACGGGTAAGTTTCACGGGTAAGTTTCACGGGTATGTTTCACGGGTGACGTTTCACGGGTCTAGGTTTCACTGGAAAGTTTCACGGATCAAGGTTTCACGGGTAAGTTTCACGGGTAAGTTTTACGGGTATGTTTTACAGGTGACGTTTCACGGGTCTAGGTTTCACTGGTAAGTTTCACGGGTCAAGGTTTCACGGGTAAGTTTCACGGGTATGTTTCATGGGTGATGTTTCACGGGTCTAGGTTTTACTGGTAAGTTTCACGGGTCAAGGTTTCAAGGGTAAGTTTCACGGGTAAGTTTCACGGGTGACGTTTCACGGGTCTAGGTTTCACTGGTAAGTTTCACGGGTATGTTTCACGGGTGACGTTTCACGGGTCTAGGTTTCACTGGTAAGTTTCACGGGTCAAGGTTTCACGGGTAAGTTTCACGGGTAAGTTTCACGGGTAAGTTTCACGGGTATGTTTCACGGATGACGTTTCACGGGTCTTGGTTTCACTGGTAAGTTTCACGGGTCAAGGTTTTACGGGTAAGTTTCACGGGTAAGTTTTACGGGTATGTTTTACAGGTGACGTTTCACGGGTAAGTTTCACGGGTATGTTTCACGGGTGACGTTTCACGGGTCTTGGTTTCACTGGTAAGTTTCACGGGTCAAGGTTTCACGGGTAAGTTTCACGGGTATGTTTCACGGGTGACGTTTCACGGGTCTAGGTTTCACTGGTAAGTTTCACGGGTCAAGGTTTCACGGGTAAGTTTCACGGGTAAGTTTTACGGGTAAGTTTCACGGGTCTAGGTTTTAATGGTAAGTTTCACGGGTCAAGGTTTCACGGGTAAGTTTCACGGGTAAGTTTCACGGGTATGTTTCACGGGTGACGTTTCACGGGTCTAGGTTTCACTGGAAAGTTTCACGGATCAAGGTTTCACGGGTAAGTTTCACGGGTAAGTTTTACGGGTATGTTTTACAGGTGACGTTTCACGGGTCTAGGTTTCACTGGTAAGTTTCACGGGTCAAGGTTTCAAGGGTAAGTTTCACGGGTAAGTTTCACGGGTATGTTTCATGGGTGATGTTTCACGGGTCTAGGTTTCACGGGTAAGTTTCACGGGTAAGTTTCACGGGTATGTTTCACGGGTGAAGTTTCACGGGTATGTTTCACGGGTGACGTTTCACGGGTCTAGGTTTCACTGGTAAGTTTCACGGGTCAAGGTTTCACGGGTAAGTTTCACGGGTAAGTTTCTCGGGTATGTTTCACGGGTGACGTTTCACGGGTCTAGGTTTCACTGGTAAGTTTCACGGGTCAAGGTTTCACGGGTAAGTTTCACGGGTAAGTTTCACTGGTATGTTTCACGGGTGACGTTTCCCGGGTCTAGGTTTCACTGGTAAGTTTCACGGGTCAAGGTTTCACGGGTAAGTTTCACGGGTAAGTTTCTGGGTAAGTTTCACGGGTATGTTTCACGGGTGACGTTTCACGGGTCTAGGTTTCACTGGTAAGTTTCACGGGTCAAGGTTTCACGGGTAAGTTTCACGGGTAAGTTTTACGGGTTAGTTTCACGGGTGACGTTTCACGGGTCTAGGTTTCACTGGTAAGTTTCACGGGTCAAGGTTTCATGGGTAATTTTCACGGGTAAGTTTCACGGGTAAGTTTTACGGGTAAGTTTCACGGGTATGTTTCACGGGTGACGTTTCACGGGTCTTGGTTTCACTGGTAAGTTTCACGGGTCAAGGTTTCATGGGTAAGTTTCACGGGTAAGTTTCACGGGTATGTTTCACGGGTGACGTTTCACGGGTCTAGGTTTCACTGGTAAGTTTCACGGGTCAAGGTTTTACGAGTAAGTTTCACGGGTAAGTTTCACGTGTACGTTTCACGGGTGACGTTTCACGGGTCTAGGTTTCACTGGTAAGTTTCACGGGTCAAGGTTTCACGGGTAAGTTTCACGGGTAAGTTTCACGGGTGACGTTTCACGGGTCTAGGTTTCACTGGTAAGTTTCACGGGTCAAGGTTTCACGGGTAAGTTTCACGGGTAAGTTTCACGGGTAAGTTTCACGGGTATGTTTCACGGGTGACGTTTCACGGGTCTAGGTTTCACTGGAAAGTTTCACGGGTCAAGGTTTCACGGGTAAGCTTCACGGGTAAGTTTTACGGGTATGTTTTACAGGTGACGTTTCACGGGTCTAGGTTTCACTGGTAAGTTTCACGGGTCAAGGTTTCACGGGTAAGTTTCACGGGTAAGTTTCACGGGTAAGTTTCACGGGTATGTTTCATGGGTGATGTTTCACGGATCTAGGTTTCACTGGTAAGTTTCACGGGTCAAGGTTTCACGGGTAAGTTTCACGGGTAAGTTTCACGGGTATGTTTCACGGGTGACGTTTCACGGGTCTAGCTTTCACTGGAAAGTTTCACGGGGCAAGGTTTCACGGGTAAGTTTCACGGGTAAGTTTTACGGGTATGTTTTACAGGTGACGTTTCACGAGTCTAGGTTTCACTGGTAAGTTTCACGGGTCAAGAATTCACGGGTAAGTTTCACGGGTAAGTTTCACGGGTATGTTTCATGGGTGATGTTTCACGGGTCTAGGTTTCACTGGTAAGTTTCACGGGTCAAGGTTTCACGGGTAAGTTTCACGGGTAAGTTTCACGGGTATGTTTCACGGGTGACGTTTTACGGGTCTAGGTTTCACTGGTAAGTTTCACGGGTCAAGGTTTCACGGGTAAGTTTCACGGGTAAGTTTCACGGGTATGTTTCACGGGTGACGTTTCACGGGTCTAGGTTTCACTGGTAAGTTTCACGGGTCAAGGTTTCACGGGTAAGTTTCACGGGTATGTTTCACGGGTGACGTTTCACGGGTAAGTTTCACGGGTAAGTTTCACGGGTCTAGGTTTCACTGGTAAGTTTCACGGGTTAAGGTTTCACGGGTAAGTTTCACGGGTAAGTTTCACGGGTGACGTTTCACGGGTCTAGGTTTCACTGGTAAGTTTCACGGGTCAAGGTTTCACGGGTAAGTTTCACGGGTAAGTTTCACGGGTAAGTTTCACGGGTGACGTTTCACGGGTCTAGGTTTCACTGGTAAGTTTCACGGGTCAAGGTTTCACGGGTAAGTTTCACGGGTAAGTTTCACGGGTGACGTTTCACGGGTCTAGGTTTCACTGGTAAGTTTCACGGGTCAAGGTTTCACGGGTAAGTTTCACGGGTAAGTTTCACGGGTGACGTTTCATGGGTCTAGGTTTCACTGGTAAGTTTCACGGGTCAAGGTTTCACTGGTTAGTTTCACGGGTAAGTTTCACGGGTAAGTTTCACGGGTGACGTTTCACGGGTCTAGGTTTCACTGGTAAGTTTCACGGGTCAAGGTTTCACGGGTAAGTTTCACAAGTAAGTTTCACGGGTGACGTTTCACGGGTCTAGGTTTCACTGATAAGTTTCACGGGTCAAGGTTTCACGGGTAAGTTTCACGGGTAAGTTTCACGGGTGACGTTTCACGGGTCTAGGTTTCACTGGTAAGTTTCACGGGTCAAGGTTTCACGGGTAAGTTTCACGGGTAAGTTTCACGGGTAAGCTTCACGGGTAAGTTTCACGGGTGACGTTTCACTGGTCTAGGTTTCACTGGTAAGTTACACGGGTCAAGGTTTCACGGGTAAGTTTCACGGGTAAGTTTCACGGGTATGTTTCACGGGTGACGTTTCACGGGTCTAGGTTTCACTGGTAAGTTTCACGGGTCAAGGTTTCACGGGTAAGTTTTAAGGGTAAGTTTCACGGGTAAGTTTTACGCGTAAGTTTCACGGGTGACGTTTCACGGGTCTAGGTTTCACTGGTAAGTTTCACGGGTCAAGGTTTCACGGGTAAGTTTAACGGGTAAGTTTTACGGGTAAGTTTCACGGGTGACGTTTCACGGGTCTAGGTTTCACTGGTAAGTTTCACGGGTCTAGGTTTTACTGGTAAGTTTCACGGGTCAAGGTTTCACGGGTAAGTTTCACGGGTAAGTTTCACGGGTATGTTTCACGGGTGACGTTTTACGGGTCTAGGTTTCACTGGAAAGTTTCACGGATCAAGGTTTCACGGGTAAGTTTCACGGGTAAGTTTCACGGGTAAGTTTTACGGGTATGTTTTACAGGTGACGTTTCACGGGTCTAGGTTTCACTGGTAAGTTTCACGGGTCAAGGTTTCACGGGTAAGTTTCACGGGTAAGTTTCACGGGTATGTTTCATGGGTGATGTTTCACGGGTCTAGGTTTTACTGGTAAGTTTCACGGGTCAAGGTTTCACGGGTAAGTTTCACGGGTAAGTTTCACGGGTAAGTTTCACGGGTATGTTTCACGGGTGACGTTTTACGGGTCTAGGTTTCACTGGAAAGTTTCACGGATCAAGGTTTCACGGGTAAGTTTCACGGGTAAGTTTCACGGGTAAGTTTCACGGGTAAGTTTTACGGGTATGTTTTACAGGTGACGTTTCACGGGTCTACGTTTCACTGGTAAGTTTCACGGGTCAAGGTTTCACGGGTAAGTTTCACGGGTAAGTTTCACGGGTAAGTTTCACCGGTAAGTTTTACGGGTGACGTTTCACGGGTCTAGGTTTCACTAGTAAGTTTCACGGGTCAAGGTTTCACGGGTAAGTTTCACGGGTAAGTTTCACGGGTATGTTTCACGGGTGACGTTTAACGGGTCTAGGTTTCACTGGTAAGTTTAACGGGTCAAGGTTTCACGGGTAAGTTTCACGGGTAAGTTTCACGGGTCTAGGTTTCAGTGGTAAGTTTCACGGGTAAGTTTCACGGGTAAGTTTCACGGGTAAGTTTCACGGGTAAGTTTCACGGGTAAGTTTCACGGGTAAGTTTCACGGGTGACGTTTCACGGGTCTAGGTTTCACTGGTAAGTTTCACGGGTCAAGGTTTCACGGGTAAGTTTCACGGGTGACGTTTCACGGGTCTAGGTACCACTGGTAAGTTTCACGGGTCAAGGTTTTACGGGTAAGTTTCACGGGTAAGTTTCACGGGTATGTTTCACGGGTAAGTTTCACGGGTATGTTTCACGGGTGACGTTTCACGGGTCTAGGTTTCACTGGTAAGTTTCACGGGTCAAGGTTTCACGGGTAAGTTTCACGGGTATGTTTCACGGGTGAAGTTTCACGGGTATGTTTCACGGGTGACGTTTCACGGGTCTAGGTTTCACTGGTAAGTTTCACGGGTCAAGGTTTCACGGGTAAGTTTCACGGGTAAGTTTCTCGGGTATGTTTCACGGGTGACGTTTCACGGGTCTAGGTTTCACTGGTAAGTTTCACGGGTCAAGGTTTCACGGGTAAGTTTCACGGGTAAGTTTCACTGGTATGTTTCACGGGTGACGTTTCCCGGGTCTAGGTTTCACTGGTAAGTTTCACGGGTGAAGGTTTCACGGGTAAGTTTCACGGGTAAGTTTCACGGGTAAGTTTCACGGGTAAGTTTCACGGGTATGTTTCACGGGTGACGTTTCACGGGTCTAGGTTTCACTGGTAAGTTTCACGGGTCAAGGTTTCACGGGTAAGTTTCACGGGTAAGTTTTACGGGTTAGTTTCACGGGTGACGTTTCACGGGTCTAGGTTTCACTGGTAAGTTTCACGGGTCAAGGTTTCATGGGTAATTTTCACGGGTAAGTTTCACGGGTAAGTTTTACGGGTAAGTTTCACGGGTATGTTTCACGGGTGACGTTTCACGGGTCTTGGTTTCACTGGTAAGTTTCACGGGTCAAGGTTTCATGGGTAAGTTTCACGGGTAAGTTTCACGGGTATGTTTCACGGGTGACGTTTCACGGGTCTAGGTTTCACTGGTAAGTTTCACGGGTCAAGGTTTTACGAGTAAGTTTCACGGGTAAGTTTCACGTGTACGTTTCACGGGTGACGTTTCACGGGTCTAGGTTTCACTGGTAAGTTTCACGGGTCAAGGTTTCACGGGTAAGTTTCACGGGTAAGTTTCACGGGTGACGTTTCACGGGTCTAGGTTTCACTGGTAAGTTTCACGGGTCAAGGTTTCACGGGTAAGTTTCACGGGTAAGTTTCACGGGTAAGTTTCACGGGTAAGTTTCACGGGTATGTTTCACGGGTGACGTTTCACGGGTCTAGGTTTCACTGGAAAGTTTCACGGGTCAAGGTTTCACGGGTAAGCTTCACGGGTAAGTTTTACGGGTATGTTTTACAGGTGACGTTTCACGGGTCTAGGTTTCACTGGTAAGTTTCACGGGTCAAGGTTTCACGGGTAAGTTTCACGGGTAAGTTTCACGGGTAAGTTTCACGGGTATGTTTCATGGGTGATGTTTCACGGATCTAGGTTTCACTGGTAAGTTTCACGGGTCAAGGTTTCACGGGTAAGTTTCACGGGTAAGTTTCACGGGTATGTTTCACGGGTGACGTTTCACGGGTCTAGCTTTCACTGGAAAGTTTCACGGGGCAAGGTTTCACGGGTAAGTTTCACGGGTAAGTTTTACGGGTATGTTTTACAGGTGACGTTTCACGAGTCTAGGTTTCACTGGTAAGTTTCACGGGTCAAGAATTCACGGGTAAGTTTCACGGGTAAGTTTCACGGGTATGTTTCATGGGTGATGTTTCACGGGTCTAGGTTTCACTGGTAAGTTTCACGGGTCAAGGTTTCACGGGTAAGTTTAACGGGTAAGTTTCACGGGTATGTTTCACGGGTGACGTTTTACGGGTCTAGGTTTCACTGGTAAGTTTCACGGGTCAAGGTTTCACGGGTAAGTTTCACGGGTAAGTTTCACGGGTATGTTTCACGGGTGACGTTTCACGGGTCTAGGTTTCACTGGTAAGTTTCACGGGTCAAGGTTTCACGGGTAAGTTTCACGGGTATGTTTCACGGGTGACGTTTCACGGGTAAGTTTCACGGGTAAGTTTCACGGGTCTAGGTTTCACTGGTAAGTTTCACGGGTTAAGGTTTCACGGGTAAGTTTCACGGGTAAGTTTCACGGGTGACGTTTCACGGGTCTAGGTTTCACTGGTAAGTTTCACGGGTCAAGGTTTCACGGGTAAGTTTCACGGGTAAGTTTCACGGGTAAGTTTCACGGGTGACGTTTCACGGGTCTAGGTTTCACTGGTAAGTTTCACGGGTCAAGGTTTCACGGGTAAGTTTCACGGGTAAGTTTCACGGGTGACGTTTCACGGGTCTAGGTTTCACTGGTAAGTTTCACGGGTCAAGGTTTCACGGGTAAGTTTCACGGGTAAGTTTTACGGGTGACGTTTCATGGGTCTAGGTTTCACTGGTAAGTTTCACGGGTCAAGGTTTCACTGGTTAGTTTCACGGGTAAGTTTCACGGGTAAGTTTCACGGGTGACGTTTCACGGGTCTAGGTTTCACTGGTAAGTTTCACGGGTCAAGGTTTCACGGGTAAGTTTCACAAGTAAGTTTCACGGGTGACGTTTCACGGGTCTAGGTTTCACTGATAAGTTTCACGGGTCAAGGTTTCACGGGTAAGTTTCACGGGTAAGTTTCACGGGTGACGTTTCACGGGTCTAGGTTTCACTGGTAAGTTTCACGGGTCAAGGTTTCACGGGTAAGTTTCACGGGTAAGTTTCACGGGTAAGTTTCACGGGTAAGTTTCACGGGTAAGTTTTACGGGTGACGTTTCACGGGTCTAGGTTTCACTAGTAAGTTTCACGGGTCAAGGTTTCACGGGTAAGTTTCACGGGTAAGTTTCACGGGTATGTTTCACGGGTGACGTTTAACGGGTCTAGGTTTCACTGGTAAGTTTAACGGGTCAAGGTTTCACGGGTAAGTTTCACGGGTAAGTTTCACGGGTAAGTTTCACGGGTAAGTTTCACGGGTGACGTTTCACGGGTAAGCTTCACGGGTAAGTTTCACGGGTGACGTTTCACTGGTCTAGGTTTCACTGGTAAGTTACACGGGTCAAGGTTTCACGGGTAAGTTTCACGGGTAAGTTTCACGGGTATGTTTCACGGGTGACGTTTCACGGGTCTAGGTTTCACTGGTAAGTTTCACGGGTCAAGGTTTCACGGGTAAGTTTTAAGGGTAAGTTTCACGGGTAAGTTTTACGCGTAAGTTTCACGGGTGACGTTTCACGGGTCTAGGTTTCACTGGTAAGTTTCACGGGTCAAGGTTTCACGGGTAAGTTTAACGGGTAAGTTTTACGGGTAAGTTTCACGGGTGACGTTTCACGGGTCTAGGTTTCACTGGTAAGTTTCACGGGTCTAGGTTTTACTGGTAAGTTTCACGGGTCAAGGTTTCACGGGTAAGTTTCACGGGTAAGTTTCACGGGTATGTTTCACGGGTGACGTTTTACGGGTCTAGGTTTCACTGGAAAGTTTCACGGATCAAGGTTTCACGGGTAAGTTTCACGGGTAAGTTTCACGGGTAAGTTTTACGGGTATGTTTTACAGGTGACGTTTCACGGGTCTAGGTTTCACTGGTAAGTTTCACGGGTCAAGGTTTCACGGGTAAGTTTCACGGGTAAGTTTCACGGGTATGTTTCATGGGTGATGTTTCACGGGTCTAGGTTTTACTGGTAAGTTTCACGGGTCAAGGTTTCACGGGTAAGTTTCACGGGTAAGTTTCACGGGTAAGTTTCACGGGTATGTTTCACGGGTGACGTTTTACGGGTCTAGGTTTCACTGGAAAGTTTCACGGATCAAGGTTTCACGGGTAAGTTTCACGGGTAAGTTTCACGGGTAAGTTTCACGGGTAAGTTTTACGGGTATGTTTTACAGGTGACGTTTCACGGGTCTACGTTTCACTGGTAAGTTTCACGGGTCAAGGTTTCACGGGTAAGTTTCACGGGTAAGTTTCACGGGTAAGTTTCACCGGTAAGTTTTACGGGTGACGTTTCACGGGTCTAGGTTTCACTAGTAAGTTTCACGGGTCAAGGTTTCACGGGTAAGTTTCACGGGTAAGTTTCACGGGTATGTTTCACGGGTGACGTTTAACGGGTCTAGGTTTCACTGGTAAGTTTAACGGGTCAAGGTTTCACGGGTAAGTTTCACGGGTAAGTTTCACGGGTCTAGGTTTCAGTGGTAAGTTTCACGGGTAAGTTTCACGGGTAAGTTTCACGGGTAAGTTTCACGGGTAAGTTTCACGGGTAAGTTTCACGGGTAAGTTTCACGGGTGACGTTTCACGGGTCTAGGTTTCACTGGTAAGTTTCACGGGTCAAGGTTTCACGGGTAAGTTTCACGGGTGACGTTTCACGGGTCTAGGTTTCACTGGTAAGTTTCACGGGTCAAGGTTTTACGGGTAAGTTTCACGGGTAAGTTTCACGGGTATGTTTCACGGGTAAGTTTCACGGGTATGTTTCACGGGTGACGTTTCACGGGTCTAGGTTTCACTGGTAAGTTTCACGGGTCAAGGTTTCACGGGTAAGTTTCACGGGTATGTTTCACGGGTGAAGTTTCACGGGTATGTTTCACGGGTGACGTTTCACGGGTCTAGGTTTCACTGGTAAGTTTCACGGGTCAAGGTTTCACGGGTAAGTTTCACGGGTAAGTTTCTCGGGTATGTTTCACGGGTGACGTTTCACGGGTCTAGGTTTCACTGGTAAGTTTCACGGGTCAAGGTTTCACGGGTAAGTTTCACGGGTAAGTTTCACTGGTATGTTTCACGGGTGACGTTTCCCGGGTCTAGGTTTCACTGGTAAGTTTCACGGGTGAAGGTTTCACGGGTAAGTTTCACGGGTAAGTTTCACGGGTAAGTTTCACGGGTAAGTTTCACGGGTATGTTTCACGGGTGACGTTTCACGGGTCTAGGTTTCACTGGTAAGTTTCACGGGTCAAGGTTTCACGGGTAAGTTTCACGGGTAAGTTTTACGGGTTAGTTTCACGGGTGACGTTTCACGGGTCTAGGTTTCACTGGTAAGTTTCACGGGTCAAGGTTTCATGGGTAATTTTCACGGGTAAGTTTCACGGGTAAGTTTTACGGGTAAGTTTCACGGGTATGTTTCACGGGTGACGTTTCACGGGTCTTGGTTTCACTGGTAAGTTTCACGGGTCAAGGTTTCATGGGTAAGTTTCACGGGTAAGTTTCACGGGTATGTTTCACGGGTGACGTTTCACGGGTCTAGGTTTCACTGGTAAGTTTCACGGGTCAAGGTTTTACGAGTAAGTTTCACGGGTAAGTTTCACGTGTACGTTTCACGGGTGACGTTTCACGGGTCTAGGTTTCACTGGTAAGTTTCACGGGTCAAGGTTTCACGGGTAAGTTTCACGGGTAAGTTTCACGGGTGACGTTTCACGGGTCTAGGTTTCACTGGTAAGTTTCACGGGTCAAGGTTTCACGGGTAAGTTTCACGGGTAAGTTTCACGGGTAAGTTTCACGGGTAAGTTTCACGGGTATGTTTCACGGGTGACGTTTCACGGGTCTAGGTTTCACTGGAAAGTTTCACGGGTCAAGGTTTCACGGGTAAGCTTCACGGGTAAGTTTTACGGGTATGTTTTACAGGTGACGTTTCACGGGTCTAGGTTTCACTGGTAAGTTTCACGGGTCAAGGTTTCACGGGTAAGTTTCACGGGTAAGTTTCACGGGTAAGTTTCACGGGTATGTTTCATGGGTGATGTTTCACGGATCTAGGTTTCACTGGTAAGTTTCACGGGTCAAGGTTTCACGGGTAAGTTTCACGGGTAAGTTTCACGGGTATGTTTCACGGGTGACGTTTCACGGGTCTAGCTTTCACTGGAAAGTTTCACGGGGCAAGGTTTCACGGGTAAGTTTCACGGGTAAGTTTTACGGGTATGTTTTACAGGTGACGTTTCACGAGTCTAGGTTTCACTGGTAAGTTTCACGGGTCAAGAATTCACGGGTAAGTTTCACGGGTAAGTTTCACGGGTATGTTTCATGGGTGATGTTTCACGGGTCTAGGTTTCACTGGTAAGTTTCACGGGTCAAGGTTTCACGGGTAAGTTTAACGGGTAAGTTTCACGGGTATGTTTCACGGGTGACGTTTTACGGGTCTAGGTTTCACTGGTAAGTTTCACGGGTCAAGGTTTCACGGGTAAGTTTCACGGGTAAGTTTCACGGGTATGTTTCACGGGTGACGTTTCACGGGTCTAGGTTTCACTGGTAAGTTTCACGGGTCAAGGTTTCACGGGTAAGTTTCACGGGTATGTTTCACGGGTGACGTTTCACGGGTAAGTTTCACGGGTAAGTTTCACGGGTCTAGGTTTCACTGGTAAGTTTCACGGGTTAAGGTTTCACGGGTAAGTTTCACGGGTAAGTTTCACGGGTGACGTTTCACGGGTCTAGGTTTCACTGGTAAGTTTCACGGGTCAAGGTTTCACGGGTAAGTTTCACGGGTAAGTTTCACGGGTAAGTTTCACGGGTGACGTTTCACGGGTCTAGGTTTCACTGGTAAGTTTCACGGGTCAAGGTTTCACGGGTAAGTTTCACGGGTAAGTTTCACGGGTGACGTTTCACGGGTCTAGGTTTCACTGGTAAGTTTCACGGGTCAAGGTTTCACGGGTAAGTTTCACGGGTAAGTTTTACGGGTGACGTTTCATGGGTCTAGGTTTCACTGGTAAGTTTCACGGGTCAAGGTTTCACTGGTTAGTTTCACGGGTAAGTTTCACGGGTAAGTTTCACGGGTGACGTTTCACGGGTCTAGGTTTCACTGGTAAGTTTCACGGGTCAAGGTTTCACGGGTAAGTTTCACAAGTAAGTTTCACGGGTGACGTTTCACGGGTCTAGGTTTCACTGATAAGTTTCACGGGTCAAGGTTTCACGGGTAAGTTTCACGGGTAAGTTTCACGGGTGACGTTTCACGGGTCTAGGTTTCACTGGTAAGTTTCACGGGTCAAGGTTTCACGGGTAAGTTTCACGGGTAAGTTTCACGGGTAAGTTTCACGGGTAAGTTTCACGGGTAAGTTTTACGGGTGACGTTTCACGGGTCTAGGTTTCACTAGTAAGTTTCACGGGTCAAGGTTTCACGGGTAAGTTTCACGGGTAAGTTTCACGGGTATGTTTCACGGGTGACGTTTAACGGGTCTAGGTTTCACTGGTAAGTTTAACGGGTCAAGGTTTCACGGGTAAGTTTCACGGGTAAGTTTCACGGGTAAGTTTCACGGGTAAGTTTCACGGGTGACGTTTCACGGGTCTAGGTTTCAGTGGTAAGTTTCACGGGTAAGTTTCACGGGTAAGTTTCACGGGTAAGTTTCACGGGTAAGTTTCACGGGTGACGTTTCACGGGTCTAGGTTTCACTGGTAAGTTTCACGGGTCAAGGTTTCACGGGTAAGTTTCACGGGTGACGTTTCACGGGTCTAGGTTTCACTGGTAAGTTTCACGGGTCAAGGTTTTACGGGTAAGTTTCACGGGTAAGTTTCACGGGTAAGTTTCACGGGTAAGTTTCACGGGTAAGTTTCACGGGTGACGTTTCACGGGTCTACGTTTCACTGGTAAGTTTCACGGGTCAAGGTTTCACGGGTAAGTTTCACGGGTAAGTTTCACGGGTAAGTTTCACCGGTAAGTTTTACGGGTGACGTTTTACGGGTCTAGGTTTCACTAGTAAGTTTCACGGGTCAAGGTTTCACGGGTAAGTTTCACGGGTAAGTTTCACGGGTATGTTTCACGGGTGACGTTTAACGGGTCTAGGTTTCACTGGTAAGTTTAACGGGTCAAAGTTTCACGGGTAAGTTTCACGGGTAAGTTTCACGGGTAAGTTTCACGGGTAAGTTTCACGGGTGACGTTTCACGGGTCTAGGTTTCAGTGGTAAGTTTCACGGGTAAGTTTCACGGGTAAGTTTCACGGGTAAGTTTCACGGGTAAGTTTCACGGGTGACGTTTCACGGGTCTAGGTTTCACTGGTAAGTTTCACGGGTCAAGGTTTCACGGGTAAGTTTCACGGGTCTAGGTTTCACTGGTAAGTTTCACGGGTCAAGGTTTTACGGGTAAGTTTCACGGGTAAGTTTCACGGGTATGTTTCACGGGTAAGTTTCACGGGTATGTTTCACGGGTGACGTTTCACGGGTCTAGGTTTCACTGGTAAGTTTCACGGGTCAAGGTTTCACGGGTAAGTTTCACGGGTAAGTTTCACGGGTATGTTTCACGGGTGACGTTTCACGGGTCTAGGTTTCACTGGTCTAGGTTTCACTGGTAAGTTTCACGGGTCAAGGTTTCACGGGTAAGTTTCACGGGTAAGTTTCACGGGTATGTTTCACGGGTGACGTTTCACGGGTCTAGGTTTCACGGGTAAGTTTCACGGGTAAGTTTCACGGGTATGTTTCACGGGTGACGTTTTACGGGTCTAGGTTTCACTGGTAAGTTTCACGGGTCAAGGTTTCACGGGTAAGTTTCACGGGTAAGTTTCACGGGTATGTTTCACGGGTGACGTTTCACGGGTCTAGGTTTCACTGGTAAGTTTCACGGGTCAAGGTTTCACGGGTAAGTTTCACGGGTAAGTTTCACGGGTATGTTTCACGGGTGACGTTTCACGGGTCTAGGTTTCACTGGTCTAGGTTTCACTGGTAAGTTTCACGGGTCAAGGTTTCACGGGTAAGTTTCACGGGTAAGTTTCACGGGTATGTTTCACGGGTGACGTTTCACGGGTCTAGGTTTCACTGGTAAGTTTTACGGGTCAAGGTTTCACGGGTAAGTTTCACGGGTAAGTTTCACGGGTATGTTTCAAGGGTGATGTTTCACGGGTCTAGGTTTTACTGGTAAGTTTCACGGGTCAAGGTTTCACGGGTAAGTTTTACGGGTAAGTTTCACGGGTGACGTTTCACGGGTCTAGGTTTCACTGGTAAGTTTCACGGGTCAAGGTTTCACGGGTAAGTTTCACGGGTAAGTTTCACGGGTGACGTTTCACGGGTCTAGGTTTCACTGGTAAGTTTCACGGGTCAAGGTTTCACGGGTAAGTTTCACGGGTAAGTTTCACGGGTAAGTTTTACGGGTGACGTTTCACGGGTCTAGGTTTCACTGGTAAGTTTCACGGGTCAAGGTTTCACGGGTAAGTTTCACGGGTGACGTTTCACAGGTCTAGGTTTCACTGGTAAGTTTCACGGGTCAAGGTTTCACGGGTAAGTTTCACGGGTAAGTTTCACGGGTAAGTTTCACGGGTGACGTTTCACGGGTCTAGGTTTCACTGGTAAGTTTCACGGGTCAAGGTTTCACGGGTAAGTTTAGCAGGTAAGTTTCACGGGTCTATGTTTCACTGGTAAGTTAATTAATTTGTTAAGATTTAGTATAAACCTTTAATAAAGTATTATAGTTATATGAAATATAGATACAAATTTAAATATTTTTGTATTTTTTTACGAATAATTTTATTATTAATTTAATAATAGACTTCTTGTTCGAATATAAATGAAATATTTTAAAAGAATTTTCATTTAGACAAAATTGTATTAACAAGCCCACAATACTTAATAAAAATCTGCTGTGGCCAGCAAACGACCTCTCGCCTAATTCTGCTTATTCTACTAATCTAATAAATAGTTTTACTTACATTTTAATAGTTTCATGTAATATATAAACCAAGATGCAATCAAAGATGTCAACTGTACTGTCACTGTCATAATTCAAACTTTGTGTAGAAATGTCAACAATATACTAGAATTTCTAAACCAGATTCAGCAAATTGTATTTAAAATTAACTGTACCCATAGATATATGCAAAAATTGTCATAAATAAATAATGTACCAGTTTGTATATCAAGCTTCAAAAGTACTACTTCCGGTTTGCGGATTTCTACCAAAATCTTATCCGGTGTTAAGATCCTTATTAAAAGCTTAAATATAAAATTTGGTTATTAAAGGTTTGATACTTTTTGAGTTATCGTGGACGAAATATCGTCAAATACGTCCATACACACACACATAGTAGAGACCCTGAAACGTGCTTATCCACCAAAAACGCACACACAGACATTACAATAGAATATGAGGCGAGAGATAAAAATTGTTTATCATTATAGAAAAATCTGACGTGGCCATCACACAACCTTCCGCCATATCTAGACTTTAAACAGAAATGTATACGTACAATTCGGTGTCCATTTAAAATATACAAATAAAAATCTAAAATATTGAAACACAGAAATTTGCATCATCTGAATAAAAAGATTCATTCACAGGAAAACTCTTCTGTGCTGAAGCCATCCTCCGTTCAATTACTACATTTAATATCTTACTTATGACTTGTATAGCGCTAGTATGCCAATTTGTCACCTGTCAATATTTTTTACGCAGAAACAAAAATCAACCGAACATGGATTACAAGATTTCAACGTTTTATTTGATAAACTTATTTTTTTAATTTTACTGCAGTTCTTTGATGCTACCAGATAAAGACAATTTTTTATAACGTAAGTTGCAAATAACTTTGCCTCTTATTCTTATTACAAATAAATACTATATTTTTCCAAATTTATATACAATTTTGACAATTAAACTTTTCAATCTTCAAAAAATATCACTTCCGATTAAGATATTTGTACCAAAATCTAATGAGCTCTTCCAATTTATATACAAATGTTAAATACCAAATATCAAAATTTTCGGGTAATTCGTATTTGAGTTATACGACATACACCCCGGCCTTGACCACACACACATACACACACACACACACACACACACACACACACACACACACACACACACACACACATACATACAGACATCATCGTGAAACTATCAAAAATGAATTGTAAGGACCCTAATTCGTGCTCATCCACTAAAAACTCACCACCCGATTTTTAGCATGATTCCAATACCTTCCTTTACAGGTACGCGAAGGTAAAAACAGTTAAATTTCAGTCTGAAATGTTTAATTTCTGAAATTCTGAAGTTTGATTGTTACACGATCAATATATAAACTATTTAAAAATAATTTTATTTTACAAGTTACGCTAACACGATACATAATTTATTTTTCAGCGCTGCAGGAATCCAAAAATCTTTCTAAATCTTCTAAACGTCTCATTTCTCGTTGAATGTGCTTCAGATGTCCCCATCGTAATTTCTTTAACTGTTTTATATACAAAGGTTCCTCATCTGAAACATACAAACACAAAATAGCACAAAAATCGCCCTGTGGTGTGCCCTCCACCTTCGAGCATATACTGACTAGAGGCCGCCTTACGGCGTTTGTTGTGATCGGAAGATATGCTGGAGGGGAGATTAGCGGGGTCGGAAGCCGTGATGTATTGAGGGATGCGTAATTTCTTAGTATTATTCCACAAAGTAAAATAATACTCACACAACCTCATTAAACTTTTCACAAAGTAAACGCAGAACTTAGGGTTATAGTAAAATGACATGTGTGACAAGAAGTAACAAAGAATAACAGCAAAACGCTGCCCGCAATACACCATGACTTCCAGCCCCGCAAGTCCCCCCTACTGCATATCTTCCGATCACAACAAGCTATGCATTGGTATAGGGAATTACTTCTCTAGTCAGTATATGCTCGAAGCCCTCCACCATCAACCACGGGCGACTGGTAAACGTACACACCCAAACAGAAAATTGAACTTATCCAGAACGTATATTTGTCAAATCGCAGTTATGCGTAACCGTAATCTTGGAAACGCATTTTACTCAAATCGTAATTTAAAACATACAGTTGGTAAGATTACGATTTGAGTAAAATGCGTTTGACAAGATTACGGTTATGCATAACTGCGATTTGACAAAAATACGTTCTGGATAAATTCCGTGTTGGATGATTCCAGTTAGGTATAGTTGCGTTTTGACTAAACTACGGTTTACCTGAAAACGATTTGACAATATTAGTCGAAGTTGCGGTTTGGTCAAATTACGGAATGTGAAATTACAGTTTGTCTAGAATACAGTTTACGGGTTGGCATATTTACGGTTTGATAAATGGAACAAATTACAGTTTGACTAAAATACAGTTTGGCTTAATTATTTTTGGTCAAACTACACTTTAACGAAACTATATAGGTTGATGGAGGTAAAATGCGAACATAGGGAACATACATGACAATCGAACTTTCATGCCAGGTATCTTGATATATTTTGTAGTAGTGTCACAAAGCAAAGTGTGGCAAAAAGAGTAATGAATAACAGAAATAATAATAAAATCTAAAAGTGCATGTAAATTTTCTCGTTCTGCTCGTACACATACATTATTATGCAAAATATTTTAATGAAAATAATCAATAATATGACAGGTACTTTGACATTGACAGTACTTATTCCACGTATATCAAGATGCCTAGCATGATAACTCCATTGTCAAATATTTCCCTATGTTCGCATTTCACCTCCACCAACCTGTATTTGTCCAAATTGTGTGCTCCCATACAAACTAATAAATACCCTTTGTGAGTCTTACAAACTGAACAAATACTAAATAAAAAAACCTAATACTCTTCTTGAGTAAAATAAACATTGAATAGCTTTAATAGGGTAGTTTACCATTTTTTAAAAAGTTTTTTTCATTGAAACTTCATGTTATTTGAAAGCGATTGAGAGTACTGATAAGCCTTGGTCTTAATAAAGCTGTAATTAATTTTTAAAGTTTGTGTGACGTAGATGTATAGCTGAAAATCTTCTCAAACCGGAATTAAAATGTACTCATGTAAAACCAACTGTTTCTGTTACAATAAAAAACAATTTGGTAGTTTATTACTGTAAGTAAGAATACACGTGATACGCATTACTGTGACGTAGTATCGATACGTAAAATCTCAAATATTTAAAGAACTATTAACTTTTTGAAACTTTTTTCAAGCAATAACTCATTTTTGAGGTTTCAATATAATTGACCGGGTTGCTAATTTGCTACTATGGTAAAGTACCCTATTATATGACGAAGCTTTGTATAAAAAACTTATTTTACAATTTTCCTTCGACATACGAGTGACAGGAGGGGAAACGAATGCAGCGTTGGATAGCTGGAAGTGTCTACTATTCCGGTACGAAAACATGTCGCAGTCGCTGTAGTAGTATTTTTTCTATAAAAGTTAGAAACGAACGTGTTTTCTTCTCGTGCCGATAACAATGTATATTGGATTTAGCACCAGGACAGCGCTGTCTGTGAAGCGTGATTTAGCCGCTAGAGGTACTCCAGTGCTCGAACATAAGCCATACTCGCCTGATTTACCACCCTGTTAAGCCCAGTTAAGCCACTAACGCTTAGATCTTGAAGAAGGTTGTCTAAGACTTCAGCTGTCATTTGCTCTATCTCTATGCGATCTTCTTCGACGGATGATGAACGAAGTTGCTTCAAACTTGATTTTGATGAGGTCTGTTTCTAAACAAAAATTAATTATTTGTATTTGACTTTAGAAGGCATAACTCTGAAACAGTAATAGCTATAGGTACTTTTGTTGTCCTCAATTGAAAAAAAATTATAGACACAATTATTAAATACAGCAATGAAAAATCTGACGTGGCCATCACACAACCTTCCGCCATATCTAGACTTTAAACAGAAATGTATACGTACAATCCGGTGCCCATTTATACAAATAAAAATCTAAAATATTCAAACAGAAATTCATTCACAGGAAAACTCTGCTGTGTTGAAGCCATCCTCCGTTCAATTACTTAATATCTTATGACTTATATGCGGCGTTAGTGTCACCCGTCTCACCTGTCAATATTTTTTACGCAGAATCAAAAATCAATCGAACATGGATTACAAGATTTCGATGTTTTATTTGATAAATTTATTTTTTAAATTTTACTGCAGTTCTTTAATGCTACCAGATAAAGACAATTTTTTTATAACGTAGGTTGCAAATAACTACCTCTTATTGTTATTACAAATAAATACTATATTTATCCAAATTTAATGAAATTAAACTTTTTACTCTTCAATAAATATCACTTCCGGTGAAGATATTTGTACCAAAATCTAATGAGCTCTTCCAATTTATATACAAATGTTAAATACCAAAAATCAAAATTTTTAGGTAATTCGTATTTGAGATATGCGACATCCGGCATCGGCCCGGACCACACACATACATACAGACATCATGGAGAAAACTATCAAAAATGAGCTGTAAGGCCCCTAATTCGTGCTCATCCACTAAAAACTCACTACCCGATTTTTTGCATCATTCCAATACCTTCCTTTACAGATAAACGGAAGGTAAAAAATTATTTGTTTAGAATTTTAAAAATTTTATAATTTTTTTACAAACAGTAAAATATTGTGTTAATAATAATATTTGAAGTATATTATTCCAATTATGTATATTTGCTGAGAAAATATTATTTATTTCTGAATTATATTCGATGACGTGAAAATATTTTGATTGAAAATCTGTTTTATTTTTTATCTCGAGAACCAAGCCTCGTAGAGAAAAACCTCCAACATGAAAAGTGCTTATTTTTTTCTTCTCTATCGACCTGTAAAAAAAAATTTTGAAAATCGCGCAAAAAATTTCCTTTTTTTCGAGACAAATATACCGGAATGAAGATAACTCGAAACCTAAGCGCCGTAGAAAAAAACTTCAAATTACAAAGTTGTTCAGTTTTCGATTCTCTATCGATTGGTGTATAGATTTTTTCGAAAAAACCCTAAACTGTCGAGATAGCCATAAAAAATAGATTTCGCTGAAATTTGGTATATAGATAGATCTCGTTGAGTAGATTCCGAAAATGGGGTTGTTTTTTCAAAAATATTGTTTTTTACCCTAGATAATTGACTTTAAAGGGTCGAAAAAACCGACCTCCATATCTCGAAATCTAGAGGCGTTAGAGCAAAATGTCAAATGAAAAAGTTGTTCCTCTTGTAATTTTGAGCAAGTTTTGCATTTAACTTTTTTCTCTAGGAGCCATAGATCTCGAGTTATAAGGGGAAACAGATTTCCAAAAGCATGGACTATAGCCTTGACACTTTTTTGGCTCAAAATGGGTTTTTCTCTCCGAATCGATTGAAATTTAATACAGACCTTCTGTACAGCAGTGTGCATCGATATCCGGTCGCAGAAATTTTTTAAAAAATTTATTAAGGGAGAAATTAAATATTTTCGGTCAAAACAGGCTGTTTTATGAAATGACTAATAGCTCATCAAACCATCACAAGTTATATATCAAAAGATTGGAAAAAATACACAGATTCTTAATCTGTGCCGTTTATTACAAAATTCGTTACCGTTTTCGAGTAATAAGCAAAAGTTTGAAAACCTTACTTGCCTACTCGTGGCGCCATCTGTGGTAGTTGTCCTAACTATTAATTATTTGCGAATATTATTAAAACTTATCCTAGACCAATGAAAATATTACTATATATAGACTAAATTACTAGGAATTCAATATAATAAGTACTAAATTTTTATATTGCTTCTGTTTTAAGTAATTCATCATGTTAGATATCGATATATGTGACATCTCAATATGGCGGACTTGTCAGTAATGAAAATATTGATACTGTAAACTATAATATCTAAATAATACGTACAGATAGCCACTAAGTAGACACCTCAAACGTATTTGAATATTGTTTATTATATTGTAGCTAAACTTGAAGCAAATCGGTGACATGAGAAATCTTGACTTAAATTATATTAAATACTAATAATCCAGTTTGATTTGAGACTTGTAACCTACAGCAATGGATTCAGGAGAAAAAATCAATGAGGTAGCCACAATTTGAGTTCAATTGCCTTATTAATAAGGTTTTTACTAAAATATCGAATTACTGGAAACATGTCAAGGAATTGTGTTCTTATAAGTACATAAATACTGCATGTAGGGCCCCAAAACCTTCATCGATGAATTCAGGAGGTCATAAGAAACGTGAGTACCAATAATTTGAGTTTAATTGATAAATGTATAAAGTATTTATAGGCATATTTGTTTTCTAGAATCGTAGGAAGAATCTATGTGTTCATAGCTACATATATACTGTATGTAGGGCCCCAAATCCTTCATCGATGCCTTCAGACGGTCAACAAACTTAAGTAGCCACGTTTTGCAATGCATTGATAAATAAAGTATTTAGAAGCCAATTTCAAAATTAGAGTCAAAGAAGTACCTATGTGTAATTTCTTACTGTTTAAAACCTTCAGGAGGTCAAGAACTGTAAGTATCTATATTTTTAGTCTAATTGAATCGCTCATTAAGTCTGCATATGTACATTTTCAATGCCAACAATTCCCAATGCAAAAATACACCCCCCCCCCCCTCATATGAATTTCATCAAAAACATTGGAAATGAACGTATCTTGACGCATTAATATTTACTGACGATAATCTAACTTATACTATTCTAGTATTTAATTAATTGTTCTCAATTTATTGTTTCAGGAGTATCATAACATATTACAACGTTCTTGCGTGTTCATAAGGATATAATGGGGCCTTAGTCATGTCATAAGAACCAGTGGGTCTTATTTGAAGATGCTGTAACTTGATTGGAATATACGAAGCTGTAGAACTTGTGCTTTAGAGTTTGCGTTGATCGAAGAAGTCAGCTGGTTACTGGAGACCTAGGAGGTAGAATGGGGCCCTACGTGAGTTGAAGACTCTATAAACCATTGTGGCTACAATTACCATCCTCTTGTGCGAGTGTTGAACCAAGAACTACTTGGTGAAGAATTCCAAGATCGAACAAAGTTGAAGATTACATTGAGATAATTTTATTTTGCCTGTAACTCTTAAATGGTTGAAGTTATGTTAATTATCGCTTGAAATATAGAAACTGCATTCAATTTTGCCTCATTTATTTATTTAATTGTAACAATGAGCAAATTATAAACGAAATACAAATTAACCAGGAACCAATGATGAACCACTTAAGTTATTTTTATTCTGTTGTCTTCCAGTACTTGTCAGATATGTAATAACGTTGTATATAAATAAAATAACATATAAACACTCTGTTAATGTTGTTTCTTTATCTGAAAATGCGAGAAGAAAGATTCAAAGCCTAATACTCTATGTAATTATAAGTCTGTCTATTTATTTACGTATAACAACGTTATCAATTAAACTCAAACTGTCGCTACTTATGTTTGTTGACCTCCTGAAGGCATCGATGAAGGATTTGGGGCCCTACAAGAAGTATTTATGTAGCTACGAACACGTAGATTCTTCCTACGATTCTAGAAAACAAATATGCCTAGAAAAACTTTATACATGTATCAATTACACTCAAATTGTGGCTACATATGTTTTTTGATCTTCTGAATTCATCGATGAATGTTTTGGGGCCCTACACGCAGTATTTATGTACTTATAAGTACATGGATCCTACCCGATGTGTCCAATTGATCGATATTTTAGTAAAAACCTTATTAAGACGGCAATTAAACTCAAATTGTGGCTACCTCATTGATTTTTTCTCCTGAATTCATTGCTGCAGGTTACAAGTCTCAAATCAAACTGGATTATTAGTATTTAATGTAAATAATGTCATGATATGTCATGTCACCGATTTGCTTCAACTTTATCTACAATATAATAAACAATATTCAAATACTTTTGAGGTGTCTACTTTCTGGCTATCTGTACGTATTGTTTAGATATTAAAGTTTACAAATCAATATTTTCATACTGACAAGTCCGCCATATTGACATGTCACATATATCGATATCTAACATGATGGATCTAAACTTGAATTACTTAAAACATAAGCAATATAAAAATTCCGTACTTATTGTATTGAATTCCTAGTAATTTAGTCTATATATAGTAATAGTTTCATTGCTCTAGAAAAAGTTTTAATAATATTCGCAAATAATTATTAGTTCGGGCAACTACCACAGATGGCGCCACTAGTAGGCAAGTAAGGTTTTCAAACTTTTGCTTATTACTCGAAAACGGTAACGAATTTCGTAATAAACGGCACAGATTAAGAATCTGCGTGTTTTTTACGATCTTTTGATATATAACTTGTGATGGTTTGATGAGCTATTAGTCATTTCATAAAACAGCCTGTTTTGACCGAAAATATTTAATTTCTCCCTTAATAAATTTTTTAAAAAAATTCTGCGACCGGATATCGATGCACACTGCTGTACAGAAGGTCTGTATTAAATTTCAATCGATTCGGAGAGAAAAACCCATTTTGAGCCAAAAAAGTGTCAAGGCTATAGTCCATGCTTTTGGAAATCTGTTTCCCCTTATAACTCGAGATCTATGGCTCCTAGAGAAAAAAGTTAAATGCAAAACTTGCTCAAAATTACAAGAGGAACAACTTTTTCATTTGACATTTTGCTCTAACGCCTCTAGATTTCGAGATATGGAGGTCGGTTTTTTCGACCCTTTAAAGTCAATTATCTAGGGTAAAAAACAATATTTTTGAAAAAACAACCCCATTTTCGGAATCTACTCAACGAGATCTATCTATATACCAAATTTCAGCGAAATCTATTTTTTATGGCTATCTCCGAAGTTTAGGGTTTTTTCGAAAAAATTTATATACCATTCGATAGAGAATCAAAAACTGAACAACTTTGTAATTTGAAGTTTTTTTCTACGGCGCTTAGGTTTCGAGTTATCCTCATTCCGGTACATTTGTCTCGAAAAAAAGGAAATTTTTTGCGCGATTTTCAAAATTTTTTTTTACAGGTCGATAGAGAAGAAAAAAATAAGCACTTTTCATGTTGGAAGTTTTTCTCTACGAGGTTTAGTTCCCGTGAAAAAAAATAAAATAGTTTTCGAATTAAAATATTTTCAAGTCATCGTATATAATTCAGAAATAAATAATATTTTCTCAGCAAATATAAATAATTGGAATAATATACTTCAAATATTATTAATAACACAATATTTTACTATGTGTAAAAAAAATTATAAATTTTTTAAATTTAATTTATTTTTAAATTCTCAGCAAATAATTTTTTCATTTTATTTTTCATTGCTGTATTTAATAATAATGTCTATAATTTTTTTTAGGGCTTAGATTCAATTGAGGACAACAAAAGTATAGATTTTTCTATACTATCAGAGAAGTCATTAGTATAGGTAACATATTTATTAAATAGGTTATTAAATATTTTTTAAATTTCAAACTCTTGCCAACTTGTATGTCTTAAATACAGTTGGGAAGATTACGATTTGAGTAAAATGCGTTTGACAAGATTACAGTTATGCATAACTGCGATTTGACAAAAATGCGTTTTAGATAAATTCCGTGTTGGATGATTCCAGTTAGGTATAGTTGCGTTTTGACTAAACTACGGTTTACCTGAAAACGATTTGCCAATATTAGTCGAAGTTGCGGTTTGGTCAAATTACGGAATATGAAATTACAGTTTGTCTAGAATACAGTTTACGGGTTGGCATATTTACGGTTTGGCAAATGGAACAAATTACAGTTTGACTAAAATACAGTTTGGCTTAATTGGCCAAACTATACTTTGACAAAACTTTATTTTCTAGTAACCTTGATATAAACACAAGAGTGTACACTCCGTATCTTGGCAACACTGTAGATTAGTGCCATTTTTTTACCCTGCGTGAGAGAGAGACCACTACGGGGCCTGTGCGAGCCCGTATTTTGTCTCTCTCTCTCTAAAAGTTTTCACTCTTGTTAGAGTAAAATTCAAATAGCTAGAACCCTGCGCGAAGTACGAATTCTCGTCTTAGAGAGAGAAGCATAGATGATAAACTACGCTACTGTCTGTTCTACAGAACATCAGCTTCAATATCTGTTATTCTCATGTTGACATTCGTAGTGTTTTGCTTCGTGTAACCCTGTGAATTTTGTAATTGATTGTGATTGAGTTATATTTTAGTTTAGAAAATTAAGTGAAGTGCAGCGCAGCATATACTCGCTAGCTCCGCTTTTGTAAAATGTACATGACAAGCTCTGCCTTCTCGCGCAGTCCAGGGTCCTAGCTATTTGAATTTTACTCTATCTTCGACCATATATAGGTGTAGACAGATATCACTCAATGCTGTACTATACAATGTTGTGAAGGCAAGAAGTACGGTAGCGGGGAGCAGCAGCTATAGGTGAGGACACATTGCTGACTTCTGGTTTGTTGTCAACAGAGAATGAAAATAGGCAACTGCATCACTTCAAGGTGTCTGCAGGTCATACTCCTCTTCACACCGCTACGCTAGTTCTTTGCTTCACAACAAAGGCTTGCGTTGTTTGTCTATTCCTATACAGGTTGGTGGAGGTGAAATGCGAACATAGGGAACATACATGACAATCGAACTTTCATGCCAGGTATCTTGATATATTTTGTAGTAGTGTCACAAAGCAAAGTGTGGCAAAAAGAGTAATCAATAACAGAAATAATAATAAAATCTAAAAGTGCATGTAAACTTTCTCGTTCTGCTCGTACACATACATTATTATGCAAATATTTTAATGAAAATAATCAATAATATGACAGGTACTTTGACATTGACAGTACTTATTCCACGTATATCAAGAAGCCTAGCATGATAACTCCATTGTCATATATTTCCCTATGTTCGCATTTCACCTCCATCAACCTGTATATGGTCGAAGCTTGTTATATTTTCTTACTTGTAGGTTTTTCAAGCTTGGGGGAAGTCTAGGTTTCATAGTTCCAGCTATTTTGCAAATGCTGTTTCGTCGCTTGACTTTTGTAGATTTCGTACTGGATTTTCTAGAAGTTGCTTGCGTTTTAGAAGGGGCTAAATTAGTCTCTGTACTAAATATCTGTTCGTATTGGTTGAGTAGAAGTTCTAATTCGGAGCATTTTGTTTCTGCTTCGCCTGGGTTTGAAACCATGTCATCTCTAGATATAAAAAAAATATCGGGATGCCGATCTACGATCTGGTCTCATTAGCCAAACTCTCGCTTTGTTTTATATCTTATTGTATCTTTGCTATAAACTGACTAAAAATTGCATGTAGGTATGTATTTTCCGGTCATCTTAACTTTTATCTATTACCGATGAAAATAAATTATAAAATTGTCTTTTAACATCATTTTCGTGTTTTTTTTGTAAATTTATTTTTTGATTAATTGACTACCTATTTAAAAGGATGTTGGAATGGTTACTCAGTTGAAATAAAATTAAAACATTTTTTACACAATAAATATTATTTAATAAATTATAAAAAATAATAAATTTTAAAATACCAAATAATTAATAAAATTTTTGAAAAACCAGCAGTAAAACATAACAAACAGAAGTAAATGATTTTAAGTATAAAAAGCTAATTTGAAGGTTTTCTAATGTAAAGGCTTCCAAATTTTCAAGGAAAAAATCTTCATCTTGGTAAACATCTAGTACGGTATTATTCTGCATTAGGTATGGCCATAGGTACCATTCTTGACCACCTTACATCAGGTAAGAATTTATGGGGGAATCAAAAAATGTTGTTTAACAGATATGGCCATAGGTAACATTCTTGACCACCTCACATCAAGTAAGAATTTATATGGGAATCAAAAATTTTATTTAATAGGTATGGCCATAGGTACCACTCTTGACCACCTCACATCAGGTAAGAATTTATATGGGAATCTAAAATTTTATTTAATAGGTATGGCCATAGGTACCATTCTTGACCACCTCACATCAGGTAAGAATTTATATGGGAATCAAAAATTTTATTTAATAGGTATGGTCATAGGTAGAGTTTTTTATTTTTATTTAGGTATAGGTACCGTTCTTGATCATCTCACATCAGATAAGAATTTATGTGGGAATCAAAAATTGTATTTATTAGGATGGCCGTAGGTACCATTCTTGACCACCTCACATCAGGTAAGAATTTATATGGGAATCAAAATTTTTATTTAATAAGTATGGCCATAGGTAGAGTCACAGCCCGGCAATTAGATACGCTCAGAACCTCAGAAGTGTATACAGTAAAAAATTCGAGCCTAGTGTATTTTTGAACAGCGAAAAACTCGCTGAAAACGAGTTTTTTGGAAAATTTGAGTTAGTCCATTAGATTCCTGAGGTTGAAAACGAATTTTCTGGAAAATTTGAGTTAGTCCGTTAGATTCCTGAGGTTGAAAACCTCTTATATACCAACTCTCGAGAAAATCGGAAAACTCGCTGAAAACGAGTTTTCTGGAAAATTTTAGTTAGTCCGTTAGATTCCTGAGGTAGAAAACCTCTTATATATGTACCAACTCTCGAGAAAATCGTTAGAGCCGTTTTCGAGATAGCATGACCGTAAAAACATACAATTCCTTCCTGATTTTATAGAATAGATATCAGGATGCCGATCTACGATCTATAGTCCATTTGAGAATGACTGACAGTAATAAATCATTATTTGCAAGAGTAGTATTGGATTTTTGCCAGCAATGCGGCAAATAAAACTACCAGAAAAATCAGTTGTAACTATACTAGGATGGTCAAAATAAGCCGCACGCTTTGTACCTGGAACGAAACTTAATTCTCGAACAATAGAAATGCCGTAAAAAACGCTTCGATAATCCCCGTCGGACTGTGTCATAGACGTAGATAGGATTTTTCACAGTGATCTGTTTATACATTTACTAAAAATAAAAGTTTTTCATATTTAAATATAACTTTCTCACTCATTATTATTAAAATAAATCTTTTTTCCCTGAAAAACAATTTAGACCTAAAACGATAGTTCTCTACCGAATTTAGTCATTTCGACTATCCCTGTGCAAACAATTACTGGTGCGCCACTGGAATGTCTTTGACAGAATGATTTATTACTGCCAGTCATTCTCAAATATAGTATAGTGTCATTAACCAAACTCTCGCTTTGTTTTATATCTTATTTTATCTTATGCTATAAAATGACTAAAAATTGCATGTACCTATGTATTTTTCCGGTCATCTTAACTTTTATCTATCCCCGATGAAAATAAATTATAAAATTGTCTTTATCATCATTTTTGTGATTTTTTTTTGTGAATTTATTTTTTGATCAATTGACTACCTATTTAAAAGGATGTTGGAATGATTACTTAGTTGAAATAAAATTAAAATTTTTTAACACAATAAATATTATTTAATAAATTATACAAAATAATAAATTTTAAAATAACAAATGATTAATAAAATTTTTGAAAAACCAGCAGTAAAACATAACAAACAGAAATAAATGATTTTCAGTATTAAAAGCTAATTTGAAGATTTTCTAATGTAAAGGCTTCCAAATTTGCAAGGAAAAAATCTTCATCTTGGTAAACATCTGGTACGGTATTATTCTGCATTAGGTATGGCCATATAGGTACCATTCTTGACCACCTCACATCAGGTAAGAATTTATGTGGGAATCAAAAATGTTATTTAATAGGTATCGCCATAGGTAATGTCACAGCGCGGCAATTAGATACGCTCAGGGTACCTATTCTAATTCATAGCGACAGTCGCTAGCGAAGTTCAGTTGATAACTTCATGACGTCATACCCTTTGTAACTATATCAAGGGTTAGGGATATTTGGCCTCCAGTTGATAACGACTGATATAGATTTTACATTTTACTGTAAAATTTGGCAAGAAAAACTGCTAAACCACCATTTTACCTATCACTTATCATAAACGTATTATTTGTTTTAAAATAAGCCATGTTTTTGATTTTCAAAGTAAATTATTTTTTCAAGAAAAATGTCAATTTCTTATTTCTACAATTTGTAATTTGAATTATTTAATAAACTAATCAAAAATATTGAATACATATAATGAACCCATAATTTATTGGTATTTTATGTTTATACAAATTAACGTACATAAATTAACTTTTAGCTCTCTGTAACAAAAATATTTACAAAAAATAACATAAAAGTACAATACTAAAACAGAATTGTTGACTCTTCTGTATTAATAAAAATAACACACATATTTATAAAATAAATATTTTAACCTCAAAACGAACAAAAATCAACGCAACGCGCAAGTCTACCGTAGCGAGGGTTGGTAGGTCATAGCGACCGTCGCTTGGCTACTACGTCACACATGGTGGGGGGTTATCAAGACAACCCAAGTTATCAACGTTGATAAGTGAAATAGAATACAGGCCCAGAATATTCGAGTAGACGTGGCATAGGCGTGGCCTAGTGTATTTTTGAACAGCAAAAAACTCGCTGAAAACGAGTTTTCTGGAAAATTTGAGTTGGTCCGTTAGATTCCTGAGGTTGAAAACCTCTCATATACCAACTCTCGAGAAAATCGTTAGAGCCGTTTTCAAGATAGCATGACCGTAAAAATATACAATTCCTTGCTCATTTAATAGAATAGATATTTAAATTTTTTTAACATGATAAATCTCTATACAGTAGGAGAAAAAACGATTTGATTCAATAATAAAAATAATAAAAGTCGCTAAGTTATTCGCGAAAAACCTCAAAATGCATTTTTGTTTCAAATACTCATAACTTTGTGTAAAACCAACGTAGAAACTTCGTTTTTTAAACCCCTGCACAAGAAATTGAACAAATTTTAGTGCCCATTTAGTGAATCGAGCCGAAAAAAATTTTCAACTCCGTCCACATCGTCAAAGTTGGATTTAAAAGCATTTTTTTAAAGGGGTGTTGGAGGGGGCGAAAGAGGTGACTCTAAGGTTGGCATGCATGACTTTAAAGTAGACACTTCAAAGTTTTTCGCCCTCGAAGATTCATCGAAATCGACTGAAAATACGCCGAGTTATGACAATTTGAAAATGGGTGAAATTTCATCTCATATCTGCTTAAAATAAAGAAAAAAAATTAGGAGACTTCTGAAAAAAAAATGTAACATAACAAAAACGACTTCCGGTTTGAAGCATTCGATTCTACAGACATTTTTCTATCAAATATATTATTTTTAATTTTTCAGGTGAGGCTGGTTTAGTCTCAATTTTAACATAGATAATTCAGAAAATTTTGTATATTTTACATTTTTTGTGTTTAATTAACTCTAATATCTGAACAAATTAAGATATCGACTTCTGGTTTTCGGTATTGGATTCCTTGGACATTTTTTTATAAGATACATTATTTTAAAACTTTTAAAGGCCTCTTGGTTGAGCTGATATTCAAAGATTTTGTGCGAAAAAAAGTGAAGTTTTAGTATTTTTTCGGTTAATTGTGTTTAATCAACTCTAATTTCTGACTGGATTAGGATATCGACTTGTGGTTTCCAGAATTGGATTTTTCGGACATTTTTCTATAAAATGCATTATTTTTAATTATTTTAAGGAGCTTAATAAGGCCACAATTAATTGTTTTACGCATAGAGAAAATATTTTTCTTTTGTTTCCTGTGTTTAATCAACTCTAATTTCTGACTGGATTAAGATATTGACTTCCGGTTTCCAGAATTTATTTTTTTTTTTTCAGGAGTCAGATATATAAAAGAATTTTTTTACTTATATATTTTTTATTTTATAGAATTTATAATTCATTGACTAAAAAACAATAACTTCAAGATTCATAAACATGAAAGAATTATAAAAGAATTCTGGTGAGAGTTGTCTTTTAAATAGCGGTGACAATTCATTGAATCTTCAATGAGTCTTGAATGAATTTATAATTCATTGATATTATTGTATTTTTCAATATTCAGAAATATGAAAAAATTCGCAAAGAATCCTTGCGTGAACTAAACTAAATATAAAAATAATATGTTGTTTTATTTTGAACCTATATCATGTAACACATATGCAGTGTTGTAATGTATAACAATATTTTTTAACTAGATAAAGATAAAGATAACATATTTTTTATTTATCTAGATAAGATAATATATAATCATTGAAAAAAATATGTAAATACATAATTTTTATCTAGATAATTATTAAATAGATCATAGATAATACAAAAATATATAAATGACATGTTCTAAAGTACAAGTTTGATTACAGTTTTTGAAGTCGATTAAAATTACAAAAACAATTGGTTCTAATTTTAAAAAAATTATTATCTAGATGATATTTAAAAAATAGATAAAGATAATTTGTAATTTTATCTAGATAAAATAATAAATAAATAAGAAAAAAATTATCTAAATAAGAATAATAGATAAAAATATATTATCTAGATGATTTATCTAGATAAAATTATCTAGATAAGTTACAACAACGCAAATATGTAATCTCTTTTCAATTAGTTAAATTTAAATTGATAAAAAATACAGAACACTGCTTTTAGTAATAATAGTATAGTATATTTGTCTGTAAGCTTGATAACAAATATAGATTTTTATTTTACCCGGGATACCTATAGTGCCATATATATTTAGCTTCCAGAATTATTTCATTTGAGTAGTAATCATTTTTACAGTTGCCTGTAATATGTTTTTTGCATTTATCGGAATTACAGATAACTGTTATGTGGCTAAAGAGTACAGGGTGCTGTCATACCTCAGTAGATACTAATGCCATCTACATTTAGGGTTTTGAATTATTTCAACCGTTTTTACAGTTAACTATAAAATTGCGAAAAATGCATTATTTTAATTTAGCTGTAATTTTACTACAAAACCTGTTTATTTAAATTTATACTGATGATTTATAATATGTTAGGCTGCAACACCCAAATTTAAATATTTAAATTAATTAAATTGATTGAAATAAATAATAAATTATTTTGATTTTAAATGACATTTAGATGTGAAATAGTTTACGGCTGGTAACCGCACACACGAGACAGTATATCTTTATTGATGATTCAGTATATGTGCGGTAGATCCACCCAAAGTGTCAAAAAGATCAAATAAATTATTTCATATACAAATTTTGAATAATACAACAAGCAATCCATTTAATAAAGATACCATTCTCATTATTTCCTGAAATATAATTACAAATTTATCTCCTACAGAATAATTCAGGAAAACAATGCCCTTTATTCAGCTCCAATGTGTAAAAAAAAATCCGTCACTGAAATGCTGAAGTAAAAGTTATCTTTCAGATTCCAAAACTCGAAACAAAAACACAATAGACTAAACGCTGAAAACAATGCTGAAACCTGCTGAAACCGAAGCTGAAATTCCTGAAAGCGGGTGGCAGGACTGATAGCGCCGTGCTGTTTGACGCAGGACCGAAACGAATAATTATTTATATAATAATTAAAGAATTATTTGAGAGGTGGAGAAAATAATACAATAATTTTTGAAGTTGTGATAAATTAACAATAATTTTTACACTAGCATAAAAAATCTGATGTGGCCAGCACACAACTCCTGCACATTTTCTTGAAGGCAAGACTTGAATTAATACAGCTTTATACAGGGTGTCCCAAAAATTGGTACGCTCGAAAAAACTTTTCTTATAATAAAGCAATCTTTCTCAAATTTTGTATGAGACAATATTACGGTTATACATAACTGCGATTTGACAAAAATGCGTTTTGGATAAACTCCGTGTTGGATGATTCCATTTAGGTATAGTTGCGTTTGGTTAAATTAGGGTTTACCTGAAAACGATTTGACAATATTAGTAGAAGTTGCGGTTTGGTCAAATTACGGAATGTGAAATTACAGTTTGTCTAGAATTGGCTAAATTACGGGTTGGCATATTTACGGTTCGACAAATGGAACAAATTACAGTTTGGCTAAAATACAGTTTGGCTAATTTTGGCCAAACTACGCGTGACAAAACTATATTTGACTAAGTAAGCGGACACCTAAAATATACAGGTTGGTGGAGGTGAAATGCGAACATAGGGAAATATTTGACAATGGAGTTATCATGCTAGGCATCTTGATATACGTGGAATAAGTACTGTCAATGTCAAAGTACCTGTCATATTATTGATTATTTTCATTAAAATATTTGCATAATAATGTATGTGTACGAGCAGAACGAGAAAGTTTACATGCACTTTTAAATTTTATTATTATTTCTGTTATTGATTACTCTTTTTGCCACACTTTGCTTTGTGACACTACTACAAAATATATCAAGATACCTGGCATGAAAGTTCGACTGTCAAGTATGTTCCCTATGTTCGCATTTCATCTCCACCAACCTGTATAGGGTAAATAACACAGTTGATGTCATTTCCGGTTTAACAGGAAGTGATATTTTTGTAAACAAACCATATTTTGACGTCTCCTTATGTCTAGTTTACCCAAATAAAATTTTATTGCGATTGCTTCATTAATAATATAATTATTTTGACCGTACAATTTTTTTTAACGTGTCACCCGTCTCATCGGTCAATATTTTTCACGCAGAAGTAAAAATAGGGTACTTTACCATAGTAGCAAATTAACAATCCAGTCAATTATATTGAAACCTCAAAAATGAGTTATTGCTTGAAAAAAATTTTCAAAACGTTAATAGTTCTTTAAATATTTGAGATACATCTACGTCACAGTAATGCGTTTCACTTGTATTCTTACTTACAGTAATAAACTACCAAATTGTATTTTATTGTAACAGAAACAGTTGATTTTACATGATACATTTTAATTCCGAGAAGATTTTCAGCTATACATCTACGTCACACAAACTTTAAAAATTAATTACAGCTTTATTAAGAACAAGGCTTATCAGTACTCTCAATCGCTTTCAAATAACATGAAGTTTCAATAAAAAACTTTTAAAAAATGGTAAACTACCATATTGGTCTTACCTCGGGGTTCTAACGCTGACTGGGGCATTATTAGGCGGCCTGACCGTTCTGACCATATTACTAACTTGCGGAGCGTATTCTACCATTTGATGATGGCGCCTAATAGCTCCGGAATTTTGAGCCATGTTTCTAAACAATAAATATACAATTAATGGTCGTATTTTTAATTGCAATTTTAGCTGTGGTTCCAAAACAGCAGAATAGAGTAAGTTTTACGGGTGACGTTTCACGGGTCTAGGTTTCACTGGTAAGTTTCACGGGTCAAGGTTTCACGGGTAAGTTTCACGGGTAAGTTTCACGGGTATGTTTCACGGGTGACGTTTCACGGGTCTAGGTTTCACTGGTAAGTTTCACGGGTAAGTTTCACGGGTAAGTTTTACGGGTAAGTTTCACGGGTGACGTTTCACGGGTCTAGGTTTCACTGGTAAGTTTCACGGGTCAAGGTTTCACGGGTAAATTTCACGGGTAAGTTTCACGGGTCTAGGTTTCACTGGTAAGTTTCACGGGTCAAGGTTTCACGGGTAAGTTTCACGAATAAGTTTCACGGGTATGTTTCACGGGTGACGTTTTACGGGTCTAGGTTTAACTGGTAAGTTTCACGGGTCAAGGTTTCACGGGTAAGTTTCACGGGTAAGTTTCACGGGTAAGTTTCACGGGTGAGTTTCACGGGTGACGTTTCACGGGTCTAGGTTTCACTGGTAAGTTTCACGGGTCAAGGTTTCACGGGTAAGTTTCACGGGTAAGTTTCACGGGTAAGTTTCACGGGTGACGTTTCAAGGGTCTACGTTTCACTGGTAAGTTTCACGGGTCAAGGTTTCACGGGTAAGTTTCACAGGTAAGTTTCACGGGTAAGTTTTACGGGTAAGTTTCACGGGTAAGTTTCACGGGTGACGTTTCACGGGTCAAGGTTTCACAAGTAAGTTTCACGGGTAAATTTTACGGGTAAGTTTCACGGGTGACGTTTCACGGGTGACGTTTCACGGGTCTAGGTTTCACTGGTAAGTTTCACGGGTCAAGGTTTCACGGGTAAGTTTCACGGGTAAGTTTCACGGGTATGTTTCACGAGTGACGTTTCACGGGTCTAAGTTTCACTGGAAAGTTTCACGGGTCAAGGTTTCACGGGTAAGATTCACGGGTAAGTTTTACGGGTATGTTTTACAGGTGACGTTTCACGGGTCTAGGTTTCACTGGTAAGTTTCACGGGTCAAGGTTTCACGGGTAAGTTTCACGGGTAAGTTTCACGGGTATGTTTCACGGGTGACGTTTCACGGGTCAAGGTTTCACGGGTAAGTTTCACGGGTATGTTTCACGGGTGACGTTTCACGGGTCTAGGTTTCACTGGTAAGTTTCACGGGTCAAGGTTTCACGGGTAAGTTTCACGGGTCAAGGTTTCACGGGTAAGTTTCACGGGTAAGTTTCACGGGTAAGTTTTACGGGTAAGTTTCACGGGTGACGTTTCACGGGTGACGTTTCACGGGTCTAGGTTTCACTGGTAAGTTTCACGGGTCAAGGTTTCACGGGTAAGTTTCACGGGTAAGTTTCACGGGTATGTTTCACGGGTGACGTTTCACGGGTCTAGGTTTCACTGGAAAGTTTCACGGGTCAAGGTTTCACGGGTAAGTTTCACGGGTAAGTTTTACGGGTATGTTTCATGGGTGATGTTTCACGGGTCTAGGTTTCACTGGTAAGTTTCACGGGTCAAGGTTTCACGGGTAAGTTTCACGGGTATGTTTCACGAGTGACGTTTCACGGGTCTATGTTTCACTGGTAAGTTTCACGGGTCAAGGTTTCACGGGTAAGTTTCACGGGTAAGTTTCACGGGTATGTTTCACGGGTGACGTTTCACGGGTCTAGGTTTCACTGGTAAGTTTCACGGGTCAAGGTTTCACGGGTAAGTTTCACGGGTAAGTTTCACGGGTATGTTTCACGGGTGACGTTTCACGGGTCTAGGTTTCACTGGTAAGTTTCACGGGTCAAGGTTTCACGGGTAAGTTTCACGGGTAAGTTTCACGGGTATGTTTCACGGGTGACGTTTCACGGGTCTAGGTTTCACTGGTAAGTTTCACGGGTCAAGGTTTCACGGGTAAGTTTCACGGGTATGTTTCACGGGTGACGTTTCACGGGTCTAGGTTTCACTGGTAAGTTTCACGGGTCAAGGTTTCACGGGTAAGTTTCACGGGTCAAGGTTTCACGGGTAAGTTTCACGGGTAAGTTTCACGGGTATGTTTCACGGGTGACGTTTCACGGGTTTAGGTTTCACTGGTAAGTTTCACGGGTCAAAGTTTCACGGGTAAGTTTCACGGGTAAGTTTCACGGGTATGTTTCACGGGTGACGTTTCACGGGTCTAGGTTTCACTGGTAAGTTTCACGGGTCAAGGTTTTACGGGTAAGTTTCACGGGTAAGTTTCACGGGTATGTTTCACGGGTGACGTTTCACGGGTCTAGGTTTCACTGGTAAGTTTCACGGGTCAAGGTTTCACGGGTAAGTTTCACGGGTAAGTTTTACGGGTAAGTTTCACGGGTGACGTTTCACGGGTGACGTTTCACGGGTCTAGGTTTCACTGGTAAGTTTCACGGGTCAAGGTTTCACGGGTAAGTTTCACGGGTAAGTTTCACGGGTATGTTTCACGGGTGACGTTTCACGGGTCTAGGTTTCACTGGAAAGTTTCACGGGTCAAGGTTTCACGGGTAAGTTTCACGGGTAAGTTTTACGGGTATGTTTCATGGGTGATGTTTCACGGGTCTAGGTTTCACTGGTAAGTTTCACGGGTCAAGGTTTCACGGGTAAGTTTCACGGGTATGTTTCACGAGTGACGTTTCACGGGTCTATGTTTCACTGGTAAGTTTCACGGGTCAAGGTTTCACGGGTAAGTTTCACGGGTAAGTTTCACGGGTATGTTTCACGGGTGACGTTTCACGGGTCTAGGTTTCACTGGTAAGTTTCACGGGTCAAGGTTTCACGGGTAAGTTTCACGAGTAAGTTTCACGGGTATGTTTCACGGGTGACGTTTTACGGGTCTAGGTTTAACTGGTAAGTTTCACGGGTCAAGGTTTCACGGGTAAGTTTCACGGGTGAGTTTCACGGGTGACGTTTCACGGGTCTAGGTTTCACTGGTAAGTTTCACGGGTCAAGGTTTCACGGGTAAGTTTCACGGGTAAGTTTCACGGGTAAGTTTCACGGGTGACGTTTCAAGGGTCTACGTTTCACTGGTAAGTTTCACGGGTCAAGGTTTCACGGGTAAGTTTCACAGGTAAGTTTCACGGGTAAGTTTTACGGGTAAGTTTCACGGGTAAGTTTCACGGGTGACGTTTCACGGGTCAAGGTTTCACAAGTAAGTTTCACGGGTAAATTTTACGGGTAAGTTTCACGGGTGACGTTTCACGGGTGACGTTTCACGGGTCTAGGTTTCACTGGTAAGTTTCACGGGTCAAGGTTTCACGGGTAAGTTTCACGGGTAAGTTTCACGGGTATGTTTCACGAGTGACGTTTCACAGGTCTAAGTTTCACTGGAAAGTTTCACGGGTCAAGGTTTCACGGGTAAGATTCACGGGTAAGTTTTACGGGTATGTTTTACAGGTGACGTTTCACGGGTCTAGGTTTCACTGGTAAGTTTCACGGGTCAAGGTTTCACGGGTAAGTTTCACGGGTAAGTTTCACGGGTATGTTTCACGGGTGACGTTTCACGGGTCAAGGTTTCACGGGTAAGTTTCACGGGTATGTTTCACGGGTGACGTTTCACGGGTCTAGGTTTCACTGGTAAGTTTCACGGGTCAAGGTTTCACGGGTAAGTTTCACGGGTCAAGGTTTCACGGGTAAGTTTCACGGGTAAGTTTCACGGGTAAGTTTTACGGGTAAGTTTCACGGGTGACGTTTCACGGGTGACGTTTCACGGGTCTAGGTTTCACTGGTAAGTTTCACGGGTCAAGGTTTCACGGGTAAGTTTCACGGGTAAGTTTCACGGGTATGTTTCACGGGTGACGTTTCACGGGTCTAGGTTTCACTGGAAAGTTTCACGGGTCAAGGTTTTACGGGTAAGTTTCACGGGTAAGTTTTACGGGTATGTTTCATGGGTGATGTTTCACGGGTCTAGGTTTCACTGGTAAGTTTCACGGGTCAAGGTTTCACGGGTAAGTTTCACGGGTATGTTTCACGAGTGACGTTTCACGGGTCTATGTTTCACGGGTCAAGGTTTCACGGGTAAGTTTTACGGGTAAGTTTCACGGGTATGTTTCACGGGTGACGTTTCACGGGTCTAGGTTTCACTGGTAAGTTTCACGGGTCAAGGTTTCACGGGTAAGTTTCACGGGTAAGTTTCACGGGTATGTTTCACGGGTGACGTTTCACGGGTCTAGGTTTCACTGGTAAGTTTCACGGGTCAAGGTTTCACGGGTAAGTTTCACGGGTAAGTTTCACGGGTATGTTTCACGGGTGACGTTTCACGGGTCTAGGTTTCACTGGTAAGTTTCACGGGTCAAGGTTTCACGGGTAAGTTTCACGGGTATGTTTCACGGGTGACGTTTCACGGGTCTAGGTTTCACTGGTAAGTTTCACGGGTCAAGGTTTCACGGGTAAGTTTCACGGGTAAGTTTCACGGGTATGTTTCACGGGTGACGTTTCACGGGTTTAGGTTTCACTGGTAAGTTTCACGGGTCAAAGTTTCACGGGTAAGTTTCACGGGTAAGTTTCACGGGTATGTTTCACGGGTGACGTTTCACGGGTCTAGGTTTCACTGGTAAGTTTCACGGGTCAAGGTTTTACGGGTAAGTTTCACGGGTAAGTTTCACGGGTATGTTTCACGGGTGACGTTTCACGGGTCTAGGTTTCACTGGTAAGTTTCACGGGTCAAGGTTTCACGGGTAAGTTTCACGGGTAAGTTTTACGGGTAAGTTTCACGGGTGACGTTTCACGGGTGACGTTTCACGGGTCTAGGTTTCACTGGTAAGTTTCACGGGTCAAGGTTTCACGGGTAAGTTTCACGGGTAAGTTTCACGGGTATGTTTCACGGGTGACGTTTCACGGGTCTAGGTTTCACTGGAAAGTTTCACGGGTCAAGGTTTCACGGGTAAGTTTCACGGGTAAGTTTTACGGGTATGTTTCATGGGTGATGTTTCACGGGTCTAGGTTTCACTGGTAAGTTTCACGGGTCAAGGTTTCACGGGTAAGTTTCACGGGTATGTTTCACGAGTGACGTTTCACGGGTCTATGTTTCACTGGTAAGTTTCACGGGTCAAGGTTTAACGGGTCAAGGTTTAACGGGTAAGTTTCACGGGTAAGTTTCACGGGTATGTTTCACGGGTGACGTTTCACGGGTCTAGGTTTCACTGGTAAGTTTCACGGGTCAAGGTTTCACGGGTAAGTTTCACGGGTATGTTTCACGGGTGACGTTTCACGGGTCTAGGTTTCACTGGTAAGTTTCACGGGTCAAGGTTTCACGGGTAAGTTTCACGGGTAAGTTTCACGGGTATGTTTCACGGGTGACGTTTCACGGGTCTAGGTTTCACTGGTAAGTTTCACGGGTCAAGGTTTCACGGGTAAGTTTCACGGGTATGTTTCACGGGTGACGTTTCACGGGTCTAGGTTTCACTGGTAAGTTTCACGGGTCAAGGTTTTACGGGTAAGTTTCACGGGTAAGTTTCACGGGTATGTTTCACGGGTCTAGGTTTCACTGGTAAGTTTCACGGGTCAAGGTTTCACGGGTAAGTTTCACGGGTAAGTTTTACGGGTAAGTTTCACGGGTGACGTTTCACGGGTGACGTTTCACGGGTCTAGGTTTCACTGGTAAGTTTCACGGGTCAAGGTTTCACGGGTAAGTTTCACGGGTAAGTTTCACGGGTATGTTTCACGGGTGACGTTTCACGGGTCTAGGTTTCACTGGAAAGTTTCACGGGTCAAGGTTTCACGGGTAAGTTTCACGGGTAAGTTTTACGGGTATGTTTTACAGGTGACGTTTCACGGGTCTAGGTTTCACTGGTAAGTTTCACGGGTCAAGGTTTCACGGGTAAGTTTCACGGGTAAGTTTCACGGGTATGTTTCACGGGTGACGTTTCACGGGTCTAGGTTTCACTGGTAAGTTTCACGGGTCAAGGTTTCACGGGTAAATTTCACGGGTAAGTTTCACGGGTATGTTTCACGGGTGACGTTTCACGGGTCTAGGTTTCACTGGTAAGTTTCACGGGTCAAGGTTTCACGGGTAAGTTTCACGGGTAAGTTTCACGGGTATGTTTCACGGGTGACGTTTCACGGGTCTAGGTGTCACTGGTAAGTTTCACGGGTCAAGGTTTCACGGGTAAGTTTCACGGGTAAGTTTCACGGGTGACGTTTCACGGGTCTAGGTTTCACTGGTAAGTTTCACGGGTCAAGGTTTCACGGGGAAGTTTCACGGGTAAGTTTCACGGGTATGTTTTACGGGTGACGTTTCACGGGTCTAGGTTTCACTGGTAAGTTTCACGGGTGAAGGTTTCACGGGTAAGTTACACGGGTAAGTTTTACGGGTAAGTTTCACGGGTGACGTTTCACGGGTCTAGGTTTCACTGGTAAGTTTCACGTGTCAAGGTTTCACGGGTAAGTTTCACGGGTAAGTTTCACGGGTATGTTTCACGGGTGACGTTTCACGGGTCTAGGTGTCACTGGTAAGTTTCACGGGTCAAGGTTTCACGGGTAAGTTTCACGGGTAAGTTTCACGGGTATGTTTCACGGGTCTAGGTTTCACTGGTAAGTTTCACGGGTCAAGGTTTCACGGGTAAGTTTCACGGGTAAGTTTTACGGGTAAGTTTCACGGGTGACGTTTCATGGGTGATGTTACACGGGTCTAGGTTTCACTGGTAAGTTTCACGGGTCAAGGTATCACGGGTAAGTTTTACGGGTAAGTTTCACGGGTATGTTTCACGGGTGACGTTTCACGGGTTTAGGTTTCCCTGGTAAGTTTCACGGGACAAAGTTTCACGGGTAAGTTTCACGGGTAAGTTTCACGGGTATGTTTCACGGGTGACGTTTCACGGGTCTAGGTTTCACTGGTAAGTTTCACGGGTCAAGGTTTTACGGGTAAGTTTCACGGGTAAGTTTCACGGGTATGTTTCACGGGTGACGTTTCACGAGTCTAGGTTTCACTGGTAAGTTTCACGGGTCAAGGTTTCACGGGTAAGTTTCACGGGTAAGTTTTACGGGTAAGTTTCACGGGTGACGTTTCACGGGTGACGTTTCACGGGTCTAGGTTTCACTGGTAAGTTTCACGGGTCAAGGTTTTACGGGTAAGTTTCACGGGTAAGTTTCACGGGTAAGTTTTACGGGTATGTTTTACAGGTGACGTTTCACGGGTCTAGGTTTCACTGGTAAGTTTCACGGGTCAAGGTTTCACGGGTAAGTTTCACGGGTAAGTTTCACGGGTATGTTTCATGGGTGATGTTTGACGGGTCTAGGTTTCACTGGTAAGTTTCACGGGTAAGTTTCACGGGTAAGTTTCACGGGTATGTTTCACGGGTGACGTTTCACGGGTCTAGGTTTCACTGGTAAGTTTCACGGGTCAAGGTTTCACGGGTAAGTTTCACGGGTAAGTTTTACGGGTATGTTTTACAGGTCACGTTTCACGGGTCTAGGTTTCACTGGTAAGTTTTACGGGTCAAGGTTTCACGGGTAAGTTTCACGGGTAAGTTTCACGGGTATGTTTCATGGGTGATGTTTCACGGGTCTAGGTTTCACTGGTAAGTTTCACGGGTCAAGGTTTCACGGGTAAGTTTCACGGGTAAGTTTCACGGATATGTTTCACGGGTGACGTTTCACGGGTCTAGGTTTCACTGGTAAGTTTCACGGGTCAAGGTTTCACGGGTAAGTTTCACGGGTAAGTTTCACGGGTATGTTTCACGGGTGAAGTTTCACGGGTCTAGGTTTCACTGGTAAGTTTCACGGGTCAAAGTTTCACGGGTAAGTTTCACGGGTAAGTTTCACGGGTATGTTTCACGGGTGACGTTTCACGGGTCTAGGTTTCACTGGTAAGTTTCACGGGTCAAGGTTTCACGGGTAAGTTTCACGGGTAAGTTTCACTGGTATGTTCCACGGGTGACGTTTCACGGGTCTAGGTTTCACTGGTAAGTTTCACGGGTCAAGGTTTCACGGGGAAGTTTCACGGGTAAGTTTTACGGGTATGTTTTACGGGTGACGTTTCACGGGTCTAGGTTTCACTGGTAAGTTTCACGGGTCAAGGTTTCACGGGTAAGTTTCACGGGTAAGTTTTACGGGTAAGTTTCACGGGTGACGTTTCACGGGTCTAGGTTTCACTGGTAAGTTTCACGTGTCAAGGTTTCACGGGTAAGTTTCACGGGTAAGTTTCACGGGTATGTTTCACGGGTGACGTTTCATGGGTGATGTTACACGGGTCTAGGTTTCACTGGTAAGTTTCACGGGTCAAGGTTTCACGGGTAAGTTTCACGGGTAAGTTTTACGGGTATGTTTTACAGGTGACGTTTCACGGGTCTAGGTTTCACTGGTAAGTTTCACGGGTCAAGGTTTCACGGGTAAGTTTCACGGGTAAGTTTCACGGGTATGTTTCATGGGTGATGTTTGACGGGTCTAGGTTTCACTGGTAAGTTTCACGGGTAAGTTTCACGGGTATGTTTCACGGGTGACGTTTCACGGGTCTAGGTTTCACTGGTAAGTTTCACGGGTCAAGGTTTCACGGGTAAGTTTCACGGGTAAGTTTCACGGGTATGTTTCATGGGTGATGTTTCACGGGTCTAGGTTTCACTGGTAAGTTTCACGGGTCAAGGTTTCACGGGTAAGTTTCACGGGTAAGTTTCACGGGTATGTTTCACGGGTGACGTTTCACGGGTCTAGGTTTCACTGGTAAGTTTCACGGGTCAAGGTTTCACGGGTAAGTTTCACGGGTAAGTTTCACGGGTATGTTTCACGGGTGACGTTTCACGGGTCTAGGTTTCACTGGTAAGTTTCACGGGTCAAGGTTTCACGGGTAAGTTTCACGGGTAAGTTTCACGGGTATGTTTCACGGGTGACGTTTCACGGGTCTAGGTTTCACTGGTAAGTTTCACGGGTGACGTTTCACGGGTCTAGGTTTCACTGGTAAGTTTCACGGGTCAAGGTTTCACGGGTAAGTTTCACGGGTAAGTTTCACGGGTATGTTTCACGGGTGACGTTTCACGGGTCTAGGTTCCACTGGTTAGTTTCACGGGTCAAGGTTTCACGGGTAAGTTTCACGGGTAAGTTTCACGGGTATGTTTCACGGGTGACGTTTCACGGGTCTAGGTTTCACTGGTAAGTTTCACGGGTCAAGGTTTCACGGGTAAGTTTCACGGGTAAGTTTCACGGGTAAGTTTCACGGGTGACGTTTCACGGGTCTAGGTTTCACTGGTAAGTTTCACGGGTATGTTTCACGAGTGACATTTCACGGGTCTAGGTTTCACTGGTAAGTTTCACGGGTCAAGGTTTCACGGGTAAGTTTCACGGGTAAGTTTCACGGGTATGTTTCACGGATGACGTTTCACGGGTCTTGGTTTCACTGGTAAGTTTCACGGGTCAAAGTTTAACGGGTAAGTTTCACGGGTAAGTTTTACGGGTATGTTTTACAGGTGACGTTTCACGGGTAAGTTTCACAGGTAAGTTTCACGGGTGACGTTTCACGGGTCTAGGTTTCACTGGTAAGTTTCACGGGTCAAGGTTTTACGGGTAAGTTTCACGGGTAAGTTTCACGGGTATGTTTCACGGGTGACGTTTCACGGGTCTAGGTTTCACTGGTAAGTTTCACGGGTCAAGGTTTTACGGGTAAGTTTCACGGGTAAGTTTTACGCGTAAGTTTCACGGGTGACGTTTCACGGGTCTAGGTTTCACTGGTAAGTTTCACGGGTCAAGGTTTCACGGGTAAGTTTCACGGGTAAGTTTTACGGGTAAGTTTCACGGGTGACGTTTCACGGGTCTAGGTTTCACTGGTAAGTTTTACGGGTCAAGGTTTCACGGGTAAGTTTCACGGGTAAGTTTCACGGGTATGTTTCACGGGTGACGTTTCACGGGTCTAGGTTTCACTGGTAAGTTTCACGGGTCAAGGATTCACGGGTAAGTTTCACGGGTAAGTTTCACGGGTAAGTTTCACGGGTATGTTTCACGGGTGACGTTTCACGGGTCTTGGTTTCACTGGTAAGTTTCACGGGTCAAGGTTTCACGGGTAAGTTTCACGGGTATGTTTCACGGGTGACGTTTCACGGTTCTAGGTTTCACTGGTAAGTTTCACGGTTCAAGGTTTCACGGGTAAGTTTTACGGGTAAGTTTTACGGGTAAGTTTCACGGGTGACGTTTCACGGGTCTAGGTTTCACTGGTAAGTTTCACGGGTCAAGGTTTCACGGGTAAGTTTCACGGGTAAGTTTCACGGGTATGTTTCACGGGTGACGTTTCACGGGTCTAGGTTTCACTGGAAAGTTTCACGGAACAAGGTTTCACGGGTAAGTTTCACGGGTAAGTTTTACGGGTATGTTTTACAGGTGACGTTTCACGGGTCTAGGTTTCACTGGTAAGTTTCACGGGTCAAGGTTTCACGGGTAAGTTTCACGGGTAAGTTTCACGGGTATGTTTCATGGGAGATGTTTCACGGGTCTAGGTTTTACTGGTAAGTTTCACGGGTCAAGGTTTTACGGGTAAGATTCACGGGTAAGTTTCACGGGTGACGTTTCACGGGTCTAGGTTTCACTGGTAAGTTTCACGGGTATGTTTCACGGGTGACGTTTCACGGGTCTAGGTTTCACTGGTAAGTTTCACGGGTCAAGGTTTCACGGGTAAGTTTCACGGGTAAGTTTCACGGGTATGTTTCACGGATGACGTTTCACGGGTCTTGGTTTCACTGGTAAGTTTCACGGGTCAAGGTTTCACGGGTAAGTTTCACGGGTAAGTTTTACGGGTATGTTTTACAGGTGACGTTTCACGGGTAAGTTTCACGGGTAAGTTTCACGGGTATGTTTCACGGGTGACGTTTCACGGGTATGTTTCACGGGTCTAGGTTTCACTGGTAAGTTTCACGGGTCAAGGTTTCACGGGTAAGTTTCACGGGTAAGTTTCACGGGTATGTTTCACGGGTGACGTTTCACGGGTCTAGGTTTCACTGGTAAGTTTCACGGTTGACGTTTCACGGGTCTAGGTTTCACTGGTAAGTTTCACGGGTCAAGGTTTCACGGGTAAGTTTCACGGGTAAGTTTCACGGGTATGTTTCACGGGTGACGTTTTACGGGTCAAGGATTCACGGGTAAGTTTCACGAGTAAGTTTTACGGGTATGTTTTACAGGTGACGTTTCACGGGTCTAGGTTTCACTGGTAAGTTTCACGGGTCAAGGTTTCACGGGTAAGATTCACGGGTAAGTTTCACGGGTATGTTTCATGGGTGATGTTTCACGGGTCTAGGTTTCACTGGTAAGTTTCACGGGTCAAGGTTTTACGGGTAAGTTTTACGGGTAAGTTTCACGGGTATGTTTCACGGGTGACGTTTCACGGGTCTAGGTTTCACTGGTAAGTTTCACGGGTCAAGGTTTCACGGGTAAGATTCACGGGTAAGTTTCACGGGTATGTTTCACGGGTGACGTTTCACGGGTCTAGGTTTCACTAGTAAGTTTCACGGGTCAAGGTTTCACGGGTAAGTTTCACGGGTAAGTTTCACGGGTATGTTTCACGGGTGACGTTTCACGGGTCTAGGTTTCACTGGTAAGTTTCACGGGTCAAGGTTTCACGGGTAAGTTTCACGGGTAAGTTTCACGGGTATGTTTCACGGGTGACGTTTCACGGGTCTAGGTTTCACTGGTAAGTTTCACGGGTCAAGGTTTCACGGGTAAGTTTCACGGGTAAGTTTCACGGGTATGTTTCACGGGTGACGTTTCACGGGTCTAGGTTTCACTGGTAAGTTTCACGGGTCAAGGTTTTACGGGTAAGTTTCACGGGTAAGTTTCACGGGTATGTTTCACGGGTGACGTTTCACGGGTCTAGGTTTCACTGGTAAGTTTCACGGGTCAAGGTTTCACGGGTAAGTTTTACGGGTAAGTTTCACGGGTAAGTTTCACGGGTATGTTTCACGGGTGACGTTTCACGGGTCTAGGTTTCACTGGTAAGTTTCACGGGTCAAGGTTTTACGGGTAAGTTTCACGGGAAAGTTTTACGCGTAAGTTTCACGGGTCAAGGTTTTACGGGTAAGTTTCACGGGAAAGTTTTACGCGTAAGTTTCACGGGTGTCGTTTCACGGGTCTAGGTTTCACTGGTAAGTTTCACGGGTCAAGGTTTCACGGGTAAGTTTAACGGGTAAGTTTTACGGGTAAGTTTCACGGGTGACGTTTCACGGGTCTAGGTTTCACTGGTAAGTTTTACGGGTCTAGGTTTCACTGGTAAGTTTCACGGGTCAAGGTTTCACGGGTAAGTTTCACGGGTAAGTTTCACGGGTATGTTTCACGGGTGACGTTTTACGGGTCTAGGTTTCACTGGAAAGTTTCACGGATCAAGGTTTCACGGGTAAGTTTCACGGGTAAGTTTTACGGGTATGTTTTACAGGTGACGTTTCACGGGTCTAGGTTTCACTGGTAAGTTTCACGGGTCAAGGTTTCACGGGTAAGTTTCACGGGTATGTTTCATGGGTGATGTTTCACGGGTCTAGGTTTTACTGGTAAGTTTCACGGGTCAAGGTTTCACGGGTAAGTTTCACGGGTAAGTTTCACGGGTGACGTTTCACGGGTCTAGGTTTCACTGGTAAGTTTCACGGGTATGTTTCACGGGTGACGTTTCACGGGTCTAGGTTTCACTGGTAAGTTTCACGGGTCAAGGTTTCACGGGTAAGTTTCACGGGTAAGTTTCACGGGTATGTTTCACGGATGACGTTTCACGGGTCTTGGTTTCACTGGTAAGTTTCACGGGTCAAGGTTTTACGGGTAAGTTTCACGGGTAAGTTTTACGGGTATGTTTTACAGGTCACGTTTCACGGGTAAGTTTCACGGGTGACGTTTCACGGGTCTAGGTTTCACTGGTAAGTTTCACGGGTCAAGGTTTCACGGGTAAGTTTCACGGGTAAGTTTTACGTGTAAGTTTCACGGGTGACGTTTCACGGGTCTAGGTTTCACTGGAAAGTTTCACGGGTCAAGGATTCACGGGTAAGTTTTACGGGTATGTTTTACAGGTGACGTTTTACGGGTCTAGGTTTCACTGGTAAGTTTCACGGGTCAAGGTTTCACGGGTAAGATTCACGGGTAAGTTTCACGGGTATGTTTCATGGGTGATGTTTCACGGGTCTAGGTTTCACTGGTAAGTTTCACGGGTCAAGGTTTTACGGGTAAGTTTCACGGGTAAGTTTTACGGGTATGTTTCACGGGTGACGTTTCACGGGTCTAGGTTTCACTGGTAAGTTTCACGTGTCAAGGTTTCACGGGTAAGTTTCACGGGTAAGTTTCACGGGTATGTTTCACGGGTGACGTTTCACGGGTCTAGGTTTCACTAGTAAGTTTCACGGGTCAAGGTTTCACGGGTAAGTTTCACGGGTAAGTTTCACGGGTATGTTTCACGGGTGACGTTTCACGGGTCTAGGTTTCACTGGTAAGTTTCACGGGTCAAGGTTTCACGGGTAAGTTTCACGGGTAAGTTTCACGGGTATGTTTCACGGGTGACGTTTCACGGGTCTAGGTTTCACTGGTAAGTTTCACGGGTCAAGGTTTTACGGGTAAGTTTCACGGGTAAGTTTCACGGGTATGTTTCACGGGTGACGTTTCACGGGTCTAGGTTTCACTGGTAAGTTTCACGGGTCAAGGTTTCACGGGTAAGTTTTACGGGTAAGTTTCACGGGTAAGTTTCACGGGTAAGTTTCACGGGTATGTTTCACGGGTGACGTTTCACGGGTCTAGGTTTCACTGGTAAGTTTCACGGGTCAAGGTTTTACGGGTAAGTTTCACGGGTAAGTTTTACGCGTAAGTTTCACGGGTGACGTTTCACGGGTCTAGGTTTCACTGGTAAGTTTCACGGGTCAAGGTTTCACGGGTAAGTTTCACGGGTAAGTTTTACGGGTAAGTTTCACGGGTGACGTTTCACGGGTCCAGGTTTCACTGGTAAGTTTCACGGGTCTAGGTTTCACTGGTAAGTTTCACGGGTCAAGGTTTCACGGGTAAGTTTCACGGGTATGTTTCACGGGTATGTTTTACAGGTGACGTTTCACGGGTAAGTTTCACGGGTAAGTTTCACGGGTATGTTTCACGGGTGACGTTTCACGGGTCTTGGTTTCACTGGTAAGTTTCACGGGTCAAGGTTTCACGGGTAAGTTTCACGGGTATGTTTCACGGGTGACGTTTCACGGGTCTAGGTTTCACTGGTAAGTTTCACGGGTCAAGGTTTCACGGGTAAGTTTCACGGGTAAGTTTTACGGGTAAGTTTCACGGGTCTAGGTTTCACTGGTAAGTTTCACGGGTCAAGGTTTCACGGGTAAGTTTCACGGGTAAGTTTCACGGGTAAGTTTCACGGGTATGTTTCACGGGTGACGTTTCACGGGTCTAGGTTTCACTGGAAAGTTTCACGGATCAAGGTTTCACGGGTAAGTTTCACGGGTAAGTTTTACGGGTATGTTTTACAGGTGACGTTTCACGGGTCTAGGTTTCACTGGTAAGTTTCACGGGTCAAGGTTTCACGGGTAAATTTCACGGGTAAGTTTCACGAATATGTTTCATGGGTGATGTTTCACGGGTCTAGGTTTTACTGGTAAGTTTCACGGGTCAAGGTTTCACGGGTAAGTTTCACGGGTAAGTTTCACGGGTGACGTTTCACGGGTCTAGGTTTCACTGGTAAGTTTCACGGGTATGTTTCACGGGTGACGTTTCACGGGTCTAGGTTTCACTGGTAAGTTTCACGGGTCAAGGTTTCACGGGTAAGTTTCACGGATAAGTTTCACGGGTATGTTTCACGGATGACGTTTCACGGGTCTTGGTTTCACTGGTAAGTTTCACGGGTCAAGGTTTCACGGGTAAGTTTCACGGGTAAGTTTTACGGGTATGTTTTACAGGTGACGTTTCACGGGTAAGTTTCACGGGTAAGTTTCACGGGTAAGTTTCACGGGTATGTTTCACGGGTGACGTTTCACGGGTCTAGGTTTCACTGGTAAGTTTCACGGGTCAAGGTTTCACGGGTAAGTTTCACGGGTAAGTTTTACGGGTAAGTTTCACGGGTGACGTTTCACGGGTCTAGGTTTCACAGGAAAGTTTCACGGGTCAAGGATTCACAGGTAAGTTTCACGGGTAAGTTTTACGGGTATGTTTTACAGGTGACGTTTCACGGGTCTAGGTTTCACTGGTAAGTTTCACGGGTCAAGGTTTCACGGGTAAGATTCACGGGTAAGTTTCACGGGTATGTTTCATGGGTGATGTTTCACGGGTCTAGGTTTCACTGGTAAGTTTCACGGGTCAAGGTTTTACGGGTAAGTTTTACGGGTATGTTTCACGGGTGACGTTTCACGGGTCTAGGTTTCACTGGTAAGTTTCACGGGTCAAGGTTTCACGGGTAAGTTTCACGGGTAAGTTTCACGGGTATGTTTCACGGGTGACGTTTTACGGGTCTAGGTTTCACTAGTAAGTTTCACGGGTCAAGGTTTCACGGGTAAGTTTCACGGGTAAGTTTCACGGGTATGTTTCACGGGTGACGTTTCACGGGTCTAGGTTTCACTGGTAAGTTTCACGGGTCAAGGTTTCACGGGTAAGTTTTACGGGTAAGTTTCACGGGTATGTTTCACGGGTGACGTTTCACGGGTCTAGGTTTCACTGGTAAGTTTCACGGGTCAAGGTTTTACGGGTAAGTTTCACGGGTAAGTTTCACGGGTATGTTTCACGGGTGACGTTTCACGGGTCTAGGTTTCACTGGTAAGTTTCACGGGTCAAGGTTTTACGGGTAAGTTTTACGGGTAAGTTTCACGGGTAAGTTTCACGGGTATGTTTCACGGGTGACGTTTCACGGGTCTAGGTTTCACTGGTAAGTTTCACGGGTCAAGGTTTTACGGGTAAGTTTCACGGGTAAGTTTTACGCGTAAGTTTCACGGGTGACGTTTCACGGGTCTAGGTTTCACTGGTAAGTTTCACGGGTCAAGGTTTCACGGGTAAGTTTCACGGGTAAGTTTTACGGGTAAGTTTCACGGGTGACGTTTCACGGGTCCAGGTTTCACTGGTAAGTTTCACGGGTCTAGGTTTCACGGGTAAGTTTCACGGGTAAGTTTCACGGGTATGTTTCACGGGTGACGTTTCACGGGTCTAGGTTTCACTGGAAAGTTTCACGGATCAAGGTTTCACGGGTAAGTTTCACGGGTAAGTTTTACGGGCATGTTTTACAGGTGACGTTTCAAGGGTCTAGGTTTCACTGGTAAGTTTCACGGGTCTAGGTTTCACGGGTAAGTTTCACGGGTAAGTTTCACGGGTTTGTTTCATGGGTGATGTTTCACGGGTCTAGGTTTTACTGGTAAGTTTCACGGGTCAAGGTTTCACGGGTAAGTTTCACGGGTAAGTTTCACGGGTGACGTTTCACGGGTCTAGGTTTCACTGGTAAGTTTCACGGGTATGTTTCACGGGTGACGTTTCACGGGTCTAGGTTTCACTGGTAAGTTTCACGGGTCAAGGTTTCACGGGTAAGTTTCACGGGTATGTTTCACGGATGACATTTCACGGGTCTTGGTTTCACTGGTAAGTTTCACGGGTCAAGGTTTCACGGGTAAGTTTCACGGGTAAGTTTTACGGGTATGTTTTACAGGTGACGTTTCACGGGTAAGTTTCACGGGTAAGTTTCACGGGTATGTTTCACGGGTGACGTTTCACGGGTCTAGGTTTCACTGGTAAGTTTCACGGGTCAAGGTTTCACGGGTAAGTTTTACGGGTAAGTTTTACGGGTAAGTTTCACGGGTGACGTTTCACGGGTCTAGGTTTCACTGGAAAGTTTCACCGGTCAAGGATTCACAGGTAAGTTTCACGGGTAAGTTTTACGGGTATGTTTTACAGGTGACGTTTCACGGGTCTAGGTTTCACTGGTAAGTTTCACGGGTCAAGGTTTCACGGGTAGGATTCACGGGTAAGTTTCAGGGGTATGTTTCATGGGTGATGTTTCACGGGTCTAGGTTTCACTGGTAAGTTTCACGGGTCAAGGTTTTACGGGTAAGTTTCACGGGTATGTTTCACGGGTGACGTTTCACGGGTCTAGGTTTCACTGGCAAGTTTCACGGGTCAAGGTTTCACGGGTAAGTTTCACGGGTAAGTTTCACGGGTAAGTTTCACGGGTATGTTTCACGGGTGACGTTTCACGGGTCTAGGTTTCACTAGTAAGTTTCACGGGTCAAGGTTTCACGTGTAAGTTTCACGGGTAAGTTTCACGGGTATGTTTCACGGGTGACGTTTCACGGGTCTAGGTTTCACTGGTAAGTTTCACGGGTCAAGGTTTCACGGGTAAGTTTTACGGGTAAGTTTCACGGGTATGTTTCACGGGTGACGTTTCACGGGTCTAGGTTTCACTGGCAAGTTTCACGGGTCAAGGTTTCACGGGTAAGTTTCACGGGTAAGTTTCACGGGTATGTTTCACGGGTGACGTTTCACGGGTCTAGGTTTCACTGGTAAGTTTCACGGGTCAAGGTTTTACGGGTAAGTTTCACGGGTAAGTTTCACGGGTATGTTTCACGGGTGACGTTTCACGGGTCTAGGTTTCACTGGTAAGTTTCACGGGTCAAGGTTTCACGGGTAAGTTTTACGGGTAAGTTTCACGGGTAAGTTTCACGGGTATGTTTCACGGGTGACGTTTCACGGGTCTAGGTTTCACTGGTAAGTTTCACGGGTCAAGGTTTTACGGGTAAGTTTCACGGGTAAGTTTTACGCGTAAGTTTCACGGGTGACGTTTCACGGGTCTAGGTTTCACTGGTAAGTTTCACGGGTCAAGGTTTCACGGGTAAGTTTCACGGGTAAGTTTTACGGGTAAGTTTCACGGGTGACGTTTCACGGGTCTAGGTTTCACTGGTAAGTTTCACGGGTCTAGGTTTCACTGGTAAGTTTCACGGGTCAAGGTTTCACGGGTAAGTTTCACGGGTAAGTTTCACGGGTATGTTTCACGGGTGACGTTTCACGGGTCTAGGTTTCACTGGAAAGTTTCACGGATCAAGGTTTCACGGGTAAGTTTCACGGGTAAGTTTCACGGGTAAGTTTTACGGGTATGTTTTACAGGTGACGTTTCACGGGTCTAGGTTTTACTGGTAAGTTTCACGGGTCAAGGTTTCACGGGTAAGTTTCACGGGTAAGTTTCACGGGTATGTTTCATGGGTGATGTTTCACGGGTCTAGGTTTTACTGGTAAGTTTCACGGGTCAAGGTTTCACGGGTAAGTTTCACGGGTAAGTTTCACGTGTGACGTTTCACGGGTCTAGGTTTCACTGGTAAGTTTCACGGGTATGTTTCACGGGTGACGTTTCACGGGTCTAGGTTTCACTGGTAAGTTTCACGGGTCAAGGTTTCACGGGTAAGTTTCACGGGTAAGTTTCACGGGTATGTTTCACGGATGACGTTTCACGGGTCTTGGTTTCACTGGTAAGTTTCACGGGTCAAGGTTTCACGGGTAAGTTTCACGGGTAAATTTTACGGGTATGTTTTACAGGTGACGTTTCACGGGTAAGTTTCACGGGTAAGTTTCACGGGTAAGTTTCACGGGTATGTTTCACGGGTGACGTTTTACGGGTCTTGGTTTCACTGGTAAGTTTCACGGGTCAAGGTTTCACGGGTAAGTTTCACGGGTATGTTTCACGGGTGACGTTTCACGTGTCTAGATTTCACTGGTAAGTTTCACGGGTCAAGGTTTCACGGGTAAGTTTCACGGGTAAGTTTTACGGGTAAGTTTCACGGGTCTAGGTTTCACTGGTAAGTTTCACGGGTCAAGGTTTCACGGGTAAGTTTCACGGGTATGTTTCACGGGTGACGTTTCACGGGTCTAGGTTTCACTGGAAAGTTTCACGGATCAAGGTTTCACGGGTAAGTTTCACGGGTAAGTTTTACGGGTATGTTTTACAGGTGACGTTTCACGGGTCTAGGTTTCACTGGTAAGTTTCACGGGTCAAGGTTTCACGGGTAAGTTTCACAGGTAAGTTTCACGGGTAAGTTTTACGGGTAAGTTTCACGGGTGACGTTTCACGGGTCTAGGTTTCACTGGTAAGTTTCACGGGTCAAGGTTTCACAGGTAAGTTTCACGGGTGACGTTTCACGGGTCTAGGTTTCACTGGTAAGTTTCACGGGTCAAGGTTTCACGGGTAAGTTTCACGGGTAAGTTTCACGGGTATGTTTTACGGGTGACGTTTCACGGGTCTAGGTTTCACTGGAAAGTTTCACGGATCAAGGTTTCACGGGTAAGTTTCACGGGTAAGTTTTACGGGTATGTTTTACAGGTGACGTTTTACGGGTCTAGGTTTCACTGGTAAGTTTCACGGGTCAAGGTTTCACGGGTAAGTTTCACGGGTAAGTTTCACGGGTATGTTTCATGGGTGATGTTTCACGGGTCTAGGTTTTACTGGTAAGTTTCACGGGTCAAGGTTTCACGGGTAAGTTTCACGGGTAAGTTTCACGGGTGACGTTTCACGGGTCTAGGTTTCACTGGTAAGTTTCACGGGTATGTTTCACGGGTGACGTTTCACGGGTCTAGGTTTCACTGGTAAGTTTCACGGGTCAAGGTTTCACGGGTAAGTTTTACGGGTAAGTTTCACAGGTAAGTTTAACGGGTGACGTTTTACGGGTCTAGGTTTCCCTGGTAAGTTTCACGGGTCAAGGTTTCACGGGTAAGTTTCACAGGTAAGTTTCACGGGTAAGTTTCTCGGGTGACGTTTCACGGGTCTAGGTTTCACTGGTAAGTTTCACGGGTCAAGGTTTCACGGGTAAGTTTCACGGGTAAGTTTCACGGGTGACGTTTCACGGGTCTTGGTTTCACTGGTAAGTTTCACGGGTCAAGGTTTCACGGGTAAGTTTCACTGGTAAGTTTTACGGGTATGTTTTACAGGTGACGTTTCACGGGTAAGTTTCACGGGTAAGTTTCACGGGTGACGTTTCACGGGTCTAGGTTTCACTGGTAAGTTTCACGGGTATGTTTCACGGGTGACATTTCACGGGTCTAGGTTTCACTGGTAAGTTTCACGGGTCAAGGTTTCACGGGTAAGTTTCACGGGTAAGTTTCACGGGTATGTTTCACGGATGACGTTTCACGGGTCTTGGTTTCACTGGTAAGTTTCACGGGTAAGTTTCACGGGTAAGTTTTACGGGTATGTTTTACAGGTGACGTTTCACGGGTAAGTTTCACGGGTAAGTTTCACGGGTGACGTTTCACGGGTCTAGGTTTCACTGGTAAGTTTCACGGGTCAAGGTTTTACGGGTAAGTTTCACGGGTATGTTTCACGGGTGACGTTTCACGGGTCTAGGTTTCACTGGTAAGTTTCACGGGTCAAGGTTTTACGGGTAAGTTTCACGGGTAAGTTTTACGCGTAAGTTTCACGGGTGACGTTTCACGGGTCTAGGTTTCACTGGTAAGTTTCACGGGTCAAGGTTTCACGGGTAAGTTTCACGGGTAAGTTTTACGGGTAAGTTTTACGGGTGACGTTTCACGGGTCTAGGTTTCACTGGTAAGTTTCACGGGTCAAGGTTTCACGGGTAAGTTTCACGGGTAAGTTTCACGGGTATGTTTCACGGGTGACGTTTCACGGGTCTAGGTTTCACTGGTAAGTTTCACGGGTCAAGGATTCACGGGTAAGTTTCACGGGTAAGTTTCACGGGTATGTTTCACGGGTGACGTTTCACGGGTCTTGGTTTCACTGGTAAGTTTCACGGGTCAAGGTTTCACGGGTAAGTTTCACGGGTATGTTTCACGGGTGACGTTTCACGGGTCTAGGTTTCACTGGTAAGTTTCACGGGTCAAGGTTTCACGGGTAAGTTTCACGGGTAAGTTTTACGGGTAAGTTTCACGGGTAAGTTTTACGGGTAAGTTTCACGGGTGACGTTTCACGGGTCTAGGTTTCACTGGTAAGTTTCACGGGTCAAGGTTTCACGGGTAAGTTTCACGGGTAAGTTTCACGGGTATGTTTCACGGGTGACGTTTCACGGGTCTAGGTTTCACTGGAAAGTTTCACGGATCAAGGTTTCACGGGTAAGTTTCACGGGTAAGTTTTACGGGTATGTTTTACAGGTGACGTTTCACGGGTCTAGGTTTCACTGGTAAGTTTCACGGGTCAAGGTTTCACGGGTAAGTTTCACGGGTAAGTTTCACGGGTATGTTTCATGGGTGATGTTTCACGGGTCTAGGTTTTACTGGTAAGTTTCACGGGTCAAGGTTTCACGGGTAAGTTTCACGGGTAAGTTTCACGGGTGACGTTTCACGGGTCTAGGTTTCACTGGTAAGTTTCACGGGTATGTTTCACGGGTGACGTTTCACGGGTCTAGGTTTCACTGGTAAGTTTCACGGGTCAAGGTTTCACGGGTAAGTTTCACGGGTAAGTTTCACGGGTATGTTTCACGGATGACGTTTCACGGGTCTTGGTTTCACTGGTAAGTTTCACGGGTCAAGGTTTCACGGGTAAGTTTCACGGGTAAGTTTTACGGGTATGTTTTACAGGTGACGTTTCACGGGTAAGTTTCACGGGTAAGTTTCACGGGTATGTTTCACGGGTGACGTTTCACGGGTCTAGGTTTCACTGGTAAGTTTCACGGGTCAAGGTTTCACGGGTAAGTTTCACGGGTAAGTTTCACGGGTATGTTTCACGGATGACGTTTCACGGGTCTTGGTTTCACTGGTAAGTTTCACGGGTCAAGGTTTTACGGGTAAGTTTTACGGGTATGTTTCACGGGTGACGTTTCACGGGTCTAGGTTTCACTGGTAAGTTTCACGGGTCAAGGTTTCACGGGTAAGTTTCACGGGTAAGTTTCACGGGTATGTTTCACGGGTGACGTTTCACGGGTCTAGGTTTCACTAGTAAGTTTCACGGGTCAAGGTTTCACGGGTAAGTTTCACGGGTAAGTTTCACGGGTATGTTTCACGGGTGACGTTTCACGGGTCTAGGTTTCACTGGTAAGTTTCACGGGTCAAGGTTTCACGGGTAAGTTTTACGGGTAAGTTTCACGGGTATGTTTCACGGGTGACGTTTCACGGGTCTAGGTTTCACTGGTAAGTTTCACGGGTCAAGGTTTTACGGGTAAGTTTCACGGGTAAGTTTCACGGGTATGTTTCACGGATGACGTTTCACGGGTCTAGGTTTCACTGGTAAGTTTCACGGGTCAAGGTTTTACGGGTAAGTTTTACGGGTAAGTTTCACGGGTAAGTTTCACGGGTATGTTTCACGGGTGACGTTTCACGGGTCTAGGTTTCACTGGTAAGTTTCAAGGGTCAAGGTTTTACGGGTAAGTTTCACGGGTAAGTTTTACGCGTAAGTTTCACGGGTGACGTTTCACGGGTCTAGGTTTCACTGGTAAGTTTCACGGGTCAAGGTTTCACGGGTAAGTTTCACGGGTAAGTTTTACGGGTAAGTTTCACGGGTGACGTTTCACGGGTCCAGGTTTCACTGGTAAGTTTCACGGGTCTAGGTTTCACTGGTAAGTTTCACGGGTCAAGGTTTCACGGGTAAGTTTCACGGGTAAGTTTCACGGGTATGTTTCACGGGTGACGTTTCACGGGTCTAGGTTTCACTGGAAAGTTTCACGGATCAAGGTTTCACGGGTAAGTTTCACGGGTAAGTTTTACGGGCATGTTTTACAGGTGACGTTTCACGGGTCTAGGTTTCACTGGTAAGTTTCACGGGTCAAGGTTTCACGGGTAAGTTTCACGGGTAAGTTTCACGGGTATGTTTCATGGGTGATGTTTCACGGGTCTAGGTTTTACTGGTAAGTTTCACGGGTCAAGGTTTCACGGGTAAGTTTCACGGGTAAGTTTCACGGGTGACGTTTCACGGGTCTAGGTTTCACTGGTAAGTTTCACGGGTATGTTTCACGGGTGACGTTTCACGGGTCTAGGTTTCACTGGTAAGTTTCACGGGTCAAGGTTTCACGGGTAAGTTTCACGGGTAAGTTTCACGGGTATGTTTCACGGATGACATTTCACGGGTCTTGGTTTCACTGGTAAGTTTCACGGGTCAAGGTTTCACGGGTAAGTTTCACGGGTAAGTTTTACGGGTATGTTTTACAGGTGACGTTTCACGGGTAAGTTTCACGGGTAAGTTTCACGGGTATGTTTCACGGGTGACGTTTCACGGGTCTAGGTTTCACTGGTAAGTTTCACGGGTCAAGGTTTCACGGGTAAGTTTCACGGGTAAGTTTTACGGGTAAGTTTCACGGGTGACGTTTCACGGGTCTAGGTTTCACTGGAAAGTTTCACGGGTCAAGGATTCACAGGTAAGTTTCACGGGTAAGTTTTACGGGTATGTTTTACAGGTGACGTTTTACGGGTCTAGGTTTCACTGGTAAGTTTCACGGGTCAAGGTTTCACGGGTAGGATTCACGGGTAAGTTTCACGGGTATGTTTCATGGGTGATGTTTCACGGGTCTAGGTTTCACTGGTAAGTTTCACGGGTCAAGGTTTTACGGGTAAGTTTCACGGGTATGTTTCACGGGTGACGTTTCACGGGTCTAGGTTTCACTGGTAAGTTTCACGGGTCAAGGTTTCACGGGTAAGTTTCACGGGTAAGTTTCACGGGTATGTTTCACGGGTGACGTTTCACGGGTCTAGGTTTCACTAGTAAGTTTCACGGGTCAAGGTTTCACGGGTAAGTTTCACGGGTAAGTTTCACGGGTAAGTTTCACGGGTATGTTTCACGGGTCTAGGTTTCACTGGTAAGTTTCACGGGTCAAGGTTTCACGGGTAAGTTTTACGGGTAAGTTTCACGGGTATGTTTCACGGGTGACGTTTCACGGGTCTAGGTTTCACTGGTAAGTTTCACGGGTCAAGGTTTCACGGGTAAGTTTCACGGGTAAGTTTCACTGGTATGTTTCACGGGTGACGTTTCACGGGTCTAGGTTTCACTGGTAAGTTTCACGGGTCAAGGTTTCACGGGTAAGTTTCACGGGTAAGTTTCACGGGTATGTTTCACGGGTGACGTTTCACGGGTCTAGGTTTCACTAGTAAGTTTCACGGGTCAAGGTTTCACGGGTAAGTTTCACGGGTAAGTTTCACGGGTATGTTTCACGGGTCTAGGTTTCACTGGTAAGTTTCACGGGTCAAGGTTTCACGGGTAGGATTCACGGGTAAGTTTCACGGGTATGTTTCACGGGTGACGTTTCACGGGTCTAGGTTTCACTAGTAAGTTTCACGGGTCAAGGTTTTACGGGTAAGTTTCACGGGTATGTTTCACGGGTGACGTTTCACGGGTCTAGGTTTCACTGGTAAGTTTCACGGGTCAAGGTTTCACGGGTAAGTTTCACGGGTAAGTTTCACGGGTATGTTTCACGGGTGACGTTTCACGGGTCTAGGTTTCACTAGTAAGTTTCACGGGTCAAGGTTTCACGGGTAAGTTTCACGGGTAAGTTTCACGGGTAAGTTTCACGGGTATGTTTCACGGATGACATTTCACGGGTCTTGGTTTCACTGGTAAGTTTCACGGGTCAAGGTTTCACGGGTAAGTTTCACGGGTAAGTTTTACGGGTATGTTTTACAGGTGACGTTTCACGGGTAAGTTTCACGGGTAAGTTTCACGGGTATGTTTCACGGGTGACGTTTCACGGGTCTAGGTTCCACTGGTAAGTTTCACGGGTCAAGGTTTCACGGGTGACGTTTCACGGGTCTAGGTTTCACTAGTAAGTTTCACGGGTCAAGGTTTTACGGGTAAGTTTCACGGGTATGTTTCACGGGTGACGTTTCACGGGTAAGTTTCACACGGTAAGTTTCACGGGTAAGTTTTACGGGTAAGTTTCACGGGTGACGTTTCACGGGTCTAGGTTTCACTGGAAAGTTTCACGGGTCAAGGATTCACAGGTAAGTTTCACGGGTAAGTTTTACGGGTATGTTTTACAGGTGACGTTTCACGGGTCTAGGTTTCACTGGTAAGTTTCACGGGTCAAGGTTTCACGGGTAGGATTCACGGGTAAGTTTCACGGGTATGTTTCATGGGTGATGTTTCACGGGTCTAGGTTTCACTGGTAAGTTTCACGGGTCAAGGTTTTACGGGTAAGTTTCACGGGTATGTTTCACGGGTGACGTTTCACGGGTCTAGGTTTCACTGGTAAGTTTCACGGGTCAAGGTTTCACGGGTAAGTTTCACGGGTAAGTTTCACGGGTATGTTTCACGGGTGACGTTTCACGGGTCTAGGTTTCACTAGTAAGTTTCACGGGTCAAGGTTTCACGGGTAAGTTTCACGGGTAAGTTTCACGGGTATGTTTCACGGGTCTAGGTTTCACTGGTAAGTTTCACGGGTCAAGGTTTCACGGGTAAGTTTTACGGGTAAGTTTCACGGGTATGTTTCACGGGTGACGTTTCACGGGTCTAGGTTTCACTGGTAAGTTTCACGGGTCAAGGTTTCACGGGTAAGTTTCACGGGTAAGTTTCACTGGTATGTTTCACGGGTGACGTTTCACGGGTCTAGGTTTCACTGGTAAGTTTCACGGGTCAAGGTTTTACGGGTAAGTTTCACGGGTAAGTTTCACGGGTATGTTTCACGGGTGACGTTTCACGGGTCTAGGTTTCACTGGTAAGTTTCACGGGTCAAGGTTTCACGGGTAAGTTTTACGGGTAAGTTTCACGGGTAAGTTTCACGGGTATGTTTCACGGGTGACGTTTCACGGGTCTAGGTTTCACTGGTAAGTTTCACGGGTCAAGGTTTTACGGGTAAGTTTCACGGGTAAGTTTTACGCGTAAGTTTCACGGGTGACGTTTCACGGGTCTAGGTTTCACTGGTAAGTTTCACGGGTCAAGGTTTCACGGGTAAGTTTCACGGGTAAGTTTTACGGGTAAGTTTCACGGGTGACGTTTCACGGGTCTAGGTTTCACTGGTAAGTTTCACGGGTCTAGGTTTCACTGGTAAGTTTCACGGGTCAAGGTTTCACGGGTAAGTTTCACGGGTAAGTTTCACGGGTATGTTTCACGGGTGACGTTTCACGGGTCTAGGTTTCACTGGAAAGTTTCACGGATCAAGGTTTCACGGGTAAGTTTCACGGGTAAGTTTCACGGGTAAGTTTTACGGGTATGTTTTACAGGTGACGTTTCACGGGTCTAGGTTTCACTGGTAAGTTTCACGGGTCAAGGTTTCACGGGTAAGTTTCACGGGTAAGTTTCACGGGTATGTTTCATGGGTGATGTTTCACGGGTCTAGGTTTTACTGGTAAGTTTCACGGGTCAAGGTTTCACGGGTAAGTTTCACGGGTAAGTTTCACGTGTGACGTTTCACGGGTCTAGGTTTCACTGGTAAGTTTCACGGGTATGTTTCACGGGTGACGTTTCACGGGTCTAGGTTTCACTGGTAAGTTTCACGGGTCAAGGTTTCACGGGTAAGTTTCACGGGTAAGTTTCACGGGTATGTTTCACGGATGACGTTTCACGGGTCTTGGTTTCACTGGTAAGTTTCACGGGTCAAGGTTTCACGGGTAAGTTTCACGGGTAAGTTTTACGGGTATGTTTTACAGGTGACGTTTCACGGGTAAGTTTCACGGGTAAGTTTCACGGGTATGTTTCACGGGTGACGTTTCACGGGTCTTGGTTTCACTGGTAAGTTTCACGGGTCAAGGTTTTACGGGTAAGTTTCACGGGTATGTTTCACGGGTGACGTTTCACGGGTCTAGGTTTCACTGGTAAGTTTCACGGGTCAAGGTTTCACGGGTAAGTTTCACGGGTAAGTTTTACGCTTAAGTTTCACGGGTCTAGGTTTCACTGGTAAGTTTCACGGGTCAAGGTTTCACGGGTAAGTTTCACGGGTAAGTTTCACGGGTATGTTTCACGGGTGACGTTTCACGGGTCTAGGTTTCACTGGAAAGTTTCACGGATCAAGGTTTCACGGGTAAGTTTCACGGGTAAGTTTTACGGGTATGTTTTACAGGTGACGTTTCACGGGTCTAGGTTTCACTGGTAAGTTTCACGGGTCAAGGTTTCACGGGTAAGTTTCACGGGTAAGTTTCACGGGTATGTTTCATGGGTGATGTTTCACGGGTCTAGGTTTTACTGGTAAGTTTCACGGGTCAAGGTTTCACGGGTAAGTTTCACAGGTAAGTTTCACGGGTAAGTTTTACGGGTAAGTTTCACGGGTGACGTTTCACGGGTCTAGGTTTCACTGGTAAGTTTTACGGGTCAAGGTTTCACAGGTAAGTTTCACGGGTGACGTTTCACGGGTCTAGGTTTCACTGGTAAGTTTCACGGGTCAAGGTTTCACGGGTAAGTTTCACGGGTAAGTTTCACGGGTATGTTTTACGGGTGACGTTTCACGGGTCTAGGTTTCACTGGAAAGTTTCACGGATCAAGGTTTCACGGGTAAGTTTCACGGGTAAGTTTTACGGGTATGTTTTACAGGTGACGTTTCACGGGTCTAGGTTTCACTGGTAAGTTTCACGGGTCAAGGTTTCACGGGTAAGTTTCACGGGTAAGTTTCACGGGTATGTTTCATGGGTGATGTTTCACGGGTCTAGGTTTTACTGGTAAGTTTCACGGGTCAAGGTTTCACGGGTAAGTTTCACGGGTGACGTTTCACGGGTCTAGGTTTCACTGGTAAGTTTCACGGGTATGTTTCACGAGTGACGTTTCACGGGTCTAGGTTTCACTGGTAAGTTTCACGGGTCAAGGTTTCACGGGTAAGTTTTACGGGTAAGTTTCACAGGTAAGTTTCACGGGTGACGTTTTACGGGTCTAGGTTTCCCTGGTAAGTTTCACGGGTCAAGGTTTCACGGGTAAGTTTCACAGGTAAGTTTCACGGGTAAGTTTCTCGGGTGACGTTTCACGGGTCTAGGTTTCACTGGTAAGTTTCACGGGTCAAGGTTTCACGGGTAAGTTTCACGGGTAAGTTTCACGGGTGACGTTTCACGGGTCTTGGTTTCACTGGTAAGTTTCACGGGTCAAGGTTTCACGGGTAAGTTTCACTGGTAAGTTTTACGGGTATGTTTTACAGGTGACGTTTCACGGGTAAGTTTCACGGGTAAGTTTCACGGGTGACGTTTCACGGGTCTAGGTTTCACTGGTAAGTTTCACGGGTATGTTTCACGGGTGACATTTCACGGGTCTAGGTTTCACTGGTAAGTTTCACGGGTCAAGGTTTTACGGGTAAGTTTCACGGGTAAGTTTCACGGGTATGTTTCACGGATGACGTTTCACGGGTCTTGGTTTCACTGGTAAGTTTCACGGGTAAGTTTCACGGGTAAGTTTTACGGGTATGTTTTACAGGTGACGTTTCACGGGTAAGTTTCACGGGTAAGTTTCACGGGTGACGTTTCACGGGTCTAGGTTTCACTGGTAAGTTTCACGGGTCAAGGTTTTACGGGTAAGTTTCACGGGTATGTTTCACGGGTGACGTTTCACGGGTCTAGGTTTCACTGGTAAGTTTCACGGGTCAAGGTTTTACGGGTAAGTTTCACGGGTAAGTTTTACGCGTAAGTTTCACGGGTGACGTTTCACGGGTCTAGGTTTCACTGGTAAGTTTCACGGGTCAAGGTTTCACGGGTAAGTTTCACGGGTAAGTTTTACGGGTAAGTTTTACGGGTGACGTTTCACGGGTCTAGGTTTCACTGGTAAGTTTCACGGGTCAAGGTTTCACGGGTAAGTTTCACGGGTAAGTTTCACGGGTAAGTTTCACGGGTATGTTTCACGGGTGACGTTCACGGGTCTAGGTTTCACTGGTAAGTTTCACGGGTCAAGGATTCACGGGTAAGTTTCACGGGTAAGTTTCACGGGTATGTTTCACGGGTGACGTTTCACGGGTCTTGGTTTCACTGGTAAGTTTCACGGGTCAAGGTTTCACGGGTAAGTTTCACGGGTATGTTTCACGGGTGACGTTTCACGGGTCTAGGTTTCACTGGTAAGTTTCACGGGTCAAGGTTTCACGGGTAAGTTTCACGGGTAAGTTTTACGGGTAAGTTTCACGGGTAAGTTTTACGGGTAAGTTTCACGGGTGACGTTTCACGGGTCTAGGTTTCACTGGTAAGTTTCACGGGTCAAGGTTTCACGGGTAAGTTTCACGGGTAAGTTTCACGGGTATGTTTCACGGGTGACGTTTCACGGGTCTAGGTTTCACTGGAAAGTTTCACGGATCAAGGTTTCACGGGTAAGTTTCACGGGTAAGTTTTACGGGTATGTTTTACAGGTGACGTTTCACGGGTCTAGGTTTCACTGGTAAGTTTCACGGGTCAAGGTTTCACGGGTAAGTTTCACGGGTAAGTTTCACGGGTATGTTTCATGGGTGATGTTTCACGGGTCTAGGTTTTACTGGTAAGTTTCACGGGTCAAGGTTTCACGGGTAAGTTTCACGGGTAAGTTTCACGGGTGACGTTTCACGGGTCTAGGTTTCACTGGTAAGTTTCACGGGTATGTTTCACGGGTGACGTTTCACGGGTCTAGGTTTCACTGGTAAGTTTCACGGGTCAAGGTTTCACGGGTAAGTTTCACGGGTAAGTTTCACGGGTATATTTCACGGATGACGTTTCACGGGTCTTGGTTTCACTGGTAAGTTTCACGGGTCAAGGTTTCACGGGTAAGTTTCACGGGTAAGTTTTACGGGTATGTTTTACAGGTGACGTTTCACGGGTAAGTTTCACGGGTAAGTTTCACGGGTATGTTTCACGGGTGACGTTTCACGGGTCTAGGTTTCACTGGTAAGTTTCACGGGTCAAGGTTTCACGGGTAAGTTTCACGGGTAAGTTTTACGGGTATGTTTTACAGGTGACGTTTCACGGGTCTAGGTTTCACTGGTAAGTTTCACGGGTCAAGGTTTCACGGGTAAGATTCACGGGTAAGTTTCACGGGTATGTTTCATGGGTGATGTTTCACGGGTCTAGGTTTCACTGGTAAGTTTCACGGGTCAAGGTTTTACGGGTAAGTTTCACTGGTAAGTTTCACGGGTATGTTTCACGGGTGACGTTTCACGGGTCTAGGTTTCACTGGTAAGTTTCACGGGTCAAGGTTTCACGGGTAAGTTTCACGGGTAAGTTTCACGGGTATGTTTCACGGGTGACGTTTCACGGGTCTAGGTTTCACTAGTAAGTTTCACGGGTCAAGGTTTCACGGGTAAGATTCACGGGTAAGTTTCACGGGTATGTTTCACGGGTGACGTTTCCCGGGTCTAGGTTTCACTGGTAAGTTTCACGGGTCAAGGTTTCACGGGTAAGTTTCACGGGTAAGTTTCACGGGTATGTTTCACGGGTGACGTTTCACGGGTCTAGGTTTCACTGGTAAGTTTCACGGGTCAAGGTTTCACGGGTAAGTTTCACGGGTAAGTTTCACGGGTATGTTTCACGGGTGACGTTTCACGGGTCTAGGTTTCACTGGTAAGTTTCACGGGTCAAGGTTTTACGGGTAAGTTTCACGGGTAAGTTTCACGGGTATGTTTCACGGGTGACGTTTCACGGGTCTAGGTTTCACTGGTAAGTTTCACGGGTCAAGGTTTCACGGGTAAGTTTCACGGGTAAGTTTTACGGGTAAGTTTCACGGGTGACGTTTCACGGGTGACGTTTCACGGGTGACGTTTCACGGGTCTAGGTTTCACTGGTAAGTTTCACGGGTCAAGGTTTCACAGGTAAGTTTCACGGGTAAGTTTCACGGGTATGTTTCACGGGTGACGTTTCACGGGTCTAGGTTTCACTGGAAAGTTTCACGGGTCAAGGTTTCACGGGTAAGTTTCACGGGTAAGTTTTACGGGTATGTTTTACAGGCGACGTTTCACGGGTCTAGGTTTCACTGGTAAGTTTCACGGGTCTAGGTTTCACGGGTAAGTTTCACGGGTATGTTTCATGGGTGATGTTTCACGGGTCTAGGTTTCACTGGTAAGTTTCACGGGTCAAGGTTTCACGGGTAAGTTTCACGGGTATGTTTCACGGGTGACGTTTCACGGGTAAGTTTTACGCGTAAGTTTCACGGGTGACGTTTCACGGGTCTAGGTTTCACTGGTAAGTTTCACGGGTCAAGGTTTCACGGGTAAGTTTCACGGGTATGTTTCACGGGTGACGTTTCACGGGTCTAGGTTTCACTGGTAAGTTTCACGGGTCAAGGTTTCACGGGTAAGTTTCACGGGTAAGTTTTACGGGTAAGTTTCACGGGTGACGTTTCACGGGTCTAGGTTTCACTGGTAAGTTTCACGGGTCAAGGTTTCACGGGTAAGTTTCACGGGTATGTTTCACGGGTGACGTTTCACGGGTCTAGGTTTCACTGGAAAGTTTCACGGGTCAAGGTTTCACGGGTAAGTTTCACGGGTAAGTTTCACGGGTAAGTTTTACGGGTATGTTTTACAGGTGACGTTTCACGGGTCTAGGTTTCACTGGTAAGTTTCACGGGTCAAGGTTTCACGGGTAAGTTTCACGGGTAAGTTTCACGGGTATGTTTCATTGGTGATGTTTCACAAGTCTAGGTTTTACTGGTAAGTTTCACGGGTCAAGGTTTCACGGGTAAGTTTCACGGGAAAGTTTCACGGGTAAGTTTCACGGGTCTAGGTTTCACTGGTAAGTTTCACGGGTTAAGGTTTCACGGGTAAGTTTCACGGGTAAGTTTCACGGGTAAGTTTCACGGGTCTAGGTTTCACTGGTAAGTTTCACGGGTCAAGGGTTCACGGGTAAGTTTCACGGGTATGTTTCACGGGTGACGTTTCACGGGTCTAGGTTTCACTGGTAAGTTTCACGGGTAAAGGTTTCACGGGTAAGTTTCACGGGTATGTTTCACGGATGACGTTTCACGGGTCTTGGTTTCACTGGTAAGTTTCACGGGTCAAGGTTTCACGGGTAAGTTTCACGGGTAAGTTTTACGGGTATGTTTTACAGGTGACGTTTCACGGGTAAGTTTCACGGGTAAGTTTCACGGGTATGTTTCACGGGTGACGTTTCACGGGTCTAGGTTTCACTGGTAATTTTCACGGGTCAAGGTTTCACGGGTAAGTTTCACGGGTAAGTTTTACGGGTAAGTTTCACGGGTGACGTTTCACGGGTCTAGGTTTCACTGGAAAGTTTCACGGGTCAAGGATTCACGGGTAAGTTTCACGGGTAAGTTTTACGGGTATGTTTTACAGGTGACGTTTCACGGGTCTAGGTTTCACTGGTAAGTTTCACGGGTCAAGGTTTCACGGGTAAGATTCACGGGTAAGTTTCACGGGTATGTTTCATGGGTGATGTTTCACGGGTCTAGGTTTCACTGGTAAGTTTCACGGGTCAAGGTTTTACGGGTAAGTTTCACGGGTAAGTTTCACGGGTATGTTTCACGGGTGACGTTTCACGGGTCTAGGTTTCACTGGTAAGTTTCACGGGTCAAGGTTTCACGGGTAAGTTTCACGGGTAAGTTTCACGGGTATGTTTCACGGGTGACGTTTCACGGGTCTAGGTTTCACTGGTAAGTTTCACGGGTCAAGGTTTCACGGGTAAGTTTCACGGGTAAGTTTCACGGGTATGTTTCACGGGTGACGTTTCACGGGTCTAGGTTTCACTGGTAAGTTTCACGGGTCAAGGTTTCACGGGTAAGTTTCACGGGTAAGTTTCACGGGTATGTTTCACGGGTGACGTTTCACGGGTCTAGGTTTCACTGGTAAGTTTCACGGGTCAAGGTTTTACGGGTAAGTTTCACGGGTAAGTTTCACGGGTATGTTTCACGGGTGACGTTTCACGGGTCTAGGTTTCACTGGTAAGTTTCACGGGTCAAGGTTTCACGGGTAAGTTTCACGGGTAAGTTTTACGGGTAAGTTTCACGGGTGACGTTTCACGGGTGACGTTTCACGGGTGACGTTTCACGGGTGACGTTTCACGGGTCTAGGTTTCACTGGTAAGTTTCACGGGTCAAGGTTTCACGGGTAAGTTTCACGGGTAAGTTTCACGGGTATGTTTCACGGGTGACGTTTCACGGGTCTAGGTTTCACTGGAAAGTTTCACGGGTCAAGGTTTCACGGGTAAGTTTCACGGGTAAGTTTTACGGGTATGTTTTACAGGCGACGTTTCACGGGTCTAGGTTTCACTGGTAAGTTTCACGGGTCTAGGTTTCACGGGTAAGTTTCACGGGTATGTTTCATGGGTGATGTTTCACGGGTCTAGGTTTCACTGGTAAGTTTCACGGGTCAAGGTTTCACGGGTAAGTTTCACGGGTATGTTTCACGGGTGACGTTTCACGGGTAAGTTTTACGCGTAAGTTTCACGGGTGACGTTTCACGGGTCTAGGTTTCACTGGTAAGTTTCACGGGTCAAGGTTTCACGGGTAAGTTTCACGGGTATGTTTCACGGGTGACGTTTCACGGGTATGTTTCACGGGTCTTGATTTCACTGGTAAGTTTCACGGGTCAAGGTTTCACGGGTAAGTTTCACGGGTAAGTTTTACGGGTATGTTTTACAGGTGACGTTTTACGGGTCTAGGTTTCACTGGTAAGTTTCACGGGTCAAGGTTTCACGGGTAAGATTCACGGGTAAGTTTCACGGGTATGTTTCATGGGTGATGTTTCACGGGTCTAGGTTTCACTGGTAAGTTTCACGGGTCAAGGTTTTACGGGTAAGTTTCACGGGTAAGTTTCACGGGTATGTTTCACGGGTGACGTTTCACGGGTCTAGGTTTCACTGGTAAGTTTCACGGGTCAAGGTTTCACGGGTAAGTTTCACGGGTAAGTTTCACGGGTATGTTTCACGGGTGACGTTTCACGGGTCTAGGTTTCACTAGTAAGTTTCACGGGTCAAGGTTTCACGGGTAAGTTTCATGGGTAAGTTTCACGGGTATGTTTCACGGGTGACGTTTCACGGGTCTAGGTTTCACTGGTAAGTTTCACGGGTCAAGGTTTCACGGGTAAGTTTCACGGGTAAGTTTCACGGGTATGTTTCACGGGTGACGTTTCACGGGTCTAGGTTTCACTGGTAAGTTTCACGGGTCAAGGTTTCACGGGTAAGTTTCACGGGTAAGTTTCACGGGTATGTTTCACGGGTGACGTTTCACGGGTCTAGGTTTCACTGGTAAGTTTCACAAGTCAAGGTTTTACGGGTAAGTTTCACGGGTAAGTTTCACGGGTATGTTTCACGGGTGACGTTTCACGGGTCTAGGTTTCACTGGTAAGTTTCACGGGTCAAGGTTTCACGGGTAAATTTCACGGGTAAGTTTTACGGGTAAGTTTCACGGGTGACGTTTCACGAGTGACGTTTCACGGGTGACGTTTCACGGGTCTAGGTTTCACTGGTAAGTTTCACGGGTTAAGGTTTCACGGGTAAGTTTCACGGGTAAGTTTCACGGGTATGTTTCACGGGTGACGTTTCACGGGTCTAGGTTTCACTGGAAAGTTTCACGGGTCAAGGTTTCACTTGTAAGTTTCACGGGTAAGTTTTACGGGTATGTTTTACAGGCGACGTTTCACGGGTCTAGGTTTCACTGGTAAGTTTCACGGGTCTAGGTTTCACGAATAAGTTTCACGGGTAAGTTTCACGGGTATGTTTCATGGGTGATGTTTCACGGGTCTAGGTTTCACTGGTAAGTTTCACGGGTCAAGGTTTCACGGGTAAGTTTCACGGGTATGTTTCACGGGTGACGTTTCACGGGTAAGTTTTACGCGTAAGTTTCACGGGTGACGTTTCACGGGTCTAGGTTTCACTGGTAAGTTTCACGGGTCAAGGTTTCACGGGTAAGTTTCACGGGTATGTTTCACGGGTGACGTTTCACGGGTCTAGGTTTCACTGGTAAGTTTCACGGGTCAAGGTTTCACGGGTAAGTTTCACGGGTAAGTTTTACGGGTAAGTTTCAAGGGTGACGTTTCACGGGTCTAGGTTTCACTGGTAAGTTTTACGGGTCAAGGTTTCACGGGTAAGTTTCACGGGTAAGTTTCACGGGTATGTTTCACGGGTGACGTTTCACGGGTCTAGGTTTCACTGGAAAGTTTCACGGGTCAAGGTTTCACGGGTAAGTTTCACGGGTTAGTTTCACGGGTAAGTTTTACGGGTATGTTTTACAGGTGACGTTTCACGGGTCTAGGTTTCACTGGTAAGTTTCACGGGTCAAGGTTTCACGGGTAAGTTTCACGGGTAAGTTTTACGGGTATGTTTCATTGGTGATGTTTCACGGGTCTAGGTTTTACTGGTAAGTTTCACGGGTCAAGGTTTCACGGTTAAGTTTCACGGGTAAGTTGCACGGGTGACGTTTCACGGGTCTAGGTTTCACTGGTAACTTTCACGGGTATGTTTCACGGGTAAGTTTTACGGGTATGTTTTACAGGTGACGTTTCACGGGTCTAGGTTTCACTGGTAAGTTTCACGGGTCAAGGTTTCACGGGTCAAGGTTTCACGGGTAAGTTTTAAGGGTAAGTTTCACGGGTATGTTTCACGGATGACGTTTCACGGGTCTTGGTTTCCCTGGTAAGTTTCACGGGTCAAGGTTTCACGGGTAAGTTTCACGGGTAAGTTTTACGGGTATGTTTTACAGGTGACGTTTCACGGGTAAGTTTCACGGGTAAGTTTCACGGGTATGTTTCACGGGTGACGTTTCACGGGTCTAGGTTTCACTGGTAAGTTTCACGGGTCATGGTTTCACGGGTAAGTTTCACGGGTAAGTTTTACGGGTAAGTTTCACGGGTGACGTTTCACGGGTCTAGGTTTCACTGGAAAGTTTCACGGGTCAAGGTTTCACGGGTAAGTTTCACGGGTAAGTTTTACGGGTATGTTTTACAGGTGACGTTTCACGGGTCTAGGTTTCACTGGTAAGTTTCACGGGTCAAGGTTTCACGGGTAAGTTTCACGGGTAAGTTTCACGGGTATGTTTCACGGGTGACGTTTCACGGGTCTAGGTTTCACTAGTAAGTTTCACGGGTCAAGGTTTCACGGGTAAGTTTCACGGGTAAGTTTCACGGGTATGTTTCACGGGTGACGTTTCACGGGTCTAGGTTTCACTGGTAAGTTTCACGGGTCAAGGTTTCACGGGTAAGTTTCACGGGTAAGTTTCACGGGTATGTTTCACGGGTGACGTTTCACGGGTCTAGGTTTCACTAGTAAGTTTCACGGGTCAAGGTTTCACGGGTAAGTTTCACGGGTAAGTTTCACGGGTATGTTTCACGGGTGACGTTTCACGGGTCTAGGTTTCACTGGTAAGTTTCACGGGTCAAGGTTTCACGGGTAAGTTTCACGGGTAAGTTTCACGGGTATGTTTCACGGGTGACGTTTCACGGGTCTAGGTTTCACTGGTAAGTTTCACGGGTCAAGGTTTCACGGGTAAGTTTCACGGGTAAGTTTCACGGGTATGTTTCACGGGTGACGTTTCACGGGTCTAGGTTTCACTGGTAAGTTTCACGGGTCAAGGTTTCACGGGTAAGTTTCACGGGTATGTTTCACGGGTGTCGTTTCACGGGTCAAGGTTTCACGGGTAAGTTTCACGGGTAAGTTTTACGGTTATGTTTTACAGGTGACGTTTCACGGGTCTAGGTTTCACTGGTAAGTTTCACGGGTCAAGGTTTCACGGGTAAGTTTCACGGGTAAATTTCACGGGTATGTTTCACGGGTAAGTTTCACGGGTAAGTTTCACGGGTATGTTTCACGGGTGACGTTTCACGGGTCTAGGTTTCACTGGTAAGTTTCACGGGTCAAGGTTTCACGGGTAAGTTTCACGGGTAATTTTCACGGGTATGTTTCACGGGTGACGTTTCACGGGTCTAGGTTTCACTGGTAAGTTTCACGGGTCAAGGTTTCACTGGTAAGTTTCACGGGTCAAGGTTTCACGGGTAAGTTTCACGGGTAAGTTTCACGGGTATGTTTCACGGGTGACGTTTCACGGGTCTAGGTTTCACTGGTAAGTTTAACGGGTCAAGGTTTCACGGGTAAGTTTCACAGGTAAGTTTTACGGGTAAGTTTCACTGGTGACGTTTCACGGGTCTAGGTTTTACTGGTAAGTTTCACGGGTCAAGGTTTCACGGGTAAGTTTCACGGGTAAGTTTCACGGGTAAGTTTCACGGGTGACCTTTCACGGGTCTTGGTTTCACTGGTAAGTTTCACGGGTCAAGGTTTCACGGGTAAGTTTCACGGGTAAATTTCACGGGTATGTTTCACGGGTGACGTTTCACGGGTCTAGGTTTCACTGGTAAGTTTCACGGGTCAAGGTTTCACGGGTAAGTTTCACAGGTAAGTTTCACGGGTATGTTTCACGGGTGACGTTTCACGGGTCTAGGTTTCACTGGTAAGTTTCACGGGTCAAGGTTTCACGGGTAAGTTTCACGGGTAAGTTTCACGGGTATGTTTCACGGGTGACGTTTCACGAGTCTAGGTTTCACTGGTAAGTTTCACGGATCAAGGTTTCACGGGTTAGTTTCACGGGTAAGTTTCACGGGTATGTTTCACGGGTATCGTTTCACGGGTCTAGGTTTCACTGGTAAGTTTCACGGGTCAAGGTTTTACGGGTAAGTTTCACGGGTAAGTTTTACGGGTAAGTTTCACGAATGACGTTTCACGGGTCTAGGTTTCACTGGTAAGTTTCACGGGTCAAGGTTTCACGGGTAAGTTTCACGGGTAAGTTTCACGGGTATGTTTCACGGGTGACGTTTCACGGGTCATGGTTTCACTGGTAAGTTTCACGGGTCAAGGTTTCACGGGTAAGTTTCACGGGTAAGTTTTACGGGTAAGTTTCACGGGTGACGTTTCACGGGTATGTTTCACGGGTGACGTTTCACGGGTCATGGTTTCACTGGTAAGTTTCACGGGTCTAGGTTTCACTGGTAAGTTTCACGGGTCAAGGTTTCACGGGTAAGTTTCACGGGTTAGTTTCACGGGTATGTTTCACGGGTGACGTTTCACGGGTCTAGGTTTCACTGGAAAGTTTCACGGGTCAAGGTTTCACGGGTCTAGGTTTCACTGGTAAGTTTCACGGGTCAAGGTTTCACGGGTAAGTTTCACGGGTCAAGGTTTCACGGGTAAGTTTCACGGGTAAGTTTCACGGGTATGTTTCACGGGTGACGTTTCACGGGTCTAGGTTTCACTGGTAAGTTTCACGGGTCAAGGTTTCACGAGTAAGTTTCACGGGTCAAGGTTTCACGGGTAAGTTTCACGGGAAAGTTTCACGGGTAAGTTTCACGGGTCTAGGTTTCACTGGTAAGTTTCACGGGTTAAGGTTTCACGGGTAAGTTTCACGGGTAAGTTTCACGGGTAAGTTTCACGGGTCTAGGTTTCACTGGTAAGTTTCACGGGTCAAGGGTTCACGGGTAAGTTTCACGGGTATGTTTCACGGGTGACGTTTAACGGGTCTAGGTTTCACTGGTAAGTTTCACGGGAAAGTTTCACGGGTATGTTTCACGGATGACGTTTCACGGGTCTTGGTTTCACTGGTATGTTTCACGGGTCAAGGTTTCACGGGTAAGTTTCACGGGTAAGTTTCACGGGTATGTTTCACGGGTGACGTTTCACGGGTCTAGGTTTCACTGGTAAGTTTCACGGGTCAAGGTTTCACGGGTAAGTTTCACGGGTAAGTTTTACGGGTAAGTTTCACGGGTGACGTTTCACGGGTCTAGGTTTCACTGGTAAGTTTCACGGGTCAAGGTTTCGCGGGTAAGTTTCACGGGTCAAGGTTTCACGGGTAAGTTTCACGGGTAAGTTTCACGGGTGACGTTTTACGGGTCTAGGTTTCACTGGTAAGTTTCACGGGTCAAGGTTTCACGGGTAAGTTTCACGGGTATGTTTCACGGGTGACGTTTCACGGGTCTAGGTTTCTCTGGTAAGTTTCACGGGTCAAGGTTTTACGGGTCTAGGTTTCACTGGAAAGTTTCACGGGTCAAGGTTTCACGGGTAAGTTTCACGGGTAAGTTTTACGGTTATGTTTTACAGGTGACGTTTCACGGGTCTAGGTTTCACTGGTAAGTTTCACGGGTCTAGGTTTCACGGGTCAAGGTTTCACGGGTAAGTTTTACGGGTAAGTTTCACGGGTATGTTTCTCGGGTGACGTTTACGGGTCTAGGTTTCACTGGTAAGTTTCACGGGTCAAGGTTTCACGGGTAAGTTTCACGGGTAAGTTTCACGGGTATGTTTCACGGGTGACGTTTCACGGGTCTAGGTTTCACTGGTAAGTTTCACGGGTCAAGGTTTCACGGGTAAGTTTCACGGGTAAGTTTCACGGGTATGTTTCACGGGTGACGTTTCACATGTCTAGGTTTCACTGGTAAGTTTCACGGGTCAAGGTTTCACGGGTAAGTTTCACGGGTAAGTTTCACGGGTATGTTTCACGGGTGACGTTTTACGGGTCTAGGTTTCACTGGTAAGTTTCACGGGTCAAGTTTTCACGGGTAAGTTTCACGGGTAAGTTTCACGGGTATGTTTCACGGGTGACGTTTCACGGGTCTAGGTTTCACTGGTAAGTTTCACGGGTCAAGGTTTTACGGGTAAGTTTCACGGGTAAGTTTCACGGGTATGTTTCACGGGTGACGTTTCACGGGTCTAGGTTTCACTGGTAAGTTTCACGGGTCAAGGTTTCACGGGTAAGTTTCACGGGTAAGTTTTACGGGTAAGTTTCACGGGTGACGTTTCACGGGTGACGTTTCACGGGTCTAGGTTTCACTGGTAAGTTTCACGGGTCAAGGTTTCACGGGTAAGTTTCACGGGTTAGTTTCACGGGTATGTTTCACGGGTGACGTTTCACGGGTCTAGGTTTCACTGGAAAGTTTCACGGGTCAAGGTTTCACGGGTAAGTTTCAGGGGTAAGTTTCACGGGTATGTTTCACGGGTGACGTTTCACAGGTCTAGGTTTCACTGGTAAGTTTCACGGGTCAAGGTTTCACGGGTAAGTTTCACGGGTAAATTTCACGGGTATTTTTCACGGGTGACGTTTCACGGGTCTAGGTTTCACTGGTAAGTTTCACGGGTCAAGGTTTCACGGGTAAGTTTCACGGGTATGTTTCACGGGTGACGTTTCACGGGTGACGTTTCACGGGTCTAGGTTTCACTGGTAAGTTTCACGGGTCAAGGTTTCACGGGTAAGTTTCACGGGTATGTTTCACGGGTGTCGTTTCACGGGTCAAGGTTTCACGGGTAAGTTTTACGGGTAAGTTTTACGGTTATGTTTTACAGGTGACGTTTCACGGGTCTAGGTTTCACTGGTAAGTTTCACGGGTCAAGGTTTCACGGGTAAGTTTCACGGGTAAGTTTCACGGGTATGTTTCATGGGTGATGTTTGACGGGTCTAGGTTTCACTGGTAAGTTTCACGGGTCAAGGTTTCACGGGTAAGTTTCACGGGTAAAGTTTCACGGGTATGTTTCACGGGTGACGTTTCACGGGTCTAGGTTTCACTGGTAAGTTTCACGGGTCAAGGTTTCACGGGTAAGTTTCACGGGTAAGTTTTACGGGTATGTTTTACAGGTGACGTGTCACGGGTCTAGGTTTCACTGGTAAGTTTCACGGGTCAAGGTTTCAAAGGTAAGTTTCACGGGTAAGTTTCACGGGTATGTTTCTCGGGTGGCGTTTCACGGGTCTAGGTTTCACTGGTAAGTTTCACGGGTCAAGGTTTCACGGGTAAGTTTCACGGGTAAGTTTCACGGGTATGTTTCACGGGTGACGTTTCACGGGTCTAGGTTTCACTGGTAAGTTTCACGGGTCAAGGTTTCACGGGTAAGTTTCACGGGCAAGTTTCACGGGTATGTTTCACGGGTGACGTTTCACATGTCTAGGTTTCACTGGTAAGTTTCACGGGTCAAGGTTTCACGGGTAAGTTTCACGGGTAAGTTTCACGGGTATGTTTCACGGGTGACGTTTCACGGGTCTAGGTTTCACTGGTAAGTTTCACGGGTCAAGGTTTCACGGGTAAGTTTCACGGGTAAGTTTCACGGGTATGTTTCACGGGTGACGTTTCACGGGTCTAGGTTTCACTGGTAAGTTTCACGGGTCAAGGTTTTACGGGTAAGTTTCACGGGTAAGTTTTACGGGTGTGTTTCACGGGTGACGTTTCACGGGTCTAGGTTTCACTGGTAAGTTTCACGGGTCAAGGTTTCACGGGTAAGTTTCACGGGTAAGTTTTACGGGTAAGTTTCACGGGTGACGTTTCACGGGTGACGTTTCACGGGTCTAGGTTTCACTGGTAAGTTTCACGGGTCAAGGTTTCACGGGTAAGTTTCACGGGTTAGTTTCACGGGTATGTTTCACGGGTGACGTTTCACGGGTCTAGGTTTCACTGGAAAGTTTCACGGGTCAAGGTTTCACGGGTAAGTTTCACGGGTAAGTTTCACGGGTATGTTTCACGGGTGACGTTTCACAGGTCTAGGTTTCACTGGTAAGTTTCACGGGTCAAGGTTTCACGGGTAAGTTTCACGGGTAAGTTTCACGGGTATGTTTCACGGGTGACGTTTCACGGGTCTAGGTTTCACTGGTAAGTTTCACGGGTCAAGGTTTCACGGGTAAGTTTCACGGGTAAGTTTCACGGGTATGTTTCACGGGTGACGTTTCACGGGTCTAGGTTTCACTGGTAAGTTTCACGGGTCAAGGTTTCACGGGTAAGTTTCACGGGTATGTTTCACGGGTGTCGTTTCACGGGTCCAGGTTTCACTGGTAAGTTTCACGGGTCAAGGTTTCACGGGTAAGTTTCACGGATAAGTTTCATGGGTATGTTTCACGGGTGACGTTTCACGGGTCTAGGTTTCACTGGTAAGTTTCACGGGTAAGTTTCACGGGTAAGTTTTACGGGTAAGTTTCACAGGTGACGTTTCACGGGTCTAGGTTACACTGGTAAGTTTCACGGGTCAAGGTTTTACGGGTAAGTTTCACGGGTAAGTTTCACGGGTGACCTTTCACGGGTCTAGGTTTCACTGGTAAGTTTCACGGGTAAAGGTTTCACGGGTAAGTTTCACGTGTCAGTTTCACGGGTAAGTTTCACGGGTGACGTTTCACGGGTCTAGGTTTCACTGGTAAGTTTGACGGGTCAAGGTTTCACGGGTAAGTTTCACGGGTCTAGGTTTCACTGGTAAGTTTCACGGGTCAAGGTTTCACGGGTAAGTTTCACGGGTTAGTTTCACGGGTATGTTTCACGGGTGACGTTTCACGGGTCTAGGTTTCACTGGAAAGTTTCACGGGTCAAGGTTTCACGGGTAAGTTTCAGGGGTAAGTTTCACGGGTATGTTTCACGGGTGACGTTTCACAGGTCTAGGTTTCACTGGTAAGTTTCACGGGTCAAGGTTTCACGGGTAAGTTTCACGGGTAAGTTTCACGGGTATGTTTCACGGGTGACGTTTCACGGGTCTAGGTTTCACTGGTAAGTTTCACGGGTCAAGGTTTCACGGGTAAGTTTCACGGGTATGTTTCACGGGTGACGTTTCACGGGTGACGTTTCACGGGTCTAGGTTTCACTGGTAAGTTTCACGGGTCAAGGTTTCACGGGTAAGTTTCACGGGTATGTTTCACGGGTGTCGTTTCACGGGTCAAGGTTTCACGGGTAAGTTTTACGGGTAAGTTTTACGGTTATGTTTTACAGGTGACGTTTCACGGGTCTAGGTTTCACTGGTAAGTTTCACGGGTCAAGGTTTCACGGGTAAGTTTCACGGGTAAGTTTCACGGGTATGTTTCATGGGTGATGTTTGACGGGTCTAGGTTTCACTGGTAAGTTTCACGGGTCAAGGTTTCACGGGTAAGTTTCACGGGTAAAGTTTCACGGGTATGTTTCACGGGTGACGTTTCACGGGTCTAGGTTTCACTGGTAAGTTTCACGGGTCAAGGTTTCACGGGTAAGTTTCACGGGTAAGTTTTACGGGTATGTTTTACAGGTGACGTGTCACGGGTCTAGGTTTCACTGGTAAGTTTCACGGGTCAAGGTTTCAAAGGTAAGTTTCACGGGTAAGTTTCACGGGTATGTTTCTCGGGTGGCGTTTCACGGGTCTAGGTTTCACTGGTAAGTTTCACGGGTCAAGGTTTCACGGGTAAGTTTCACGGGTAAGTTTCACGGGTATGTTTCACGGGTGACGTTTCACGGGTCTAGGTTTCACTGGTAAGTTTCACGGGTCAAGGTTTCACGGGTAAGTTTCACGGGCAAGTTTCACGGGTATGTTTCACGGGTGACGTTTCACATGTCTAGGTTTCACTGGTAAGTTTCACGGGTCAAGGTTTCACGGGTAAGTTTCACGGGTAAGTTTCACGGGTATGTTTCACGGGTGACGTTTCACGGGTCTAGGTTTCACTGGTAAGTTTCACGGGTCAAGGTTTCACGGGTAAGTTTCACGGGTAAGTTTCACGGGTATGTTTCACGGGTGACGTTTCACGGGTCTAGGTTTCACTGGTAAGTTTCACGGGTCAAGGTTTTACGGGTAAGTTTCACGGGTAAGTTTTACGGGTGTGTTTCACGGGTGACGTTTCACGGGTCTAGGTTTCACTGGTAAGTTTCACGGGTCAAGGTTTCACGGGTAAGTTTCACGGGTAAGTTTTACGGGTAAGTTTCACGGGTGACGTTTCACGGGTGACGTTTCACGGGTCTAGGTTTCACTGGTAAGTTTCACGGGTCAAGGTTTCACGGGTAAGTTTCACGGGTATGTTTCATGGGTGATGTTTGACGGGTCTAGGTTTCACTGGTAAGTTTCACGGGTAAGTTTCACGGGTATGTTTCACGGGTGACGTTTCACGGGTCTAGGTTTCACTGGTAAGTTTCACGGGTCAAGGTTTCACGGGTAAGTTTCACGGGTAAGTTTCACGGGTATGTTTCATGGGTGATGTTTCACGGGTCTAGGTTTCACTGGTAAGTTTCACGGGTCAAGGTTTCACGGGTAAGTTTCACGGGTAAGTTTCACGGGTATGTTTCACGGGTGACGTTTCACGGGTCTAGGTTTCACTGGTAAGTTTCACGGGTCAAGGTTTCACGGGTAAGTTTCACGGGTAAGTTTCACGGGTATGTTTCACGGGTGACGTTTCACGGGTCTAGGTTTCACTGGTAAGTTTCACGGGTCAAGGTTTCACGGGTAAGTTTCACGGGTAAGTTTCACGGGTATGTTTCACGGGTGACGTTTCACGGGTCTAGGTTTCACTGGTAAGTTTCACGGGTGACGTTTCACGGGTCTAGGTTTCACTGGTAAGTTTCACGGGTCAAGGTTTCACGGGTAAGTTTCACGGGTAAGTTTCACGGGTATGTTTCACGGGTGACGTTTCACGGGTCTAGGTTCCACTGGTTAGTTTCACGGGTCAAGGTTTCACGGGTAAGTTTCACGGGTAAGTTTCACGGGTATGTTTCACGGGTGACGTTTCACGGGTCTAGGTTTCACTGGTAAGTTTCACGGGTCAAGGTTTCACGGGTAAGTTTCACGGGTAAGTTTCACGGGTAAGTTTCACGGGTGACGTTTCACGGGTCTAGGTTTCACTGGTAAGTTTCACGGGTATGTTTCACGAGTGACATTTCACGGGTCTAGGTTTCACTGGTAAGTTTCACGGGTCAAGGTTTCACGGGTAAGTTTCACGGGTAAGTTTCACGGGTATGTTTCACGGATGACGTTTCACGGGTCTTGGTTTCACTGGTAAGTTTCACGGGTCAAAGTTTAACGGGTAAGTTTCACGGGTAAGTTTTACGGGTATGTTTTACAGGTGACGTTTCACGGGTAAGTTTCACAGGTAAGTTTCACGGGTGACGTTTCACGGGTCTAGGTTTCACTGGTAAGTTTCACGGGTCAAGGTTTTACGGGTAAGTTTCACGGGTAAGTTTCACGGGTATGTTTCACGGGTGACGTTTCACGGGTCTAGGTTTCACTGGTAAGTTTCACGGGTCAAGGTTTTACGGGTAAGTTTCACGGGTAAGTTTTACGCGTAAGTTTCACGGGTGACGTTTCACGGGTCTAGGTTTCACTGGTAAGTTTCACGGGTCAAGGTTTCACGGGTAAGTTTCACGGGTAAGTTTTACGGGTAAGTTTCACGGGTGACGTTTCACGGGTCTAGGTTTCACTGGTAAGTTTTACGGGTCAAGGTTTCACGGGTAAGTTTCACGGGTAAGTTTCACGGGTATGTTTCACGGGTGACGTTTCACGGGTCTAGGTTTCACTGGTAAGTTTCACGGGTCAAGGATTCACGGGTAAGTTTCACGGGTAAGTTTCACGGGTAAGTTTCACGGGTATGTTTCACGGGTGACGTTTCACGGGTCTTGGTTTCACTGGTAAGTTTCACGGGTCAAGGTTTCACGGGTAAGTTTCACGGGTATGTTTCACGGGTGACGTTTCACGGTTCTAGGTTTCACTGGTAAGTTTCACGGTTCAAGGTTTCACGGGTAAGTTTTACGGGTAAGTTTTACGGGTAAGTTTCACGGGTGACGTTTCACGGGTCTAGGTTTCACTGGTAAGTTTCACGGGTCAAGGTTTCACGGGTAAGTTTCACGGGTAAGTTTCACGGGTATGTTTCACGGGTGACGTTTCACGGGTCTAGGTTTCACTGGAAAGTTTCACGGAACAAGGTTTCACGGGTAAGTTTCACGGGTAAGTTTTACGGGTATGTTTTACAGGTGACGTTTCACGGGTCTAGGTTTCACTGGTAAGTTTCACGGGTCAAGGTTTCACGGGTAAGTTTCACGGGTAAGTTTCACGGGTATGTTTCATGGGAGATGTTTCACGGGTCTAGGTTTTACTGGTAAGTTTCACGGGTCAAGGTTTTACGGGTAAGATTCACGGGTAAGTTTCACGGGTGACGTTTCACGGGTCTAGGTTTCACTGGTAAGTTTCACGGGTATGTTTCACGGGTGACGTTTCACGGGTCTAGGTTTCACTGGTAAGTTTCACGGGTCAAGGTTTCACGGGTAAGTTTCACGGGTAAGTTTCACGGGTATGTTTCACGGATGACGTTTCACGGGTCTTGGTTTCACTGGTAAGTTTCACGGGTCAAGGTTTCACGGGTAAGTTTCACGGGTAAGTTTTACGGGTATGTTTTACAGGTGACGTTTCACGGGTAAGTTTCACGGGTAAGTTTCACGGGTATGTTTCACGGGTGACGTTTCACGGGTATGTTTCACGGGTCTAGGTTTCACTGGTAAGTTTCACGGGTCAAGGTTTCACGGGTAAGTTTCACGGGTAAGTTTCACGGGTATGTTTCACGGGTGACGTTTCACGGGTCTAGGTTTCACTGGTAAGTTTCACGGTTGACGTTTCACGGGTCTAGGTTTCACTGGTAAGTTTCACGGGTCAAGGTTTCACGGGTAAGTTTCACGGGTAAGTTTCACGGGTATGTTTCACGGGTGACGTTTTACGGGTCAAGGATTCACGGGTAAGTTTCACGAGTAAGTTTTACGGGTATGTTTTACAGGTGACGTTTCATGGGTCTAGGTTTCACTGGTAAGTTTCACGGGTCAAGGTTTCACGGGTAAGATTCACGGGTAAGTTTCACGGGTATGTTTCATGGGTGATGTTTCACGGGTCTAGGTTTCACTGGTAAGTTTCACGGGTCAAGGTTTTACGGGTAAGTTTTACGGGTAAGTTTCACGGGTATGTTTCACGGGTGACGTTTCACGGGTCTAGGTTTCACTGGTAAGTTTCACGGGTCAAGGTTTCACGGGTAAGATTCACGGGTAAGTTTCACGGGTATGTTTCACGGGTGACGTTTCACGGGTCTAGGTTTCACTAGTAAGTTTCACGGGTCAAGGTTTCACGGGTAAGTTTCACGGGTAAGTTTCACGGGTATGTTTCACGGGTGACGTTTCACGGGTCTAGGTTTCACTGGTAAGTTTCACGGGTCAAGGTTTCACGGGTAAGTTTCACGGGTAAGTTTCACGGGTATGTTTCACGGGTGACGTTTCACGGGTCTAGGTTTCACTGGTAAGTTTCACGGGTCAAGGTTTCACGGGTAAGTTTCACGGGTAAGTTTCACGGGTATGTTTCACGGGTGACGTTTCACGGGTCTAGGTTTCACTGGTAAGTTTCACGGGTCAAGGTTTTACGGGTAAGTTTCACGGGTAAGTTTCACGGGTATGTTTCACGGGTGACGTTTCACGGGTCTAGGTTTCACTGGTAAGTTTCACGGGTCAAGGTTTCACGGGTAAGTTTTACGGGTAAGTTTCACGGGTAAGTTTCACGGGTATGTTTCACGGGTGACGTTTCACGGGTCTAGGTTTCACTGGTAAGTTTCACGGGTCAAGGTTTTACGGGTAAGTTTCACGGGAAAGTTTTACGCGTAAGTTTCACGGGTCAAGGTTTTACGGGTAAGTTTCACGGGAAAGTTTTACGCGTAAGTTTCACGGGTGTCGTTTCACGGGTCTAGGTTTCACTGGTAAGTTTCACGGGTCAAGGTTTCACGGGTAAGTTTAACGGGTAAGTTTTACGGGTAAGTTTCACGGGTGACGTTTCACGGGTCTAGGTTTCACTGGTAAGTTTTACGGGTCTAGGTTTCACTGGTAAGTTTCACGGGTCAAGGTTTCACGGGTAAGTTTCACGGGTAAGTTTCACGGGTATGTTTCACGGGTGACGTTTTACGGGTCTAGGTTTCACTGGAAAGTTTCACGGATCAAGGTTTCACGGGTAAGTTTCACGGGTAAGTTTCACGGGTAAGTTTTACGGGTATGTTTTACAGGTGACGTTTCACGGGTCTAGGTTTCACTGGTAAGTTTCACGGGTCAAGGTTTCACGGGTAAGTTTCACGGGTATGTTTCATGGGTGATGTTTCACGGGTCTAGGTTTTACTGGTAAGTTTCACGGGTCAAGGTTTCACGGGTAAGTTTCACGGGTAAGTTTCACGGGTGACGTTTCACGGGTCTAGGTTTCACTGGTAAGTTTCACGGGTATGTTTCACGGGTGACGTTTCACGGGTCTAGGTTTCACTGGTAAGTTTCACGGGTCAAGGTTTCACGGGTAAGTTTCACGGGTAAGTTTCACGGGTATGTTTCACGGATGACGTTTCACGGGTCTTGGTTTCACTGGTAAGTTTCACGGGTCAAGGTTTTACGGGTAAGTTTCACGGGTAAGTTTTACGGGTATGTTTTACAGGTCACGTTTCACGGGTAAGTTTCACGGGTGACGTTTCACGGGTCTAGGTTTCACTGGTAAGTTTCACGGGTCAAGGTTTCACGGGTAAGTTTCACGGGTAAGTTTTACGTGTAAGTTTCACGGGTGACGTTTCACGGGTCTAGGTTTCACTGGAAAGTTTCACGGGTCAAGGATTCACGGGTAAGTTTTACGGGTATGTTTTACAGGTGACGTTTTACGGGTCTAGGTTTCACTGGTAAGTTTCACGGGTCAAGGTTTCACGGGTAAGATTCACGGGTAAGTTTCACGGGTATGTTTCATGGGTGATGTTTCACGGGTCTAGGTTTCACTGGTAAGTTTCACGGGTCAAGGTTTTACGGGTAAGTTTCACGGGTAAGTTTTACGGGTATGTTTCACGGGTGACGTTTCACGGGTCTAGGTTTCACTGGTAAGTTTCACGTGTCAAGGTTTCACGGGTAAGTTTCACGGGTAAGTTTCACGGGTATGTTTCACGGGTGACGTTTCACGGGTCTAGGTTTCACTAGTAAGTTTCACGGGTCAAGGTTTCACGGGTAAGTTTCACGGGTAAGTTTCACGGGTATGTTTCACGGGTGACGTTTCACGGGTCTAGGTTTCACTGGTAAGTTTCACGGGTCAAGGTTTCACGGGTAAGTTTCACGGGTAAGTTTCACGGGTATGTTTCACGGGTGACGTTTCACGGGTCTAGGTTTCACTGGTAAGTTTCACGGGTCAAGGTTTTACGGGTAAGTTTCACGGGTAAGTTTCACGGGTATGTTTCACGGGTGACGTTTCACGGGTCTAGGTTTCACTGGTAAGTTTCACGGGTCAAGGTTTCACGGGTAAGTTTTACGGGTAAGTTTCACGGGTAAGTTTCACGGGTAAGTTTCACGGGTATGTTTCACGGGTGACGTTTCACGGGTCTAGGTTTCACTGGTAAGTTTCACGGGTCAAGGTTTTACGGGTAAGTTTCACGGGTAAGTTTTACGCGTAAGTTTCACGGGTGACGTTTCACGGGTCTAGGTTTCACTGGTAAGTTTCACGGGTCAAGGTTTCACGGGTAAGTTTCACGGGTAAGTTTTACGGGTAAGTTTCACGGGTGACGTTTCACGGGTCCAGGTTTCACTGGTAAGTTTCACGGGTCTAGGTTTCACTGGTAAGTTTCACGGGTCAAGGTTTCACGGGTAAGTTTCACGGGTATGTTTCACGGGTATGTTTTACAGGTGACGTTTCACGGGTAAGTTTCACGGGTAAGTTTCACGGGTATGTTTCACGGGTGACGTTTCACGGGTCTTGGTTTCACTGGTAAGTTTCACGGGTCAAGGTTTCACGGGTAAGTTTCACGGGTATGTTTCACGGGTGACGTTTCACGGGTCTAGGTTTCACTGGTAAGTTTCACGGGTCAAGGTTTCACGGGTAAGTTTCACGGGTAAGTTTTACGGGTAAGTTTCACGGGTCTAGGTTTCACTGGTAAGTTTCACGGGTCAAGGTTTCACGGGTAAGTTTCACGGGTAAGTTTCACGGGTAAGTTTCACGGGTATGTTTCACGGGTGACGTTTCACGGGTCTAGGTTTCACTGGAAAGTTTCACGGATCAAGGTTTCACGGGTAAGTTTCACGGGTAAGTTTTACGGGTATGTTTTACAGGTGACGTTTCACGGGTCTAGGTTTCACTGGTAAGTTTCACGGGTCAAGGTTTCACGGGTAAATTTCACGGGTAAGTTTCACGAATATGTTTCATGGGTGATGTTTCACGGGTCTAGGTTTTACTGGTAAGTTTCACGGGTCAAGGTTTCACGGGTAAGTTTCACGGGTAAGTTTCACGGGTGACGTTTCACGGGTCTAGGTTTCACTGGTAAGTTTCACGGGTATGTTTCACGGGTGACGTTTCACGGGTCTAGGTTTCACTGGTAAGTTTCACGGGTCAAGGTTTCACGGGTAAGTTTCACGGATAAGTTTCACGGGTATGTTTCACGGGTGACGTTTCACGGGTCTAGGTTTCACTGGTAAGTTTCACGGGTCAAGGTTTCACGGGTAAGTTTCACGGGTAAGTTTTACGGGTAAGTTTCACGGGTCTAGGTTTCACTGGTAAGTTTCACGGGTCAAGGTTTCACGGGTAAGTTTCACGGGTAAGTTTCACGGGTAAGTTTCACGGGTATGTTTCACGGGTGACGTTTCACGGGTCTAGGTTTCACTGGAAAGTTTCACGGATCAAGGTTTCACGGGTAAGTTTCACGGGTAAGTTTTACGGGTATGTTTTACAGGTGACGTTTCACGGGTCTAGGTTTCACTGGTAAGTTTCACGGGTCAAGGTTTCACGGGTAAATTTCACGGGTAAGTTTCACGAATATGTTTCATGGGTGATGTTTCACGGGTCTAGGTTTTACTGGTAAGTTTCACGGGTCAAGGTTTCACGGGTAAGTTTCACGGGTAAGTTTCACGGGTGACGTTTCACGGGTCTAGGTTTCACTGGTAAGTTTCACGGGTATGTTTCACGGGTGACGTTTCACGGGTCTAGGTTTCACTGGTAAGTTTCACGGGTCAAGGTTTCACGGGTAAGTTTCACGGATAAGTTTCACGGGTATGTTTCACGGATGACGTTTCACGGGTCTTGGTTTCACTGGTAAGTTTCACGGGTCAAGGTTTCACGGGTAAGTTTCACGGGTAAGTTTTACGGGTATGTTTTACAGGTGACGTTTCACGGGTAAGTTTCACGGGTAAGTTTCACGGGTAAGTTTCACGGGTATGTTTCACGGGTGACGTTTCACGGGTCTAGGTTTCACTGGTAAGTTTCACGGGTCAAGGTTTCACGGGTAAGTTTCACGGGTAAGTTTTACGGGTAAGTTTCACGGGTGACGTTTCACGGGTCTAGGTTTCACAGGAAAGTTTCACGGGTCAAGGATTCACAGGTAAGTTTCACGGGTAAGTTTTACGGGTATGTTTTACAGGTGACGTTTCACGGGTCTAGGTTTCACTGGTAAGTTTCACGGGTCAAGGTTTCACGGGTAAGATTCACGGGTAAGTTTCACGGGTATGTTTCATGGGTGATGTTTCACGGGTCTAGGTTTCACTGGTAAGTTTCACGGGTCAAGGTTTTACGGGTAAGTTTTACGGGTATGTTTCACGGGTGACGTTTCACGGGTCTAGGTTTCACTGGTAAGTTTCACGGGTCAAGGTTTCACGGGTAAGTTTCACGGGTAAGTTTCACGGGTATGTTTCACGGGTGACGTTTTACGGGTCTAGGTTTCACTAGTAAGTTTCACGGGTCAAGGTTTCACGGGTAAGTTTCACGGGTAAGTTTCACGGGTATGTTTCACGGGTGACGTTTCACGGGTCTAGGTTTCACTGGTAAGTTTCACGGGTCAAGGTTTCACGGGTAAGTTTTACGGGTAAGTTTCACGGGTATGTTTCACGGGTGACGTTTCACGGGTCTAGGTTTCACTGGTAAGTTTCACGGGTCAAGGTTTTACGGGTAAGTTTCACGGGTAAGTTTCACGGGTATGTTTCACGGGTGACGTTTCACGGGTCTAGGTTTCACTGGTAAGTTTCACGGGTCAAGGTTTTACGGGTAAGTTTTACGGGTAAGTTTCACGGGTAAGTTTCACGGGTATGTTTCACGGGTGACGTTTCACGGGTCTAGGTTTCACTGGTAAGTTTCACGGGTCAAGGTTTTACGGGTAAGTTTCACGGGTAAGTTTTACGCGTAAGTTTCACGGGTGACGTTTCACGGGTCTAGGTTTCACTGGTAAGTTTCACGGGTCAAGGTTTCACGGGTAAGTTTCACGGGTAAGTTTTACGGGTAAGTTTCACGGGTGACGTTTCACGGGTCCAGGTTTCACTGGTAAGTTTCACGGGTCTAGGTTTCACGGGTAAGTTTCACGGGTAAGTTTCACGGGTATGTTTCACGGGTGACGTTTCACGGGTCTAGGTTTCACTGGAAAGTTTCACGGATCAAGGTTTCACGGGTAAGTTTCACGGGTAAGTTTTACGGGCATGTTTTACAGGTGACGTTTCAAGGGTCTAGGTTTCACTGGTAAGTTTCACGGGTCTAGGTTTCACGGGTAAGTTTCACGGGTAAGTTTCACGGGTTTGTTTCATGGGTGATGTTTCACGGGTCTAGGTTTTACTGGTAAGTTTCACGGGTCAAGGTTTCACGGGTAAGTTTCACGGGTAAGTTTCACGGGTGACGTTTCACGGGTCTAGGTTTCACTGGTAAGTTTCACGGGTATGTTTCACGGGTGACGTTTCACGGGTCTAGGTTTCACTGGTAAGTTTCACGGGTCAAGGTTTCACGGGTAAGTTTCACGGGTATGTTTCACGGATGACATTTCACGGGTCTTGGTTTCACTGGTAAGTTTCACGGGTCAAGGTTTCACGGGTAAGTTTCACGGGTAAGTTTTACGGGTATGTTTTACAGGTGACGTTTCACGGGTAAGTTTCACGGGTAAGTTTCACGGGTATGTTTCACGGGTGACGTTTCACGGGTCTAGGTTTCACTGGTAAGTTTCACGGGTCAAGGTTTCACGGGTAAGTTTTACGGGTAAGTTTTACGGGTAAGTTTCACGGGTGACGTTTCACGGGTCTAGGTTTCACTGGAAAGTTTCACCGGTCAAGGATTCACAGGTAAGTTTCACGGGTAAGTTTTACGGGTATGTTTTACAGGTGACGTTTCACGGGTCTAGGTTTCACTGGTAAGTTTCACGGGTCAAGGTTTCACGGGTAGGATTCACGGGTAAGTTTCAGGGGTATGTTTCATGGGTGATGTTTCACGGGTCTAGGTTTCACTGGTAAGTTTCACGGGTCAAGGTTTTACGGGTAAGTTTCACGGGTATGTTTCACGGGTGACGTTTCACGGGTCTAGGTTTCACTGGCAAGTTTCACGGGTCAAGGTTTCACGGGTAAGTTTCACGGGTAAGTTTCACGGGTAAGTTTCACGGGTATGTTTCACGGGTGACGTTTCACGGGTCTAGGTTTCACTAGTAAGTTTCACGGGTCAAGGTTTCACGTGTAAGTTTCACGGGTAAGTTTCACGGGTATGTTTCACGGGTGACGTTTCACGGGTCTAGGTTTCACTGGTAAGTTTCACGGGTCAAGGTTTCACGGGTAAGTTTTACGGGTAAGTTTCACGGGTATGTTTCACGGGTGACGTTTCACGGGTCTAGGTTTCACTGGCAAGTTTCACGGGTCAAGGTTTCACGGGTAAGTTTCACGGGTAAGTTTCACGGGTATGTTTCACGGGTGACGTTTCACGGGTCTAGGTTTCACTGGTAAGTTTCACGGGTCAAGGTTTTACGGGTAAGTTTCACGGGTAAGTTTCACGGGTATGTTTCACGGGTGACGTTTCACGGGTCTAGGTTTCACTGGTAAGTTTCACGGGTCAAGGTTTCACGGGTAAGTTTTACGGGTAAGTTTCACGGGTAAGTTTCACGGGTATGTTTCACGGGTGACGTTTCACGGGTCTAGGTTTCACTGGTAAGTTTCACGGGTCAAGGTTTTACGGGTAAGTTTCACGGGTAAGTTTTACGCGTAAGTTTCACGGGTGACGTTTCACGGGTCTAGGTTTCACTGGTAAGTTTCACGGGTCAAGGTTTCACGGGTAAGTTTCACGGGTAAGTTTTACGGGTAAGTTTCACGGGTGACGTTTCACGGGTCTAGGTTTCACTGGTAAGTTTCACGGGTCTAGGTTTCACTGGTAAGTTTCACGGGTCAAGGTTTCACGGGTAAGTTTCACGGGTAAGTTTCACGGGTATGTTTCACGGGTGACGTTTCACGGGTCTAGGTTTCACTGGAAAGTTTCACGGATCAAGGTTTCACGGGTAAGTTTCACGGGTAAGTTTCACGGGTAAGTTTTACGGGTATGTTTTACAGGTGACGTTTCACGGGTCTAGGTTTTACTGGTAAGTTTCACGGGTCAAGGTTTCACGGGTAAGTTTCACGGGTAAGTTTCACGGGTATGTTTCATGGGTGATGTTTCACGGGTCTAGGTTTTACTGGTAAGTTTCACGGGTCAAGGTTTCACGGGTAAGTTTCACGGGTAAGTTTCACGTGTGACGTTTCACGGGTCTAGGTTTCACTGGTAAGTTTCACGGGTATGTTTCACGGGTGACGTTTCACGGGTCTAGGTTTCACTGGTAAGTTTCACGGGTCAAGGTTTCACGGGTAAGTTTCACGGGTAAGTTTCACGGGTATGTTTCACGGATGACGTTTCACGGGTCTTGGTTTCACTGGTAAGTTTCACGGGTCAAGGTTTCACGGGTAAGTTTCACGGGTAAATTTTACGGGTATGTTTTACAGGTGACGTTTCACGGGTAAGTTTCACGGGTAAGTTTCACGGGTAAGTTTCACGGGTAAGTTTCACGGGTATGTTTCACGGGTGACGTTTTACGGGTCTTGGTTTCACTGGTAAGTTTCACGGGTCAAGGTTTCACGGGTAAGTTTCACGGGTATGTTTCACGGGTGACGTTTCACTAGATTTCACTGGTAAGTTTCACGGGTCAAGGTTTCACGGGTAAGTTTCACGGGTAAGTTTTACGGGTAAGTTTCACGGGTCTAGGTTTCACTGGTAAGTTTCACGGGTCAAGGTTTCACGGGTAAGTTTCACGGGTATGTTTCACGGGTGACGTTTCACGGGTCTAGGTTTCACTGGAAAGTTTCACGGATCAAGGTTTCACGGGTAAGTTTCACGGGTAAGTTTTACGGGTATGTTTTACAGGTGACGTTTCACGGGTCTAGGTTTCACTGGTAAGTTTCACGGGTCAAGGTTTCACGGGTAAGTTTCACAGGTAAGTTTCACGGGTAAGTTTTACGGGTAAGTTTCACGGGTGACGTTTCACGGGTCTAGGTTTCACTGGTAAGTTTCACGGGTCAAGGTTTCACAGGTAAGTTTCACGGGTGACGTTTCACGGGTCTAGGTTTCACTGGTAAGTTTCACGGGTCAAGGTTTCACGGGTAAGTTTCACGGGTAAGTTTCACGGGTATGTTTTACGGGTGACGTTTCACGGGTCTAGGTTTCACTGGAAAGTTTCACGGATCAAGGTTTCACGGGTAAGTTTCACGGGTAAGTTTTACGGGTATGTTTTACAGGTGACGTTTTACGGGTCTAGGTTTCACTGGTAAGTTTCACGGGTCAAGGTTTCACGGGTAAGTTTCACGGGTAAGTTTCACGGGTATGTTTCATGGGTGATGTTTCACGGGTCTAGGTTTTACTGGTAAGTTTCACGGGTCAAGGTTTCACGGGTAAGTTTCACGGGTAAGTTTCACGGGTGACGTTTCACGGGTCTAGGTTTCACTGGTAAGTTTCACGGGTATGTTTCACGGGTGACGTTTCACGGGTCTAGGTTTCACTGGTAAGTTTCACGGGTCAAGGTTTCACGGGTAAGTTTTACGGGTAAGTTTCACAGGTAAGTTTAACGGGTGACGTTTTACGGGTCTAGGTTTCCCTGGTAAGTTTCACGGGTCAAGGTTTCACGGGTAAGTTTCACAGGTAAGTTTCACGGGTAAGTTTCTCGGGTGACGTTTCACGGGTCTAGGTTTCACTGGTAAGTTTCACGGGTCAAGGTTTCACGGGTAAGTTTCACGGGTAAGTTTCACGGGTGACGTTTCACGGGTCTTGGTTTCACTGGTAAGTTTCACGGGTCAAGGTTTCACGGGTAAGTTTCACTGGTAAGTTTTACGGGTATGTTTTACAGGTGACGTTTCACGGGTAAGTTTCACGGGTAAGTTTCACGGGTGACGTTTCACGGGTCTAGGTTTCACTGGTAAGTTTCACGGGTATGTTTCACGGGTGACATTTCACGGGTCTAGGTTTCACTGGTAAGTTTCACGGGTCAAGGTTTCACGGGTAAGTTTCACGGGTAAGTTTCACGGGTATGTTTCACGGATGACGTTTCACGGGTCTTGGTTTCACTGGTAAGTTTCACGGGTAAGTTTCACGGGTAAGTTTTACGGGTATGTTTTACAGGTGACGTTTCACGGGTAAGTTTCACGGGTAAGTTTCACGGGTGACGTTTCACGGGTCTAGGTTTCACTGGTAAGTTTCACGGGTCAAGGTTTTACGGGTAAGTTTCACGGGTATGTTTCACGGGTGACGTTTCACGGGTCTAGGTTTCACTGGTAAGTTTCACGGGTCAAGGTTTTACGGGTAAGTTTCACGGGTAAGTTTTACGCGTAAGTTTCACGGGTGACGTTTCACGGGTCTAGGTTTCACTGGTAAGTTTCACGGGTCAAGGTTTCACGGGTAAGTTTCACGGGTAAGTTTTACGGGTAAGTTTTACGGGTGACGTTTCACGGGTCTAGGTTTCACTGGTAAGTTTCACGGGTCAAGGTTTCACGGGTAAGTTTCACGGGTAAGTTTCACGGGTATGTTTCACGGGTGACGTTTCACGGGTCTAGGTTTCACTGGTAAGTTTCACGGGTCAAGGATTCACGGGTAAGTTTCACGGGTAAGTTTCACGGGTATGTTTCACGGGTGACGTTTCACGGGTCTTGGTTTCACTGGTAAGTTTCACGGGTCAAGGTTTCACGGGTAAGTTTCACGGGTATGTTTCACGGGTGACGTTTCACGGGTCTAGGTTTCACTGGTAAGTTTCACGGGTCAAGGTTTCACGGGTAAGTTTCACGGGTAAGTTTTACGGGTAAGTTTCACGGGTAAGTTTTACGGGTAAGTTTCACGGGTGACGTTTCACGGGTCTAGGTTTCACTGGTAAGTTTCACGGGTCAAGGTTTCACGGGTAAGTTTCACGGGTAAGTTTCACGGGTATGTTTCACGGGTGACGTTTCACGGGTCTAGGTTTCACTGGAAAGTTTCACGGATCAAGGTTTCACGGGTAAGTTTCACGGGTAAGTTTTACGGGTATGTTTTACAGGTGACGTTTCACGGGTCTAGGTTTCACTGGTAAGTTTCACGGGTCAAGGTTTCACGGGTAAGTTTCACGGGTAAGTTTCACGGGTATGTTTCATGGGTGATGTTTCACGGGTCTAGGTTTTACTGGTAAGTTTCACGGGTCAAGGTTTCACGGGTAAGTTTCACGGGTAAGTTTCACGGGTGACGTTTCACGGGTCTAGGTTTCACTGGTAAGTTTCACGGGTATGTTTCACGGGTGACGTTTCACGGGTCTAGGTTTCACTGGTAAGTTTCACGGGTCAAGGTTTCACGGGTAAGTTTCACGGGTAAGTTTCACGGGTATGTTTCACGGATGACGTTTCACGGGTCTTGGTTTCACTGGTAAGTTTCACGGGTCAAGGTTTCACGGGTAAGTTTCACGGGTAAGTTTTACGGGTATGTTTTACAGGTGACGTTTCACGGGTAAGTTTCACGGGTAAGTTTCACGGGTATGTTTCACGGGTGACGTTTCACGGGTCTAGGTTTCACTGGTAAGTTTCACGGGTCAAGGTTTCACGGGTAAGTTTCACGGGTAAGTTTCACGGGTATGTTTCACGGATGACGTTTCACGGGTCTTGGTTTCACTGGTAAGTTTCACGGGTCAAGGTTTTACGGGTAAGTTTTACGGGTATGTTTCACGGGTGACGTTTCACGGGTCTAGGTTTCACTGGTAAGTTTCACGGGTCAAGGTTTCACGGGTAAGTTTCACGGGTAAGTTTCACGGGTATGTTTCACGGGTGACGTTTCACGGGTCTAGGTTTCACTAGTAAGTTTCACGGGTCAAGGTTTCACGGGTAAGTTTCACGGGTAAGTTTCACGGGTATGTTTCACGGGTGACGTTTCACGGGTCTAGGTTTCACTGGTAAGTTTCACGGGTCAAGGTTTCACGGGTAAGTTTTACGGGTAAGTTTCACGGGTATGTTTCACGGGTGACGTTTCACGGGTCTAGGTTTCACTGGTAAGTTTCACGGGTCAAGGTTTTACGGGTAAGTTTCACGGGTAAGTTTCACGGGTATGTTTCACGGATGACGTTTCACGGGTCTAGGTTTCACTGGTAAGTTTCACGGGTCAAGGTTTTACGGGTAAGTTTTACGGGTAAGTTTCACGGGTAAGTTTCACGGGTATGTTTCACGGGTGACGTTTCACGGGTCTAGGTTTCACTGGTAAGTTTCAAGGGTCAAGGTTTTACGGGTAAGTTTCACGGGTAAGTTTTACGCGTAAGTTTCACGGGTGACGTTTCACGGGTCTAGGTTTCACTGGTAAGTTTCACGGGTCAAGGTTTCACGGGTAAGTTTCACGGGTAAGTTTTACGGGTAAGTTTCACGGGTGACGTTTCACGGGTCCAGGTTTCACTGGTAAGTTTCACGGGTCTAGGTTTCACTGGTAAGTTTCACGGGTCAAGGTTTCACGGGTAAGTTTCACGGGTAAGTTTCACGGGTATGTTTCACGGGTGACGTTTCACGGGTCTAGGTTTCACTGGAAAGTTTCACGGATCAAGGTTTCACGGGTAAGTTTCACGGGTAAGTTTTACGGGCATGTTTTACAGGTGACGTTTCACGGGTCTAGGTTTCACTGGTAAGTTTCACGGGTCAAGGTTTCACGGGTAAGTTTCACGGGTAAGTTTCACGGGTATGTTTCATGGGTGATGTTTCACGGGTCTAGGTTTTACTGGTAAGTTTCACGGGTCAAGGTTTCACGGGTAAGTTTCACGGGTAAGTTTCACGGGTGACGTTTCACGGGTCTAGGTTTCACTGGTAAGTTTCACGGGTATGTTTCACGGGTGACGTTTCACGGGTCTAGGTTTCACTGGTAAGTTTCACGGGTCAAGGTTTCACGGGTAAGTTTCACGGGTAAGTTTCACGGGTATGTTTCACGGATGACATTTCACGGGTCTTGGTTTCACTGGTAAGTTTCACGGGTCAAGGTTTCACGGGTAAGTTTCACGGGTAAGTTTTACGGGTATGTTTTACAGGTGACGTTTCACGGGTAAGTTTCACGGGTAAGTTTCACGGGTATGTTTCACGGGTGACGTTTCACGGGTCTAGGTTTCACTGGTAAGTTTCACGGGTCAAGGTTTCACGGGTAAGTTTCACGGGTAAGTTTTACGGGTAAGTTTCACGGGTGACGTTTCACGGGTCTAGGTTTCACTGGAAAGTTTCACGGGTCAAGGATTCACAGGTAAGTTTCACGGGTAAGTTTTACGGGTATGTTTTACAGGTGACGTTTTACGGGTCTAGGTTTCACTGGTAAGTTTCACGGGTCAAGGTTTCACGGGTAGGATTCACGGGTAAGTTTCACGGGTATGTTTCATGGGTGATGTTTCACGGGTCTAGGTTTCACTGGTAAGTTTCACGGGTCAAGGTTTTACGGGTAAGTTTCACGGGTATGTTTCACGGGTGACGTTTCACGGGTCTAGGTTTCACTGGTAAGTTTCACGGGTCAAGGTTTCACGGGTAAGTTTCACGGGTAAGTTTCACGGGTATGTTTCACGGGTGACGTTTCACGGGTCTAGGTTTCACTAGTAAGTTTCACGGGTCAAGGTTTCACGGGTAAGTTTCACGGGTAAGTTTCACGGGTAAGTTTCACGGGTATGTTTCACGGGTCTAGGTTTCACTGGTAAGTTTCACGGGTCAAGGTTTCACGGGTAAGTTTTACGGGTAAGTTTCACGGGTATGTTTCACGGGTGACGTTTCACGGGTCTAGGTTTCACTGGTAAGTTTCACGGGTCAAGGTTTCACGGGTAAGTTTCACGGGTAAGTTTCACTGGTATGTTTCACGGGTGACGTTTCACGGGTCTAGGTTTCACTGGTAAGTTTCACGGGTCAAGGTTTCACGGGTAAGTTTCACGGGTAAGTTTCACGGGTATGTTTCACGGGTGACGTTTCACGGGTCTAGGTTTCACTAGTAAGTTTCACGGGTCAAGGTTTCACGGGTAAGTTTCACGGGTAAGTTTCACGGGTATGTTTCACGGGTCTAGGTTTCACTGGTAAGTTTCACGGGTCAAGGTTTCACGGGTAGGATTCACGGGTAAGTTTCACGGGTATGTTTCACGGGTGACGTTTCACGGGTCTAGGTTTCACTAGTAAGTTTCACGGGTCAAGGTTTTACGGGTAAGTTTCACGGGTATGTTTCACGGGTGACGTTTCACGGGTCTAGGTTTCACTGGTAAGTTTCACGGGTCAAGGTTTCACGGGTAAGTTTCACGGGTAAGTTTCACGGGTATGTTTCACGGGTGACGTTTCACGGGTCTAGGTTTCACTAGTAAGTTTCACGGGTCAAGGTTTCACGGGTAAGTTTCACGGGTAAGTTTCACGGGTAAGTTTCACGGGTATGTTTCACGGATGACATTTCACGGGTCTTGGTTTCACTGGTAAGTTTCACGGGTCAAGGTTTCACGGGTAAGTTTCACGGGTAAGTTTTACGGGTATGTTTTACAGGTGACGTTTCACGGGTAAGTTTCACGGGTAAGTTTCACGGGTATGTTTCACGGGTGACGTTTCACGGGTCTAGGTTCCACTGGTAAGTTTCACGGGTCAAGGTTTCACGGGTGACGTTTCACGGGTCTAGGTTTCACTAGTAAGTTTCACGGGTCAAGGTTTTACGGGTAAGTTTCACGGGTATGTTTCACGGGTGACGTTTCACGGGTAAGTTTCACACGGTAAGTTTCACGGGTAAGTTTTACGGGTAAGTTTCACGGGTGACGTTTCACGGGTCTAGGTTTCACTGGAAAGTTTCACGGGTCAAGGATTCACAGGTAAGTTTCACGGGTAAGTTTTACGGGTATGTTTTACAGGTGACGTTTCACGGGTCTAGGTTTCACTGGTAAGTTTCACGGGTCAAGGTTTCACGGGTAGGATTCACGGGTAAGTTTCACGGGTATGTTTCATGGGTGATGTTTCACGGGTCTAGGTTTCACTGGTAAGTTTCACGGGTCAAGGTTTTACGGGTAAGTTTCACGGGTATGTTTCACGGGTGACGTTTCACGGGTCTAGGTTTCACTGGTAAGTTTCACGGGTCAAGGTTTCACGGGTAAGTTTCACGGGTAAGTTTCACGGGTATGTTTCACGGGTGACGTTTCACGGGTCTAGGTTTCACTAGTAAGTTTCACGGGTCAAGGTTTCACGGGTAAGTTTCACGGGTAAGTTTCACGGGTATGTTTCACGGGTCTAGGTTTCACTGGTAAGTTTCACGGGTCAAGGTTTCACGGGTAAGTTTTACGGGTAAGTTTCACGGGTATGTTTCACGGGTGACGTTTCACGGGTCTAGGTTTCACTGGTAAGTTTCACGGGTCAAGGTTTCACGGGTAAGTTTCACGGGTAAGTTTCACTGGTATGTTTCACGGGTGACGTTTCACGGGTCTAGGTTTCACTGGTAAGTTTCACGGGTCAAGGTTTTACGGGTAAGTTTCACGGGTAAGTTTCACGGGTATGTTTCACGGGTGACGTTTCACGGGTCTAGGTTTCACTGGTAAGTTTCACGGGTCAAGGTTTCACGGGTAAGTTTTACGGGTAAGTTTCACGGGTAAGTTTCACGGGTATGTTTCACGGGTGACGTTTCACGGGTCTAGGTTTCACTGGTAAGTTTCACGGGTCAAGGTTTTACGGGTAAGTTTCACGGGTAAGTTTTACGCGTAAGTTTCACGGGTGACGTTTCACGGGTCTAGGTTTCACTGGTAAGTTTCACGGGTCAAGGTTTCACGGGTAAGTTTCACGGGTAAGTTTTACGGGTAAGTTTCACGGGTGACGTTTCACGGGTCTAGGTTTCACTGGTAAGTTTCACGGGTCTAGGTTTCACTGGTAAGTTTCACGGGTCAAGGTTTCACGGGTAAGTTTCACGGGTAAGTTTCACGGGTATGTTTCACGGGTGACGTTTCACGGGTCTAGGTTTCACTGGAAAGTTTCACGGATCAAGGTTTCACGGGTAAGTTTCACGGGTAAGTTTCACGGGTAAGTTTTACGGGTATGTTTTACAGGTGACGTTTCACGGGTCTAGGTTTCACTGGTAAGTTTCACGGGTCAAGGTTTCACGGGTAAGTTTCACGGGTAAGTTTCACGGGTATGTTTCATGGGTGATGTTTCACGGGTCTAGGTTTTACTGGTAAGTTTCACGGGTCAAGGTTTCACGGGTAAGTTTCACGGGTAAGTTTCACGTGTGACGTTTCACGGGTCTAGGTTTCACTGGTAAGTTTCACGGGTATGTTTCACGGGTGACGTTTCACGGGTCTAGGTTTCACTGGTAAGTTTCACGGGTCAAGGTTTCACGGGTAAGTTTCACGGGTAAGTTTCACGGGTATGTTTCACGGATGACGTTTCACGGGTCTTGGTTTCACTGGTAAGTTTCACGGGTCAAGGTTTCACGGGTAAGTTTCACGGGTAAGTTTTACGGGTATGTTTTACAGGTGACGTTTCACGGGTAAGTTTCACGGGTAAGTTTCACGGGTATGTTTCACGGGTGACGTTTCACGGGTCTTGGTTTCACTGGTAAGTTTCACGGGTCAAGGTTTTACGGGTAAGTTTCACGGGTATGTTTCACGGGTGACGTTTCACGGGTCTAGGTTTCACTGGTAAGTTTCACGGGTCAAGGTTTCACGGGTAAGTTTCACGGGTAAGTTTTACGCTTAAGTTTCACGGGTCTAGGTTTCACTGGTAAGTTTCACGGGTCAAGGTTTCACGGGTAAGTTTCACGGGTAAGTTTCACGGGTATGTTTCACGGGTGACGTTTCACGGGTCTAGGTTTCACTGGAAAGTTTCACGGATCAAGGTTTCACGGGTAAGTTTCACGGGTAAGTTTTACGGGTATGTTTTACAGGTGACGTTTCACGGGTCTAGGTTTCACTGGTAAGTTTCACGGGTCAAGGTTTCACGGGTAAGTTTCACGGGTAAGTTTCACGGGTATGTTTCATGGGTGATGTTTCACGGGTCTAGGTTTTACTGGTAAGTTTCACGGGTCAAGGTTTCACGGGTAAGTTTCACAGGTAAGTTTCACGGGTAAGTTTTACGGGTAAGTTTCACGGGTGACGTTTCACGGGTCTAGGTTTCACTGGTAAGTTTTACGGGTCAAGGTTTCACAGGTAAGTTTCACGGGTGACGTTTCACGGGTCTAGGTTTCACTGGTAAGTTTCACGGGTCAAGGTTTCACGGGTAAGTTTCACGGGTAAGTTTCACGGGTATGTTTTACGGGTGACGTTTCACGGGTCTAGGTTTCACTGGAAAGTTTCACGGATCAAGGTTTCACGGGTAAGTTTCACGGGTAAGTTTTACGGGTATGTTTTACAGGTGACGTTTCACGGGTCTAGGTTTCACTGGTAAGTTTCACGGGTCAAGGTTTCACGGGTAAGTTTCACGGGTAAGTTTCACGGGTATGTTTCATGGGTGATGTTTCACGGGTCTAGGTTTTACTGGTAAGTTTCACGGGTCAAGGTTTCACGGGTAAGTTTCACGGGTGACGTTTCACGGGTCTAGGTTTCACTGGTAAGTTTCACGGGTATGTTTCACGAGTGACGTTTCACGGGTCTAGGTTTCACTGGTAAGTTTCACGGGTCAAGGTTTCACGGGTAAGTTTTACGGGTAAGTTTCACAGGTAAGTTTCACGGGTGACGTTTTACGGGTCTAGGTTTCCCTGGTAAGTTTCACGGGTCAAGGTTTCACGGGTAAGTTTCACAGGTAAGTTTCACGGGTAAGTTTCTCGGGTGACGTTTCACGGGTCTAGGTTTCACTGGTAAGTTTCACGGGTCAAGGTTTCACGGGTAAGTTTCACGGGTAAGTTTCACGGGTGACGTTTCACGGGTCTTGGTTTCACTGGTAAGTTTCACGGGTCAAGGTTTCACGGGTAAGTTTCACTGGTAAGTTTTACGGGTATGTTTTACAGGTGACGTTTCACGGGTAAGTTTCACGGGTAAGTTTCACGGGTGACGTTTCACGGGTCTAGGTTTCACTGGTAAGTTTCACGGGTATGTTTCACGGGTGACATTTCACGGGTCTAGGTTTCACTGGTAAGTTTCACGGGTCAAGGTTTTACGGGTAAGTTTCACGGGTAAGTTTCACGGGTATGTTTCACGGATGACGTTTCACGGGTCTTGGTTTCACTGGTAAGTTTCACGGGTAAGTTTCACGGGTAAGTTTTACGGGTATGTTTTACAGGTGACGTTTCACGGGTAAGTTTCACGGGTAAGTTTCACGGGTGACGTTTCACGGGTCTAGGTTTCACTGGTAAGTTTCACGGGTCAAGGTTTTACGGGTAAGTTTCACGGGTATGTTTCACGGGTGACGTTTCACGGGTCTAGGTTTCACTGGTAAGTTTCACGGGTCAAGGTTTTACGGGTAAGTTTCACGGGTAAGTTTTACGCGTAAGTTTCACGGGTGACGTTTCACGGGTCTAGGTTTCACTGGTAAGTTTCACGGGTCAAGGTTTCACGGGTAAGTTTCACGGGTAAGTTTTACGGGTAAGTTTTACGGGTGACGTTTCACGGGTCTAGGTTTCACTGGTAAGTTTCACGGGTCAAGGTTTCACGGGTAAGTTTCACGGGTAAGTTTCACGGGTAAGTTTCACGGGTATGTTTCACGGGTGACGTTCACGGGTCTAGGTTTCACTGGTAAGTTTCACGGGTCAAGGATTCACGGGTAAGTTTCACGGGTCAAGGTTTCACGGGTAAGTTTCACGGGTATGTTTCACGGGTGACGTTTCACGGGTCTAGGTTTCACTGGTAAGTTTCACGGGTCAAGGTTTCACGGGTAAGTTTCACGGGTAAGTTTTACGGGTAAGTTTCACGGGTAAGTTTTACGGGTAAGTTTCACGGGTGACGTTTCACGGGTCTAGGTTTCACTGGTAAGTTTCACGGGTCAAGGTTTCACGGGTAAGTTTCACGGGTAAGTTTCACGGGTATGTTTCACGGGTGACGTTTCACGGGTCTAGGTTTCACTGGAAAGTTTCACGGATCAAGGTTTCACGGGTAAGTTTCACGGGTAAGTTTCACGGGTGACGTTTCACGGGTCTAGGTTTCACTGGTAAGTTTCACGGGTATGTTTCACGGGTGACGTTTCACGGGTCTAGGTTTCACTGGTAAGTTTCACGGGTCAAGGTTTCACGGGTAAGTTTCACGGGTAAGTTTCACGGGTATATTTCACGGATGACGTTTCACGGGTCTTGGTTTCACTGGTAAGTTTCACGGGTCAAGGTTTCACGGGTAAGTTTCACGGGTAAGTTTCACGGGTATGTTTCATGGGTGATGTTTCACGGGTCTAGGTTTTACTGGTAAGTTTCACGGGTCAAGGTTTCACGGGTAAGTTTCACGGGTAAGTTTCACGGGTGACGTTTCACGGGTCTAGGTTTCACTGGTAAGTTTCACGGGTATGTTTCACGGGTGACGTTTCACGGGTCTAGGTTTCACTGGTAAGTTTCACGGGTCAAGGTTTCACGGGTAAGTTTCACGGGTAAGTTTCACGGGTATATTTCACGGATGACGTTTCACGGGTCTTGGTTTCACTGGTAAGTTTCACGGGTCAAGGTTTCACGGGTAAGTTTCACGGGTAAGTTTTACGGGTATGTTTTACAGGTGACGTTTCACGGGTAAGTTTCACGGGTAAGTTTCACGGGTATGTTTCACGGGTGACGTTTCACGGGTCTAGGTTTCACTGGTAAGTTTCACGGGTCAAGGTTTCACGGGTAAGTTTCACGGGTAAGTTTTACGGGTATGTTTTACAGGTGACGTTTCACGGGTCTAGGTTTCACTGGTAAGTTTCACGGGTCAAGGTTTCACGGGTAAGATTCACGGGTAAGTTTCACGGGTATGTTTCATGGGTGATGTTTCACGGGTCTAGGTTTCACTGGTAAGTTTCACGGGTCAAGGTTTTACGGGTAAGTTTCACTGGTAAGTTTCACGGGTATGTTTCACGGGTGACGTTTCACGGGTCTAGGTTTCACTGGTAAGTTTCACGGGTCAAGGTTTCACGGGTAAGTTTCACGGGTAAGTTTCACGGGTATGTTTCACGGGTGACGTTTCACGGGTCTAGGTTTCACTAGTAAGTTTCACGGGTCAAGGTTTCACGGGTAAGATTCACGGGTAAGTTTCACGGGTATGTTTCACGGGTGACGTTTCCCGGGTCTAGGTTTCACTGGTAAGTTTCACGGGTCAAGGTTTCACGGGTAAGTTTCACGGGTAAGTTTCACGGGTATGTTTCACGGGTGACGTTTCACGGGTCTAGGTTTCACTGGTAAGTTTCACGGGTCAAGGTTTCACGGGTAAGTTTCACGGGTAAGTTTCACGGGTATGTTTCACGGGTGACGTTTCACGGGTCTAGGTTTCACTGGTAAGTTTCACGGGTCAAGGTTTTACGGGTAAGTTTCACGGGTAAGTTTCACGGGTATGTTTCACGGGTGACGTTTCACGGGTCTAGGTTTCACTGGTAAGTTTCACGGGTCAAGGTTTCACGGGTAAGTTTCACGGGTAAGTTTTACGGGTAAGTTTCACGGGTGACGTTTCACGGGTGACGTTTCACGGGTGACGTTTCACGGGTCTAGGTTTCACTGGTAAGTTTCACGGGTCAAGGTTTCACAGGTAAGTTTCACGGGTAAGTTTCACGGGTATGTTTCACGGGTGACGTTTCACGGGTCTAGGTTTCACTGGAAAGTTTCACGGGTCAAGGTTTCACGGGTAAGTTTCACGGGTAAGTTTTACGGGTATGTTTTACAGGCGACGTTTCACGGGTCTAGGTTTCACTGGTAAGTTTCACGGGTCTAGGTTTCACGGGTAAGTTTCACGGGTATGTTTCATGGGTGATGTTTCACGGGTCTAGGTTTCACTGGTAAGTTTCACGGGTCAAGGTTTCACGGGTAAGTTTCACGGGTATGTTTCACGGGTGACGTTTCACGGGTAAGTTTTACGCGTAAGTTTCACGGGTGACGTTTCACGGGTCTAGGTTTCACTGGTAAGTTTCACGGGTCAAGGTTTCACGGGTAAGTTTCACGGGTATGTTTCACGGGTGACGTTTCACGGGTCTAGGTTTCACTGGTAAGTTTCACGGGTCAAGGTTTCACGGGTAAGTTTCACGGGTAAGTTTTACGGGTAAGTTTCACGGGTGACGTTTCACGGGTCTAGGTTTCACTGGTAAGTTTCACGGGTCAAGGTTTCACGGGTAAGTTTCACGGGTATGTTTCACGGGTGACGTTTCACGGGTCTAGGTTTCACTGGAAAGTTTCACGGGTCAAGGTTTCACGGGTAAGTTTCACGGGTAAGTTTCACGGGTAAGTTTTACGGGTATGTTTTACAGGTGACGTTTCACGGGTCTAGGTTTCACTGGTAAGTTTCACGGGTCAAGGTTTCACGGGTAAGTTTCACGGGTAAGTTTCACGGGTATGTTTCATTGGTGATGTTTCACAAGTCTAGGTTTTACTGGTAAGTTTCACGGGTCAAGGTTTCACGGGTAAGTTTCACGGGAAAGTTTCACGGGTAAGTTTCACGGGTCTAGGTTTCACTGGTAAGTTTCACGGGTTAAGGTTTCACGGGTAAGTTTCACGGGTAAGTTTCACGGGTAAGTTTCACGGGTCTAGGTTTCACTGGTAAGTTTCACGGGTCAAGGGTTCACGGGTAAGTTTCACGGGTATGTTTCACGGGTGACGTTTCACGGGTCTAGGTTTCACTGGTAAGTTTCACGGGTAAAGGTTTCACGGGTAAGTTTCACGGGTATGTTTCACGGATGACGTTTCACGGGTCTTGGTTTCACTGGTAAGTTTCACGGGTCAAGGTTTCACGGGTAAGTTTCACGGGTAAGTTTTACGGGTATGTTTTACAGGTGACGTTTCACGGGTAAGTTTCACGGGTAAGTTTCACGGGTATGTTTCACGGGTGACGTTTCACGGGTCTAGGTTTCACTGGTAATTTTCACGGGTCAAGGTTTCACGGGTAAGTTTCACGGGTAAGTTTTACGGGTAAGTTTCACGGGTGACGTTTCACGGGTCTAGGTTTCACTGGAAAGTTTCACGGGTCAAGGATTCACGGGTAAGTTTCACGGGTAAGTTTTACGGGTATGTTTTACAGGTGACGTTTCACGGGTCTAGGTTTCACTGGTAAGTTTCACGGGTCAAGGTTTCACGGGTAAGATTCACGGGTAAGTTTCACGGGTATGTTTCATGGGTGATGTTTCACGGGTCTAGGTTTCACTGGTAAGTTTCACGGGTCAAGGTTTTACGGGTAAGTTTCACGGGTAAGTTTCACGGGTATGTTTCACGGGTGACGTTTCACGGGTCTAGGTTTCACTGGTAAGTTTCACGGGTCAAGGTTTCACGGGTAAGTTTCACGGGTAAGTTTCACGGGTATGTTTCACGGGTGACGTTTCACGGGTCTAGGTTTCACTGGTAAGTTTCACGGGTCAAGGTTTCACGGGTAAGTTTCACGGGTAAGTTTCACGGGTATGTTTCACGGGTGACGTTTCACGGGTCTAGGTTTCACTGGTAAGTTTCACGGGTCAAGGTTTCACGGGTAAGTTTCACGGGTAAGTTTCACGGGTATGTTTCACGGGTGACGTTTCACGGGTCTAGGTTTCACTGGTAAGTTTCACGGGTCAAGGTTTTACGGGTAAGTTTCACGGGTAAGTTTCACGGGTATGTTTCACGGGTGACGTTTCACGGGTCTAGGTTTCACTGGTAAGTTTCACGGGTCAAGGTTTCACGGGTAAGTTTCACGGGTAAGTTTTACGGGTAAGTTTCACGGGTGACGTTTCACGGGTGACGTTTCACGGGTGACGTTTCACGGGTGACGTTTCACGGGTCTAGGTTTCACTGGTAAGTTTCACGGGTCAAGGTTTCACGGGTAAGTTTCACGGGTAAGTTTCACGGGTATGTTTCACGGGTGACGTTTCACGGGTCTAGGTTTCACTGGAAAGTTTCACGGGTCAAGGTTTCACGGGTAAGTTTCACGGGTAAGTTTTACGGGTATGTTTTACAGGCGACGTTTCACGGGTCTAGGTTTCACTGGTAAGTTTCACGGGTCTAGGTTTCACGGGTAAGTTTCACGGGTATGTTTCATGGGTGATGTTTCACGGGTCTAGGTTTCACTGGTAAGTTTCACGGGTCAAGGTTTCACGGGTAAGTTTCACGGGTATGTTTCACGGGTGACGTTTCACGGGTAAGTTTTACGCGTAAGTTTCACGGGTGACGTTTCACGGGTCTAGGTTTCACTGGTAAGTTTCACGGGTCAAGGTTTCACGGGTAAGTTTCACGGGTATGTTTCACGGGTGACGTTTCACGGGTATGTTTCACGGGTCTTGATTTCACTGGTAAGTTTCACGGGTCAAGGTTTCACGGGTAAGTTTCACGGGTAAGTTTTACGGGTATGTTTTACAGGTGACGTTTTACGGGTCTAGGTTTCACTGGTAAGTTTCACGGGTCAAGGTTTCACGGGTAAGATTCACGGGTAAGTTTCACGGGTATGTTTCATGGGTGATGTTTCACGGGTCTAGGTTTCACTGGTAAGTTTCACGGGTCAAGGTTTTACGGGTAAGTTTCACGGGTAAGTTTCACGGGTATGTTTCACGGGTGACGTTTCACGGGTCTAGGTTTCACTGGTAAGTTTCACGGGTCAAGGTTTCACGGGTAAGTTTCACGGGTAAGTTTCACGGGTATGTTTCACGGGTGACGTTTCACGGGTCTAGGTTTCACTAGTAAGTTTCACGGGTCAAGGTTTCACGGGTAAGTTTCATGGGTAAGTTTCACGGGTATGTTTCACGGGTGACGTTTCACGGGTCTAGGTTTCACTGGTAAGTTTCACGGGTCAAGGTTTCACGGGTAAGTTTCACGGGTAAGTTTCACGGGTATGTTTCACGGGTGACGTTTCACGGGTCTAGGTTTCACTGGTAAGTTTCACGGGTCAAGGTTTCACGGGTAAGTTTCACGGGTAAGTTTCACGGGTATGTTTCACGGGTGACGTTTCACGGGTCTAGGTTTCACTGGTAAGTTTCACAAGTCAAGGTTTTACGGGTAAGTTTCACGGGTAAGTTTCACGGGTATGTTTCACGGGTGACGTTTCACGGGTCTAGGTTTCACTGGTAAGTTTCACGGGTCAAGGTTTCACGGGTAAATTTCACGGGTAAGTTTTACGGGTAAGTTTCACGGGTGACGTTTCACGAGTGACGTTTCACGGGTGACGTTTCACGGGTCTAGGTTTCACTGGTAAGTTTCACGGGTTAAGGTTTCACGGGTAAGTTTCACGGGTAAGTTTCACGGGTATGTTTCACGGGTGACGTTTCACGGGTCTAGGTTTCACTGGAAAGTTTCACGGGTCAAGGTTTCACTTGTAAGTTTCACGGGTAAGTTTTACGGGTATGTTTTACAGGCGACGTTTCACGGGTCTAGGTTTCACTGGTAAGTTTCACGGGTCTAGGTTTCACGAATAAGTTTCACGGGTAAGTTTCACGGGTATGTTTCATGGGTGATGTTTCACGGGTCTAGGTTTCACTGGTAAGTTTCACGGGTCAAGGTTTCACGGGTAAGTTTCACGGGTATGTTTCACGGGTGACGTTTCACGGGTAAGTTTTACGCGTAAGTTTCACGGGTGACGTTTCACGGGTCTAGGTTTCACTGGTAAGTTTCACGGGTCAAGGTTTCACGGGTAAGTTTCACGGGTATGTTTCACGGGTGACGTTTCACGGGTCTAGGTTTCACTGGTAAGTTTCACGGGTCAAGGTTTCACGGGTAAGTTTCACGGGTAAGTTTTACGGGTAAGTTTCAAGGGTGACGTTTCACGGGTCTAGGTTTCACTGGTAAGTTTTACGGGTCAAGGTTTCACGGGTAAGTTTCACGGGTAAGTTTCACGGGTATGTTTCACGGGTGACGTTTCACGGGTCTAGGTTTCACTGGAAAGTTTCACGGGTCAAGGTTTCACGGGTAAGTTTCACGGGTTAGTTTCACGGGTAAGTTTTACGGGTATGTTTTACAGGTGACGTTTCACGGGTCTAGGTTTCACTGGTAAGTTTCACGGGTCAAGGTTTCACGGGTAAGTTTCACGGGTAAGTTTTACGGGTATGTTTCATTGGTGATGTTTCACGGGTCTAGGTTTTACTGGTAAGTTTCACGGGTCAAGGTTTCACGGTTAAGTTTCACGGGTAAGTTGCACGGGTGACGTTTCACGGGTCTAGGTTTCACTGGTAACTTTCACGGGTATGTTTCACGGGTAAGTTTTACGGGTATGTTTTACAGGTGACGTTTCACGGGTCTAGGTTTCACTGGTAAGTTTCACGGGTCAAGGTTTCACGGGTCAAGGTTTCACGGGTAAGTTTTAAGGGTAAGTTTCACGGGTATGTTTCACGGATGACGTTTCACGGGTCTTGGTTTCCCTGGTAAGTTTCACGGGTCAAGGTTTCACGGGTAAGTTTCACGGGTAAGTTTTACGGGTATGTTTTACAGGTGACGTTTCACGGGTAAGTTTCACGGGTAAGTTTCACGGGTATGTTTCACGGGTGACGTTTCACGGGTCTAGGTTTCACTGGTAAGTTTCACGGGTCATGGTTTCACGGGTAAGTTTCACGGGTAAGTTTTACGGGTAAGTTTCACGGGTGACGTTTCACGGGTCTAGGTTTCACTGGAAAGTTTCACGGGTCAAGGTTTCACGGGTAAGTTTCACGGGTAAGTTTTACGGGTATGTTTTACAGGTGACGTTTCACGGGTCTAGGTTTCACTGGTAAGTTTCACGGGTCAAGGTTTCACGGGTAAGTTTCACGGGTAAGTTTCACGGGTATGTTTCACGGGTGACGTTTCACGGGTCTAGGTTTCACTAGTAAGTTTCACGGGTCAAGGTTTCACGGGTAAGTTTCACGGGTAAGTTTCACGGGTATGTTTCACGGGTGACGTTTCACGGGTCTAGGTTTCACTGGTAAGTTTCACGGGTCAAGGTTTCACGGGTAAGTTTCACGGGTAAGTTTCACGGGTATGTTTCACGGGTGACGTTTCACGGGTCTAGGTTTCACTAGTAAGTTTCACGGGTCAAGGTTTCACGGGTAAGTTTCACGGGTAAGTTTCACGGGTATGTTTCACGGGTGACGTTTCACGGGTCTAGGTTTCACTGGTAAGTTTCACGGGTCAAGGTTTCACGGGTAAGTTTCACGGGTAAGTTTCACGGGTATGTTTCACGGGTGACGTTTCACGGGTCTAGGTTTCACTGGTAAGTTTCACGGGTCAAGGTTTCACGGGTAAGTTTCACGGGTAAGTTTCACGGGTATGTTTCACGGGTGACGTTTCACGGGTCTAGGTTTCACTGGTAAGTTTCACGGGTCAAGGTTTCACGGGTAAGTTTCACGGGTATGTTTCACGGGTGTCGTTTCACGGGTCAAGGTTTCACGGGTAAGTTTCACGGGTAAGTTTTACGGTTATGTTTTACAGGTGACGTTTCACGGGTCTAGGTTTCACTGGTAAGTTTCACGGGTCAAGGTTTCACGGGTAAGTTTCACGGGTAAGTTTCACGGGTATGTTTCACGGGTAAGTTTCACGGGTAAGTTTCACGGGTATGTTTCACGGGTGACGTTTCACGGGTCTAGGTTTCACTGGTAAGTTTCACGGGTCAAGGTTTCACGGGTAAGTTTCACGGGTAATTTTCACGGGTATGTTTCACGGGTGACGTTTCACGGGTCTAGGTTTCACTGGTAAGTTTCACGGGTCAAGGTTTCACTGGTAAGTTTCACGGGTCAAGGTTTCACGGGTAAGTTTCACGGGTAAGTTTCACGGGTATGTTTCACGGGTGACGTTTCACGGGTCTAGGTTTCACTGGTAAGTTTAACGGGTCAAGGTTTCACGGGTAAGTTTCACAGGTAAGTTTTACGGGTAAGTTTCACTGGTGACGTTTCACGGGTCTAGGTTTTACTGGTAAGTTTCACGGGTCAAGGTTTCACGGGTAAGTTTCACGGGTAAGTTTCACGGGTAAGTTTCACGGGTGACCTTTCACGGGTCTTGGTTTCACTGGTAAGTTTCACGGGTCAAGGTTTCACGGGTAAGTTTCACGGGTAAATTTCACGGGTATGTTTCACGGGTGACGTTTCACGGGTCTAGGTTTCACTGGTAAGTTTCACGGGTCAAGGTTTCACGGGTAAGTTTCACAGGTAAGTTTCACGGGTATGTTTCACGGGTGACGTTTCACGGGTCTAGGTTTCACTGGTAAGTTTCACGGGTCAAGGTTTCACGGGTAAGTTTCACGGGTAAGTTTCACGGGTATGTTTCACGGGTGACGTTTCACGAGTCTAGGTTTCACTGGTAAGTTTCACGGATCAAGGTTTCACGGGTTAGTTTCACGGGTAAGTTTCACGGGTATGTTTCACGGGTATCGTTTCACGGGTCTAGGTTTCACTGGTAAGTTTCACGGGTCAAGGTTTTACGGGTAAGTTTCACGGGTAAGTTTTACGGGTAAGTTTCACGAATGACGTTTCACGGGTCTAGGTTTCACTGGTAAGTTTCACGGGTCAAGGTTTCACGGGTAAGTTTCACGGGTAAGTTTCACGGGTATGTTTCACGGGTGACGTTTCACGGGTCATGGTTTCACTGGTAAGTTTCACGGGTCAAGGTTTCACGGGTAAGTTTCACGGGTAAGTTTTACGGGTAAGTTTCACGGGTGACGTTTCACGGGTATGTTTCACGGGTGACGTTTCACGGGTCATGGTTTCACTGGTAAGTTTCACGGGTCTAGGTTTCACTGGTAAGTTTCACGGGTCAAGGTTTCACGGGTAAGTTTCACGGGTTAGTTTCACGGGTATGTTTCACGGGTGACGTTTCACGGGTCTAGGTTTCACTGGAAAGTTTCACGGGTCAAGGTTTCACGGGTCTAGGTTTCACTGGTAAGTTTCACGGGTCAAGGTTTCACGGGTAAGTTTCACGGGTCAAGGTTTCACGGGTAAGTTTCACGGGTAAGTTTCACGGGTATGTTTCACGGGTGACGTTTCACGGGTCTAGGTTTCACTGGTAAGTTTCACGGGTCAAGGTTTCACGAGTAAGTTTCACGGGTCAAGGTTTCACGGGTAAGTTTCACGGGAAAGTTTCACGGGTAAGTTTCACGGGTCTAGGTTTCACTGGTAAGTTTCACGGGTTAAGGTTTCACGGGTAAGTTTCACGGGTAAGTTTCACGGGTAAGTTTCACGGGTCTAGGTTTCACTGGTAAGTTTCACGGGTCAAGGGTTCACGGGTAAGTTTCACGGGTATGTTTCACGGGTGACGTTTAACGGGTCTAGGTTTCACTGGTAAGTTTCACGGGAAAGTTTCACGGGTATGTTTCACGGATGACGTTTCACGGGTCTTGGTTTCACTGGTATGTTTCACGGGTCAAGGTTTCACGGGTAAGTTTCACGGGTAAGTTTCACGGGTATGTTTCACGGGTGACGTTTCACGGGTCTAGGTTTCACTGGTAAGTTTCACGGGTCAAGGTTTCACGGGTAAGTTTCACGGGTAAGTTTTACGGGTAAGTTTCACGGGTGACGTTTCACGGGTCTAGGTTTCACTGGTAAGTTTCACGGGTCAAGGTTTCGCGGGTAAGTTTCACGGGTCAAGGTTTCACGGGTAAGTTTCACGGGTAAGTTTCACGGGTGACGTTTTACGGGTCTAGGTTTCACTGGTAAGTTTCACGGGTCAAGGTTTCACGGGTAAGTTTCACGGGTATGTTTCACGGGTGACGTTTCACGGGTCTAGGTTTCTCTGGTAAGTTTCACGGGTCAAGGTTTTACGGGTCTAGGTTTCACTGGAAAGTTTCACGGGTCAAGGTTTCACGGGTAAGTTTCACGGGTAAGTTTTACGGTTATGTTTTACAGGTGACGTTTCACGGGTCTAGGTTTCACTGGTAAGTTTCACGGGTCTAGGTTTCACGGGTCAAGGTTTCACGGGTAAGTTTTACGGGTAAGTTTCACGGGTATGTTTCTCGGGTGACGTTTACGGGTCTAGGTTTCACTGGTAAGTTTCACGGGTCAAGGTTTCACGGGTAAGTTTCACGGGTAAGTTTCACGGGTATGTTTCACGGGTGACGTTTCACGGGTCTAGGTTTCACTGGTAAGTTTCACGGGTCAAGGTTTCACGGGTAAGTTTCACGGGTAAGTTTCACGGGTATGTTTCACGGGTGACGTTTCACATGTCTAGGTTTCACTGGTAAGTTTCACGGGTCAAGGTTTCACGGGTAAGTTTCACGGGTAAGTTTCACGGGTATGTTTCACGGGTGACGTTTTACGGGTCTAGGTTTCACTGGTAAGTTTCACGGGTCAAGTTTTCACGGGTAAGTTTCACGGGTAAGTTTCACGGGTATGTTTCACGGGTGACGTTTCACGGGTCTAGGTTTCACTGGTAAGTTTCACGGGTCAAGGTTTTACGGGTAAGTTTCACGGGTAAGTTTCACGGGTATGTTTCACGGGTGACGTTTCACGGGTCTAGGTTTCACTGGTAAGTTTCACGGGTCAAGGTTTCACGGGTAAGTTTCACGGGTAAGTTTTACGGGTAAGTTTCACGGGTGACGTTTCACGGGTGACGTTTCACGGGTCTAGGTTTCACTGGTAAGTTTCACGGGTCAAGGTTTCACGGGTAAGTTTCACGGGTTAGTTTCACGGGTATGTTTCACGGGTGACGTTTCACGGGTCTAGGTTTCACTGGAAAGTTTCACGGGTCAAGGTTTCACGGGTAAGTTTCAGGGGTAAGTTTCACGGGTATGTTTCACGGGTGACGTTTCACAGGTCTAGGTTTCACTGGTAAGTTTCACGGGTCAAGGTTTCACGGGTAAGTTTCACGGGTAAATTTCACGGGTATGTTTCACGGGTGACGTTTCACGGGTCTAGGTTTCACTGGTAAGTTTCACGGGTCAAGGTTTCACGGGTAAGTTTCACGGGTATGTTTCACGGGTGACGTTTCACGGGTGACGTTTCACGGGTCTAGGTTTCACTGGTAAGTTTCACGGGTCAAGGTTTCACGGGTAAGTTTCACGGGTATGTTTCACGGGTGTCGTTTCACGGGTCAAGGTTTCACGGGTAAGTTTTACGGGTAAGTTTTACGGTTATGTTTTACAGGTGACGTTTCACGGGTCTAGGTTTCACTGGTAAGTTTCACGGGTCAAGGTTTCACGGGTAAGTTTCACGGGTAAGTTTCACGGGTATGTTTCATGGGTGATGTTTGACGGGTCTAGGTTTCACTGGTAAGTTTCACGGGTCAAGGTTTCACGGGTAAGTTTCACGGGTAAAGTTTCACGGGTATGTTTCACGGGTGACGTTTCACGGGTCTAGGTTTCACTGGTAAGTTTCACGGGTCAAGGTTTCACGGGTAAGTTTCACGGGTAAGTTTTACGGGTATGTTTTACAGGTGACGTGTCACGGGTCTAGGTTTCACTGGTAAGTTTCACGGGTCAAGGTTTCAAAGGTAAGTTTCACGGGTAAGTTTCACGGGTATGTTTCTCGGGTGGCGTTTCACGGGTCTAGGTTTCACTGGTAAGTTTCACGGGTATGTTTCACGGGTAAGTTTCACGGGTAAGTTTCACGGGTATGTTTCACGGGTGACGTTTCACGGGTCTAGGTTTCACTGGTAAGTTTCACGGGTCAAGGTTTCACGGGTAAGTTTCACGGGCAAGTTTCACGGGTATGTTTCACGGGTGACGTTTCACATGTCTAGGTTTCACTGGTAAGTTTCACGGGTCAAGGTTTCACGGGTAAGTTTCACGGGTAAGTTTCACGGGTATGTTTCACGGGTGACGTTTCACGGGTCTAGGTTTCACTGGTAAGTTTCACGGGTCAAGGTTTCACGGGTAAGTTTCACGGGTAAGTTTCACGGGTATGTTTCACGGGTGACGTTTCACGGGTCTAGGTTTCACTGGTAAGTTTCACGGGTCAAGGTTTTACGGGTAAGTTTCACGGGTAAGTTTTACGGGTGTGTTTCACGGGTGACGTTTCACGGGTCTAGGTTTCACTGGTAAGTTTCACGGGTCAAGGTTTCACGGGTAAGTTTCACGGGTAAGTTTTACGGGTAAGTTTCACGGGTGACGTTTCACGGGTGACGTTTCACGGGTCTAGGTTTCACTGGTAAGTTTCACGGGTCAAGGTTTCACGGGTAAGTTTCACGGGTTAGTTTCACGGGTATGTTTCACGGGTGACGTTTCACGGGTCTAGGTTTCACTGGAAAGTTTCACGGGTCAAGGTTTCACGGGTAAGTTTCACGGGTAAGTTTCACGGGTATGTTTCACGGGTGACGTTTCACAGGTCTAGGTTTCACTGGTAAGTTTCACGGGTCAAGGTTTCACGGGTAAGTTTCACGGGTAAGTTTCACGGGTATGTTTCACGGGTGACGTTTCACGGGTCTAGGTTTCACTGGTAAGTTTCACGGGTCAAGGTTTCACGGGTAAGTTTCACGGGTAAGTTTCACGGGTATGTTTCACGGGTGACGTTTCACGGGTCTAGGTTTCACTGGTAAGTTTCACGGGTCAAGGTTTCACGGGTAAGTTTCACGGGTATGTTTCACGGGTGTCGTTTCACGGGTCCAGGTTTCACTGGTAAGTTTCACGGGTCAAGGTTTCACGGGTAAGTTTCACGGATAAGTTTCATGGGTATGTTTCACGGGTGACGTTTCACGGGTCTAGGTTTCACTGGTAAGTTTCACGGGTAAGTTTCACGGGTAAGTTTTACGGGTAAGTTTCACAGGTGACGTTTCACGGGTCTAGGTTACACTGGTAAGTTTCACGGGTCAAGGTTTTACGGGTAAGTTTCACGGGTAAGTTTCACGGGTGACCTTTCACGGGTCTAGGTTTCACTGGTAAGTTTCACGGGTAAAGGTTTCACGGGTAAGTTTCACGTGTCAGTTTCACGGGTAAGTTTCACGGGTGACGTTTCACGGGTCTAGGTTTCACTGGTAAGTTTGACGGGTCAAGGTTTCACGGGTAAGTTTCACGGGTCTAGGTTTCACTGGTAAGTTTCACGGGTCAAGGTTTCACGGGTAAGTTTCACGGGTTAGTTTCACGGGTATGTTTCACGGGTGACGTTTCACGGGTCTAGGTTTCACTGGAAAGTTTCACGGGTCAAGGTTTCACGGGTAAGTTTCAGGGGTAAGTTTCACGGGTATGTTTCACGGGTGACGTTTCACAGGTCTAGGTTTCACTGGTAAGTTTCACGGGTCAAGGTTTCACGGGTAAGTTTCACGGGTAAGTTTCACGGGTATGTTTCACGGGTGACGTTTCACGGGTCTAGGTTTCACTGGTAAGTTTCACGGGTCAAGGTTTCACGGGTAAGTTTCACGGGTATGTTTCACGGGTGACGTTTCACGGGTGACGTTTCACGGGTCTAGGTTTCACTGGTAAGTTTCACGGGTCAAGGTTTCACGGGTAAGTTTCACGGGTATGTTTCACGGGTGTCGTTTCACGGGTCAAGGTTTCACGGGTAAGTTTTACGGGTAAGTTTTACGGTTATGTTTTACAGGTGACGTTTCACGGGTCTAGGTTTCACTGGTAAGTTTCACGGGTCAAGGTTTCACGGGTAAGTTTCACGGGTAAGTTTCACGGGTATGTTTCTCGGGTGGCGTTTCACGGGTCTAGGTTTCACTGGTAAGTTTCACGGGTCAAGGTTTCACGGGTAAGTTTCACGGGTAAGTTTCACGGGTATGTTTCACGGGTGACGTTTCACGGGTCTAGGTTTCACTGGTAAGTTTCACGGGTCAAGGTTTCACGGGTAAGTTTCACGGGCAAGTTTCACGGGTATGTTTCACGGGTGACGTTTCACATGTCTAGGTTTCACTGGTAAGTTTCACGGGTCAAGGTTTCACGGGTAAGTTTCACGGGTAAGTTTCACGGGTATGTTTCACGGGTGACGTTTCACGGGTCTAGGTTTCACTGGTAAGTTTCACGGGTCAAGGTTTCACGGGTAAGTTTCACGGGTAAGTTTCACGGGTATGTTTCACGGGTGACGTTTCACGGGTCTAGGTTTCACTGGTAAGTTTCACGGGTCAAGGTTTTACGGGTAAGTTTCACGGGTAAGTTTTACGGGTGTGTTTCACGGGTGACGTTTCACGGGTCTAGGTTTCACTGGTAAGTTTCACGGGTCAAGGTTTCACGGGTAAGTTTCACGGGTAAGTTTTACGGGTAAGTTTCACGGGTGACGTTTCACGGGTGACGTTTCACGGGTCTAGGTTTCACTGGTAAGTTTCACGGGTCAAGGTTTCACGGGTAAGTTTCACGGGTTAGTTTCACGGGTATGTTTCACGGGTGACGTTTCACGGGTCTAGGTTTCACTGGAAAGTTTCACGGGTCAAGGTTTCACGGGTAAGTTTCACGGGTAAGTTTCACGGGTATGTTTCACGGGTGACGTTTCACAGGTCTAGGTTTCACTGGTAAGTTTCACGGGTCAAGGTTTCACGGGTAAGTTTCACGGGTAAGTTTCACGGGTATGTTTCACGGGTGACGTTTCACGGGTCTAGGTTTCACTGGTAAGTTTCACGGGTCAAGGTTTCACGGGTAAGTTTCACGGGTAAGTTTCACGGGTATGTTTCACGGGTGACGTTTCACGGGTCTAGGTTTCACTGGTAAGTTTCACGGGTCAAGGTTTCACGGGTAAGTTTCACGGGTATGTTTCACGGGTGTCGTTTCACGGGACCAGGTTTCACTGGTAAGTTTCACGGGTCAAGGTTTCACGGGTAAGTTTCACGGATAAGTTTCATGGGTATGTTTCACGGGTGACGTTTCACGGGTCTAGGTTTCACTGGTAAGTTTCACGGGTAAGTTTCACGGGTAAGTTTTACGGGTAAGTTTCACAGGTGACGTTTCACGGGTCTAGGTTACACTGGTAAGTTTCACGGGTCAAGGTTTTACGGGTAAGTTTCACGGGTAAGTTTCACGGGTGACCTTTCACGGGTCTAGGTTTCACTGGTAAGTTTCACGGGTAAAGGTTTCACGGGTAAGTTTCACGTGTCAGTTTCACGGGTAAGTTTCACGGGTGACGTTTCACGGGTCTAGGTTTCACTGGTAAGTTTGACGGGTCAAGGTTTCACGGGTAAGTTTCACGGGTAAGTTTCACGGGTATGTTTCACGGGTCTAGGTTTCACTGGTAAGTTTCACGGGTCAAGGTTTCACGGGTAAGTTTCACGGGTAAGTTTCACGGGTATGTTTCACGAGTGACGTTTCACGGGTCTAGGTTTCACTGGTAAGTTTCACGGGTCAAGGTTTCACGGGTAAGTTTCACGGGTAAGTTTCACGGGTATGTTTCACGGGTGGCGTTTCACGGGTCTAGGTTTCACTGGTAAGTTTCACGGGTCAAGGATTTACGGGTAAGTTTCACGGGTAAGTTTCACGGGTATGTTTCACGGGTGACGTTTCACGGGTCTAGGTTTCACTGGTAAGTTTCACGGGTCAAGGTTTTACGGGTAAGTTTCACGGGTACGTTTTACGGGTAAGTTTCACGGGTGACGTTTCACGGGTGCCGTTTCACGGGTCTAGGTTTCACTGGTAAGTTTCACGGGTCAAGGTTTCACGGGTAAGTTTCACGGGTAAGTTTCACGGGTATGTTTTACGGGTGACCTTTCACGGGTCTAGGTTTCACTGGTAAGTTTCACGGGTCAAGGTTTCACGGGTAAGTTTCACGTGTCAGTTTCACGGGTAAGTTTCACGGGTGACGTTTCACGGGTCTAGGTTTCACTGGTAAGTTTCACGGGTCAAGGTTTCACGGGTAAGTTTCACGGGTAAGTTTCACGGGTAAGTTTCACGGGTGACGTTTCACGGGTCTAGGTTTCACTGGTAAGTTTCACGGGTCAAGGTTTCACTGGTAAGTTTCACGGGTAAGTTTCACGGGTATGTTTCACGGATGACGTTTCACGGGTCTTGGTTTCACTGGTAAGTTTCACGGGTCAAGGTTTCACGGGTAAGTTTCACGGGTAAGTTTCACGGGTATGTTTCACGGGTGACGTTTCACGGGTCTAGGTTTCACTGATAAGTTTCACGGGTCAAGGTTTCACGGGTAAGTTTCACGGGTAAGTTTTACGGGTAAGTTTCACGGGTGACGTTTTACGGGTCTAGGTTTCACTGGTAAGTTTCACGGGTCAAAGTTTCACGGGTAAGTTTAACGGGTCAAGGTTTCACGGGTAAGTTTCACGGGTAAGTTTCACGGGTGACGTTTCACGGGTGACGTTTCACGGGTCTAGGTTTCACTGGTAAGTTTCACGGGTCAAGGTTTCACGGGTAAGTTTCACGGGTAAGTTTCACGGGTATGTTTCACGGGTGACGTTTCACGGGTCTAGGTTTCACTGGTAAGTTTCACGGGTTAAGGTTTTACGGGTAAGTTTCACGGGTAAGTTTCACGGGTATGTTTCACGGGTGACGTTTCACGGGTCTAGGTTTCACTGATAAGTTTCACGGGTCAAGGTTTCACGGGTAAGTTTCACGGGTAAGTTTTACGAGTAAGTTTCACGGGTGACGTTTCACGGGTCTAGGTTTCACTGGTAAGTTTCACGGGTCAAAGTTTCACGGGTAAGTTTAACGGGTCAAGGATTTACGGGTAAGTTTCACGGGTAAGTTTCACGGGTAAGTTTCACGGGTGACGTTTCACGGGTCTAGGTTTCACTGGTAAGTTTCACGGGTTAAGGTTTTACGGGTAAGTTTCACGGGTAAGTTTTACGGTTATGTTTTACAGGTGACGTTTCACGGGTCTAGGTTTCACTGGTAAGTTTCACGGGTCAAGGTTTTACGGGTAAGTTTCACGGGTAAGTTTCACGGGTATGTTTCATGGGTGATGTTTCACGGGTCTAGGTTTCACTGGTAAGTTTCACGGGTCAAGGTTTCACGGGTAAGTTTCACGGGTATGTTTCACGGGTGACGTTTCACGGGTAAGTTTTACGCGTAAGTTTCACGGGTGACGTTTCACGGGTCTAGGTTTCACTGGTAAGTTTCACGGGTCAAGGTTTCACGGGTAAGTTTCACGGGTATGTTTCACGGGTGACGTTTCACGGGTCTAGGTTTCACTGGTAAGTTTCACGGGTCAAGGTTTCACGGGTAAGTTTCACGGGTAAGTTTTACGGGTAAGTTTCACGGGTGACGTTTCACGGGTCTAGGTTTCACTGGTAAGTTTCACGGGTCAAGGTTTCACGGGTAAGTTTCACGGGTAAGTTTCACGGGTATGTTTCACGGGTGACGTTTCACGGGTCTAGGTTTCACTGGAAAGTTTCACGGGTCAAGGTTTCACGAGTAAGTTTCACGGGTAAGTTTCACGGGTAAGTTTTACGGGTATGTTTTACAGGTGACGTTTCACGGGTCTAGGTTTCACTGGTAAGTTTCACGGGTCAAGGTTTCACGGGTCAAGGTTTCACGGGTAAGTTTCACGGGTAAGTTTCACGGGTATGTTTCATTGGTGATGTTTCACGGGTCTAGGTTTTACTGGTAAGTTTCACGGGTCAAGGTTTCACGGGTAAGTTTCACGGGTAAGTTTCACGGGTGACGTTTCACGGGTCTAGGTTTCACTGGTAAGTTTCACGGGTATGTTTCACGGGTAAGTTTTACGGGTATGTTTTACAGGTGACGTTTCACGGGTCTAGGTTTCACTGGTAAGTTTCACGGGTCAAGGTTTCACGGGTCAAGGTTTCACGGGTAAGTTTTACGGGTAAGTTTCACGGGTATGTTTCACGGATGACGTTTCACGGGTCTTGGTTTCACTGGTAAGTTTCACGGGTCAAGGTTTCACGGGTAAGTTTCACGGGTAAGTTTTACGGGTATGTTTTACAGGTGACGTTTCACGGGTAAGTTTCACGGGTAAGTTTCACGGGTATGTTTCACGGGTGACGTTTCACGGGTCTAGGTTTCACTGGTAAGTTTCACGGGTCAAGGTTTCACGGGTAAGTTTTACGGGTAAGTTTCACGGGTGACGTTTCACGGGTCTAGGTTTCACTGGAAAGTTTCACGGGTCAAGGTTTCACGGGTAAGTTTCACGGGTAAGTTTTACGGGTATGTTTTACAGGTGACGTTTCACGGGTCTAGGTTTCACTGGTAAGTTTCACGGGTCAAGGTTTCACGAGTAAGTTTCACGGGTAAGTTTCACGGGTATGTTTCACGGGTGACGTTTCACGGGTCTAGGTTTCACTAGTAAGTTTCACGGGTCAAGGTTTCACGGGTAAGTTTCACGGGTAAGTTTCACGGGTATGTTTCACGGGTGTTGTTTCACGGGTCTAGGTTTCACTGGTAAGTTTCACGGGTCAAGGTTTCACGGGTAAGTTTCACGGGTAAGTTTCACGGGTATGTTTCACGGGTGACGTTTCACGGGTCTAGGTTTCACTAGTAAGTTTCACGGGTCAAGGTTTCACGGGTAAGTTTCACGGGTAAGTTTCACGGGTAAGTTTCACGGGTATGTTTCACGGGTGACGTTTCACGGGTCTAGGTTTCACTGGTAAGTTTCACGGGTCAAGGTTTCACGGGTAAGTTTCACGGGTAAGTTTCACGGGTATGTTTCACGGGTGACGTTTCACGGGTCTAGGTTTCACTGGTAAGTTTCACGGGTCAAGGTTTCACGGGTAAGTTTCACGGGTAAGTTTCACGGGTAAGTTTCACGGGTATGTTTCACGGGTGACGTTTCACGGGTCTAGGTTTCACTGGTAAGTTTCACCGGTCAAGGTTTTACGGGTAAGTTTCACGGGTAAGTTTCACGGGTATGTTTCACGGGTGACGTTTCACGGGTCTAGGTTTTACTGGTAAGTTTCACGGGTCAAGGTTTCACGGGTAAGTTTCACGGGTATGTTTTACGGGTGACGTTTCACGGGTCTAGGTTTCACTGGTAAGTTTCACGGGTCAAGGTTTCACGGGTAAGTTTCACGGGTAAGTTTCACGGGTATGTTTCACGGGTGACGTTTCACGGGTCTAGGTTTCACTGGTAAGTTTCACGGGTCAAGGTTTCACGGGTAAGTTTCACGGGTAAGTTTCACGGGTATGTTTCACGGGTGACGTTTCACGGGTCTAGGTTTCACTGGTAAGTTTCACGGGTCAAGGTTTCACTGGTAAGTTTCACGGGTCAAGGTTTCACGGGTAAGTTTCACGGGTAAGTTTCACGGGTATGTTTCACGGGTGACGTTTCACGGGTCTAGGTTTCACTGGTAAGTTTAACGGGTCAAGGTTTCACGGGTAAGTTTCACAGGTAAGTTTTACGGGTAAGTTTCACGGGTGACGTTTCACGGGTCTAGGTTTTACTGGTAAGTTTCACGGGTCAAGGTTTCACGGGTAAGTTTCACGGGTAAGTTTCACGGGTGACCTTTCACGGGTCTTGGTTTCACTGGTAAGTTTCACGGGTCAAGGTTTCACGGGTAAGTTTCACGGGTAAATTTCACGGGTATGTTTCACGGGTGACGTTTCACGGGTCTAGGTTTCACTGGTAAGTTTCACTGGTCAAGGTTTCACGGGTAAGTTTCACAGGTAAGTTTCACGGGTATGTTTCACGGGTGACGTTTCACGGGTCTAGGTTTCACTGGTAAGTTTCACGGGTCAAGGTTTCACGGGTAAGTTTCACGGGTAAGTTTCACGGGTATGTTTCACGGGTGACGTTTCACGGGTCTAGGTTTCACTGGTAAGTTTCACGGATCAAGGTTTCACGGGTAAGTTTCACGGGTAAGTTTTACGGGTATGTTTTACAAGTGACGTTTCACGGGTCTAGGTTTCACTGGTAAGTTTCACGGGTCAAGGTTTCACGGGTAAGTTTCACGGGTAAGTTTCACGGGTATGTTTCACGGATGACGTTTCACGGGTCTTGGTTTCACTGGTAAGTTTCACGGGTCAAGGTTTCACGGGTAAGTTTCACGGGTAAGTTTTACGGGTATGTTTTACAGGTGACGTTTCACGGGTAAGTTTCACGGGTATGTTTCACGGGTGACGTTTCACGGGTCTAGGTTTCACTGGTAAGTTTCACGGGTCAAGGTTTCACGGGTAAGTTTCACGGGTAAGTTTTACGGGTAAGTTTCACGGGTGACGTTTCACGGGTCTAGGTTTCACTGGAAAGTTTCACGGGTCAAGGATTCACGGGTAAGTTTTACGGGTATGTTTTACAGGTGACGTTTCACGGGTCTAGGTTTCACTGGTAAGTTTCACGGGTCAAGGTTTCACGGGTAAGATTCACGGGTAAGTTTCACGGGTATGTTTCATGAGTGATGTTTCACGGGTCTAGGTTTCACTGGTAAGTTTCACGGGTCAAGGTTTTACGGGTAAGTTTCACGGGTAAGTTTTACGGGTATGTTTCACGGGTGACGTTTCACGGGTCTAGGTTTCACTGGTAAGTTTCACGTGTCAAGGTTTCACGGGTAAGTTTCACGGGTAAGTTTCACGGGTATGTTTCACGGGTGACGTTTCACGGGTCTAGGTTTCACTAGTAAGTTTCACGGGTCAAGGTTTCACGGGTAAGTTTCACGGGTAAGTTTCACGGGTATGTTTCACGGGTGACGTTTCACGGGTCTAGGTTTCACTGGTAAGTTTCACGGGTCAAGGTTTCACGGGTAAGTTTCACGGGTAAGTTTCACGGGTATGTTTCACGGGTGACGTTTCACGGGTCTAGGTTTCACTGGTAAGTTTCACGGGTCAAGGTTTTACGGGTAAGTTTCACGGGTAAGTTTCACGGGTATGTTTCACGGGTGACGTTTCACGGGTCTAGGTTTCACTGGTAAGTTTCACGGGTCAAGGTTTCACGGGTAAGTTTTACGGGTAAGTTTCACGGGTAAGTTTCACGGGTATGTTTCACGGGTGACGTTTCACGGGTCTAGGTTTCACTGGTAAGTTTCACGGGTCAAGGTTTTACGGGTAAGTTTCACGGGTAAGTTTTACGCGTAAGTTTCACGGGTGACGTTTCACGGGTCTAGGTTTCACTGGTAAGTTTCACGGGTCAAGGTTTCACGGGTAAGTTTCACGGGTAAGTTTTACGGGTAAGTTTCACGGGTGACGTTTCACGGGTCCAGGTTTCACTGGTAAGTTTCACGGGTCTAGGTTTCACTAGTAAGTTTCACGGGTCAAGGTTTCACGGGTAAGTTTCACGGGTAAGTTTCACGGGTATGTTTCACGGGTGACGTTTCACGGGTCTAGGTTTCACTGGAAAGTTTCACGGATCAAGGTTTCACGGGTAAGTTTCACGGGTAAGTTTTACGGGTATGTTTTACAGGTGACGTTTCACAGGTCTAGGTTTCACTGGTAAGTTTCACGGGTCAAGGTTTCACGGGTAAGTTTCACGGGTAAGTTTCACGGGTATGTTTCATGGGTGATGTTTCACGGGTCTAGGTTTTACTGGTAAGTTTCACGGGTCAAGGTTTCACGGGTAAGTTTCACGGGTAAGTTTCACGGGTGACGTTTCACGGGTCTAGGTTTCACTGGTAAGTTTCACGGGTATGTTTCACGGGTGACGTTTCACGGGTCTAGGTTTCACTGGTAAGTTTCACGGGTCAAGGTTTCACGGGTAAGTTTCACGGGTAAGTTTCACGGGTATGTTTCACGGATGACGTTTCACGGGTCAAGGTTTCACGGGTAAGTTTCACGGGTAAGTTTCACGGGTATGTTTCACGGGTGACGTTTCACGGGTCTAGGTTTCACTGGTAAGTTTCACGGGTCAAGGTTTCACGGGTAAGTTTTACGGGTAAGTTTCACGGGTATGTTTCACGGGTGACGTTTCACGGGTCTAGGTTTCACTGGTAAGTTTCACGGGTCAAGGTTTCACGGGTAAGTTTCACGGGTGACTTTTCACGGGTCTAGGTTTCACTGGTAAGTTTCACGGGTCAAGGTTTTACGGGTAAGTTTCACGGGTATGTTTCACGGGTGACGTTTCACGGGTCTAGGTTTCACTGGTAAGTTTCACGGGTCAAGGTTTCACGGGTAAGTTTTACGGGTAAGTTTCACGGGTAAGTTTCACGGGTATGTTTCACGGGTGACGTTTCACGGGTCTAGGTTTCACTGGTAAGTTTCACGGGTCAAGGTTTTACGGGTAAGTTTCACGGGTAAGTTTTACGCGTAAGTTTCACGGGTGACGTTTCACGGGTCTAGGTTTCACTGGTAAGTTTCACGGGTCAAGGTTTCACGGGTAAGTTTCACGGGTAAGTTTTACGGGTAAGTTTCACGGGTGACGTTTCACGGGTCTAGGTTTCACTGGTAAGTTTCACGGGTCTAGGTTTCACTGGTAAGTTTCACGGGTCAAGGTTTCACGGGTAAGTTTCACGGGTAAGTTTTACGGGTATGTTTCACGGGTGACGTTTCACGGGTCTAGGTTTCACTGGTAAGTTTCACGGATCAAGGTTTCACGGGTAAGTTTCACGGGTAAGTTTCACGGGTAAGTTTTACGGGTATGTTTTACAGGTGACGTTTCACGGGTCTAGGTTTCACTGGTAAGTTTCACGGGTCAAGGTTTCACGGGTAAGTTTCACGGGTAAGTTTCACGGGTATGTTTCATGGGTGATGTTTCACGGGTCTAGGTTTTACTGGTAAGTTTTACGGGTCAAGGTTTCACGGGTAAGTTTCACGGGTAAGTTTCACGTGTGACTTTTCACGGGTCTAGGTTTCACTGGTAAGTTTCACGGGTCAAGGTTTCACGGGTAAGTTTCACGGGTAAGTTTCACGGGTATGTTTCACGGATGACGTTTCACGGGTCTTGGTTTCACTGGTAAGTTTCACGGGTCAAGGTTTCACGGGTAAGTTTCACGGGTAAGTTTTACGGGTATGTTTTACAGGTGACGTTTCACGGGTAAGTTTCACGGGTAAGTTTCACGGGTATGTTTCACGGGTGACGTTTCACGGGTCTTGGTTTCACTGGTAAGTTTCACGGGTCAAAGTTTCACGGGTAAGTTTCACGGGTATGTTTCACGGGTGACGTTTCACGGGTCTAGGTTTCACTGGTAAGTTTCACGGGTCAAGGTTTCACGGGTAAGTTTCACGGGTAAGTTTTACGGGTAAGTTTCACGGGTCTAGGTTTCACTGGTAAGTTTCACGGGTCAAGGTTTCACGGGTAAGTTTCACGGGTAAGTTTCACGGGTATGTTTCACGGGTGACGTTTCACGGGTCTAGGTTTCACTGGAAAGTTTCACGGATCAAGGTTTCACGGGTAAGTTTCACGGGTAAGTTTTACGGGTATGTTTTACAGGTGACGTTTCACGGGTCTAGGTTTCACTGGTAAGTTTCACGGGTCAAGGTTTCACGGGTAAGTTTCACGGGTAAGTTTTACGGGTATGTTTTACAGGTGACGTTTCACGGGTCTAGGTTTCACTGGTAAGTTTCACGGGTCAAGGTTTCACGGGTAAGTTTCACGGGTAAGTTTCACGGGTATGTTTCATGGGTGATGTTTCACGGGTCTAGGTTTTACTGGTAAGTTTCACGGGTCAAGGTTTCACGGGTAAGTTTCACAGGTAAGTTTCACGGGTAAGTTTTACGGGTAAGTTTCACGGGTGATGTTTCACGGGTCTAGGTTTCACTGGTAAGTTTCACGGGTCAAGGTTTCACAGGTAAGTTTCACGGGTAAGTTTTACGGGTAAGTTTCACGGGTGACGTTTCACGGGTCTAGGTTTCACTGGTAAGTTTCACGGGTCAAGGTTTCACGGGTAAGTTTCACGGGTAAGTTTCACGGGTATGTTTCACGGATGACGTTTCACGGGTCTTGGTTTCACTGGTAAGTTTCACGGGTCAAGGTTTCACGGGTAAGTTTCACGGGTAAGTTTTACGGGTATGTTTTACAGGTGACGTTTCACGGGTAAGTTTCACGGGTAAGTTTCACGGGTAAGTTTCACGGGTATGTTTCACGGGTGACGTTTCACGGGTCTAGGTTTCACTGGTAAGTTTCACGGGTCAAGGTTTCACGGGTAAGTTTCACGGGTAAGTTTTACGGGTAAGTTTCACGGGTGACGTTTCACGGGTCTAGGTTTCACTGGAAAGTTTCACGGGTCAAGGATTCACAGGTAAGTTTCACGGGTAAGTTTTACGGGTATGTTTTACAGGTGACGTTTCACGGGTCTAGGTTTCACTGGTAAGTTTCACGGGTCAAGGTTTCACGGGTAAGATTCACGGGTAAGTTTCACGGGTATGTTTCATGGGTGATGTTTCACGGGTCTAGGTTTCACTGGTAAGTTTCACGGATCAAGGTTTTACGGGTAAGTTTCACGGGTATGTTTCACGGGTGACGTTTCACGGGTCTAGGTTTCACTGGTAAGTTTCACGGGTCAAGGTTTCACGGGTAAGTTTCACGGGTAAGTTGCACGGGTATGTTTCACGGGTGAAGTTTCACGGGTCTAGGTTTTACTAGTAAGTTTCACGGGTCAAGGTTTCACGGGTAAGTTTCACGGGTAAGTTTCACGGGTATGTTTCACGGGTGACGTTTCACGGGTCTAGGTTTCACTGGTAAGTTTCACGGGTCAAGGTTTCACGGGTAAGTTTTACGGGTAAGTTTCACGGGTATGTTTCACGGGTGACGTTTCACGGGTCTAGGTTTCACTGGTAAGTTTCACGGGTCAAGGTTTCACGGGTAAGTTTCACGGGTAAGTTTCACGGGTATGTTTCACGGGTGACGTTTCACGGGTCTAGGTTTCACTGGTAAGTTTCACGGGTCAAGGTTTTACGGGTAAGTTTCACGGGTATGTTTCACGGGTGACGTTTCACGGGTCTAGGTTTCACTGGTAAGTTTCACGGGTCAAGGTTTCACGGGTAAGTTTTACGGGTAAGTTTCACGGGTAAGTTTCACGGGTATGTTTCACGGGTGACGTTTCACGGGTCTAGGTTTCACTGGTAAGTTTCACGGGTCAAGGTTTTACGGGTAAGTTTCACGGGTAAGTTTTACGCGTAAGTTTCACGGGTGACGTTTCACGGGTCTAGGTTTCACTGGTAAGTTTCACGGGTCAAGGTTTCACGGGTAAGTTTCACGGGTAAGTTTTACGGGTAAGTTTCACGGGTGACGTTTCACGGGTCTAGGTTTCACTGGTAAGTTTCACGGGTCTAGGTTTCACTGGTAAGTTTCACGGGTCAAGGTTTCACGGGTAAGTTTCACGGGTAAGTTTCACGGGTATGTTTCACGGGTGACGTTTCACGGGTCTAGGTTTCACTGGTAAGTTTCACGGATCAAGGTTTCACGGGTAAGTTTCACGGGTAAGTTTCACGGGTAAGTTTTACGGGTATGTTTTACAGGTGACGTTTCACGGGTCTAGGTTTCACTGGTAAGTTTCACGGGTCAAGGTTTCACGGGTAAGTTTCACGGGTAAGTTTCACGGGTATGTTTCATGGGTGATGTTTCACGGGTCTAGGTTTTACTGGTAAGTTTTACGGGTCAAGGTTTCACGGGTAAGTTTCACGGGTAAGTTTCACGTGTGACGTTTCACGGGTCTAGGTTTCACTGGAAAGTTTCACGGGTATGTTTCACGGGTGACGTTTCACGGGTCTAGGTTTCACTGGTAAGTTTCACGGGTCAAGGTTTCACGGGTAAGTTTCACGGGTAAGTTTCACGGGTAAGTTTCACGGGTATGTTTCACGGATGACGTTTCACGGGTCTTGGTTTCACTGGTAAGTTTCACGGGTCAAGGTTTCACGGGTAAGTTTCACGGGTAAGTTTCACGGGTATGTTTCACGGGTGACTTTTCACGGGTCTAGGTTTCACTGGTAAGTTTCACGGGTCAAGGTTTTACGGGTAAGTTTCACGGGTATGTTTCACGGGTGACGTTTCACGGGTCTAGGTTTCACTGGTAAGTTTCACGGGTCAAGGTTTCACGGGTAAGTTTTACGGGTAAGTTTCACGGGTAAGTTTCACGGGTATGTTTCACGGGTGACGTTTCACGGGTCTAGGTTTCACTGGTAAGTTTCACGGGTCAAGGTTTTACGGGTAAGTTTCACGGGTAAGTTTTACGCGTAAGTTTCACGGGTGACGTTTCACGGGTCTAGGTTTCACTGGTAAGTTTCACGGGTCAAGGTTTCACGGGTAAGTTTCACGGGTAAGTTTTACGGGTAAGTTTCACGGGTGACGTTTCACGGGTCTAGGTTTCACTGGTAAGTTTCACGGGTCTAGGTTTCACTGGTAAGTTTCACGGGTCAAGGTTTCACGGGTAAGTTTCACGGGTAAGTTTCACGGGTATGTTTCACGGGTGACGTTTCACGGGTCTAGGTTTCACTGGTAAGTTTCACGGATCAAGGTTTCACGGGTAAGTTTCACGGGTAAGTTTCACGGGTAAGTTTTACGGGTATGTTTTACAGGTGACGTTTCACGGGTCTAGGTTTCACTGGTAAGTTTCACGGGTCAAGGTTTCACGGGTAAGTTTCACGGGTAAGTTTCACAGGTATGTTTCATGGGTGATGTTTCACGGGTCTAGGTTTTACTGGTAAGTTTTACGGGTCAAGGTTTCACGGGTAAGTTTCACGGGTAAGTTTCACGTGTGACTTTTCACGGGTCTAGGTTTCACTGGTAAGTTTCACGGGTCAAGGTTTCACGGGTAAGTTTCACGGGTAAGTTTCACGGGTATGTTTCACGGATTACGTTTCACGGGTCTTGGTTTCACTGGTAAGTTTCACGGGTCAAGGTTTCACGGGTAAGTTTCACGGGTAAGTTTTACGGGTATGTTTTACAGGTGACGTTTCACGGGTAAGTTTCACGGGTAAGTTTCACGGGTATGTTTCACGGGTGACGTTTCACGGGTCTTGGTTTCACTGGTAAGTTTCACGGGTCAAAGTTTCACGGGTAAGTTTCACGGGTATGTTTCACGGGTGACGTTTCACGGGTCTAGGTTTCACTGGTAAGTTTCACGGGTCAAGGTTTCACGGGTAAGTTTCACGGGTAAGTTTTACGGGTAAGTTTCACGGGTCTAGGTTTCACTGGTAAGTTTCACGGGTCAAGGTTTCACGGGTAAGTTTCACGGGTAAGTTTCACGGGTATGTTTCACGGGTGACGTTTCACGGGTCTAGGTTTCACTGGAAAGTTTCACGGATCAAGGTTTCACGGGTAAGTTTCACGGGTAAGTTTTACGGGTATGTTTTACAGGTGACGTTTCACGGGTCTAGGTTTCACTGGTAAGTTTCACGGGTCAAGGTTTCACGGGTAAGTTTCACGGGTAAGTTTTACGGGTATGTTTTACAGGTGACGTTTCACGGGTCTAGGTTTCACTGGTAAGTTTCACGGGTCAAGGTTTCACGGGTAAGTTTCACGGGTATGTTTCATGGGTGATGTTTCACGGGTCTAGGTTTTACTGGTAAGTTTCACGGGTCAAGGTTTCACGGGTAAGTTTCACAGGTAAGTTTCACGGGTAAGTTTTACGGGTAAGTTTCACGGGTGACGTTTCACGGGTCTAGGTTTCACTGGTAAGTTTCACGGGTCAAGGTTTCACAGGTAAGTTTCACGGGTAAGTTTTACGGGTAAGTTTCACGGGTGACGTTTCACGGGTCTAGGTTTCACTGGTAAGTTTCACGGGTCAAGGTTTCACGGGTAAGTTTCACGGGTAAGTTTCACGGGTATGTTTCACGGATGACGTTTCACGGGTCTTGGTTTCACTGGTAAGTTTCACGGGTCAAGGTTTCACGGGTAAGTTTCACGGGTAAGTTTTACGGGTATGTTTTACAGGTGACGTTTCACGGGTAAGTTTCACGGGTAAGTTTCACGGGTAAGTTTCACGGGTATGTTTCACGGGTGACGTTTCACGGGTCTAGGTTTCACTGGTAAGTTTCACGGGTCAAGGTTTCACGGGTAAGTTTCACGGGTAAGTTTTACGGGTAAGTTTTACGGGTAAGTTTCACGGGTGACGTTTCACGGGTCTAGGTTTCACTGGAAAGTTTCACGGGTCAAGGATTCACAGGTAAGTTTCACGGGTGACGTTTCACGGGTCTAGGTTTTACTAGTAAGTTTCACGGGTCAAGGTTTCACGGGTAAGTTTCACGGGTAAGTTTCACGGGTATGTTTCACGGGTGACGTTTCACGGGTCTAGGTTTCACTGGTAAGTTTCACGGGTCAAGGTTTCACGGGTAAGTTTTACGGGTAAGTTTCACGGGTATGTTTCACGGGTGACGTTTCACGGGTCTAGGTTTCACTGGTAAGTTTCACGGGTCAAGGTTTCACGGGTAAGTTTCACGGGTAAGTTTCACGGGTATGTTTCACGGGTGACGTTTCACGGGTCTAGGTTTCACTGGTAAGTTTCACGGGTCAAGGTTTTACGGGTAAGTTTCACGGGTAAGTTTCACGGGTATGTTTCACGGGTGACGTTTCACGGGTCTAGGTTTCACTGGTAAGTTTCACGGGTCAAGGTTTCACGGGTAAGTTTTACGGGTAAGTTTCACGGGTAAGTTTCACGGGTATGTTTCACGGGTGACGTTTCACGGGTCTAGGTTTCACTGGTAAGTTTCACGGGTCAAGGTTTTACGGGTAAGTTTCACGGGTAAGTTTTACGCGTAAGTTTCACGGGTGACGTTTCACGGGTCTAGGTTTCACTGGTAAGTTTCACGGGTCAAGGTTTCACGGGTAAGTTTCACGGGTAAGTTTTACGGGTAAGTTTCACGGGTGACGTTTCACGGGTCTAGGTTTCACTGGTAAGTTTCACGGGTCTAGGTTTCACTGGTAAGTTTCACGGGTCAAGGTTTCACGGGTAAGTTTCACGGGTAAGTTTCACGGGTATGTTTCACGGGTGACGTTTCACGGGTCTAGGTTTCACTGGTAAGTTTCACGGATCAAGGTTTCACGGGTAAGTTTCACGGGTAAGTTTCACGGGTAAGTTTTACGGGTATGTTTTACAGGTGACGTTTCACGGGTCTAGGTTTCACTGGTAAGTTTCACGGGTCAAGGTTTCACGGGTAAGTTTCACGGGTAAGTTTCACGGGTATGTTTCATGGGTGATGTTTCACGGGTCTAGGTTTTACTGGTAAGTTTTACGGGTCAAGGTTTCACGGGTAAGTTTCACGGGTAAGTTTCACGTGTGACGTTTCACGGGTCTAGGTTTCACTGGAAAGTTTCACGGGTATGTTTCACGGGTGACGTTTCACGGGTCTAGGTTTCACTGGTAAGTTTCACGGGTCAAGTTTCACGGGTATGTTTCACGGATGACGTTTCACGGGTCTTGGTTTCACTGGTAAGTTTCACGGGTCAAGGTTTCACGGGTAAGTTTCACGGGTAAGTTTTACGGGTATGTTTTACAGGTGACGTTTCACGGGTAAGTTTCACGGGTAAGTTTCACGGGTATGTTTCACGGCTGACGTTTCACGGGTCTTGGTTTCACTGGTAAGTTTCACGGGTCAAAGTTTCACGGGTAAGTTTCACGGGTATGTTTCACGGGTGACGTTTCACGGGTCTAGGTTTCACTGGTAAGTTTCACGGGTCAAGGTTTCACGGGTAAGTTTCACGGGTAAGTTTTACGGGTAAGTTTCACTGGTCTAGGTTTCACTGGTAAGTTTCACGGGTCAAGGTTTCACGGGTAAGTTTCACGGGTAAGTTTCACGGGTATGTTTCACGGGTGACGTTTCACGGGTCTAGGTTTCACTGGAAAGTTTCACGGATCAAGGTTTCACGGGTAAGTTTCACGGGTAAGTTTTACGGGTATGTTTTACAGGTGACGTTTCACGGGTCTAGGTTTCACTGGTAAGTTTCACGGGTCAAGGTTTCACGGGTAAGTTTCACGGGTAAGTTTTACGGGTATGTTTTACAGGTGACGTTTCACGGGTCTAGGTTTCACTGGTAAGTTTCACGGGTCAAGGTTTCACGGGTAAGTTTCACGGGTAAGTTTCACGGGTATGTTTCATGGGTGATGTTTCACGGGTCTAGGTTTTACTGGTAAGTTTCACGGGTCAAGGTTTCACGGGTAAGTTTCACAGGTAAGTTTCACGGGTAAGTTTTACGGGTAAGTTTCACGGGTGACGTTTCACGGGTCTAGGTTTCACTGGTAAGTTTCACGGGTCAAGGTTTCACAGGTAAGTTTCACGGGTAAGTTTTACGGGTAAGTTTCACGGGTGACGTTTCACGGGTCTAGGTTTCACTGGTAAGTTTCACGGGTCAAGGTTTCACGGGTAAGTTTCACGGGTAAGTTTCACGGGTATGTTTCACGGGTGACGTTTCACGGGTCTAGGTTTCACTGGAAAGTTTCACGGATCAAGGTTTCACGGGTAAGTTTCACGGGTAAGTTTCACGGGTAAGTTTCACGGGTATGTTTCACGGGTGACGTTTCACGGGTCTAGGTTTCACTGGTAAGTTTCACGGGTCAAGGTTTCACGGGTAAGTTTTACGGGTAAGTTTCACAGGTAAGTTTCACGGGTGACGTTTTACGGGTCTAGGTTTCCCTGGTAAGTTTCACGGGTCAAGGTTTCACGGGTAAGTTTCACAGGTAAGTTTCAAGGGTAAGTTTCTCGGGTGACGTTTCACGGGTCTAGGTTTCACTGGTAAGTTTCACGGGTCAAGGTTTCACGGGTAAGTTTCACGGGTAAGTTTCACGGGTGACGTTTCACGGGTCTTGGTTTCACTGGTAAGTTTCACGGGTCAAGGTTTCACGGGTAAGTTTCACTGGTAAGTTTTACGGGTATGTTTTACAGGTGACGTTTCACTGGTAAGTTTCACGGGTATGTTTCACGGGTGACAATTCACGGGTCTAGGTTTCACTGGTAAGTTTCACGGGTCAAGGTTTCACGGGTAAGTTTCACGGGTATGTTTCACGGATGACGTTTCACGGGTCTTGGTTTCACTGGTAAGTTTCACGGGTAAGTTTCACGGGTAAGTTTTACGGGTATGTTTTACAGGTGACGTTTCACGGGTAAGTTTCACGGGTAAGTTTCACGGGTGACGTTTCACGGGTCTAGGTTTCACTGGTAAGTTTCACGGGTCAAGGTTTTACGGGTAAGTTTCACGGGTATGTTTCACGGGTGACGTTTCACGGGTCTAGGTTTCACTGGTAAGTTTCACGGGTCAAGGTTTTACGGGTAAGTTTCACGGGTGACGTTTCACGGGTCTAGGTTTCACTGGTAAGTTTCACGGGTCAAGGTTTCACGGCTAAGTTTCACGGGTAAGTTTTACGGGTAAGTTTCACGGGTGACGTTTCACGGGTCTAGGTTTCACTGGTAAGTTTCACGGGTCAAGGTTTCACGGGTAAGTTTCACGGGTAAGTTTCACGGGTATGTTTCACGGATGACGTTTCACGGGTCTTGGTTTCACTGGTAAGTTTCACGGGTAAGTTTCACGGGTAAGTTTTACGGGTATGTTTTACAGGTGACGTTTCACGGGTAAGTTTCACGGGTAAGTTTCACGGGTGACGTTTCACGGGTCTAGGTTTCACTGGTAAGTTTCACGGGTCAAGGTTTTACGGGTAAGTTTCACGGGTATGTTTCACGGGTGACGTTTCACGGGTCTAGGTTTCACTGGTAAGTTTCACGGGTCAAGGTTTTACGGGTAAGTTTCACGGGTAAGTTTTACGCGTAAGTTTCACGGGAGACGTTTCACGGGTCTAGGTTTCACTGGTAAGTTTCACGGGTCAAGGTTTCACGGGTAAGTTTCACGGGTAAGTTTTACGGGTAAGTTTCACGGGTGACGTTTCACGGGTCTAGGTTTCACTGGTAAGTTTCACGGGTCAAGGTTTCACGGGTAAGTTTCACGGGTAAGTTTCACGGGTAAGTTTCACGGGTATGTTTCACGGGTGACGTTTCACGGGTCTAGGTTTCACTGGTAAGTTTCACGGGTCAAGGTTTTACGGGTAAGTTTCACGGGTAAGTTTCACGGGTATGTTTCACGGGTGACGTTTCACGGGTCTAGGTTTCACTGGTAAGTTTCACGGGTCAAGGTTTCACGGGTAAGTTTCACGGGTATGTTTTACGGGTGACGTTTCACGGGTCTAGGTTTCACTGGTAAGTTTCACGGGTCAAGGTTTCACGGGTAAGTTTCACGGGTAAGTTTCACGGGTATGTTTCACGGGTAAATTTCACGGGTATGTTTCACGGGTGACGTTTCACGGGTCTAGGTTTCACTGGTAAGTTTTACGGGTCAAGGTTTCACGGGTAAGTTTCACAGGTAAGTTTCACGGGTATGTTTCACGGGTGACGTTTCACGGGTCTAGGTTTCACTGGTAAGTTTCACGGGTCAAGGTTTCACGGGTAAGTTTCACGGGTAAGTTTCACGGGTATGTTTCACGGGTGACGTTTCACGGGTCTAGGTTTCACTGGTAAGTTTCACGGATCAAGGTTTCACGGGTAAGTTTCACGGGTAAGTTTTACGGGTATGTTTTACAGGTGACGTTTCACGGGTCTAGGTTTCACTGGTAAGTTTCACGGGTCAAGGTTTCACGGGTAAGTTTCACGGGTAAGTTTCACGGGTATGTTTCACGGATGACGTTTCACGGGTCTTGGTTTCACTGGTAAGTTTCACGGGTCAAGGTTTCACGGGTAAGTTTCACGGGTAAGTTTTACGGGTATGTTTTACAGGTGACGTTTTACGGGTAAGTTTCACGGGTATGTTTCAAGGGTGACGTTTCACGGGTCTAGGTTTCACTGGTAAGTTTCACGGATCAAGGTTTCACGGGTAAGTTTCACGGGTAAGTTTCACGGGTAAGTTTTACGGGTAAGTTTCACGGGTGACGTTTCACGGGTCTAGGTTTCACTGGAAAGTTTCACGGGTCAAGGATTCACGGGTAAGTTTTACGGGTATATTTTACAGGTGACGTTTCACGGGTCTAGGTTTCACTGGTAAGTTTCACGGGTCAAGGTTTCACGGGTAAGATTCACGGGTAAGTTTCACGGGTATGTTTCATGGGTGATGTTTCACGGGTCTAGGTTTCACTGGTAAGTTTCACGGGTCAAGGTTTTACGGGTAAGTTTCACGGGTACGTTTTACGGGTATGTTTCACGGGTGACGTTTCACGGGTCTAGGTTTCACTGGTAAGTTTCACGTGTCAAGGTTTCACGGGTAAGTTTCACGGGTAAGTTTCACGGGTATGTTTCACGGGTGACGTTTCACGGGTCTAGGTTTCACTAGTAAGTTTCACGGGTCAAGGTTTCACGGGTAAGTTTCACGGGTAAGTTTCACGGGTATGTTTCACGGGTGACGTTTCACGGGTCTAGGTTTCACTGGTAAGTTTCACGGGTCAAGGTTTCACGGGTAAGTTTCACGGGTAAGTTTCACGGGTATGTTTCACGGGTGACGTTTCACGGGTCTAGGTTTCACTGGTAAGTTTCACGGGTCAAGGTTTTACGGGTAAGTTTCACGGGTAAGTTTCACGGGTATGTTTCACGGGTGACGTTTCACGGGTCTAGGTTTCACTGGTAAGTTTCACGGGTCAAGGTTTCACGGGTAAGTTTTACGGGTAAGTTTCACGGGTAAGTTTCACGGGTATGTTTCACGGGTGACGTTTCACGAGTCTAGGTTTCACTGGTAAGTTTCACGGGTCAAGGTTTTACGGGTAAGTTTCACGGGTAAGTTTTACGCGTAAGTTTCACGGGTGACGTTTCACGGGTCTAGGTTTCACTGGTAAGTTTCACGGGTCAAGGTTTCACGGGTAAGTTTCACGGGTAAGTTTTACGGGTAAGTTTCACGGGTGACGTTTCACGGGTCCAGGTTTCACTGGTAAGTTTCACGGGTCTAGGTTTCACTGGTAAGTTTCACGGGTCAAGGTTTCACGGGTAAGTTTCACGGGTAAGTTTCACGGGTATGTTTTACGGGTGACGTTTCACGGGTCTAGGTTTCACTGGAAAGTTTCACGGATCAAGGTTTCACGGGTAAGTTTCACGGGTAAGTTTTACGGGTATGTTTTACAGGTGACGTTTCACGGGTCTAGGTTTCACTGGTAAGTTTCACGGGTCAAGGTTTCACGGGTAAGTTTCACGGGTAAGTTTCACGGGTATGTTTCATGGGTGATGTTTCACGGGTCTAGGTTTTACTGGTAAGTTTCACGGGTCAAGGTTTCACGGGTAAGTTTCACGGGTAAGTTTCACGGGTGACGTTTCACGGGTCTAGGTTTCACTGGTAAGTTTCACGGGTATGTTTCACGGGTGACGTTTCACGGGTCTAGGTTTCACTGGTAAGTTTCACGGGTCAAGGTTTCACGGGTAAGTTTCACGGGTAAGTTTCACGGGTATGTTTCACGGATGACGTTTCACGGGTCTTGGTTTCACTGGTAAGTTTCACGGGTCAAGGTTTCACGGGTAAGTTTCACGGGTAAGTTTTACGGGTATGTTTTACAGGTGACGTTTCACGGGTAAGTTTCACGGGTAAGTTTCACGGGTATGTTTCACGGGTGACGTTTCACGGGTCTTGGTTTCACTGGTAAGTTTCACGGGTCAAGGTTTCACGGGTAAGTTTCACGGGTATGTTTCACGGGTGACGTTTCACGGGTCTAGGTTTCACTGGTAAGTTTCACGGGTCAAGGTTTCACGGGTAAGTTTCACGGGTAAGTTTTACGGGTAAGTTTCACGGGTCTAGGTTTCACTGGTAAGTTTCACGGGTCAAGGTTTCACGGGTAAGTTTCACGGGTAAGTTTCACGGGTATGTTTTACGGGTGACGTTTCACGGGTCTAGGTTTCACTGGAAAGTTTCACGGATCAAGGTTTCACGGGTAAGTTTCACGGGTAAGTTTTACGGGTATGTTTTACAGGTGACGTTTCACGGGTCTAGGTTTCACTGGTAAGTTTCACGGGTCAAGGTTTCACGGGTAAGTTTCACGGGTAAGTTTCACGGGTATGTTTCATGGGTGATGTTTCACGGGTCTAGGTTTTACTGGTAAGTTTCACGGGTCAAGGTTTCACGGGTAAGTTTCACGGGTAAGTTTCACGGGTCTAGGTTTCACTGGTAAGTTTCACGGGTATGTTTCACGGGTGACGTTTCACGGGTCTAGGTTTCACTGGTAAGTTTCACGGGTCAAGGTTTCACGGGTAAGTTTCACGGGTAAGTTTCACGGGTATGTTTCACGGATGACGTTTCACGGGTCTTGGTTTCACTGGTAAGTTTCACGGGTCAAGGTTTCACGGGTAAGTTTCACGGGTAAGTTTTACGGGTATGTTTTACAGGTGACGTTTCACGGGTAAGTTTCACGGGTAAGTTTCACGGGTAAGTTTCACGGGTATGTTTCACGGGTGACGTTTCACGGGTCTAGGTTTCACTGGTAAGTTTCACGATTCAAGGTTTCACGGGTAAGTTTCACGGGTAAGTTTTACGGGTAAGTTTCACGGGTGACGTTTCACGGGTCTAGGTTTCACTGGAAAGTTTCACGGGTCAAGGATTCACAGGTAAGTTTCACGGGTAAGTTTTACGGGTATGTTTTACAGGTGACGTTTCACGGGTCTAGGTTTCACTGGTAAGTTTCACGGGTCAAGGTTTCACGGGTAAGATTCACGGGTAAGTTTCACGGGTATGTTTCATGGGTGATGTTTCACGGGTCTAGGTTTCACTGGTAAGTTTCACGGGTCAAGGTTTTACGGGTAAGTTTCACGGGTATGTTTCACGGGTGACGTTTCACGGGTCTAGGTTTCACTGGTAAGTTTCACGGGTCAAGGTTTCACGGGTAAGTTTCACGGGTAAGTTTCACGGGTATGTTTCACGGGTGACGTTTCACGGGTCTAGGTTTCACTAGTAAGTTTCACGGGTCAAGGTTTCACGGGTAAGTTTCACGGGTAAGTTTCACGGGTATGTTTCACGGGTGACGTTTCACGGGTCTAGGTTTCACTGGTAAGTTTCACGGGTCAAGGTTTCACGCGTAAGTTTTACGGGTAAGTTTCACGGGTATGTTTCACGGGTGACGTTTCACGGGTCTAGGTTTCACTGGTAAGTTTCACGGGTCAAGGTTTCACGGGTAAGTTTCACGGGTAAGTTTCACGGGTATGTTTCACGGGTGACGTTTCACGGGTCTAGGTTTCACTGGTAAGTTTCACGGGTCAAGGTTTTACGGGTAAGTTTCACGGGTAAGTTTCACGGGTATGTTTCACGGGTGACGTTTCACGGGTCTAGGTTTCACTGGTTAGTTTCACGGGTCAAGGTTTCACGGGTAAGTTTTACGGGTAAGTTTCACGGGTAAGTTTCACGGGTATGTTTCACGGGTGACGTTTCACGGGTCTAGGTTTCACTGGTAAGTTTCACGGGTCAAGGTTTTACGGGTAAGTTTCACGGGTAAGTTTTACGCGTAAGTTTCACGGGTGACGTTTCACGGGTCTAGGTTTCACTGGTAAGTTTCACGGGTCAAGGTTTCACGGGTAAGTTTCACGGGTAAGTTTTACGGGTAAGTTTCACGGGTGACGTTTCACGGGTCTAGGTTTCACTGGTAAGTTTCACGGGTCTAGGTTTCACTGGTAAGTTTCACGGGTCAAGGTTTCACGGGTAAGTTTCACAGGTAAGTTTCACGGGTAAGTTTTACGGGTAAGTTTCACGGGTGACGTTTCACGGGTCTAGGTTTCACTGGTAAGTTTCACGGGTCAAGGTTTCACAGGTAAGTTTCACGGGTAAGTTTTACGGGTAAGTTTCACGGGTGACGTTTCACGGGTCTAGGTTTCACTGGTAAGTTTCACGGGTCAAGGTTTCACGGGTAAGTTTCACGGGTAAGTTTCACGGGTATGTTTCACGGGTGACGTTTCACGGGTCTAGGTTTCACTGGTAAGTTTCACGGGTCAAGGTTTCACAGGTAAGTTTCACGGGTAAGTTTTACGGGTAAGTTTCACGGGTGACGTTTCACGGGTCTAGGTTTCACTGGTAAGTTTCACGGGTCAAGGTTTTACGGGTAAGTTTCACGGGTAAGTTTCACGGGTATGTTTTACGGGTGACGTTTCACGGGTCTAGGTTTCACTGGAAAGTTTCACGGATCAAGGTTTCACGGGTAAGTTTCACGGGTAAGTTTTACGGGTATGTTTTACAGGTGACGTTTCACGGGTCTAGGTTTCACTGGTAAGTTTCACGGGTCAAGGTTTCACGGGTAAGTTTCACGGGTAAGTTTCACGGGTATGTTTCATGGGTGATGTTTCACGGGTCTAGGTTTTACTGGTAAGTTTCACGGGTCAAGGTTTCACGGGTAAGTTTCACGGGTAAGTTTCACGGGTGACGTTTCACGGGTCTAGGTTTCACTGGTAAGTTTCACGCGTATGTTTCACGGGTGACGTTCCACGGGTCTAGGTTTCACTGGTAAGTTTCACGGGTCAAGGTTTCACGGGTAAGTTTTACGGGTAAGTTTCACAGGTAAGTTTCACGGGTATGTTTCACGGGTGACGTTTCACGAGTCTAGGTTTCACTGGTAAGTTTCACGGGTCAAGGTTTTACGGGTAAGTTTCACGGGTAAGTTTTACGCGTAAGTTTCACGGGTGACGTTTCACGGGTCTAGGTTTCACTGGTAAGTTTCACGGGTCAAGGTTTCACGGGTAAGTTTCACGGGTAAGTTTTACGGGTAAGTTTCACGGGTGACGTTTCACGGGTCCAGGTTTCACTGGTAAGTTTCACGGGTCTAGGTTTCACTGGTAAGTTTCACGGGTCAAGGTTTCACGGGTAAGTTTCACGGGTAAGTTTCACGGGTATGTTTTACGGGTGACGTTTCACGGGTCTAGGTTTCACTGGAAAGTTTCACGGATCAAGGTTTCACGGGTAAGTTTCACGGGTAAGTTTTACGGGTATGTTTTACAGGTGACGTTTCACGGGTCTAGGTTTCACTGGTAAGTTTCACGGGTCAAGGTTTCACGGGTAAGTTTCACGGGTAAGTTTCACGGGTATGTTTCATGGGTGATGTTTCACGGGTCTAGGTTTTACTGGTAAGTTTCACGGGTCAAGGTTTCACGGGTAAGTTTCACGGGTAAGTTTCACGGGTGACGTTTCACGGGTCTAGGTTTCACTGGTAAGTTTCACGGGTATGTTTCACGGGTGACGTTTCACGGGTCTAGGTTTCACTGGTAAGTTTCACGGGTCAAGGTTTCACGGGTAAGTTTCACGGGTAAGTTTCACGGGTATGTTTCACGGATGACGTTTCACGGGTCTTGGTTTCACTGGTAAGTTTCACGGGTCAAGGTTTCACGGGTAAGTTTCACGGGTAAGTTTTACGGGTATGTTTTACAGGTGACGTTTCACGGGTAAGTTTCACGGGTAAGTTTCACGGGTATGTTTCACGGGTGACGTTTCACGGGTCTTGGTTTCACTGGTAAGTTTCACGGGTCAAGGTTTCACGGGTAAGTTTCACGGGTATGTTTCACGGGTGACGTTTCACGGGTCTAGGTTTCACTGGTAAGTTTCACGGGTCAAGGTTTCACGGGTAAGTTTCACGGGTAAGTTTTACGGGTAAGTTTCACGGGTCTAGGTTTCACTGGTAAGTTTCACGGGTCAAGGTTTTACGGGTAAGTTTCACGGGTAAGTTTCACGGGTATGTTTCACGGGTGACGTTTCACGGGTCTAGGTTTCACTGGTAAGTTTCACGGGTCAAGGTTTCACGGGTAAGTTTTACGGGTAAGTTTCACGGGTAAGTTTCACGGGTATGTTTCACGGGTGACGTTTCACGAGTCTAGGTTTCACTGGTAAGTTTCACGGGTCAAGGTTTTACGGGTAAGTTTCACGGGTAAGTTTTACGCGTAAGTTTCACGGGTGACGTTTCACGGGTCTAGGTTTCACTGGTAAGTTTCACGGGTCAAGGTTTCACGGGTAAGTTTCACGGGTAAGTTTTACGGGTAAGTTTCACGGGTGACGTTTCACGGGTCCAGGTTTCACTGGTAAGTTTCACGGGTCTAGGTTTCACTGGTAAGTTTCACGGGTCAAGGTTTCACGGGTAAGTTTCACGGGTAAGTTTCACGGGTATGTTTTACGGGTGACGTTTCACGGGTCTAGGTTTCACTGGAAAGTTTCACGGATCAAGGTTTCACGGGTAAGTTTCACGGGTAAGTTTTACGGGTATGTTTTACAGGTGACGTTTCACGGGTCTAGGTTTCACTGGTAAGTTTCACGGGTCAAGGTTTCACGGGTAAGTTTCACGGGTAAGTTTCACGGGTATGTTTCATGGGTGATGTTTCACGGGTCTAGGTTTTACTGGTAAGTTTCACGGGTCAAGGTTTCACGGGTAAGTTTCACGGGTAAGTTTCACGGGTGACGTTTCACGGGTCTAGGTTTCACTGGTAAGTTTCACGGGTATGTTTCACGGGTGACGTTTCACGGGTCTAGGTTTCACTGGTAAGTTTCACGGGTCAAGGTTTCACGGGTAAGTTTCACGGGTAAGTTTCACGGGTATGTTTCACGGATGACGTTTCACGGGTCTTGGTTTCACTGGTAAGTTTCACGGGTCAAGGTTTCACGGGTAAGTTTCACGGGTAAGTTTTACGGGTATGTTTTACAGGTGACGTTTCACGGGTAAGTTTCACGGGTAAGTTTCACGGGTATGTTTCACGGGTGACGTTTCACGGGTCTTGGTTTCACTGGTAAGTTTCACGGGTCAAGGTTTCACGGGTAAGTTTCACGGGTATGTTTCACGGGTGACGTTTCACGGGTCTAGGTTTCACTGGTAAGTTTCACGGGTCAAGGTTTCACGGGTAAGTTTCACGGGTAAGTTTTACGGGTAAGTTTCACGGGTCTAGGTTTCACTGGTAAGTTTCACGGGTCAAGGTTTCACGGGTAAGTTTCACGGGTAAGTTTCACGGGTATGTTTCACGGGTGACGTTTCACGGGTCTAGGTTTCACTGGAAAGTTTCACGGATCAAGGTTTCACGGGTAAGTTTCACGGGTAAGTTTTACGGGTATGTTTTACAGGTGACGTTTCACGGGTCTAGGTTTCACTGGTAAGTTTCACGGGTCAAGGTTTCACGGGTAAGTTTCACGGGTAAGTTTCACGGGTATGTTTCATGGGTGATGTTTCACGGGTCTAGGTTTTACTGGTAAGTTTCACGGGTCAAGGTTTCACGGGTAAGTTTCACGGGTAAGTTTCACGGGTGACGTTTCACGGGTCTAGGTTTCACTGGTAAGTTTCACGGGTATGTTTCACGGGTGACGTTTCACGGGTCTAGGTTTCACTGGTAAGTTTCACGGGTCAAGGTTTCACGGGTAAGTTTCACGGGTAAGTTTCACGGGTATGTTTCACGGATGACGTTTCACGGGTCTTGGTTTCACTGGTAAGTTTCACGGGTCAAGGTTTCACGGGTAAGTTTCACGGGTAAGTTTTACGGGTATGTTTTACAGGTGACGTTTCACGGGTAAGTTTCACGGGTAAGTTTCACGGGTATGTTTCACGGGTGACGTTTCACGGGTCTAGGTTTCACTGGTAAGTTTCACGATTCAAGGTTTCACGGGTAAGTTTCACGGGTAAGTTTTACGGGTAAGTTTCACGGGTGACGTTTCACGGGTCTAGGTTTCACTGGAAAGTTTCACGGGTCAAGGATTCACAGGTAAGTTTCACGGGTAAGTTTTACGGGTATGTTTTACAGGTGACGTTTCACGGGTCTAGGTTTCACTGGTAAGTTTCACGGGTCAAGGTTTCACGGGTAAGATTCACGGGTAAGTTTCACGGGTATGTTTCATGGGTGATGTTTCACGGGTCTAGGTTTCACTGGTAAGTTTCACAGGTCAAGGTTTTACGGGTAAGTTTCACGGGTATGTTTCACGGGTGACGTTTCACGGGTCTAGGTTTCACTGGTAAGTTTCACGGGTCAAGGTTTCACGGGTAAGTTTCACGGGTAAGTTTCACGGGTATATTTCACGGGTGACGTTTCACGGGTCTAGGTTTCACTAGTAAGTTTCACGGGTCAAGGTTTCACGGGTAAGTTTCACGGGTAAGTTTCACGGGTATGTTTCACGGGTGACGTTTCACGGGTCTAGGTTTCACTGGTAAGTTTCACGGGTCAAGGTTTCACGCGTAAGTTTTACGGGTAAGTTTCACGGGTATGTTTCACGGGTGACGTTTCACGGGTCTAGGTTTCACTGGTAAGTTTCACGGGTCAAGGTTTCACGGGTAAGTTTCACGGGTATGTTTCACGGGTGACGTTTCACGGGTCTAGGTTTCACTGGTAAGTTTCACGGGTCAAGGTTTTACGGGTAAGTTTCACGGGTAAGTTTCACGGGTATGTTTCACGGGTGACGTTTCACGGGTCTAGGTTTCACTGGTTAGTTTCACGGGTCAAGGTTTCACGGGTAAGTTTTACGGGTAAGTTTCACGGGTAAGTTTCACGGGTATGTTTCACGGGTGACGTTTCACGGGTCTAGGTTTCACTGGTAAGTTTCACGGGTCAAGGTTTTACGGGTAAGTTTCACGGGTAAGTTTTACGCGTAAGTTTCACGGGTGACGTTTCACGGGTCTAGGTTTCACTGGTAAGTTTCACGGGTCAAGGTTTCACGGGTAAGTTTCACGGGTAAGTTTTACGGGTAAGTTTCACGGGTGACGTTTCACGGGTCTAGGTTTCACTGGTAAGTTTCACGGGTCTAGGTTTCACTGGTAAGTTTCACGGGTCAAGGTTTCACGGGTAAGTTTCACAGGTAAGTTTCACGGGTAAGTTTTACGGGTAAGTTTCACGGGTGACGTTTCACGGGTCTAGGTTTCACTGGTAAGTTTCACGGGTCAAGGTTTCACAGGTAAGTTTCACGGGTAAGTTTTACGGGTAAGTTTCACGGGTGACGTTTCACGGGTCTAGGTTTCACTGGTAAGTTTCACGGGTCAAGGTTTCACGGGTAAGTTTCACGGGTAAGTTTCACGGGTATGTTTCACGGGTGACGTTTCACGGGTCTAGGTTTCACTGGTAAGTTTCACGGGTCAAGGTTTCACAGGTAAGTTTCACGGGTAAGTTTTACGGGTAAGTTTCACGGGTGACGTTTCACGGGTCTAGGTTTCACTGGTAAGTTTCACGGGTCAAGGTTTTACGGGTAAGTTTCACGGGTAAGTTTCACGGGTATGTTTTACGGGTGACGTTTCACGGGTCTAGGTTTCACTGGAAAGTTTCACGGATCAAGGTTTCACGGGTAAGTTTCACGGGTAAGTTTTACGGGTATGTTTTACAGGTGACGTTTCACGGGTCTAGGTTTCACTGGTAAGTTTCACGGGTCAAGGTTTCACGGGTAAGTTTCACGGGTAAGTTTCACGGGTATGTTTCATGGGTGATGTTTCACGGGTCTAGGTTTTACTGGTAAGTTTCACGGGTCAAGGTTTCACGGGTAAGTTTCACGGGTAAGTTTCACGGGTGACGTTTCACGGGTCTAGGTTTCACTGGTAAGTTTCACGGGTATGTTTCACGGGTGACGTTCCACGGGTCTAGGTTTCACTGGTAAGTTTCACGGGTCAAGGTTTCACGGGTAAGTTTTACGGGTAAGTTTCACAGGTAAGTTTCACGGGTATGTTTCACGGGTGACGTTTCACGAGTCTAGGTTTCACTGGTAAGTTTCACGGGTCAAGGTTTTACGGGTAAGTTTCACGGGTAAGTTTTACGCGTAAGTTTCACGGGTGACGTTTCACGGGTCTAGGTTTCACTGGTAAGTTTCACGGGTCAAGGTTTCACGGGTAAGTTTCACGGGTAAGTTTTACGGGTAAGTTTCACGGGTGACGTTTCACGGGTCCAGGTTTCACTGGTAAGTTTCACGGGTCTAGGTTTCACTGGTAAGTTTCACGGGTCAAGGTTTCACGGGTAAGTTTCACGGGTAAGTTTCACGGGTATGTTTTACGGGTGACGTTTCACGGGTCTAGGTTTCACTGGAAAGTTTCACGGATCAAGGTTTCACGGGTAAGTTTCACGGGTAAGTTTTACGGGTATGTTTTACAGGTGACGTTTCACGGGTCTAGGTTTCACTGGTAAGTTTCACGGGTCAAGGTTTCACGGGTAAGTTTCACGGGTAAGTTTCACGGGTATGTTTCATGGGTGATGTTTCACGGGTCTAGGTTTTACTGGTAAGTTTCACGGGTCAAGGTTTCACGGGTAAGTTTCACGGGTAAGTTTCACGGGTGACGTTTCACGGGTCTAGGTTTCACTGGTAAGTTTCACGGGTATGTTTCACGGGTGACGTTTCACGGGTCTAGGTTTCACTGGTAAGTTTCACGGGTCAAGGTTTCACGGGTAAGTTTCACGGGTAAGTTTCACGGGTATGTTTCACGGATGACGTTTCACGGGTCTTGGTTTCACTGGTAAGTTTCACGGGTCAAGGTTTCACGGGTAAGTTTCACGGGTAAGTTTTACGGGTATGTTTTACAGGTGACGTTTCACGGGTAAGTTTCACGGGTAAGTTTCACGGGTATGTTTCACGGGTGACGTTTCACGGGTCTTGGTTTCACTGGTAAGTTTCACGGGTCAAGGTTTCACGGGTAAGTTTCACGGGTATGTTTCACGGGTGACGTTTCACGGGTCTAGGTTTCACTGGTAAGTTTCACGGGTCAAGGTTTCACGGGTAAGTTTCACGGGTAAGTTTTACGGGTAAGTTTCACGGGTCTAGGTTTCACTGGTAAGTTTCACGGGTCAAGGTTTCACGGGTAAGTTTCACGGGTAAGTTTCACGGGTATGTTTCACGGGTGACGTTTCACGGGTCTAGGTTTCACTGGAAAGTTTCACGGATCAAGGTTTCACGGGTAAGTTTCACGGGTAAGTTTTACGGGTATGTTTTACAGGTGACGTTTCACGGGTCTAGGTTTCACTGGTAAGTTTCACGGGTCAAGGTTTCACGGGTAAGTTTCACGGGTAAGTTTCACGGGTATGTTTCATGGGTGATGTTTCACGGGTCTAGGTTTTACTGGTAAGTTTCACGGGTCAAGGTTTCACGGGTAAGTTTCACGGGTAAGTTTCACGGGTGACGTTTCACGGGTCTAGGTTTCACTGGTAAGTTTCACGGGTATGTTTCACGGGTGACGTTTCACGGGTCTAGGTTTCACTGGTAAGTTTCACGGGTCAAGGTTTCACGGGTAAGTTTCACGGGTAAGTTTCACGGGTATGTTTCACGGATGACGTTTCACGGGTCTTGGTTTCACTGGTAAGTTTCACGGGTCAAGGTTTCACGGGTAAGTTTCACGGGTAAGTTTTACGGGTATGTTTTACAGGTGACGTTTCACGGGTAAGTTTCACGGGTAAGTTTCACGGGTAAGTTTCACGGGTATGTTTCACGGGTGACGTTTCACGGGTCTAGGTTTCACTGGTAAGTTTCACGATTCAAGGTTTCACGGGTAAGTTTCACGGGTAAGTTTTACGGGTAAGTTTCACGGGTGACGTTTCACGGGTCTAGGTTTCACTGGAAAGTTTCACGGGTCAAGGATTCACAGGTAAGTTTCACGGGTAAGTTTTACGGGTATGTTTTACAGGTGACGTTTCACGGGTCTAGGTTTCACTGGTAAGTTTCACGGGTCAAGGTTTCACGGGTAAGATTCACGGGTAAGTTTCACGGGTATGTTTCATGGGTGATGTTTCACGGGTCTAGGTTTCACTGGTAAGTTTCACGGGTCAAGGTTTTACGGGTAAGTTTCACGGGTATGTTTCACGGGTGACGTTTCACGGGTCTAGGTTTCACTGGTAAGTTTCACGGGTCAAGGTTTCACGGGTAAGTTTCACGGGTAAGTTTCACGGGTATGTTTCACGGGTGACGTTTCACGGGTCTAGGTTTCACTAGTAAGTTTCACGGGTCAAGGTTTCACGGGTAAGTTTCACGGGTAAGTTTCACGGGTATGTTTCACGGGTGACGTTTCACGGGTCTAGGTTTCACTGGTAAGTTTCACGGGTCAAGGTTTCACGAGTAAGTTTTACGGGTAAGTTTCACGGGTATGTTTCACGGGTGACGTTTCACGGGTCTAGGTTTCACTGGTAAGTTTCACGGGTCAAGGTTTCACGGGTAAGTTTCACGGGTAAGTTTCACGGGTATGTTTCACGGGTGACGTTTCACGGGTCTAGGTTTCACTGGTAAGTTTCACGGGTCAAGGTTTTACGGGTAAGTTTCACGGGTAAGTTTCACGGGTATGTTTCACGGGTGACGTTTCACGGGTCTAGGTTTCACTGGTTAGTTTCACGGGTCAAGGTTTCACGGGTAAGTTTTACGGGTAAGTTTCACGGGTAAGTTTCACGGGTATGTTTCACGGGTGACGTTTCACGGGTCTAGGTTTCACTGGTAAGTTTCACGGGTCAAGGTTTTACGGGTAAGTTTCACGGGTAAGTTTTACGCGTAAGTTTCACGGGTGACGTTTCACGGGTCTAGGTTTCACTGGTAAGTTTCACGGGTCAAGGTTTCACGGGTAAGTTTCACGGGTAAGTTTTACGGGTAAGTTTCACGGGTGACGTTTCACGGGTCTAGGTTTCACTGGTAAGTTTCACGGGTCTAGGTTTCACTGGTAAGTTTCACGGGTCAAGGTTTCACGGGTAAGTTTCACAGGTAAGTTTCACGGGTAAGTTTTACGGGTAAGTTTCACGGGTGACGTTTCACGGGTCTAGGTTTCACTGGTAAGTTTCACGGGTCAAGGTTTCACAGGTAAGTTTCACGGGTAAGTTTTACGGGTAAGTTTCACGGGTGACGTTTCACGGGTCTAGGTTTCACTGGTAAGTTTCACGGGTCAAGGTTTCACGGGTAAGTTTCACGGGTAAGTTTCACGGGTATGTTTCACGGGTGACGTTTCACGGGTCTAGGTTTCACTGGTAAGTTTCACGGGTCAAGGTTTCACAGGTAAGTTTCACGGGTAAGTTTTACGGGTAAGTTTCACGGGTGACGTTTCACGGGTCTAGGTTTCACTGGTAAGTTTCACGGGTCAAGGTTTTACGGGTAAGTTTCACGGGTAAGTTTCACGGGTATGTTTTACGGGTGACGTTTCACGGGTCTAGGTTTCACTGGAAAGTTTCACGGATCAAGGTTTCACGGGTAAGTTTCACGGGTAAGTTTTACGGGTATGTTTTACAGGTGACGTTTCACGGGTCTAGGTTTCACTGGTAAGTTTCACGGGTCAAGGTTTCACGGGTAAGTTTCACGGGTAAGTTTCACGGGTATGTTTCATGGGTGATGTTTCACGGGTCTAGGTTTTACTGGTAAGTTTCACGGGTCAAGGTTTCACGGGTAAGTTTCACGGGTAAGTTTCACGGGTGACGTTTCACGGGTCTAGGTTTCACTGGTAAGTTTCACGGGTATGTTTCACGGGTGACGTTTCACGGGTCTAGGTTTCACTGGTAAGTTTCACGGGTCAAGGTTTCACGGGTAAGTTTTACGGGTAAGTTTTACAGGTAAGTTTCACGGGTGACGTTTTACGGGTCTTGGTTTCCCTGGTAAGTTTCACGGGTCAAGGTTTCACGGGTAAGTTTCACAGGTAAGTTTCACGGGTAAGTTTCTCGGGTGACGTTTCACGGGTCTAGGTTTCACTGGTAAGTTTCACGGGTCAAGGTTTCACGGGTAAGTTTCACTGGTAAGTTTCACGGGTGACGTTTCACGGGTCTTGGTTTCACTGGTAAGTTTCACGGGTCAAGGTTTCACGGGTAAGTTTCACTGGTAAGTTTAACGGGTATGTTTTACAGGTGACGTTTCACGGGTAAGTTTCACGGGTAAGTTTCACGGGTGGCGTTTAACGGGTCTAGGTTTCACTGGTAAGTTTCACGGGTATTTTTCACGGGTGACATTTCACGGGTCTAGGTTTCACTGGTAAGTTTCACGGGTCAAGGTTTCACGGGTAAGTTTCACGGGTAAGTTTCACGGGTATGTTTCACGGATGACGTTTCACGGGTCTTGGTTTCACTGGTAAGTTTCACGGGTAAGTTTCACGGGTAAGTTTTACGGGTATGTTTTACAGGTGACGTTTCACGGGTAAGTTTCACGGGTAAGTTTCACGGGTGACGTTTCACGGGTCTAGGTTTCACTGGTAAGTTTCACGGGTCAAGGTTTTACGGGTAAGTTTCACGGGTATGTTTCACGGCTGACGTTTTACGGGTCTAGGTTTCACTGGTAAGTTTCACGGGTCAAGGTTTTACGGGTAAGTTTCACGGGTAAGTTTTACGCGTAAGTTTCACGGGTGACGTTTCACGGGTCTAGGTTTCACTGGTAAGTTTCACGGGTCAAGGTTTCACGGGTAAGTTTCACGGGTAAGTTTTACGGGTAAGTTTCACGGGTGACGTTTCACGGGTCTAGGTTTCACTGGTAAGTTTCACGGGTCAAGGTTTCACGGGTAAGTTTCACGGGTAAGTTTCACGGGTATGTTTCAGGGGTGACGTTTCACGGGTCTAGGTTTCACTGGTAAGTTTCACGGGTCAAGGATTTACGGGTAAGTTTCACGGGTAAGTTTCACGGGTATGTTTCACGGGTGACGTTTCACGGGTCTTGGTTTCACTGGTAAGTTTCACGGGTAAAGGTTTCACGGGTAAGTTTCACGGGTATGTTTCACGGGTGACGTTTCACGGGTCTAGGTTTCACTGGTAAGTTTCACGGGTCAAGGTTTTACGGGTAAGTTTCACGGGTAAGTTTTACGGGTAAGTTTCACGGGTAAGTTTTACGGGTAAGTTTCACGGGTGACGTTTCACGGGTCTAGGTTTCACTGGTAAGTTTCACGGGTCAAGGTTTCACGGGTAAGTTTCACGGGTAAGTTTCACGGGTATGTTTCACGGGTGACGTTTCACGGGTCTAGGTTTCACTGGAAAGTTTCACGGATCAAGGTTTCACGGGTAAGTTTCACGGGTAAGTTTTACGGGTATGTTTTACAGGTGACGTTTCACGGGTCTAGGTTTCACTGGTAAGTTTCACGGGTCAAGGTTTCACGGGTAAGTTTCACGGGTAAGTTTCACGGGTATGTTTCATGGGTGATGTTTCACGGGTCTAGGTTTTACTGGTAAGTTTCACGGGTCAAGGTTTCACGGGTAAGTTTCACGGGTAAGTTTCACGGGTGACGTTTCACGGGTCTAGGTTTCACTGGTAAGTTTCACGGGTATGTTTCACGGGTGACGTTTCACGGGTCTAGGTTTCACTGGTAAGTTTCACGGGTCAAGGTTTCACGGGTAAGTTTCACGGGTAAGTTTCACGGGTATGTTTCACGGATGACGTTTCACGGGTCTTGGTTTCACTGGTAAGTTTCACGGGTCAAGGTTTCACGGGTAAGTTTCACGGGTAAGTTTTACGGGTATGTTTTACAGGTGACGTTTCACGGGTAAGTTTCACGGGTAAGTTTCACGGGTATGTTTCACGGGTGACGTTTCACGGGTCTAGGTTTCACTGGTAAGTTTCACGGGTCAAGGTTTCACGGGTAAGTTTCACGGGTAAGTTTTACGGGTAAGTTTCACGGGTGACGTTTCACGGGTCTAGGTTTCACTGGAAAGTTTCACGGGTCAAGGATTCACGGGTAAGTTTCACGGGTAAATTTTACGGGTATGTTTTACAGGTGACGTTTCACGGGTCTAGGTTTCACTGGTAAGTTTCACGGGTCAAGGTTTTACGGGTAAGTTTCACGGGTAAGTTTCACGGGTATGTTTCACGGGTGACGTTTCACGGGTCTAGGTTTCACTGGTAAGTTTCACGGGTCAAGGTTTCACGGGTAAGTTTCACGGGTAAGTTTCACGGGTATGTTTCACGGGTGACGTTTCACGGGTCTAGGTTTCACTAGTAAGTTTCACGGGTCAAGGTTTCACGGGTAAGATTCACGGGTAAGTTTCACGGGTATGTTTCACGGGTGACGTTTCCCGGGACTAGGTTTCACTGGTAAGTTTCACGGGTCAAGGTTTCACGGGTAAGTTTCACGGGTAAGTTTCACGGGTATGTTTCACGGGTGACGTTTCACGGGTCTAGGTTTCACTGGTAAGTTTCACGGGTCAAGGTTTCACGGGTAAGTTTCACGGGTAAGTTTCACGGGTATGTTTCACGGGTGACGTTTCACGGGTCTAGGTTTCACTGGTAAGTTTCACGGGTCAAGGTTTTACGGGTAAGTTTCACGGGTAAGTTTCACGGGTATGTTTCACGGGTGACGTTTCACGGGTCTAGGTTTCACTGGTAAGTTTCATGGGTCAAGGTTTCACGGGTAAGTTTCACGGGTAAGTTTTACGGGTAAGTTTCACGGGTGACGTTTCACGGGTGACGTTTCACGGGTCTAGGTTTCACTGGTAAGTTTCACGGGTCAAGGTTTCACGGGTAAGTTTCACGGGTAAGTTTCACGGGTATGTTTCACGGGTGACGTTTCACGGGTCTAGGCTTCACTGGAAAGTTTCACGGGTCAAGGTTTCACGGGTAAGTTTCACGGGTAAGTTTTACGGGTATGTTTTACAGGCGACGTTTCACGGGTCTAGGTTTCACTGGTAAGTTTCACGGGTCTAGGTTTCACGGGTAAGTTTCACGGGTAAGTTTCACGGGTATGTTTCATGGGTGATGTTTCACGGGTCTAGGTTTCACTGGTAAGTTTCACGGGTCAAGGTTTCACGGGTAAGTTTCACGGGTATGTTTAACGGGTGACGTTTCACGGGTAAGTTTTACGCGTAAGTTTCACGGGTGACGTTTCACGGGTCTAGGTTTCACTGGTAAGTTTCACGGGTCAAGGTTTCACGGGTAAGTTTCACGGGTATGTTTCACGGGTGACGTTTCACGGGTCTAGGTTTCACTGGTAAGTTTCACGGGTCAAGGTTTCACGGGTAAGTTTCACGGGTAAGTTTTACGGGTAAGTTTCACGGGTGACGTTTCACGGGTCTAGGTTTCACTGGTAAGTTTCACGGGTCAAGGTTTCACGGGTAAGTTTCACGGGTAAGTTTCACGGGTATGTTTCACGGGTGACGTTTCACGGGTCTAGGTTTCACTGGAAAGTTTCACGGGTCAAGGTTTCACGGGTAAGTTTCACGGGTAAGTTTCACGGGTAAGTTTTACGGGTATGTTTTGTAAAACCTGTAGGTGACGTTTCACGGGTCTAGGTTTCACTGGTAAGTTTCACGGGTCAAGGTTTCACGGGTATGTTTCATTGGTGATGTTTCACGGGTCTAGGTTTTACTGGTAAGTTTCACGGGTCAAGGTTTCACGGGTAAGTTTCACGGTTAAGTTTCACGGGTATGTTTCACGGATGACGTTTCACGGGTCTTGGTTTCACTGGTAAGTTTCACGGGTCAAGGTTTCACGGGTAAGTTTCACGGGTAAGTTTTACGGGTATGTTTTACAGGTGACGTTTCACGGGTAAGTTTCACGGGTAAGTTTCACGGGTATGTTTCACGGGTGACGTTTCACGGGTCTAGGTTTCACTGGTAAGTTTCACGGGTCAAGGTTTCACGGGTAAGTTTCACGGGTAAGTTTTACGGGTAAGTTTCACGGGTGACGTTTCACGGGTCTAGGTTTCACTGGAAAGTTTCACGGGTCAAGGATTCACGGGTAAGTTTCACGGGTAAGTTTTACGGGTATGTTTTACAGGTGACGTTTCACGGGTCTAGGTTTCACTGGTAAGTTTCACGGGTCAAGGTTTCACGGGTAAGATTCACGGGTAAGTTTCACGGGTATGTTTCATGGGTGATGTTTCACGGGTCTAGGTTTCACTGGTAAGTTTCACGGGTCAAGGTTTTACGGGTAAGTTTCACGGGTAAGTTTCACGGGTATGTTTCACGGGTGACGTTTTACGAGGTCTAGGTTTCACTGGTAAGTTTCACGGGTCAAGGTTTCACGGGTAAGTTTCACGGGTAAGTTTCACGGGTATGTTTCACGGGTGACGTTTCACGGGTCTAGGTTTCACTAGTAAGTTTCACGGGTCAAGGTTTCACGGGTAAGATTCACGGGTATGTTTCACGGGTGACGTTTCCCGGGTCTAGGTTTCACTGGTAAGTTTCACGGGTCAAGGTTTCACGGGTAAGTTTCACGGGTAAGTTTCACGGGTATGTTTCACGGGTGACGTTTCACGGGTCTAGGTTTCACTGGTAAGTTTCACGGGTCAAGGTTTCACGGGTAAGTTTCACGGGTAAGTTTCACGGGTAAGTTTCACGGGTATGTTTCACGGGTGACGTTTCACGGGTCTAGGTTTCACTGGTAAGTTTCACGGGTCAAGGTTTTACGGGTAAGTTTCACGGGTAAGTTTCACGGGTATGTTTCACGGGTGACGTTTCACGGGTCTAGGTTTCACTGGTAAGTTTCACGGGTCAAGGTTTCACGGGAAAGTTTCACGGGTAAGTTTTACGGGTAAGTTTCACGGGTGACGTTTCACGGGTGACGTTTCACGGGTGACGTTTCACGGGTCTAGGTTTCACTGGTAAGTTTCACGGGTCAATGTTTCACGGGTAAGTTTCACGGGTAAGTTTCACGGGTATGTTTCACGGGTGACGTTTCACGGGTCTAGGTTTCACTGGAAAGTTTCACGGGTCAAGGTTTCACGGGTAAGTTTCACGGGTAAGTTTTAAGGGTATGTTTTACAGGCGACGTTTCACGGGTCTAGGTTTCACTGGTAAGTTTCACGGGTCTAGGTTTCACGGGTAAGTTTCACGGGTAAGTTTCACGAGTAAGTTTCACGGGTATGTTTCATGGGTGATGTTTCACGGGTCTAGGTTTCACTGGTAAGTTTCACGGGTCAAGGTTTCACGGGTGACGTTTTACGGGTTTAGGTTTCACTGGTAAGTTTCACGGGTATGTTTCACGGGTGACGTTTCACGGGTCTAGGTTTCACTGGTAAGTTTCACGGGTCAAGGTTTCACGGGTAAGTTTCACGGGTAAGTTTCACGGGTATGTTTCACGGATGACGTTTCACGGGTCTTGGTTTCACTGGTAAGTTTCACGGGTCAAGGTTTCACGGGTAAGTTTCACGGGTAAGTTTTACGGGTATGTTTTACAGGTGACGTTTCACGGGTAAGTTTCACGGGTAAGTTTCACGGGTATGTTTCACGGGTGACGTTTCACGGGTCTAGGTTTCACTGGTAAGTTTCACGGGTCAAGGTTTCACGGGTAAGTTTCACGGGTAAGTTTTACGGGTAAGTTTCACGGGTGACGTTTCACGGGTCTAGGTTTCACTGGAAATTTTCACGGGTCAAGGATTCACGGGTAAGTTTCACGGGTAAGTTTTACGGGTATGTTTTACAGGTGACGTTTCACGGGTCTAGGTTTCACTGGTAAGTTTCACGGGTCAAGGTTTCACGGGTAAGATTCACGGGTAAGTTTCACGGGTATGTTTCATGTGTGATGTTTCACGGGTCTAGGTTTCACTGGTAAGTTTCACGGGTCAAGGTTTTACGGGTAAGTTTCACGGGTAAGTTTCACGGGTATGTTTCACGGGTGACGTTTCACGGGTCTAGGTTTCACTGGTAAGTTTCACGGGTCAAGGTTTCACGGGTAAGTTTCACGGGTAAGTTTCACGGGTATGTTTCACGGGTGACGTTTCACGGGTCTAGGTTTCACTAGTAAGTTTCACGGGTCAAGGTTTCACGGGTAAGATTCACGGGTATGTTTCACGGGTGACGTTTCCCGGGTCTAGGTTTCACTGGCAAGTTTCACGGGTCAAGGTTTCACGGGTAAGTTTCACGGGTAAGTTTCACGGGTATGTTTCACGGGTGACGTTTCACGGGTCTAGGTTTCACTGGTAAGTTTCACGGGTCAAGGTTTCACGGGTAAGTTTCACGGGTAAGTTTCACGGGTAAGTTTCACGGGTATGTTTCACGGGTGACGTTTCACGGGTCTAGGTTTCACTGGTAAGTTTCACGGGTCAAGGTTTTACGGGTAAGTTTCACGGGTAAGTTTCACGGGTATGTTTCACGGGTGACGTTTCACGGGTGACGTTTCACGGGTGACGTTTCACGGGTCTAGGTTTCACTGGTAAGTTTCACGGGTCAAGGTTTCACGGGTAAGTTTCACGGGTAAGTTTTACGGGTATGTTTCACGGGTGACGTTTCACGGGTCTAGGTTTCACTGGAAAGTTTCACGGGTCAAGGTTTCACGGGTAAGTTTCACGGGTAAGTTTTACGGGTATGTTTTACAGGCGACGTTTCACGGGTCTAGGTTTCACTGGTAAGTTTCACGGGTCTAGGTTTCACGGGTAAGTTTCACGGGTAAGTTTCACGGGTATGTTTCATGGGTGATGTTTCACGGGTCTAGGTTTCACTGGTAAGTTTCACGGGTCAAGGTTTCACGGGTAAGTTTCACGGGTATGTTTCACGGGTGACGTTTCACGGGTAAGTTTTACGCGTAAGTTTCACGGGTGACGTTTCACGGGTCTAGGTTTCACTGGTAAGTTTCACGGGTCAAGGTTTCACGGGTAAGTTTCACGGGTATGTTTCACGGGTGACGTTTCATGGGTCTAGGTTTCACTGGTAAGTTTCACGGGTCAAGGTTTCACGGGTAAGTTTCACGGGTAAGTTTTACGGGTAAGTTTCACAGGTGACGTTTCACGGGTCTAGGTTTCACTGGTAAGTTTCACGGTTCAAGGTTTCACGGGTAAGTTTCACGGGTAAGTTTCACGGGTCTAGGTTTCACTGGAAAGTTTCAAGGGTCAAGGTTTCACGGGTAAGTTTCACGGGTAAGTTTCACGGGTAAGTTTTACGGGTATGTTTTACAGGTGACGTTTCACGGGTCTAGGTTTCACTGGTAAGTTTCACGGGTCAAGGTTTCACGGGTAAGTTTCACGGGTAAGTTTCACGGGTATGTTTCATTGGTGATGTTTCACGGGTCTAGGTTTTACTGGTAAGTTTCTCGGGTCAAGGTTTCACGGGTAAGTTTCACGGGTAAGTTTCACGGGTAAGTTTCACGGGTGACGTTTTACGGGTCTAGGTTTCACTGGTAAGTTTCACGGGTATGTTTCACGGGTAAGTTTTACGGGTATGTTTTACAGGTGACGTTTCACGGGTCTAGGTTTCACTGGTAAGTTTCACGGGTCAAGGTTTCACGGGTCAAGGTTTCACGGGTCAAGGTTTCACGGGTAAGTTTTACGGGTAAGTTTCACGGGTATGTTTCACGGGTATGTTTCACGGGTCTTGGTTTCACTGGTAAGTTTCACGGGTCAAGGTTTCACGGGTAAGTTTCACGTGTAAGTTTTACGGGTATGTTTTACAGGTGACGTTTCACGGGTCTAGGTTTCACTGGTAAGTTTCACAGGTCAAGGTTTCACGGGTAAGATTCACGGGTAAGTTTCACGGGTATGTTTCATGGGTGATGTTTCACGGGTCTAGGTTTCACTGGTAAGTTTCACGGGTCAAGGTTTTACGGGTAAGTTTCACGGGTAAGTTTCACGGGTATGTTTCACGGGTGACGTTTCACGGGTCTAGGTTTCACTGGTAAGTTTCACGGGTCAAGGTTTCACGGGTAAGTTTCACGGGTAAGTTTCACGGGTATGTTTCACGGGTGACGTTTCACGGGTCTAGGTTTCACTAGTAAGTTTCACGGGTCAAGGTTTCACGGGTAAGTTTCACGGGTAAGTTTCACGGGTATGTTTCACGGGTGACGTTTCACGGGTCTAGGTTTCACTGGTAAGTTTCACGGGTCAAGGTTTCACGGGTAAGTTTCACGGGTAAGTTTCACGGGTATGTTTCACGGGTGACGTTTCACGGGTCTAGGTTTCACTGGTAAGTTTCACGGGTCAAGGTTTCACGGGTAAGTTTCACGGGTAAGTTTCACGGGTATGTTTCACGGGTGACGTTTCACGGGTCTAGGTTTCACTGGTAAGTTTCACAAGTCAAGGTTTTACGGGTAAGTTTCACGGGTATGTTTCACGGGTGACGTTTCACGGGTCTAGGTTTCACTGGTAAGTTTCACGGGTCAAGGTTTCACGGGTAAATTTCACGGGTAAGTTTTACGGGTAAGTTTCACGGGTGACGTTTCACGGGTGACGTTTCACGGGTCTAGGTTTCACTGGTAAGTTTCACGGGTCAAGGTTTCACGGGTAAGTTTCACGGGTAAGTTTCACGGGTATGTTTCACGGGTGACGTTTCACGGGTCTAGGTTTCACTAGAAAGTTTCACGGGTCAAGGTTTCACTTGTAAGTTTCACGGGTAAGTTTTACGGGTATGTTTTACAGGCGACGTTTCACGGGTCTAGGTTTCACTGGTAAGTTTCACGGGTCTAGGTTTCACGAATAAGTTTCACGGGTAAGTTTCACGGGTATGTTTCATGGGTGATGTTTCACGGGTCTAGGTTTCACTGGTAAGTTTCACGGGTCAAGGTTTCACGGGTAAGTTTCACGGGTATGTTTCACGGGTGACGTTTCACGGGTAAGTTTTACGCGTAAGTTTCACGGGTGACGTTTCACGGGTCTAGGTTTCACTGGTAAGTTTCACGGGTCAAGGTTTCACGGGTAAGTTTCACGGGTATGTTTCACGGGTGACGTTTCACGGGTCTAGGTTTCACTGGTAAGTTTCACGGGTCAAGGTTTCACGGGTAAGTTTCAGGGTAAGTTTTACGGGTAAGTTTCAAGGGTGACGTTTCACGGGTCTAGGTTTCACTGGTAAGTTTCACGGGTCAAGGTTTCACGGGTAAGTTTCACGGGTAAGTTTCACGGGTATGTTTCACGGGTGACGTTTCACGGGTCTAGGTTTCACGGGTCAAGGTTTCACGGGTAAGTTTCACGGGTAAGTTTCACGGGTAAGTTTTACGGGTATGTTTTACAGGTGACGTTTCACGGGTCTAGGTTTCACTGGTAAGTTTCACGGGTCAAGGTTTCACGGGTAAGTTTCACGGGTAAGTTTCACGGGTATGTTTCATTGGTGATGTTTCACGGGTCTAGGTTTTACTGGTAAGTTTCACGGGTCAAGGTTTCACGGGTAAGTTTCACGGGTAAGTTGCACGGGTGACGTTTCACGGGTCTAGGTTTCACTGGTAAGTTTCACGGGTATGTTTCACGGGTAAGTTTTACGGGTATGTTTTACAGGTGACGTTTCACGGGTCTAGGTTTCACTGGTAAGTTTCACGGGTCAAGGTTTCACGGGTCAAGGTTTCACGGGTAAGTTTTAAGGGTAAGTTTCACGGGTATGTTTCACGGATGACGTTTCACGGGTCTTGGTTTCACTGGTAAGTTTCACGGGTCAAGGTTTCACGGCTAAGTTTCACGGGTAAGTTTTACGGGTATGTTTTACAGGTGACGTTTCACGGGTAAGTTTCACGGGTAAGTTTCACGGGTATGTTTCACGGGTGACGTTTCACGGGTCTAGGTTTCACTGGTAAGTTTCACGGGTCAAGGTTTCACGGGTAAGTTTCACGGGTAAGTTTTACGGGTAAGTTTCACGGGTGACGTTTCACGGGTCTAGGTTTCACTGGAAAGTTTCACGGGTCAAGGTTTCACGGGTAAGTTTCACGGGTAAGTTTTACGGGTATGTTTTACAGGTGACGTTTCACGGGTCTAGGTTTCACTGGTAAGTTTCACGGGTCAAGGTTTCACGGGTAAGTTTCACGGGTAAGTTTCACGGGTATGTTTCACGGGTGACGTTTCACGGGTCTAGGTTTCACTAGTAAGTTTCACGGGTCAAGGTTTCACGGGTAAGTTTCACGGGTAAGTTTCACGGGTATGTTTCACGGGTGACGTTTCACGGGTCTAGGTTTCACTGGTAAGTTTCACGGGTCAAGGTTTCACGGGTAAGTTTCACGGGTAAGTTTCACCGGTATGTTTCACGGGTGACGTTTCACGGGTCTAGGTTTCACTAGTAAGTTTCACGGGTCAAGGTTTCACGGGTAAGTTTCACGGGTAAGTTTCACGGGTATGTTTCACGGGTGACGTTTCACGGGTCTAGGTTTCACTGGTAAGTTTCACGGGTCAAGGTTTCACGGGTAAGTTTCACGGGTAAGTTTCACGGGTATGTTTCACCGGTGACGTTTCACGGGTCTAGGTTTCACTAGTAAGTTTCACGGGTCAAGGTTTCACGGGTAAGTTTCACGGGTAAGTTTCACGGGTATGTTTCACGGGTGACGTTTCACGGGTCTAGGTTTCACTGGTAAGTTTCACGGGTCAAGGTTTCACGGGTAAGTTTCACGGGTATGTTTCACGGGTGTCGTTTCACGGGTCAAGGTTTCACGGGTAAGTTTCACGGGTAAGTTTTACGGTTATGTTTTACAGGTGACGTTTCACGGGTCTAGGTTTCACTGGTAAGTTTCACGGGTCAAGGTTTCACGGGTAAGTTTCACGGGTAAGTTTCACGGGTATGTTTCACGGGTAAGTTTCACGGGTAAGTTTCACGGGTATGTTTCACGGGTGACGTTTCACGGGTCTAGGTTTCACTGGTAAGTTTCACGGGTCAAGGTTTCACGGGTAAGTTTCACGGGTAAGTTTCACGGGTATGTTTCACGGGTGACGTTTCACGGGTCTAGGTTTCACTGGTAAGTTTCACGGGTCAAGGTTTCACTGGTAAGTTTCACGGGTCAAGGTTTCACGGGTAAGTTTCACGGGTAAGTTTCACGGGTATGTTTCACGGGTGACGTTTCACGGGTCTAGGTTTCACTGGTAAGTTTCACGGGTCAAGGTTTCACGGGTAAGTTTCACGGGTAAGTTTTACGGGTAAGTTTCACGGGTGACGTTTCACGGGTCTAGGTTTCACTGGAAAGTTTCACGGGTCAAGGTTTCACGGGTAAGTTTCACGGGTAAGTTTTACGGGTATGTTTTACAGGTGACGTTTCACGGGTCTAGGTTTCACTGGTAAGTTTCACGGGTCAAGGTTTCACGGGTAAGTTTCACGGGTAAGTTTCACGGGTATGTTTCACGGGTGACGTTTCACGGGTCTAGGTTTCACTAGTAAGTTTCACGGGTCAAGGTTTCACGGGTAAGTTTCACGGGTAAGTTTCACGGGTATGTTTCACGGGTGACGTTTCACGGGTCTAGGTTTCACTGGTAAGTTTCACGGGTCAAGGTTTCACGGGTAAGTTTCACGGGTAAGTTTCACCGGTATGTTTCACGGGTGACGTTTCACGGGTCTAGGTTTCACTAGTAAGTTTCACGGGTCAAGGTTTCACGGGTAAGTTTCACGGGTAAGTTTCACGGGTATGTTTCACGGGTGACGTTTCACGGGTCTAGGTTTCACTGGTAAGTTTCACGGGTCAAGGTTTCACGGGTAAGTTTCACGGGTAAGTTTCACGGGTATGTTTCACGGGTGACGTTTCACGGGTCTAGGTTTCACTAGTAAGTTTCACGGGTCAAGGTTTCACGGGTAAGTTTCACGGGTAAGTTTCACGGGTATGTTTCACGGGTGACGTTTCACGGGTCTAGGTTTCACTGGTAAGTTTCACGGGTCAAGGTTTCACGGGTAAGTTTCACGGGTATGTTTCACGGGTGTCGTTTCACGGGTCAAGGTTTCACGGGTAAGTTTCACGGGTAAGTTTTACGGTTATGTTTTACAGGTGACGTTTCACGGGTCTAGGTTTCACTGGTAAGTTTCACGGGTCAAGGTTTCACGGGTAAGTTTCACGGGTAAGTTTCACGGGTATGTTTCACGGGTAAGTTTCACGGGTAAGTTTCACGGGTATGTTTCACGGGTGACGTTTCACGGGTCTAGGTTTCACTGGTAAGTTTCACGGGTCAAGGTTTCACGGGTAAGTTTCACGGGTAAGTTTCACGGGTATGTTTCACGGGTGACGTTTCACGGGTCTAGGTTTCACTGGTAAGTTTCACGGGTCAAGGTTTCACTGGTAAGTTTCACGGGTCAAGGTTTCACGGGTAAGTTTCACGGGTAAGTTTCACGGGTATGTTTCACGGGTGACGTTTCACGGGTCTAGGTTTCACTGGTAAGTTTAACGGGTCAAGGTTTCACGGGTAAGTTTCACAGGTAAGTTTTACGGGTAAGTTTCACGGGTGACGTTTCACTGGTCTAGGTTTTACTGGTAAGTTTCACGGGTCAAGGTTTCACGGGTAAGTTTCACGGGTAAGTTTTACGGGTAAGTTTCACGGGTGACCTTTCACGGGTCTTGGTTTCACTGGTAAGTTTCACGGGTCAAGGTTTCACGGGTAAGTTTCACGGGTAAATTTCACGGGTATGTTTCACGGGTGACGTTTCACGGGTCTAGGTTTCACTGGTAAGTTTCACGGGTCAAGGTTTCACGGGTAAGTTTTACAGGTAAGTTTCACGGGTATGTTTCACGGGTGACGTTTCACGGGTCTAGGTTTCACTGGTAAGTTTCACGGGTCAAGGTTTCACGGGTAAGTTTCACGGGTAAGTTTCACGGGTATGTTTCACGGGTGACGTTTCACGGGTCTAGGTTTCACTGGTAAGTTTCACGGATCAAGGTTTCACGGGTTAGTTTCACGGGTAAGTTTCACGGGTATGTTTCACGGGTATCGTTTCACGGGTCTAGGTTTCACTGGTAAGTTTCACGGGTCAAGGTTTTACGGGTAAGTTTCACGGGTAAGTTTTACGGGTAAGTTTCACGGGTGACGTTTCACGGGTCTAGGTTTCACTGGTAAGTTTCACGGGTCAAGGTTTCACGGGTAAGTTTCACGGGTAAGTTTCACGGGTATGTTTCACGGGTGACGTTTCACGGGTCACGGTTCCACTGGTAAGTTTCACGGGTCAAGGTTTCACGGGTAAGTTTCACGGGTAAGTTTTACGGGTAAGTTTCACGGGTGACGTTTCACGGGTGACGTTTCACGGGTCTAGGTTTCACTGGTAAGTTTCACGGGTCAAGGTTTCACGGGTAAGTTTCACGGGTTAGTTTCACGGGTATGTTTCACGGGTGACGTTTCACGGGTCTAGGTTTCACTGGAAAGTTTCACGGGTCAAGGTTTCACGGGTCTAGGTTTCACTGGTAAGTTTCACGGGTCAAGGTTTCACGGGTAAGTTTCACGGGTCAAGGTTTCACGGGTAAGTTTCACGGGTAAGTTTCACGGGTATGTTTCACGGGTGACGTTTCACGGGTCTAGGTTTCACTGGTAAGTTTCACGGGTCAAGGTTTCACGGGTAAGTTTCACGGGTCAAGGTTTCACGGGTAAGTTTCACTGGTAAGTTTCACGGGTATGTTTCACGGGTAAGTTTTACGGGTATGTTTTACAGGTGACGTTTCACGGGTCTAGGTTTCACTGGTAAGTTTCACGGGTCAAGGTTTCACGGGTCAAGGTTTCACGGGTAAGTTTTACGGGTAAGTTTCACGGGTATGTTTCACGGGTATGTTTCACGGGTCTTGGTTTCACTGGTAAGTTTCACGGGTCAAGGTTTCACGGGTAAGTTTCACGGGTAAGTTTTACGGGTATGTTTTACAGGTGACGTTTCACGGGTCTAGGTTTCACTGGTAAGTTTCACGGGTCAAGGTTTCACGGGTAAGATTCACGGGTAAGTTTCACGGGTATGTTTCATGGGTGATGTTTCACGGGTCTAGGTTTCACTGGTAAGTTTCACGGGTCAAGGTTTTACGGGTAAGTTTCACGGGTAAGTTTCACGGGTATGTTTCACGGGTGACGTTTCACGGGTCTAGGTTTCACTGGTAAGTTTCACGGGTCAAGGTTTCACGGGTAAGTTTTACGGGTAAGTTTCACGGGTAAGTTTTACGCGTAAGTTTCACGGGTGACGTTTCACGGGTCTAGGTTTCACTGGTAAGTTTCACGGGTCAAGGTTTCACGGGTAAGTTTAACGGGTAAGTTTTACGGGTAAGTTTCACGGGTGACGTTTCACGGGTCTAGGTTTCACTGGTAAGTTTCACGGGTCTAGGTTTCACTGGTAAGTTTCACGGGTCAAGGTTTCACGGGTAAGTTTCACGGGTAAGTTTCACGGGTATGTTTCACGGGTGACGTTTCACGGGTCTAGGTTTCACTGGAAAGTTTCACGGATCAAGGTTTCACGGGTAAGTTTCACGGTTAAGTTTCACGGGTAAGTTTTACGGGTATGTTTTACAGGTGACGTTTCACGGGTCTAGGTTTCACTGGTAAGTTTCACGGGTCAAGGTTTCACGGGTAAGTTTCACGGGTAAGTTTCACGGGTATGTTTCATGGGTGATGTTTCACGGGTCTAGGTTTTACTGGTAAGTTTCACGGGTCAAGGTTTCACGGGTAAGTTTCACGGGTAAGTTTCACGGGTGACGTTTCACGGGTTTAGGTTTCACTGGTAGGTTTCACGGGTATGTTTCACGGGTGACGTTTCACGGGTCTAGGTTTCACTGGTAAGTTTCACGGGTCAAGGTTTCACGGGTAAGTTTCACGGGTAAGTTTCACGGGTATGTTTCACGGATGACGTTTCACGGGTCTTGGTTTCACTGGTAAGTTTCACGGGTCAAGGTTTCACGGGTAAGTTTCACGGGTAAGTTTTACGGGTATGTTTTACAGGTGACGTTTAACGGGTAAGTTTCACGGGTAAGTTTCACGGGTAAGTGTCACGGGTATGTTTCACGGGTGACGTTTCACGGGTCTAGGTTTCACTGGTAAGTTTCACGGGTCAAGGTTTCACGGGTAAGTTTCACGGGTAAGTTTCACGGGTATGTTTCACGGGTGACGTTTCACGGGTCTAGGTTTCACTGGTAAGTTTCACGGATCAAGGTTTCACGGGTTAGTTTCACGGGTAAGTTTCACGGGTATGTTTCACGGGTATCGTTTCACGGGTCTAGGTTTCACTGGTAAGTTTCACGGGTCAAGGTTTTACGGGTAAGTTTCACGGGTAAGTTTTACGGGTAAGTTTCACGGGTGACGTTTCACGGGTCTAGGTTTCACTGGTAAGTTTCACGGGTCAAGGTTTCACGGGTAAGTTTCACGGGTAAGTTTCACGGGTATGTTTCACGGGTGACGTTTCACGGGTCACGGTTCCACTGGTAAGTTTCACGGGTCAAGGTTTCACGGGTAAGTTTCACGGGTAAGTTTTACGGGTAAGTTTCACGGGTGACGTTTCACGGGTCTAGGTTTCACTGGTAAGTTTCACGGGTCAAGGTTTCACGGGTAAGTTTCACGGGTTAGTTTCACGGGTATGTTTCACGGGTGACGTTTCACGGGTCTAGGTTTCACTGGAAAGTTTCACGGGTCAAGGTTTCACGGGTCTAGGTTTCACTGGTAAGTTTCACGGGTCAAGGTTTCACGGGTAAGTTTCACGGGTCAAGGTTTCACGGGTAAGTTTCACGGGTAAGTTTCACGGGTATGTTTCACGGGTGACGTTTCACGGGTCTAGGTTTCACTGGTAAGTTTCACGGGTCAAGGTTTCACGGGTAAGTTTCACGGGTCAAGGTTTCACGGGTAAGTTTCACTGGTAAGTTTCACGGGTATGTTTCACGGGTAAGTTTTACGGGTATGTTTTACAGGTGACGTTTCACGGGTCTAGGTTTCACTGGTAAGTTTCACGGGTCAAGGTTTCACGGGTCAAGGTTTCACGGGTAAGTTTTACGGGTAAGTTTCACGGGTATGTTTCACGGGTATGTTTCACGGGTCTTGGTTTCACTGGTAAGTTTCACGGGTCAAGGTTTCACGGGTAAGTTTCACGGGTAAGTTTTACGGGTATGTTTTACAGGTGACGTTTCACGGGTCTAGGTTTCACTGGTAAGTTTCACGGGTCAAGGTTTCACGGGTAAGATTCACGGGTAAGTTTCACGGGTATGTTTCATGGGTGATGTTTCACGGGTCTAGGTTTCACTGGTAAGTTTCACGGGTCAAGGTTTTACGGGTAAGTTTCACGGGTAAGTTTCACGGGTATGTTTCACGGGTGACGTTTCACGGGTCTAGGTTTCACTGGTAAGTTTCACGGGTCAAGGTTTCACGGGTAAGTTTTACGGGTAAGTTTCACGGGTAAGTTTTACGCGTAAGTTTCACGGGTGACGTTTCACGGGTCTAGGTTTCACTGGTAAGTTTCACGGGTCAAGGTTTCACGGGTAAGTTTAACGGGTAAGTTTTACGGGTAAGTTTCACGGGTGACGTTTCACGGGTCTAGGTTTCACTGGTAAGTTTCACGGGTCTAGGTTTCACTGGTAAGTTTCACGGGTCAAGGTTTCACGGGTAAGTTTCACGGGTAAGTTTCACGGGTATGTTTCACGGGTGACGTTTCACGGGTCTAGGTTTCACTGGAAAGTTTCACGGATCAAGGTTTCACGGGTAAGTTTCACGGTTAAGTTTCACGGGTAAGTTTTACGGGTATGTTTTACAGGTGACGTTTCACGGGTCTAGGTTTCACTGGTAAGTTTCACGGGTCAAGGTTTCACGGGTAAGTTTCACGGGTAAGTTTCACGGGTATGTTTCATGGGTGATGTTTCACGGGTCTAGGTTTTACTGGTAAGTTTCACGGGTCAAGGTTTCACGGGTAAGTTTCACGGGTATGTTTCACGGGTGACGTTTCACGGGTCTAGGTTTCACTGGTAAGTTTCACGGGTCAAGGTTTCACGGGTAAGTTTCAGGGTAAGTTTTACGGGTAAGTTTCAAGGGTGACGTTTCACGGGTCTAGGTTTCACTGGTAAGTTTCACGGGTCAAGGTTTCACGGGTAAGTTTCACGGGTAAGTTTCACGGGTATGTTTCACGGGTGACGTTTCACGGGTCTAGGTTTCACGGGTCAAGGTTTCACGGGTAAGTTTCACGGGTAAGTTTCACGGGTAAGTTTTACGGGTATGTTTTACAGGTGACGTTTCACGGGTCTAGGTTTCACTGGTAAGTTTCACGGGTCAAGGTTTCACGGGTAAGTTTCACGGGTAAGTTTCACGGGTATGTTTCATTGGTGATGTTTCACGGGTCTAGGTTTTACTGGTAAGTTTCACGGGTCAAGGTTTCACGGGTAAGTTTCACGGGTAAGTTGCACGGGTGACGTTTCACGGGTCTAGGTTTCACTGGTAAGTTTCACGGGTATGTTTCACGGGTAAGTTTTACGGGTATGTTTTACAGGTGACGTTTCACGGGTCTAGGTTTCACTGGTAAGTTTCACGGGTCAAGGTTTCACGGGTCAAGGTTTCACGGGTAAGTTTTAAGGGTAAGTTTCACGGGTATGTTTCACGGATGACGTTTCACGGGTCTTGGTTTCACTGGTAAGTTTCACGGGTCAAGGTTTCACGGCTAAGTTTCACGGGTAAGTTTTACGGGTATGTTTTACAGGTGACGTTTCACGGGTAAGTTTCACGGGTAAGTTTCACGGGTATGTTTCACGGGTGACGTTTCACGGGTCTAGGTTTCACTGGTAAGTTTCACGGGTCAAGGTTTCACGGGTAAGTTTCACGGGTAAGTTTTACGGGTAAGTTTCACGGGTGACGTTTCACGGGTCTAGGTTTCACTGGAAAGTTTCACGGGTCAAGGTTTCACGGGTAAGTTTCACGGGTAAGTTTTACGGGTATGTTTTACAGGTGACGTTTCACGGGTCTAGGTTTCACTGGTAAGTTTCACGGGTCAAGGTTTCACGGGTAAGTTTCACGGGTAAGTTTCACGGGTATGTTTCACGGGTGACGTTTCACGGGTCTAGGTTTCACTAGTAAGTTTCACGGGTCAAGGTTTCACGGGTAAGTTTCACGGGTAAGTTTCACGGGTATGTTTCACGGGTGACGTTTCACGGGTCTAGGTTTCACTGGTAAGTTTCACGGGTCAAGGTTTCACGGGTAAGTTTCACGGGTAAGTTTCACCGGTATGTTTCACGGGTGACGTTTCACGGGTCTAGGTTTCACTAGTAAGTTTCACGGGTCAAGGTTTCACGGGTAAGTTTCACGGGTAAGTTTCACGGGTATGTTTCACGGGTGACGTTTCACGGGTCTAGGTTTCACTGGTAAGTTTCACGGGTCAAGGTTTCACGGGTAAGTTTCACGGGTAAGTTTCACGGGTATGTTTCACCGGTGACGTTTCACGGGTCTAGGTTTCACTAGTAAGTTTCACGGGTCAAGGTTTCACGGGTAAGTTTCACGGGTAAGTTTCACGGGTATGTTTCACGGGTGACGTTTCACGGGTCTAGGTTTCACTGGTAAGTTTCACGGGTCAAGGTTTCACGGGTAAGTTTCACGGGTATGTTTCACGGGTGTCGTTTCACGGGTCAAGGTTTCACGGGTAAGTTTCACGGGTAAGTTTTACGGTTATGTTTTACAGGTGACGTTTCACGGGTCTAGGTTTCACTGGTAAGTTTCACGGGTCAAGGTTTCACGGGTAAGTTTCACGGGTAAGTTTCACGGGTATGTTTCACGGGTAAGTTTCACGGGTAAGTTTCACGGGTATGTTTCACGGGTGACGTTTCACGGGTCTAGGTTTCACTGGTAAGTTTCACGGGTCAAGGTTTCACGGGTAAGTTTCACGGGTAAGTTTCACGGGTATGTTTCACGGGTGACGTTTCACGGGTCTAGGTTTCACTGGTAAGTTTCACGGGTCAAGGTTTCACTGGTAAGTTTCACGGGTCAAGGTTTCACGGGTAAGTTTCACGGGTAAGTTTCACGGGTATGTTTCACGGGTGACGTTTCACGGGTCTAGGTTTCACTGGTAAGTTTCACGGGTCAAGGTTTCACGGGTAAGTTTCACGGGTAAGTTTTACGGGTAAGTTTCACGGGTGACGTTTCACGGGTCTAGGTTTCACTGGAAAGTTTCACGGGTCAAGGTTTCACGGGTAAGTTTCACGGGTAAGTTTTACGGGTATGTTTTACAGGTGACGTTTCACGGGTCTAGGTTTCACTGGTAAGTTTCACGGGTCAAGGTTTCACGGGTAAGTTTCACGGGTAAGTTTCACGGGTATGTTTCACGGGTGACGTTTCACGGGTCTAGGTTTCACTAGTAAGTTTCACGGGTCAAGGTTTCACGGGTAAGTTTCACGGGTAAGTTTCACGGGTATGTTTCACGGGTGACGTTTCACGGGTCTAGGTTTCACTGGTAAGTTTCACGGGTCAAGGTTTCACGGGTAAGTTTCACGGGTAAGTTTCACCGGTATGTTTCACGGGTGACGTTTCACGGGTCTAGGTTTCACTAGTAAGTTTCACGGGTCAAGGTTTCACGGGTAAGTTTCACGGGTAAGTTTCACGGGTATGTTTCACGGGTGACGTTTCACGGGTCTAGGTTTCACTGGTAAGTTTCACGGGTCAAGGTTTCACGGGTAAGTTTCACGGGTAAGTTTCACGGGTAGGTTTCACGGGTGACGTTTCACGGGTCTAGGTTTCACTAGTAAGTTTCACGGGTCAAGGTTTCACGGGTAAGTTTCACGGGTAAGTTTCACGGGTATGTTTCACGGGTGACGTTTCACGGGTCTAGGTTTCACTGGTAAGTTTCACGGGTCAAGGTTTCACGGGTAAGTTTCACGGGTATGTTTCACGGGTGTCGTTTCACGGGTCAAGGTTTCACGGGTAAGTTTCACGGGTAAGTTTTACGGTTATGTTTTACAGGTGACGTTTCACGGGTCTAGGTTTCACTGGTAAGTTTCACGGGTCAAGGTTTCACGGGTAAGTTTCACGGGTAAGTTTCACGGGTATGTTTCACGGGTAAGTTTCACGGGTAAGTTTCACGGGTATGTTTCACGGGTGACGTTTCACGGGTCTAGGTTTCACTGGTAAGTTTCACGGGTCAAGGTTTCACGGGTAAGTTTCACGGGTAAGTTTCACGGGTATGTTTCACGGGTGACGTTTCACGGGTCTAGGTTTCACTGGTAAGTTTCACGGGTCAAGGTTTCACTGGTAAGTTTCACGGGTCAAGGTTTCACGGGTAAGTTTCACGGGTAAGTTTCACGGGTATGTTTCACGGGTGACGTTTCACGGGTCTAGGTTTCACTGGTAAGTTTAACGGGTCAAGGTTTCACGGGTAAGTTTCACAGGTAAGTTTTACGGGTAAGTTTCACGGGTGACGTTTCACTGGTCTAGGTTTTACTGGTAAGTTTCACGGGTCAAGGTTTCACGGGTAAGTTTCACGGGTAAGTTTTACGGGTAAGTTTCACGGGTGACCTTTCACGGGTCTTGGTTTCACTGGTAAGTTTCACGGGTCAAGGTTTCACGGGTAAGTTTCACGGGTAAATTTCACGGGTATGTTTCACGGGTGACGTTTCACGGGTCTAGGTTTCACTGGTAAGTTTCACGGGTCAAGGTTTCACGGGTAAGTTTTACAGGTAAGTTTCACGGGTATGTTTCACGGGTGACGTTTCACGGGTCTAGGTTTCACTGGTAAGTTTCACGGGTCAAGGTTTCACGGGTAAGTTTCACGGGTAAGTTTCACGGGTATGTTTCACGGGTGACGTTTCACGGGTCTAGGTTTCACTGGTAAGTTTCACGGATCAAGGTTTCACGGGTTAGTTTCACGGGTAAGTTTCACGGGTATGTTTCACGGGTATCGTTTCACGGGTCTAGGTTTCACTGGTAAGTTTCACGGGTCAAGGTTTTACGGGTAAGTTTCACGGGTAAGTTTTACGGGTAAGTTTCACGGGTGACGTTTCACGGGTCTAGGTTTCACTGGTAAGTTTCACGGGTCAAGGTTTCACGGGTAAGTTTCACGGGTAAGTTTCACGGGTATGTTTCACGGGTGACGTTTCACGGGTCACGGTTCCACTGGTAAGTTTCACGGGTCAAGGTTTCACGGGTAAGTTTCACGGGTAAGTTTTACGGGTAAGTTTCACGGGTGACGTTTCACGGGTGACGTTTCACGGGTCTAGGTTTCACTGGTAAGTTTCACGGGTCAAGGTTTCACGGGTAAGTTTCACGGGTTAGTTTCACGGGTATGTTTCACGGGTGACGTTTCACGGGTCTAGGTTTCACTGGAAAGTTTCACGGGTCAAGGTTTCACGGGTCTAGGTTTCACTGGTAAGTTTCACGGGTCAAGGTTTCACGGGTAAGTTTCACGGGTCAAGGTTTCACGGGTAAGTTTCACGGGTAAGTTTCACGGGTATGTTTCACGGGTGACGTTTCACGGGTCTAGGTTTCACTGGTAAGTTTCACGGGTCAAGGTTTCACGGGTAAGTTTCACGGGTCAAGGTTTCACGGGTAAGTTTCACTGGTAAGTTTCACGGGTATGTTTCACGGGTAAGTTTTACGGGTATGTTTTACAGGTGACGTTTCACGGGTCTAGGTTTCACTGGTAAGTTTCACGGGTCAAGGTTTCACGGGTCAAGGTTTCACGGGTAAGTTTTACGGGTAAGTTTCACGGGTATGTTTCACGGGTATGTTTCACGGGTCTTGGTTTCACTGGTAAGTTTCACGGGTCAAGGTTTCACGGGTAAGTTTCACGGGTAAGTTTTACGGGTATGTTTTACAGGTGACGTTTCACGGGTCTAGGTTTCACTGGTAAGTTTCACGGGTCAAGGTTTCACGGGTAAGATTCACGGGTAAGTTTCACGGGTATGTTTCATGGGTGATGTTTCACGGGTCTAGGTTTCACTGGTAAGTTTCACGGGTCAAGGTTTTACGGGTAAGTTTCACGGGTAAGTTTCACGGGTATGTTTCACGGGTGACGTTTCACGGGTCTAGGTTTCACTGGTAAGTTTCACGGGTCAAGGTTTCACGGGTAAGTTTTACGGGTAAGTTTCACGGGTAAGTTTTACGCGTAAGTTTCACGGGTGACGTTTCACGGGTCTAGGTTTCACTGGTAAGTTTCACGGGTCAAGGTTTCACGGGTAAGTTTAACGGGTAAGTTTTACGGGTAAGTTTCACGGGTGACGTTTCACGGGTCTAGGTTTCACTGGTAAGTTTCACGGGTCTAGGTTTCACTGGTAAGTTTCACGGGTCAAGGTTTCACGGGTAAGTTTCACGGGTAAGTTTCACGGGTATGTTTCACGGGTGACGTTTCACGGGTCTAGGTTTCACTGGAAAGTTTCACGGATCAAGGTTTCACGGGTAAGTTTCACGGTTAAGTTTCACGGGTAAGTTTTACGGGTATGTTTTACAGGTGACGTTTCACGGGTCTAGGTTTCACTGGTAAGTTTCACGGGTCAAGGTTTCACGGGTAAGTTTCACGGGTAAGTTTCACGGGTATGTTTCATGGGTGATGTTTCACGGGTCTAGGTTTTACTGGTAAGTTTCACGGGTCAAGGTTTCACGGGTAAGTTTCACGGGTAAGTTTCACGGGTGACGTTTCACGGGTTTAGGTTTCACTGGTAGGTTTCACGGGTATGTTTCACGGGTGACGTTTCACGGGTCTAGGTTTCACTGGTAAGTTTCACGGGTCAAGGTTTCACGGGTAAGTTTCACGGGTAAGTTTCACGGGTATGTTTCACGGATGACGTTTCACGGGTCTTGGTTTCACTGGTAAGTTTCACGGGTCAAGGTTTCACGGGTAAGTTTCACGGGTAAGTTTTACGGGTATGTTTTACAGGTGACGTTTAACGGGTAAGTTTCACGGGTAAGTTTCACGGGTAAGTGTCACGGGTATGTTTCACGGGTGACGTTTCACGGGTCTAGGTTTCACTGGTAAGTTTCACGGGTCAAGGTTTCACGGGTAAGTTTCACGGGTAAGTTTCACGGGTATGTTTCACGGGTGACGTTTCACGGGTCTAGGTTTCACTGGTAAGTTTCACGGATCAAGGTTTCACGGGTTAGTTTCACGGGTAAGTTTCACGGGTATGTTTCACGGGTATCGTTTCACGGGTCTAGGTTTCACTGGTAAGTTTCACGGGTCAAGGTTTTACGGGTAAGTTTCACGGGTAAGTTTTACGGGTAAGTTTCACGGGTGACGTTTCACGGGTCTAGGTTTCACTGGTAAGTTTCACGGGTCAAGGTTTCACGGGTAAGTTTCACGGGTAAGTTTCACGGGTATGTTTCACGGGTGACGTTTCACGGGTCACGGTTCCACTGGTAAGTTTCACGGGTCAAGGTTTCACGGGTAAGTTTCACGGGTAAGTTTTACGGGTAAGTTTCACGGGTGACGTTTCACGGGTCTAGGTTTCACTGGTAAGTTTCACGGGTCAAGGTTTCACGGGTAAGTTTCACGGGTTAGTTTCACGGGTATGTTTCACGGGTGACGTTTCACGGGTCTAGGTTTCACTGGAAAGTTTCACGGGTCAAGGTTTCACGGGTCTAGGTTTCACTGGTAAGTTTCACGGGTCAAGGTTTCACGGGTAAGTTTCACGGGTCAAGGTTTCACGGGTAAGTTTCACGGGTAAGTTTCACGGGTATGTTTCACGGGTGACGTTTCACGGGTCTAGGTTTCACTGGTAAGTTTCACGGGTCAAGGTTTCACGGGTAAGTTTCACGGGTCAAGGTTTCACGGGTAAGTTTCACTGGTAAGTTTCACGGGTATGTTTCACGGGTAAGTTTTACGGGTATGTTTTACAGGTGACGTTTCACGGGTCTAGGTTTCACTGGTAAGTTTCACGGGTCAAGGTTTCACGGGTCAAGGTTTCACGGGTAAGTTTTACGGGTAAGTTTCACGGGTATGTTTCACGGGTATGTTTCACGGGTCTTGGTTTCACTGGTAAGTTTCACGGGTCAAGGTTTCACGGGTAAGTTTCACGGGTAAGTTTTACGGGTATGTTTTACAGGTGACGTTTCACGGGTCTAGGTTTCACTGGTAAGTTTCACGGGTCAAGGTTTCACGGGTAAGATTCACGGGTAAGTTTCACGGGTATGTTTCATGGGTGATGTTTCACGGGTCTAGGTTTCACTGGTAAGTTTCACGGGTCAAGGTTTTACGGGTAAGTTTCACGGGTAAGTTTCACGGGTATGTTTCACGGGTGACGTTTCACGGGTCTAGGTTTCACTGGTAAGTTTCACGGGTCAAGGTTTCACGGGTAAGTTTTACGGGTAAGTTTCACGGGTAAGTTTTACGCGTAAGTTTCACGGGTGACGTTTCACGGGTCTAGGTTTCACTGGTAAGTTTCACGGGTCAAGGTTTCACGGGTAAGTTTAACGGGTAAGTTTTACGGGTAAGTTTCACGGGTGACGTTTCACGGGTCTAGGTTTCACTGGTAAGTTTCACGGGTCTAGGTTTCACTGGTAAGTTTCACGGGTCAAGGTTTCACGGGTAAGTTTCACGGGTAAGTTTCACGGGTATGTTTCACGGGTGACGTTTCACGGGTCTAGGTTTCACTGGAAAGTTTCACGGATCAAGGTTTCACGGGTAAGTTTCACGGTTAAGTTTCACGGGTAAGTTTTACGGGTATGTTTTACAGGTGACGTTTCACGGGTCTAGGTTTCACTGGTAAGTTTCACGGGTCAAGGTTTCACGGGTAAGTTTCACGGGTAAGTTTCACGGGTATGTTTCATGGGTGATGTTTCACGGGTCTAGGTTTTACTGGTAAGTTTCACGGGTCAAGGTTTCACGGGTAAGTTTCACGGGTAAGTTTCACGGGTGACGTTTCACGGGTTTAGGTTTCACTGGTAGGTTTCACGGGTATGTTTCACGGGTGACGTTTCACGGGTCTAGGTTTCACTGGTAAGTTTCACGGGTCAAGGTTTCACGGGTAAGTTTCACGGGTAAGTTTCACGGGTATGTTTCACGGATGACGTTTCACGGGTCTTGGTTTCACTGGTAAGTTTCACGGGTCAAGGTTTCACGGGTAAGTTTCACGGGTAAGTTTTACGGGTATGTTTTACAGGTGACGTTTAACGGGTAAGTTTCACGGGTAAGTTTCACGGGTAAGTGTCACGGGTATGTTTCACGGGTGACGTTTCACGGGTCTAGGTTTCACTGGTAAGTTTCACGGGTCAAGGTTTCACGGGTAAGTTTCACGGGTAAGTTTTACGGGTAAGTTTCACGGGTGACGTTTCACGGGTCTAGGTTTCACTGGAAAGTTTCACGGGTCAAGGATTCACGGGTAAGTTTCACGGGTAAGTTTTACGGGTATGTTTTACAGGTGACGTTTCACGGGTCTAGGTTTCACTGGTAAGTTTCACGGGTCAAGGTTTCACGGGTAAGATTCACGGGTAAGTTTCACGGGTATGTTTCATGGGTGATGTTTCACGGGTCTAGGTTTCACTGGTAAGTTTCACGGGTCAAGGTTTTACGGGTAAGTTTCACGGGTAAGTTTCACGGGTATGTTTCACGGGTGACGTTTCACGGGTCTAGGTTTCGCTGGTAAGTTTCACGGGTCAAGGTTTCACGGGTAAGTTTCACGGGTAAGTTTCACGGGTATGTTTCACGGGTGACGTTTCACGAGTCTAGGTTTCACTAGTAAGTTTCACGGGTCAAGGTTTCACGGGTAAGATTCACGGGTAAGTGTCACGGGTATGTTTCATGGGTGATGTTTCACGGGTCTAGGTTTTACTGGTAAGTTTCACGGGTCAAGGTTTCACGGGTAAGTTTCACGGGTATGTTTCATGAGTGATGTTTCACGGGTCTAGGTTTCACTGGTAAGTTTCACGGGTCAAGGTTTAACGGGTAAGTTTCACGGGTAAGTTTCACGGGTATGTTTCACGGGTGACGTTTCACGGGTCTAGGTTTCACTGGTAAGTTTCACGGGTCAAGGTTTCACGGGTAAGTTTCACGGGTAAGTTTCACGGGTATGTTTCACGGGTGACGTTTCACGGGTCTAGGTTTCACTAGTAAGTTTCACTTGTCAAGGTTTCACGGGTAAGTTTCACGGGTAAGTTTCACGGGTATGTTTCACGGGTGACGTTTCACGGGTCTAGGTTTCACTGGTAAGTTTCACGGGTCAAGGTTTCACGGGTAAGTTTCACGGGTAAGTTTCACGGGTATGTTTCACGGGTGACGTTTCACGGGTGACGTTTCACGGGTCTAGGTTTCACTGGTAAGTTTCACGGGTCAAGGTTTTACGGGTAAGTTTCACGGGTAAATTTCACGGGTATGTTTCACGGGTGACGTTTCACGGGTCTAGGTTTCACGGGTAAGTTTCACGGGTCAAGGTTTCACGGGTAAGTTTCACGGGTAAGTTTCACAGGTATGTTTCACAAGTGACGTTTCACGGGTCTAGGTTTCACTGGAAAGTTTCACGGGTCAAGGTTTCACGGGTAAGTTTCACGGGTAAGTTTTACGGGTATGTTTTACAGGCGACGTTTCACGGGTCTAGGTTTCACTGGTAAGTTTCACGGGTCTAGGTTTCACGGGTAAGTTTCACGGGTAAGTTTCACGGGTATGTTTCACGGGTGACGTTTCACGGGTCTAGGTTTCACTGGTAAGTTTCACAGTTCAAGGTTTTACGGGTAAGTTTCACGGGTCAGTTTCACGGGTATGTTTCACGGGTGACGTTTCACGGGTCTAGGTTTCACTGGTAAGTTTCACGGGTCAAGGTTTCACGGGTAAGTTTCACGGGTAAGTTTCACGGGTATGTTTCATGTGTGATGTTTCACGGGTCTAGGTTTTACTGGTAAGTTTCACGGGTCAAGGTTTCACGGGTAAGTTTCACGGGTAAGTTTCACGGGTGACGTTTCACGGGTCTAGGTTTCACTGGTAAGTTTCACGGGTATGTTTCACGGGTGACGTTTCACGGGTCTAGGTTTCACTGGTAAGTTTCACGGGTCAAGGTTTCACGGGTAAGTTTCACGGGTAAGTTTCACGGGTATGTTTCACGGATGACGTTTCACGGGTCTTGGTTTCACTGGTAAGTTTCACGGGTCAAGGTTTCACGGGTAAGTTTCACGGGTAAATTTTACGGGTATGTTTTACAGGTGACGTTTCACGGGTAAGTTTCACGGGTTAGTTTCACGGGTATGTTTCACGGGTGACGTTTCACGGGTCTAGGTTTCACTGGTAAGTTTCACGGGTCAAGGTTTCACGGGTAAGTTTCACGGGTAAATTTCACGGGTATGTTTCACGGGTCTAGGTTTCACTGGTAAGTTTCACAGTTCAAGGTTTTACGGGTAAGTTTCACGGGTAAGTTTCACGGGTATGTTTCACGGGTGACGTTTCACGGGTCTAGGTTTCACTGGTAAGTTTCACGGGTCAAGGTTTCACGGGTAAGTTTCACGGGTAAGTTTTACGGGTAAGTTTCACGGGTGACGTTTCACGGGTGCGTTTCACGGGTCTAGGTTTCACTGGTAAGTTTCACGGGTCAAGGTTTCACGGGTAAGTTTCACCGGTAAGTTTCACGGGTATGTTTCACAAGTGACGTTTCACGGGTCTAGGTTTCACTGGAAAGTTTCACGGGTCAAGGTTTTACGGGTAAGTTTCACGGGTAAGTTTTACGGGTATGTTTTACAGGCGACGTTTCACGGGTCTAGGTTTCACTGGTAAGTTTCACGGGTCTAGGTTTCACGGGTAAGTTTCACGGGTAAGTTTCACGGGTATGTTTCATGGGTGATGTTTCACGGGTCTAGGTTTCACTGGTAAGTTTCACGGGTCAAGGTTTCACGGGTAAGTTTCACGGGTAAGTTTCACGGGTAAGTTTTACGGGTATGTTTTACAGGTGACGTTTCACGGGTCTAGGTTTCACTGGTAAGTTTCACGGGTCAAGGTTTCACGGGTAAGTTTCACGGGTAAGTTTCACGGGTATGTTTCATGGGTGATGTTTCACGGGTCTAGGTTTTACTGGTAAGTTTCACGGGTCAAGGTTTCACGGGTAAGTTTCACGGGTAAGTTTCACGGGTGACGTTTCACGGGTCTAGGTTTCACTGGTAAGTTTCACGGGTATGTTTCACGGGTGACGTTTCACGGGTCTAGGTTTCACTGGTAAGTTTCACGGGTCAAGGTTTCACGGGTAAGTTTCACGGGTAAGTTTCACGGGTATGTTTCACGGGTGAAGTTTCACGGGTCTTGGTTTCACTGGTAAGTTTCACGGGTCAAGGTTTCACGGGTAAGTTTCACGGGTAAGTTTTACGGGTATGTTTTACAGGTGACGTTTCACGTGTAAGTTTCACGGGTAAGTTTCACGGGTATGTTTAACGGGTGAAGTTTCACGGGTCTAGGTTTCACTGGTAAGTTTCACGGGTCAAGGTTTCACGGGTAAGTTTCACGGGTAAGTTTTACGGGTAAGTTTCACGGGTGACGTTTCACGGGTCTAGGTTTCACTGGAAAGTTTCACGGGTCAAGGATTCACGGGTAAGTTTCACGGGTAAGTTTTACGGGTATGTTTTACAGGTGACGTTTCACGGGTCTAGGTTTCACTGGTAAGTTTCACGGGTCAAGGTTTCACGGGTAAGATTCACGGGTAAGTTTCACGGGTATGTTTCATGGGTGATGTTTCACGGGTCTAGGTTTCACTAGTAAGTTTCACGGGTCAAGGTTTTACGGGTAAGTTTCACGGGTAAGTTTCACGGGTATGTTTCACGGGTGACGTTTCACGGGTCTAGGTTTCACTGGTAAGTTTCACGGGTCAAGGTTTCACGGGTAAGTTTCACGGGTAAGTTTCACGGGTATGTTTCACGGGTGACGTTTCACGGGTCTAGGTTTCACTAGTAAGTTTCACGGGTCAAGGTTTCACGGGTAAGTTTCACGGGTAAGTTTCACGGGTATGTTTCATGGGTGATGTTTCACGGGTCTAGGTTTTACTGGTAAGTTTCACGGGTCAAGGTTTCACGGGTAAGTTTCACGGGTAAGTTTCACGGGTAAGTTTCACGGGTGACGTTTCACGGGTCTAGGTTTCACTGGTAAGTTTCACGGGTATGTTTCACGGGTAAGTTTTACGGGTATGTTTTACAGGTGACGTTTCACGGGTCTAGGTTTCACTGGTAAGTTTCACGGGTCAAGGTTTCACGGGTCAAGGTTTCACGGGTCAAGGTTTCACGGGTAAGTTTCACGGGTAAGTTTCACGGGTATGTTTTACAGGTGACGTTTCACGGGTCTAGGTTTCACTGGTAAGTTTCACGGGTCAAGGTTTCACGGGTAAGATTCACGGGTTAGTTTCACGGGTATGTTTCACGGGTGACGTTTCACGGGTCTAGGTTTCACTGGAAAGTTTCACGGGTCAAGGTTTCACGGGTAAGTTTCACGGGTAAGTTTCACGGGTATGTTTCACGGGTGACGTTTCACAGGTCTAGGTTTCACTGGTAAGTTTCACGGGTCAAGGTTTCACGGGTAAGTTTCACGGGTAAGTTTCACGGGTATGTTTCACGGGTGACGTTTCACGGGTCTAGGTTTCACTGGTAAGTTTCACGGGTCAAGGTTTCACGGGTAAGTTTCACGGGTAAGTTTCACGGGTATGTTTCACGGATGACGTTTCACGGGTCTTGGTTTCACTGGTAAGTTTCACGGGTCAAGGTTTCACGGGTAAGTTTCACGGGTAAGTTTTACGGGTATGTTTTACAGGTGACGTTTCACGGGTAAGTTTCACGGGTATGTTTCACGGGTGACGTTTCACGGGTCTAGGTTTCACTGGTAAGTTTCACGGGTCAAGGTTTCACGGGTAAGTTTCACGGGTAAGTTTTACGGGTAAGTTTCACGGGTGACGTTTCACGGGTCTAGGTTTCACTGGAAAGTTTCACGGGTCAAGGATTCACGGGTAAGTTTCACGGGTAAGTTTTACGGGTATGTTTTACAGGTGACGTTTCACGGGTCTAGGTTTCACTTGTAAGTTTCACGGGTCAAGGTTTCACGGGTAAGTTTCACGGGTAAGTTTCACGGGTATGTTTCATGGGTGATGTTTCACGGGTCTAGGTTTCACTGGTAAGTTTCACGGGTCAAGGTTTCACGGGTAAGTTTCACGGGTAAGTTTCACGGGTGACGTTTCACGGGTCTAGGTTTCACTGGTAAGTTTCACGGGTATGTTTCACGGGTGACGTTTCACGGGTCTAGGTTTCACTGGTAAGTTTCACGGGTCAAGGTTTCACGGGTAAGTTTCACGGGTAAGTTTCACGGGTATGTTTCACGGGTAAGTTTCACGGGTGACGTTTCACGGGTCTAGGTTTCACTGGTAAGTTTCACGGGTTAGTTTCACGGGTATGTTTCACGGGTCTAGGTTTCACTGGTAAGTTTCACGGGTCAAGGTTTCACGGGTAAGTTTCACGGGTAAATTTCACGGGTATGTTTCACGGGTCTAGGTTTCACTGGTAAGTTTCACAGTTCAAGGTTTTACGGGTAAGTTTCACGGGTAAGTTTCACGGGTATGTTTCACGGGTGACGTTTCACGGGTCTAGGTTTCACTGGTAAGTTTCACGGGTCAAGGTTTCACGGGTAAGTTTCACGGGTAAGTTTTACGGGTAAGTTTCACGGGTGACGTTTCACGGGTGCGTTTCACGGGTCTAGGTTTCACTGGTAAGTTTCACGGGTCAAGGTTTCACGGGTAAGTTTCACCGGTAAGTTTCACGGGTATGTTTCACAAGTGACGTTTCACGGGTCTAGGTTTCACTGGAAAGTTTCACGGGTCAAGGTTTTACGGGTAAGTTTCACGGGTAAGTTTTACGGGTATGTTTTACAGGCGACGTTTCACGGGTCTAGGTTTCACTGGTAAGTTTCACGGGTCTAGGTTTCACGGGTAAGTTTCACGGGTAAGTTTCACGGGTATGTTTCATGGGTGATGTTTCACGGGTCTAGGTTTCACTGGTAAGTTTCACGGGTCAAGGTTTCACGGGTAAGTTTCACGGGTAAGTTTCACGGGTAAGTTTTACGGGTATGTTTTACAGGTGACGTTTCACGGGTCTAGGTTTCACTGGTAAGTTTCACGGGTCAAGGTTTCACGGGTAAGTTTCACGGGTAAGTTTCACGGGTATGTTTCATGGGTGATGTTTCACGGGTCTAGGTTTTACTGGTAAGTTTCACGGGTCAAGGTTTCACGGGTAAGTTTCACGGGTAAGTTTTACGGGTGACGTTTCACGGGTCTAGGTTTCACTGGTAAGTTTCACGGGTATGTTTCACGGGTGACGTTTCACGGGTCTAGGTTTCACTGGTAAGTTTCACGGGTCAAGGTTTCACGGGTAAGTTTCACGGGTAAGTTTCACGGGTATGTTTCACGGATGACGTTTCACGGGTCTTGGTTTCACTGGTAAGTTTCACGGGTCAAGGTTTCACGGGTAAGTTTCACAAGTAAGTTTTACGGGTATGTTTTACAGGTGACGTTTCACGGGTAAGTTTCACGGGTAAGTTTCACGGGTATGTTTCACGGGTGAAGTTTCACGGGTCTTGGTTTCACTGGTAAGTTTCACGGGTCAAGGTTTCACGGGTAAGTTTCACGGGTAAGTTTTACGGGTATGTTTTACAGGTGACGTTTCACGTGTAAGTTTCACGGGTAAGTTTCACGGGTATGTTTAACGGGTGAAGTTTCACGGGTCTAGGTTTCACTGGTAAGTTTCACGGGTCAAGGTTTCACGGGTAAGTTTCACGGGTAAGTTTTACGGGTAAGTTTCACGGGTGACGTTTCACGGGTCTAGGTTTCACTGGAAAGTTTCACGGGTCAAGGATTCACGGGTAAGTTTCACGGGTAAGTTTTACGGGTATGTTTTACAGGTGACGTTTCACGGGTCTAGGTTTCACTGGTAAGTTTCACGGGTCAAGGTTTCACGGGTAAGATTCACGGGTAAGTTTCACGGGTATGTTTCATGGGTGATGTTTCACGGGTCTAGGTTTCACTGGTAAGTTTCACGGGTCAAGGTTTTACGGGTAAGTTTCACGGGTAAGTTTCACGGGTATGTTTCACGGGTGACGTTTCACGGGTCTAGGTTTCACTGGTAAGTTTCACGGGTCAAGGTTTCACGGGTAAGTTTCACGGGTAAGTTTCACGGGTATGTTTCACGGGTGACGTTTCACGGGTCTAGGTTTCACTAGTAAGTTTCACGGGTCAAGGTTTCACGGGTAAGTTTCACGGGTAAGTTTCACGGGTATGTTTCATGGGTGATGTTTCACGGGTCTAGGTTTTACTGGTAAGTTTCACGGGTCAAGGTTTCACGGGTAAGTTTCACGGGTAAGTTTCACGGGTAAGTTTCACGGGTGACGTTTCACGGGTCTAGGTTTCACTGGTAAGTTTCACGGGTATGTTTCACGGGTAAGTTTTACGGGTATGTTTTACAGGTGACGTTTCACGGGTCTAGGTTTCACTGGTAAGTTTCACGGGTCAAGGTTTCACGGGTCAAGGTTTCACGGGTCAAGGTTTCACGGGTAAGTTTCACGGGTAAGTTTCACGGGTATGTTTTACAGGTGACGTTTCACGGGTCTAGGTTTCACTGGTAAGTTTCACGGGTCAAGGTTTCACGGGTAAGATTCACGGGTTAGTTTCACGGGTATGTTTCACGGGTGACGTTTCACGGGTCTAGGTTTCACTGGAAAGTTTCACGGGTCAAGGTTTCACGGGTAAGTTTCACGGGTAAGTTTCACGGGTATGTTTCACGGGTGACGTTTCACAGGTCTAGGTTTCACTGGTAAGTTTCACGGGTCAAGGTTTCACGGGTAAGTTTCACGGGTAAGTTTCACGGGTATGTTTCACGGGTGACGTTTCACGGGTCTAGGTTTCACTGGTAAGTTTCACGGGTCAAGGTTTCACGGGTAAGTTTCACGGGTAAGTTTCACGGGTATGTTTCACGGATGACGTTTCACGGGTCTTGGTTTCACTGGTAAGTTTCACGGGTCAAGGTTTCACGGGTAAGTTTCACGGGTAAGTTTTACGGGTATGTTTTACAGGTGACGTTTCACGGGTAAGTTTCACGGGTATGTTTCACGGGTGACGTTTCACGGGTCTAGGTTTCACTGGTAAGTTTCACGGGTCAAGGTTTCACGGGTAAGTTTCACGGGTAAGTTTTACGGGTAAGTTTCACGGGTGACGTTTCACGGGTCTAGGTTTCACTGGAAAGTTTCACGGGTCAAGGATTCACGGGTAAGTTTCACGGGTAAGTTTTACAGGTATGTTTTACAGGTGACGTTTCACGGGTCTAGGTTTCACTTGTAAGTTTCACGGGTCAAGGTTTCACGGGTAAGTTTCACGGGTAAGTTTCACGGGTATGTTTCATGGGTGATGTTTCACGGGTCTAGGTTTCACTGGTAAGTTTCACGGGTCAAGGTTTCACGGGTAAGTTTCACGGGTAAGTTTCACGGGTGACGTTTCACGGGTCTAGGTTTCACTGGTAAGTTTCACGGGTATGTTTCACGGGTGACGTTTCACGGGTCTAGGTTTCACTGGTAAGTTTCACGGGTCAAGGTTTCACGGGTAAGTTTCACGGGTAAGTTTCACGGGTATGTTTCACGGGTAAGTTTCACGGGTGACGTTTCACGGGTCTAGGTTTCACTGGTAAGTTTCACGGGTATGTTTCACGGGTGACGTTTCACGGGTCTAGGTTTCACTGGTAAGTTTCACGGGTCAAGGTTTCACGGGTAAGTTTCACGGGTAAGTTTCACGGGTATGTTTCACGGATGACGTTTCACGGGTCTTGGTTTCACTGGTAAGTTTCACGGGTCAAGGTTTCACGGGTAAGTTTCACGGGAAAGTTTTACGGGTATGTTTTACAGGTGACGTTTCACGGGTAAGTTTCACGGGTAAGTTTCACGGGTATGTTTCACGGGTGACGTTTCACGGGTCTTGGTTTCACTGGTAAGTTTCACGGGTCAAGGTTTCACGGGTAAGTTTCACGGGTATGTTTCACGGGTGACGTTTCACGGGTCTAGGTTTCACTGGTAAGTTTCACGGGTCAAGGTTTCACGGGTAAGTTTCACGGGTAAGTTTTACGGGTAAGTTTCACGGGTCTAGGTTTCAATGGTAAGTTTCACGGGTCAAGGTTTCACGGGTAAGTTTCACGGGTAAGTTTCACGGGTATGTTTCACGGGTGACGTTTCACGGGTCTAGGTTTCACTGGAAAGTTTCACGGATCAAGGTTTCACGGGTAAGTTTCACGGGTAAGTTTTACGGGTATGTTTTACAGGTGACGTTTCACGGGTCTAGGTTTCACTGGTAAGTTTCACGGGTCAAGGTTTCACGGGTAAGTTTCACGGGTAAGTTTCACGGGTATGTTTCATGGGTGATGTTTCACGGGTCTAGGTTTTACTGGTAAGTTTCTCGGGTCAAGGTTTCACGGGTAAGTTTCACGGGTAAGTTTCACGGGTGATGTTTCACGGGTCTAGGTTTCACTGGTAAGTTTCACGGGTATGTTTCACGGGTGACGTTTCACGGGTCTAGGTTTCACTGGTAAGTTTCACGGGTCAAGGTTTCACGGGTAAGTTTCACTGGTAAGTTTCACGGGTATGTTTCACGGATGACGTTTCACGGGTCTTGGTTTCACTGGTAAGTTTCACGGGTCAAGGTTTCACGGGTAAGTTTCACGGGTAAGTTTTAAGGGTATGTTTTACAGGTGACGTTTCACGGGTAAGTTTCACGGGTATGTTTTACGGGTGACGTTTCACGGGTCTAGGTTTCACTGGTAAGTTTCACGGGTCAAGGTTTCACGGGTAAGTTTCAAGGGTAAGTTTTACGGGTAAGTTTCACGGGTGACGTTTCACGGGTCTAGGTTTCACTGGAAAGTTTCACGGGTCAAGGATTCACGGGTAAGTTTCACGGGTAAGTTTTACGGGTATGTTTTACAGGTGACGTTTCACGGGTCTAGGTTTCACTGGTAAGTTTCACGGGTCAAGGTTTCACAGGTAAGATTCACGGGTAAGTTTCACGGGTATGTTTCATGGGTGATGTTTCACGGGTCTAGGTTTCACTGGTAAGTTTCACGGGTCAAGGTTTTACGGGTAAGTTTCACGGGTATGTTTCACGGGTGACGTTTCACGGGTCTAGGTTTCACTGGTAAGTTTCACGGGTCAAGGTTTCACGGGTAAGATTCACGGGTAAGTTTCACGGGTATGTTTCACGGGTGACGTTTCACGGGTATAGGTTTCACTAGTAAGTTTCACGGGTCAAGGTTTCACGGGTAAGTTTCACGGGTAAGTTTCACGGGTATGTTTCACGGGTGACGTTTCACGGGTCTAGGTTTCACTGGTAAGTTTCACGGGTCAAGGTTTCACGGGTAAGTTTCACGGGTAAGTTTCACGGGTATGTTTCACGGGTGACGTTTCACGGGTCTAGGTTTCACTGGTAAGTTTCACGGGTCAAGGTTTCACGGGTAAGTTTAACGGGTAAGTTTTACGGGTAAGTTTCACGGGTGACGTTTCACGGGTCTAGGTTTCACTGGTAAGTTTCACGGGTCTAGGTTTTACTGGTAAGTTTCACGGGTCAAGGTTTCACGGGTAAGTTTCACGGGTAAGTTTCACGGGTATGTTTCACGGGTGACGTTTCACGGGTCTAGGTTTCACTGGAAAGTTTCACGGATCAAGGTTTCACGGGTAAGTTTCACGGGTAAGTTTCACGGGTAAGTTTTACGGGTATGTTTTACAGGTGACGTTTCACGGGTCTAGGTTTCACTGGTAAGTTTCACGGGTCAAGGTTTCACGGGTAAGTTTCACGGGTAAGTTTCACGGGTATGTTTCATGGGTGATGTTTCACGGGTCTAGGTTTTACTGGTAAGTTTCACGGGTCAAGGTTTCACGGGTAAGTTTCACGGGTAAGTTTCACGGGTGACGTTTCACGGGTCTAGGTTTCACTGGTAAGTTTCACGGGTATGTTTCACGGGTGACGTTTCACGGGTCTAGGTTTCACTGGTAAGTTTTACGGGTCAAGGTTTCACGGGTAAGTTTCACGGGTAAGTTTCACGGGTATGTTTCACGGATGACGTTTCACGGGTCTTGGTTTCACTGGTAAGTTTCACGGGTCAAGGTTTCACGGGTAAGTTTCACGGGTAAGTTTTACGGGTATGTTTTACAGGTGACGTTTCACGGGTAAGTTTCACGGGTCAGTTTCACGGGTATGTTTCACGGGTGACGTTTCACGGGTCTAGGTTTCACTGGTAAGTTTCACGGGTAAGTTTCACGGGTAAGTTTTACGGGCAAGTTTCACGGGTGACGTTTCACGGGTCTAGGTTTCACTGGAAAGTTTCACGGGTCAAGGATTCACGGGTAAGTTTCACGGGTAAGTTTTACGGGTATGTTTTACAGGTGACGTTTCACGGGTCTAGGTTTCACTGGTAAGTTTCACGGGTCAAGGTTTCACGGGTAAGATTCACGGGTAAGTTTCACGGGTATGTTTCATGGGTGATGTTTCACGGGTCTAGGTTTCACTGGTAAGTTTCACGAGTCAAGGTTTTACGGGTAAGTTTCACGGGTAAGTTTCACGGGTATGTTTCACGGGTGACGTTTCACGGGTCTAGGTTTCGCTGGTAAGTTTCACGGGTCAAGGTTTTACGGGTAAGTTTCACGGGTAAGTTTCACGGGTATGTTTCACGGGTGACGTTTCACGGGTCTAGGTTTCACTAGTAAGTTTCACGGGTCAAGGTTTCACGGGTAAGTTTCACGGGTAAGTTTCACGGGTATGTTTCATGGGTGATGTTTCACGGGTCTAGGTTTTACTGGTAAGTTTCACGGGTATGTTTCACGGGTAAGTTTTACGGGTATGTTTTACAGGTGACGTTTCACGGGTCTAGGTTTCACTGGTAAGTTTCACGGGTCAAGGTTTCACGGGTCAAGGTTTCACGGGTAAGTTTCACGGGTAAGTTTCACGGGTATGTTTTACAGGTGACGTTTCACGGGTCTAGGTTTCACTGGTAAGTTTCACGGGTCAAGGTTTCACGGGTAAGATTCACGGGTAAGTTTCACGGGTATGTTTCATGAGTGATGTTTCACGGGTCTAGGTTTCACTGGTAAGTTTCACGGGTCAAGGTTTTACGGGTAAGTTTCACGGGTAAGTTTCACGGGTATGTTTCACGGGTAAGTTTCACGGGTGACGTTTCACGGGTCTAGGTTTCACTGGTAAGTTTCACGGGTATGTTTCACGGGTGACGTTTCACGGGTCTAGGTTTCACTGGTAAGTTTCACGGGTCAAGGTTTCACGGGTAAGTTTCACGGGTAAGTTTCACGGGTATGTTGCACGGATGACGTTTCACGGGTCTTGGTTTCACTGGTAAGTTTCACGGGTCAAGGTTTCACGGGTAAGTTTCACGGGAAAGTTTTACGGGTATGTTTTACAGGTGACGTTTCACGGGTAAGTTTCACGGGTCTAGGTTTCACTGGTAAGTTTCACGGGTATGTTTCACGGGTGACGTTTCACGGGTCTAGGTTTCACTGGTAAGTTTCACGGGTATGTTTCACGGGTGACGTTTCACGGGTCTAGGTTTCACTGGTAAGTTTCACGGATCAAGGTTTCACGGGTAAGTTTCACGGGTAAGTTTCACGGGTATGTTTCACGGATGACGTTTCACGGGTCTTGGTTTCACTGGTAAGTTTCACGGGTCAAGGTTTCACGGGTAAGTTTCACGGGAAAGTTTTACGGGTATGTTTTACAGGTGACGTTTCACGGGTAAGTTTCACGGGTAAGTTTCACGGGTATGTTTCACGGGTGACGTTTCACGGGTCTTGGTTTCACTGGTAAGTTTCACGGGTCAAGGTTTCACGGGTAAGTTTCACGGGTATGTTTCACGGGTGACGTTTCACGGGTCTAGGTTTCACTGGTAAGTTTCACGGGTCAAGGTTTCACGGGTAAGTTTCACGGGTAAGTTTTACGGGTAAGTTTCACGGGTCTAGGTTTCAATGGTAAGTTTCACGGGTCAAGGTTTCACGGGTAAGTTTCACGGGTAAGTTTCACGGGTATGTTTCACGGGTGACGTTTCACGGGTCTAGGTTTCACTGGAAAGTTTCACGGATCAAGGTTTCACGGGTAAGTTTCACGGGTAAGTTTTACGGGTATGTTTTACAGGTGACGTTTCACGGGTCTAGGTTTCACTGGTAAGTTTCACGGGTCAAGGTTTCACGGGTAAGTTTCACGGGTAAGTTTCACGGGTATGTTTCATGGGTGATGTTTCACGGGTCTAGGTTTTACTGGTAAGTTTCACGGGTCAAGGTTTCACGGGTAAGTTTCACGGGTAAGTTTCACGGGTGACGTTTCACGGGTCTAGGTTTCACTGGTAAGTTTCACGGGTATGTTTCACGGGTGACGTTTCACGGGTCTAGGTTTCACTGGTAAGTTTCACGGGTCAAGGTTTCACGGGTAAGTTTCACTGGTAAGTTTCACGGGTATGTTTCACGGATGACGTTTCACGGGTCTTGGTTTCACTGGTAAGTTTCACGGGTCAAGGTTTCACGGGTAAGTTTCACGGGTAAGTTTTAAGGGTATGTTTTACAGGTGACGTTTCACGGGTAAGTTTCACGGGTATGTTTTACGGGTGACGTTTCACGGGTCTAGGTTTCACTGGTAAGTTTCACGGGTCAAGGTTTCACGGGTAAGTTTCAAGGGTAAGTTTTACGGGTAAGTTTCACGGGTGACGTTTCACGGGTCTAGGTTTCACTGGAAAGTTTCACGGGTCAAGGATTCACGGGTAAGTTTCACGGGTAAGTTTTACGGGTATGTTTTACAGGTGACGTTTCACGGGTCTAGGTTTCACTGGTAAGTTTCACGGGTCAAGGTTTCACGGGTAAGATTCACGGGTAAGTTTCACGGGTATGTTTCATGGGTGATGTTTCACGGGTCTAGGTTTCACTGGTAAGTTTCACGGGTCAAGGTTTTACGGGTAAGTTTCACGGGTATGTTTCACGGGTGACGTTTCACGGGTCTAGGTTTCACTGGTAAGTTTCACGGGTCAAGGTTTCACGGGTAAGATTCACGGGTAAGTTTCACGGGTATGTTTCACGGGTGACGTTTCACGGGTATAGGTTTCACTAGTAAGTTTCACGGGTCAAGGTTTCACGGGTAAGTTTCACGGGTATGTTTCACGGGTATGTTTCACGGGTGACGTTTCACGGGTCTAGGTTTCACTGGTAAGTTTCACGGGTCAAGGTTTCACGGGTAAGTTTCACGGGTAAGTTTCACGGGTATGTTTCACGGGTGACGTTTCACGGGTCTAGGTTTCACTGGTAAGTTTCACGGGTCAAGGTTTCACGGGTAAGTTTAACGGGTAAGTTTTACGGGTAAGTTTCACGGGTGACGTTTCACGGGTCTAGGTTTCACTGGTAAGTTTCACGGGTCTAGGTTTTACTGGTAAGTTTCACGGGTCAAGGTTTCACGGGTAAGTTTCACGGGTAAGTTTCACGGGTATGTTTCACGGGTGACGTTTCACGGGTCTAGGTTTCACTGGAAAGTTTCACGGATCAAGGTTTCACGGGTAAGTTTCACGGGTAAGTTTCACGGGTAAGTTTTACGGGTATGTTTTACAGGTGACGTTTCACGGGTCTAGGTTTCACTGGTAAGTTTCACGGGTCAAGGTTTCACGGGTAAGTTTCACGGGTAAGTTTCACGGGTATGTTTCATGGGTGATGTTTCACGGGTCTAGGTTTTACTGGTAAGTTTCACGGGTCAAGGTTTCACGGGTAAGTTTCACGGGTAAGTTTCACGGGTGACGTTTCACGGGTCTAGGTTTCACTGGTAAGTTTCACGGGTATGTTTCACGGGTGACGTTTCACGGGTCTAGGTTTCACTGGTAAGTTTTACGGGTCAAGGTTTCACGGGTAAGTTTCACGGGTAAGTTTCACGGGTATGTTTCACGGATGACGTTTCACGGGTCTTGGTTTCACTGGTAAGTTTCACGGGTCAAGGTTTCACGGGTAAGTTTCACGGGTAAGTTTTACGGGTATGTTTTACAGGTGACGTTTCACGGGTAAGTTTCACGGGTCAGTTTCACGGGTATGTTTCACGGGTGACGTTTCACGGGTCTAGGTTTCACTGGTAAGTTTCACGGGTAAGTTTCACGGGTAAGTTTTACGGGCAAGTTTCACGGGTGACGTTTCACGGGTTTAGGTTTCACTGGAAAGTTTCACGGGTCAAGGATTCACGGGTAAGTTTCACGGGTAAGTTTTACGGGTATGTTTTACAGGTGACGTTTCACGGGTCTAGGTTTCACTGGTAAGTTTCACGGGTAAGTTTCACGGGTATGTTTCATGGGTGATGTTTCACGGGTCTAGGTTTCACTGGTAAGTTTCACGAGTCAAGGTTTTACGGGTAAGTTTCACGGGTAAGTTTCACGGGTATGTTTCACGGGTGACGTTTCACGGGTCTAGGTTTCGCTGGTAAGTTTCACGGGTCAAGGTTTTACGGGTAAGTTTCACGGGTAAGTTTCACGGGTATGTTTCACGGGTGACGTTTCACGGGTCTAGGTTTCACTAGTAAGTTTCACGGGTCAAGGTTTCACGGGTAAGTTTCACGGGTAAGTTTCACGGGTATGTTTCATGGGTGATGTTTCACGGGTCTAGGTTTTACTGGTAAGTTTCACGGGTATGTTTCACGGGTAAGTTTTACGGGTATGTTTTACAGGTGACGTTTCACGGGTCTAGGTTTCACTGGTAAGTTTCACGGGTCAAGGTTTCACGGGTCAAGGTTTCACGGGTAAGTTTCACGGGTAAGTTTCACGGGTATGTTTTACAGGTGACGTTTCACGGGTCTAGGTTTCACTGGTAAGTTTCACGGGTCAAGGTTTCACGGGTAAGATTCACGGGTAAGTTTCACGGGTATGTTTCATGAGTGATGTTTCACGGGTCTAGGTTTCACTGGTAAGTTTCACGGGTCAAGGTTTTACGGGTAAGTTTCACGGGTAAGTTTCACGGGTATGTTTCACGGGTGACGTTTCACGGGTCTAGGTTTCACTGGTAAGTTTCACGATTCAAGGTTTCACGGGTAAGTTTCACGGGTAAGTTTCACGGGTATGTTTCACGGGTGACGTTTCACGGGTCTAGGTTTCACTAGTAAGTTTCACTTGTCAAGGTTTCACGGGTAAGTTTCACGGGTAAGTTTCACGGGTATGTTTCACGGGTGACGTTTCACGGGTCTAGGTTTCACTGGTAAGCTTCACGGGTCAAGGTTTCACGGGTAAGTTTCACGGGTAAGTTTCACGGGTATGTTTCACGGGTATGTTTCACGGGTGACGTTTCACGGGTCTAGGTTTCACGGGTAAGTTTCACGGGTCAAGGTTTCACGGGTAAGTTTCACGGGTAAGTTTCACGGGTATGTTTCACAAGTGACGTTTCACGGGTCTAGGTTTCACTGGAAAGTTTCACAGTTCAAGGTTTTACGGGTAAGTTTCACGGGTAAGTTTCACGGGTATGTTTCACGGGTGACGTTTCACGGGTCTAGGTTTCACTGGTAAGTTTCACAGTTCAAGGTTTTACGGGTAAGTTTCACGGGTAAGTTTCACGGGTGACGTTTCACGGGTGCGTTTCACGGGTCTAGGTTTCACTGGTAAGTTTCACGGGTCAAGGTTTCACGGGTAAGTTTCACCGGTAAGTTTCACGGGTATGTTTCACAAGTGACGTTTCACGGGTCTAGGTTTCACTGGAAAGTTTCACGGGTCAAGGTTTCACGGGTAAGTTTCACGGGTAAGTTTTACGGGTATGTTTTACAGGCGACGTTTCACGGGTCTAGGTTTCACTGGTAAGTTTCACGGGTCTAGGTTTCACGGGTAAGTTTCACGGGTAAGTTTCACGAGTATGTTTCATGGGTGATGTTTCACGGGTCTAGGTTTCACTGGTAAGTTTCACGGGTCAAGGTTTCACGGGTAAGTTTCACGGGTAAGTTTCACGGGTAAGTTTTACGGGTATGTTTTACAGGTGACGTTTCACGGGTCTAGGTTTCACTGGTAAGTTTCACGGGTCAAGGTTTCACGGGTAAGTTTCACGGGTAAGTTTCACGGGTATGTTTCATGGGTGATGTTTCACGGGTCTAGGTTTTACTGGTAAGTTTCACGGGTCAAGGTTTCACGGGTAAGTTTCACGGGTAAGTTTCACGGGTGACGTTTCACGGGTCTAGGTTTCACTGGTAAGTTTCACGGGTATGTTTCACGGGTGACGTTTCACGGGTCTAGGTTTCACTGGTAAGTTTCACGGGTCAAGGTTTCACGGGTAAGTTTCACGGGTAAGTTTCACGGGTATGTTTCACGGATGACGTTTCACGGGTCTTGGTTTCACTGGTAAGTTTCACGGGTCAAGGTTTCACGGGTAAGTTTCACGGGTAAGTTTTACGGGTATGTTTTACAGGTGACGTTTCACGGGTAAGTTTCACGGGTAAGTTTCACGGGTATGTTTCACGGGTGAAGTTTCACGGGTCTTGGTTTCACTGGTAAGTTTCACGGGTCAAGGTTTCACGGGTAAGTTTCACGGGTAAGTTTCACGGGTATGTTTCATGGGTGATGTTTCACGGGTCTAGGTTTTACTGGTAAGTTTCACGGGTCAAGGTTTCACGGGTAAGTTTCACGGGTAAGTTTCACGGGTGACGATTCACGGGTCTAGGTTTCACTGGTAAGTTTCACGGGTATGTTTCACGGGTGACGTTTCACGGGTCTAGGTTTCACTGGTAAGTTTCACGGGTCAAGGTTTCACGGGTAAGTTTCACGGGTAAGTTTCACGGGTATGTTTCACGGATGACGTTTCACGGGTCTTGGTTTCACTGGTAAGTTTCACGGGTCAAGGTTTCACGGGTAAGTTTCACGGGTAAGTTTTACGGGTATGTTTTACAGGTGACGTTTCACGGGTAAGTTTCACGGGTAAGTTTCACGGGTATGTTTCACGGGTGAAGTTTCACGGGTCTTGGTTTCACTGGTAAGTTTCACGGGTCAAGGTTTCACGGGTAAGTTTCACGGGTAAGTTTTACGGGTATGTTTGACAGGTGACGTTTCACGTGTAAGTTTCACGGGTAAGTTTCACGGGTATGTTTAACGGGTGAAGTTTCACGGGTCTAGGTTTCACTGGTAAGTTTCACGGGTCAAGGTTTCACGGGTAAGTTTCACGGGTAAGTTTTACGGGTAAGTTTCACGGGTGACGTTTCACGGGTCTAGGTTTCACTGGAAAGTTTCACGGGTCAAGGATTCACGGGTAAGTTTCACGGGTAAGTTTTACGGGTATGTTTTACAGGTGACGTTTCACGGGTCTAGGTTTCACTGGTAAGTTTCACGGGTCAAGGTTTCACGGGTAAGATTCACGGGTAAGTTTCACGGGTATGTTTCATGGGTGATGTTTCACGGGTCTAGGTTTCACTGGTAAGTTTCACGGGTCAAGGTTTTACGGGTAAGTTTCACGGGTAAGTTTCACGGGTATGTTTCACGGGTGACGTTTCACGGGTCTAGGTTTCACTGGTAAGTTTCACGGGTCAAGGTTTCACGGGTAAGTTTCACGGGTAAGTTTCACGGGTATGTTTCACGGGTGACGTTTCACGGGTCTAGGTTTCACTAGTAAGTTTCACGGGTCAAGGTTTCACGGGTAAGTTTCACGGGTAAGTTTCACGGGTATGTTTCATGGGTGATGTTTCACGGGTCTAGGTTTTACTGGTAAGTTTCACGGGTCAAGGTTTCACGGGTAAGTTTCACGGGTAAGTTTCACGGGTGACGTTTCACGGGTCTAGGTTTCACTGGTAAGTTTCACGGGTATGTTTCACGGGTAAGTTTTACGGGTATGTTTTACAGGTGACGTTTCACGGGTCTAGGTTTCACTGGTAAGTTTCACGGGTCAAGGTTTCACGGGTCAAGGTTTCACGGGTAAGTTTCACGGGTAAGTTTCACGGGTATGTTTTACAGGTGACGTTTCACGGGTCTAGGTTTCACTGGTAAGTTTCACGGGTCAAGGTTTCACGGGTAAGATTCACGGGTTAGTTTCACGGGTATGTTTTACGGGTGACGTTTCACGGGTCTAGGTTTCACTGGAAAGTTTCACGGGTCAAGGTTTCACGGGTAAGTTTCACGGGTAAGTTTCACGGGTATGTTTCACGGGTGACGTTTCACAGGTCTAGGTTTCACTGGTAAGTTTCACGGGTCAAGGTTTCACGGGTAAGTTTCACGGGTAAGTTTCACGGGTATGTTTCACGGGTGACGTTTCACGGGTCTAGGTTTCACTGGTAAGTTTCACGGGTCAAGGTTTCACGGGTAAGTTTCACGGGTAAGTTTCACGGGTATGTTTCACGGAGGACGTTTCACGGGTCTTGGTTTCACTAGTAAGTTTCACGGGTCAAGGTTTCACGGGTAAGTTTCACGGGTAAGTTTTACGGGTATGTTTTACAGGTGACGTTTCACGGGTAAGTTTCACGGGTAAGTTTCACGGGTATGTTTCACGGGTGACGTTTCACGGGTCTAGGTTTCACTGGTAAGTTTCACGGGTCAAGGTTTCACGGGTAAGTTTCACGGGTAAGTTTTACGGGTAAGTTTCACGGGTGACGTTTCACGGGTCTAGGTTTCACTGGAAAGTTTCACGGGTCAAGGATTCACGGGTAAGTTTCACGGGTAAGTTTTACGGGTATGTTTTACAGGTGACGTTTCACGGGTCTAGGTTTCACTTGTAAGTTTCACGGGTCAAGGTTTCACGGGTAAGTTTCACGGGTAAGTTTCACGGGTATGTTTCATGGGTGATGTTTCACGGGTCTAGGTTTTACTGGTAAGTTTCACGGGTCAAGGTTTCACGGGTAAGTTTCACGGGTAAGTTTCACGGGTGACGTTTCACGGGTCTAGGTTTCACTGGTAAGTTTCACGGGTATGTTTCACGGGTGACGTTTCACGGGTCTAGGTTTCACTGGTAAGTTTCACGGGTCAAGGTTTCACGGGTAAGTTTCACGGGTAAGTTTCACGGGTATGTTTCACGGGTAAGTTTCACGGGTGACGTTTCACGGGTCTAGGTTTCACTGGTAAGTTTCACGGGTATGTTTCACGGGTAACGTTTCACGGGTCTAGGTTTCACTGGTAAGTTTCACGGGTCAAGGTTTCACGGGTAAGTTTCACGGGTAAGTTTCACGGGTATGTTTCACGGATGACGTTTCACGGGTCTTGGTTTCACTGGTAAGTTTCACGGGTCAAGGTTTCACGGGTAAGTTTCACGGGTAAGTTTTACGGGTATGTTTTACAGGTGACGTTTCACGGGTAAGTTTCACGGGTATGTTTCACGGGTGACGTTTCACGGGTCTTGGTTTCACTGGTAAGTTTCACGGGTCAAGGTTTCACGGGTAAGTTTCACTGGTATGTTTCACGGGTGACGTTTCACGGGTCTAGGTTTCACTGGTAAGTTTCACGGGTCAAGGTTTCACGGGTAAGTTTCACGGGTAAGTTTTACGGGTAAGTTTCACGGGTCTAGGTTTCAATGGTAAGTTTCACGGGTCAAGGTTTCACGGGTAAGTTTCACGGGTAAGTTTCACGGGTATGTTTCACGGGTGACGTTTCACGGGTCTAGGTTTCACTGGAAAGTTTCACGGATCAAGGTTTCACGGGTAAGTTTCACGGGTAAGTTTTACGGGTATGTTTTACAGGTGACGTTTCACGGGTCTAGGTTTCACTGGTAAGTTTCACGGGTCAAGGTTTCACGGGTAAGTTTCACGGGTAAGTTTCACGGGTATGTTTCATGGGTGATGTTTCACGGGTCTAGGTTTTACTGGTAAGTTTCACGGGTCAAGGTTTCACGGGTAAGTTTCACGGGTAAGTTTCACGGGTGACGTTTCACGGGTCTAGGTTTCACTGGTAAGTTTCACGGGTATGTTTCACGGGTGACGTTTCACGGGTCTAGGTTTCACTGGTAAGTTTCACGGGTCAAGGTTTCACGGGTAAGTTTCACGGGTAAGTTTCACGGGTATGTTTCACGGATGACGTTTCACGGGTCTTGGTTTCACTGGTAAGTTTCACGGGTCAAGGTTTCACGGGTAAGTTTCACGGGTAAGTTTTACGGGTATGTTTTACAGGTGACGTTTCACGGGTAAGTTTCACGGGTAAGTTTCACGGGTATGTTTCACGGGTGAAGTTTCACGGGTCTTGGTTTCACTGGTAAATTTCACGGGTCAAGGTTTCACGGGTAAGTTTCACGGGTAAGTTTTACGGGTATGTTTTACAGGTGACGTTTCACGTGTAAGTTTCACGGGTAAGTTTCACGGGTATGTTTAACGGGTGAAGTTTCACGGGTCTAGGTTTCACTGGTAAGTTTCACGGGTCAAGGTTTCACGGGTAAGTTTCACGGGTAAGTTTTACGGGTAAGTTTCACGGGTGACGTTTCACGGGTCTAGGTTTCACTGGAAAGTTTCACGGGTCAAGGATTCACGGGTAAGTTTCACGGGTAAGTTTTACGGGTATGTTTTACAGGTGACGTTTCACGGGTCTAGGTTTCACTGGTAAGTTTCACGGGTCAAGGTTTCACGGGTAAGATTCACGGGTAAGTTTCACGGGTATGTTTCATGGGTGATGTTTCACGGGTCTAGGTTTCACTGGTAAGTTTCACGGGTCAAGGTTTTACGGGTAAGTTTCACGGGTAAGTTTCACGGGTATGTTTCACGGGTGACGTTTCACGGGTCTAGGTTTCACTGGTAAGTTTCACGGGTCAAGGTTTCACGGGTAAGTTTCACGGGTAAGTTTCACGGGTATGTTTCACGGGTGACGTTTCACGGGTCTAGGTTTCACTAGTAAGTTTCACGGGTCAAGGTTTCACGGGTAAGTTTCACGGGTAAGTTTCACGGGTATGTTTCATGGGTGATGTTTCACGGGTCTAGGTTTCACGGGTAAGTTTCACGGGTAAGTTTTACGGGTATGTTTTACAGGTGACGTTTCACGGGTAAGTTTCACGGGTAAGTTTCACGGGTATGTTTCACGGGTGAAGTTTCACGGGTCTTGGTTTCACTGGTAAGTTTCACGGGTCAAGGTTTCACGGGTAAGTTTCACGGGTAAGTTTTACGGGTATGTTTTACAGGTGACGTTTCACGTGTAAGTTTCACGGGTAAGTTTCACGGGTATGTTTAACGGGTGAAGTTTCACGGGTCTAGGTTTCACTGGTAAGTTTCACGGGTCAAGGTTTCACGGGTAAGTTTCACGGGTAAGTTTTACGGGTAAGTTTCACGGGTGACGTTTCACGGGTCTAGGTTTCACTGGAAAGTTTCACGGGTCAAGGATTCACGGGTAAGTTTCACGGGTAAGTTTTACGGGTATGTTTTACAGGTGACGTTTCACGGGTCTAGGTTTCACTGGTAAGTTTCACGGGTCAAGGTTTCACGGGTAAGATTCACGGGTAAGTTTCACGGGTATGTTTCATGGGTGATGTTTCACGGGTCTAGGTTTCACTGGTAAGTTTCACGGGTCAAGGTTTTACGGGTAAGTTTCACGGGTAAGTTTCACGGGTATGTTTCACGGGTGACGTTTCACGGGTCTAGGTTTCACTGGTAAGTTTCACGGGTCAAGGTTTCACGGGTAAGTTTCACGGGTAAGTTTCACGGGTATGTTTCACGGGTGACGTTTCACGGGTCTAGGTTTCACTAGTAAGTTTCACGGGTCAAGGTTTCACGGGTAAGTTTCACGGGTAAGTTTCACGGGTATGTTTCATGGGTGATGTTTCACGGGTCTAGGTTTTACTGGTAAGTTTCACGGGTCAAGGTTTCACGGGTAAGTTTCACGGGTAAGTTTCACGGGTGACGTTTCACGGGTCTAGGTTTCACTGGTAAGTTTCACGGGTATGTTTCACGGGTAAGTTTTACGGGTATGTTTTACAGGTGACGTTTCACGGGTCTAGGTTTCACTGGTAAGTTTCACGGGTCAAGGTTTCACGGGTCAAGGTTTCACGGGTAAGTTTCACGGGTAAGTTTCACGGGTATGTTTTACAGGTGACGTTTCACGGGTCTAGGTTTCACTGGTAAGTTTCACGGGTCAAGGTTTCACGGGTAAGATTCACGGGTTAGTTTCACGGGTATGTTTCACGGGTGACGTTTCACGGGTCTAGGTTTCACTGGAAAGTTTCACGGGTCAAGGTTTCACGGGTAAGTTTCACGGGTAAGTTTCACGGGTATGTTTCACGGGTGACGTTTCACAGGTCTAGGTTTCACTGGTAAGTTTCACGGGTCAAGGTTTCACGGGTAAGTTTCACGGGTAAGTTTCACGGGTATGTTTCACGGGTGACGTTTCACGGGTCTAGGTTTCACTGGTAAGTTTCACGGGTCAAGGTTTCACGGGTAAGTTTCACGGGTAAGTTTCACGGGTATGTTTCACGGATGACGTTTCACGGGTCTTGGTTTCACTGGTAAGTTTCACGGGTCAAGGTTTCACGGGTAAGTTTCACGGGTAAGTTTTACGGGTATGTTTTACAGGTGACGTTTCACGGGTAAGTTTCACGGGTAAGTTTCACGGGTATGTTTCACGGGTGACGTTTCACGGGTCTAGGTTTCACTGGTAAGTTTCACGGGTCAAGGTTTCACGGGTAAGTTTCACGGGTAAGTTTTACGGGTAAGTTTCACGGGTGACGTTTCACGGGTCTAGGTTTCACTGGAAAGTTTCACGGGTCAAGGATTCACGGGTAAGTTTCACGGGTAAGTTTTACGGGTATGTTTTACAGGTGACGTTTCACGGGTCTAGGTTTCACTTGTAAGTTTCACGGGTCAAGGTTTCACGGGTAAGTTTCACGGGTAAGTTTCACGGGTATGTTTCATGGGTGATGTTTCACGGGTCTAGGTTTTACTGGTAAGTTTCACGGGTCAAGGTTTCACGGGTAAGTTTCACGGGTAAGTTTCACGGGTGACGTTTCACGGGTCTAGGTTTCACTGGTAAGTTTCACGGGTATGTTTCACGGGTGACGTTTCACGGGTCTAGGTTTCACTGGTTAGTTTCACGGGTCAAGGTTTCACGGGTAAGTTTCACGGGTAAGTTTCACGGGTATGTTTCACGGGTAAGTTTCACGGGTGACGTTTCACGGGTCTAGGTTTCACTGGTAAGTTTCACGGGTATGTTTCACGGGTGACGTTTCACGGGTCTAGGTTTCACTGGTAAGTTTCACGGGTCAAGGTTTCACGGGTAAGTTTCACGGGTAAGTTTCACGGGTATGTTTCACGGATGACGTTTCACGGGTCTTGGTTTCACTGGTAAGTTTCACGGGTCAAGGTTTCACGGGTAAGTTTCACGGGTAAGTTTTACGGGTATGTTTTACAGGTGACGTTTCACGGGTAAGTTTCACGGGTAAGTTTCACGGGTATGTTTCACGGGTGACGTTTCACGGGTCTTGGTTTCACTGGTAAGTTTCACGGGTCAAGGTTTCACGGGTAAGTTTCACGGGTATGTTTCACGGGTGACGTTTCACGGGTCTAGGTTTCACTGGTAAGTTTCACGGGTCAAGGTTTCACGGGTAAGTTTCACGGGTAAGTTTTACGGGTAAGTTTCACGGGTCTAGGTTTCAATGGTAAGTTTCACGGGTCAAGGTTTCACGGGTAAGTTTCACGGGTAAGTTTCACGGGTATGTTTCACGGGTGACGTTTCACGGGTCTAGGTTTCACTGGAAAGTTTCACGGATCAAGGTTTCACGGGTAAGTTTCACGGGTAAGTTTTATGGGTATGTTTTACAGGTGACGTTTCACGGGTCTAGGTTTCACTGGTAAGTTTCACGGGTCAAGGTTTCACGGGTAAGTTTCACGGGTAAGTTTCACGGGTATGTTTCATGGGTGATGTTTCACGGGTCTAGGTTTTACTGGTAAGTTTCACGGGTCAAGGTTTCACGGGTAAGTTTCACGGGTAAGTTTCACGGGTGACGTTTCACGGGTCTAGGTTTCACTGGTAAGTTTCACGGGTATGTTTCACGGGTGACGTTTCACGGGTCTAGGTTTCACTGGTAAGTTTCACGGGTCAAGGTTTCACGGGTAAGTTTCACTGGTAAGTTTCACGGGTATGTTTCACGGATGACGTTTCACGGGTCTTGGTTTCACTGGTAAGTTTCACGGGTCAAGGTTTCACGGGTAAGTTTCACGGGTAAGTTTTAAGGGTATGTTTTACAGGTGACGTTTCACGGGTAAGTTTCACGGGTAAGTTTCACGGGTATGTTTCACGGGTGACGTTTCACGGGTCTAGGTTTCACTGGTAAGTTTCACGGGTCAAGGTTTCACGGGTAAGTTTCACGGGTAAGTTTTACGGGTAAGTTTCACGGGTGACGTTTCACGGGTCTAGGTTTCACTGGAAAGTTTCACGGGTCAAGGATTCACGGGTAAGTTTCACGGGAAAGTTTTACGGGTATGTTTTACAGGTGACGTTTCACGGGTCTAGGTTTCACTGGTAAGTTTCACGGGTCAAGGTTTCACGGGTAAGATTCACGGGTAAGTTTCACGGGTATGTTTCATGGGTGATGTTTCACGGGTCTAGGTTTCACTGGTAAGTTTCACGGGTCAAGGTTTTACGGGTAAGTTTCACGGGTATGTTTCACGGGTGACGTTTCACGGGTCTAGGTTTCACTGGTAAGTTTCACGGGTCAAGGTTTCACGGGTAAGATTCACGGGTAAGTTTCACGGGTATGTTTCACGGGTGACGTTTCACGGGTATAGGTTTCACTAGTAAGTTTCACGGGTCAAGGTTTCACGGGTAAGTTTCACGGGTAAGTTTCACGGGTATGTTTCACGGGTGACGTTTCACGGGTCTAGGTTTCACTGGTAAGTTTCACGGGTCAAGGTTTCACGGGTAAGTTTCACGGGTAAGTTTCACGGGTATGTTTCACGGGTGACGTTTCACGGGTCTAGGTTTCACTGGTAAGTTTCACGGGTCAAGGTTTCACGGGTAAGTTTAACGGGTAAGTTTTACGGGTAAGTTTCACGGGTGACGTTTCACGGGTCTAGGTTTCACTGGTAAGTTTCACGGGTCTAGGGTTTACTGGTAAGTTTCACGGGTCAAGGTTTCACGGGTAAGTTTCACGGGTAAGTTTCAAGGGTATGTTTCACGGGTGACGTTTCACGGATCTAGGTTTCACTGGAAAGTTTCACGGATCAAGGTTTCACGGGTAAGTTTCACGGGTAAGTTTCACGGGTAAGTTTTACGGGTATGTTTTACAGGTGACGTTTCACGGGTCTAGGTTTCACTGGTAAGTTTCACGGGTCAAGGTTTCACGGGTAAGTTTCACGGGTAAGTTTCACGGGTATGTTTCATGGGTGATGTTTCACGGGTCTAGGTTTTACTGGTAAGTTTCACGGGTCAAGGTTTCACGGGTAAGTTTCACGGGTAAGTTTCACGGGTGACGTTTCACGGGTCTAGGTTTCACTGGTAAGTTTCACGGGTATGTTTCACGGGTGACGTTTCACGGGTCTAGGTTTCACTGGTAAGTTTTACGGGTCAAGGTTTCACGGGTAAGTTTCACGGGTAAGTTTCACGGGTATGTTTCACGGATGACGTTTCACGGGTCTTGGTTTCACTGGTAAGTTTCACGGGTCAAGGTTTCACGGGTAAGTTTCACGGGTAAGTTTTACGGGTATGTTTTACAGGTGACGTTTCACGGGTAAGTTTCACGGGTCAGTTTCACGGGTATGTTTCACGGGTGACGTTTCACGGGTCTAGGTTTCACTGGTAAGTTTCACGGGTAAGTTTCACGGGTAAGTTTTACGGGTAAGTTTCACGGGTGACGTTTCACGGGTCTAGGTTTCACTGGAAAGTTTCACGGGTCAAGGATTCACGGGTAAGTTTCACGGGTAAGTTTTACGGGTATGTTTTACAGGTGACGTTTCACGGGTCTAGGTTTCACTGGTAAGTTTCACGGGTCAAGGTTTCCAGGTAAGATTCACGGGTAAGTTTTACGGGTATGTTTCATGGGTGATGTTTCACGGGTCTAGGTTTCACTGGTAAGTTTCACGAGTCAAGGTTTTACGGGTAAGTTTCACGGGTAAGTTTCACGGGTATGTTTCACGGGTGACGTTTCACGGGTCTAGGTTTCGCTGGTAAGTTTCACGGGTCAAGGTTTCACGGGTAAGTTTCACGGGTAAGTTTCACGGGTATGTTTCACGGGTGACGTTTCACGGGTCTAGGTTTCACTAGTAAGTTTCACGGGTCAAGGTTTCACGGGTAAGTTTCACGGGTAAGTTTCACGGGTATGTTTCATGGGTGATGTTTCACGGGTCTAGGTTTTACTGGTAAGTTTCACGGGTATGTTTCACGGGTAAGTTTTACGGGTATGTTTTACAGGTGACGTTTCACGGGTCTAGGTTTCACTGGTAAGTTTCACGGGTCAAGGTTTCACGGGTCAAGGTTTCACGGGTAAGTTTCACGGGTAAGTTTCACGGGTATGTTTTACAGGTGACGTTTCACGGGTCTAGGTTTCACTGGTAAGTTTCACGGGTCAAGGTTTCACGGGTAAGATTCACGGGTAAGTTTCACGGGTATGTTTCATGAGTGATGTTTCACGGGTCTAGGTTTCACTGGTAAGTTTCACGGGTCAAGGTTTTACGGGTAAGTTTCACGGGTAAGTTTCACGGGTATGTTTCACGGGTGACGTTTCACGGGTCTAGGTTTCACTGGTAAGTTTCACGATTCAAGGTTTCACGGGTAAGTTTCACGGGTAAGTTTCACGGGTATGTTTCACGGGTGACGTTTCACGGGTCTAGGTTTCACTAGTAAGTTTCACTTGTCAAGGTTTCACAAGTAAGTTTCACGGGTAAGTTTCACGGGTATGTTTCACGGGTGACGTTTCACGGGTCTAGGTTTCACTGGTAAGTTTCACGGGTCAAGGTTTCACGGGTAAGTTTCACGGGTAAGTTTCACGGGTATGTTTCACGGGTGACGTTTCACGGGTCTAGGTTTCACGGGTAAGTTTCACGGGTCAAGGTTTCACGGGTAAGTTTCACGGGTAAGTTTCACGGGTATGTTTCACAAGTGACGTTTCACGGGTCTAGGTTTCACTGGAAAGTTTCACAGTTCAAGGTTTTACGGGTAAGTTTCACGGGTAAGTTTCACGGGTATGTTTCACGGGTGACGTTTCACGGGTCTAGGTTTCACTGGTAAGTTTCACGGGTCAAGGTTTCACGGGTAAGTTTCACGGGTAAGTTTTACGGGTAAGTTTCACGGGTGACGTTTCACGGGTGCGTTTCACGGGTCTAGGTTTCACTGGTAAGTTTCACGGGTCAAGGTTTTACGGGTAAGTTTCACCGGTAAGTTTCACGGGTATGTTTCACAAGTGACGTTTCACGGGTCTAGGTTTCACTGGAAAGTTTCACGGGTCAAGGTTTCACGGGTAAGTTTCACGGGTAAGTTTTAGGGGTATGTTTTACAGGCGACGTTTCACGGGTCTAGGTTTCACTGGTAAGTTTCACGGGTCTAGGTTTCACGGGTAAGTTTCACGGGTAAGTTTCACGAGTATGTTTCATGGGTGATGTTTCACGGGTCTAGGTTTCACTGGTAAGTTTCACGGGTAAGGTTTCACGGGTAAGTTTCACGGGTAAGTTTCACGGGTAAGTTTTACGGGTATGTTTTACAGGTGACGTTTCACGGGTCTAGGTTTCACTGGAAAGTTTCACGGGTCAAGGTTTCACGGGTAAGTTTCACGGGTAAGTTTCACGGGTATGTTTCATGGGTGATGTTTCACGGGTCTAGGTTTTACTGGTAAGTTTCACGGGTCAAGGTTTCACGGGTAAGTTTCACGGGTAAGTTTCACGGGTGACGTTTCACGGGTCTAGGTTTCACTGGTAAGTTTCACGGGTATGTTTCACGGGTGACGTTTCACGGGTCTAGGTTTCACTGGTAAGTTTCACGGGTCAAGGTTTCACGGGTAAGTTTCACGGGTAAGTTTCACGGGTATGTTTCACGGATGACGTTTCACGGGTCTTGGTTTCACTGGTAAGTTTCACGGGTCAAGGTTTCACGGGTAAGTTTCACGGGTAAGTTTTACGGGTATGTTTTACAGGTGACGTTTCACGGGTAAGTTTCACGGGTAAGTTTCACGGGTATGTTTCACGGGTGAAGTTTCACGGGTCTTGGTTTCACTGGTAAGTTTCACGGGTCAAGGTTTCACGGGTAAGTTTCACGGGTAAGTTTTACGGGTATGTTTTACAGGTGACGTTTCACGGGTAAGTTTCACGGGTAAGTTTCACGGGTATGTTTCACGGGTGAAGTTTCACGGGTCTAGGTTTCACTGGTAAGTTTCACGGGTCAAGGTTTCACGGGTAAGTTTCACGGGTAAGTTTTACGGGTAAGTTTCACGGGTGACGTTTCACGGGTCTAGGTTTCACTGGAAAGTTTCACGGGTCAAGGATTCACGGGTAAGTTTCACGGGTAAGTTTTACGGGTATGTTTTACAGGTGACGTTTCACGGGTCTAGGTTTCACTGGTAAGATTCACGGGTAAGTTTCACGGGTATGTTTCATGGGTGATGTTTCACGGGTCTAGGTTTCACTGGTAAGTTTCACGGGTCAAGGTTTTACGGGTAAGTTTCACGGGTAAGTTTCACGGGTATGTTTCACGGGTGACGTTTCACGGGTCTAGGTTTCACTGGTAAGTTTCACGGGTCAAGGTTTCACAGGTAAGTTTCACGGGTAAGTTTCACGGGTATGTTTCACGGGTGACGTTTCACGGGTCTAGGTTTCACTAGTAAGTTTCACGGGTCAAGGTTTCACGGGTAAGTTTCACGGGTAAGTTTCACGGGTATGTTTCATGGGTGATGTTTCACGGGTCTAGGTTTTACTGGTAAGTTTCACGGGTCAAGGTTTCACGGGTAAGTTTCACGGGTAAGTTTCACGGGTGACGTTTCACGGGTCTAGGTTTCACTGGTAAGTTTCACGGGTATGTTTCACGGGTAAGTTTTACGGGTATGTTTTACAGGTGACGTTTCACGGGTCTAGGTTTCACTGGTAAGTTTCACGGGTCAAGGTTTCACGGGTCAAGGTTTCACGGGTAAGTTTCACGGGTAAGTTTCACGGGTATGTTTTACAGGTGACGTTTCACGGGTCTAGGTTTCACTGGTAAGTTTCACGGGTCAAGGTTTCACGGGTAAGATTCACGGGTAAGTTTCACGGGTATGTTTCACGGGTCTAGGTTTCACTGGTAAGTTTCACGGGTCTAGGTTTCACGGGTAAGTTTCACGGGTAAGTTTCACGGGTATGTTTCACGGGTGACGTTTCACGGGTCTAGGTTTCACTGGTAAGTTTCACGGGTCAAGGTTTCACGGGTAAGTTTCACGGGTAAATTTCACGGGTATGTTTCACGGGTGACGTTTCACGGGTCTAGGTTTCACTGGTAAGTTTCACAGTTCAAGGTTTTACGGGTAAGTTTCACGGGTAAGTTTCACGGGTATGTTTCACGGGTGACGTTTCACGGGTCTAAGTTTCACTGGTAAGTTTCACGGGTCAAGGTTTCACGGGTAAGTTTCACGGGTAAGTTTTACGGGTAAGTTTCACGGGTGACGTTTCACGGGTGCGTTTCACGGGTCTAGGTTTCACTGGTAAGTTTCACGGGTCAAGGTTTCACGGGTAAGTTTCACCGGTAAGTTTCACGGGTATGTTTCACAAGTGACGTTTCACGGGTCTAGGTTTCACTGGAAAGTTTCACGGGTCAAGGTTTCACGGGTAAGTTTCACGGGTAAGTTTTACGGGTATGTTTTACAGGCGACGTTTCACGGGTCTAGGTTTCACTGGTAAGTTTCACGGGTCTAGGTTTCACGGGTAAGTTTCACGGGTAAGTTTCACGGGTATGTTTCATGGGTGATGTTTCACGGGTCTAGGTTTCACTGGTAAGTTTCACGGGTCAAGGTTTCACGGGTAAGTTTCACGGGTAAGTTTCACGGGTAAGTTTTACGGGTATGTTTTACAGGTGACGTTTCACGGGTCTAGGTTTCACTGGTAAGTTTCACGGGTCAAGGTTTCACGGGTAAGTTTCACGGGTAAGTTTCACGGGTATGTTTCATGGGTGATGTTTCACGGGTCTAGGTTTTACTGGTAAGTTTCACGGGTCAAGGTTTCACGGGTAAGTTTCACGGGTAAGTTTCACGGGTGACGTTTCACGGGTCTAGGTTTTACTGGTAAGTTTCACGGGTATGTTTCACGGGTGACGTTTCACGGGTCTAGGTTTCACTGGTAAGTTTCACGGGTCAAGGTTTCACGGGTAAGTTTCACGGGTAAGTTTCACGGGTATGTTTCACGGATGACGTTTCACGGGTCTTGGTTTCACTGGTAAGTTTCACGGGTCAAGGTTTCACGGGTAAGTTTCACGGGTAAGTTTTACGGGTATGTTTTACAGGTGACGTTTCACGGGTAAGTTTCACGGGTAAGTTTCACGGGTATGTTTCACGGGTGAAGTTTCACGGGTCTTGGTTTCACTGGTAAGTTTCACGGGTCAAGGTTTCACGGGTAAGTTTCACGGGTAAGTTTTACGGGTATGTTTTACAGGTGACGTTTCACGGGTAAGTTTCACGGGTAAGTTTCACGGGTATGTTTCACGGGTGAAGTTTCACGGGTCTAGGTTTCATTGGTAAGTTTCACGGGTCAAGGTTTCACGGGTAAGTTTCACGGGTAAGTTTTACGGGTAAGTTTCACGGGTGACGTTTCACGGGTCTAGGTTTCACTGGAAAGTTTCACGGGTCAAGGATTCACGGGTAAGTTTCACGGGTAAGTTTTACGGGTATGTTTTACAGGTGACGTTTCACGGGTCTAGGTTTCACTGGTAAGTTTCACGGGTCAAGGTTTCACGGGTAAGATTCACGGGTAAGTTTCACGGGTATGTTTCATGGGTGATGTTTCACGGGTCTAGGTTTCACTGGTAAGTTTCACGGGTCAAGGTTTTACGGGTAAGTTTCACGGGTATGTTTCACGGGTGACGTTTCACGGGTCTAGGTTTCACTGGTAAGTTTCACGGGTCAAGGTTTCACAGGTAAGTTTCACGGGTAAGTTTCACGGGTATGTTTCACGGGTGACGTTTCACGGGTCTAGGTTTCAAGAGTAAGTTTCACGGGTCAAGGTTTCACGGGTAAGTTTCACGGGTAAGTTTCACGGGTATGTTTCATGGGTGATGTTTCACGGGTCTAGGTTTTACTGGTAAGTTTCACGGGTCAAGGTTTCACGGGTAAGTTTCACGGGTAAGTTTCACGGGTGACGTTTCACGGGTCTAGGTTTCACTGGTAAGTTTCACGGGTATGTTTCACGGGTAAGTTTTACGGGTATGTTTTACAGGTGACGTTTCACGGGTCTAGGTTTCACTGGTAAGTTTCACGGGTCAAGGTTTCACGGGTCAAGGTTTCACGGGTAAGTTTCACGGGTAAGTTTCACGGGTATGTTTTACAGGTGACGTTTCACGGGTCTAGGTTTCACTGGTAAGTTTCACGGGTCAAGGTTTCACGGGTAAGATTCACGGGTAAGTTTCACGGGTATGTTTCATGGGTGATGTTTCACGGGTCTAGGTTTCACTGGTAAGTTTCACGGGTCTAGGTTTCACGGGTAAGTTTCACGGGTAAGTTTCACGGGTATGTTTCACGGGTGACGTTTCACGGGTCTAGGTTTCACTGGTAAGTTTCACGGGTCAAGGTTTCACGGGTAAGTTTCACGGGTAAATTTCACGGGTATGTTTCACGGGTGACGTTTCACGGGTCTAGGTTTCACTGGTAAGTTTCACAGTTCAAGGTTTTACGGGTAAGTTTCACGGGTAAGTTTCACGGGTGACGTTTCACGGGTCTAGGTTTCACTGGTAAGTTTCACGGGTCAAGGTTTCACGGGTAAGTTTCACGGGTAAGTTTTACGGGTAAGTTTCACGGGTGACGTTTCACGGGTGCGTTTCACGGGTCTAGGTTTCACTGGTAAGTTTCACGGGTAAGTTTCACCGGTAAGTTTCACGGGTATGTTTCACAAGTGACGTTTCACGGGTCTAGGTTTCACTGGAAAGTTTCACGGGTCAAGGTTTCACGGGTAAGTTTTACGGGTATGTTTTACAGGCGACGTTTCACGGGTCTAGGTTTCACTGGTAAGTTTCACGGGTCTAGGTTTCACGGGTAAGTTTCACGGGTAAGTTTCACGGGTATGTTTCATGGGTGATGTTTCACGGGTCTAGGTTTCACTGGTAAGTTTCACGGGTCAAGGTTTCACGGGTAAGTTTCACGGGTAAGTTTCACGGGTAAGTTTTACGGGTATGTTTTACAGGTGACGTTTCACGGGTCTAGGTTTCACTGGTAAGTTTCACGGGTCAAGGTTTCACGGGTAAGTTTCACGGGTAAGTTTCACGGGTATGTTTCATGGGTGATGTTTCACGGGTCTAGGTTTTACTGGTAAGTTTCACGGGTCAAGGTTTCACGGGTAAGTTTCACGGGTAAGTTTCACGGGTGACGTTTCACGGGTCTAGGTTTCACTGGTAAGTTTCACGGGTATGTTTCACGGGTGACGTTTCACGGGTCTAGGTTTCACTGGTAAGTTTCACGGGTCAAGGTTTCACGGGTAAGTTTCACGGGTAAGTTTCACGGGTATGTTTCACGGATGACGTTTCACGGGTCTTGGTTTCACTGGTAAGTTTCACAGGTCAAGGTTTCACGGGTAAGTTTCACGGGTAAGTTTTACGGGTATGTTTTACAGGTGACGTTTCACGGGTAAGTTTCACAGGTAAGTTTCACGGGTATGTTTCACGGGTGAAGTTTCACGGGTCTTGGTTTCACTGGTAAGTTTCACGGGTCAAGGTTTCACGGGTAAGTTTCACGGGTAAGTTTTACGGGTATGTTTTACAGGTGACGTTTCACGGGTAAGTTTCACGGGTAAGTTTCACGGGTATGTTTCACGGGTGAAGTTTCACGGGTCTAGGTTTCACTGGTAAGTTTCACGGGTCAAGGTTTCACGGGTAAGTTTCACGAGTAAGTTTTACGGGTAAGTTTCACGGGTGACGTTTCACGGGTCTACGTTTCACTGGAAAGTTTCACGGGTCAAGGATTCACGGGTAAGTTTCACGGGTAAGTTTTACGGGTATGTTTTACAGGTGACATTTCACGGGTCTAGGTTTCACTGGTAAGTTTCACGGGTCAAGGTTTCACGGGTAAGATTCACGGGTAAGTTTCACGGGTATGTTTCATGGGTGATGTTTCACGGGTCTAGGTTTCACTGGTAAGTTTCACGGGTCAAGGTTTTACGGGTAAGTTTCACGGGTAAGTTTCACGGGTATGTTTCACGGGTGACGTTTCACGGGTCTAGGTTTCACTGGTAAGTTTCACGGGTCAAGGTTTCACGGGTAAGTTTCACGGGTAAGTTTCACGGGTATGTTTCACGGGTGACGTTTCACGGGTCTAGGTTTCACTAGTAAGTTTCACGGGTCAAGGTTTCACGGGTAAGTTTCACGGGTAAGTTTCACGGGTATGTTTCATGGGTGATGTTTCACGGGTCTAGGTTTTACTGGTAAGTTACACGGGTCAAGGTTTCACGGGTAAGTTTCACGGGTAAGTTTCACGGGTGACGTTTCACGGGTCTAGGTTTCACTGGTAAGTTTCACGGGTATGTTTCACGGGTAAGTTTTACGGGTATGTTTTACAGGTGACGTTTCACGGGTCTAGGTTTCACTGGTAAGTTTCACGGGTCAAGGTTTCACGGGTCAAGGTTTCACGGGTAAGTTTCACGGGTAAGTTTCACGGGTATGTTTTACAGGTGACGTTTCACGGGTCTAGGTTTCACTGGTAAGTTTCACGGGTCAAGGTTTCACGGGTAAGATTCACGGGTTAGTTTCACGGGTATGTTTCACGGGTGACGTTTCACGGGTCTAGGTTTCACTGGAAAGTTTCACGGGTCAAGGTTTCACGGGTAAGTTTCACGGGTAAGTTTCACGGGTATGTTTCACGGGTGACGTTTCACAGGTCTAGGTTTCACTGGTAAGTTTCACGGGTCAAGGTTTCACGGGTAAGTTTCACGGGTAAGTTTCACGGGCATGTTTCACGGGTGACGTTTCACGGGTCTAGGTTTCACTGGTAAGTTTCACGGGTCAAGGTTTCACGGGTAAGTTTCACGGGTAAGTTTCACGGGTATGTTTCACGGATGACGTTTCACGGGTCTTGGTTTCACTGGTAAGTTTCACGGGTCAAGGTTTCACGGGTAAGTTTCACGGGTAAGTTTTACGGGTATGTTTTACAGGTGACGTTTCACGGGTAAGTTTCACGGGTAAGTTTCACGGGTATGTTTCACGGGTGACGTTTCACGGGTCTAGGTTTCACTGGTAAGTTTCACGGGTCAAGGTTTCACGGGTAAGTTTCACGGGTAAGTTTTACGGGTAAGTTTCACGGGTGACGTTTCACGGGTCTAGGTTTCACTGGAAAGTTTCACGGGTCAAGGATTCACGGGTAAGTTTCACGGGTAAGTTTTACGGGTATGTTTTACAGGTGACGTTTCACGGGTCTAGGTTTCACTGGTAAGTTTCACGGGTCAAGGTTTCACGGGTAAGTTTCACGGGTAAGTTTCACGGGTATGTTTCATGGGTGATGTTTCACGGGTCTAGGTTTTACTGGTAAGTTTCACGGGTCAAGGTTTCACGGGTAAGTTTCACGGGTAAGTTTCACGGGTGACGTTTCACGGGTCTAGGTTTCACTGGTAAGTTTCACGGGTATGTTTCACGGGTGACGTTTCACGGGTCTAGGTTTCACTGGTAAGTTTCACGGGTCAAGGTTTCACGGGTAAGTTTCACGGGTAAGTTTCACGGGTATGTTTTACGGGTAAGTTTCACGGGTGACGTTTCACGGGTCTAGGTTTCACTGGTAAGTTTCACGGGTATGTTTCACGGGTGACGTTTCACGGGTCTAGGTTTCACTGGTAAGTTTCACGGGTCAAGGTTTCACGGGTAAGTTTCACGGGTAAGTTTCACGGGTATGTTTCACGGATGACGTTTCACGGGTCTTGGTTTCACTGGTAAGTTTCACGGGTCAAGGTTTCACGGGTAAGTTTCACGGGTAAGTTTTACGGGTATGTTTTACAGGTGACGTTTCACGGGTAAGTTTCACGGGTAAGTTTCACGGGTATGTTTCACGGGTGACGTTTCACGGGTCTTGGTTTCACTGGTAAGTTTCACGGGTCAAGGTTTCACGGGTAAGTTTCACGGGTATGTTTCACGGGTGACGTTTCACGGGTCTAGGTTTCACTGGTAAGTTTCATGGGTCAAGGTTTCACGGGTAAGTTTCACGGGTAAGTTTTACGGGTAAGTTTTACGGGTCTAGGTTTCAATGGTAAGTTTCACGGGTCAAGGTTTCACGGGTAAGTTTCACGGGTAAGTTTCACGGGTATGTTTCACGGGTGACGTTTCACGGGTCTAGGTTTCACTGGAAAGTTTCACGAGTCAAGGATTCACGGGTAAGTTTCACGGGTAAGTTTTACGGGTATGTTTTACAGGTGACGTTTCACGGGTCTAGGTTTCACTTGTAAGTTTCACGGGTCAAGGTTTCACGGGTAAGTTTCACGGGTAAGTTTCACGGGTATGTTTCATGGGTGATGTTTCACGGGTCTAGGTTTTACTGGTAAGTTTCACGGGTCAAGGTTTCACGGGTAAGTTTTACGGGTCAAGGTTTCACGGGTTAGTTTCACGGGTAAGTTTCACGGGTATGTTTCACGGGTGACGTTTCACGGGTCTAGGTTTCACTGGTAAGTTTCACGGGTCAAGGTTTCACGGGTAAGTTTCACGGGTATGTTTCACGGATGACGTTTCACGGGTCTTGGTTTCACTGGTAAGTTTCACGGGTCAAGGTTTCACGGGTAAGTTTCACGGGTAAGTTTTACGGGTATGTTTTACAGGTGACGTTTCACGGGTAAGTTTCACGGGTAAGTTTCACGGGTATGTTTCACGGGTGACGTTTCACGGGTCTAGGTTTCACTGGTAAGTTTCACGGGTCAAGGTTTCACGGGTAAGTTTCACGGGTAAGTTTTACGGGTAAGTTTCACGGGTGACGTTTCACGGGTCTAGGTTTCACTGGAAAGTTTCACGGGTCAAGGATTCACGGGTAAGTTTCACGGGTAAGTTTTACGGGTATGTTTTACAGGTGACGTTTCACGGGTCTAGGTTTCACTTGTAAGTTTCACGGGTCAAGGTTTCACGGGTAAGTTTCACGGGTAAGTTTCACGGGTATGTTTCATGGGTGATGTTTCACGGGTCTAGGTTTTACTGGTAAGTTTCACGGGTCAAGGTTTCACGGGTAAGTTTCACGGGTAAGTTTCACGGGTGACGTTTCTTGGGTCTAGGTTTCACTGGTAAGTTTCACGGGTATGTTTCACGGGTGACGTTTCACGGGTCTAGGTTTCACTGGTAAGTTTCACGGGTCAAGGTTTCACGGGTAAGTTTCACGGGTAAGTTTCACGGGTATGTTTCACGGGTAAGTTTCACGGGTGACGTTTCACGGGTCTAGGTTTCACTGGTAAGTTTCACGGGTATGTTTCACGGGTGACGTTTCACGGGTCTAGGTTTCACTGGTAAGTTTCACGGGTCAAGGTTTCACGGGTAAGTTTCACGGGTAAGTTTCACGGGTATGTTTCACCGATGACGTTTCACGGGTCTTGGTTTCACTGGTAAGTTTCACGGGTCAAGGTTTCACGGGTAAGTTTCACGGGTAAGTTTTACGGGTATGTTTTACAGGTGAGGTTTCACGGGTAAGTTTCACGGGTAAGTTTCACGGGTATGTTTCACGGGTGACGTTTCACGGGTCTTGGTTTCACTGGTAAGTTTCACGGGTCAAGGTTTCACGGGTAAGTTTCACGGGTATGTTTCACGGGTGACGTTTCACGGGTCTAGGTTTCACTGGTAAGTTTCACGGGTCAAGGTTTCACGGGTAAGTTTCACGGGTAAGTTTTACGGGTAAGTTTCACGGGTCTAGGTTTCAATGGTAAGTTTCACGGGTCAAGGTTTCACGGGTAAGTTTCACGGGTAAGTTTCACGGGTATGTTTCACGGGTGACGTTTCACGGGTCTAGGTTTCACTGGAAAGTTTCACGGATCAAGGTTTCACGGGTAAGTTTCACGGGTAAGTTTTACGGTTATGTTTTACAGGTGACGTTTCACGGGTCTAGGTTTCACTGGTAAGTTTCACGGGTCAAGGTTTCACGGGTAAGTTTCACGGGTAAGTTTCACGGGTATGTTTCATGGGTGATGTTTCACGGGTCTAGGTTTTACTGGTAAGTTTCACGGGTCAAGGTTTCACGGGTAAGTTTCACTGGTAAGTTTCACGGGTATGTTTCACGGATGACGTTTCACGGGTCTTGGTTTCACTGGTAAGTTTCACGAGTCAAGGTTTCACGGGTAAGTTTCACGGGTAAGTTTTACGGGTATGTTTTACAGGTGACGTTTCACGGGTAAGTTTCACGGGTAAGTTTCACGGGTATGTTTCACGGGTGACGTTTCACGGGTCTAGGTTTCACTGGTAAGTTTCACGGGTCAAGGTTTCACGGGTAAGTTTCACGGGTAAGTTTTACGGGTAAGTTTCACGGGTGACGTTTCACGGGTCTAGGTTTCACTGGAAAGTTTCACGGGTCAAGGATTCACGGGTAAGTTTCACAGGTAAGTTTTACGGGTATGTTTTACAGGTGACGTTTCACGGGTCTAGGTTTCACTGGTAAGTTTCACGGGTCAAGGTTTCACGGGTAAGATTCACGGGTAAGTTTCACGGGTATGTTTCATGGGTGATGTTTCACGGGTCTAGGTTTCACTGGTAAGTTTCACGGGTCAAGGTTTTACGGGTAAGTTTCACGGGTATGTTTCACGGGTGACGTTTCACGGGTCTAGGTTTCACTGGTAAGTTTCACGGGTCAAGGTTTCACGGGTAAGATTCACGGGTAAGTTTCACGGGTATGTTTCACGGGTGACGTTTCACGGGTATAGGTTTCACTAGTAAGTTTCACGGGTCAAGGTTTCACGGGTAAGTTTCACGGGTAAGTTTCACGGGTATGTTTCACGGGTGACGTTTCACGGGTCTAGGTTTCACTGGTAAGTTTCACGGGTCAAGGTTTCACGGGTAAGTTTCACGGGTAAGTTTCACGGGTATGTTTCACGGGTAAGTTTCACGGGTAAGTTTCACGGGTATGTTTCACGGGTGACGTTTCACGGGTCTAGGTTTCACTGGTAAGTTTCACGGGTCAAGGTTTCACGGGTAAGTTTAACGGGTAAGTTTTACGGGTAAGTTTCACGGGTGACGTTTCACGGGTCTAGGTTTCACTGGTAAGTTTCACGGGTCTAGGTTTTACTGGTAAGTTTCACGGGTCAAGGTTTCACGGGTAAGTTTCACGGGTTAGTTTCACGGGTATGTTTCACGGGTGACGTTTCACGGGTCTAGGTTTCACTGGAAAGTTTCACGGATCAAGGTTTCACGGGTAAGTTTCACGGGTAAGTTTTACGGGTATGTTTTACAGGTGACGTTTCACGGGTCTAGGTTTCACTGGTTAGTTTCACGGGTCAAGGTTTCACGGGTAAGTTTCACGGGTAAGTTTCACGGGTATGTTTCATGGGTGATGTTTCACGGGTCTAGGTTTTACTGGTAAGTTTCACGGGTCAAGGTTTCACGGGTAAGTTTCACGGGTAAGTTTCACGGGTGACGTTTCACGGGTCTAGGTTTCACTGGTAAGTTTCACGGGTATGTTTCACGGGTGACGTTTCACGGGTCTAGGTTTCACTGGTAAGTTTCACGGGTCAAGGTTTCACGGGTAAGTTTCACGGGTAAGTTTCACGGGTATGTTTCACGGATGACGTTTCACGGGTCTTGGTTTCACTGGTAAGTTCCACGGGTCAAGGTTTCACGGGTAAGTTACACGGGTAAGTTTTACGGGTATGTATTACAGGTGACGTTTCACGGGTAAGTTTCACGGGTCAGTTTCACGGGTATGTTTCACGGGTGACGTTTCACGGGTCTAGGTTTCACTGGTAAGTTTCACGGGTAAGTTTCACGGGTAAGTTTTACGGGTAAGTTTCACGGGTGACGTTTCACGGGTCTAGGTTTCACTGGAAAGTTTCACGGGTCAAGGATTTACGGGTAAGTTTCACGGGTATGTTTTACAGGTGACGTTTCACGGGTCTAGGTTTCACTGGTAAGTTTCACGGGTCTAGGTTTCACGGGTAAGATTCACGGGTAAGTTTCACGGGTATGTTTCATGGGTGATGTTTCACGGGTCTAGGTTTCACTGGTAAGTTTCACGGGTCAAGGTTTTACGGGTAAGTTTCACGGGTAAGTTTCACGGGTATGTTTCACGGGTGACGTTTCACGGGTCTAGGTTTCGCTGGTAAGTTTCACGGGTCAAGGTTTCACGGGTAAGTTTCACGGGTAAGTTTCACGGGTATGTTTCACGGGTGACGTTTCACGGGTCTAGGTTTCACTAGTAAGTTTCACGGGTCAAGGTTTCACGGGTAAGTTTCACGGGTAAGTTTCACGGGTATGTTTCATGGGTGATGTTTCACGGGTCTAGGTTTTACTGGTAAGTTTCACGGGTATGTTTCACGGGTAAGTTTTACGGGTATGTTTTACAGGTGACGTTTCACGGGTCTAGGTTTCACTGGTAAGTTTCACGGGTCAAGGTTTCACGGGTCAAGGTTTCACGGGTAAGTTTCACGGGTAAGTTTCACGGGTATGTTTTACAGGTGACGTTTTACGGGTCTAGGTTTCACTGGTAAGTTTCACGGGTCAAGGTTTCACGGGTAAGATTCACGGGTAAGTTTCACGGGTATGTTTCATGAGTGATGTTTCACGGGTCTAGGTTTCACTGGTAAGTTTCACGGGTCAAGGTTTTACGGGTAAGTTTCACGGGTAAGTTTCACGGGTATGTTTCACGGGTGACGTTTCACGGGTCTAGGTTTCACTGGTAAGTTTCACGGGTCAAGGTTTCACGGGTAAGTTTCACGGGTAAGTTTCACGGGTATGTTTCACGGGTGACGTTTCACGGGTCTAGGTTTCACTAGTAAGTTTCACTTGTCAAGGTTTCACGGGTAAGTTTCACGGGTAAGTTTCACGGGTATGTTTCACGGGTGACGTTTCACGGGTCTAGGTTTCACTGGTAAGTTTCACGGGTCAAGGTTTCACGGGTAAGTTTCACGGGTAAGTTTCACGGGTATGTTTCACGGGTGACGTTTCACGGGTCTAGGTTTCACGGGTAAGTTTCACGGGTCAAGGTTTCACGGGTAAGTTTCACGGGTAAGTTTCACGGGTATGTTTCACAAGTGACGTTTCACGGGTCTAGGTTTCACTGGAAAGTTTCACGGGTCAAGGTTTCACGGGTAAGTTTCACGGGTAAGTTTTACGGGTATGTTTTACAGGCGACGTTTCACGGGTCTAGGTTTCACTGGTAAGTTTCACGGGTCTAGGTTTCACGGGTAAGTTTCACGGGTTAGTTTCACGGGTATGTTTCACGGGTGACGTTTCACGGGTCTAGGTTTCACTGGTAAGTTTCACGGGTCAAGGTTTCACGGGTAAGTTTTACGGGTAAATTTCACGGGTATGTTTCACGGGTGACGTTTCACGGGTCTAGGTTTCACTGGTAAGTTTCACAGTTCAAGGTTTTACGGGTAAGTTTCACGGGTAAGTTTCACGGGAATGTTTCACGGGTGACGTTTCACGGGTCTAGGTTTCACTGGTAAGTTTCACGGGTCAAGGTTTCACGGGTAAGTTTCACGGGTAAGTTTTACGGGTAAGTTTCACGGGTGACGTTTCACGGGTGCGTTTCACAAGTCTAGGTTTCACTGGTAAGTTTCACGGGTCAAGGTTTCACGGGTAAGTTTCACCGGTAAGTTTCACGGGTATGTTTCACAAGTGACGTTTCACGGGTCTAGGTTTCACTGGAAAGTTTCACGGGTCAAGGTTTCACGGGTAAATTTCACGGGTAAGTTTTACGGGTATGTTTTACAGGCGACGTTTCACGGGTCTAGGTTTCACTGGTAAGTTTCACGGGTCTAGGTTTCACGGGTAAGTTTCACGGGTAAGTTTCACGGGTATGTTTCATGGGTGATGTTTCACGGGTCTAGGTTTCACTGGTAAGTTTCACGGGTCAAGGTTTCACGGGTAAGTTTCACGGGTAAGTTTCACGGGTAAGTTTTACGGGTATGTTTTACAGGTGACGTTTCACGGGTCTAGGTTTCACTGGTAAGTTTCACGGGTCAAGGTTTCACGGGTAAGTTTCACGGGTAAGTTTCACGGGTATGTTTCATGGGTGATGTTTCACGGGTCTAGGTTTTACTGGTAAGTTTCACGGGTCAAGGTTTCACGGGTAAGTTTCACGGGTAAGTTTCACGGGTGACGTTTCACGGGTCTAGGTTTCACTGGTAAGTTTCACGGGTATGTTTCACGGGTGACGTTTCACGGGTCTAGGTTTCACTGGTAAGTTTCACGGGTCAAGGTTTCACGGGTAAGTTTCACGGGTAAGTTTCACGGGTATGTTTCACGGATGACGTTTCACGGGTCTTGGTTTCACTGGTAAGTTTCACGGGTCAAGGTTTCACGGGTAAGTTTCACGGGTAAGTTTTACGGGTATGTTTTACAGGTGACGTTTCACGGGTAAGTTTCACGGGTAAGTTTCACGGGTATGTTTCACGGGTGAAGTTTCACGGGTCTTGGTTTCACTGGTAAGTTTCACGGGTCAAGGTTTCACGGGTAAGTTTCACGGGTAAGTTTTACGGGTATGTTTTACAGGTGACGTTTCACGGGTAAGTTTCACGGGTAAGTTTCACGGGTATGTTTCACGGGTGAAGTTTCACGGGTCTAGGTTTCACTGGTAAGTTTCACGGGTCAAGGTTTCACGGGTAAGTTTCACGGGTAAGTTTTACGGGTAAGTTTCACGGGTGACGTTTCACGGGTCTAGGTTTCACTGGAAAGTTTCACGGGTCAAGGATTCACGGGTAAGTTTCACGGGTAAGTTTTACGGGTATGTTTTACAGGTGACGTTTCACGGGTCTAGGTTTCACTGGTAAGTTTCACGGGTCAAGGTTTCACGGGTCAAGGTTTCACGGATAAGTTTCACGGGCAAGTTTCACGGGTATGTTTTACAGGTGACGTTTTACGGGTCTAGGTTTCACTGGTAAGTTTCACGGGTCAAGGTTTCACGGGTAAGATTCACGGGTAAGTTTCACGGGTATGTTTCATGAGTGATGTTTCACGGGTCTAGGTTTCACTGGTAAGTTTCACGGGTCAAGGTTTTACGGGTAAGTTTCACGGGTATGTTTCACGGGTGACGTTTCACGGGTCTAGGTTTCACTGGTAAGTTTCACGGGTCAAGGTTTCACGGGTAAGTTTCACGGGTAAGTTTCACGGGTATGTTTCACGGGTGACGTTTCACGGGTCTAGGTTTCACTAGTAAGTTTCACTTGTCAAGGTTTCACGGGTAAGTTTCACGGGTAAGTTTCACGGGTATGTTTCACGGGTGACGTTTCACGGGTCTAGGTTTCACTGGTAAGTTTCACGGGTCAAGGTTTCACGGGTAAGTTTCACGGGTAAGTTTCACGAGTATGTTTCACGGGTGACGTTTCACGGGTCTAGGTTTCACGGGTAAGTTTCACGGGTCAAGGTTTCACGGGTAAGTTTCACGGGTAAGTTTCACGGGTATGTTTCACAAGTGACGTTTCACGGGTCTAGGTTTCACTGGAAAGTTTCACGGGTCAAGGTTTCACGGGTAAGTTTCACGGGTAAGTTTTACGGGTATGTTTTACAGGCGACGTTTCACGGGTCTAGGTTTCACTGGTAAGTTTCACGGGTCTAGGTTTCACGGGTAAGTTTCACGGGTTAGTTTCACGGGTATGTTTCACGGGTGACGTTTCACGGGTCTAGGTTTCACTGGTAAGTTTCACGGGTCAAGGTTTCACGGGTAAGTTTTACGGGTAAATTTCACGGGTATGTTTCACGGGTGACGTTTCACGGGTCTAGGTTTCACTGGTAAGTTTCACAGTTCAAGGTTTTACGGGTAAGTTTCACGGGTAAGTTTCACGGGAATGTTTCACGGGTGACGTTTCACGGGTCTAGGTTTCACTGGTAAGTTTCACGGGTCAAGGTTTCACGGGTAAGTTTCACGGGTAAGTTTTACGGGTAAGTTTCACGGGTGACGTTTCACGGGTGCGTTTCACGGGTCTAGGTTTCACTGGTAAGTTTCACGGGTCAAGGTTTCACGGGTAAGTTTCACCGGTAAGTTTCACGGGTATGTTTCACAAGTGACGTTTCACGGGTCTAGGTTTCACTGGAAAGTTTCACGGGTCAAGGTTTCACGGGTAAGTTTCACGGGTAAGTTTTACGGGTATGTTTTACAGGCGACGTTTCACGGGTCTAGGTTTCACTGGTAAGTTTCACGGGTCTAGGTTTCACGGGTAAGTTTCACGGGTAAGTTTCACGGGTATGTTTCATGGGTGATGTTTCACGGGTCTAGGTTTCACTGGTAAGTTTCACGGGTCAAGGTTTCACGGGTAAGTTTCACGGGTAAGTTTCACGGGTAAGTTTTACGGGTATGTTTTACAGGTGACGTTTCACGGGTCTAGGTTTCACTGGTAAGTTTCACGGGTCAAGGTTTCACGGGTAAGTTTCACGGGTAAGTTTCACGGGTATGTTTCATGGGTGATGTTTCACGGGTCTAGGTTTTACTGGTAAGTTTCACGGGTCAAGGTTTCACGGGTAAGTTTCACTGGTAAGTTTCACGGGTGACGTTTCACGGGTCTAGGTTTCACTGGTAAGTTTCACGGGTATGTTTCACGGGTGACGTTTCACGGGTCTAGGTTTCACTGGTAAGTTTCACGGGTCAAGGTTTCACGGGTAAGTTTCACGGGTAAGTTTCACGGGTATGTTTCACGGATGACGTTTCACGGGTCTTGGTTTCACTGGTAAGTTTCACGGGTCAAGGTTTCACGGGTAAGTTTCACGGGTAAGTTTTACGGGTATGTTTTACAGGTGACGTTTCACGGGTAAGTTTCACGGGTAAGTTTCACGGGTATGTTTCACGGGTGAAGTTTCACGGGTCTTGGTTTCACTGGTAAGTTTCACGGGTCAAGGTTTCACGGGTAAGTTTCACGGGTAAGTTTTACGGGTATGTTTTACAGGTGACGTTTCACGGGTAAGTTTCACGGGTAAGTTTCACGGGTATGTTTCACGGGTGAAGTTTCACGGGTCTAGGTTTCACTGGTAAGTTTCACGGGTCAAGGTTTCACGGGTAAGTTTCACGGGTAAGTTTTACGGGTAAGTTTCACGGGTGACGTTTCACGGGTCTAGGTTTCACTGGAAAGTTTCACGGGTCAAGGATTCACGGGTAAGTTTCACGGGTAAGTTTTACGGGTATGTTTTACAGGTGACGTTTCACGGGTCTAGGTTTCACTGGTAAGTTTCACGGGTCAAGGTTTCACGGGTAAGATTCACTGGTAAGTTTCACGGGTATGTTTCATGGGTGATGTTTCACGGGTCTAGGTTTCACTGGTAAGTTTCACGGGTCAAGGTTTTACGGGTAAGTTTCACGGGTAAGTTTCACGGGTATGTTTCACGGGTGACGTTTCACGGGTCTAGGTTTCACTGGTAAGTTTCACGGGTCAAGGTTTCACAGGTAAGTTTCACGGGTAAGTTTCACGGGTATGTTTCACGGGTGACGTTTCACGGGTCTAGGTTTCACTAGTAAGTTTCACGGGTCAAGGTTTCACGGGTAAGTTTCACGGGTAAGTTTCACGGGTATGTTTCATGGGTGATGTTTCACGGGTCTAGGTTTTACTGGTAAGTTTCACGGGTCAAGGTTTCACGGGTAAGTTTCACGGGTAAGTTTCACGGGTGACGTTTCACGGGTCTAGGTTTCACTGGTAAGTTTCACGGGTATGTTTCACGGGTAAGTTTTACGGGTATGTTTTACAGGTGACGTTTCACGGGTCTAGGTTTCACTGGTAAGTTTCACGGGTCAAGGTTTCACGGGTCAAGGTTTCACGGGTAAGTTTCACGGGTAAGTTTCACGGGTATGTTTTACAGGTGACGTTTCACGGGTCTAGGTTTCACTGGTAAGTTTCACGGGTCAAGGTTTCACGGGTAAGATTCACGGGTAAGTTTCACGGGTATGTTTCATGGGTGATGTTTCACGGGTCTAGGTTTCACTGGTAAGTTTCACGGGTCTAGGTTTCACGGGTAAGTTTCACGGGTAAGTTTCACAGGTATGTTTCACGGGTGACGTTTCACGGGTCTAGGTTTCACTGGTAAGTTTCACGGGTCAAGGTTTCACGGGTAAGTTTCACGGGTAAATTTCACGGGTATGTTTCACGGGTGACGTTTCACGGGTCTAGGTTTCACTGGTAAGTTTCACAGTTCAAGGTTTTACGGGTAAGTTTCACGGGTAAGTTTCACGGGTATGTTTCACGGGTGACGTTTCACGGGTCTAGGTTTCACTGGTAAGTTTCACGGGTCAAGGTTTCACGGGTAAGTTTCACGGGTAAGTTTTACGGGTAAGTTTCACGGGTGACGTTTCACGGGTGCGTTTCACGGGTCTAGGTTTGACTGGTAAGTTTCACGGGTCAAGGTTTCACGGGTAAGTTTCACCGGTAAGTTTCACGGGTATGTTTCACAAGTGACGTTTCACGGGTCTAGGTTTCACTGGAAAGTTTCACGGGTCAAGGTTTCACGGGTAAGTTTCACGGGTAAGTTTTACGGGTATGTTTTACAGGCGACGTTTCAAGGGTCTAGGTTTCACTGGTAAGTTTCACGGGTCTAGGTTTCACGGGTAAGTTTCACGGGTAAGTTTCACGGGTATGTTTCATGGGTGATGTTTCACGGGTCTAGGTTTCACTGGTAAGTTTCACGGGTCAAGGTTTCACGGGTAAGTTTCACGGGTAAGTTTCACGGGTATGTTTCACGGGTGACGTTTCACGGGTCTAGGTTTCACTAGTAAGTTTCACTTGTCAAGGTTTCACGGGTAAGTTTCACGGGTAAGTTTCACGGGTATGTTTCACGGGTGACGTTTCACGGGTCTAGGTTTCACTGGTAAGTTTCACGGGTCAAGGTTTCACGGGTAAGTTTCACGGGTAAGTTTCACGGGTATGTTTCACGGGTGACGTTTCACGGGTCTAGGTTTCACGGGTAAGTTTCACGGGTCAAGGTTTCACGGGTAAGTTTCACGGGTAAGTTTCACGGGTATGTTTCACAAGTGACGTTTCACGGGTCTAGGTTTCACTGGAAAGTTTCACGGGTCAAGGTTTCACGGGTAAGTTTCACGGGTAAGTTTTACGGGTATGTTTTACAGGCGACGTTTCACGGGTCTAGGTTTCACTGGTAAGTTTCACGGGTCTAGGTTTCACGGGTAAGTTTCACGGGTTAGTTTCACGGGTATGTTTCACGGGTGACGTTTCACGGGTCTAGGTTTCACTGGTAAGTTTCACGGGTCAAGGTTTCACGGGTAAGTTTTACGGGTAAATTTCACGGGTATGTTTCACGGGTGACGTTTCACGGGTCTAGGTTTCACTGGTAAGTTTCACAGTTCAAGGTTTTACGGGTAAGTTTCACGGGTAAGTTTCACGGGAATGTTTCACGGGTGACGTTTCACGGGTCTAGGTTTCACTGGTAAGTTTCACGGGTCAAGGTTTCACGGGTAAGTTTCACGGGTAAGTTTTACGGGTAAGTTTCACGGGTGACGTTTCACGGGTGCGTTTCACGGGTCTAGGTTTCACTGGTAAGTTTCACGGGTCAAGGTTTCACGGGTAAGTTTCACCGGTAAGTTTCACGGGTATGTTTCACAAGTGACGTTTCACGGGTCTAGGTTTCACTGGAAAGTTTCACGGGTCAAGGTTTCACGGGTAAGTTTCACGGGTAAGTTTTACGGGTATGTTTTACAGGCGACGTTTCACGGGTCTAGGTTTCACTGGTAAGTTTCACGGGTCTAGGTTTCACGGGTAAGTTTCACGGGTAAGTTTCACGGGTATGTTTCATGGGTGATGTTTCACGGGTCTAGGTTTCACTGGTAAGTTTCACGGGTCAAGGTTTCACGGGTAAGTTTCACGGGTAAGTTTCACGGGTAAGTTTTACGGGTATGTTTTACAGGTGACGTTTCACGGGTCTAGGTTTCACTGGTAAGTTTCACGGGTCAAGGTTTCACGGGTAAGTTTCACGGGTAAGTTTCACGGGTATGTTTCATGGGTGATGTTTCACGGGTCTAGGTTTTACTGGTAAGTTTCACGGGTCAAGGTTTCACGGGTAAGTTTCACTGGTAAGTTTCACGGGTGACGTTTCACGGGTCTAGGTTTCACTGGTAAGTTTCACGGGTATGTTTCACGGGTGACGTTTCACGGGTCTAGGTTTCACTGGTAAGTTTCACGGGTCAAGGTTTCACGGGTAAGTTTCACGGGTAAGTTTCACGGGTATGTTTCACGGATGACGTTTCACGGGTCTTGGTTTCACTGGTAAGTTTCACGGGTCAAGGTTTCACGGGTAAGTTTCACGGGTAAGTTTTACGGGTATGTTTTACAGGTGACGTTTCACGGGTAAGTTTCACGGGTAAGTTTCACGGGTATGTTTCACGGGTGAAGTTTCACGGGTCTTGGTTTCACTGGTAAGTTTCACGGGTCAAGGTTTCACGGGTAAGTTTCACGGGTAAGTTTTACGGGTATGTTTTACAGGTGACGTTTCACGGGTAAGTTTCACGGGTAAGTTTCACGGGTATGTTTCACGGGTGAAGTTTCACGGGTCTAGGTTTCACTGGTAAGTTTCACGGGTCAAGGTTTCACGGGTAAGTTTCACGGGTAAGTTTTACGGGTAAGTTTCACGGGTGACGTTTCACGGGTCTAGGTTTCACTGGAAAGTTTCACGGGTCAAGGATTCACGGGTAAGTTTCACGGGTAAGTTTTACGGGTATGTTTTACAGGTGACGTTTCACGGGTCTAGGTTTCACTGGTAAGTTTCACGGGTCAAGGTTTCACGGGTAAGATTCACGGGTAAGTTTCACGGGTATGTTTCATGGGTGATGTTTCACGGGTCTAGGTTTCACTGGTAAGTTTCACGGGTCAAGGTTTTACGGGTAAGTTTCACGGGTAAGTTTCACGGGTATGTTTCACGGGTGACGTTTCACGGGTCTAGGTTTCACTGGTAAGTTTCACGGGTCAAGGTTTCACAGGTAAGTTTCACGGGTAAGTTTCACGGGTATGTTTCACGGGTGACGTTTCACGGGTCTAGGTTTCACTAGTAAGTTTCACGGGTCAAGGTTTCACGGGTAAGTTTCACGGGTAAGTTTCACGGGTATGTTTCATGGGTGATGTTTCACGGGTCTAGGTTTTACTGGTAAGTTTCACGGGTCAAGGTTTCACGGGTAAGTTTCACGGGTAAGTTTCACGGGTCTAGGTTTCACTGGTAAGTTTCACGGGTATGTTTCACGGGTAAGTTTTACGGGTATGTTTTACAGGTGACGTTTCACGGGTCTAGGTTTCACTGGTAAGTTTCACGGGTCAAGGTTTCACGGGTCAAGGTTTCACGGGTAAGTTTCACGGGTAAGTTTCACGGGTATGTTTTACAGGTGACGTTTCACGGGTCTAGGTTTCACTGGTAAGTTTCACGGGTCAAGGTTTCACGGGTAAGATTCACGGGTAAGTTTCACGGGTATGTTTCATGGGTGATGTTTCACGGGTCTAGGTTTCACTGGTAAGTTTCACGGGTCTAGGTTTCACGGGTAAGTTTCACGGGTAAGTTTCACGGGTATGTTTCACGGGTGACGTTTCACGGGTCTAGGTTTCACTGGTAAGTTTCACGGGTCAAGGTTTCACGGGTAAGTTTCACGGGTAAATTTCACGGGTATGTTTCACGGGTGACGTTTCACGGGTCTAGGTTTCACTGGTAAGTTTCACAGTTCAAGGTTTTACGGGTAAGTTTCACGGGTAAGTTTCACGGGTATGTTTCACGGGTGACGTTTCACGGGTCTAGGTTTCACTGGTAAGTTTCACGGGTCAAGGTTTCACGGGTAAGTTTCACGGGTAAGTTTTACGGGTAAGTTTCACGGGTGACGTTTCACGGGTGCGTTTCACGGGTCTAGGTTTGACTGGTAAGTTTCACGGGTCAAGGTTTCACGGGTAAGTTTCACCGGTAAGTTTCACGGGTATGTTTCACAAGTGACGTTTCACGGGTCTAGGTTTCACTGGAAAGTTTCACGGGTCAAGGTTTCACGGGTAAGTTTCACGGGTAAGTTTTACAGGTATGTTTTACAGGCGACGTTTCAAGGGTCTAGGTTTCACTGGTAAGTTTCACGGGTCTAGGTTTCACGGGTAAGTTTCACGGGTAAGTTTCACGGGTATGTTTCATGGGTGATGTTTCACGGGTCTAGGTTTCACTGGTAAGTTTCACGGGTCAAGGTTTCACGGGTAAGTTTCACGGGTAAGTTTCACGGGTAAGTTTCACGGGTAAGTTTTACGGGTATGTTTTACAGGTGACGTTTCACGGGTCTAGGTTTCACTGGTAAGTTTCACGGGTCAAGGTTTCACGGGTAAGTTTCACGGGTAAGTTTCACGGGTATGTTTCATGGGTGATGTTTCACGGGTCTAGGTTTTACTGGTAAGTTTCACGGGTCAAGGTTTCACGGGTAAGTTTCACGGGTGACGTTTCACGGGTCTAGGTTTCACTGGTAAGTTTCAAGGGTATGTTTCACGGGTGACGTTTCACGGGTCTAGGTTTCACTGGTAAGTTTCACGGGTCAAGGTTTCACGGGTAAGTTTCACGGGTAAGTTTCACGGGTATGTTTCACGGATGACGTTTCACGGGTCTTGGTTTCACTGGTAAGTTTTACGGGTCAAGGTTTCACGGGTAAGTTTCACGGGTAAGTTTTACGTGTATGTTTTACAGGTGACGTTTCACGGGTAAGTTTCACGGGTAAGTTTCACGGGTATGTTTCACGGGTGAAGTTTCACGGGTCTTGGTTTCACTGGTAAGTTTCACGGGTCAAGGTTTCACGGGTAAGTTTCACGGGTAAGTTTTACGGGTATGTTTTACAGGTGACGTTTCACGGGTAAGTTTCACGGGTAAGTTTTACAGGTATGTTTCACGGGTGAAGTTTCACGGGTCTAGGTTTCACTGGTAAGTTTCACGGGTCAAGGTTTCACGGGTAAGTTTCACGGGTAAGTTTTACGGGTGAGTTTCACGGGTGACGTTTCACGGGTCTAGGTTTCACTGGAAAGTTTCACGGGTCAAGGATTCACGGGTAAGTTTCACGGGTAAGTTTTACGGGTATGTTTTACAGGTGACGTTTCACGGGTCTAGGTTTCACTGGTAAGTTTCACGGGTCAAGGTTTCACGGGTAAGATTCACGGGTAAGTTTCACGGGTATGTTTCATGGGTGATGTTTCACGGGTCTAGGTTTCACTGGTAAGTTTCACGGGTCAAGGTTTTACGGGTAAGTTTCACGGGTAAGTTTCACGGGTATGTTTCACGGGTGACGTTTCACGGGTCTAGGTTTCACTGGTAAGTTTCACGGGTCAAGGTTTCACGGGTAAGTTTCACGGGTAAGTTTCACGGGTATGTTTCACGGGTGACGTTTCACGGGTCTAGGTTTCACTAGTAAGTTTCACGGGTCAAGGTTTAACGGGTAAGTTTCACGGGTAAGTTTCACGGGTATGTTTCATGGGTGATGTTTCACGGGTCTAGGTTTTACTGGTAAGTTTCACGGGTCAAGGTTTCACGGGTAAGTTTCACGGGTAAGTTTCACGGGTGACGTTTCACGGGTCTAGGTTTCACTGGTAAGTTTCACGGGTATGTTTCACGGGTAAGTTTTACGGGTATGTTTTACAGGTGACGTTTCACGGGTCTAGGTTTCACTGGTAAGTTTCACGGGTCAAGGTTTCACGGGTCAAGGTTTCACGGGTAAGTTTCACGGGTAAGTTTCACGGGTATGTTTTACAGGTGACGTTTCACGGGTCTAGGTTTCACTGGTAAGTTTTACGGGTCAAGGTTTCACGGGTAAGATTCACGGGTTAGTTTCACGGGTATGTTTCACGGGTGACGTTTCACTGGTCTAGGTTTCACTGGAAAGTTTCACGGGTCAAGGTTTCACGGGTAAGTTTCACGGGTAAGTTTCACGGGTATGTTTCACGGGTGACGTTTCACAGGTCTAGGTTTCACTGGTAAGTTTCACGGGTCAAGGTTTCACGGGTAAGTTTCACGGGTAAGTTTCACGGGTATGTTTCACGGGTGACGTTTCACGGGTCTAGGTTTCACTGGTAAGTTTCACGGGTCAAGGTTTCACGGGTATGTTTCACGGGTAAGTTTCACGGGTATGTTTCACGGATGACGTTTCACGGGTCTTGGTTTCACTGGTAAGTTTCACGGGTCAAGGTTTCACGGGTAAGTTTCACGGGTAAGTTTTACGGGTATGTTTTACAGGTGACGTTTCACGGGTAAGTTTCACGGGTAAGTTTCACGGGTATGTTTCACGGGTGACGTTTCACGGGTCTAGGTTTCACTGGTAAGTTTCACGGGTCAAGGTTTCACGGGTAAGTTTCACGGGTAAGTTTTACATGTAAGTTTCACGGGTGACGTTTCACGGGTCTAGGTTTCACTGGAAAGTTTCACGGGTCAAGGATTCACGGGTAAGTTTCACGGGTAAGTTTTACGGGTATGTTTTACAGGTGACGTTTCACAGGTCTAGGTTTCACTGGTAAGTTTCACGGGTCAAGGTTTCACGGGTAAGTTTCACGGGTATGTTTCATGGGTGATGTTTCACGGGTCTAGGTTTTACTGGTAAGTTTCACGGGTCAAGGTTTCACGGGTAAGTTTCACGGGTAAGTTTCACGGGTGACGTTTCACGGGTCTAGGTTTCACTGGTAAGTTTCACGGGTATGTTTCACGGGTGACGTTTCACGGGTCTAGGTTTCACTGGTAAGTTTCACGGGTCAAGGTTTCACGGGTAAGTTTCACGGGTAAGTTTCACGGGTATGTTTCACGGGTAAGTTTCACGGGTGACGTTTCACGGGTCTAGGTTTCACTGGTAAGTTTCACGGGTATGTTTCACGGGTGACGTTTCACGGGTCTAGGTTTCACTGGTAAGTTTCACGGGTCAAGGTTTCACGGGTAAGTTTCACGGGTAAGTTTCACGGGTATGTTTCACGGATGACGTTTCACGGGTCTTGGTTTCACTGGTAAGTTTCACGGGTCAAGGTTTCACGGGTAAGTTTCACGGGTAAGTTTTACGGGTATGTTTTACAGGTGACGTTTCACGGGTAAGTTTCACGGGTAAGTTTCACGGGTATGTTTCACGGGTGACGTTTCACGGGTCTTGGTTTCACTGGTAAGTTTCACGGGTCAAGGTTTCACGGGTAAGTTTCACGGGTATGTTTCACGGGTGACGTTTCACGGGTCTAGGTTTCACTGGTAAGTTTCACGGGTCAAGGTTTCACGGGTAAGTTTCACGGGTAAGTTTTACGGGTAAGTTTTACGGGTCTAGGTTTCAATGGTAAGTTTCACGGGTCAAGGTTTCACGGGTAAGTTTCACGGGTAAGTTTCACGGGTATGTTTCACGGGTGACGTTTCACGGGTCTAGGTTTCACTGGAAAGTTTCACGGATCAAGGTTTCACGGGTAAGTTTCACGGGTAAGTTTTACGGGTATGTTTTACAGGTGACGTTTCACGGGTCTAGGTTTCACTGCTAAGTTTCACGGGTAAGTTTCACGGGTAAGTTTCACGGGTATGTTTCACGGGTATGTTTCATGGGTGATGTTTCACGGGTCTAGGTTTTACTGGTAAGTTTCACGGGTCAAGGTTTCACGGGTAAGTTTCACGGGTAAGTTTCACGGGTGACGTTTCACGGGTCTAGGTTTCACTGGTAAGTTTCACGGGTATGTTTCACGGGTGACGTTTCACGGGTCTAGGTTTCACTGGTAAGTTTCACGGGTCAAGGTTTCACGGGTAAGTTTCACTGGTAAGTTTCACGGGTATGTTTCACGGATGACGTTTCACGGGTCTTGGTTTCACTGGTAAGTTTCACGGGTCAAGGTTTCACGGGTAAGTTTCACGGGTAAGTTTTACGGGTATGTTTTACAGGTGACGTTTCACGGGTAAGTTTCACGGGTAAGTTTCACGGGTATGTTTCACGGGTGACGTTTCACGGGTCTAGGTTTCACTAGTAAGTTTCACGGGTCAAGGTTTCACGGGTAAGTTTCACGGGTAAGTTTTACGGGTAAGTTTCACGGGTGACGTTTCACGGGTCTAGGTTTCACTGGAAAGTTTCACGGGTCAAGGATTCACGGGTAAGTTTCACGGGTAAGTTTTACGGGTATGTTTTACAGGTGACGTTTCACGGGTCTAGGTTTCACTGGTAAGTTTCACGGGTCAAGGTTTCACGGGTAAGATTCACGGGTAAGTTTCACGGGTATGTTTCATGGGTGATGTTTCACGGGTCTAGGTTTCACTGGTAAGTTTCACGGGTAAAGGTTTTACGGGTAAGTTTCACGGGTATGTTTCACGGGTGACGTTTCACGGGTCTAGGTTTCACTGGAAAGTTTCACGGGTCAAGGTTTCACGGGTAAGTTTCACGGGTAAGTTTTAAGGGTATGTTTTACAGGCGACGTTTCACGGGTCTAGGTTTCACTGGTAAGTTTCACGGGTCTAGGTTTCACGGGTAAGTTTCACGGGTATGTTTCATGGGTGATGTTTCACGGGTCTAGGTTTCACTGGTAAGTTTCACGGGTCAAGGTTTCACGGGTAAGTTTCACGGGTAAGTTTCACGGGTATGTTTCACGGGTGACGTTTCACGGGTCTAGGTTTCACTGGAAAGTTTCACGGGTCAAGGTTTCACGGGTAAGTTTCACGGGTAAGTTTTACGGGTATGTTTTACAGGCGACGTTTCACGGGTCAAGGATTCACGGGTAAGTTTCACGGGTAAGTTTTATGGGTATGTTTTACAGGTGACGTTTCACGGGTCTAGGTTTCACTGGTAAGTTTCACGGGTCAAGGTTTCACGGGTAAGATTCACGGGTAAGTTTCACGGGTATGTTTCATGGGTGATGTTTCACGGGTCTAGGTTTCACTGGTAAGTTTCACGGGTCAAGGTTTTACGGGTAAGTTTCACGGGTAAGTTTCACGGGTATGTTTCACGGGTGACGTTTCACGGGTCTAGGTTTCACTGGTAAGTTTCACGGGTCAAGGTTTCACGGGTAAGTTTCACGGGTAAGTTTCACGGGTATGTTTCACGGGTGACGTTTCACGGGTCTAGGTTTCACTAGTAAGTTTCACGGGTCAAGGTTTCACGGGTAAGATTCACGGGTAAGTTTCACGGGTATGTTTCACGGGTGACGTTTCCCGGGTCTAGGTTTCACTGGTAAGTTTCACGGGTCAAGGTTTCACGGGTAAGTTTCACGGGTAAGTTTCACGGGTATGTTTCACGGGTGACGTTTCACGGGTCTAGGTTTCACTGGTAAGTTTCACGGGTCAAGGTTTCACGGGTAAGTTTCACGGGTAAGTTTCACGGGTATGTTTCACGGGTGACGTTTCACGGGTCTAGGTTTCACTGGTAAGTTTCACGGGTCAAGGTTTTACGGGTAAGTTTCACGGGTAAGTTTCACGGGTATGTTTCACGGGTGACGTTTCACGGGTCTAGGTTTCACTGGTAAGTTTCACGGGTCAAGGTTTCACGGGTAAGTTTCACGGGTAAGTTTTACGGGTAAGTTTCACGGGTGACGTTTCACGGGTGACGTTTCACGGGTGACGTTTCACGGGTGACGTTTCACGGGTCTAGGTTTCACTGGTAAGTTTCACGGGTCAAGGTTTCACGGGTAAGTTTCACGGGTAAGTTTCACGGGTATGTTTCACGGGTGACGTTTCACGGGTCTAGGTTTCACTGGAAAGTTTCACGGGTCAAGGTTTCACGGGTAAGTTTCACGGGTAAGTTTTACGGGTATGTTTTACAGGCGACGTTTCACGGGTCTAGGTTTCACTGGTAAGTTTCACGGGTCTAGGTTTCACGGGTAAGTTTCACGGGTATGTTTCATGGGTGATGTTTCACGGGTCTAGGTTTCACTGGTAAGTTTCACGGGTCAAGGTTTCACGGGTAAGTTTCACGGGTATGTTTCACGGGTGACGTTTCACGGGTAAGTTTTACGCGTAAGTTTCACGGGTGACGTTTCACGGGTCTAGGTTTCACTGGTAAGTTTCACGGGTCAAGGTTTCACGGGTAAGTTTCACGGGTATGTTTCACGGGTGACGTTTCACGGGTCTAGGTTTCACTGGTAAGTTTCACGGGTCAAGGTTTCACGGGTAAGTTTCACGGGTAAGTTTTACGGGTAAGTTTCACGGGTGACGTTTCACGGGTCTAGGTTTCACTGGTAAGTTTCACGGGTCAAGGTTTCACGGGTAAGTTTCACGGGTAAGTTTCACGGGTATGTTTCACGGGTGACATTTCACGGGTCTAGGTTTCACTGGAAAGTTTCACGGGTCAAGGTTTCACGGGTAAGTTTCACGGGTAAGTTTCACGGGTAAGTTTTACGGGTATGTTTTACAGGTGACGTTTCACGGGTCTAGGTTTCACTGGTAAGTTTCACGGGTCAAGGTTTCACGGGTAAGTTTCACGGGTAAGTTTCACGGGTATGTTTCATTGGTGATGTTTCACGGGTCTAGGTTTTACTGGTAAGTTTCTCGGGTCAAGGTTTCACGGGTAAGTTTCACGGGTAAGTTTCACGGGTGACGTTTTACGGGTCTAGGTTTCACTGGTAAGTTTCACGGGTATGTTTCACGGGTAAGTTTTACGGGTATGTTTTACAGGTGACGTTTCACGGGACTAGGTTTCACTGGTAAGTTTCACGGGTCAAGGTTTCACGGGTCAAGGTTTCACGGGTAAGTTTTACGGGTAAGTTTCACGGGTATGTTTCACGGGTATGTTTCACGGGTCTTGGTTTCACTGGTAAGTTTCACGGGTCAAGGTTTCACGGGTAAGTTTCACGGGTAAGTTTTACGGGTATGTTTTACAGGTGACGTTTCACGGGTCTAGGTTTCACTGGTAAGTTTCACGGGTCAAGGTTTCACGGGTAAGATTCACGGGTAAGTTTCACGGGTATGTTTCATGGGTGATGTTTCACGGGTCTAGGTTTCACTGGTAAGTTTCACGGGTCAAGGTTTTACGGGTAAGTTTCACGGGTAAGTTTCACGGGTATGTTTCACGGGTGACGTTTCACGGGTCTAGGTTTCACTGGTAAGTTTCACGGGTCAAGGTTTCACGGGTAAGTTTCACGGGTAAGTTTCACGGGTAAGTTTCACGGGTATGTTTCACGGGTGACGTTTCACGGGTCTAGGTTTCACTAGTAAGTTTCACGGGTCAAGGTTTCACGGGTAAGTTTCACGGGTAAGTTTCACGGGTATGTTTCACGGGTGACGTTTCACGGGTCTAGGTTTCACTGGTAAGTTTCACGGGTCAAGGTTTCACGGGTAAGTTTCACGGGTAAGTTTCACGGGTATGTTTCACGAGTGACGTTTCACGGGTCTAGGTTTCACTGGTAAGTTTCACGGGTCAAGGTTTCACGGGTAAGTTTCACGGGTAAGTTTCACGGGTATGTTTCACGGGTGACGTTTCACGGGTCTAGGTTTCACTGGTAAGTTTCACAAGTCAAGGTTTTACGGGTAAGTTTCACGGGTAAGTTTCACGGGTATGTTTCACGGGTGACGTTTCACGGGTCTAGGTTTCACTGGTAAGTTTCACGGGTCAAGGTTTCACGGGTAAATTTCACGGGTAAGTTTTACGGGTAAGTTTTACGGGTAAGTTTCACGGGTGACGTTTCACGGGTGACGTTTCACGGGTGACGTTTCACGGGTCTAGGTTTCACTGGTAAGTTTCACGGGTCAAGGTTTCACGGGTAAGTTTCACGGGTATGTTTCACGGGTGACGTTTCACGGGTCTAGGTTTCACTGGTAAGTTTCACGGGTCAAGGTTTCACGGGTAAGTTTCACGGGTAAGTTTTACGGGTAAGTTTCAAGGGTGACGTTTCACGGGTCTAGGTTTCACTGGTAAGTTTCACGGGTCAAGGTTTCACGGGTAAGTTTCACGGGTAAGTTTCACGGGTATGTTTCACGGGTGACGTTTCACGGGTCTAGGTTTCACTGGAAAGTTTCACGGGTCAAGGTTTCACGGGTAAGTTTCACGGGTTAGTTTCACGGGTAAGTTTCACGGGTATGTTTCATTGGTGATGTTTCACGGGTCTAGGTTTTACTGGTAAGTTTCACGGGTCAAGGTTTCACGGGTAAGTTTCACGGGTAAGTTGCACGGGTGACGTTTCACGGGTCTAGGTTTCACTGGTAACTTTCACGGGTATGTTTAACGGGTAAGTTTTACGGGTATGTTTTACATGTGACGTTTCACGGGTCTAGGTTTCACTGGTAAGTTTCACGGGTCAAGGTTTCACGGGTCAAGGTTTCACGGGTAAGTTTTAAGGGTAAGTTTCACGGGTATGTTTCACGGATGACGTTTCACGGGTCTTGGTTTCACTGGTAAGTTTCACGGGTCAAGGTTTCACGGGTAAGTTTCACGGGTAAGTTTTACGGGTATGTTTTACAGGTGACGTTTCACGGGTAAGTTTCACGGGTAAGTTTCACGGGTATGTTTCACGGGTGACGTTTCACGGGTCTAGGTTTCACTGGTAAGTTTCACGGGTCATGGTTTCACGGGTAAGTTTCACGGGTAAGTTTTACGGGTAAGTTTCACGGGTGACGTTTCACGGGTCTAGGTTTCACTGGAAAGTTTCACGGGTCAAGGTTTCACGGGTAAGTTTCACGGGTAAGTTTTACGGGTATGTTTTACAGGTGACGTTTCACGGGTCTAGGTTTCACTGGTAAGTTTCACGGGTCAAGGTTTCACGGGTAAGTTTCACGGGTAAGTTTCACGGGTATGTTTCACGGGTGACGTTTCACGGGTCTAGGTTTCACTAGTAAGTTTCACGGGTCAAGGTTTCACGGGTAAGTTTCACGGGTAAGTTTCACGGGTATGTTTCACGGGTGACGTTTCACGGGTCTAGGTTTCACTGGTAAGTTTCACGGGTCAAGGTTTCACGGGTCAGTTTCACGGGTAAGTTTCACGGGTATGTTTCACGGGTGACGTTTCACGGGTCTAGGTTTCACTAGTAAGTTTCACGGGTCAAGGTTTCACGGGTAAGTTTCACGGGTAAGTTTCACGGGTATGTTTCACGGGTGACGTTTCACGGGTCTAGGTTTCACTGGCAAGTTTCACGGGTCAAGGTTTCACGGGTAAGTTTCACGGGTAAGTTTCACGGGTATGTTTCACGGGTGACGTTTCACGGGTCTAGGTTTCACTGGTAAGTTTCACGGGTCAAGGTTTCACGGGTAAGTTTCACGGGTAAGTTTTACGGGTATGTTTCACGGGTGACGTTTCACGGGTCTAGGTTTCACTGGTAAGTTTCACGGGTCAAGGTTTCACGGGTAAGTTTCACGGGTAAGTTTTACGGTTATGTTTTACAGGTGACGTTTCACGGGTCTAGGTTTCACTGGTAAGTTTCACGGGTCAAGGTTTCACGGGTAAGTTTCACGGGTAAGTTTCACGGGTATGTTTCACGGGTAAGTTTCACGGGTAAGTTTCACGGGTATGTTTCACGGGTGACGTTTCACGGGTCTAGGTTTCACTGGTAAGTTTCACGGGTCAAGGTTTCACGGGTAAGTTTCACGGGTAAGTTTCACGGGTATGTTTCACGGGTGACGTTTCACGGGTCTAGGTTTCACTGGTAAGTTTCACGGGTCAAGGTTTCACTGGTAAGTTTCACGGGTCAAGGTTTCACGGGTAAGTTTCACGGGTAAGTTTCACGGGTGTGTTTCACGGGTGACGTTTCACGGGTCTAGGTTTCACTGGTAAGATTAACGGGTCAAGGTTTCACGGGTAAGTTTCACAGGTAAGTTTTACGGGTAAGTTTCACGGGTGACGTTTCACGGGTCTAGGTTTTACTGGTAAGTTTCACGGGTCAAGGTTTCACGGGTAAGTTTCACGGGTAAGTTTCACGGGTAAGTTTCACGGGTGACCTTTCACGGGTCTTGGTTTCACTGGTAAGTTTCACGGGTCAAGGTTTCACGGGTAAGTTTCACGGGTAAATTTCACGGGTATGTTTCACGGGTGACGTTTCACGGGTCTAGGTTTCACTGGTAAGTTTCACGGGTCAAGGTTTCACGGGTAAGTTTCACAGGTAAGATTCACGGGTATGTTTCACGGGTGACGTTTCACGGGTCTAGGTTTCACTGGTAAGTTTCACGGGTCAAGGTTTCACGGGTAAGTTTCACGGGTAAGTTTCACGGGTAAGTTTCACGGGTATGTTTTACAGGTGACGTTTTACGGGTCTAGGTTTCACTGGTAAGTTTCACGGGTCAAGGTTTCACGGGTAAGATTCACGGGTAAGTTTCACGGGTATGTTTCATGAGTGATGTTTCACGGGTCTAGGTTTCACTGGTAAGTTTCACGGGTCAAGGTTTTACGGGTAAGTTTCACGGGTAAGTTTCACGGGTATGTTTCACGGGTGACGTTTCACGGGTCTAGGTTTCACTGGTAAGTTTCACGGGTCAAGGTTTCACGGGTAAGTTTCACGGGTAAGTTTCACGGGTATGTTTCACGGGTGACGTTTCACGGGTCTAGGTTTCACTAGTAAGTTTCACTTGTCAAGGTTTCACGGGTAAGTTTCACGGGTAAGTTTCACGGGTATGTTTCACGGGTGACGTTTCACGGGTCTAGGTTTCACTGGTAAGTTTCACGGGTCAAGGTTTCACGGGTAAGTTTCACGGGTAAGTTTCACGGGTATGTTTCACGGGTGACGTTTCACGGGTCTAGGTTTCACGGGTAAGTTTCACGGGTCAAGGTTTCACGGGTAAGTTTCACGGGTAAGTTTCACGGGTATGTTTCACAAGTGACGTTTCACGGGTCTAGGTTTCACTGGAAAGTTTCACGGGTCAAGGTTTCACGGGTAAGTTTCACGGGTAAGTTTTACGGGTATGTTTTACAGGCGACGTTTCACGGGTCTAGGTTTCACTGGTAAGTTTCACGGGTCTAGGTTTCACGGGTAAGTTTCACGGGTTAGTTTCACGGGTATGTTTCACGGGTGACGTTTCACGGGTCTAGGTTTCACTGGTAAGTTTCACGGGTCAAGGTTTCACGGGTAAGTTTTACGGGTAAATTTCACGGGTATGTTTCACGGGTGACGTTTCACGGGTCTAGGTTTCACTGGTAAGTTTCACAGTTCAAGGTTTTACGGGTAAGTTTCACGGGTAAGTTTCACGGGAATGTTTCACGGGTGACGTTTCACGGGTCTAGGTTTCACTGGTAAGTTTCACGGGTCAAGGTTTCACGGGTAAGTTTCACGGGTAAGTTTTACGGGTAAGTTTCACGGGTGACGTTTCACGGGTGCGTTTCACGGGTCTAGGTTTCACTGGTAAGTTTCACGGGTCAAGGTTTCACGGGTAAGTTTCACCGGTAAGTTTCACGGGTATGTTTCACAAGTGACGTTTCACGGGTCTAGGTTTCACTGGAAAGTTTCACGGGTCAAGGTTTCACGGGTAAGTTTCACGGGTAAGTTTTACGGGTATGTTTTACAGGCGACGTTTCACGGGTCTAGGTTTCACTGGTAAGTTTCACGGGTCTAGGTTTCACGGGTAAGTTTCACGGGTAAGTTTCACGGGTATGTTTCATGGGTGATGTTTCACGGGTCTAGGTTTCACTGGTAAGTTTCACGGGTCAAGGTTTCACGGGTAAGTTTCACGGGTAAGTTTCACGGGTAAGTTTTACGGGTATGTTTTACAGGTGACGTTTCACGGGTCTAGGTTTCACTGGTAAGTTTCACGGGTCAAGGTTTCACGGGTAAGTTTCACGAGTAAGTTTCACGGGTATGTTTCATGGGTGATGTTTCACGGGTCTAGGTTTTACTGGTAAGTTTCACGGGTCAAGGTTTCACGGGTAAGTTTCACGGGTAAGTTTCACGGGTGACGTTTCACGGGTCTAGGTTTCACTGGTAAGTTTCACGGGTATGTTTCACGGGTGACGTTTCACGGGTCTAGGTTTCACTGGTAAGTTTCACGGGTCAAGGTTTCACGGGTAAGTTTCACGGGTAAGTTTCACGGGTATGTTTCACGGATGACGTTTCACGGGTCTTGGTTTCACTGGTAAGTTTCACGGGTCAAGGTTTCACGGGTAAGTTTCACGGGTAAGTTTTACGGGTATGTTTTACAGGTGACGTTTCACGGGTAAGTTTCACGGGTAAGTTTCACGGGTATGTTTCACGGGTGAAGTTTCACGGGTCTTGGTTTCACTGGTAAGTTTCACGGGTCAAGGTTTCACGGGTAAGTTTCACGGGTAAGTTTTACGGGTATGTTTTACAGGTGACGTTTCACGGGTAAGTTTCACGGGTAAGTTTCACGGGTATGTTTCACGGGTGAAGTTTCACGGGTCTAGGTTTCACTGGTAAGTTTCACGGGTCAAGGTTTCACGGGTAAGTTTCACGGGTAAGTTTTACGGGTAAGTTTCACGGGTGACGTTTCACGGGTCTAGGTTTCACTGGAAAGTTTCACGGGTCAAGGATTCACGGGTAAGTTTCACGGGTAAGTTTTACGGGTATGTTTTACAGGTGACGTTTCACGGGTCTAGGTTTCACTGGTAAGTTTCACGGGTCAAGGTTTCACGGGTCAAGGTTTCACGGATAAGTTTCACGGGCAAGTTTCACGGGTATGTTTTACAGGTGACGTTTTACGGGTCTAGGTTTCACTGGTAAGTTTCACGGGTCAAGGTTTCACGGGTAAGATTCACGGGTAAGTTTCACGGGTATGTTTCATGAGTGATGTTTCACGGGTCTAGGTTTCACTGGTAAGTTTCACGGGTCAAGGTTTTACGGGTAAGTTTCACGGGTATGTTTCACGGGTGACGTTTCACGGGTCTAGGTTTCACTGGTAAGTTTCACGGGTCAAGGTTTCACGGGTAAGTTTCACGGGTAAGTTTCACGGGTATGTTTCACGGGTGACGTTTCACGGGTCTAGGTTTCACTAGTAAGTTTCACTTGTCAAGGTTTCACGGGTAAGTTTCACGGGTAAGTTTCACGGGTATGTTTCACGGGTGACGTTTCACGGGTCTAGGTTTCACTGGTAAGTTTCACGGGTCAAGGTTTCACGGGTAAGTTTCACGGGTAAGTTTCACGGGTATGTTTCACGGGTGACGTTTCACGGGTCTAGGTTTCACGGGTAAGTTTCACGGGTCAAGGTTTCACGGGTAAGTTTCACGGGTAAGTTTCACGGGTATGTTTCACAAGTAACGTTTCACGGGTCTAGGTTTCACTGGAAAGTTTCACGGGTCAAGGTTTCACGGGTAAGTTTCACGGGTAAGTTTTACGGGTATGTTTTACAGGCGACGTTTCACGGGTCTAGGTTTCACTGGTAAGTTTCACGGGTCTAGGTTTCACGGGTAAGTTTCACGGGTTAGTTTCACGGGTATGTTTCACGGGTGACGTTTCACGGGTCTAGGTTTCACTGGTAAGTTTCACGGGTCAAGGTTTCACGGGTAAGTTTTACGGGTAAATTTCACGGGTATGTTTCACGGGTGACGTTTCACGGGTCTAGGTTTCACTGGTAAGTTTCACAGTTCAAGGTTTTACGGGTAAGTTTCACGGGTAAGTTTCACGGGAATGTTTCACGGGTGACGTTTCACGGGTCTAGGTTTCACTGGTAAGTTTCACGGGTCAAGGTTTCACGGGTAAGTTTCACGGGTAAGTTTTACGGGTAAGTTTCACGGGTGACGTTTCACGGGTGCGTTTCACGGGTCTAGGTTTCACTGGTAAGTTTCACGGGTCAAGGTTTCACGGGTAAGTTTCACCGGTAAGTTTCACGGGTATGTTTCACAAGTGACGTTTCACGGGTCTAGGTTTCACTGGAAAGTTTCACGGGTCAAGGTTTCACGGGTAAGTTTCACGGGTAAGTTTTACGGGTATGTTTTACAGGCGACGTTTCACGGGTCTAGGTTTCACTGGTAAGTTTCACGGGTCTAGGTTTCACGGGTAAGTTTCACGGGTAAGTTTCACGGGTATGTTTCATGGGTGATGTTTCACGGGTCTAGGTTTCACTGGTAAGTTTCACGGGTCAAGGTTTCACGGGTAAGTTTCACGGGTAAGTTTCACGGGTATGTTTCATGGGTGATGTTTCACGGGTCTAGGTTTTACTGGTAAGTTTCACGGGTCAAGGTTTCACGGGTAAGTTTCACTGGTAAGTTTCACGGGTGACGTTTCACGGGTCTAGGTTTCACTGGTAAGTTTCACGGGTATGTTTCACGGGTGACGTTTCACGGGTCTAGGTTTCACTGGTAAGTTTCACGGGTCAAGGTTTCACGGGTAAGTTTCACGGGTAAGTTTCACGGGTATGTTTCACGGATGACGTTTCACGGGTCTTGGTTTCACTGGTAAGTTTCACGGGTCAAGGTTTCACGGGTAAGTTTCACGGGTAAGTTTTACGGGTATGTTTTACAGGTGACGTTTCACGGGTAAGTTTCACGGGTAAGTTTCACGGGTATGTTTCACGGGTGAAGTTTCACGGGTCTTGGTTTCACTGGTAAGTTTCACGGGTCAAGGTTTCACGGGTAAGTTTCACGGGTAAGTTTTACGGGTATGTTTTACAGGTGACGTTTCACGGGTAAGTTTCACGGGTAAGTTTCACGGGTATGTTTCACGGGTGAAGTTTCACGGGTCTAGGTTTCACTGGTAAGTTTCACGGGTCAAGGTTTCACGGGTAAGTTTCACGGGTAAGTTTTACGGGTAAGTTTCACGGGTGACGTTTCACGGGTCTAGGTTTCACTGGAAAGTTTCACGGGTCAAGGATTCACGGGTAAGTTTCACGGGTAAGTTTTACGGGTATGTTTTACAGGTGACGTTTCACGGGTCTAGGTTTCACTGGTAAGTTTCACGGGTCAAGGTTTCACGGGTAAGATTCACGGGTAAGTTTCACGGGTATGTTTCATGGGTGATGTTTCACGGGTCTAGGTTTCACTGGTAAGTTTCACGGGTCAAGGTTTTACGGGTAAGTTTCACGGGTAAGTTTCACGGGTATGTTTCACGGGTGACGTTTCACGGGTCTAGGTTTCACTGGTAAGTTTCACGGGTCAAGGTTTCACAGGTAAGTTTCACGGGTAAGTTTCACGGGTATGTTTCACGGGTGACGTTTCACGGGTCTAGGTTTCACTAGTAAGTTTCACGGGTCAAGGTTTCACGGGTAAGTTTCACGGGTAAGTTTCACGGGTATGTTTCATGGGTGATGTTTCACGGGTCTAGGTTTCACTGGTAAGTTTCACGGGTATGTTTCACGGGTAAGTTTTACGGGTATGTTTTACAGGTGACGTTTCACGGGTCTAGGTTTCACTGGTAAGTTTCACGGGTCAAGGTTTCACGGGTCAAGGTTTCACGGGTAAGTTTCACGGGTAAGTTTCACGGGTATGTTTTACAGGTGACGTTTCACGGGTCTAGGTTTCACAGGTAAGTTTCACGGGTCAAGGTTTCACGGGTAAGATTCACGGGTAAGTTTCACGGGTATGTTTCATGGGTGATGTTTCACGGGACTAGGTTTCACTGGTAAGTTTCACGGGTCTAGGTTTCACGGGTAAGTTTCACGGGTAAGTTTCACGGGTATGTTTCACGGGTGACGTTTCACGGGTCTAGGTTTCACTGGTAAGTTTCACGGGTCAAGGTTTCACGGGTAAGTTTCACGGGTAAATTTCACGGGTATGTTTCACGGGTGACGTTTCACGGGTCTAGGTTTCACTGGTAAGTTTCACAGTTCAAGGTTTTACGGGTAAGTTTCACGGGTAAGTTTCACGGGTATGTTTCACGGGTGACGTTTCACGGGTCTAGGTTTCACTGGTAAGTTTCACGGGTCAAGGTTTCACGGGTAAGTTTCACGGGTAAGTTTTACGGGTAAGTTTCACGGGTGACGTTTCACGGGTGCGTTTCACGGGTCTAGGTTTGACTGGTAAGTTTCACGGGTCAAGGTTTCACGGGTAAGTTTCACCGGTAAGTTTCACGGGTATGTTTCACAAGTGACGTTTCACGGGTCTAGGTTTCACTGGAAAGTTTCACGGGTCAAGGTTTCACGGGTAAGTTTCACGGGTAAGTTTTACAGGTATGTTTTACAGGCGACGTTTCAAGGGTCTAGGTTTCACTGGTAAGTTTCACGGGTCTAGGTTTCACGGGTAAGTTTCACGGGTAAGTTTCACGGGTATGTTTCATGGGTGATGTTTCACGGGTCTAGGTTTCACTGGTAAGTTTCACGGGTCAAGGTTTCACGGGTAAGTTTCACGGGTAAGTTTCACGGGTAAGTTTCACGGGTAAGTTTTACGGGTATGTTTTACAGGTGACGTTTCACGGGTCTAGGTTTCACTGGTAAGTTTCACGGGTCAAGGTTTCACGGGTAAGTTTCACGGGTAAGTTTCACGGGTATGTTTCATGGGTGATGTTTCACGGGTCTAGGTTTTACTGGTAAGTTTCACGGGTCAAGGTTTCACGGGTAAGTTTCACGGGTAAGTTTCACGGGTGACGTTTCACGGGTCTAGGTTTCACTGGTAAGTTTCACGGGTATGTTTCACGGGTGACGTTTCACGGGTCTAGGTTTCACTGGTAAGTTTCACGGGTCAAGGTTTCACGGGTAAGTTTCACGGGTAAGTTTCACGGGTATGTTTCACGGATGACGTTTCACGGGTCTTGGTTTCACTGGTAAGTTTTACGGGTCAAGGTTTCACGGGTAAGTTTCACGGGTAAGTTTTACGTGTATGTTTTACAGGTGACGTTTCACGGGTAAGTTTCACGGGTAAGTTTCACGGGTATGTTTCACGGGTGAAGTTTCACGGGTCTTGGTTTCACTGGTAAGTTTCACGGGTCAAGGTTTCACGGGTAAGTTTCACGGGTAAGTTTTACGGGTATGTTTTACAGGTGACGTTTCACGGGTAAGTTTCACGGGTAAGTTTTACAGGTATGTTTCACGGGTGAAGTTTCACGGGTCTAGGTTTCACTGGTAAGTTTCACGGGTCAAGGTTTCACGGGTAAGTTTCACGGGTAAGTTTTACGGGTAAGTTTCACGGGTGACGTTTCACGGGTCTAGGTTTCACTGGAAAGTTTCACGGGTCAAGGATTCACGGGTAAGTTTCACGGGTAAGTTTTACGGGTATGTTTTACAGGTGACGTTTCACGGGTCTAGGTTTCACTGGTAAGTTTCACGGGTCAAGGTTTCACGGGTAAGATTCACGGGTAAGTTTCACGGGTATGTTTCATGGGTGATGTTTCACGGGTCTAGGTTTCACTGGTAAGTTTCACGGGTCAAGGTTTTACGGGTAAGTTTCACGGGTAAGTTTCACGGGTATGTTTCACGGGTGACGTTTCACGGGTCTAGGTTTCACTGGTAAGTTTCACGGGTCAAGGTTTCACGGGTAAGTTTCACGGGTAAGTTTCACGGGTATGTTTCACGGGTGACGTTTCACGGGTCTAGGTTTCACTAGTAAGTTTCACGGGTCAAGGTTTAACGGGTAAGTTTCACGGGTAAGTTTCACGGGTATGTTTCATGGGTGATGTTTCACGGGTCTAGGTTTTACTGGTAAGTTTCACGGGTCAAGGTTTCACGGGTAAGTTTCACGGGTAAGTTTCACGGGTGACGTTTCACGGGTCTAGGTTTCACTGGTAAGTTTCACGGGTATGTTTCACGGGTAAGTTTTACGGGTATGTTTTACAGGTGACGTTTCACGGGTCTAGGTTTCACTGGTAAGTTTCACGGGTCAAGGTTTCACGGGTCAAGGTTTCACGGGTAAGTTTCACGGGTAAGTTTCACGGGTATGTTTTACAGGTGACGTTTCACGGGTCTAGGTTTCACAGGTAAGTTTCACGGGTCAAGGTTTCACGGGTAAGATTCACGGGTAAGTTTCACGGGTATGTTTCATGGGTGATGTTTCACGGGACTAGGTTTCACTGGTAAGTTTCACGGGTCTAGGTTTCACGGGTAAGTTTCACGGGTAAGTTTCACGGGTATGTTTCACGGGTGACGTTTCACGGGTCTAGGTTTCACTGGTAAGTTTCACGGGTCAAGGTTTCACGGGTAAGTTTCACGGGTAAATTTCACGGGTATGTTTCACGGGTGACGTTTCACGGGTCTAGGTTTCACTGGTAAGTTTCACAGTTCAAGGTTTTACGGGTAAGTTTCACGGGTAAGTTTCACGGGTATGTTTCACGGGTGACGTTTCACGGGTCTAGGTTTCACTGGTAAGTTTCACGGGTCAAGGTTTCACGGGTAAGTTTCACGGGTAAGTTTTACGGGTAAGTTTCACGGGTGACGTTTCACGGGTGCGTTTCACGGGTCTAGGTTTGACTGGTAAGTTTCACGGGTCAAGGTTTCACGGGTAAGTTTCACCGGTAAGTTTCACGGGTATGTTTCACAAGTGACGTTTCACGGGTCTAGGTTTCACTGGAAAGTTTCACGGGTCAAGGTTTCACGGGTAAGTTTCACGGGTAAGTTTTACAGGTATGTTTTACAGGCGACGTTTCAAGGGTCTAGGTTTCACTGGTAAGTTTCACGGGTCTAGGTTTCACGGGTAAGTTTCACGGGTAAGTTTCACGGGTATGTTTCATGGGTGATGTTTCACGGGTCTAGGTTTCACTGGTAAGTTTCACGGGTCAAGGTTTCACGGGTAAGTTTCACGGGTAAGTTTCACGGGTAAGTTTCACGGGTAAGTTTTACGGGTATGTTTTACAGGTGACGTTTCACGGGTCTAGGTTTCACTGGTAAGTTTCACGGGTCAAGGTTTCACGGGTAAGTTTCACGGGTAAGTTTCACGGGTATGTTTCATGGGTGATGTTTCACGGGTCTAGGTTTTACTGGTAAGTTTCACGGGTCAAGGTTTCACGGGTAAGTTTCACGGGTAAGTTTCACGGGTGACGTTTCACGGGTCTAGGTTTCACTGGTAAGTTTCACGGGTATGTTTCACGGGTGACGTTTCACGGGTCTAGGTTTCACTGGTAAGTTTCACGGGTCAAGGTTTCACGGGTAAGTTTCACGGGTAAGTTTCACGGGTATGTTTCACGGATGACGTTTCACGGGTCTTGGTTTCACTGGTAAGTTTTACGGGTCAAGGTTTCACGGGTAAGTTTCACGGGTAAGTTTTACGTGTATGTTTTACAGGTGACGTTTCACGGGTAAGTTTCACGGGTAAGTTTCACGGGTATGTTTCACGGGTGAAGTTTCACGGGTCTTGGTTTCACTGGTAAGTTTCACGGGTCAAGGTTTCACGGGTAAGTTTCACGGGTAAGTTTTACGGGTATGTTTTACAGGTGACGTTTCACGGGTAAGTTTCACGGGTAAGTTTTACAGGTATGTTTCACGGGTGAAGTTTCACGGGTCTAGGTTTCACTGGTAAGTTTCACGGGTCAAGGTTTCACGGGTAAGTTTCACGGGTAAGTTTTACGGGTAAGTTTCACGGGTGACGTTTCACGGGTCTAGGTTTCACTGGAAAGTTTCACGGGTCAAGGATTCACGGGTAAGTTTCACGGGTAAGTTTTACGGGTATGTTTTACAGGTGACGTTTCACGGGTCTAGGTTTCACTGGTAAGTTTCACGGGTCAAGGTTTCACGGGTAAGATTCACGGGTAAGTTTCACGGGTATGTTTCATGGGTGATGTTTCACGGGTCTAGGTTTCACTGGTAAGTTTCACGGGTCAAGGTTTTACGGGTAAGTTTCACGGGTAAGTTTCACGGGTATGTTTCACGGGTGACGTTTCACGGGTCTAGGTTTCACTGGTAAGTTTCACGGGTCAAGGTTTCACGGGTAAGTTTCACGGGTAAGTTTCACGGGTATGTTTCACGGGTGACGTTTCACGGGTCTAGGTTTCACTAGTAAGTTTCACGGGTCAAGGTTTAACGGGTAAGTTTCACGGGTAAGTTTCACGGGTATGTTTCATGGGTGATGTTTCACGGGTCTAGGTTTTACTGGTAAGTTTCACGGGTCAAGGTTTCACGGGTAAGTTTCACGGGTAAGTTTCACGGGTGACGTTTCACGGGTCTAGGTTTCACTGGTAAGTTTCACGGGTATGTTTCACGGGTAAGTTTTACGGGTATGTTTTACAGGTTACGTTTCACGGGTCTAGGTTTCACTGGTAAGTTTCACGGGTCAAGGTTTCACGGGTCAAGGTTTCACGGGTAAGTTTCACGGGTAAGTTTCACGGGTATGTTTTACAGGTGACGTTTCACGGGTCTAGGTTTCACTGGTAAGTTTTACGGGTCAAGGTTTCACGGGTAAGATTCACGGGTTAGTTTCACGGGTATGTTTCACGGGTGACGTTTCACTGGTCTAGGTTTCACTGGAAAGTTTCACGGGTCAAGGTTTCACGGGTAAGTTTCACGGGTAAGTTTCACGGGTATGTTTCACGGGTGACGTTTCACAGGTCTAGGTTTCACTGGTAAGTTTCACGGGTCAAGGTTTCACGGGTAAGTTTCACGGGTAAGTTTCACGGGTATGTTTCACGGGTGACGTTTCACGGGTCTAGGTTTCACTGGTAAGTTTCACGGGTCAAGGTTTCACGGGTATGTTTCACGGGTAAGTTTCACGGGTATGTTTCACGGATGACGTTTCACGGGTCTTGGTTTCACTGGTAAGTTTCACGGGTCAAGGTTTCACGGGTAAGTTTCACGGGTAAGTTTTACGGGTATGTTTTACAGGTGACGTTTCACGGGTAAGTTTCACGGGTAAGTTTCACGGGTATGTTTCACGGGTGACGTTTCACGGGTCTAGGTTTCACTGGTAAGTTTCACGGGTCAAGGTTTCACGGGTAAGTTTCACGGGTAAGTTTTACATGTAAGTTTCACGGGTGACGTTTCACGGGTCTAGGTTTCACTGGAAAGTTTCACGGGTCAAGGATTCACGGGTAAGTTTCACGGGTAAGTTTTACGGGTATGTTTTACAGGTGACGTTTCACGGGTCTAGGTTTCACTGGTAAGTTTCACGGGTCAAGGTTTCACGGGTAAGTTTCACGGGTATGTTTCATGGGTGATGTTTCACGGGTCTAGGTTTTACTGGTAAGTTTCACGGGTCAAGGTTTCACGGGTAAGTTTCACGGGTAAGTTTCACGGGTGACGTTTCACGGGTCTAGGTTTCACTGGTAAGTTTCACGGGTATGTTTCACGGGTGACGTTTCACGGGTCTAGGTTTCACTGGTAAGTTTCACGGGTCAAGGTTTCACGGGTAAGTTTCACGGGTAAGTTTCACGGGTATGTTTCACGGGTAAGTTTCACGGGTGACGTTTCACGGGTCTAGGTTTCACTGGTAAGTTTCACGGGTATGTTTCACGGGTGACGTTTCACGGGTCTAGGTTTCACTGGTAAGTTTCACGGGTCAAGGTTTCACGGGTAAGTTTCACGGGTAAGTTTCACGGGTATGTTTCACGGATGACGTTTCACGGGTCTTGGTTTCACTGGTAAGTTTCACGGGTCAAGGTTTCACGGGTAAGTTTCACGGGTAAGTTTTACGGGTATGTTTTACAGGTGACGTTTCACGGGTAAGTTTCACGGGTAAGTTTCACGGGTATGTTTCACGGGTGACGTTTCACGGGTCTTGGTTTCACTGGTAAGTTTCACGGGTCAAGGTTTCACGGGTAAGTTTCACGGGTATGTTTCACGGGTGACGTTTCACGGGTCTAGGTTTCACTGGTAAGTTTCACGGGTCAAGGTTTCACGGGTAAGTTTCACGGGTAAGTTTTACGGGTAAGTTTTACGGGTCTAGGTTTCAATGGTAAGTTTCACGGGTCAAGGTTTCACGGGTAAGTTTCACGGGTAAGTTTCACGGGTATGTTTCACGGGTGACGTTTCACGGGTCTAGGTTTCACTGGAAAGTTTCACGGATCAAGGTTTCACGGGTAAGTTTCACGGGTAAGTTTTACGGGTATGTTTTACAGGTGACGTTTCACGGGTCTAGGTTTCACTGGTAAGTTTCACGGGTAAGTTTCACGGGTAAGTTTCACGGGTATGTTTCATGGGTGATGTTTCACGGGTCTAGGTTTTACTGGTAAGTTTCACGGGTCAAGGTTTCACGGGTAAGTTTCACGGGTAAGTTTCACGGGTGACGTTTCACGGGTCTAGGTTTCACTGGTAAGTTTCACGGGTATGTTTCACGGGTGACGTTTCACGGGTCTAGGTTTCACTGGTAAGTTTCACGGGTCAAGGTTTCACGGGTAAGTTTCACTGGTAAGTTTCACGGGTATGTTTCACGGATGACGTTTCACGGATCTTGGTTTCACTGGTAAGTTTCACGGGTCAAGGTTTCACGGGTAAGTTTCACGGGTAAGTTTTACGGGTATGTTTTACAGGTGACGTTTCACGGGTAAGTTTCACGGGTAAGTTTCACGGGTATGTTTCACGGGTGACGTTTCACGGGTCTAGGTTTCACTGGTAAGTTTCACGGGTCAAGGTTTCACGGGTAAGTTTCACGGGTAAGTTTTACGGGTAAGTTTCACGGGTGACGTTTCACGGGTCTAGGTTTCACTGGAAAGTTTCACGGGTCAAGGATTCACGGGTAAGTTTCACGGGTAAGTTTTACGGGTATGTTTTACAGGTGACGTTTCACGGGTCTAGGTTTCACTGGTAAGTTTCACGGGTCAAGGTTTCACGGGTAAGATTCACGGGTAAGTTTCACGGGTATGTTTCATGGGTGATGTTTCACGGGTCTAGGTTTCACTGGTAAGTTTCACGGGTAAAGGTTTTACGGGTAAGTTTCACGGGTATGTTTCACGGGTGACGTTTCACAGGTCTAGGTTTCACTGGAAAGTTTCATGGGTCAAGGTTTCACGGGTAAGTTTCACGGGTAAGTTTTAAGGGTATGTTTTACAGGCGACGTTTCACGGGTCTAGGTTTCACTGGTAAGTTTCACGGGTCTAGGTTTCACGGGTAAGTTTCACGGGTATGTTTCATGGGTGATGTTTCACGGGTCTAGGTTTCACTGGTAAGTTTCACGGGTCAAGGTTTCACGTGTAAGTTTCACGGGTAAGTTTCACGGGTATGTTTCACGGGTGACGTTTCACGGGTCTAGGTTTCACTGGAAAGTTTCACGGGTCAAGGTTTCACGGGTAAGTTTCACGGGTAAGTTTTACGGGTATGTTTTACAGGCGACGTTTCACGGGTCAAGGATTCACGGGTAAGTTTCACGGGTAAGTTTTATGGGTATGTTTTACAGGTGACGTTTCACGGGTCTAGGTTTCACTGGTAAGTTTCACGGGTCAAGGTTTCACGGGTAAGATTCACGGGTAAGTTTCACGGGTATGTTTCATGGGTGATGTTTCACGGGTCTAGGTTTCACTGGTAAGTTTCACGGGTCAAGGTTTTACGGGTAAGTTTCACGGGTAAGTTTCACGGGTATGTTTCACGGGTGACGTTTCACGGGTCTAGGTTTCACTGGTAAGTTTCACGGGTCAAGGTTTCACGGGTAAGTTTCACGGGTAAGTTTCACGGGTATGTTTCACGGGTGACGTTTCACGGGTCTAGGTTTCACTAGTAAGTTTCACGGGTCAAGGTTTCACGGGTAAGATTCACGGGTAAGTTTCACGGGTATGTTTCACGGGTGACGTTTCCCGGGTCTAGGTTTCACTGGTAAGTTTCACGGGTCAAGGTTTCACGGGTAAGTTTCACGGGTAAGTTTCACGGGTATGTTTCACGGGTGACGTTTCACGGGTCTAGGTTTCACTGGTAAGTTTCACGGGTCAAGGTTTCACGGGTAAGTTTCACGGGTAAGTTTCACGGGTATGTTTCACGGGTGACGTTTCACGGGTCTAGGTTTCACTGGTAAGTTTCACGGGTCAAGGTTTTACGGGTAAGTTTCACGGGTAAGTTTCACGGGTATGTTTCACGGGTGACGTTTCACGGGTCTAGGTTTCACTGGTAAGTTTCACGGGTCAAGGTTTCACGGGTAAGTTTCACGGGTAAGTTTTACGGGTAAGTTTCACGGGTGACGTTTCACGGGTGACGTTTCACGGGTGACGTTTCACGGGTGACGTTTCACGGGTCTAGGTTTCACTGGTAAGTTTCACGGGTCAAGGTTTCACGGGTAAGTTTCACGGGTAAGTTTCACGGGTATGTTTCACGGGTGACGTTTCACGGGTCTAGGTTTCACTGGAAAGTTTCACGGGTCAAGGTTTCACGGGTAAGTTTCACGGGTAAGTTTTACGGGTATGTTTTACAGGCGACGTTTCACGGGTCTAGGTTTCACTGGTAAGTTTCACGGGTCTAGGTTTCACGGGTAAGTTTCACGGGTATGTTTCATGGGTGATGTTTCACGGGTCTAGGTTTCACTGGTAAGTTTCACGGGTCAAGGTTTCACGGGTAAGTTTCACGGGTATGTTTCACGGGTGACGTTTCACGGGTAAGTTTTACGCGTAAGTTTCACGGGTGACGTTTCACGGGTCTAGGTTTCACTGGTAAGTTTCACGGGTCAAGGTTTCACGGGTAAGTTTCACGGGTATGTTTCACGGGTGACGTTTCACGGGTCTAGGTTTCACTGGTAAGTTTCACGGGTCAAGGTTTCACGGGTAAGTTTCACGGGTAAGTTTTACGGGTAAGTTTCACGGGTGACGTTTCACGGGTCTAGGTTTCACTGGTAAGTTTCACGGGTCAAGGTTTCACGGGTAAGTTTCACGGGTAAGTTTCACGGGTATGTTTCACGGGTGACATTTCACGGGTCTAGGTTTCACTGGAAAGTTTCACGGGTCAAGGTTTCACGGGTAAGTTTCACGGGTAAGTTTCACGGGTAAGTTTAACGGGTATGTTTTACAGGTGACGTTTCACGGGTCTAGGTTTCACTGGTAAGTTTCACGGGTCAAGGTTTCACGGGTAAGTTTCACGGGTAAGTTTCACGGGTATGTTTCATTGGTGATGTTTCACGGGTCTAGGTTTTACTGGTAAGTTTCTCGGGTCAAGGTTTCACGGGTAAGTTTCACGGGTAAGTTTCACGGGTGACGTTTTACGGGTCTAGGTTTCACTGGTAAGTTTCACGGGTATGTTTCACGGGTAAGTTTTACGGGTATGTTTTACAGGTGACGTTTCACGGGTCTAGGTTTCACTGGTAAGTTTCACGGGTCAAGGTTTCACGGGTCAAGGTTTCACGGGTAAGTTTTACGGGTAAGTTTCACGGGTATGTTTCACGGGTATGTTTCACGGGTCTTGGTTTCACTGGTAAGTTTCACGGGTCAAGGTTTCACGGGTAAGTTTCACGGGTAAGTTTTACGGGTATGTTTTACAGGTGACGTTTCACGGGTCTAGGTTTCACTGGTAAGTTTCACGGGTCAAGGTTTCACGGGTAAGATTCACGGGTAAGTTTCACGGGTATGTTTCATGGGTGATGTTTCACGGGTCTAGGTTTCACTGGTAAGTTTCACGGGTCAAGGTTTTACGGGTAAGTTTCACGGGTAAGTTTCACGGGTATGTTTCACGGGTGACGTTTCACGGGTCTAGGTTTCACTGGTAAGTTTCACGGGTCAAGGTTTCACGGGTAAGTTTCACGGGTAAGTTTCACGGGTATGTTTCACGGGTGACGTTTCACGGGTCTAGGTTTCACTAGTAAGTTTCACGGGTCAAGGTTTCACGGGTAAGTTTCACGGGTAAGTTTCACGGGTATGTTTCACGGGTGACGTTTCACGGGTCTAGGTTTCACTGGTAAGTTTCACGGGTCAAGGTTTCACGGGTAAGTTTCACGGGTAAGTTTCACGGGTATGTTTCACGAGTGACGTTTCACGGGTCTAGGTTTCACTGGTAAGTTTCACGGGTCAAGGTTTCACGGGTAAGTTTCACGGGTAAGTTTCACGGGTATGTTTCACGGGTGACGTTTCACGGGTCTAGGTTTCACTGGTAAGTTTCACAAGTCAAGGTTTTACGGGTAAGTTTCACGGGTAAGTTTCACGGGTATGTTTCACGGGTGACGTTTCACGGGTCTAGGTTTCACTGGTAAGTTTCACGGGTCAAGGTTTCACGGGTAAATTTCACGGGTAAGTTTTACGGGTAAGTTTTACGGGTAAGTTTCACGGGTGACGTTTCACGGGTGACGTTTCACGGGTGACGTTTCACGGGTCTAGGTTTCACTGGTAAGTTTCACGGGTCAAGGTTTCACGGGTAAGTTTCACGGGTATGTTTCACGGGTGACGTTTCACGGGTCTAGGTTTCACTGGTAAGTTTCACGGGTCAAGGTTTCACGGGTAAGTTTCACGGGTAAGTTTTACGGGTAAGTTTCAAGGGTGACGTTTCACGGGTCTAGGTTTCACTGGTAAGTTTCACGGGTCAAGGTTTCACGGGTAAGTTTCACGGGTAAGTTTCACGGGTATGTTTCACGGGTGACGTTTCACGGGTCTAGGTTTCACTGGAAAGTTTCACGGGTCAAGGTTTCACGGGTAAGTTTCACGGGTTAGTTTCACGGGTAAGTTTCACGGGTATGTTTCATTGGTGATGTTTCACGGGTCTAGGTTTTACTGGTAAGTTTCACGGGTCAAGGTTTCACGGGTAAGTTTCACGGGTAAGTTGCACGGGTGACGTTTCACGGGTCTAGGTTTCACTGGTAACTTTCACGGGTATGTTTAACGGGTAAGTTTTACGGGTATGTTTTACATGTGACGTTTCACGGGTCTAGGTTTCACTGGTAAGTTTCACGGGTCAAGGTTTCACGGGTCAAGGTTTCACGGGTAAGTTTTAAGGGTAAGTTTCACGGGTATGTTTCACGGATGACGTTTCACGGGTCTTGGTTTCACTGGTAAGTTTCACGGGTCAAGGTTTCACGGGTAAGTTTCACGGGTAAGTTTTACGGGTATGTTTTACAGGTGACGTTTCACGGGTAAGTTTCACGGGTAAGTTTCACGGGTATGTTTCACGGGTGACGTTTCACGGGTCTAGGTTTCACTGGTAAGTTTCACGGGTCATGGTTTCACGGGTAAGTTTCACGGGTAAGTTTTACGGGTAAGTTTCACGGGTGACGTTTCACGGGTCTAGGTTTCACTGGAAAGTTTCACGGGTCAAGGTTTCACGGGTAAGTTTCACGGGTAAGTTTTACGGGTATGTTTTACAGGTGACGTTTCACGGGTCTAGGTTTCACTGGTAAGTTTCACGGGTCAAGGTTTCACGGGTAAGTTTCACGGGTAAGTTTCACGGGTATGTTTCACGGGTGACGTTTCACGGGTCTAGGTTTCACTAGTAAGTTTCACGGGTCAAGGTTTCACGGGTAAGTTTCACGGGTAAGTTTCACGGGTATGTTTCACGGGTGACGTTTCACGGGTCTAGGTTTCACTGGTAAGTTTCACGGGTCAAGGTTTCACGGGTCAGTTTCACGGGTAAGTTTCACGGGTATGTTTCACGGGTGACGTTTCACGGGTCTAGGTTTCACTAGTAAGTTTCACGGGTCAAGGTTTCACGGGTAAGTTTCACGGGTAAGTTTCACGGGTATGTTTCACGGGTGACGTTTCACGGGTCTAGGTTTCACTGGCAAGTTTCACGGGTCAAGGTTTCACGGGTAAGTTTCACGGGTAAGTTTCACGGGTATGTTTCACGGGTGACGTTTCACGGGTCTAGGTTTCACTGGTAAGTTTCACGGGTCAAGGTTTCACGGGTAAGTTTCACGGGTAAGTTTTACGGGTATGTTTCACGGGTGACGTTTCACGGGTCTAGGTTTCACTGGTAAGTTTCACGGGTCAAGGTTTCACGGGTAAGTTTCACGGGTAAGTTTTACGGTTATGTTTTACAGGTGACGTTTCACGGGTCTAGGTTTCACTGGTAAGTTTCACGGGTCAAGGTTTCACGGGTAAGTTTCACGGGTAAGTTTCACGGGTATGTTTCACGGGTAAGTTTCACGGGTAAGTTTCACGGGTATGTTTCACGGGTGACGTTTCACGGGTCTAGGTTTCACTGGTAAGTTTCACGGGTCAAGGTTTCACGGGTAAGTTTCACGGGTAAGTTTCACGGGTATGTTTCACGGGTATGTTTCACGGGTGACGTTTCACGGGTCTAGGTTTCACTGGTAAGTTTCACGGGTCAAGGTTTCACTGGTAAGTTTCACGGGTCAAGGTTTCACGGGTAAGTTTCACGGGTAAGTTTCACGGGTGTGTTTCACGGGTGACGTTTCACGGGTCTAGGTTTCACTGGTAAGATTAACGGGTCAAGGTTTCACGGGTAAGTTTCACAGGTAAGTTTTACGGGTAAGTTTCACGGGTGACGTTTCACGGGTCTAGGTTTTACTGGTAAGTTTCACGGGTCAAGGTTTCACGACTAAGTTTCACGGGTAAGTTTCACGGGTAAGTTTCACGGGTAAGTTTCACGGGTGACCTTTCACGGGTCTTGGTTTCACTGGTAAGTTTCACGGGTCAAGGTTTCACGGGTAAGTTTCACGGGTAAATTTCACGGGTATGTTTCACGGGTGACGTTTCACGGGTCTAGGTTTCACTGGTAAGTTTCACGGGTCAAGGTTTCACGGGTAAGTTTCACAGGTAAGATTCACGGGTATGTTTCACGGGTGACGTTTCACGGGTCTAGGTTTCACTGGTAAGTTTCACGGGTCAAGGTTTTACGGGTAAGTTTCACGGGTAAGTTTCACGGGTATGTTTCACGGGTGACGTTTCACGGGTCTAGGTTTCACTGGTAAGTTTCACGGATCAAGGTTTCACGGGTTAGTTTCACGGGTAAGTTTCACGGGTATGTTTCACGGGTATCGTTTCACGGGTCTAGGTTTCACTGGTAAGTTTCACGGGTCAAGGTTTTACGGGTAAGTTTCACGGGTAAGTTTTACGGGTAAGTTTCACGGGTGACGTTTCACGGGTCTAGGTTTCACTGGTAAGTTTCACGGGTCAAGGTTTCACGGGTAAGTTTCACGGGTAAGTTTCACGGGTATGTTTCACGGGTGACGTTTCACGGGTCATGGTTTCACTGGTAAGTTTCACGGGTCAAGGTTTCACGGGTAAGTTTCACGGGTAAGTTTTACGGGTAAGTTTCACGGGTGACGTTTCACGGGTGACGTTTCACGGGTCTAGGTTTCACTGGTAAGTTTCACGGGTCAAGGTTTCACGGGTAAGTTTCACGGGTTAGTTTCACGGGTATGTTTCACGGGTGACGTTTCACGGGTCTAGGTTTCACTGGAAAGTTTCACGGGTCAAGGTTTCACGGGTCTAGGTTTCACTGGTAAGTTTCACGGGTCAAGGTTTCACGGGTAAGTTTCACGGGTCAAGGTTTCACGGGTAAGTTTCACGGGTAAGTTTCACGGGTATGTTTCACGGGTGACGTTTCACGGGTCTAGGTTTCACTGGTAAGTTTCACGGGTCAAGGTTTCACGGGTAAGTTTCACGGGTCAAGGTTTCACGGGTAAGTTTCACGGGTCAAGGTTTCACGGGTAAGTTTCACGGGAAAGTTTCACGGGTAAGTTTCACGGGTCTAGGTTTCACTGGTAAGTTTCACGGGTCAAGGTTTCACGGGTAAGTTTCACGGGTAAGTTTCACGGGTCTAGGTTTCACTGGTAAGTTTCACGGGTCAAGGGTTCACGGGTAAGTTTCACGGGCATGTTTCACGGGTGACGTTTAACGGGTCTAGGTTTCACTGGTAAGTTTCACGGGTAAGTTTCACGGGTATGTTTCACGGATGACGTTTCACGGGTCTTGGTTTCACTGGTATGTTTCACGGGTCAAGGTTTCACGGGTAAGTTTCACGGGTAAGTTTCACGGGTATGTTTCACGGGTGACGTTTCACGGGTCTAGGTTTCACTGGTAAGTTTCACGGGTCAAGGTTTCACGGGTAAGTTTCACGGGTAAGTTTTACGGGTAAGTTTCACGGGTGACGTTTCACGGGTCTAGGTTTCACTGGTAAGTTTCACGGGTCAAGGTTTCGCGGGTAAGTTTCACGGGTCAAGGTTTCACGGGTAAGTTTCACGGGTAAGTTTCACGGGTGACGTTTTACGGGTCTAGGTTTCACTGGTAAGTTTCACGGGTCAAGGTTTCACGGGTAAGTTTCACGGGTAAGTTTCACGGGTATGTTTCACGGGTGACGTTTCACGGGTCTAGGTTTCTCTGGTAAGTTTCACGGGTCAAGGTTTCACGGGTCTAGGTTTCACTGGAAAGTTTCACGGGTCAAGGTTTCACGGGTAAGTTTCACGGGTAAGTTTTACGGTTATGTTTTACAGGTGACGTTTCACGGGTCTAGGTTTCACTGGTAAGTTTCACGGGTCTAGGTTTCACGGGTCAAGGTTTCACGGGTAAGTTTCACGGGTAAGTTTCACGGGTATGTTTCTCGGGTGACGTTTCACGGGTCTAGGTTTCACTGGTAAGTTTCACGGGTCAAGGTTTCACGGGTAAGTTTCACGGGTAAGTTTCACGGGTATATTTCACGGGTGACGTTTCACGGGTCTAGGTTTCACTGGTAAGTTTCACGGGTCAAGGTTTCACGGGTAAGTTTCACGGGTAAGTTTCACGGGTATGTTTCACGGGTGACGTTTCACATGTCTAGGTTTCACTGGTAAGTTTCACGGGTCAAGGTTTCACGGGTAAGTTTCACGGGTAAGTTTCACGGGTATGTTTCACGGGTGACGTTTTACGGGTCTAGGTTTCACTGGTAAGTTTCACGGGTCAAGGTTGCACGGGTAAGTTTTACGGGTAAGTTTCACGGGTATGTTTCACGGGTGACGTTTCACGGGTCTAGATTCCACTGGTAAGTTTCACGGGTCAAGGTTTTACGGGTAAGTTTCACGGGTAAGTTTCACGGGTATGTTTCACGGGTGACGTTTCACGGGTCTAGGTTTCACTGGTAAGTTTCACGGGTCAAGGTTTCACGGGTAAGTTTCACGGGTAAGTTTTACGGGTAAGTTTCACGGGTGACGTTTCACGGGTGACGTTTCACGGGTCTAGGTTTCACGGGTAAGTTTCACGGGTAAGTTTCACGGGTATGTTTCTCGGGTGACGTTTCACGGGTCTAGGTTTCACTGGTAAGTTTCACGGGTCAAGGTTTCACGGGTAAGTTTCACGGGTAAGTTTCACGGGTATGTTTCACGGGTGACGTTTCACGGGTCTAGGTTTCACTGGTAAGTTTCACGGGTCAAGGTTTCACGGGTAAGTTTCACGGGCAAGTTTCACGGGTATGTTTCACGGGTGACGTTTCACATGTCTAGGTTTCACTGGTAAGTTTCACGGGTCAAGGTTTCACGGGTAAGTTTCACGGGTAAGTTTCACGGGTATGTTTCACGGGTGACGTTTCACGGGTCTAGGTTTCACTGGTAAGTTTCACGGGTCAAGGTTTCACGGGTAAGTTTCACGGGTAAGTTTCACGGGTATGTTTCACGGGTGACGTTTCACGGGTCTAGGTTTCACTGGTAAGTTTCACGGGTCAAGGTTTTACGGGTAAGTTTCACAGGTAAGTTTTACGGGTGTGTTTCACGGGTGACGTTTCACGGGTCTAGGTTTCACTGGTAAGTTTCACGGGTCAAGGTTTCACGGGTAAGTTTCACGGGTAAGTTTTACGGGTAAGTTTCACGGGTGACGTTTCACGGGTGACGTTTCACGGGTCTAGGTTTCACTGGTAAGTTTCACGGGTCAAGGTTTCACGGGTAAGTTTCACGGGTTAGTTTCACGGGTATGTTTCACGGGTGACGTTTCACGGGTCTAGGTTTCACTGGAAAGTTTCACGGGTCAAGGTTTCACGGGTAAGTTTCACGGGTAAGTTTCACGGGTATGTTTCACGGGTGACGTTTCACAGGTCTAGGTTTCACTGGTAAGTTTCACGGGTCAAGGTTTCACGGGTAAGTTTCACGGGTAAGTTTCACGGGTATGTTTCACGGGTGACGTTTCACGGGTCTAGGTTTCACTGGTAAGTTTCACGGGTCAAGGTTTCACGGGTAAGTTTCACGGGTAAGTTTCACGGGTATGTTTCACGGGTGACGTTTCACGGGTCTAGGTTTCACTGGTAAGTTTCACGGGTCAAGGTTTCACGGGTAAGTTTCACGGGTATGTTTCACGGGTGTCGTTTCACAGGTCTATGTTTCACTGGTAAGTTTCACGGGTCAAGGTTTCACGGGTAAGTTTCACGGATAAGTTTCATGGGTATGTTTCACGGGTGACGTTTCACGGGTCTAGGTTTCACTGGTAAGTTTCACGGGTCAAGGTTTTACGGGTAAGTTTCACGGGTAAGTTTTACGGGTAAGTTTCACGGGTGACGTTTCACGGGTCTAGGTTTCACTGGAAAGTTTCACGGGTCAAGGATTCACAGGTAAGTTTCACGGGTAAGTTTTACGGGTATGTTTTACAGGTGACGTTTCACGGGTCTAGGTTTCACTGGTAAGTTTCACGGGTCAAGGTTTCACGGGTAAGAGTCACGGGTAAGTTTCACGGGTATGTTTCATGGGTGATGTTTCACGGGTCTAGGTTTCACTGGTAAGTTTCACGGGTCAAGGTTTTACGGGTAAGTTTCACGAGTAAGTTTCACGGGTATGTTTCACGGGTGACGTTTCACGGGTCTAGGTTTCACTGGTAAGTTTCACGGGTCAAGGTTTCACGGGTAAGTTTCACGGGTAAGTTTCACGGGTATGTTTCACGGGTGACGTTTCACGGGTCTAGGTTTCACTAGTAAGTTTCACGGGTCAAGGTTTCACGGGTAAGTTTCACGGGTATGTTTCACGGGTGACGTTTCCCGGGTCTAGGTTTCACTGGTAAGTTTCACGGGTCAAGGTTTCACGGGTAAGTTTCACGGGTAAGTTTCACGGGTATGTTTCACGGGTGACGTTTCACGGGTCTAGGTTTCACTGGTAAGTTTCACGGGTCAAGGTTTCACGGGTAAGTTTTACGGGTATGTTTTACAGGCGACGTTTCACGGGTCTAGGATTCACTGGTAAGTTTCACGGGTCTAGGTTTCACGGGTAAGTTTCACGGGTAAGTTTCACGGGTATGTTTCATAGGTGATGTTTCACGGGTCTAGGTTTCACTGGTAAGTTTCACGGGTCAAGGTTTTACGGGTAAGTTTCACGGGTATGTTTCACGGGTGACGTTTCACGGGTAAGTTTTACGCGTAAGTTTCACGGGTGACGTTTTACGGGTCTAGGTTTCACTGGTAAGTTTCACGGGTCAAGGTTTCACGGGTAAGTTTCACGGGTATGTTTCACGGGTGACGTTTCACGGGTCTAGGTTTCACTGGTAAGTTTCACGGGTCAAGGTTTCACGGGTAAGTTTCACGGGTAAGTTTTACGGGTAAGTTTCACGGGTGACGTTTCACGGGTCTAGGTTTCACTGGTAAGTTTCACGGGTCAAGGTTTCACGGGTAAGTTTCACGGGTAAGTTTCACGGGTATGTTTTACAGGTGACGTTTCACGGGTCTAGGTTTCACTGGTAAGTTTCACGGGTCAAGGTTTCACGGGTAAGTTTCACGGGTAAGTTTCACGGGTGACGTTTTACGGGTCTAGGTTTCACTGGTAAGTTTCACGGGTATGTTTCACGGGTAAGTTTTACGGGTATGTTTTACAGGTGACGTTTCACGGGTCTAGGTTTCACTGGTAAGTTTCACGGGTCAAGGTTTCACGGGTCAAGGTTTCACGGGTAAGTTTTACGGGTAAGTTTCACGGGTAAGTTTCACGGGTATGTTTCACGGGTCTTGGTTTCACTGGTAAGTTTCACGGGTCAAGGTTTCACGGGTAAGTTTCACGGGTAAGTTTTACGGGTATGTTTTACAGGTGACGTTTCACGGGTCTAGGTTTCACTGGTAAGTTTCACGGGTCAAGGTTTCACGGGTAAGATTCACGGGTAAGTTTCACGGGTATGTTTCATGGGTGATGTTTCACGGGTCTAGGTTTCACTGGTAAGTTTTACGGGTCAAGGTTTTACGGGTAAGTTTCACGGGTAAGTTTCACGGGTATGTTTCACGGGTGACGTTTCACGGGTCTAGGTTTCACTGGTAAGTTTCACGGGTCAAGGTTTCACGGGTAAGTTTCACGGGTAAGTTTCACGGGTATGTTTCACGGGTGACGTTTCACGGGTCTAGGTTTCACTAGTAAGTTTCACGGATCAAGGTTTCACGGGTAAGTTTCACGGGTAAGTTTCACGGGTATGTTTCACGGGTGACGTTTCACGGGTCTAGGTTTCACTGGTAAGTTTCACGGGTCAAGGTTTCACGGGTAAGTTTCACGGGTAAGTTTCACGGGTATGTTTCACGGGTGACGTTTCACGGGTCTAGGTTTCACTGGTAAGTTTCACGGGTCAAGGTTTCACGGGTAAGTTTCACGGGTAAGTTTCACGGGTATGTTTCACGGGTGACGTTTCACGGGTCTAGGTTTCACTGGTAAGTTTCACAAGTCAAGGTTTTACGGGTAAGTTTCACGGGTAAGTTTCACGGGTATGTTTCACGGGTGACGTTTCACGGGTCTAGGTTTCACTGGTAAGTTTCACGGGTCAAGGTTTCACGGGTAAATTTCACGGGTAAGTTTTACGGGTAAGTTTCACGGGTGACGTTTCACGGGTGACGTTTCACGGGTCTAGGTTTCACTGGTAAGTTTCACGGGTCAAGGTTTCACGGGTAAGTTTCACGGGTAAGTTTCACGGGTATGTTTCACGGGTGACGTTTCACGGGTCTAGGTTTCACTGGAAAGTTTCACGGGTCAAGGTTTCACTTGTAAGTTTCACGGGTAAGTTTTACGGGTATGTTTTACAGGCGACGTTTCACGGGTCTAGGTTTCACTGGTAAGTTTCACGGGTCTAGGTTTCACGAATAAGTTTCACGGGTAAGTTTCACGGGTATGTTTCATGGGTGATGTTTCACGGGTCTAGGTTTCACTGGTAAGTTTCACGGGTCAAGGTTTCACGGGTAAGTTTCACGGGTATGTTTCACGGGTGACGTTTCACGGGTAAGTTTTACGCGTAAGTTTCACGGGTGACGTTTCACGGGTCTAGGTTTCACTGGTAAGTTTCACGGGTCAAGGTTTCACGGGTAAGTTTCACGGGTATGTTTCACGGGTGACGTTTCACGGGTCTAGGTTTCACTGGTAAGTTTCACGGGTCAAGGTTTCACGGGTAAGTTTCACGGGTAAGTTTTACGGGTAAGTTTCAAGGGTGACGTTTCACGGGTCTAGGTTTCACTGGTAAGTTTCACGGGTCAAGGTTTCACGGGTAAGTTTCACGGGTAAGTTTCACGGGTATGTTTCAAGGGTGACGTTTCACGGGTCTAGGTTTCACTGGAAAGTTTCACGGGTCAAGGTTTCACGGGTAAGTTTCACGGGTAAGTTTCACGGGTAAGTTTTACGGGTATGTTTTGCAGGTGACGTTTCACGGGTCTAGGTTTCACTGGTAAGTTTCACGGGTCAAGGTTTCACGGGTAAGTTTCACGGGTAAGTTTCACGGGTATGTTTCATTGGTGATGTTTCACGGGTCTAGGTTTTACTGGTAAGTTTCACGGGTCAAGGTTTCACGGGTAAGTTTCACGGGTAAGTTGCACGGGTGACGTTTCACGGGTCTAGGTTTCACTGGTAAGTTTCACGGGTATGTTTCACGGGTAAGTTTTACGGGTATGTTTTACAGGTGACGTTTCACGGGTCTAGGTTTCACTGGTAAGTTTCACGGGTCAAGGTTTTACGGGTCAAGGTTTCACGGGTAAGTTTCACGGGTAAGTTTCACGGGTATGTTTCACGGGTGACGTTTCACGGGTCTAGGTTTCACTGGTAAGTTTCACGGGTCAAGGTTTCACGGGTAAGTTTCACGGGTAAGTTTCTCGGGTATGTTTCACGGGTGACGTTTCACGGGTCTAGGTTTCACTGGTAAGTTTCACGGGTCAAGGTTTCACGGGTAAGTTTCACGGGTATGTTTCACGGGTGTCGTTTCACGGGTCAAGGTTTCACGGGTAAGTTTCACGGGTAAGTTTTACGGTTATGTTTTACAGGTGACGTTTCACGGGTCTAGGTTTCACTGGTAAGTTTCACGGGTCAAGGTTTCACGGGTAAGTTTCACGGGTAAGTTTCACGGGTATGTTTCACGGGTAAGTTTCACGGGTAAGTTTCACGGGTATGTTTCACGGGTGACGTTTCACGGGTCTAGGTTTCACTGGTAAGTTTCACGGGTCAAGGTTTCACGGGTAAGTTTCACGGGTAAGTTTCACGGGTATGTTTCACGGGTGACGTTTCACGGGTCTAGGTTTCGCTGGTAAGTTTCACGGGTCAAGGTTTCACTGGTAAGTTTCACGGGTCAAGGTTTCACGGGTAAGTTTCACGGGTAAGTTTCACGGGTATGTTTCACGGGTGACGTTTCACGGGTCTAGGTTTCACTGGTAAGTTTAACGGGTCAAGGTTTCACGGGTAAGTTTCACAGGTAAGTTTTACGGGTAAGTTTCACGGGTGACGTTTCACGGGTCTAGGTTTTACTGGTAAGTTTCACGGGTCAAGGTTTCACGGGTAAGTTTCACGGGTAAGTTTCACGGGTGACCTTTCACGGGTTTGGTTTCACTGGTAAGTTTCACGGGTCAAGGTTTCACGGGTAAGTTTCACGGGTAAATTTCACGGGTATGTTTCACGGGTGACGTTTCACGGGTCTAGGTTTCACTGGTAAGTTTCACGTGTCAAGGTTTCACGGGTAAGTTTCACAGGTAAGTTTCACGGGTATGTTTCACGGGTGACGTTTCACGGGTCTAGGTTTCACTGGTAAGTTTCACGGGTCAAGGTTTCACGGGTAAGTTTCACGGGTAAGTTTCACGGGTATGTTTCACGGGTGACGTTTCACGGGTCTAGGTTTCACTGGTAAGTTTCACGGGTCAAGGTTTTACGGGTAAGTTTCACGGGTAAGTTTTACGGGTAAGTTTCACGGGTGACGTTTCACGGGTCTAGGTTTCACTGGTAAGTTTCACGGGTCAAGGTTTCACGGGTAAATTTCACGGGTATGTTTCACGGGTGACGTTTCACGGGTCTAGGTTTCACTGGTAAGTTTCACGGGTCAAGGTTTCACGGGTAAGTTTCACGGGTAAGTTTCACGGGTATGTTTCACGGGTGACGTTTCACGGGTCTAGGTTTCACTGGTAAGTTTCACGGGTCAAGGTTTTACGGGTAAGTTTCACGGGTAAGTTTCACGGGTATGTTTCACGGGTGACGTTTCCCGGGTCTAGGTTTCACTGGTAAGTTTCACGGGTCAAGGTTTCACGGGTAAGTTTCACGGGTAAGTTTCACGGGTATGTTTCACGGGTGACGTTTCACGGGTCTAGGTTTCACTGGTAAGTTTCACGGGTCAAGGTTTCACGGGTAAGTTTTACGGGTATGTTTTACAGGCGACGTTTCACGGGTCTAGGTTTCACTGGTAAGTTTCACGGGTCAAGGTTTTACGGGTAAGTTTCACGGGTATGTTTCACGGGTGACGTTTCACGGGTAAGTTTTACGCGTAAGTTTCACGGGTGACGTATTACGGGTCTAGGTTTCACTGGTAAGTTTCACGGGTCAAGGTTTCACGGGTAAGTTTCACGGGTATGTTTCACGGGTGACGTTTCACGGGTCTAGGTTTCACTGGTAAGTTTCACGGGTCAAGGTTTCACGGGTAAGTTTCACGGGTAAGTTTTACGGGTAAGTTTCACGGGTGACGTTTCACGGGTCTAGGTTTCACTGGTAAGTTTCACGGGTCAAGGTTTCACGGGTAAGTTTCACGGGTAAGTTTCACGGGTATGTTTTACAGGTGACGTTTCACGGGTCTAGGTTTCACTGGTAAGTTTCACGGGTCAAGGTTTCACGGGTAAGTTTCACGGGTAAGTTTCACGGGTGACGTTTTACGGGTCTAGGTTTCACTGGTAAGTTTCACGGGTATGTTTCACGGGTAAGTTTTACGGGTATGTTTTACAGGTGACGTTTCACGGGTCTAGGTTTCACTGGTAAGTTTCACGGGTCAAGGTTTCACGGGTCAAGGTTTCACGGGTAAGTTTTACGGGTAAGTTTCACGGGTAAGTTTCACGGGTATGTTTCACGGGTCTTGGTTTCACTGGTAAGTTTCACGGGTCAAGGTTTCACGGGTAAGTTTCACGGGTAAGTTTTACGGGTATGTTTTACAGGTGACGTTTCACGGGTCTAGGTTTCACTGCTAAGTTTCACGGGTCAAGGTTTCACGGGTAAGATTCACGGGTAAGTTTCACGGGTATGTTTCATGGGTGATGTTTCACGGGTCTAGGTTTCACTGGTAAGTTTTACGGGTCAAGGTTTTACGGGTAAGTTTCACGGGTAAGTTTCACGGGTATGTTTCACGGGTGACGTTTCACGGGTCTAGGTTTCACTGGTAAGTTTCACGGGTCAAGGTTTCACGGGTAAGTTTCACGGGTAAGTTTCACGGGTATGTTTCACGGGTGACGTTTCACGGGTCTAGGTTTCACTAGTAAGTTTCACGGATCAAGGTTTCACGGGTAAGTTTCACGGGTAAGTTTCACGGGTATGTTTCACGGGTGACGTTTCACGGGTCTAGGTTTCACTGGTAAGTTTCACGGGTCAAGGTTTCACGGGTAAGTTTCACGGGTAAGTTTCACGGGTATGTTTCACGGGTCAAGGTTTCACGGGTAAGTTTCACGGGTAAGTTTCACGGGTATGTTTCAAGGGTGACGTTTCACGGGTCTAGGTTTCACTGGAAAGTTTCACGGGTCAAGGTTTCACGGGTAAGTTTCACGGGTAAGTTTCACGGGTAAGTTTTACGGGTATGTTTTGCAGGTGACGTTTCACGGGTCTAGGTTTCACTGGTAAGTTTCACGGGTCAAGGTTTCACGGGTAAGTTTCACGGGTAAGTTTCACGGGTATGTTTCATTGGTGATGTTTCACGGGTCTAGGTTTTACTGGTAAGTTTCACGGGTCAAGGTTTCACGGGTAAGTTTCACGGGTAAGTTGCACGGGTGACGTTTCACGGGTCTAGGTTTCACTGGTAAGTTTCACGGGTATGTTTCACGGGTAAGTTTTACGGGTATGTTTTACAGGTGACGTTTCACGGGTCTAGGTTTCACTGGTAAGTTTCACGGGTCAAGGTTTCACGGGTAAGATTCACGGGTAAGTTTCACGGGTATGTTTCATGGGTGATGTTTCACGGGTCTAGGTTTCACTGGTAAGTTTTACGGGTCAAGGTTTTACGGGTAAGTTTCACGGGTAAGTTTCACGGGTATGTTTCACGGGTGACGTTTCACGGGTCTAGGTTTCACTGGTAAGTTTCACGGGTCAAGGTTTCACGGGTAAGTTTCACGGGTAAGTTTCACGGGTATGTTTCACGGGTGACGTTTCACGGGTCTAGGTTTCACTAGTAAGTTTCACGGATCAAGGTTTCACGGGTAAGTTTCACGGGTAAGTTTCACGGGTATGTTTCACGGGTGACGTTTCACGGGTCTAGGTTTCACTGGTAAGTTTCACGGGTCAAGGTTTCACGGGTAAGTTTCACGGGTAAGTTTCACGGGTATGTTTCACGGGTGACGTTTCACGGGTCTAGGTTTCACTGGTAAGTTTCACGGGTCAAGGTTTCACGGGTAAGTTTCACGGGTAAGTTTCACGGGTATGTTTCACGGGTGACGTTTCACGGGTCTAGGTTTCACTGGTAAGTTTCACAAGTCAAGGTTTTACGGGTAAGTTTCACGGGTAAGTTTCACGGGTATGTTTCACGGGTGACGTTTCACGGGTCTAGGTTTCACTGGTAAGTTTCACGGGTCAAGGTTTCACGGGTAAATTTCACGGGTAAGTTTTACGGGTAAGTTTCACGGGTGACGTTTCACGGGTGACGTTTCACGGGTGACGTTTCACGGGTCTAGGTTTCACTGGTAAGTTTCACGGGTCAAGGTTTCACGGGTAAGTTTCACGGGTAAGTTTCACGGGTATGTTTCACGGGTGACGTTTCACGGGTCTAGGTTTCACTGGAAAGTTTCACGGGTCAAGGTTTCACTTGTAAGTTTCACGGGTAAGTTTTACGGGTATGTTTTACAGGCGACGTTTCACGGGTCTAGGTTTCACTGGTAAGTTTCACGGGTCTAGGTTTCACGAATAAGTTTCACGGGTAAGTTTCACGGGTATGTTTCATGGGTGATGTTTCACGGGTCTAGGTTTCACTGGTAAGTTTCACGGGTCAAGGTTTCACGGGTAAGTTTCACGGGTATGTTTCACGGGTGACGTTTCACGGGTAAGTTTTACGCGTAAGTTTCACGGGTGACGTTTCACGGGTCTAGGTTTCACTGGTAAGTTTCACGGGTCAAGGTTTCACGGGTAAGTTTCACGGGTATGTTTCACGGGTGACGTTTCACGGGTCTAGGTTTCACTGGTAAGTTTCACGGGTCAAGGTTTCACGGGTAAGTTTCACGGGTAAGTTTTACGGGTAAGTTTCAAGGGTGACGTTTCACGGGTCTAGGTTTCACTGGTAAGTTTCACGGGTCAAGGTTTCACGGGTAAGTTTCACGGGTAAGTTTCACGGGTATGTTTCAAGGGTGACGTTTCACGGGTCTAGGTTTCACTGGAAAGTTTCACGGGTCAAGGTTTCACGGGTAAGTTTCACGGGTAAGTTTCACGGGTAAGTTTTACGGGTATGTTTTGCAGGTGACGTTTCACGGGTCTAGGTTTCACTGGTAAGTTTCACGGGTCAAGGTTTCACGGGTAAGTTTCACGGGTAAGTTTCACGGGTATGTTTCATTGGTGATGTTTCACGGGTCTAGGTTTTACTGGTAAGTTTCACGGGTCAAGGTTTCACGGGTAAGTTTCACGGGTAAGTTGCACGGGTGACGTTTCACGGGTCTAGGTTTCACTGGTAAGTTTCACGGGTATGTTTCACGGGTAAGTTTTACGGGTATGTTTTACAGGTGACGTTTCACGGGTCTAGGTTTCACTGGTAAGTTTCACGGGTCAAGGTTTTACGGGTCAAGGTTTCACGGGTAAGTTTCACGGGTAAGTTTCACGGGTATGTTTCACGGGTGACGTTTCACGGGTCTAGGTTTCACTGGTAAGTTTCACGGGTCAAGGTTTCACGGGTAAGTTTCACGGGTAAGTTTCTCGGGTATGTTTCACGGGTGACGTTTCACGGGTCTAGGTTTCACTGGTAAGTTTCACGGGTCAAGGTTTCACGGGTAAGTTTCACGGGTATGTTTCACGGGTGTCGTTTCACGGGTCAAGGTTTCACGGGTAAGTTTCACGGGTAAGTTTTACGGTTATGTTTTACAGGTGACGTTTCACGGGTCTAGGTTTCACTGGTAAGTTTCACGGGTCAAGGTTTCACGGGTAAGTTTCACGGGTAAGTTTCACGGGTATGTTTCACGGGTAAGTTTCACGGGTAAGTTTCACGGGTATGTTTCACGGGTAACGTTTCACGGGTCTAGGTTTCACTGGTAAGTTTCACGGGTCAAGGTTTCACGGGTAAGTTTCACGGGTAAGTTTCACGGGTATGTTTCACGGGTGACGTTTCACGGGTCTAGGTTTCGCTGGTAAGTTTCACGGGTCAAGGTTTCACTGGTAAGTTTCACGGGTCAAGGTTTCACGGGTAAGTTTCACGGGTAAGTTTCACGGGTATGTTTCACGGGTGACGTTTCACGGGTCTAGGTTTCACTGGTAAGTTTAACGGGTCAAGGTTTCACGGGTAAGTTTCACAGGTAAGTTTTACGGGTAAGTTTCACGGGTGACGTTTCACGGGTCTAGGTTTTACTGGTAAGTTTCACGGGTCAAGGTTTCACGGGTAAGTTTCTCGGGTAAGTTTCACGGGTGACCTTTCACGGGTTTGGTTTCACTGGTAAGTTTCACGGGTCAAGGTTTCACGGGTAAGTTTCACGGGTAAATTTCACGGGTATGTTTCACGGGTGACGTTTCACGGGTCTAGGTTTCACTGGTAAGTTTCACGTGTCAAGGTTTCACGGGTAAGTTTCACAGGTAAGTTTCACGGGTATGTTTCACGGGTGACGTTTCACGGGTCTAGGTTTCACTGGTAAGTTTCACGGGTCAAGGTTTCACGGGTAAGTTTCACGGGTAAGTTTCACGGGTATGTTTCACGGGTGACGTTTCACGGGTCTAGGTTTCACTGGTAAGTTTCACGGGTCAAGGTTTTACGGGTAAGTTTCACGGGTAAGTTTTACGGGTAAGTTTCACGGGTGACGTTTCACGGGTCTAGGTTTCACTGGTAAGTTTCACGGGTCAAGGTTTCACGGGTAAATTTCACGGGTATGTTTCACGGGTGACGTTTCACGGGTCTAGGTTTCACTGGTAAGTTTCACGGGTCAAGGTTTCACGGGTAAGTTTCACGGGTAAGTTTCACGGGTATGTTTCACGGGTGACGTTTCACGGGTCTAGGTTTCACTGGTAAGTTTCACGGGTCAAGGTTTTACGGGTAAGTTTCACGGGTAAGTTTTACGGGTGTGTTTCACGGGTGACGTTTCACGGGTCTAGGTTTCACTGGTAAGTTTCACGGGTCAAGGTTTCACGGGTAAGTTTCACGGGTAAGTTTTACGGGTAAGTTTCACGGGTGACGTTTCACGGGTGACGTTTCACGGGTCTAGGTTTCACTGGTAAGTTTCACGGGTCAAGGTTTCACGGGTAAGTTTCACGGGTTAGTTTCACGGGTATGTTTCACGGGTGACGTTTCACGGGTCTAGGTTTCACTGGAAAGTTTCACGGGTCAAGGTTTCACGGGTAAGTTTCACGGGTAAGTTTCACGGGTAAGTTTCACGGGTATGTTTCACGGGTGACGTTTCACAGGTCTAGGTTTCACTGGTAAGTTTCACGGGTCAAGGTTTCACGGGTAAGTTTCACGGGTAAGTTTCACGGGTATGTTTCACGGGTGACGTTTCACGGGTCTAGGTTTCACTGGTAAGTTTCACGGGTCAAGGTTTCACGGGTAAGTTTCACGGGTAAGTTTCACGGGTATGTTTCACGGGTGACGTTTCACGGGTCTAGGTTTCACTGGTAAGTTTCACGGGTCAAGGTTTCACGGGTAAGTTTCACGGGTATGTTTCACGGGTGTCGTTTCACAGGTCTAGGTTTCACTGGTAAGTTTCACGGGTCAAGGTTTCACGGGTAAGTTTCACGGATAAGTTTCATGGGTATGTTTCACGGGTGACGTTTCACGGGTCTAGGTTTCACTGGTAAGTTTCACGGGTCAAGGTTTTACGGGTAAGTTTCACGGGTAAGTTTTACGGGTAAGTTTCACGGGTGACGTTTCACGGGTCTAGGTTTCACTGGAAAGTTTCACGGGTCAAGGATTCACGGGTAAGTTTCACGGGTAAGTTTTACGGGTATGTTTTACAGGTGACGTTTCACGGGTCTAGGTTTTACTGGTAAGTTTCACGGGTCAAGGTTTCACGGGTAAGATTCACGGGTAAGTTTCACGGGTATGTTTCATGGGTGATGTTTCACGGGTCTAGGTTTCACTGGTAAGTTTCACGGGTCAAGGTTTCACGGGTAAGTTTCACGGGTAAGTTTCACGGGTATGTTTCACGGGTGACGTTTCACGGGTCTAGGTTTCACTAGTAAGTTTCACGGGTCAAGGTTTCACGGGTAAGATTCACGGGTAAGTTTCACGGGTATGTTTCACGGGTGACGTTTCCCGGGTCTAGGTTTCACTGGTAAGTTTCACGGGTCAAGGTTTCACGGGTAAGTTTCACGGGTAAGTTTCACGGGTATGTTTCACGGGTGACGTTTCACGGGTCTAGGTTTCACTGGTAAGTTTCACGGGTCAAGGTTTCACGGGTAAGTTTTACGGGTATGTTTTACAGGCGACGTTTCACGGGTCTAGGTTTCACTGGTAAGTTTCACGGGTCTAGGTTTCACGGGTAAGTTTCACGGGTAAGTTTCACGGGTATGTTTCATGGGTGATGTTTCACGGGTCTAGGTTTCACTGGTAAGTTTCACGGGTCAAGGTTTCACGGGTAAGTTTTACGGGTATGTTTCACGGGTGACGTTTCACGGGTAAGTTTTACGCGTAAGTTTCACGGGTGACGTTTCACGGGTCTAGGTTTCACTGGTAAGTTTCACGGGTCAAGGTTTCACGGGTAAGTTTCACGGGTATGTTTCACGGGTGACGTTTCACGGGTCTAGGTTTCACTGGTAAGTTTCACGGGTCAAGGTTTCACGGGTAAGTTTCACGGGTAAGTTTTACGGGTAAGTTTCACGGGTGACGTTTCACGGGTCTAGGTTTCACTGGTAAGTTTCACGGGTCAAGGTTTCACGGGTAAGTTTCACGGGTATGTTTTACAGGTGACGTTTCACGGGTCTAGGTTTCACTGGTAAGTTTCACGGGTCAAGGTTTCACGGGTAAGTTTCACGGGTGACGTTTTACGGGTCTAGGTTTCACTGGTAAGTTTCACGGGTATGTTTCACGGGTAAGTTTTACGGGTATGTTTTACAGGTGACGTTTCACGGGTCTAGGTTTCACTGGTAAGTTTCACGGGTCAAGGTTTCACGGGTCAAGGTTTCACGGGTAAGTTTTACGGGTAAGTTTCACGGGTAAGTTTCACGGGTATGTTTCACGGGTCTAGGTTTCACTGGTAAGTTTCACGGGTCTAGGTTTCACGAATAAGTTTCACGGGTAAGTTTCACGGGTATGTTTCATGGGTGATGTTTCACGGGTCTAGGTTTCACTGGTAAGTTTCACGGGTCAAGGTTTCACGGGTAAGTTTCACGGGTAAGTTTCACGGGTATGTTTCACGGGTGACGTTTCACGGGTCTAGGTTTCACTAGTAAGTTTCACGGGTCAAGGTTTCACGGGTAAGTTTCACGGGTAAGTTTTACGGGTATGTTTCACGGGTGACGTTTCACGGGTCTAGGTTTCACTGGTAAGTTTCACGGGTCAAGGTTTCACGGGTAAGTTTCACGGGTAAGTTTCACGGGTATGTTTCACGGGTGACGTTTCACGGGTCTAGGTTTCACTGGTAAGTTTCACGGGTCAAGGTTTCACGGGTAAGTTTCACGGGTAAGTTTCACGGGTATGTTTCACGGGTGACGTTTCACGGGTCTAGGTTTCACTGGTAAGTTTCACAAGTCAAGGTTTTACGGGTAAGTTTCACGGGTAAGTTTCACGGGTATGTTTCACGGGTGACGTTTCACGGGTCTAGGTTTCACTGGTAAGTTTCACGGGTCAAGGTTTCACGGGTAAATTTCACGGGTAAGTTTTACGGGTAAGTTTCACGGGTGACGTTTCACGGGTGACGTTTCACGGGTGACGTTTCACGGGTCTAGGTTTCACTGGTAAGTTTCACGGGTCAAGGTTTCACGGGTAAGTTTCACGGGTAAGTTTCACGGGTATGTTTCACGGGTGACGTTTCACGGGTCTAGGTTTCACTGGAAAGTTTCACGGGTCAAGGTTTCACTTGTAAGTTTCACGGGTAAGTTTTACGGGTATGTTTTACAGGCGACGTTTCACGGGTCTAGGTTTCACTGGTAAGTTTCACGGGTCTAGGTTTCACGAATAAGTTTCACGGGTAAGTTTCACGGGTATGTTTCATGGGTGATGTTTCACGGGTCTAGGTTTCACTGGTAAGTTTCACGGGTCAAGGTTTCACGGGTAAGTTTCACGGGTATGTTTCACGGGTGACGTTTCACGGGTAAGTTTTACGCGTAAGTTTCACGGGTGACGTTTCACGGGTCTAGGTTTCACTGGTAAGTTTCACGGGTCAAGGTTTCACGGGTAAGTTTCACGGGTATGTTTCACGGGTGACGTTTCACGGGTCTAGGTTTCACTGGTAAGTTTCACGGGTCAAGGTTTCACGGGTAAGTTTCACGGGTAAGTTTTACGGGTAAGTTTCAAGGGTGACGTTTCACAAGGTTTCACGGGTAAGTTTCACGGGTAAGTTTCACGGGTATGTTTCACGTGTGACGTTTCACGGGTCTAGGTTTCACTGGAAAGTGACTTGGTGACTTGGTTTCACTGGTAAGTATCACGGGTCAAGGTTTCACGGGTAAGTTTCACGGGTAAGTTTTACGGGTATGTTTTACAGGTGACGTTTCACGGGTCTAGGTTTCACTGGTAAGTTTCACGGGTCAAGGTTTCACGGGTAAGATTCACGGGTAAGTTTCACGGGTATGTTTCATGGGTGATGTTTCACGGGTCTAGGTTTCACTGGTAAGTTTCACGGGTCAAGGTTTTACGGGTAAGTTTCACGGGTATGTTTCACGGGTGACGTTTCACGGGTCTAGGTTTCACTGGTAAGTTTCACGGGTCAAGGTTTCACGGGTAAGTTTCACGGGTAAGTTTCACGGGTATGTTTCACGGGTGACGTTTCACGGGTCTAGGTTTCACTAGTAAGTTTCACGGGTCAAGGTTTCACGGGTAAGTTTCACGGGTAAGTTTCACGGGTATGTTTCACGGGTGACGTTTCACGGGTCTAGGTTTCACTGGTAAGTTTCACGGGTAAGTTTCACGGGTATGTTTCACGGGTGACGTTTCACGGGTCTAGGTTTCACTGGTAAGTTTCACGGGTCAAGGTTTCACGGGTAAGTTTCACGGGTAAGTTTCACGGGTATGTTTCACGGGTGACGTTTCACGGGTCTAGGTGTCACTGGTAAGTTTCACAAGTCAAGGTTTTACGGGTAAGTTTCACGGGTAAGTTTCACGGGTATGTTTCACGGGTGACGTTTCACGGGTCTAGGTTTCACTGGTAAGTTTCACGGGTCAAGGTTTCACGGGTAAATTTCACGGGTAAGTTTTACGGGTAAGTTTCACGGGTGACGTTTCACGGGTGACGTTTCACGGGTGACGTTTCACGGGTCTAGGTTTCACTGGTAAGTTTCACGGGTCAAGGTTTCACGGGTAAGTTTCACGGGTAAGTTTCACGGGTATGTTTCACGGGTGACGTTTCACGGGTCTAGGTTTCACTGGAAAGTTTCACGGGTCAAGGTTTCACTTGTAAGTTTCACGGGTAAGTTTTACGGGTATGTTTTACAGGCGACGTTTCACGGGTCTAGGTTTCACTGGTAAGTTTCACGGGTCAAGGTTTCACGGGTAAGTTTTACGGGTAAGTTTTACGGGTAAGTTTCAAGGGTGACGTTTCACGGGTCTAGGTTTCACTGGTAAGTTTCACGGGTCAAGGTTTCACGGGTAAGTTTCACGGGTAAGTTTCACGGGTATGTTTCACGGGTGACGTTTCACGGGTCTAGGTTTCACTGGAAAGTTTCACGGGTCAAGGTTTCACGGGTAAGTTTCACGGGTAAGTTTCACGGGTAAGTTTTACGGGTATGTTTTACAGGTGACGTTTCACGGGTTTAGGTTTCACTGGTAAGTTTCACGGGTCAAGGTTTCACGGGTAAGTTTCACGGGTAAGTTTCACGGGTATGTTTCATTGGTGATGTTTCACGGGTCTAGGTTTTACTGGTAAGTTTCACGGGTCAAGGTTTCACGGGTAAGTTTCACGGGTAAGTTGCACGGGTGACGTTTCACGGGTCTAGGTTTCACTGGTAAGTTTCACGGGTATGTTTCACGGGTAAGTTTTACGGGTATGTTTTACAGGTGACGTTTCACGGGTCTAGGTTTCACTGGTAAGTTTCACGGGTCAAGGTTTCACGGGTCAAGGTTTCACGGGTAAGTTTTAAGGGTAAGTTTCTCGGGTATGTTTCACGGATGACGATTCACGGGTCTTGGTTTCACTGGTAAGTTTCACGGGTATGTTTTACAGGTGACGTTTCACGGGTAAGTTTCACGGGTATGTTTCACGGGTGACGTTTCACGGGTCTAGGTTTCACTGGTAAGTTTCACGGGTCGGGTAAGTTTCACGGGTGACGTTTCACGGGTCTAGGTTTCACTGGAAAGTTTCACGGGTCAAGGTTTCACGGGTAAGTTTCACGGGTAAGTTTTACGGGTATGTTTTACAGGTGACGTTTCACGGGTCTAGGTTTCACTGGTAAGTTTCACGGGTCAAGGTTTCACGGGTAAGTTTCACGGGTAAGTTTCACGGGTATGTTTCACGGGTGACGTTTCACGGGTCTAGGTTTCACTAGTAAGTTTCACGGGTCAAGGTTTCACGGGTAAGTTTCACGGGTAAGTTTCACGGGTATGTTTCACGGGTGACGTTTCACGGGTCTAGGTTTCACTGGTAAGTTTCACGGGTCAAGGTTTCACGGGTAAGTTTCACGGGTAAGTTTTACGGGTATGTTTCACGGGTGACGTTTCACGGGTCTAGGTTTCACTAGTAAGTTTCACGGGTCAAGGTTTCACGGGTAAGTTTCACGGGTAAGTTTCACGGGTATGTTTCACGGGTGACGTTTCACGGGTCTAGGTTTCACTGGTAAGTTTCACGGGTCAAGGTTTCACGGGTAAGTTTCACGGGTAAGTTTCACGGGTATGTTTCACGGGTGACGTTTCACGGGTCTAGGTTTCACTGGTAAGTTTCACGGGTCAAGGTTTCACGGGTAAGTTTCACGGGTAAGTTTCACGGGTATGTTTCACGGGTGACGTTTCACGGGTCTAGGTTTCACTGGTAAGTTTCACGGGTCAAGGTTTCACGGGTAAGTTTCACGGGTAAGTTTTACGGGTATGTTTCACGGGTGACGTTTTACGGGTCTAGGTTTCACTGGTAAGTTTCACGGGTCAAGGTTGCACGGGTAAGTTTCACGGGTAAGTTTCACGGGTATGTTTCACGGGTGACGTTTCACGGGTCTAGATTCCACTGGTAAGTTTCACGGGTCAAGGTTTTACGGGTAAGTTTCACGGGTAAGTTTCACGGGTATGTTTCACGGGTGACGTTTCACGGGTCTAGGTTTCACTGGTAAGTTTCACGGGTCAAGGTTTCACGGGTAAGTTTCACGGGTAAGTTTTACGGGTAAGTTTCACGGGTGACGTTTCACGGGTGACGTTTCACGGGTCTAGGTTTCACTGGTAAGTTTCACGGGTCAAGGTTTCACGGGTAAGTTTCACGGGTTAGTTTCACGGGTATGTTTCACGGGTGACGTTTCACGGGTCTAGGTTTCACTGGAAAGTTTCACGGGTCAAAGTTTCACGGGTAAGTTTCACGGGTATGTTTTACGGGTGACGTTTCACAGGTCTAGGTTTCACTGGTAAGTTTCACGGGTCAAGGTTTCACGGGTAAGTTTCACGGGTAAGTTTCACGGGTATGTTTCACGGGTGACGTTTCACGGGTCTAGGTTTCACTGGTAAGTTTCACGGGTCAAGGTTTCACGGGTAAGTTTCACGGGTAAGTTTCACGGGTATGTTTCACGGATGACGTTTCACGGGTCTAGGTTTCACTGGTAAGTTTCACGGGTCAAGGTTTCACGGGTAAGTTTCACGGGTATGTTTCATGGGTGATGTTTCACGGGTCTAGGTTTCACTGGTAAGTTTCACGGGTCAAGGTTTCACGGGTAAGTTTCACGGGTATGTTTCACGGGTGACGTTTCACGGGTAAGTTTTACGCGTAAGTTTCACGGGTGACGTTTCACGGGTCTAGGTTTCACTGGTAAGTTTCACGGGTCAAGGTTTCACGGGTAAGTTTCACGGGTATGTTTCACGGGTGACGTTTCACGGGTCTAGGTTTCACTGGTAAGTTTCACGGGTCAAGGTTTCACGGGTAAGTTTTACGGGTAAGTTTTACGGGTAAGTTTCAAGGGTGACGTTTCACGGGTCTAGGTTTCACTGGTAAGTTTCACGGGTCAAGGTTTCACGGGTAAGTTTCACGGGTAAGTTTCACGGGTATGTTTCACGGGTGACGTTTCACGGGTCTAGGTTTCACTGGAAAGTTTCACGGGTCAAGGTTTCACGGGTAAGTTTCACGGGTAAGTTTCACGGGTAAGTTTTACGGGTATGTTTTACAGGTGACGTTTCACGGGTTTAGGTTTCACTGGTAAGTTTCACGGGTCAAGGTTTCACGGGTAAGTTTCACGGGTAAGTTTCACGGGTATGTTTCATTGGTGATGTTTCACGGGTCTAGGTTTTACTGGTAAGTTTCACGGGTCAAGGTTTCACGGGTAAGTTTCACGGGTAAGTTGCACGGGTGACGTTTCACGGGTCTAGGTTTCACTGGTAAGTTTCACGGGTATGTTTCACGGGTAAGTTTTACGGGTATGTTTTACAGGTGACGTTTCACGGGTCTAGGTTTCACTGGTAAGTTTCACGGGTCAAGGTTTCACGGGTCAAGGTTTCACGGGTAAGTTTTAAGGGTAAGTTTCTCGGGTATGTTTCACGGATGACGTTTCACGGGTCTTGGTTTCACTGGTAAGTTTCACGGGTATGTTTTACAGGTGACGTTTCACGGGTAAGTTTCACGGGTATGTTTCACGGGTGACGTTTCACGGGTCTAGGTTTCACTGGTAAGTTTCACGGGTCGGGTAAGTTTCACGGGTGACGTTTCACGGGTCTAGGTTTCACTGGAAAGTTTCACGGGTCAAGGTTTCACGGGTAAGTTTCACGGGTAAGTTTTACGGGTATGTTTTACAGGTGACGTTTCACGGGTCTAGGTTTCACTGGTAAGTTTCACGGGTCAAGGTTTCACGGGTAAGTTTCACGGGTAAGTTTCACGGGTATGTTTCACGGGTGACGTTTCACGGGTCTAGGTTTCACTAGTAAGTTTCACGGGTCAAGGTTTCACGGGTAAGTTTCACGGGTAAGTTTCACGGGTATGTTTCACGGGTGACGTTTCACGGGTCTAGGTTTCACTGGTAAGTTTCACGGGTCAAGGTTTCACGGGTAAGTTTCACGGGTAAGTTTTACGGGTATGTTTCACGGGTGACGTTTCACGGGTCTAGGTTTCACTAGTAAGTTTCACGGGTCAAGGTTTCACGGGTAAGTTTCACGGGTAAGTTTCACGGGTATGTTTCACGGGTGACGTTTCACGGGTCTAGGTTTCACTGGTAAGTTTCACGGGTCAAGGTTTCACGGGTAAGTTTCACGGGTAAGTTTCACGGGTATGTTTCACGGGTGACGTTTCACGGGTCTAGGTTTCACTGGTAAGTTTCACGGGGCAAGGTTACACGGGTAAGTTTCACGGGTAAGTTTCATGGGTATGTTTCACGGGTGACGTTTCACGGGTCTAGGTTTCACTGGTAAGTTTCACGGGTCAAGGTTTCACGGGTAAGTTTCACGGGTAAGTTTTACGGGTATGTTTCACGGGTGACGTTTTACGGGTCTAGGTTTCACTGGTAAGTTTCACGGGTCAAGGTTGCACGGGTAAGTTTCACGGGTAAGTTTCACGGGTATGTTTCACGGGTGACGTTTCACGGGTCTAGATTCCACTGGTAAGTTTCACGGGTCAAGGTTTTACGGGTAAGTTTCACGGGTAAGTTTCACGGGTATGTTTCACGGGTGACGTTTCACGGGTCTAGGTTTCACTGGTAAGTTTCACGGGTCAAGGTTTCACGGGTAAGTTTCACGGGTAAGTTTTACGGGTAAGTTTCACGGGTGACGTTTCACGGGTCTAGGTTTCACTGGTAAGTTTCACGGGTCAAGGTTTCACGGGTAAGTTTCACGGGTTAGTTTCACGGGTATGTTTCACGGGTGACGTTTCACGGGTCTAGGTTTCACTGGAAAGTTTCACGGGTCAAAGTTTCACGGGTAAGTTTCACGGGTATGTTTTACGGGTGACGTTTCACAGGTCTAGGTTTCACTGGTAAGTTTCACGGGTCAAGGTTTCACGGGTAAGTTTCACGGGTAAGTTTCACGGGTATGTTTCACGGGTGACGTTTCACGGGTCTAGGTTTCACTGGTAAGTTTCACGGGTCAAGGTTTCACGGGTAAGTTTCACGGGTAAGTTTCACGGGTATGTTTCACGGATGACGTTTCACGGGTCTAGGTTTCACTGGTAAGTTTCACGGGTCAAGGTTTCACGGGTAAGTTTCACGGGTATGTTTCACGGGTGTCGTTTCACGGGTCAAGGTTTCACGGGTAAGTTTCACGGGTAAGTTTTACGGTTATGTTTTACAGGTGACGTTTCAAGGGTCTAGGTTTCACTGGTAAGTTTCACGGGTCAAGGTTTCACGGGTAAGTTTCACGGGTAAGTTTCACGGGTATGTTTCATGGGTGATGTTTGACGGGTCTAGGTTTCACTGGTAAGTTTCACGGGTCAAGGTTTCACGGGTAAGTTTCACGGGTAAGTTTCACGGGTATGTTTCACGGGTGACGTTTCACGGGTCTAGGTTTCACGGGTAAGTTTCACGGGTAAGTTTTACGGGTATGTTTTACAGGTGACGTGTCACGGGTCTAGGTTTCACTGGTAAGTTTCACGGGTCAAGGTTTCAAAGGTAAGTTTCACGGGTAAGTTTCACGGATATGTTTCATGGGTGATGTTTCACGGGTCTAGGTTTCACTGGTAAGTTTCACGGGTCAAGGTTTCACGGGTAAGTTTCACGGGTAAGTTTCACGGGTATGTTTCTCGGGTGACGTTTCACGGGTCTAGGTTTCACTGGTAAGTTTCACGGGTCAAGGTTTCACGGGTAAGTTTCACGGGTAAGTTTCACGGGTATGTTTCACGGGTGACGTTTCACGGGTCTAGGTTTCACTGGTAAGTTTCACGGGTCAAGGTTTCACGGGTAAGTTTCACGGGCAAGTTTCACGGGTATGTTTTACGGGTGACGTTTCACATGTCTAGGTTTCACTGGTAAGTTTCACGGGTCAAGGTTTCACGGGTAAGTTTCACGGGTAAGTTTCACGGGTATGTTTCACGGGTGACGTTTCACGGGTCTAGGTTTCACTGGTAAGTTTCACGGGTCAAGGTTTCACGGGTAAGTTTCACGGGTAAGTTTCACGGGTATGTTTCACGGGTGACGTTTCACGGGTCTAGGTTTCACTGGTAAGTTTCACGGGTCAAGGTTTTACGGGTAAGTTTCACGGGTAAGTTTTACGGGTGTGTTTCACGGGTGACGTTTCACGGGTCTAGGTTTCACTGGTAAGTTTCACGGGTCAAGGTTTCACGGGTAAGTTTCACGGGTAAGTTTTACGGGTAAGTTTCACGGGTGACGTTTCACGGGTGACGTTTCACGGGTCTAGGTTTCACTGGTAAGTTTCACGGGTCAAGGTTTCACGGGTAAGTTTCACGGGTTAGTTTCACGGGTATGTTTCACGGGTGACGTTTCACGGGTCTAGGTTTCACTGGAAAGTTTCACGGGTCAAGGTTTCACGGGTAAGTTTCACGGGTATGTTTCACGGGTGACGTTTTACAGGTCTAGGTTTCACTGGTAAGTTTCACGGGTCAAGGTTTCACGGGTAAGTTTCACGGGTAAGTTTCACGGGTATGTTACACGGGTGACGTTTCACGGGTCTAGGTTTCACTGGTAAGTTTCACGGGTCAAGGTTTCACGGGTAAGTTTCACGGGTAAGTTTCACGGGTATGTTTCACGGGTGACGTTTCACGGGTCTAGGTTTCACTGGTAAGTTTCACGGGTCAAGGTTTCACGGGTAAGTTTCACGGGTATGTTTCACGGGTGTCGTTTCACAGGTCTAGGTTTCACTGGTAAGTTTCACGGGTCAAGGTTTCACGGGTAAGTTTCACGGATAAGTTTCATGGGTATGTTTCACGGGTGACGTTTCACGGGTCTAGGTTTCACTGGTAAGTTTCACGGGTCAAGGTTTTACGGGTAAGTTTCACGGGTAAGTTTTACGGGTAAGTTTCACGGGTGACGTTTCACGGGTCTAGGTTTCACTGGAAAGTTTCACGGGTCAAGGATTCACGGGTAAGTTTCACGAGTAAGTTTTACGGGTATGTTTTACAGGTGACGTTTCACGGGTCTAGGTTTCACTGGTAAGTTTCACGGGTCAAGGTTTCACGGGTAAGATTCACGGGTAAGTTTCACGGGTATGTTTCATGGGTGATGTTTCACGGGTCTAGGTTTCACTGGTAAGTTTCACGGGTCAAGGTTTTACGGGTAAGTTTCACGGGTAAGTTTCACGGGTATGTTTCACGGGTGACGTTTCACGGGTCTAGGTTTCACTGGTAAGTTTCACGGGTCAAGGTTTCACGGGTAAGTTTCACGGGTAAGTTTCACGGGTATGTTTCACGGGTGACGTTTCACGGGTCTAGGTTTCACTAGTAAGTTTCACGGGTCAAGGTTTCACGGGTAAGATTCACGGGTAAGTTTCACGGGTATGTTTCACGGGTGACGTTTCCCGGGTCTAGGTTTCACTGGTAAGTTTCACGGGTCAAGGTTTCACGGGTAAGTTTCACGGGTAAGTTTCACGGGTATGTTTCACGGGTGACGTTTCACGGGTCTAGGTTTCACTGGTAAGTTTCACGGGTCAAGGTTTCACGGGTAAGTTTTACGGGTATGTTTTACAGGCGACGTTTCACGGGTCTAGGTTTTACTGGTAAGTTTCACGGGTCTAGGTTTCACGGGTAAGTTTCACGGGTAAGTTTCACGGGTATGTTTCATGGGTGATGTTTCACGGGTCTAGGTTTCACTGGTAAGTTTCACGGGTCAAGGTTTCACGGGTAAGTTTCACGGGTATGTTTCACGGGTGACGTTTCACGGGTAAGTTTTACGCGTAAGTTTCACGGGTGACGTTTCACGGGTCTAGGTTTCACTGGTAAGTTTCACGGGTCAAGATTTCACGGGTAAGTTTCACGGGTATGTTTCACGGGTGACGTTTCACGGGTCTAGGTTTCACTGGTAAGTTTCACGGGTCAAGGTTTCACGGGTAAGTTTCACGGGTAAGTTTTACGGGTAAGTTTCACGGGTGACGTTTCACGGGTCTAGGTTTCACTGGTAAGTTTCACGGGTCAAGGTTTCACGGGTAAGTTTCACGGGTAAGTTTCACGGGTATGTTTTACAGGTGACGTTTCACGGGTCTAGGTTTCACTGGTAAGTTTCACGGGTCAAGGTTTCACGGGTAAGTTTCACGGGTAAGTTTCACGGGTGACGTTTTACGGGTCTAGGTTTCACTGGTAAGTTTCACGGGTATGTTTCACGGGTAAGTTTTACGGGTATGTTTTACAGGTGACGTTTCACGGGTCTAGGTTTCACTGGTAAGTTTCACGGGTCAAGGTTTCACGGGTCAAGGTTTCACGGGTAAGTTTTACGGGTAAGTTTCACGGGTAAGTTTCACGGGTATGTTTCACGGGTCTTGGTTTCACTGGTAAGTTTCACGGGTCAAGGTTTCACGGGTAAGTTTCACGGGTAAGTTTTACGGGTATGTTTTACAGGTGACGTTTCACGGGTCTAGGTTTCACTGGTAAGTTTCACGGGTCAAGGTTTCACGGGTAAGATTCACGGGTAAGTTTCACGGGTATGTTTCATGGGTCATGTTTCACGGGTCTAGGTTTCACTGGTAGGTCTCACGGGTCAAGGTTTTACGGGTAAGTTTCACGGGTAAGTTTCACGGGTATGTTTCACGGGTGACGTTTCACGGGTCTAGGTTTCACTGGTAAGTTTCACGGGTCAAGGTTTCACGGGTAAGTTTCACGGGTAAGTTTCACGGGTATGTTTCACGGGTGACGTTTCACGGGTCTAGGTTTCACTGGTAAGTTTCACGGGTCAAGGTTTTACGGGTAAGTTTCACGGGTATGTTTCACGGGTGACGTTTCACGGGTCTAGGTTTCACTGGTAAGTTTCACGGGTCAAGGTTTCACGGGTAAGTTTCACGGGTAAGTTTCACGGGTATGTTTCACGGGTGACGTTTCACGGGTCTAGGTTTCACTGGTAAGTTTCACAAGTCAAGGTTTTACGGGTAAGTTTCACGGGTAAGTTTCACGGGTATGTTTCACGGGTGACGTTTCACGGGTCTAGGTTTCACTGGTAAGTTTCACGGGTTAAGGTTTCACGGGTAAATTTCACGGGTAAGTTTTACGGGTAAGTTTCACGGGTGACGTTTCACGGGTGACGTTTCACGGGTGACGTTTCACGGGTCTAGGTTTCACTGGTAAGTTTCACGGGTCAAGGTTTCACGGGTAAGTTTCACGGGTAAGTTTCACGGGTATGTTTCACGGGTGACGTTTCGCGGGTCTAGGTTTCACTGGAAAGTTTCACGGGTCAAGGTTTCACTTGTAAGTTTCACGGGTAAGTTTTACGGGTATGTTTTACAGCGACGTTTCACGGGTCTAGGTTTCACTGGTAAGTTTCACGGGTCTAGGTTTCACGAATAAGTTTCACGGGTAAGTTTCACGGGTATGTTTCATGGGTGATGTTTCACGGGTCTAGGTTTCACTGGTAAGTTTCACGGGTCAAGGTTTCACGGGTAAGTTTCACGGGTATGTTTCACGGGTGACGTTTCACGGGTAAGTTTTACGCGTAAGTTTCACGGGTGACGTTTCACGGGTCTAGGTTTCACTGGTAAGTTTCACGGGTCAAGGTTTCACGGGTAAGTTTCACGGGTATGTTTCACGGGTGACGTTTCACGGGTCTAGGTTTCACTGGTAAGTTTCACGGGTCAAGGTTTCACGGGTAAGTTTCACGGGTAAGTTTTACGGGTAAGTTTCAAGGGTGACGTTTCACGGGTCTAGGTTTCACTGGTAAGTTTCACGGGTCAAGGTTTCACGGGTAAGTTTCACGGGTAAGTTTCACGGGTATGTTTCACGGGTGACGTTTCACGGGTCTAGGTTTCACTGGAAAGTTTCACGGGTCAAGGTTTCACGGGTAAGTTTCACGGGTAAGTTTCACGGGTAAGTTTTACGGGTATGTTTTACAGGTGACGTTTCACGGGTCTAGGTTTCACTGGTAAGTTTCACGGGTCAAGGTTTCACGGGTAAGTTTCACGGGTAAGTTTCACGGGTATGTTTCATTGGTGATGTTTCACGGGTCTAGGTTTTACTGGTAAGTTTCACGGGTCAAGGTTTCACGGGTAAGTTTCACGGGTAAGTTGCACGGGTGACGTTTCACGGGTCTAGGTTTCACTGGTAAGTTTCACGGGTATGTTTCACGGGTAAGTTTTACGGGTATGTTTTACAGGTGACGTTTCACGGGTCTAGGTTTCACTGGTAAGTTTCACGGGTCAAGGTTTCACGGGTCAAGGTTTCACGGGTAAGTTTTAAGGGTAAGTTTCACGGGTATGTTTCACGGATGACGTTTCACGGGTCTTGGTTTCACTGGTAAGTTTCACGGGTATGTTTTACAGGTGACGTTTCACGGGTAAGTTTCACGGGTATGTTTCACGGGTGACGTTTCACGGGTCTAGGTTTCACTGGTAAGTTTCACGGGTCAAGGTTTCACGGGTAAGTTTCACGGGTAAGTTTTACGGGTAAGTTTCACGGGTGACGTTTCACGGGTCTAGGTTTCACTGGAAAGTTTCACGGGTCAAGGTTTCACGGGTAAGTTTCACGGGTAAGTTTTACGGGTATGTTTTACAGGTGACGTTTCACGGGTCTAGGTTTCACTGGTAAGTTTCACGGGTCAAGGTTTCACGGGTAAGTTTCACGGGTAAGTTTCACGGGTATGTTTCACGGGTGACGTTTCACGGGTCTAGGTTTCACTAGTAAGTTTCACGGGTCAAGGTTTCACGGGTAAGTTTTACGGGTAAGTTTCACGGGTATGTTTCAAGGGTGACGTTTCACGGGACTAGGTTTCACTAGTAAGTTTCACGGGTCAAGGTTTCACGGGTAAGTTTCACGGGTAAGTTTTACGGGTATGTTTCACGGGTGACGTTTCACGGGTCTAGGTTTCACTAGTAAGTTTCACGGGTCAAGGTTTCACGGGTAAGTTTCACGGGTAAGTTTCACGGGTATGTTTCACGGGTGACGTTTCACGGGTCTAGGTTTCACTGGTAAGTTTCACGGGTCAAGGTTTCACGGGTAAGTTTCACGGGTAAGTTTCACGGGTATGTTTCACGGGTGACGTTTCACGGGTCTAGGTTTCACTGGTAAGTTTCACGGGTCAAGGTTTTACGGGTAAGTTTCACGGGTAAGTTTTACGGGTGTGTTTCACGGGTGACGTTTCACGGGTCTAGGTTTCACTGGTAAGTTTCACGGGTCAAGGTTTCACGGGTAAGTTTCACGGGTAAGTTTTACGGGTAAGTTTCACGGGTGACGTTTCACGGGTGACGTTTCACGGGTCTAGGTTTCACTGGTAAGTTTCACGGGTCAAGGTTTCACGGGTAAGTTTCACGGGTTAGTTTCACGGGTATGTTTCACGGGTGACGTTTCACGGGTCTAGGTTTCACTGGAAAGTTTCACGGGTAAGTTTCACGGGTTAGTTTCACGGGTAAGTTTCACGGGTATGTTTCACGGGTGACGTTTCACAGGTCTAGGTTTCACTGGTAAGTTTCACGGGTCAAGGTTTCACGGGTAAGTTTCACGGGTAAGTTTCACGGGTATGTTTCACGGGTGACGTTTCACGGGTCTAGGTTTCACTGGTAAGTTTCACGGGTCAAGGTTTCACGGGTAAGTTTCACGGGTAATTTTCACGGGTAAGTTTCACGGGTATGTTTCACGGGTGACGTTTCACGGGTCTAGGTTTCACTGGTAAGTTTCACGGGTCAAGGTTTCACGGGTAAGTTTCACGGGTATGTTTCACGGGTGTCGTTTCACAGGTCTAGGTTTCACTGGTAAGTTTCACGGGTAAGTTTCACGGATAAGTTTCATGGGTATGTTTCACGGGTGACGTTTCACGGGTCTAGGTTTCACTGGTAAGTTTCACGGGTCAAGGTTTTACGGGTAAGTTTCACGGGTAAGTTTTACGGGTAAGTTTCACGGGTGACGTTTCACGGGTCTAGGTTTCACTGGAAAGTTTCACGGGTCAAGGATTCACGGGTAAGTTTCACGGGTAAGTTTTACGGGTATGTTTTACAGGTGACGTTTCACGGGTCTAGGTTTCACGGGTAAGATTCACGGGTAAGTTTCACGGGTATGTTTCATGGGTGATGTTTCACGGGTATGTTTCATGGGTGATGTTTCACGGGTCTAGGTTTCACTGGTAAGTTTCACGGGTCAAGGTTTTACGGGTAAGTTTCACGGGTAAGTTTCACGGGTATGTTTCACGGGTGACGTTTCACGGGTCTAGGTTTCACTGGTAAGTTTCACGGGTCAAGGTTTCACGGGTAAGTTTCACGGGTGACGTTTCACGGGTATGTTTCACGGGTGACGTTTCACGGGTCTAGGTTTCACTGGTAAGTTTCACGGGTCAAGGTTTCACGGGTAAGTTTTACGGGTATGTTTTACAGGCGACGTTTCACGGGTCTAGGTTTCACTGGTAAGTTTCACGGGTCTAGGTTTCACGGGTAAGTTTCACGGGTAAGTTTCACGGGTATGTTTCACGGGTGACGTTTCACGGGTCTAGGTTTCACTGGTAAGTTTCACGGGTCAAGGTTTCACGGGTAAGTTTCACGGGTATGTTTCACGGGTGTCGTTTCACGGGTCAAGGTTTCACGGGTCAAGGTTTCACGGGTAAGTTTTACGGGTAAGTTTCACGGGTAAGTTTCACGGGTGACGTTTCACGGGTCTAGGTTTCACTGGTAAGTTTCACGGGTCAAGGTTTCACGGGTAAGTTTCACGAGTAAGTTTCACGGGTATGTTTCACGGGTGACGTTTCACGGGTCTAGGTTTCACTGGTAAGTTTCACGGGTCAAGGTTTCACGGGTAAGTTTCACGGGTATGTTTCACGGGTGTCGTTTCACGGGTCAAGGTTTCACGGGTAAGTTTCACGGGTAAGTTTTACGGTTATGTTTTACAGGTGACGTTTCACGGGTCTAGGTTTCACTGGTAAGTTTCACGGGTCAAGGTTTCACGGGTAAGTTTCACGGGTAAGTTTCACGGGTATGTTTCACGGGTAAGTTTCACGGGTAAGTTTCACGGGTATGTTTCACGGGTGACGTTTCACGGGTCTAGGTTTCACTGGTAAGTTTCACGGGTCAAGGTTTCACGGGTAAGTTTCACGGGTAAGTTTCACGGGTATGTTTCACGGGTGACGTTTCACGGGTCTAGGTTTCACTGGTAAGTTTCACGGGTCAAGGTTTCACTGGTAAGTTTCACGGGTCAAGGTTTCACGGGTAAGTTTCACGGGTAAGTTTTACGGGTATGTTTCACGGGTGACGTTTCACGGGTCTAGGTTTCACTGGTAAGTTTAACGGGTCAAGGTTTCACGGGTAAGTTTCACAGGTAAGTTTTACGGGTAAGTTTCACGGGTGACGTTTCACGGGTCTAGGTTTTACTGGTAAGTTTCACGGGTCAAGGTTTCACGGGTAAGTTTCACGGGTAAGTTTCACGGGTGACCTTTTACGGGTCTTGGTTTCACTGGTAAGTTTCACGGGTCAAGGTTTCACGGGTAAGTTTCACGGGTAAATTTCACGGGTATGTTTCACGGGTGACGTTTCACGGGTCTAGGTTTCACTGGTAAGTTTCACGTGTCAAGGTTTCACGGGTAAGTTTCACAGGTAAGTTTCACGGGTATGTTTCACGGGTGACGTTTCACGGGTCTAGGTTTCACTGGTAAGTTTCAAGGGTCAAGGTTTCACGGGTAAGTTTCACGGGTAAGTTTCACGGGTATGTTTCACGGGTGACGTTTCACGGGTCTAGGTTTCACTGGTAAGTTTCACGGGTCAAGGTTTCACGGGTAAGTTTTACGGGTATGTTTTACAGGCGACGTTTCACGGGTCTAGGTTTCACTGGTAAGTTTCACGGGTCTAGGTTTCACGGGTAAGTTTCACGGGTAAGTTTCACGGGTATGTTTCACGGGTGACGTTTCACGGGTCTAGGTTTCACTGGTAAGTTTCACGGGTCAAGGTTTCACGGGTAAGTTTCACGGGTATGTTTCACGGGTGTCGTTTCACGGGTCAAGGTTTCACGGGTCAAGGTTTCACGGGTAAGTTTTACGGGTAAGTTTCACGGGTAAGTTTCACGGGTGACGTTTCACGGGTCTAGGTTTCACTGGTAAGTTTCACGGGTCAAGGTTTCACGGGTAAGTTTCACGAGTAAGTTTCACGGGTATGTTTCACGGGTGACGTTTCACGGGTCTAGGTTTCACTGGTAAGTTTCACGGGTCAAGGTTTCACGGGTAAGTTTCACGGGTATGTTTCACGGGTGTCGTTTCACGGGTCAAGGTTTCACGGGTAAGTTTCACGGGTAAGTTTTACGGTTATGTTTTACAGGTGACGTTTCACGGGTCTAGGTTTCACTGGTAAGTTTCACGGGTCAAGGTTTCACGGGTAAGTTTCACGGGTAAGTTTCACGGGTATGTTTTACGGGTAAGTTTCACGGGTAAGTTTCACGGGTATGTTTCACGGGTGACGTTTCACGGGTCTAGGTTTCACTGGTAAGTTTCACGGGTCAAGGTTTCACGGGTAAGTTTCACGGGTAAGTTTCACGGGTATGTTTCACGGGTGACGTTTCACGGGTCTAGGTTTCACTGGTAAGTTTCACGGGTCAAGGTTTCACTGGTAAGTTTCACGGGTCAAGGTTTCACGGGTAAGTTTCACGGGTAAGTTTTACGGGTATGTTTCACGGGTGACGTTTCACGGGTCTAGGTTTCACTGGTAAGTTTAACGGGTCAAGGTTTCACGGGTAAGTTTCACAGGTAAGTTTTACGGGTAAGTTTCACGGGTGACGTTTCACGGGTCTAGGTTTTACTGGTAAGTTTCACGGGTCAAGGTTTCACGGGTAAGTTTCACGGGTAAGTTTCACGGGTGACCTTTCACGGGTCTTGGTTTCACTGGTAAGTTTCACGGGTCAAGGTTTCACGGGTAAGTTTCACGGGTAAATTTCACGGGTATGTTTCACGGGTGACGTTTCACGAGTAAGTTTCACGTGTCAAGGTTTCACGGGTAAGTTTCACAGGTAAGTTTCACGGGTATGTTTCACGGGTGACGTTTCACGGGTCTAGGTTTCACTGGTAAGTTTCAAGGGTCAAGGTTTCACGGGTAAGTTTCACGGGTAAGTTTCACGGGTATGTTTCACGGGTGACGTTTCACGGGTCTAGGTTTCACGGGTCAAGGTTTTATGGGTAAATTTCACGGGTAAGTTTTACGGGTAAGTTTCACGGGTGACGTTTCACGGGTCTAGGTTTCACTGGTAAGTTTCACGGGTCAAGGTTTCACGGGTAAATTTCACGGGTATGTTTCACGGGTGACGTTTCACGGGTCTAGGTTTCACTGGTAAGTTTCACGGGTCAAGGTTTCACGGGTAAGTTTCACGGGTAAGTTTCACGGGTATGTTTCACGGGTGACGTTTCACGGGTCTAGGTTTCACTGGTAAGTTTCACGGGTCAAGGTTTTACGGGTAAGTTTCACGGGTAAGTTTTACGGGTGTGTTTCACGGGTGACGTTTCACGGGTCTAGGTTTCACTGGTAAGTTTCACGGGTCAAGGTTTCACGGGTAAGTTTCACGGGTAAGTTTTACGGGTAAGTTTCACGGGTGACGTTTCACGGGTGACGTTTCACGGGTGACGTTTCACGGGTCTAGGTTTCACTGGTAAGTTTCACGGGTCAAGGTTTCACGGGTAAGTTTCACGGGTTAGTTTCACGGGTATGTTTCACGGGTGACGTTTCACGGGTCTAGGTTTCACTGGAAAGTTTCACGGGTCAAGGTTTCACGGGTAAGTTTCACGGGTAAGTTTCACGGGTATGTTTCACGGGTGACGTTTCACAGGTCTAGGTTTCACTGGTAAGTTTCACTGGTCAAGGTTTCACGGGTAAGTTTCACGGGTAAGTTTCACGGGTATGTTTCACGGGTGACGTTTCACGGGTCTAGGTTTCACTGGTAAGTTTCACGGGTCAAGGTTTCACGGGTAAGTTTCACGGGTAATTTTCACGGGTAAGTTTCACGGGTATGTTTCACGGGTGACGTTTCACGGGTCTAGGTTTCACTGGTAAGTTTCACGGGTCAAGGTTTCACGGGTAAGTTTCACGGGTATGTTTACGGGTGTCGTTTCACAGGTCTAGGTTTCACTGGTAAGTTTCACGGGTCAAGGTTTCACGGGTAAGTTTCACGGATAAGTTTCATGGGTATGTTTCACGGGTGACGTTTCACGGGTCTAGGTTTCACTGGTAAGTTTCACGGGTCAAGGTTTTACGGGTAAGTTTCACGGGTAAGTTTTACGGGTAAGTTTCACGGGTGACGTTTCACGGGTCTAGGTTTCACTGGAAAGTTTCACGGGTCAAGGATTCACGGGTAAGTTTCACGGGTAAGTTTTACGGGTATGTTTTACAGGTGACGTTTCACGGGTCTAGGTTTCACGGGTAAGATTCACGGGTAAGTTTCACGGGTATGTTTCATGGGTGATGTTTCACGGGTATGTTTCATGGGTGATGTTTCACGGGTCTAGGTTTCACTGGTAAGTTTCACGGGTCAAGGTTTTACGGGTAAGTTTCACGGGTAAGTTTCACGGGTATGTTTCACGGGTGACGTTTCACGGGTCTAGGTTTCACTGGTAAGTTTCACGGGTCAAGGTTTCACGGGTAAGTTTCACGGGTGACGTTTCACGGGTATGTTTCACGGGTGACGTTTCACGGGTCTAGGTTTCACTGGTAAGTTTCACGGGTCAAGGTTTCACGGGTAAGTTTTACGGGTATGTTTTACAGGCGACGTTTCACGGGTCTAGGTTTCACTGGTAAGTTTCACGGGTCTATGTTTCACGGGTAAGTTTCACGGGTAAGTTTCACGGGTATGTTTCATGGGTGATGTTTCACGGGTCTAGGTTTCACTGGTAAGTTTCACGGGTCAAGGTTTCACGGGTAAGTTTCACGGGTATGTTTCACGGGTGACGTTTCACGGGTAAGTTTTACGCGTAAGTTTCACGGGTGACGTTTCACGGGTCTAGGTTTCACTGGTAAGTTTCACGGGTCAAGGTTTCACGGGTAAGTTTCACGGGTATGTTTCACGGGTGACGTTTCACGGGTCTAGGTTTCACTGGTAAGTTTCACGGGTCAAGGTTTCACGGGTAAGTTTCACGGGTAAGTTTTACGGGTAAGTTTCACGGGTGACGTTTCACGGGTCTAGGTTTCACTGGTAAGTTTCACGGGTCAAGGTTTCACGGGTAAGTTTCACGGGTAAGTTTCACGGGTATGTTTTACAGGTGACGTTTCACGGGTCTAGGTTTCACTGGTAAGTTTCACGGGTCAAGGTTTCACGGGTAAGTTTCACGGGTAAGTTTCACGGGTGACGTTTTACGGGTCTAGGTTTCACTGGTAAGTTTCACGGGTATGTTTCACGGGTAAGTTTTACGGGTATGTTTTACAGGTGACGTTTCACGGGTCTAGGTTTCACTGGTAAGTTTCACGGGTCAAGGTTTCACGGGTCAAGGTTTCACGGGTAAGTTTTACGGGTAAGTTTCACGGGTAAGTTTCACGGGTCTTGGTTTCACTGGTAAGTTTCACGGGTCAAGGTTTCACGGGTAAGTTTCACGGGTAAGTTTTACGGGTATGTTTTACAGGTGACGTTTCACGGGTCTAGGTTTCACTGGTAAGTTTCACGGGTCAAGGTTTCACGGGTAAGATTCACGGGTAAGTTTCACGGGTATGTTTCATGGGTGATGTTTCACGGGTCTAGGTTTCACTGGTAAGTTTCACGGGTCAAGGTTTTACGGGTAAGTTTCACGGGTAAGTTTCACGGGTATGTTTCACGGGTGACGTTTCACGGGTCTAGGTTTCACTGGTAAGTTTCACGGGTCAAGGTTTCACGGGTAAGTTTCACGGGTAAGTTTCACGGGTATGTTTCACGGGGGACGTTTCACGGGTCTAGGTTTCACTAGTAAGTTTCACGGGTCAAGGTTTCACGGGTAAGTTTCACGGGTAAGTTTCACGGGTATGTTTCACGGGTGACGTTTCACGGGTCTAGGTTTCACTGGTAAGTTTCACGGGTTAAGGTTTCACGGGTAAGTTTCACGGGTAAGTTTCACGGGTATGTTTCACGGGTGACGTTTCACGGGTGACGTTTCACGGGTCTAGGTTTCACTGGTAAGTTTCACGGGTCAAGGTTTCACGGGTAAGTTTCACGGGTAAGTTTCACGGGTATGTTTCACGGGTGACGTTTCACGGGTCTAGGTTTCACTGGTAAGTTTCACAAGTCAAGGTTTTACGGGTAAGTTTCACGGGTAAGTTTCACGGGTATGTTTCACGGGTGACGTTTCACGGGTCTAGGTTTCACTGGTAAGTTTCACGGGTCAAGGTTTCACGGGTAAATTTCACGGGTAAGTTTTACGGGTAAGTTTCACGGGTGACGTTTCACGGGTGACGTTTCACGGGTGACGTTTCACGGGTCTAGGTTTCACTGGTAAGTTTCACAGGTCAAGGTTTCACGGGTAAGTTTCACGGGTAAGTTTCACGGGTATGTTTCACGGGTGACGTTTCACGGGTCTAGGTTTCACTGGAAAGTTTCACGGGTCAAGGTTTCACTTGTAAGTTTCACGGGTAAGTTTTACGGGTATGTTTTACAGGCGACGTTTCACGGGTCTAGGTTTCACTGGTAAGTTTCACGGGTCTAGGTTTCACGAATAAGTTTCACGGGTAAGTTTCACGGGTATGTTTCATGGGTGATGTTTCACGGGTCTAGGTTTCACTGGTAAGTTTCACGGGTCAAGGTTTCACGGGTAAGTTTCACGGGTATGTTTCACGGGTGACGTTTCACGGGTAAGTTTTACGCGTAAGTTTCACGGGTGACGTTTCACGGGTCTAGGTTTCACTGGTAAGTTTCACGGGTCAAGGTTTCACGGGTAAGTTTCACGGGTATGTTTCACGGGTGACGTTTCACGGGTCTAGGTTTCACTGGTAAGTTTCACGGGTCAAGGTTTCACGGGTAAGTTTCACGGGTAAGTTTTACGGGTAAGTTTCAAGGGTGACGTTTCACGGGTCTAGGTTTCACTGGTAAGTTTCACGGGTCAAGGTTTCACGGGTAAGTTTCACGGGTAAGTTTCACGGGTATGTTTCACGGGTGACGTTTCACGGGTAAGTTTCACGGGTATGTTTCACGGGTGACGTTTCACGGATGACGTTTCACGGGTCTTGGTTTCACTGGTAAGTTTCACGGGTATGTTTTACAGGTGACGTTTCACGGGTAAGTTTCACGGGTATGTTTCACGGGTGACGTTTCACGGGTCTAGGTTTCACTGGTAAGTTTCACGGGTCAAGGTTTCACGGGTAAGTTTCACGGGTAAGTTTTACGGGTAAGTTTCACAGGTGACGTTTCACGGGTCTAGGTTTCACTGGAAAGTTTCACGGGTCAAGGTTTCACGGGTAAGTTTCACGGGTAAGTTTTACGGGTATGTTTTACAGGTGACGTTTCACGGGTCTAGGTTTCACTGGTAAGTTTCACGGGTCAAGGTTTCACGGGTAAGTTTCACGGGTAAGTTTCACGGGTATGTTTCACGGGTGACGTTTCACGGGTCTAGGTTTCACTAGTAAGTTTCACGGGTCAAGGTTTCACGGGTAAGTTTCACGGGTAAGTTTCACGGGTATGTTTCACGGGTGACGTTTCACGGGTCTAGGTTTCACTGGTAAGTTTCACGGGTCAAGGTTTCACGGGTAAGTTTCACGGGTAAGTTTTACGGGTATGTTTCACGGGTGACGTTTCACGGGTCTAGGTTTCACTAGTAAGTTTCACGGGTCAAGGTTTCACGGGTAAGTTTCACGGGTAAGTTTCACGGGTATGTTTCACGGATGACGTTTCACGGGTCTAGGTTTCACTGGTAAGTTTCACGGGTCAAGGTTTCACGGGTAAGTTTCACGGGTAAGTTTCACGGGTATGTTTCACGGGTGACGTTTCACGGGTCTAGGTTTCACTGGTAAGTTTCACGGGTCAAGGTTTCACGGGTAAGTTTCACGGGTAAGTTTCACGGGTATGTTTCACGGGTGACGTTTCACGGGTCTAGGTTTCACTGGTAAGTTTCACGGGTCAAGGTTTCACGGGTAAGTTTCACGGGTATGTTTCACGGGTGTCGTTTCACGGGTCAAGGTTTCACGGGTAAGTTTCACGGGTAAGTTTTACGGTTATGTTTTACAGGTGACGTTTCACGGGTCTAGGTTTCACTGGTAAGTTTCACGGGTCAAGGTTTCACGGGTAAGTTTCACGGGTAAGTTTCACGGGTATGTTTCACGGGTAAGTTTCACGGGTAAGTTTCACGGGTATGTTTCACGGGTGACGTTTCACGGGTCTAGGTTTCACTGGTAAGTTTCACGGGTCAAGGTTTCACGGGTAAGTTTCACGGGTAAGTTTCACGGGTATGTTTCACGGGTGACGTTTCACGGGTCTAGGTTTCACTGGTAAGTTTCACGGGTCAAGGTTTCACTGGTAAGTTTCACGGGTCAAGGTTTCACGGGTAAGTTTCACGGGTAAGTTTCACGGGTATGTTTCACGGGTGACGTTTCACGGGTCTAGGTTTCACTGGTAAGTTTAACGGGTCAAGGTTTCACGGGTAAGTTTCACAGGTAAGTTTTACGGGTAAGTTTCACGGGTGACGTTTCACGGGTCTAGGTTTTACTGGTAAGTTTCACGGGTCAAGGTTTCACGGGTAAGTTTCACGGGTAAGTTTCACGGGTAAGTTTCACGGGTGACCTTTCACGGGTCTTGGTTTCACTGGTAAGTTTCACGGGTCAAGGTTTCACGGGTAAGTTTCACGGGTAAATTTCACGGGTATGTTTCACGGATGACGTTTCACGGGTCTAGGTTTCACTGGTAAGTTTCACGTGTCAAGGTTTCACGGGTAAGTTTCACAGGTAAGTTTCACGGGTATGTTTCACGGGTGACGTTTCACGGGTCTAGGTTTCACTGGTAAGTTTCACGGGTCAAGGTTTCACGGGTAAGTTTCACGGGTAAGTTTCACGGGTATGTTTCACGGGTGACGTTTCACGGGTCTAGGTTTCACTGGTAAGTTTCACGGATCAAGGTTTCACGGGTTAGTTTCACGGGTAAGTTTCACGGGTATGTTTCACGGGTATCGTTTCACGGGTCTAGGTTTCACTGGTAAGTTTCACGGGTCAAGGTTTTACGGGTAAGTTTCACGGGTAAGTTTTACGGGTAAGTTTCACGGGTGACGTTTCACGGGTCTAGGTTTCACTGGTAAGTTTCACGGGTCAAGGTTTCACGGGTAAATTTCACGGGTATGTTTCACGGGTGACGTTTCACGGGTCTAGGTTTCACTGGTAAGTTTCACGGGTCAAGGTTTCACGGGTAAGTTTCACGGGTAAGTTTCACGGGTATGTTTCACGGGTGACGTTTCACGGGTCTAGGTTTCACTGGTAAGTTTCACGGGTCAAGGTTTCACGGGTAAGTTTCACGGGTAAGTTTCACGGGTATGTTTCACGGGTGACGTTTCACGGGTCTAGGTTTCACTGGTAAGTTTAACGGGTCAAGGTTTCACGGGTAAGTTTCACAGGTAAGTTTTACGGGTAAGTTTCACAGGTGACGTTTCACGGGTCTAGGTTTTACTGGTAAGTTTCACGGGTCAAGGTTTCACGGGTAAGTTTCACGGGTAAGTTTCACGGGTGACCTTTCACGGGTCTAGGTTTCACTGGTAAGTTTCACGGGTCAAGGTTTCACGGGTAAGTTTCACAGGTAAGTTTCACGGGTATGTTTCACGGGTGACGTTTCACGGGTCTAGGTTTCACTGGTAAGTTTCACGGGTCAAGGTTTCACGGGTTAGTTTCACGGGTAAGTTTTACGGGTAAGTTTCACGGGTGACGTTTCACGGGTCTAGGTTTCACTGGTAATTTTCACGGGTCAAGGTTTCGCGGGTAAGTTTCACGGGTATGTTTCACGGGTGACGTTTCACGGGTCATGGTTTCACTGGTAAGTTTCACGGGTCAAGGTTTCACGGGTAAGTTTCACGGGTAAGTTTTACGGGTAAGTTTCACGGGTGACGTTTCACGGGTGACGTTTCACGGGTCTAGGTTTCACTGGTAAGTTTCACGGGTCAAGGTTTCACGGGTAAGTTTCACGGGTTAGTTTCACGGGTATGTTTCACGGGTGACGTTTCACGGGTCTAGGTTTCACTGGTAAGTTTCACGGGTCAAGGTTTCACGGGTAAGTTTCACGGGTTAGTTTCACGGGTATGTTTCACGGGTGACGTTTCACGGGTCTAGGTTTCACTGGAAAGTTTCACGGGTCAAGGTTTCACGGGTCTAGGTTTCACTGGTAAGTTTCACGGGTCAAGGTTTCACGGGTAAGTTTCACGGGTCAAGGTTTCACGGGTAAGTTTCACGGGTAAGTTTCACGGGTATGTTTCACGGGTGACGTTTCACGGGTCTAGGTTTCACTGGTAAGTTTCACGGGTCAAGGTTTCACGGGTAAGTTTCACGGGTCAAGGTTTCACGGGTAAGTTTCACGGGTAAGTTTCACGGGTATGTTTCACGGGTGACGTTTCACGGGTCTAGGTTTCACTGGTAAGTTTAACGGGTCAAGGTTTCACGGGTAAGTTTCACAGGTAAGTTTTACGGGTAAGTTTCACGGGTGACGTTTCACGGGTCTAGGTTTTACTGGTAAGTTTCACGGGTCAAGGTTTCACGGGTAAGTTTCACGGGTAAGTTTCACGGGTAAGTTTCACGGGTGACCTTTCACGGGTCTTGGTTTCACTGGTAAGTTTCACGGGTCAAGGTTTCACGGGTAAGTTTCACGGGTAAATTTCACGGGTATGTTTCACGGGTGACGTTTCACGGGTCTAGGTTTCACTGGTAAGTTTCACGGGTCAAGGTTTCACGGGTAAGTTTCACAGGTAAGTTTCACGGGTATGTTTCACGGGTGACGTTTCACGGGTCTAGGTTTCACTGGTTAGTTTCACGGGTCAAGGTTTCACGGGTAAGTTTCACGGGTAAGTTTCACGGGTATGTTTCACGGGTGACGTTTCACGGGTCTAGGTTTCACTGGTAAGTTTCACGGATCAAGGTTTCACGGGTTAGTTTCACGGGTAAGTTTCACGGGTATGTTTCACTGGTATCGTTTCACGGGTCTAGGTTTCACTGGTAAGTTTCACGGGTCAAGGTTTTACGGGTAAGTTTCACGGGTAAGTTTTACGGGTAAGTTTCACGGGTGACGTTTCACGGGTCTAGGTTTCACTGGTAAGTTTCACGGGTCAAGGTTTCACGGGTAAGTTTCACGGGTAAGTTTCACGGGTATGTTTCACGGGTGACGTTTCACGGGTCATGGTTTCACTGGTAAGTTTCACGGGTCAAGGTTTCACGGGTAAGTTTCACGGGTAAGTTTTACGGGTAAGTTTCACGGGTGACGTTTCACGGGTGACGTTTCACGGGTCTAGGTTTCACTGGTAAGTTTCACGGGTCAAGGTTTCACGGGTAAGTTTCACGGGTTAGTTTCACGGGTATGTTTCACGGGTGACGTTTCACGGGTCTAGGTTTCACTGGAAAGTTTCACGGGTCAAGGTTTCACGGGTCTAGGTTTCACTGGTAAGTTTCACGGGTCAAGGTTTCACGGGTAAGTTTCACGGGTCAAGGTTTCACGGGTAAGTTTCACGGGTAAGTTTCACGGGTATGTTTCACGGGTGACGTTTCACGGGTCTAGGTTTCACTGGTAAGTTTCACGGGTCAAGGTTTCACGGGTAAGTTTCACGGGTCAAGGTTTCACGGGTAAGTTTCACGGGTAAGTTTCACGGGTATGTTTCACGGGTGACGTTTCACGGGTCTAGGTTTCACTGGTAAGTTTAACGGGTCAAGGTTTCACGGGTAAGTTTCACAGGTAAGTTTTACGGGTAAGTTTCACGGGTGACGTTTCACGGGTCTAGGTTTTACTGGTAAGTTTCACGGGTCAAGGTTTCACGGGTAAGTTTCACGGGTAAGTTTCACGGGTAAGTTTCACGGGTGACCTTTCACGGGTCTTGGTTTCACTGGTAAGTTTCACGGGTCAAGGTTTCACGGGTAAGTTTCACGGGTAAATTTCACGGGTATGTTTCACGGGTGACGTTTCACGGGTCTAGGTTTCACTGGTAAGTTTCACGGGTCAAGGTTTCACGGGTAAGTTTCACAGGTAAGTTTCACGGGTATGTTTCACGGGTGACGTTTCACGGGTCTAGGTTTCACTGGTTAGTTTCACGGGTCAAGGTTTCACGGGTAAGTTTCACGGGTAAGTTTCACGGGTATGTTTCACGGGTGACGTTTCACGGGTCTAGGTTTCACTGGTAAGTTTCACGGATCAAGGTTTCACGGGTTAGTTTCACGGGTAAGTTTCACGGGTATGTTTCACTGGTATCGTTTCACGGGTCTAGGTTTCACTGGTAAGTTTCACGGGTCAAGGTTTTACGGGTAAGTTTCACGGGTAAGTTTTACGGGTAAGTTTCACGGGTGACGTTTCACGGGTCTAGGTTTCACTGGTAAGTTTCACGGGTCAAGGTTTCACGGGTAAGTTTCACGGGTAAGTTTCACGGGTATGTTTCACGGGTGACGTTTCACGGGTCATGGTTTCACTGGTAAGTTTCACGGGTCAAGGTTTCACGGGTAAGTTTCACGGGTAAGTTTTACGGGTAAGTTTCACGGGTGACGTTTCACGGGTGACGTTTCACGGGTCTAGGTTTCACTGGTAAGTTTCACGGGTCAAGGTTTCACGGGTAAGTTTCACGGGTTAGTTTCACGGGTATGTTTCACGGGTGACGTTTCACGGGTCTAGGTTTCACTGGAAAGTTTCACGGGTCAAGGTTTCACGGGTCTAGGTTTCACTGGTAAGTTTCACGGGTCAAGGTTTCACGGGTAAGTTTCACGAGTCAAGGTTTCACGGGTAAGTTTCACGGGTAAGTTTCACGGGTATGTTTTACGGGTGACGTTTCACGGGTCTAGGTTTCACTGGTAAGTTTCACGGGTCAAGGTTTCACGGGTAAGTTTCACGGGTCAAGGTTTCACGGGTAAGTTTCACGGGAAAGTTTCACGGGTAAGTTTCACGGGTCTAGGTTTCACTGGTAAGTTTCACGGGACAAAGGTTTCACGGGTAAGTTTCACGGGTCTAGGTTTCACTGGTAAGTTTCACGGGTCAAGGGTTCACGGGTAAGTTTCACGGGTATGTTTCACGGGTGACGTCTAACGGGTCTAGGTTTCACTGGTAAGTTTCACGGGTAAGTTTCACGGGTATGTTTCACGGATGACGTTTCACGGGTCTTGGTTTCACTGGTATGTTTCACGGGTCAAGGTTTCACGGGTAAGTTTCACGGGTAAGTTTCACGGGTATGTTTCACGGGTGACGTTTCACGGGTCTAGGTTTCACTGGTAAGTTTCACGGGTCAAGGTTTCACGGGTAAGTTTCACGGGTAAGTTTTACGGGTAAGTTTCACGGGTGACGTTTCACGGGTCTAGGTTTCACTGGTAAGTTTCACGGGTCAAGGTTTCGCGGGTAAGTTTCACGGGTCAAGGTTTCACGGGTAAGTTTCACGGGTATGTTTCACGGGTGACGTTTCACGGGTCATGGTTTCACTGGTAAGTTTCACGGGTCAAGGTTTCACGGGTAAGTTTCACGGGTAAGTTTTACGGGTAAGTTTCACGGGTGACGTTTCACGGGTGACGTTTCACGGGTCTAGGTTTCACTGGTAAGTTTCACGGGTCAAGGTTTCACGGGTAAGTTTCACGGGTTAGTTTCACGGGTATGTTTCACGGGTGACGTTTCACGGGTCTAGGTTTCACTGGAAAGTTTCACGGGTCAAGGTTTCACGGGTCTAGGTTTCACTGGTAAGTTTCACGGGTCAAGGTTTCACGGGTAAGTTTCACGGGTCAAGGTTTCACGGGTAAGTTTCACGGGTAAGTTTCACGGGTATGTTTTACGGGTGACGTTTCACGGGTCTAGGTTTCACTGGTAAGTTTCACGGGTCAAGGTTTCACGGGTAAGTTTCACGGGTCAAGGTTTCACGGGTAAGTTTCACGGGAAAGTTTCACGGGTAAGTTTCACGGGTCTAGGTTTCACTGGTAAGTTTCACGGGTCAAGGTTTCACGGGTAAGTTTCACGGGTAAGTTTCACGGGTCTAGGTTTCACTGGTAAGTTTCACGGGTCAAGGGTTCACGGGTAAGTTTCACGGGTATGTTTCACGGGTGACGTTTAACGGGTCTAGGTTTCACTGGTAAGTTTCACGGGTAAGTTTCACGGGTATGTTTCACGGATGAGGTTTCACGGGTCTTGGTTTCACTGGTATGTTTCACGGGTCAAGGTTTCACGGGTAAGTTTCACGGGTAAGTTTCACGGGTATGTTTCACGGGTGACGTTTCACGGGTCTAGGTTTCACTGGTAAGTTTCACGGGTCAAGGTTTCACGGGTAAGTTTCACGGGTAAGTTTTGCGGGTAAGTTTCACGGGTGACGTTTCACGGGTCTAGGTTTCACTGGTAAGTTTCACGGGTCAAGGTTTCGCGGGTAAGTTTCACGGGTCAAGGTTTCACGGGTAAGTTTCACGGGTAAGTTTGTTACGGGTCAATTTTCGCAGTGAACTTTTTATGCGCCCCCTGTGCTACTACCAGAATTACCGCAAGGTAATTCAGTGCTCCCGGTCAAACTTTTAGTAGTTTTGAAGGTCACTCTTCTACTAATTAAGATTTCGCTTGACTGTGGTTGTATTCGCTCGCAATTATTTCATTGCTAGTTTTGCCGTGATTGTGTGCGGAGGTGTGAAGTGGTTGTAGTGGTCATTTTAGGAATCTGGAATTCTGTACCGGCCGTTGTGCATTTTTTTTGAGGATTCAGATTCGCCAATTTTGGGATTAGTTGGCCCTACAATTTTGGAAATTAAGTTTCTACGAGAGTTTCTCGGATTTGTTGCTTCACCCCGCCACCGGAGTAACTAGAACACTTTAAGCCGCTTAACATCCAAGGTATGCTAGCACTCACAGTCACGGCTGGACAAAGTTGATCTTCTTTGACCAGTGAAGTAATTCATATTTTATTTGCAGGCTTTTTCTTCTTTTTTTTGTTGGTTTATGTTTCATCCGTATCGTTATGATGACGTCATTTTCTTCATTCTAAAATTGCGTTTGCTGTTGGATGTCCTGATTCTCGCCTCACGGATGAAGATATTCTCGATGGACGTTGGAGCGAGTCAAGAAACCGATAAATTACCATTCCGGTTGCCATGTGCTTCGGCTTTTCGCCAGTCACCCCGGACACGACGCCATTTTGTTTTGGAAGTCCTTGCCCACGGTTCGACATACCGGAAGTCGAGCACAAAGAGCCACCTGAAGTCTCGGTAATGTCTGTGGACATCATTTTATCGCATATTCCATTATTTCATGTATTTGTGTCAGTCAAGCTCTGGATTTTGATCTCCTGACTTTTTAGTGACTTCGTAATTTTGGTTCGAGATTTATAGCGTAGTATTTAATCTTATATTATTTAATCTAACGTAATTATGGTTCACATAATTGTATTATTTTGATATTTATTTATTGTAATTCTGCGTAAAATCTAGTACTGCGTAATGTTAGTAGTGTTTAGCGTGGTTCAGTCGCTAGGACGAACTAGTTTTATTTAAATTATCATCCGCATTTTTGTGCACGCCGACGCGAACGCTGGTCGACCAACGATTCTCACGTAGGGCTTATTTTTAAGGTTATTTTATTATTGAACTTCGTTATCGTCCTATACGCTGTTTTCGCCGATAGACTACACTTTACGTGTTGCATTTAGATTTGTGAAATAATTGTTTAATTAAATAGTTTCACTGTGTTCTCCAACGACATTCTTTTATTTTCTTTTGAGATTATGTAACAATTTAGCTTTTCCTTTCCCCATTTTGCCGTTTTCAGGATATTTAGAGTGTCGGTTGCTCTAAATATTGTTGTGGTTAAACCAGTCCCGACCGATGGCGCCCATGGTATGTACTATCTCATTTTATTATTTCGTTATGGCTCTAGCGAAGGCCCACACCCTTCTCCACTGTTAGTTAGCCGAGGTTTAACCTTATTCATGTGCTCTAGATCACTCTCTTATAGAGTTGCACATAATAAGTTTCACGGGTGACGTTTTACGGGTCTAGGTTTCACTGGTAAGTTTCACGGGTCAAGGTTTCACGGGTAAGTTTCACGGGTAAGTTTCACGGGTATGTTTCACGGGTGACGTTTCACGGGTCTAGGTTTCTCTGGTAAGTTTCACGGGTCAAGGTTTCACGGGTCTAGGTTTCACTGGAAAGTTTCACGGGTCAAGGTTTCACGGGTAAGTTTCACGGGTAAGTTTTACGGTTATGTTTTACAGGTGACGTTTCACGGGTCTAGGTTTCACTGGTAAGTTTCACGGGTCAAGGTTTCACGGGTAAGTTTCACGGGTAAGCTTCACGGGTATGTTTCATGGGTGATGTTTGACGGGTCTAGGTTTCACTGGTAAGTTTCACGGGTCAAAGTTTCACGGGTAAGTTTCACGGGTAAGTTTCACGGGTATGTTTCACGGGTGACGTTTCACGGGTCTAGGTTTCACTGGTAAGTTTCACGGGTCAAGGTTTCACGGGTAAGTTTCACGGGTAAGTTTTACGGGTATGTTTTACAGGTGACGTTTCACGGGTCTAGGTTTCACTGGTAAGTTTCACGGGTCAAGGTTTCACGGGTAAGTTTCACTGGTAAGTTTCACGGATATGTTTCATGGGTGATGTTTCACGGGTCTAGGTTTCACGGGTCAAGGTTTCACGGGTAAGTTTCACGGGTAAGTTTCACGGGTATGTTTCTCGGGTGACGTTTCACGGGTCTAGGTTTCACTGGTAAGTTTCACGGGTCAAGGTTTCACGGGTAAGTTTCACGGGTAAGTTTCACGGGTATGTTTCACGGGTGACGTTTCACGGGTCTAGGTTTCACTGGTAAGTTTCACGGGTCAAGGTTTCACGAGTAAGTTTCACGGGTAAGTTTCACGGGTATGTTTCACGGGTGACGTTTCACATGTCTAGGTTTCACTGGTAAGTTTCACGGGTCAAGGTTTCACGGGTAAGTTTCACGGGTAAGTTTCACGGGTATGTTTCACGGGTGACGTTTCACGGGTCTAGGTTTCACTGGTAAGTTTCACGGGTCAAGGTTTCACGGGTAAGTTTCACGGGTAAGTTTCACGGGTATGTTTCACAGGTGACGTTTCACGGGTCTAGGTTTCACTGGTAAGTTTCACGGGTCAAGGTTTTACGGGTAAGTTTCACGGGTAAGTTTCACGGGTATGTTTCACGGGTGACGTTTCACGGGTCTAGGTTTCACTGGTAAGTTTCACGGGTCAAGGTTTCACGGGTAAGTTTCACGGGTAAGTTTTACGGGTAAGTTTCACGGGTGACGTTTCACGGGTGACGTTTCACGGGTGACGTTTCACGGGTCTAGGTTTCACTGGTAAGTTTCACGGGTCAAGGTTTCACGGGTAAGTTTCACGGGTTAGTTTCACGGGTATGTTTCACGGGTGACGTTTCACGGGTCTAGGTTTCACTGGAAAGTTTCACGGGTCAAGGTTTCACGGGTAAGTTTCACGGGTAAGTTTCACGGGTATGTTTCACGGGTGACGTTTCACAGGTCTAGGTTTCACTGGTAAGTTTCACGGGTCAAGGTTTCACGGGTAAGTTTCACGGGTAAGTTTCACGGGTATGTTTCACGGGTGACGTTTCACGGGTCTAGGTTTCACTGGTAAGTTTCACGGGTCAAGGTTTCACGGGTAAGTTTCACGGGTAAGTTTCACGGGTATGTTTCACGGGTGACGTTTCACGGGTCTAGGTTTCACTGGTAAGTTTCACGGGTCAAGGTTTCACGGGTAAGTTTCACGGGTATGTTTCACGGGTGTCGTTTCACGGGTCAAGGTTTCACGGGTAAGTTTCACGGGTAAGTTTTACGGTTATGTTTTACAGGTGACGTTTCACGGGTCTAGGTTTCACTGGTAAGTTTCACGGGTCAAGGTTTCACGGGTAAGTTTCACGGGTATGTTTCATGGGTGATGTTTGACGGGTCTAGGTTTCACTGGTAAGTTTCACGGGTCAAGGTTTCACGGGTAAGTTTCACGGGTAAGTTTCACGGGTATGTTTCACGGGTGACGTTTCACGGGTCTAGGTTTCACTGGTAAGTTTCACGGGTCAAGGTTTCACGGGTAAGTTTCACGGGTAAGTTTTACGGGTATGTTTTACAGGTGACGTTTCACGGGTAAGTTTCACGGGTAAGTTTCACGGGTATGTTTCACGGGTGACGTTTCACGGGTCTTGGTTTCACTGGTAAGTTTCACGGGTCAAGGTTTCACGGGTAAGTTTCACGGGTATGTTTCACGGGTGACGTTTCACGGGTCTAGGTTTCACTGGTAAGATTCACGGGTCAAGGTTTCACGGGTAAGTTTCACGGGTAAGTTTTACGGGTAAGTTTCACGGGTCTAGGTTTCAATGGTAAGTTTCACGGGTCAAGGTTTCACGGGTAAGTTTCACGGGTAAGTTTCACGGGTATGTTTCACGGGTGACGTTTCACGGGTCTAGGTTTCACTGGTAAGTTTCACGGGTCAAGGTTTCACGGGTAAGTTTCACGGGTAAGTTTCACGGGTAAGTTTCACGGGTAAGTTTCACGGGTAAGTTTCACGGGTATGTTTCACGGATGACGTTTCACGGGTCTTGGTTTCACTGGTAAGTTTCACGGGTCAAGGTTTCACGGGTAAGTTTCACGGGTAAGTTTTACGGGTATGTTTTACAGGTGACGTTTCACGGGTAAGTTTCACGGGTAAGTTTCACGGGTATGTTTCACGGGTGACGTTTCACGGGTCTAGGTTTTACTGGTAAGTTTCACGGGTCAAGGTTTCACGGGTAAGTTTCACGGGTAAGTTTCACGGGTATGTTTCATGGGTGATGTTTCACGGGTCTAGGTTTTACTGGTAAGTTTCACGGGTCAAGGTTTCACGGGTAAGTTTCACGGGTAAGTTTCACGGGTGACGTTTCACGGGTCTAGGTTTCACTGGTAAGTTTCACGGGTATGTTTTACAGGTGACGTTTCACGGGTAAGTTTCACGGGTAAGTTTCACGGGTATGTTTCACGGGTGACGTTTCACGGGTCTTGGTTTCACTGGTAAGTTTCACGGGTCAAGGTTTCACGGGTAAGTTTCACGGGTATGTTTCACGGGTGACGTTTCACGGGTCTAGGTTTCACTGGTAAGTTTCACGGGTCAAGGTTTCACGGGTAAGTTTCACGGGTAAGTTTTACGGGTAAGTTTCACGGGTCTAGGTTTCACTGGTAAGTTTCACGGGTCAAGGTTTCACGGGTAAGTTTCACGGGTAAGTTTCACGGGTATGTTTCACGGGTGACGTTTCACGGGTCTAGGTTTCACTGGTAAGTTTCACGGGTCAAGGTTTCACGGGTAAGTTTCACGGGTAAGTTTCACGGGTATGTTTCACGGGTGACGTTTCACGGGTCTTGGTTTCACTGGTAAGTTTCACGGGTCAAGGTTTCACGGGTAAGTTTCACGGGTATGTTTCACGGGTGACGTTTCACGGGTCTAGGTTTCACTGGTAAGTTTCACGGGTCAAGGTTTCACGGGTAAGTTTCACGGGTAAGTTTTACGGGTAAGTTTCACGGGTCTAGGTTTCACTGGTAAGTTTCACGGGTCAAGGTTTCACGGGTAAGTTTCACGGGTAAGTTTTACGGGTATGTTTCACGGGTGACGTTTCACGGGTCAAGGTTTCACTGGAAAGTTTCACGGATCAAGGTTTCACGGGTAAGTTTCACGGGTAAGTTTTACGGGTATGTTTTACAGGTGACGTTTCACGGGTCTAGGTTTCACTGGTAAGTTTCACGGGTCAAGGTTTCACGGGTAAGTTTCACGGGTAAGTTTCACGGGTGACGTTTCACGGGTCTAGGTTTCACTGGTAAGTTTCACGGGTCAAGGTTTCACGGGTAAGATTCACGGGTAAGTTTCACGGGTATGTTTCACGGGTGACGTTTCACGGGTATAGGTTTCACTAGTAAGTTTCACGGGTCAAGGTTTCACGGGTAAGTTTCACGGGTAAGTTTCACGGGTATGTTTCACGGGTGACGTTTCACGGGTCTAGGTTTCACTGGTAAGTTTCACGGGTCAAGGTTTCACGGGTAAGTTTCACGGGTAAGTTTCACGGGTATGTTTCACGGGTGACGTTTCACGGGTCTAGGTTTCACTGGTAAGTTTCACGGGTCAAGGTTTCACGGGTAAAATTTACGGGTAAGTTTCACGGGTAAGTTTTACGCGTAAGTTTCACGGGTGACGTTTCACGGGTCTAGGTTTCACTGGTAAGTTTCACGGGTCAAGGTTTCACGGGTAAGTTTAACGGGTAAGTTTTACGGGTAAGTTTCACGGGTGACGTTTCACGGATCTAGGTTTCACTGGTAAGTTTCACGGGTCTAGGTTTCACTGGTAAGTTTCACGGGTCAAGGTTTAACGGGTAAGTTTCACGGGTAAGTTTCACGGGTATGTTTCACGGGTGACGTTTCACGGGTCTAGGTTTCACTGGAAAGTTTCACGGATCAAGGTTTCACGGGTAAGTTTCACGGGTAAGTTTTACGGGTATGTTTTACAGGTGACGTTTCACGGGTCTAGGTTTCACTGGTAAGTTTCACGGGTCAAGGTTTCACGGGTAAGTTTCACGGGTAAGTTTCACGGGTATGTTTCATAGGTGATGTTTCACGGGTCTAGGTTTTACTGGTAAGTTTCACGGGTCAAGGTTTCACGGGTAAGTTTTACGGGTAAGTTTCACGGGTGACGTTTCACGGGTCTAGGTTTCACTGGTAAGTTTCACGGGTATGTTTCACGGGTGACGTTTCACGGGTCTAGGTTTCACTGGTAAGTTTCACGGGTCAAGGTTTCACGGGTAAGTTTCACGGGTAAGTTTCACGGGTATGTTTCACGGGTGACGTTTCACGGGTCTAGGTTTCACTGGTAAGTTTCACGGGTCAAGGTTTCACGGGTAAGTTTCACGGGTAAGTTTTACGGGTAAGTTTCACGGGTGACGTTTCACGGGTCTAGGTTTCACTGGAAAGTTTCACGGGTCAAGGATTCACGGGTAAGTTTCACGGGTAAGTTTTACGGGTATGTTTTACAGGTGACGTTTCACGGGTCTAGGTTTCACTGGTAAGTTTCACGGGTCAAGGTTTCACGGGTAAGTTTCACGGGTAAGTTTCACGGGTATGTTTCATGGGTGATGTTTCACGGGTCTAGGTTTTACTGGTAAGTTTCACGGGTCAAGGTTTCACGGGTAAGTTTCACGGGTAAGTTTCACGGGTCTAGGTTTCACTGGTAAGTTTCACGGGTATGTTTCACGGGTGACGTTTCACGGGTCTAGGTTTCACTGGTAAGTTTCACGGGTCAAGGTTTCACGGGTAAGTTTCACGGGTAAGTTTCACGGGTATGTTTCACGGGTAAGTTTCACGGGTGACGTTTCACGGGTCTAGGTTTCACTGGTAAGTTTCACGGGTATGTTTCACGGGTGACGTTTCACGGGTCTAGGTTTCACTGGTAAGTTTCACGCGTCAAGGTTTCACGGGTAAGTTTCACGGGTAAGTTTCACGGGTATGTTTCACGGATGACGTTTCACGGGTCTTGGTTTCACTGGTAAGTTTCACGGGTCAAGGTTTCACGGGTAAGTTTCACGGGTAAGTTTTACGGGTATATTTTACAGGTGACGTTTCACGGGTAAGTTTCACGGGTATGTTTCACGGGTGACGTTTCACGGGTCTTGGTTTCACTGGTAAGTTTCACGGGTCAAGGTTTCACGGGTAAGTTTCACGGGTATGTTTCACGGGTGACGTTTCACGGGTCTAGGTTTCACTGGTAAGTTTCACGGGTCAAGGTTTCACGGGTAAGTTTCACGGGTAAGTTTTACGGGTAAGTTTCACGGGTCTAGGTTTCAATGGTAAGTTTCACGGGTCAAGGTTTCACGGGTAAGTTTCACGGGTAAGTTTCACGGGTATGTTTCACGGGTGACGTTTCACGGGTCTAGGTTTCACTGGAAAGTTTCACGGATCAAGGTTTCACGGGTAAGTTTCACGGGTAAGTTTTACGGGTATGTTTTACAGGTGACGTTTCACGGGTCTAGGTTTCACTGGTAAGTTTCACGGGTCAAGGTTTCACGGGTAAGTTTCACGGGTAAGTTTCACGGGTATGTTTCATGGGTGATGTTTCACGCGTCTAGGTTTTACTGGTAAGTTTCACGGGTCAAGGTTTCACGGGTAAGTTTCACGGGTAAGTTTCACGGGTAAGTTTCACGGGTAAGTTTCACGGGTGACGTTTCACGGGTCTAGGTTTCACTGGTAAGTTTCACGGGTATGTTTCACGGGTGACGTTTCACGGGTCTAGGTTTCACTGGTAAGTTTCACGGGTCAAGGTTTCACGGGTAAGTTTCACTGGTAAGTTTCACGGGTATGTTTCACGGATGACGTTTCACGGGTCTTGGTTTCACTGGTAAGTTTCACGGGTCAAGGTTTCACGGGTAAAATTTACGGGTAAGTTTCACGGGTAAGTTTTACGCGTAAGTTTCACGGGTGACGTTTCACGGGTCTAGGTTTCACTGGTAAGTTTCACGGGTCAAGGTTTCACGGGTAAGTTTAACGGGTAAGTTTTACGGGTAAGTTTCACGGGTGACGTTTCACGGATCTAGGTTTCACTGGTAAGTTTCACGGGTCTAGGTTTCACTGGTAAGTTTCACGGGTCAAGGTTTAACGGGTAAGTTTCACGGGTAAGTTTCACGGGTATGTTTCACGGGTGACGTTTCACGGGTCTAGGTTTCACTGGAAAGTTTCACGGATCAAGGTTTCACGGGTAAGTTTCACGGGTAAGTTTTACGGGTATGTTTTACAGGTGACGTTTCACGGGTCTAGGTTTCACTGGTAAGTTTCACGGGTCAAGGTTTCACGGGTAAGTTTCACGGGTAAGTTTCACGGGTATGTTTCATAGGTGATGTTTCACGGGTCTAGGTTTTACTGGTAAGTTTCACGGGTCAAGGTTTCACGGGTAAGTTTTACGGGTAAGTTTCACGGGTGACGTTTCACGGGTCTAGGTTTCACTGGTAAGTTTCACGGGTATGTTTCACGGGTGACGTTTCACGGGTCTAGGTTTCACTGGTAAGTTTCACGGGTCAAGGTTTCACGGGTAAGTTTCACGGGTAAGTTTCACGGGTATGTTTCACGGGTGACGTTTCACGGGTCTAGGTTTCACTGGTAAGTTTCACGGGTCAAGGTTTCACGGGTAAGTTTCACGGGTAAGTTTTACGGGTAAGTTTCACGGGTGACGTTTCACGGGTCTAGGTTTCACTGGAAAGTTTCACGGGTCAAGGATTCACGGGTAAGTTTCACGGGTAAGTTTTACGGGTATGTTTTACAGGTGACGTTTCACGGGTCTAGGTTTCACTGGTAAGTTTCACGGGTCAAGGTTTCACGGGTAAGTTTCACGGGTAAGTTTCACGGGTATGTTTCATGGGTGATGTTTCACGGGTCTAGGTTTTACTGGTAAGTTTCACGGGTCAAGGTTTCACGGGTAAGTTTCACGGGTAAGTTTCACGGGTCTAGGTTTCACTGGTAAGTTTCACGGGTATGTTTCACGGGTGACGTTTCACGGGTCTAGGTTTCACTGGTAAGTTTCACGGGTCAAGGTTTCACGGGTAAGTTTCACGGGTAAGTTTCACGGGTATGTTTCACGGGTAAGTTTCACGGGTGACGTTTCACGGGTCTAGGTTTCACTGGTAAGTTTCACGGGTATGTTTCACGGGTGACGTTTCACGGGTCTAGGTTTCACTGGTAAGTTTCACGCGTCAAGGTTTCACGGGTAAGTTTCACGGGTAAGTTTCACGGGTATGTTTCACGGATGACGTTTCACGGGTCTTGGTTTCACTGGTAAGTTTCACGGGTCAAGGTTTCACGGGTAAGTTTCACGGGTAAGTTTTACGGGTATATTTTACAGGTGACGTTTCACGGGTAAGTTTCACGGGTATGTTTCACGGGTGACGTTTCACGGGTCTTGGTTTCACTGGTAAGTTTCACGGGTCAAGGTTTCACGGGTAAGTTTCACGGGTATGTTTCACGGGTGACGTTTCACGGGTCTAGGTTTCACTGGTAAGTTTCACGGGTCAAGGTTTCACGGGTAAGTTTCACGGGTAAGTTTTACGGGTAAGTTTCACGGGTCTAGGTTTCAATGGTAAGTTTCACGGGTCAAGGTTTCACGGGTAAGTTTCACGGGTAAGTTTCACGGGTATGTTTCACGGGTGACGTTTCACGGGTCTAGGTTTCACTGGAAAGTTTCACGGATCAAGGTTTCACGGGTAAGTTTCACGGGTAAGTTTTACGGGTATGTTTTACAGGTGACGTTTCACGGGTCTAGGTTTCACTGGTAAGTTTCACGGGTCAAGGTTTCACGGGTAAGTTTCACGGGTAAGTTTCACGGGTATGTTTCATGGGTGATGTTTCACGCGTCTAGGTTTTACTGGTAAGTTTCACGGGTCAAGGTTTCACGGGTAAGTTTCACGGGTAAGTTTCACGGGTAAGTTTCACGGGTAAGTTTCACGGGTGACGTTTCACGGGTCTAGGTTTCACTGGTAAGTTTCACGGGTATGTTTCACGGGTGACGTTTCACGGGTCTAGGTTTCACTGGTAAGTTTCACGGGTCAAGGTTTCACGGGTAAGTTTCACTGGTAAGTTTCACGGGTATGTTTCACGGATGACGTTTCACGGGTCTTGGTTTCACTGGTAAGTTTCACGGGTCAAAGTTTCACGGGTAAGTTTCACGGGTAAGTTTTACGGGTATGTTTTACAGGTGACGTTTCACGGGTAAGTTTCACGGGTAAGTTTCACGGGTATGTTTCACGGGTGACGTTTCACGGGTCTAGGTTTCACTGGTAAGTTTCACGGGTCAAGGTTTCACGGGTAAGTTTCACGGGTAAGTTTTACGGGTAAGTTTCACGGGTGACGTTTCACGGGTCTAGGTTTCACTGGAAAGTTTCACGGGTCAAGGATTCACGGGTAAGTTTCACGGGTAAGTTTTACGGGTATGTTTTACAGGTGACGTTTCACGGGTCTAGGTTTCACTGGTAAGTTTCACGGGTCAAGGTTTCACGGGTAAGATTCACGGGTAAGTTTCACGGGTATGTTTCATGGGTGATGTTTCACGGGTCTAGGTTTCACTGGTAAGTTTCACGGGTCAAGGTTTTACGGGTAAGTTTCACGGGTATGTTTCACGGGTGACGTTTCACGGGTCTAGGTTTCACTGGTAAGTTTCACGGGTCAAGGTTTCACGGGTAAGATTCACGGGTAAGTTTCACGGGTATGTTTCACGGGTGACGTTTCACGGGTATAGGTTTCACTAGTAAGTTTCACGGGTCAAGGTTTCACGGGTAAGTTTCACGGGTAAGTTTCACGGGTATGTTTCACGGGTGACGTTTCACGGGTCTAGGTTTCACTGGTAAGTTTCACGGGTCAAGGTTTCACGGGTAAGTTTCACGGGTAAGTTTCACGGGTATGTTTCACGGGTGACGTTTCACGGGTCTAGGTTTCACTGGTAAGTTTCACGGGTCAAGGTTTCACGGGTAAGTTTTACGGGTAAGTTTCACGGGTAAGTTTTACGCGTAAGTTTCACGGGTGACGTTTCACGGGTCTAGGTTTCACGGGTCTAGGTTTCACTGGTAAGTTTCACGGGTCAAGGTTTCACGGGTAAGTTTTACGGGTAAGTTTCACGGGTGACGTTTCACGGGTCTAGGTTTCACTGGTAAGTTTCACGGGTCTAGGTTTCACTGGTAAGTTTCACGGGTCAAGGTTTCACGGGTAAGTTTCACGGGTAAGTTTCACGGGTATGTTTCACGGGTGACGTTTCACGGGTCTAGGTTTCACTGGAAAGTTTCACGGATCAAGGTTTCACGGGTAAGTTTCACGGGTAAGTTTCACGGGTAAGTTTCACGGGTAAGTTTTACGGGTATGTTTTACAGGTGACGTTTCACGGGTCTAGGTTTCACTGGTAAGTTTCACGGGTCAAGGTTTCACGGGTAAGTTTCACGGGTAAGTTTCACGGGTATGTTTCATGGGTGATGTTTCACGGGTCTAGGTTTTACTGGTAAGTTTCACGGGTCAAGGTTTCACGGGTAAGTTTCACGGGTAAGTTTCACGGGTGACGTTTCACGGGTCTAGGTTTCACTGGTAAGTTTCACGGGTATGTTTCACGGGTGACGTTTCACGGGTCTAGGTTTCACTGGTAAGTTTCACGGGTCAAGGTTTCACGGGTAAGTTTCACGGGTAAGTTTCACGGGTATGTTTCACGGATGACGTTTCACGGGTCTTGGTTTCACTGGTAAGTTTCACGGGTCAAGGTTTCACGGGTAAGTTTCACGGGTAAGTTTTACGGGTATGTTTTACAGGTGACGTTTCACGGGTAAGTTTCACGGGTAAGTTTCACGGGTATGTTTCACGGGTGACGTTTCACGGGTCTAGGTTTCACTGGTAAGTTTCACGGGTCAAGGTTTCACGGGTAAGTTTCACGGGTAAGTTTTACGGGTAAGTTTCACGGGTGACGTTTCACGGGTCTAGGTTTCACTGGAAAGTTTCACGGGTCAAGGATTCACGGGTAAGTTTCACGGGTAAGTTTTACGGGTATGTTTTACAGGTGACGTTTCACGGGTCTAGGTTTCACTGGTAAGTTTCACGGGTCAAGGTTTCACGGGTAAGATTCACGGGTAAGTTTCACGGGTATGTTTCATGGGTGATGTTTCACGGGTCTAGGTTTCACTGGTAAGTTTCACGGGTCAAGGTTTTACGGGTAAGTTTCACGGGTAAGTTTCACTGGTATATTTCACGGGTGACGTTTCACGGGTCTAGGTTTCGCTGGTAAGTTTCACGGGTCAAGGTTTCACGGGTAAGTTTCACGGGTAAGTTTCACGGGTATATTTCACGGGTGACGTTTCACGGGTCTAGGTTTTACTAGTAAGTTTCACGGGTCAAGGTTTCACGGGTAAGTTTCACGGGTAAGTTTCACGGGTATGTTTCATGGGTGATGTTTCACGGGTCTAGGTTTTACTGGTAAGTTTCACGGGTCAAGGTTTTACGGGTAAGTTTCACGGGTAAGTTTTACGGGTATGTTTTACAGGTGACGTTTCACGGGTCTAGGTTTCACTGGTAAGTTTCACGGGTCAAGGTTTCACGGGTCAAGGTTTCACGGGTAAGTTTTACGGGTAAGTTTCACGGGTATGTTTTACAGGTGACGTTTCACGGGTCTAGGTTTCACTGGTAAGTTTCACGGGTCAAGGTTTCACGGGTAAGATTCACGGGTAAGTTTCACGGGTATGTTTCATGAGTGATGTTTCACGGGTCTAGGTTTCACTGGTAAGTTTCACGGGTCAAGGTTTTACGGGTAAGTTTCACGGGTAAGTTTCACGGGTATGTTTCACGGGTGACGTTTCACGGGTCTAGGTTTCACTGGTAAGTTTCACGGGTCAAGGTTTCACGGGTAAGTTTCACGGGTAAGTTTCACGGGTATGTTTCACGGGTGACGTTTCACGGGTCTAGGTTTCACTAGTAAGTTTCACTTGTCAAGGTTTCACGGGTAAGTTTCACGGGTAAGTTTCACGGGTATGTTTCACGGGTGACGTTTTACGGGTCTAGGTTTCACTGGTAAGTTTCACGGGTCAAGGTTTCACGGGTAAGTTTCACGGGTAAGTTTCACGGGTATGTTTCACGGGTGACGTTTCACGGGTCTAGGTTTCACTGGTAAGTTTCACGGGTCAAGGTTTCACGGGTAAGTTTCACGGGTAAGTTTCACGGGTATGTTTCACGGATGACGTTTCACGGGTCTAGGTTTCACTGGTAAGTTTCACGGGTCAAGGTTTTACGGGTAAGTTTCACGGGTAAATTTCACGGGTATGTTTCACGGGTGACGTTTCACGGGTCTAGGTTTCACGGGTAAGTTTCACGGGTCAAGGTTTCACGGGTAAGTTTCACGGGTAAGTTTCACGGGTATGTTTCACAAGTGACGTTTCACGGGTCTAGGTTTCACTGGAAAGTTTCACGGGTCAAGGTTTCACGGGTAAGTTTCACGGGTAAGTTTTACGGGTATGTTTTACAGGCGACGTTTCACGGGTCTAGGTTTCACTGGTAAGTTTCACGGGTCTAGGTTTCACGGGTAAGTTTCACGGGTAAGTTTCACGGGTATGTTTCACGGGTGACGTTTCACGGGTCTAGGTTTCACTGGTAAGTTTCACGGGTCAAGGTTTCACGGGTAAGTTTCACGGGTAAATTTCACGGGTATGTTTCACGGGTGACGTTTCACGGGTCTAGGTTTCACTGGTAAGTTTCACAGTTCAAGGTTTTACGGGTAAGTTTCACGGGTAAGTTTCACGGGTATGTTTCACGGGTGACGTTTCACGGGTCTAGGTTTCACTGGTAAGTTTCACGGGTCAAGGTTTCACGGGTAAGTTTCACGGGTAAGTTTTACGGGTAAGTTTCACGGGTGACGTTTCACGGGTGCGTTTCACGGGTCTAGGTTTCACTGGTAAGTTTCACGGGTCAAGGTTTCACGGGTAAGTTTCACCGGTAAGTTTCACGGGTATGTTTCACAAGTGACGTTTCACGGGTCTAGGTTTCACTGGAAAGTTTCACGGGTCAAGGTTTCACGGGTAAGTTTCACGGGTAAGTTTTACGGGTATGTTTTACAGGCGACGTTTCACGGGTCTAGGTTTCACTGGTAAGTTTCACGGGTCTAGGTTTCACGGGTAAGTTTCACGGGTAAGTTTCACGGGTATGTTTCATGGGTGATGTTTCACGGGTCTAGGTTTCACTGGTAAGTTTCACGGGTCAAGGTTTCACGGGTAAGTTTCACGGGTAAGTTTCACGGGTAAGTTTTACGGGTATGTTTTACAGGTGACGTTTCACGGGTCTAGGTTTCACTGGTAAGTTTCACGGGTCAAGGTTTCACGGGTAAGTTTCACGGGTAAGTTTCACGGGTATGTTTCATGGGTGATGTTTCACGGGTCTAGGTTTTACTGGTAAGTTTCACGGGTCAAGGTTTCACGGGTAAGTTTCACGGGTAAGTTTCACGGGTGACGTTTCACGGGTCTAGGTTTCACTGGTAAGTTTCACGGGTATGTTTCACGGGTGACGTTTCACGGGTCTAGGTTTCACTGGTAAGTTTCACGGGTCAAGGTTTCACGGGTAAGTTTCACGGGTAAGTTTCACGGGTATGTTTCACGGATGACGTTTCACGGGTCTTGGTTTCACTGGTAAGTTTCACGGGTCAAGGTTTCACGGGTAAGTTTCACGGGTAAGTTTTACGGGTATGTTTTACAGGTGACGTTTCACGGGTAAGTTTCACGGGTAAGTTTCACGGGTATGTTTCACGGGTGAAGTTTTACGGGTCTTGGTTTCACTGGTAAGTTTCACGGGTCAAGGTTTCACGGGTAAGTTTCACGGGTAAGTTTTACGGGTATGTTTTACAGGTGACGTTTCACGGGTAAGTTTCACGAGTAAGTTTCACGGGTATGTTTTACGGGTGAAGTTTCACGGGTCTAGGTTTCACTGGTAAGTTTCACGGGTCAAGGTTTCACGGGTAAGTTTCACGGGTAAGTTTTACGGGTAAGTTTCACGGGTGACGTTTCACGGGTCTAGATTTCACTGGAAAGTTTCACGGGTCAAGGATTCACGGGTAAGTTTCACGGGTAAGTTTTACGGGTAAGTTTCACGGGTGACGTTTCACGGGTCTAGGTTTCACTGGTAAGTTTCACGGGTCTAGGTTTCACTGGTAAGTTTCACGGGTCAAGGTTTCACGGGTAAGTTTCACGGGTAAGTTTCACGGGTATGTTTCATGGGTGATGTTTCACGCGTCTAGGTTTTACTGGTAAGTTTCACGGGTCAAGGTTTCACGGGTAAGTTTCACGGGTAAGTTTCACGGGTGACGTTTCACGGGTCTAGGTTTCACTGGTAAGTTTCACGGGTATGTTTCACGGGTCTAGGTTTCACTGGTAAGTTTCACGGGTCAAGGTTTCACGGGTAAGTTTCACTGGTAAGTTTCACGGGTATGTTTCACGGATGACGTTTCACGGGTCTTGGTTTCACTGGTAAGTTTCACGGGTCAAGGTTTCACGGGTAAGTTTCACGGGTAAGTTTTACGGGTATGTTTTACAGGTGACGTTTCACGGGTAAGTTTCACGGGTAAGTTTCACGGGTATGTTTCACGGGTGACGTTTCACGGGTCTAGGTTTCACTGGTAAGTTTCACGGGTCAAGGTTTCACGGGTAAGTTTCACGGCTAAGTTTTACGGGTAAGTTTCACGGGTGACGTTTCACGGGTCTAGGTTTCACTGGAAAGTTTCACGGGTCAAGGATTCACGGGTAAGTTTCACGGGTAAGTTTTACGGGTATGTTTTACAGGTGACGTTTCACGGGTCTAGGTTTCACTGGTAAGTTTCACGGGTCAAGGTTTCACGAATAAGATTCACGGGTAAGTTTCACGGGTATGTTTCATGGGTGATGTTTCACGGGTCTAGGTTTCACTGGTAAGTTTCACGGGTCAAGGTTTTACGGGTAAGTTTCACGGGTATGTTTCACGGGTGACGTTTCACGGGTCTAGGTTTCACTGGTAAGTTTCACGGGTCAAGGTTTCACGGGTAAGTTTCACGGGTAAGTTTCACGGGTATGTTTCACGGGTGACGTTTCACGGGTATAGGTTTCACTAGTAAGTTTCACGGGTCAAGGTTTCACGGGTAAGTTTCACGGGTAAGTTTCACGGGTAAGTTTCACGGGTATGTTTCACGGGTGACGTTTCACGGGTCTAGGTTTCACTGGTAAGTTTCACGGGTCAAGGTTTCACGGGTAAGTTTCACGGTTAAGTTTCACGGGTATGTTTCACGGGTGACGTTTCACGGGTCTAGGTTTCACTGGTAAGTTTCACGGGTCAAGGTTTCACGGGTAAGTTTTACGGGTAAGTTTCACGGGTAAGTTTTACGCGTAAGTTTCACGGGTGACGTTTCACGGGTCTAGGTTTCACTGGTAAGTTTCACGGGTCAAGGTTTCACGGGTAAGTTTAACGGGTAAGTTTTACGGGTAAGTTTCACGGGTGACGTTTCACGGGTCTAGGTTTCACTGGTAAGTTTCACGGGTAAGTTTCACGGGTATGTTTCACGGGTGACGTTTCACGGGTCTAGGTTTCACTGGAAAGTTTCACGGATCAAGGTTTCACGGGTAAGTTTCACGGGTAAGTTTCACGGGTAAGTTTCACGGGTAAGTTTTACGGGTATGTTTTACAGGTGACGTTTCACGGGTCTAGGTTTCACTGGTAAGTTTCACGGGTCAAGGTTTCACGGGTAAGTTTCACGGGTAAGTTTCACGGGTATGTTTCATGGGTGATGTTTCACGGGTCTAGGTTTTACTGGTAAGTTTCACGGGTCAAGGTTTCACGGGTAAGTTTCACGGGTAAGTTTCACGGGTGACGTTTCACGGGTCTAGGTTTCACTGGTAAGTTTCACGGGTATGTTTCACGGGTGACGTTTCACGGGTCTAGGTTTCACTGGTAAGTTTCACGGGTCAAGGTTTCACGGGTAAGTTTCACGGGTAAGTTTCACGGGTATGTTTCACGGATGACGTTTCACGGGTCTTGGTTTCACTGGTAAGTTTCACGGGTCAAGGTTTCACGGGTAAGTTTCACGGGTAAGTTTTACGGGTATGTTTTACAGGTGACGTTTCACGGGTAAGTTTCACGGGTAAGTTTCACGGGTATGTTTCACGGGTGACGTTTCACGGGTCTAGGTTTCACTGGTAAGTTTCACGGGTCAAGGTTTCACGGGTAAGTTTCACGGGTAAGTTTTACGGGTAAGTTTCACGGGTGACGTTTCACGGGTCTAGGTTTCACTGGAAAGTTTCACGGGTCAAGGATTCACGGGTAAGTTTCACGGGTAAGTTTTACGGGTATGTTTTACAGGTGACGTTTCACGGGTCTGGGTTTCACTGGTAAGTTTCACGGGTCAAGGTTTCACGGGTAAGATTCACGGGTAAGTTTCACGGGTATGTTTCATGGGTGATGTTTCACGGGTCTAGGTTTCACTGGTAAATTTCACGGGTCAAGGTTTTACGGGTAAGTTTCACGGGTAAGTTTCACTGGTATATTTCACGGGTGACGTTTCACGGGTCTAGGTTTCGCTGGTAAGTTTCACGGGTCAAGGTTTCACGGGAGAGTTTCACGGGTAAGTTTCACGGGTATGTTTCACGGGTGACGTTTCACGGGTCTAGGTTTCACTAGTAAGTTTCACGGGTCAAGGTTTCACGGGTAAGTTTCACGGGTAAGTTTCACGGGTATGTTTCATGGGTGATGTTTCACGGGTATGTTTCACGGGTGACGTTTCACGGGTCTAGGTTTCACTAGTAAGTTTCACGGGTCAAGGTTTCACGGGTAAGTTTCACGGGTAAGTTTCACGGGTAAGTTTCACGGGTAAGTTTCACGGGTATGTTTCACGGATGACGTTTCACGGGTCTTGGTTTCACTGGTAAGTTTCACGGGTCAAGGTTTCACGGGTATGTTTCACGGGTGACGTTTCACGGGTCTAGGTTTCACTAGTAAGTTTCACGGGTCAAGGTTTTACGGGTCAAGGTTTCACGGGTAAGTTTCACGGGTAAGTTTCACGGGTATGTTTCACGGGTAAGTTTCACGGGTATGTTTCACGGGTGACGTTTCACGGGTCTAGGTTTCACTAGTAAGTTTCACGGGTCAAGGTTTCACGGGTAAGTTTCACGGGTAAGTTTCACGGGTAAGTTTCACGGGTAAGTTTCACGGGTATGTTTCACGGATGACGTTTCACGGGTCTTGGTTTCACTGGTAAGTTTCACGGGTCAAGGTTTCACGGGTAAGTTTCACGGGTAAGTTTTACGGGTATGTTTTACAGGTGACGTTTCACGGGTAAGTTTCACGGGTAAGATTCACGGGTATGTTACACGGGTGAAGTTTTACGGGTCTTGGTTTCACTGGTAAGTTTCACGGGTCAAGGTTTCACGGGTAAGTTTCACGGGTAAGTTTTACGGGTATGTTTTACAGGTGACGTTTCACGGGTAAGTTTCACGGGTAAGTTTCACGGGTATGTTTCACGGGTGAAGTTTCACGGGTCTAGGTTTCACTGGTAAGTTTCACGGGTCAAGGTTTCACGGGTAAGTTTCACGGGTAAGTTTTACGGGTAAGTTTCACGGGTGACGTTTCACGGGTCTAGGTTTCACTGGAAAGTTTCACGGGTCAAGGATTCACGGGTAAGTTTCACGGGTAAGTTTTACGGGTAAGTTTCACGGGTGACGTTTCACGGGTCTAGGTTTCACTGGTAAGTTTCACGGGTCTAGGTTTCACTGGTAAGTTTCACGGGTCAAGGTTTCACGGGTAAGTTTCACGGGTAAGTTTCACGGGTATGTTTCATGGGTGATGTTTCACGCGTCTAGGTTTTACTGGTAAGTTTCACGGGTCAAGGTTTCACGGGTAAGTTTCACGGGTAAGTTTCACGGGTGACGTTTCACGGGTCTAGGTTTCACTGGTAAGTTTCACGGGTATGTTTCACGGGTGACGTTTCACGGGTCTAGGTTTCACTGGTAAGTTTCACGGGTCAAGGTTTCACGGGTAAGTTTCACTGGTAAGTTTCACGGGTATGTTTCACGGATGACGTTTCACGGGTCTTGGTTTCACTGGTAAGTTTCACGGGTCAAGGTTTCACGGGTAAGTTTCACGGGTAAGTTTTACGGGTATGTTTTACAGGTGACGTTTCACGGGTAAGTTTCACGGGTAAGTTTCACGGGTATGTTTCACGGGTGACGTTTCACGGGTCTAGGTTTCACTGGTAAGTTTCACGGGTCAAGGTTTCACGGGTAAGTTTCACGGGTAAGTTTTACGGGTAAGTTTCACGGGTGACGTTTCACGGGTCTAGGTTTCACTGGAAAGTTTCACGGGTCAAGGATTCACGGGTAAGTTTCACGGGTAAGTTTTACGGGTATGTTTTACAGGTGACGTTTCACGGGTCTAGGTTTCACTGGTAAGTTTCACGGGTCAAGGTTTCACGGGTAAGATTCACGGGTAAGTTTCACGGGTATGTTTCATGGGTGATGTTTCACGGGTCTAGGTTTCACTGGTAAGTTTCACGGGTCAAGGTTTTACGGGTAAGTTTCACGGGTATGTTTCACGGGTGACGTTTCACGGGTCTAGGTTTCACTGGTAAGTTTCACGGGTCAAGGTTTCACGGGTAAGATTCACGGGTAAGTTTCACGGGTATGTTTCACGGGTGACGTTTCACGGGTATAGGTTTCACTAGTAAGTTTCACGGGTCAAGGTTTCACGGGTAAGTTTCACGGGTAAGTTTCACGGGTAAGTTTCACGGGTATGTTTCACGGGTGACGTTTCACGGGTCTAGGTTTCACTGGTAAGTTTCACGGGTCAAGGTTTCACGGGTAAGTTTCACGGTTAAGTTTCACGGGTATGTTTCACGGGTGACGTTTCACGGGTCTAGGTTTCACTGGTAAGTTTCACGGGTCAAGGTTTCACGGGTAAGTTTTACGGGTAAGTTTCACGGGTAAGTTTTACGCGTAAGTTTCACGGGTGACGTTTCACGGGTCTAGGTTTCACTGGTAAGTTTCACGGGTCAAGGTTTCACGGGTAAGTTTAACGGGTAAGTTTTACGGGTAAGTTTCACGGGTGACGTTTCACGGGTCTAGGTTTCACTGGTAAGTTTCACGGGTAAGTTTCACGGGTATGTTTCACGGGTGACGTTTCACGGGTCTAGGTTTCACTGGAAAGTTTCACGGATCAAGGTTTCACGGGTAAGTTTCACGGGTAAGTTTCACGGGTAAGTTTCACGGGTAAGTTTTACGGGTATGTTTTACAGGTGACGTTTCACGGGTCTAGGTTTCACTGGTAAGTTTCACGGGTCAAGGTTTCACGGGTAAGTTTCACGGGTAAGTTTCACGGGTATGTTTCATGGGTGATGTTTCACGGGTCTAGGTTTTACTGGTAAGTTTCACGGGTCAAGGTTTCACGGGTAAGTTTCACGGGTAAGTTTCACGGGTGACGTTTCACGGGTCTAGGTTTCACTGGTAAGTTTCACGGGTATGTTTCACGGGTGACGTTTCACGGGTCTAGGTTTCACTGGTAAGTTTCACGGGTCAAGGTTTCACGGGTAAGTTTCACGGGTAAGTTTCACGGGTATGTTTCACGGATGACGTTTCACGGGTCTTGGTTTCACTGGTAAGTTTCACGGGTCAAGGTTTCACGGGTAAGTTTCACGGGTAAGTTTTACGGGTATGTTTTACAGGTGACGTTTCACGGGTAAGTTTCACGGGTAAGTTTCACGGGTATGTTTCACGGGTGACGTTTCACGGGTCTAGGTTTCACTGGTAAGTTTCACGGGTCAAGGTTTCACGGGTAAGTTTCACGGGTAAGTTTTACGGGTAAGTTTCACGGGTGACGTTTCACGGGTCTAGGTTTCACTGGAAAGTTTCACGGGTCAAGGATTCACGGGTAAGTTTCACGGGTAAGTTTTACGGGTATGTTTTACAGGTGACGTTTCACGGGTCTAGGTTTCACTGGTAAGTTTCACGGGTCAAGGTTTCACGGGTAAGATTCACGGGTAAGTTTCACGGGTATGTTTCATGGGTGATGTTTCACGGGTCTAGGTTTCACTGGTAAGTTTCACGGGTCAAGGTTTTACGGGTAAGTTTCACGGGTAAGTTTCACTGGTATATTTCACGGGTGACGTTTCACGGGTCTAGGTTTCGCTGGTAAGTTTCACGGGTCAAGGTTTCACGGGAGAGTTTCACGGGTAAGTTTCACGGGTATGTTTCACGGGTGACGTTTCACGGGTCTAGGTTTCACTAGTAAGTTTCACGGGTCAAGGTTTCACGGGTAAGTTTCACGGGTAAGTTTCACGGGTATGTTTCATGGGTGATGTTTCACGGGTCTAGGTTTTACTGGTAAGTTTCACGGGTCAAGGTTTCACGGGTAAGTTTCACGGGTAAGTTTCACGGGTGACGTTTCACGGGTCTAGGTTTCACTGGTAAGTTTCACGGGTATGTTTCACGGGTAAGTTTTACGGGTAAGTTTCACGGGTATGTTTCACGGGTGACGTTTCACGGGTCTAGGTTTCACTAGTAAGTTTCACTTGTCAAGGTTTCACGGGTAAGTTTCACGGGTAAGTTTCACGGGTATGTTTCACGGGTGACGTTTTACGGGTCTAGGTTTCACTGGTAAGTTTCACGGGTCAAGGTTTCACGGGTAAGTTTCACGGGTAAGTTTCACGGGTATGTTTCACGGGTGACGTTTCACGGGTCTAGGTTTCACTGGTAAGTTTCACGGGTCAAGGTTTCACGGGTAAGTTTCACGGGTAAGTTTCACGGGTATGTTTCACGGGTGACGTTTCACGGGTCTAGGTTTCACTGGTAAGTTTCACGGGTCAAGGTTTTACGGGTAAGTTTCACGGGTAAGTTTCACGGGTATGTTTCACGGGTGACGTTTCACGGGTCTAGGTTTCACTGGTAAGTTTCACGGGTCAAGGTTTCACAGGTAAGTTTCACGGGTAAGTTTCACGGGTATGTTTCACGGGTGACGTTTCACGGGTCTAGGTTTCACTAGTAAGTTTCACGGGTCAAGGTTTCACGGGTAAGTTTCACGGGTAAGTTTCACGGGTATGTTTCACGGGTGACGTTTCACGGGTCTAGGTTTCACTAGTAAGTTTCACGGGTCAAGGTTTCACGGGTAAGTTTCACGGGTAAGTTTCACGGGTATGTTTCATGGGTGATGTTTCACGGGTCTAGGTTTTACTGGTAAGTTTCACGGGTATGTTTCACGGGTAAGTTTTACGGGTATGTTTTACAGGTGACGTTTCACGGGTCTAGGTTTAACTGGTAAGTTTCACGGGTCAAGGTTTCACGGGTCACGGTTTCACGGGTAAGTTTCACGGGTAAGTTTCACGGGTATGTTTTACAGGTGACGTTTCACGGGTCTAGGTTTCACTGGTAAGTTTCACGGGTCAAGGTTTCACGGGTAAGATTCACGGGTAAGTTTCACGGGTATGTTTCATGAGTGATGTTTCACGGGTCTAGGTTTCACTGGTAAGTTTCACGGGTCAAGGTTTTACGGGTAAGTTTCACGGGTAAGTTTCACGGGTATGTTTCACGGGTGACGTTTCACGGGTCTAGGTTTCACTGGTAAGTTTCACGGGTCAAGGTTTCACGGGTAAGTTTCACGGGTATGTTTCACGGGTGACGTTTCACGGGTCTAGGTTTCACTAGTAAGTTTCACTTGTCAAGGTTTCACGGGTAAGTTTCACGGGTATGTTTCACGGGTGACGTTTCACGGGTCTAGGTTTCACTGGTAAGTTTCACGGGTCAAGGTTTCACGGGTAAGTTTCACGGGTAAGTTTCACGGGTATGTTTCACGGGTGACGTTTCACGGGTCTAGGTTTCACGGGTAAGTTTCACGGGTCAAGGTTTCACGGGTAAGTTTCACGGGTAAGTTTCACGGGTATGTTTCACAAGTGACGTTTCACGGGTCTAGGTTTCACTGGAAAGTTTCACGGGTCAAGGTTTCACGGGTAAGTTTCACGGGTAAGTTTTACGGGTATGTTTTACAGGCGACGTTTCACGGGTCTAGGTTTCACTGGTAAGTTTCACGGGTCTAGGTTTCACGGGTAAGTTTCACGGGTAAGTTTCACGGGTATGTTTCACGGGTGACGTTTCACGGGTCTAGGTTTCACTGGTAAGTTTCACGGGTCAAGGTTTCACGGGTAAGTTTTACGGGTAAATTTCACGGGTATGTTTCACGGGTGACGTTTCACGGGTCTAGGTTTCACTGGTAAGTTTCACAGTTCAAGGTTTTACGGGTAAGTTTCACGGGTAAGTTTCACGGGAATGTTTCACGGGTGACGTTTCACGGGTCTAGGTTTCACTGGTAAGTTTTACGGGTCAAGGTTTCACGGGTAAGTTTCACGGGTAAGTTTTACGGGTAAGTTTCACGGGTGACGTTTCACGGGTCTAGGTTTCACTGGTAAGTTTCACGGGTCAAGGTTTCACGGGTAAGTTTCACCGGTAAGTTTCACGGGTATGTTTCACAAGTGACGTTTCACGGGTCTAGGTTTCACTGGCAAGTTTCACGGGTCAAGGTTTCACGGGTAAGTTTCACGGGTAAGTTTTACGGGTATGTTTTACAGGCGACGTTTCACGGGTCTAGGTTTCACTGGTAAGTTTCACGGGTCTAGGTTTCACGGGTAAGTTTCACGGGTAAGATTCACGGGTATGTTTCATGGGTGATGTTTCACGGGTCTAGGTTTCACTGGTAAGTTTCACGGGTCAAGGTTTCACGGGTAAGTTTCACGGGTAAGTTTCACGGGTAAGTTTTACGGGTATGTTTTACAGGTGACGTTTCACGGGTCTAGGTTTCACTGGTAAGTTTCACGGGTCAAGGTTTCACGGGTAAGTTTCACGGGTAAGTTTCACGGGTATGTTTCATGGGTGATGTTTCACGGGTCTAGGTTTTACTGGTAAGTTTCACGGGTCAAGGTTTCACGGGTAAGTTTCACGGGTAAGTTTCACGGGTGACGTTTCACGGGTCTAGGTTTCACTGGTAAGTTTCACGGGTATGTTTCACGGGTGACGTTTCACGGGTCTAGGTTTCACTGGTAAGTTTCACGGGTCAAGGTTTCACGGGTAAGTTTCACGGGTAAGTTTCACGGGTATGTTTCACGGATGACGTTTCACGGGTCTTGGTTTCACTGGTAAGTTTCACGGGTCAAGGTTTCACGGGTAAGTTTCACGGGTAAGTTTTACGGGTATGTTTTACAGGTGACGTTTCACGGGTAAGTTTCACGGGTAAGTTTCACGGGTATGTTTCACGGGTGAAGTTTCACGGGTCTTGGTTTCACTGGTAAGTTTCACGGGTCAAGGTTTCACGGGTAAGTTTCACGGGCAAGTTTTACGGGTATGTTTTACAGGTGACGTTTCACGGGTAAGTTTCACGGGTAAGTTTCACGGGTATGTTTCACGGGTGAAGTTTCACGGGTCTAGGTTTCACTGGTAAGTTTCACGGGTCAAGGTTTCACGGGTAAGTTTCACGGGTAAGTTTTACGGGTAAGTTTCACGGGTGACGTTTCACGGGTCTAGGTTTCACTGGAAAGTTTCACGGGTCAAAGATTCACGGGTAAGTTTCACGGGTAAGTTTTACGGGTATGTTTTACAGGTGACGTTTCACGGGTCTAGGTTTCACTGGTAAGTTTCACGGGTCAAGGATTCACGGGTAAGATTCACGGGTAAGTTTCACGGGTATGTTTCATGGGTGATGTTTCACGGGTCTAGGTTTCACTGGTAAGTTTCACGGGTCAAGGTTTTACGGGTAAGTTTCACGGGTAAGTTTCACGGGTATGTTTCACGGGTGACGTTTCACGGGTCTAGGTTTCACTGGTAAGTTTCACGGGTCAAGGTTTCACAGGTAAGTTTCACGGGTAAGTTTCACGGGTATGTTTCACGGGTGACGTTTCACGGGTCTAGGTTTCACTAGTAAGTTTCACGGGTCAAGGTTTCACGGGTAAGTTTCACGGGTAAGTTTCACGGGTATGTTTCATGGGTGATGTTTCACGGGTCTAGGTTTTACTGGTAAGTTTCACGGGTCAAGGTTTCACGGGTAAGTTTCACGGGTAAGTTTCACGGGTGACGTTTCACGGGTCTAGGTTTCACTGGTAAGTTTCACGGGTATGTTTCACGGGTAAGTTTTACGGGTATGTTTTACAGGTGACGTTTCACGGGTCTAGGTTTCACTGGTAAGTTTCACGGGTCAAGGTTTCACGGGTCAAGGTTTCACGGGTAAGTTTCACGGGTAAGTTTCACGGGTATGTTTTACAGGTGACGTTTCACGGGTCTAGGTTTCACTGGTAAGTTTCACGGGTCAAGGTTTCACGGGTAAGATTCACGGGTAAGTTTCACGGGTATGTTTCATGGGTGATGTTTCACGGGTCTAGGTTTCACTGGTAAGTTTCACGGGTCTAGGTTTCACGGGTAAGTTTCACGGGTAAGTTTCACGGGTATGTTTCACGGGTGACGTTTCACGGGTCTAGGTTTCACTGGTAAGTTTCACGGGTCAAGGTTTCACGGGTAAGTTTCACGGGTAAATTTCACGGGTATGTGACGTTTCACGGGTCTAGGTTTCACTGGTAAGTTTCACGGGTCAAGGTTTCACGGGTATGTTTCACGGGTAAGTTTCACGGGTATGTTTCACGGATGACGTTTCACGGGTCTTGGTTTCACTGGTAAGTTTCACGGGTCAAGGTTTCACGGGTAAGTTTCACGGGTAAGTTTTACGGGTATGTTTTACAGGTGACGTTTCACGGGTAAGTTTCACGGGTAAGTTTCACGGGTATGTTTCACGGGTGACGTTTCACGGGTCTAGGTTTCACTGGTAAGTTTCACGGGGCAAGGTTTCACGGGTAAGTTTCACGGGTAAGTTTTACGGGTAAGTTTCACGGGTGACGTTTCACGGGTGCGTTTCACGGGTCTAGGTTTGACTGGTAAGTTTCACGGGTCAAGGTTTCACGGGTAAGTTTCACCGGTAAGTTTCACGGGTATGTTTCACAAGTGACGTTTCACGGGTCTAGGTTTCACTCTAAAGTTTTACGGGTCAAGGTTTCACGGGTAAGTTTCACGGGTAAGTTTTACGGGTATGTTTTACAGGCGACGTTTCAAGGGTCTAGGTTTCACTGGTAAGTTTCACGGGTCTAGGTTTCACGGGTAAGTTTCACGGGTAAGTTTCACGGGTATGTTTCATGGGTGATGTTTCACGGGTCTAGGTTTCACTGGTAAGTTTCACGGGTCAAGGTTTCACGGGTAAGTTTCACGGGTAAGTTTCACGGGTAAGTTTCACGGGTAAGTTTTACGGGTATGTTTTACAGGTGACGTTTCACGGGCCTAGGTTTCACTGGTAAGTTTCACGGGTATGTTTCATGGGTGATGTTTCACGGGTCTAGGTTTTACTGGTAAGTTTCACGGGTCAAGGTTTCACGGGTAAGTTTCACGGGTAAGTTTCACGGGTGACGTTTCACGGGTCAAGGTTTCACGGGTAAGTTTCACGGGTAAGTTTCACGGGTGACGTTTCACGGGTCTAGGTTTCACTGGTAAGTTTCACGGGTATGTTTCATGGGTGATGTTTCACGGGTCTAGGTTTTACTGGTAAGTTTCACGGGTCAAGGTTTCACGGGTAAGTTTCACGGGTAAGTTTCACGGGTGACGTTTCACGGGTCAAGGTTTCACGGGTAAGTTTCACGGGTAAGTTTCACGGATGACGTTTCACGGGTCTTGGTTTCACTGGTAAGTTTCACGGGTCAAGGTTTCACGGGTAAGTTTCACGGGTAAGTTTTACGGGTATGTTTTACAGGTGACGTTTCACGGGTAAGTTTCACGGGTAAGTTTCACGGGTATGTTTCACGGGTGAAGTTTCACGGGTCTTGGTTTCACTGGTAAGTTTCACGGGTCAAGGTTTCACGGGTAAGTTTCACGGGTAAGTTTTACGGGTATGTTTTACAGGTGACGTTTCACGGGTAAGTTTCACGGGTAAGTTTTACAGGTATGTTTCACGGGTGAAGTTTCACGGGTCTAGGTTTCACTGGTAAGTTTCACGGGTCAAGGTTTCACGGGTAAGTTTCACGGGTAAGTTTTACGGGTAAGTTTCACGGGTGACGTTTCACGGGTCTAGGTTTCACTGGAAAGTTTCACGGGTCAAGGATTCACGGGTAAGTTTCACGGGTAAGTTTTACGGGTATGTTTTACAGGTGACGTTTCACGGGTCTAGGTTTCACTGGTAAGTTTCACGGGTCAAGGTTTCACGGGTAAGATTCACGGGTAAGTTTCACGGGTATGTTTCATGAGTGATGTTTCACGGGTCTAGGTTTCACTGGTAAGTTTCACGGGTCAAGGTTTTACGGGTAAGTTTCACGGGTAAGTTTCACGGGTATGTTTCACGGGTGACGTTTCACGGGTCTAGGTTTCACTGGTAAGTTTCACGGGTCAAGGTTTCACGGGTAAGTTTCACGGGTAAGTTTCACGGGTATGTTTCACGGGTGACGTTTCACGGGTCTAGGTTTCACTAGTAAGTTTCACGGGTCAAGGTTTCACGGTTAAGTTTCACGGGTAAGTTTCACGGGTATGTTTCATGGGTGATGTTTCACGGGTCTAGGTTTTACTGGTAAGTTTCACGGGTCAAGGTTTCACGGGTAAGTTTCACGGGTAAGTTTCACGGGTGACGTTTCACGGGTCTAGGTTTCACTGGTAAGTTTCACGGGTATGTTTCACGGGTAAGTTTTACGGGTATGTTTTACAGGTGACGTTTCACGGGTCTAGGTTTTACTGGTAAGTTTCACGGGTCAAGGTTTCACGGGTCAAGGTTTCACGGGTAAGTTTCACGGGTAAGTTTCACGGGTATGTTTTACAGGTGACGTTTCACGGGTCTAGGTTTCACTGGTAAGTTTCACGGGTCAAGGTTTCACGGGTAAGATTCACGGGTTAGTTTCACGGGTATGTTTCACGGGTGACGTTTCACGGGTCTAGGTTTCACTGGAAAGTTTCACGGGTCAAGGTTTCACGGGTAAGTTTCACGGGTAAGTTTCACGGGTATGTTTCACGGGTGACGTTTCACAGGTCTAGGTTTCACTGGTAAGTTTCACGGGTCAAGGTTTCACGGGTAAGTTTCACGGGTAAGTTTCACGGGTATGTTTCACGGGTGACGTTTCACGGGTCTAGGTTTCACTGGTAAGTTTCACGGGTCAAGGTTTCACGGGTATGTTTCACGGGTAAGTTTCACGGGTATGTTTCACGGATGACGTTTCACGGGTCTTGGTTTCACTGGTAAGTTTCACGGGTCAAGGTTTCACGGGTAAGTTTCACGGGTAAGTTTTACGGGTATGTTTTACAGGTGACGTTTCACGGGTAAGTTTCACGGGTAAGTTTCACGGGTATGTTTCACGGGTGACGTTTCACGGGTCTAGGTTTCACTGGTAAGTTTCACGGGTCAAGGTTTCACGGGTAAGTTTCACGGGTAAGTTTTACATGTAAGTTTCACGGGTGACGTTTCACGGGTCTAGGTTTCACTGGAAAGTTTCACGGGTCAAGGATTCACGGGTAAGTTTCACGGGTAAGTTTTACGGGTATGTTTTACAGGTGACGTTTCACGGGTCTAGGTTTCACTGGTAAGTTTCACGGGTCAAGGTTTCACGGGTAAGTTTCACGGGTAAGTTTCACGGGTATGTTTCATGGGTGATGTTTCACGGGTCTAGGTTTTACTGGTAAGTTTCACGGGTCAAGGTTTCACGGGTAAGTTTCACGGGTAAGTTTCACGGGTGACGTTTCACGGGTCTAGGTTTCACTGGTAAGTTTCACGGGTATGTTTCACGGGTGACGTTTCACGGGTCTAGGTTTCACTGGTAAGTTTCACGGGTCAAGGTTTCACGGGTAAGTTTCACGGGTAAGTTTCACGGGTCTGTTTCACGGGTAAGTTTCACGGGTGACGTTTCACGGGTCTAGGTTTCACTGGTAAGTTTCACGGGTATGTTTCACGGGTGACGTTTCACGGGTCTAGGTTTCACTGGTAAGTTTCACGGGTCAAGGTTTCACGGGTAAGTTTCACGGGTAAGTTTCACGGGTATGTTTCACGGATGACGTTTCACGGGTCTTGGTTTCACTGGTAAGTTTCACGGGTCAAGGTTTCACGGGTAAGTTTCACGGGTAAGTTTTACGGGTATGTTTTACAGGTGACGTTTCACGGGTAAGTTTCACGGGTAAGTTTCACGGGTATGTTTCACGGGTGACGTTTCACGGGTCTTGGTTTCACTGGTAAGTTTCACGGGTCAAGGTTTCACGGGTAAGTTTCACGGGTATGTTTCACGGGTGACGTTTCACGGGTCTAGGTTTCACTGGTAAGTTTCACGGGTCAAGGTTTCACGGGTAAGTTTCACGGGTAAGTTTTACGGGTAAGTTTTACGGGTCTAGGTTTCAATGGTAAGTTTCACGGGTCAAGGTTTCACGGGTAAGTTTCACGGGTAAGTTTCACGGGTATGTTTCACGGGTGACGTTTCACGGGTCTAGGTTTCACTGGAAAGTTTCACGGATCAAGGTTTCACGGGTAAGTTTCACGGGTAAGTTTTACGGGTATGTTTTACAGGTGACGTTTCACGGGTCTAGGTTTCACTGGTAAGTTTCACGGGTAAGTTTCACGGGTAAGTTTCACGGGTATGTTTCATGGGTGATGTTTCACGGGTCTAGGTTTTACTGGTAAGTTTCACGGGTCAAGGTTTCACGGGTAAGTTTCACGGGTAAGTTTCACGGGTGACGTTTCACGGGTCTAGGTTTCACTGGTAAGTTTCACGGGTATGTTTCACGGGTGACGTTTCACGGGTCTAGGTTTCACTGGTAAGTTTCACGGGTCAAGGTTTCACGGGTAAGTTTCACTGGTAAGTTTCACGGGTATGTTTCACGGATGACGTTTCACGGGTCTTGGTTTCACTGGTAAGTTTCATGGGTTAAGGTTTCACGGGTAAGTTTCACGGGTAAGTTTTACGGGTATGTTTTACAGGTGACGTTTCACGGGTAAGTTTCACGGGTAAGTTTCACGGGTATGTTTCACGGTTGACGTTTCACGGGTCTAGGTTTCACTGGTAAGTTTCACGGGTCAAGGTTTCACGGGTAAGTTTCACGGGTAAGTTTTACGGGTAAGTTTCACGGGTGACGTTTCACGGGTCTAGGTTTCACTGGAAAGTTTCACGGGTCAAGGATTCACGGGTAAGTTTCACGGGTAAGTTTTACGGGTATGTTTTACAGGTGACGTTTCACGGGTCTAGGTTTCACTGGTAAGTTTCACGGGTCAAGGTTTCACGGGTAAGATTCACGGGTAAGTTTCACGGGTATGTTTCATGGGTGATGTTTCACGGGTCTAGGTTTCACTGGTAAGTTTCACGGGTAAAGGTTTTACGGGTAAGTTTCACGGGTATGTTTCACGGGTGACGTTTCACGGGTCTAGGTTTCACTGGAAAGTTTCACGGGTCAAGGTTTCACGGGTAAGTTTCACAAGTAAGTTTTAAGGGTATGTTTTACAGGCGACGTTTCACGGGTCTAGGTTTCACTGGTAAGTTTCACGGGTCTAGGTTTCACGGGTAAGTTTCACGGGTATGTTTCATGGGTGATGTTTCACGGGTCTAGGTTTCACTGGTAAGTTTCACGGGTCAAGGTTTCACGGGTAAGTTTCACGGGTAAGTTTCACGGGTATGTTTCACGGGTGACGTTTCACGGGTCTAGGTTTCACTGGAAAGTTTCACGGGTCAAGGTTTCACGGGTAAGTTTCACGGGTAAGTTTTACGGGTATGTTTTACAGGCGACGTTTCACGGGTCAAGGATTCACGGGTAAGTTTCACGGGTAAGTTTTATGGGTATGTTTTACAGGTGACGTTTCACGGGTCTAGGTTTCACTGGTAAGTTTCACGGGTCAAGGTTTCACGGGTAAGATTCACGGGTAAGTTTCACGGGTATGTTTCATGGGTGATGTTTCACGGGTCTAGGTTTCACTGGTAAGTTTCACGGGTCAAGGTTTTACGGGTAAGTTTCACGGGTAAGTTTCACGGGTATGTTTCACGGGTGACGTTTCACGGGTCTAGGTTTCACTGGTAAGTTTCACGGGTCAAGGTTTCACGGGTAAGTTTCACGGGTAAGTTTCACGGGTATGTTTCACGGGTGACGTTTCACGGGTCTAGGTTTCACTAGTAAGTTTCACGGGTCAAGGTTTCACGGGTAAGATTCACGGGTAAGTTTCACGGGTATGTTTCACGGGTGACGTTTCCCGGGTCTAGGTTTCACTGGTAAGTTTCACGGGTCAAGGTTTCACGGGTAAGTTTCACGGGTAAGTTTCACGGGTATGTTTCACGGGTGACGTTTCACGGGTCTAGGTTTCACTGGTAAGTTTCACGGGTCAAGGTTTCACGGGTAAGTTTCACGGGTAAGTTTCACGGGTATGTTTCACGGGTGACGTTTCACGGGTCTAGGTTTCACTGGTAAGTTTCACGGGTCAAGGTTTCACGGGTAAGTTTCACGGGTAAGTTTTACGGGTAAGTTTCACGGGTGACGTTTCACGGGTGACGTTTCACGGGTGACGTTTCACGGGTGACGTTTCACGGGTGACGTTTCACGGGTCTAGGTTTCACTGGTAAGTTTCACGGGTCAAGGTTTCACGGGTAAGTTTCACGGGTAAGTTTCACGGGTATGTTTCACGGGTGACGTTTCACGGGTCTAGGTTTCACTGGAAAGTTTCACGGGTCAAGGTTTCACGGGTAAGTTTCACGGGTAAATTTTACGGGTATGTTTTACAGGCGACGTTTCACGGGTCTAGGTTTCACTGGTAAGTTTCACGGGTCTAGGTTTCACGGGTAAGTTTCACGGGTATGTTTCATGGGTGATGTTTCACGGGTCTAGGTTTCACTGGTAAGTTTCACGGGTCAAGGTTTCACGGGTAAGTTTCACGGGTATGTTTCACGGGTGACGTTTCACGGGTAAGTTTTACGCGTAAGTTTCACGGGTGACGTTTCACGGGTCTAGGTTTCACGAATAAGTTTCACGGGTATGTTTCATGGGTGATGTTTCACGGGTCTAGGTTTCACTGGTAAGTTTCACGGGTCAAGGTTTCACGGGTAAGTTTCACGGGTATGTTTCACGGGTGACGTTTTACGGGTAAGTTTTACGCGTAAGTTTCACGGGTGACGTTTCACGGGTCTAGGTTTCACTGGTAAGTTTCACGGGTCAAGGTTTCACGGGTAAGTTTCACGGGTATGTTTCACGGGTGACGTTTCACGGGTCTAGGTTTCACTGGTAAGTTTCACGGGTCAAGGTTTCACGGGTAAGTTTCACGGGTAAGTTTTACGGGTAAGTTTCAAGGGTGACGTTTCACGGGTCTAGGTTTCACTGGTAAGTTTCACGGGTCAAGGTTTCACGGGTAAGTTTCACGGGTAAGTTTCACGGGTATGTTTCACGGGTGACGTTTCACGGGTCTAGGTTTCACTGGAAAGTTTCACGGGTCAAGGTTTCACGGGTAAGTTTCACGGGTTAGTTTCACGGGTAAGTTTCACGGGTATGTTTCATTGGTGATGTTTCACGGGTCTAGGTTTTACTGGTAAGTTTCACGGGTCAAGGTTTCACGGGTAAGTTTCACGGGTAAGTTGCACGGGTGACGTTTCACGGGTCTAGGTTTCACTGGTAACTTTCACGGGTATGTTTAACGGGTAAGTTTTACGGGTATGTTTTACATGTGACGTTTCACGGGTCTAGGTTTCACTGGTAAGTTTCACGGGTCAAGGTTTCACGGGTCAAGGTTTCACGGGTAAGTTTTAAGGGTAAGTTTCACGGGTATGTTTCACGGATGACGTTTCACGGGTCTTGGTTTCACTGGTAAGTTTCACGGGTCAAGGTTTCACGGGTAAGTTTCACGGGTAAGTTTTACGGGTATGTTTTACAGGTGACGTTTCACGGGTAAGTTTCACGGGTAAGTTTCACGGGTATGTTTCACGGGTGACGTTTCACGGGTCTAGGTTTCACTGGTAAGTTTCACGGGTCATGGTTTCACGGGTAAGTTTCACGGGTAAGTTTTACGGGTAAGTTTCACGGGTGACGTTTCACGGGTCTAGGTTTCACTGGAAAGTTTCACGGGTCAAGGTTTCACGGGTAAGTTTCACGGGTAAGTTTTACGGGTATGTTTTACAGGTGACGTTTCACGGGTCTAGGTTTCACTGGTAAGTTTCACGGGTCAAGGTTTCACGGGTAAGTTTCACGGGTAAGTTTCACGGGTATGTTTCACGGGTGACGTTTCACGGGTCTAGGTTTCACTAGTAAGTTTCACGGGTCAAGGTTTCACGGGTAAGTTTCACGGGTAAGTTTCACGGGTATGTTTCACGGGTGACGTTTCACGGGTCTAGGTTTCACTGGTAAGTTTCACGGGTCAAGGTTTCACGGGTAAGTTTCACGGGTAAGTTTCACGGGTATGTTTCACGGGTGACGTTTCACGGGTCTAGGTTTCACTAGTAAGTTTCACGGGTCAAGGTTTCACGGGTAAGTTTCACGGGTAAGTTTCACGGGTATGTTTCACGGGTGACGTTTCACGGGTCTAGGTTTCACTGGCAAGTTTCACGGGTCAAGGTTTCACGGGTAAGTTTCACGGGTAAGTTTCACGGGTATGTTTCACGGGTGACGTTTCACGGGTCTAGGTTTCACTGGTAAGTTTCACGGGTCAAGGTTTCACGGGTAAGTTTCACGGGTAAGTTTCACGGGTATGTTTCACGGGTGACGTTTCACGGGTCTAGGTTTCACTGGTAAGTTTCACGGGTCAAGGTTTCACGGGTAAGTTTCACGGGTAAGTTTTACGGTTATGTTTTACAGGTGACGTTTCACGGGTCTAGGTTTCACTGGTAAGTTTCACGGGTCAAGGTTTCACGGGTAAGTTTCACGGGTAAGTTTCACGGGTATGTTTCACGGGTAAGTTTCACGGGTAAGTTTCACGGGTATGTTTCACGGGTGACGTTTCACGGGTCTAGGTTTCACTGGTAAGTTTCACGGGTCAAGGTTTCACGGGTAAGTTTGACGGGTAAGTTTCACGGGTATGTTTCACGGGTGACGTTTCACGGGTCTAGGTTTCACTGGTAAGTTTCACGGGTCAAGGTTTCACTGGTAAGTTTCACGGGTCAAGGTTTCACGGGTAAGTTTCACGGGTAAGTTTCACGGGTAAGTTTCACGGGTATGTTTTACATGTGACGTTTCACGGGTCTAGGTTTCACTGGTAAGTTTCACGGGTCAAGGTTTCACGGGTCAAGGTTTCACGGGTAAGTTTTAAGGGTAAGTTTCACGGGTATGTTTCACGGATGACGTTTCACGGGTCTTGGTTTCACTGGTAAGTTTCACGGGTCAAGGTTTCACGGGTAAGTTTCACGGGTAAGTTTTACGGGTATGTTTTACAGGTGACGTTTCACGGGTAAGTTTCACGGGTAAGTTTCACGGGTATGTTTCACGGGTGACGTTTCACGGGTCTAGGTTTCACTGGTAAGTTTCACGGGTCATGGTTTCACGGGTAAGTTTCACGGGTAAGTTTTACGGGTAAGTTTCACGGGTGACGTTTCACGGGTCTAGGTTTCACTGGAAAGTTTCACGGGTCAAGGTTTCACGGGTAAGTTTCACGGGTAAGTTTTACGGGTATGTTTTACAGGTGACGTTTCACGGGTCTAGGTTTCACTGGTAAGTTTCACGGGTCAAGGTTTCACGGGTAAGTTTCACGGGTAAGTTTCACGGGTATGTTTCACGGGTGACGTTTCACGGGTCTAGGTTTCACTAGTAAGTTTCACGGGTCAAGGTTTCACGGGTAAGTTTCACGGGTAAGTTTCACGGGTATGTTTCACGGGTGACGTTTCACGGGTCTAGGTTTCACTGGTAAGTTTCACGGGTCAAGGTTTCACGGGTAAGTTTCACGGGTAAGTTTCACGGGTATGTTTCACGGGTGACGTTTCACGGGTCTAGGTTTCACTAGTAAGTTTCACGGGTCAAGGTTTCACGGGTAAGTTTCACGGGTAAGTTTCACGGGTATGTTTCACGGGTGACGTTTCACGGGTCTAGGTTTCACTGGCAAGTTTCACGGGTCAAGGTTTCACGGGTAAGTTTCACGGGTAAGTTTCACGGGTATGTTTCACGGGTGACGTTTCACGGGTCTAGGTTTCACTGGTAAGTTTCACGGGTCAAGGTTTCACGGGTAAGTTTCACGGGTAAGTTTCACGGGTATGTTTCACGGGTGACGTTTCACGGGTCTAGGTTTCACTGGTAAGTTTCACGGGTCAAGGTTTCACGGGTAAGTTTCACGGGTAAGTTTTACGGTTATGTTTTACAGGTGACGTTTCACGGGTCTAGGTTTCACTGGTAAGTTTCACGGGTCAAGGTTTCACGGGTAAGTTTCACGGGTCATGGTTTCACGGGTAAGTTTCACGGGTAAGTTTTACGGGTAAGTTTCACGGGTGACGTTTCACGGGTCTAGGTTTCACTGGAAAGTTTCACGGGTCAAGGTTTCACGGGTAAGTTTCACGGGTAAGTTTTACGGGTATGTTTTACAGGTGACGTTTCACGGGTCTAGGTTTCACTGGTAAGTTTCACGGGTCAAGGTTTCACGGGTAAGTTTCACGGGTAAGTTTCACGGGTATGTTTCACGGGTGACGTTTCACGGGTCTAGGTTTCACTAGTAAGTTTCACGGGTCAAGGTTTCACGGGTAAGTTTCACGGGTAAGTTTCACGGGTATGTTTCACGGGTGACGTTTCACGGGTCTAGGTTTCACTGGTAAGTTTCACGGGTCAAGGTTTCACGGGTAAGTTTCACGGGTAAGTTTCACGGGTATGTTTCACGGGTGACGTTTCACGGGTCTAGGTTTCACTAGTAAGTTTCACGGGTCAAGGTTTCACGGGTAAGTTTCACGGGTAAGTTTCACGGGTATGTTTCACGGGTGACGTTTCACGGGTCTAGGTTTCACTGGCAAGTTTCACGGGTCAAGGTTTCACGGGTAAGTTTCACGGGTAAGTTTCACGGGTATGTTTCACGGGTGACGTTTCACGGGTCTAGGTTTCACTGGTAAGTTTCACGGGTCAAGGTTTCACGGGTAAGTTTCACGGGTAAGTTTCACGGGTATGTTTCACGGGTGACGTTTCACGGGTCTAGGTTTCACTGGTAAGTTTCACGGGTCAAGGTTTCACGGGTAAGTTTCACGGGTAAGTTTTACGGTTATGTTTTACAGGTGACGTTTCACGGGTCTAGGTTTCACTGGTAAGTTTCACGGGTCAAGGTTTCACGGGTAAGTTTCACGGGTAAGTTTCACGGGTATGTTTCACGGGTAAGTTTCACGGGTAAGTTTCACGGGTATGTTTCACGGGTGACGTTTCACGGGTCTAGGTTTCACTGGTAAGTTTCACGGGTCAAGGTTTCACGGGTAAGTTTGACGGGTAAGTTTCACGGGTATGTTTCACGGGTGACGTTTCACGGGTCTAGGTTTCACTGGTAAGTTTCACGGGTCAAGGTTTCACTGGTAAGTTTCACGGGTCAAGGTTTCACGGGTAAGTTTCACGGGTAAGTTTCACGGGTAAGTTTCACGGGTATGTTTTACATGTGACGTTTCACGGGTCTAGGTTTCACTGGTAAGTTTCACGGGTCAAGGTTTCACGGGTCAAGGTTTCACGGGTAAGTTTTAAGGGTAAGTTTCACGGGTATGTTTCACGGATGACGTTTCACGGGTCTTGGTTTCACTGGTAAGTTTCACGGGTCAAGGTTTCACGGGTAAGTTTCACGGGTAAGTTTTACGGGTATGTTTTACAGGTGACGTTTCACGGGTAAGTTTCACGGGTAAGTTTCACGGGTATGTTTCACGGGTGACGTTTCACGGGTCTAGGTTTCACTGGTAAGTTTCACGGGTCATGGTTTCACGGGTAAGTTTCACGGGTAAGTTTTACGGGTAAGTTTCACGGGTGACGTTTCACGGGTCTAGGTTTCACTGGAAAGTTTCACGGGTCAAGGTTTCACGGGTAAGTTTCACGGGTAAGTTTTACGGGTATGTTTTACAGGTGACGTTTCACGGGTCTAGGTTTCACTGGTAAGTTTCACGGGTCAAGGTTTCACGGGTAAGTTTCACGGGTAAGTTTCACGGGTATGTTTCACGGGTGACGTTTCACGGGTCTAGGTTTCACTAGTAAGTTTCACGGGTCAAGGTTTCACGGGTAAGTTTCACGGGTAAGTTTCACGGGTATGTTTCACGGGTGACGTTTCACGGGTCTAGGTTTCACTGGTAAGTTTCACGGGTCAAGGTTTCACGGGTAAGTTTCACGGGTAAGTTTCACGGGTATGTTTCACGGGTGACGTTTCACGGGTCTAGGTTTCACTAGTAAGTTTCACGGGTCAAGGTTTCACGGGTAAGTTTCACGGGTAAGTTTCACGGGTATGTTTCACGGGTGACGTTTCACGGGTCTAGGTTTCACTGGCAAGTTTCACGGGTCAAGGTTTCACGGGTAAGTTTCACGGGTAAGTTTCACGGGTATGTTTCACGGGTGACGTTTCACGGGTCTAGGTTTCACTGGTAAGTTTCACGGGTCAAGGTTTCACGGGTAAGTTTCACGGGTAAGTTTCACGGGTATGTTTCACGGGTGACGTTTTACGGGTCTAGGTTTCACTGGTAAGTTTCACGGGTCAAGGTTTCACGGGTAAGTTTCACGGGTAAGTTTTACGGTTATGTTTTACAGGTGACGTTTCACGGGTCTAGGTTTCACTGGTAAGTTTCACGGGTCAAGGTTTCACGGGTAAGTTTCACGGGTAAGTTTCACGGGTATGTTTCACGGGTAAGTTTCACGGGTAAGTTTCACGGGTATGTTTCACGGGTGACGTTTCACGGGTCTAGGTTTCACTGGTAAGTTTCACGGGTCAAGGTTTCACGGGTAAGTTTGACGGGTAAGTTTCACGGGTATGTTTCACGGGTGACGTTTCACGGGTCTAGGTTTCACTGGTAAGTTTCACGGGTCAAGGTTTCACTGGTAAGTTTCACGGGTCAAGGTTTCACGGGTAAGTTTCACGGGTAAGTTTCACGGGTATGTTTCACGGGTGACGTTTCACGGGTCTAGGTTTCACTGGTAAGTTTAACGGGTCAAGGTTTCACGGGTAAGTTTCACAGGTAAGTTTTACGGGTAAGTTTCACGGGTGACGTTTCACGGGTCTAGGTTTTACTGGTAAGTTTCACGGGTCAAGGTTTCACGGGTAAGTTTCACGGGTAAGTTTCACGGGTAAGTTTCACGGGTGACCTTTCACGGGTCTTGGTTTCACTGGTAAGTTTCACGGGTCAAGGTTTTACGGGTAAGTTTCACGGGTAAATTTCACGGGTATGTTTCACGGGTGACGTTTCACGGGTCTAGGTTTCACTGGTAAGTTTCACGGGTCAAGGTTTCACGGGTAAGTTTCACAGGTAAGATTCACGGGTATGTTTCACGGGTGACGTTTCACGGGTCTAGGTTTCACTGGTAAGTTTCACGGGTCAAGGTTTCACGGGTAAGTTTCACGGGTAAGTTTCACGGGTATGTTTCACGGGTGACGTTTCACGGGTCTAGGTTTCACTGGTAAGTTTCACGGATCAAGGTTTCACGGGTTAGTTTCACGGGTATGTTTCACGGGTATCGTTTCACGGGTCTAGGTTTCACTGGTAAGTTTCACGGGTCAAGGTTTTACGGGTAAGTTTCACGGGTAAGTTTTACGGGTAAGTTTCACGGGTGACGTTTCACGGGTCTAGGTTTCACTGGTAAGTTTCACGGGTCAAGGTTTCACGGGTAAGTTTCACGGGTAAGTTTCACGGGTATGTTTCACGGGTGACGTTTCACGGGTCATGGTTTCACTGGTAAGTTTCACGGGTCAAGGTTTCACGGGTAAGTTTCACGGGTAAGTTTTACGGGTAAGTTTCACGGGTGACGTTTCACGGGTGACGTTTCACGGGTCTAGGTTTCACTGGTAAGTTTCACGGGTCAAGGTTTCACGGGTAAGTTTCACGGGTTAGTTTCACGGGTATGTTTCACGGGTGACGTTTCACGGGTCTAGGTTTCACTGGAAAGTTTCACGGGTCAAGGTTTCACGGGTCTAGGTTTCACTGGTAAGTTTCACGGGTCAAGGTTTCACGGGTAAGTTTCACGGGTCAAGGTTTCACGGGTAAGTTTCACGGGTATGTTTCACGGGTGACGTTTCACGGGTCTAGGTTTCACTGGTAAGTTTCACGGGTCAAGGTTTCACGGGTAAGTTTCACGGGTCAAGGTTTCACGGGTAAGTTTCACGGGAAAGTTTCACGGGTAAGTTTCACGGGTCTAGGTTTCACTGGTAAGTTTCACGGGTCAAGGTTTCACGGGTAAGTTTCACGGGTAAGTTTCACGGGTCTAGGTTTCACTGGTAAGTTTCACGGGTCAAGGGTTCACGGGTAAGTTTCACGGGTATGTTTCACGGGTGACGTTTAACGGGTCTAGGTTTCACTGGTAAGTTTCACGGGTAAGTTTCACGGGTATGTTTCACGGATGACGTTTCACGGGTCTTGGTTTCACTGGTATGTTTCACGGGTCAAGGTTTCACGGGTAAGTTTCACGGGTAAGTTTCACGGGTATGTTTCACGGGTGACGTTTCACGGGTCTAGGTTTCACTGGTAAGTTTCACGGGTCAAGGTTTCACGGGTAAGTTTCACGGGTAAGTTTTACGGGTAAGTTTCACGGGTGACGTTTCACGGGTCTAGGTTTCACTGGTAAGTTTCACGGGTCAAGGTTTCGCGGGTAAGTTTCACGGGTCAAGGTTTCACGGGTAAGTTTCACGGGTAAGTTTCACGGGTGACGTTTTACGGGTCTAGGTTTCACTGGTAAGTTTCACGGGTCAAGGTTTCACGGGTAAGTTTCACGGGTAAGTTTCACGGGTATGTTTCACGGGTGACGTTTCACGGGTCTAGGTTTCTCTGGTAAGTTTCACGGGTCAAGGTTTCACGGGTCTAGGTTTCACTGGAAAGTTTCACGGGTCAAGGTTTCACGGGTCAAGGTTTCACGGGTAAGTTTCACGGGTAAGTTTTACGGTTATGTTTTACAGGTGACGTTTCACGGGTCTAGGTTTCACTGGTAAGTTTCACGGGTCTAGGTTTCACGGGTCAAGGTTTCACGGGTAAGTTTCACGGGTAAGTTTCACGGGTATGTTTCTCGGGTGACGTTTCACGGGTCTAGGTTTCACTGGTAAGTTTCACGGGTCAAGGTTTCACGGGTAAGTTTCACGGGTAAGTTTCACGGGTATGTTTCACGGGTGACGTTTCACGGGTCTAGGTTTCACTGGTAAGTTTCACGGGTCAAGGTTTCACGGGTAAGTTTCACGGGTAAGTTTCACGGGTATGTTTCACGGGTGACGTTTCACATGTCTAGGTTTCACTGGTAAGTTTCACGGGTCAAGGTTTCACGGGTAAGTTTCACGGGTAAGTTTCACGGGTATGTTTCACGGGTGACGTTTTACGGGTCTAGGTTTCACTGGTAAGTTTCACGGGTCAAGGTTGCACGGGTAAGTTTCACGGGTAAGTTTCACGGGTATGTTTCACGGGTGACGTTTCACGGGTCTAGATTCCACTGGTAAGTTTCACGGGTCAAGGTTTTACGGGTAAGTTTCACGGGTAAGTTTCACGGGTATGTTTCACGGGTGACGTTTCACGGGTCTAGGTTTTACTGGTAAGTTTCACGGGTCAAGGTTTCACGGGTAAGTTTCACGGGTAAGTTTTACGGGTAAGTTTCACGGGTGACGTTTCACGGGTGACGTTTCACGGGTCTAGGTTTCACTGGTAAGTTTCACGGGTCAAGGTTTCACGGGTAAGTTTCACGGGTTAGTTTCACGGGTATGTTTCACGGGTGACGTTTCACGGGTCTAGGTTTCACTGGAAAGTTTCACGGGTCAAGGTCTCACGGGTAAGTTTCACGGGTATGTTTCACGGGTGACGTTTCACAGGTCTAGGTTTCACTGGTAAGTTTCACGGGTCAAGGTTTCACGGGTAAGTTTCACGGGTAAGTTTCACGGGTATGTTTCACGGGTGACGTTTCACGGGTCTAGGTTTCACTGGTAAGTTTCACGGGTCAAGGTTTCACGGGTAAGTTTCACGGGTAAGTTTCACGGGTATGTTTCACGGGTGACGTTTCACGGGTCTAGGTTTCACTGGTAAGTTTCACGGGTCAAGGTTTCACGGCTAAGTTTCACGGGTATGTTTCACGGGTGTCGTTTCACGGGTCAAGGTTTCACGGGTAAGTTTCACGGGTAAGTTTTACGGTTATGTTTTACAGGTGACGTTTCACGGGTCTAGGTTTCACTGGTAAGTTTCACGGGTCAAGGTTTCACGGGTAAGTTTCACGGGTAAGTTTCACGGGTATGTTTCATGGGTGATGTTTGACGGGTCTAGGTTTCACTGGTAAGTTTCACGGGTCAAGGTTTCACGGGTAAGTTTCACGGGTAAGTTTCACGGGTATGTTTCACGGGTGACGTTTCACGGGTCTAGGTTTCACTGGTAAGTTTCACGGGTCAAGGTTTCACGGGTAAGTTTCACGGGTAAGTTTTACGGGTATGTTTTACAGGTGACGTGTCACGGGTCTAGGTTTCACTGGTAAGTTTCACGGGTCAAGGTTTCAAAGGTAAGTTTCACGGGTAAGTTTCACGGATATGTTTCATGGGTGATGTTTCACGGGTCTAGGTTTCACTGGTAAGTTTCACGGGTCAAGGTTTCACGGGTAAGTTTCACGGGTAAGTTTCACGGGTATGTTTCTCGGGTGACGTTTCACGGGTCTAGGTTTCACTGGTAAGTTTCACGGGTCAAGGTTTCACGGGTAAGTTTCACGGGTAAGTTTCACGGGTATGTTTCACGGGTGACGTTTCACGGGTCTAGGTTTCACTGGTAAGTTTCACGGGTCAAGGTTTCACGGGTAAGTTTCACGGGCAAGTTTCACGGGTATGTTTCACGGGTGACGTTTTACATGTCTAGGTTTCACTGGTAAGTTTCAAAGGGTCAAGGTTTCACGGGTAAGTTTCACGGGTAAGTTTCACGGGTATGTTTCACGGGTGACGTTTCACGGGTCTAGGTTTCACTGGTAAGTTTCACGGGTCAAGGTTTCACGGGTAAGTTTCACGGGTAAGTTTCACGGGTATGTTTCACGGGTGACGTTTCACGGGTCTAGGTTTCACTGGTAAGTTTCACGGGTCAAGGTTTTACGGGTAAGTTTCACGGGTAAGTTTTACGGGTGTGTTTCACGGGTGACGTTTCACGGGTCTAGGTTTCACTGGTAAGTTTCACGGGTCAAGGTTTCACGGGTAAGTTTCACGGGTAAGTTTTACGGGTAAGTTTCACGGGTGACGTTTCACGGGTGACGTTTCACGGGTCTAGGTTTCACTGGTAAGTTTCACGGGTCAAGGTTTCACGGGTAAGTTTCACGGGTTAGTTTCACGGGTATGTTTCACGGGTGACGTTTCACGGGTCTAGGTTTCACTGGAAAGTTTCACGGGTCAAGGTTTCACGGGTAAGTTTCACGGGTAAGTTTCACGGGTATGTTTCACGGGTGACGTTTCACAGGTCTAGGTTTCACTGGTAAGTTTCACGGGTCAAGGTTTCACGGGTAAGTTTCACGGGTAAGTTTCACGGGTATGTTTCACGGGTGACGTTTCACGGGTCTAGGTTTCACTGGTAAGTTTCACGGGTCAAGGTTTCACGGGTAAGTTTCACGGGTAAGTTTCACGGGTATGTTTCACGGGTGACGTTTCACGGGTCTAGGTTTCACTGGTAAGTTTCACGGGTCAAGGTTTCACGGGTAAGTTTCACGGGTATGTTTCACGGGTGTCGTTTCACAGGTCTAGGTTTCACTGGTAAGTTTCACGGGTCAAGGTTTCACGGGTAAGTTTCACGGATAAGTTTCATGGGTATGTTTCACGGGTGACGTTTCACGGGTCTAGGTTTCACTGGTAAGTTTCACGGGTCAAGGTTTTACGGGTAAGTTTCACGGGTAAGTTTTACGGGTAAGTTTCACGGGTGACGTTTCACGGGTCTAGGTTTCACTGGAAAGTTTCACGGGTCAAGGATTCACAGGTAAGTTTCACGGGTAAGTTTTACGGGTATGTTTTACAGGTGACGTTTCACGGGTCTAGGTTTCACTGGTAAGTTTCACGGGTCAAGGTTTCACGGGTAAGTTTCACGGGTATGTTTCACGGGTGTCGTTTCACAGGTCTAGGTTTCACTGGTAAGTTTCACGGGTCAAGGTTTCACGGGTAAGTTTCACGGATAAGTTTCATGGGTATGTTTCACGGGTGACGTTTCACGGGTCTAGGTTTCACTGGTAAGTTTCACGGGTCAAGGTTTCACGGGTAAGTTTCACGGGTAAGTTTCACGGGTATGTTTCACGGGTGACGTTTCACGGGTCTAGGTTTCACTAGTAAGTTTCACGGGTCAAGGTTTCACGGGTAAGATTCACGGGTAAGTTTCACGGGTATGTTTCACGGGTGACGTTTCCCGGGTCTAGGTTTCACTGGTAAGTTTCACGGGTCAAGGTTTCACGGGTAAGTTTCACGGGTAAGTTTCACGGGTATGTTTCACGGGTGACGTTTCACGGGTCTAGGTTTCACTGGTAAGTTTCACGGGTCAAGGTTTCACGGGTAAGTTTTACGGGTATGTTTTACAGGCGACGTTTCACGGGTCTAGGTTTCACTGGTAAGTTTCACGGGTCTAGGTTTCACGGGTAAGTTTCACGGGTAAGTTTCACGGGTATGTTTCATGGGTGATGTTTCACGGGTCTAGGTTTCACTGGTAAGTTTCACGGGTCAAGGTTTCACGGGTAAGTTTCACGGGTATGTTTCACGGGTGACGTTTCACGGGTAAGTTTTACGCGTAAGTTTCACGGGTGACGTTTCACGGGTCTAGGTTTCACTGGTAAGTTTCACGGGTCAAGGTTTCACGGGTAAGTTTCACGGGTATGTTTCACGGGTGACGTTTCACGGGTCTAGGTTTCACTGGTAAGTTTCACGGGTCAAGGTTTCACGGGTAAGTTTCACGGGTAAGTTTTACGGGTAAGTTTCACGGGTGACGTTTCACGGGTCTAGGTTTCACTGGTAAGTTTCACGGGTCAAGGTTTCACGGGTAAGTTTCACGGGTATGTTTTACAGGTGACGTTTCACGGGTCTAGGTTTCACTGGTAAGTTTCACGGGTCAAGGTTTCACGGGTAAGTTTCACGGGTGACGTTTTACGGGTCTAGGTTTCACTGGTAAGTTTCACGGGTATGTTTCACGGGTAAGTTTTACGGGTATGTTTTACAGGTGACGTTTCACGGGTCTAGGTTTCACTGGTAAGTTTCACGGGTCAAGGTTGCACGGGTCAAGGTTTCACGGGTAAGTTTTACGGGTAAGTTTTACGGGTAAGTTTCACGGGTATGTTTCACGGGTCTTGGTTTCACTGGTAAGTTTCACGGGTCAATTTTTCACGGGTAAGTTTCACGGGTAAGTTTTACGGGTATGTTTTACAGGTGACGTTTCACGGGTCTAGGTTTCACTGGTAAGTTTCACGGGTCAAGGTTTCACGGGTAAGATTCACGGGTAAGTTTCACGGGTATGTTTCATGGGTGATGTTTCACGGGTCTAGGTTTCACTGGTAAGTTTCACGGGTCAAGGTTTTACGGGTAAGTTTCACGGGTAAGTTTCACGGGTATGTTTCACGGGTGACGTTTCACGGGTCTAGGTTTCACTGGTAAGTTTCACGGGTCAAGGTTTCACGGGTAAGTTTCACGGGTAAGTTTCACGGGTATGTTTCACGAATGACGTTTCACGGGTCTAGGTTTCACTAGTAAGTTTCACGGGTCAAGGTTTCACGGGTAAGTTTCACGGGTAAGTTTCACGGGTATGTTTCACGGGTGACGTTTCACGGGTCTAGGTTTCACTGGTAAGTTTCACGGGTCAAGGTTTCACGGGTAAGTTTCACGGGTAAGTTTCACGGGTAAGTTTCACGGGTATGTTTCACGGGTGACGTTTCACGGGTCTAGGTTTCACTGGTAAGTTTCACGGGTCAAGGTTTCACTGGTAAGTTTCACGGGTCAAGGTTTCACGGGTAAGTTTCACGGGTAAGTTTCACGGGTATGTTTCACGGGTGACGTTTCACGGGTCTAGGTTTCACTGGTAAGTTTAACGGGTCAAGGTTTCACGGGTAAGTTTCACAGGTAAGTTTTACGGGTAAGTTTCACGGGTGACGTTTCACGGGTCTAGGTTTTAATGGTAAGTTTCACGGGTCAAGGTTTCACGGGTAAGTTTCACGGGTAAGTTTCACGGGTAAGTTTCACGGGTGACCTTTCACGGGTCTTGGTTTCACTGGTAAGTTTCACGGGTCAAGGTTTCACGGGTAAGTTTCACGGGTAAATTTCACGGGTATGTTTCACGGGTGACGTTTCACGGGTCTAGGTTTCACTGGTAAGTTTCACGTGTCAAGGTTTCACGGGTAAGTTTCACAGGTAAGTTTCACGGGTATGTTTCACGGGTGACGTTTCACGGGTCTAGGTTTCACTGGTAAGTTTCACGGGTCAAGGTTTTACGGGTAAGTTTCACGGGTAAGTTTCACGGGTATGTTTCACGGGTGACGTTTCACGGGTCTAGGTTTCACTGGTAAGTTTCACGGATCAAGGTTTCACGGGTTAGTTTCACGGGTAAGTTTCACGGGTATGTTTCACGGGTATCGTTTCACGGGTCTAGGTTTCACTGGTAAGTTTCACGGGTCAAGGTTTTACGGGTAAGTTTCACGGGTAAGTTTTACGGGTAAGTTTCACGGGTGACGTTTCACGGGTCTAGGTTTCACTGGTAAGTTTCACGGGTCAAGGTTTCACGGGTATGTTTCACGGGTGACGTTTCACGGGTCTAGGTTTCACTGGTAAGTTTCACGGGTCAAGGTTTCACGGGTAAGTTTCACGGGTAAGTTTCACGGGTATGTTTCACGGGTGACGTTTCACGGGTCTAGGTTTCACTGGTAAGTTTCACGGGTCAAGGTTTCACGGGTAAGTTTCACGGGTAAGTTTCACGGGTATGTTTCACGGGTGACGTTTCACGGGTCTAGGTTTCACTGGTAAGTTTAACGGGTCAAGGTTTCACGGGTAAGTTTCACAGGTAAGTTTTACGGGTAAGTTTCACAGGTGACGTTTCACGGGTCTAGGTTTTACTGGTAAGTTTCACGGGTCAAGGTTTCACGGGTAAGTTTCACGGGTAAGTTTCACGGGTGACCTTTCACGGGTCTAGGTTTCACTGGTAAGTTTCACGGGTCAAGGTTTCACGGGTAAGTTTCACAGGTAAGTTTCACGGGTATGTTTCACGGGTGACGTTTCACGGGTCTAGGTTTCACTGGTAAGTTTCACGGGTCAAGGTTTCACGGGTTAGTTTCACGGGTAAGTTTCACGGGTATGTTTCACGGGTATAGTTTCACGGGTCTAGGTTTCACTGGTAAGTTTCACGGGTCAAGGTTTTACGGGTAAGTTTCACGGGTAAGTTTTACGGGTAAGTTTCACGGGTGACGTTTCACGGGTCTAGGTTTCACTGGTAAGTTTCACGGGTCAAGGTTTCACGGGTAAGTTTCACGGGTAAGTTTCACGGGTATGTTTCACGGGTGACGTTTCACGGGTCATGGTTTCACTGGTAAGTTTCACGGGTCAAGGTTTCACGGGTAAGTTTCACGGGTAAGTTTTACGGGTAAGTTTCACGGGTGACGTTTCACGGGTGACGTTTCACGGGTCTAGGTTTCACTGGTAAGTTTCACGGGTCAAGGTTTCACGGGTAAGTTTCACGGGTTAGTTTCACGGGTATGTTTCACGGGTGACGTTTCACGGGTCTAGGTTTCACTGGAAAGTTTCACGGGTCAAGGTTTCACGGGTCTAGGTTTCACTGGTAAGTTTCACGGGTCAAGGTTTCACGGGTAAGTTTCACGGGTCAAGGTTTGACGGGTAAGTTTCACGGGTAAGTTTCACGGGTATGTTTCACGGGTGACGTTTCACGGGTCTAGGTTTCACTGGTAAGTTTCACGGGTCAAGGTTTCACGGGTAAGTTTCACGGGTCAAGGTTTCACGGGTAAGTTTCACGGGTAAGTTTCACGGGTATGTTTCACGGGTGACGTTTCACGGGTCTAGGTTTCACTGGTAAGTTTAACGGGTCAAGGTTTCACGGGTAAGTTTCACAGGTAAGTTTTACGGGTAAGTTTCACGGGTGACGTTTCACGGGTCTAGGTTTTACTGGTAAGTTTCACGGGTCAAGGTTTCACGGGTAAGTTTCACGGGTAAGTTTCACGGGTAAGTTTCACGGGTGACCTTTCACGGGTCTTGGTTTCACTGGTAAGTTTCACGGGTCAAGGTTTCACGGGTAAGTTTCACGGGTAAATTTCACGGGTATGTTTCACGGGTGACGTTTCACGGGTCTAGGTTTCACTGGTAAGTTTCACGGGTCAAGGTTTCACGGGTAAGTTTCACAGGTAAGTTTCACGGGTATGTTTCACGGGTGACGTTTCACGGGTCTAGGTTTCACTGGTAAGTTTCACGGGTCAAGGTTTCACGGGTAAGTTTCACGGGTAAGTTTCACGGGTATGTTTCACGGGTGACGTTTCACGGGTCTAGGTTTCACTGGTAAGTTTCACGGATCAAGGTTTCACGGGTTAGTTTCACGGGTAAGTTTCACGAATATGTTTCACGGGTATCGTTTCACGGGTCTAGGTTTCACTGGAAAGTTTCACGGGTCAAGGTTTCACGGGTAAGTTTTACGAGTCAAGGTTTCACGGGTAAGTTTCACGGGTATGTTTTACGGGTGACGTTTCACGGGTCTAGGTTTCACTGGTAAGTTTCACGGGTCAAGGTTTCACGGGTAAGTTTCACGGGTCAAGGTTTCACGGGTAAGTTTCACGGGAAAGTTTCACGGGTAAGTTTCACGGGTCTAGGTTTCACTGGTAAGTTTCACGGGACAAAGGTTTCACGGGTAAGTTTCACGGGTCTAGGTTTCACTGGTAAGTTTCACGGGTCAAGGGTTCACGGGTAAATTTCACGGGTATGTTTCACGGGTGACGTTTAACGGGTCTAGGTTTCACTGGTAAGTTTCACGGGTAAGTTTCACGGGTATGTTTCACGGATGACGTTTCACGGGTCTTGGTTTCACTGGTATGTTTCACGGGTCAAGGTTTCACGGGTAAGTTTCACGGGTAAGTTTCACGGGTATGTTTCACGGGTGACGTTTCACGGGTCTAGGTTTCACTGGTAAGTTTCACGGGTCAAGGTTTCACGGGTAAGTTTCACGGGTAAGTTTTACGGGTAAGTTTCACGGGTGACGTTTCACGGGTCTAGGTTTCACTGGTAAGTTTCACGGGTCAAGGTTTCGCGGGTAAGTTTCACGGGTCAAGGTTTCACGGGTAAGTTTCACGGGTATGTTTCACGGGTGACGTTTCACGGGTCATGGTTTCACTGGTAAGTTTCACGGGTCAAGGTTTCACGGGTAAGTTTCACGGGTAAGTTTTACGGGTAAGTTTCACGGGTGACGTTTCACGGGTCTAGGTTTCACTGGTAAGTTTCACGGGTCAAGGTTTCACGGGTAAGTTTCACGGGTAAGTTTCACGGGTATGTTTCACGGGTGACGTTTCACGGGTCATGGTTTCACTGGTAAGTTTCACGGGTCAAGGTTTCACGGGTAAGTTTCACGGGTAAGTTTTACGGGTAAGTTTCACGGGTGACGTTTCACGGGTGACGTTTCACGGGTCTAGGTTTCACTGGTAAGTTTCACGGGTCAAGGTTTCACGGGTAAGTTTCACGGGTTAGTTTCACGGGTATGTTTCACGGGTGACGTTTCACGGGTCTAGGTTTCACTGGAAAGTTTCACGGGTCAAGATTTCACGGGTCTAGGTTTCACTGGTAAGTTTCACGGGTCAAGGTTTCACGGGTAAGTTTCACGAGTCAAGGTTTCACGGGTAAGTTTCACGGGTAAGTTTCACGGGTATGTTTTACGGGTGACGTTTCACGGGTCTAGGTTTCACTGGTAAGTTTCACGGGTCAAGGTTTCACGGGTGACGTTTCACGGGTCTAGGTTTCACTGGTAAGTTTCACGGGAAAGTTTCACGGGTAAGTTTCACGGGTCTAGGTTTCACTGGTAAGTTTCACGGGACAAAGGTTTCACGGGTAAGTTTCACGGGTCTAGGTTTCACTGGTAAGTTTCACGGGTCAAGGGTTCACGGGTAAGTTTCACGGGTATGTTTCACGGGTGACGTTTAACGGGTCTAGGTTTCACTGGTAAGTTTCACGGGTAAGTTTCACGGGTATGTTTCACGGATGACGTTTCACGGGTCTTGGTTTCACTAGTATGTTTCACGGGTCAAGGTTTCACGGGTAAGTTTCACGGGTAAGTTTCACGGGTATGTTTCACGGGTGACGTTTCACGGGTCTAGGTTTCACTGGTAAGTTTCACGGGTCAAGGTTTCACGGGTAAGTTTCACGGGTAAGTTTCACGGGTATGTTTCACGGGTGACGTTTCACGGGTCTAGGTTTCACTAGTAAGTTTCACGGGTCAAGGTTTCACGGGTAAGTTTCACGGGTAAGTTTCACGGGTATGTTTCACGGGTGACGTTTCACGGGTCTAGGTTTCACTGGTAAGTTTCACGGGTCAAGGTTTCACGGGTAAGTTTCACGGGTAAGTTTCACGGGTATGTTTCACGGGTGACGTTTCACGGGTGACGTTTCACGGGTCTAGGTTTCACTGGTAAGTTTCACGGGTCAAGGTTTCACGGGTAAGTTTCACGGGTATGTTTCACGGGTGACGTTTCACGGGTCTAGGTTTCACTAGTAAGTTTCACAAGTCAAGGTTTTACGGGTAAGTTTCACGGGTAAGTTTCACGGGTATGTTTCACGGGTGACGTTTCACGGGTCTAGGTTTCACTGGTAAGTTTCACGGGTCAAGGTTTCACGGGTAAATTTCACGGGTAAGTTTTACGGGTAAGTTTCACGGGTGACGTTTCACGGGTGACGTTTCACGGGTGACGTTTCACGGGTCTAGGTTTCACTGGTAAGTTTCACAGGTCAAGGTTTCACGGGTAAGTTTCACGGGTAAGTTTCACGGGTATGTTTCACGGGTGACGTTTCACGGGTCTAGGTTTCACTGGAAAGTTTCACGGGTCAAGGTTTCACTTGTAAGTTTCACGGGTAAGTTTTACGGGTATGTTTTACAGGCGACGTTTCACGGGTCTAGGTTTCACTGGTAAGTTTCACGGGTCTAGGTTTCACGAATAAGTTTCACGGGTAAGTTTCACGGGTATGTTTCATGGGTGATGTTTCACGGGTCTAGGTTTCACTGGTAAGTTTCACGGGTCAAGGTTTCACGGGTAAGTTTCACGGGTATGTTTCACGGGTGACGTTTCACGGGTAAGTTTTACGCGTAAGTTTCACGGGTGACGTTTCACGGGTCTAGGTTTCACTGGTAAGTTTCACGGGTCAAGGTTTCACGGGTAAGTTTCACGGGTATGTTTCACGGGTGACGTTTCACGGGTCTAGGTTTCACTGGTAAGTTTCACGGGTCAAGGTTTCACGGGTAAGTTTCACGGGTAAGTTTTACGGGTAAGTTTCAAGGGTGACGTTTCACGGGTCTAGGTTTAACTGGTAAGTTTCACGGGTCAAGGTTTCACGGGTAAGTTTCACGGGTAAGTTTCACGGGTATGTTTCACGGGTGACGTTTCACGGGTCTAGGTTTCACTGGAAAGTTTCACGGGTCAAGGTTTCACGGGTAAGTTTCACGGGTAAGTTTCACGGGTAAGTTTTACGGGTATGTTTTACAGGTGACGTTTCACGGGTCTAGGTTTCACTGGTAAGTTTCACGGGTCAAGGTTTCACGGGTAAGTTTCACGGGTAAGTTTCACGGGTATGTTTCATTGGTGATGTTTCACGGGTCTAGGTTTTACTGGTAAGTTTCACGGGTCAAGGTTTCACGGGTAAGTTTCACGGGTAAGTTGCACGGGTGACGTTTCACGGGTCTAGGTTTCACTGGTAAGTTTCACGGGTATGTTTCACGGGTAAGTTTTACGGGTATGTTTTACAGGTGACGTTTCACGGGTCTAGGTTTCACTGGTAAGTTTCACGGGTCAAGGTTTCACGGGTCAAGGTTTCACGGGTAAGTTTTAAGGGTAAGTTTCACGGGTATGTTTCACGGATGACGTTTCACGGGTCTTGGTTTCACTGGTAAGTTTCACGGGTATGTTTTACAGGTGACGTTTCACGGGTAAGTTTCACGGGTATGTTTCACGGGTGACGTTTCACGGGTCTAGGTTTCACTGGTAAGTTTCACGGGTCAAGGTTTCACGGGTAAGTTTCACGGGTAAGTTTTACGGGTAAGTTTCACGGGTGACGTTTCACGGGTCTAGGTTTCACTGGAAAGTTTCACGGGTCAAGGTTTCACGGGTAAGTTTCACGGGTAAGTTTTACGGGTATGTTTTACAGGTGACGTTTCACGGGTCTAGGTTTCACTGGTAAGTTTCACGGGTCAAGGTTTCACGGGTAAGTTTCACGGGTAAGTTTCACGGGTATGTTTCACGGGTGACGTTTCACGGGTCTAGGTTTCACTAGTAAGTTTCACGGGTCAAGGTTTCACGGGTAAGTTTCACGGGTAAGTTTCACGGGTATGTTTCACGGGTGACGTTTCACGGGTCTAGGTTTCACTGGTAAGTTTCACGGGTCAAGGTTTCACGGGTAAGTTTCACGGGTAAGTTTTACGGGTATGTTTCACGGGTGACGTTTCACGGGTCTAGGTTTCACTAGTAAGTTTCACGGGTCAAGGTTTCACGGGTAAGTTTCACGGGTAAGTTTCACGGGTATGTTTCACGGATGACGTTTCACGGGTCTAGGTTTCACTGGTAAGTTTCACGGGTCAAGGTTTCACGGGTAAGTTTCACGGGTAAGTTTTACGGGTATGTTTCACGGGTGACGTTTCACGGGTCTAGGTTTCACTGGTAAGTTTCACGGGTCAAGGTTTCACGGGTAAGTTTCACGGGTAAGTTTCACGGGTATGTTTCACGGGTGACGTTTCACGGGTCTAGGTTTCACTGGTAAGTTTCACGGGTCAAGGTTTCACGGGTAAGTTTCACGGGTATGTTTCACGGGTGTCGTTTCACGGGTCAAGGTTTCACGGGTAAGTTTCACGGGTAAGTTTTACGGTTATGTTTTACAGGTGACGTTTCACGGGTCTAGGTTTCACTGGTAAGTTTCACGGGTCAAGGTTTCACGGGTAAGTTTCACGGGTAAGTTTCACGGGTATGTTTCACGGGTAAGTTTCACGGGTAAGTTTCACGGGTATGTTTCACGGGTGACGTTTCACGGGTCTAGGTTTCACTGGTAAGTTTCACGGGTCAAGGTTTCACGGGTAAGTTTCACGGGTAAGTTTCACGGGTATGTTTCACGGGTGACGTTTCACGGGTCTAGGTTTCACTGGTAAGTTTCACGGGTCAAGGTTTCACTGGTAAGTTTCACGGGTCAAGGTTTCACGGGTAAGTTTCACGGGTAAGTTTCACGGGTATGTTTCACGGGTGACGTTTCACGGGTCTAGGTTTCACTGGTAAGTTTAACGGGTCAAGGTTTCACGGGTAAGTTTCACAGGTAAGTTTTACGGGTAAGTTTCACGGGTGACGTTTCACGGGTCTAGGTTTTACTGGTAAGTTTCACGGGTCAAGGTTTCACGGGTAAGTTTCACGGGTAAGTTTCACGGGTAAGTTTCACGGGTGACCTTTCACGGGTCTTGGTTTCACTGGTAAGTTTCACGGGTCAAGGTTTCACGGGTAAGTTTCACGGGTAAATTTCACGGGTATGTTTCACGGGTGACGTTTCACGGGTCTAGGTTTCACTGGTAAGTTTCACGTGTCAAGGTTTCACGGGTAAGTTTCACAGGTAAGTTTCACGGGTATGTTTCACGGGTGACGTTTCACGGGTCTAGGTTTCACTGGTAAGTTTCACGGGTCAAGGTTTTACGGGTAAGTTTCACGGGTAAGTTTCACGGGTATGTTTCACGGGTGACGTTTCACGGGTCTAGGTTTCACTGGTAAGTTTCACGGATCAAGGTTTCACGGGTTAGTTTCACGGGTAAGTTTCACGGGTATGTTTCACGGGTATCGTTTCACGGGTCTAGGTTTCACTGGTAAGTTTCACGGGTCAAGGTTTTACGGGTAAGTTTCACGGGTAAGTTTTACGGGTAAGTTTCACGGGTGACGTTTCACGGGTCTAGGTTTCACTGGTAAGTTTCACGGGTCAAGGTTTCACGGGTATGTTTCACGGGTGACGTTTCACGGGTCTAGGTTTCACTGGTAAGTTTCACGGGTCAAGGTTTCACGGGTAAGTTTCACGGGTAAGTTTCACGGGTATGTTTCACGGGTGACGTTTCACGGGTCTAGGTTTCACTGGTAAGTTTCACGGGTCAAGGTTTCACGGGTAAGTTTCACGGGTAAGTTTCACGGGTATGTTTCACGGGTGACGTTTCACGGGTCTAGGTTTCACTGGTAAGTTTAACGGGTCAAGGTTTCACGGGTAAGTTTCACAGGTAAGTTTTACGGGTAAGTTTCACAGGTGACGTTTCACGGGTCTAGGTTTTACTGGTAAGTTTCACGGGTCAAGGTTTCACGGGTAAGTTTCACGGGTAAGTTTCACGGGTGACCTTTCACGGGTCTAGGTTTCACTGGTAAGTTTCACGGGTCAAGGTTTCACGGGTAAGTTTCACAGGTAAGTTTCACGGGTATGTTTCACGGGTGACGTTTCACGGGTCTAGGTTTCACTGGTAAGTTTCACGGGTCAAGGTTTCACGGGTTAGTTTCACGGGTAAGTTTCACGGGTATGTTTCACGGGTATAGTTTCACGGGTCTAGGTTTCACTGGTAAGTTTCACGGGTCAAGGTTTTACGGGTAAGTTTCACGGGTAAGTTTTACGGGTAAGTTTCACGGGTGACGTTTCACGGGTCTAGGTTTCACTGGTAAGTTTCACGGGTCAAGGTTTCACGGGTAAGTTTCACGGGTAAGTTTCACGGGTATGTTTCACGGGTGACGTTTCACGGGTCATGGTTTCACTGGTAAGTTTCACGGGTCAAGGTTTCACGGGTAAGTTTCACGGGTAAGTTTTACGGGTAAGTTTCACGGGTGACGTTTCACGGGTGACGTTTCACGGGTCTAGGTTTCACTGGTAAGTTTCACGGGTCAAGGTTTCACGGGTAAGTTTCACGGGTTAGTTTCACGGGTATGTTTCACGGGTGACGTTTCACGGGTCTAGGTTTCACTGGAAAGTTTCACGGGTCAAGGTTTCACGGGTCTAGGTTTCACTGGTAAGTTTCACGGGTCAAGGTTTCACGGGTAAGTTTCACGGGTCAAGGTTTGACGGGTAAGTTTCACGGGTAAGTTTCACGGGTATGTTTCACGGGTGACGTTTCACGGGTCTAGGTTTCACTGGTAAGTTTCACGGGTCAAGGTTTCACGGGTAAGTTTCACGGGTCAAGGTTTCACGGGTAAGTTTCACGGGTAAGTTTCACGGGTATGTTTCACGGGTGACGTTTCACGGGTCTAGGTTTCACTGGTAAGTTTAACGGGTCAAGGTTTCACGGGTAAGTTTCACAGGTAAGTTTTACGGGTAAGTTTCACGGGTGACGTTTCACGGGTCTAGGTTTTACTGGTAAGTTTCACGGGTCAAGGTTTCACGGGTAAGTTTCACGGGTAAGTTTCACGGGTAAGTTTCACGGGTGACCTTTCACGGGTCTTGGTTTCACTGGTAAGTTTCACGGGTCAAGGTTTCACGGGTAAGTTTCACGGGTAAATTTCACGGGTATGTTTCACGGGTGACGTTTCACGGGTCTAGGTTTCACTGGTAAGTTTCACGGGTCAAGGTTTCACGGGTAAGTTTCACAGGTAAGTTTCACGGGTATGTTTCACGGGTGACGTTTCACGGGTCTAGGTTTCACTGGTAAGTTTCACGGGTCAAGGTTTCACGGGTAAGTTTCACGGGTAAGTTTCACGGGTATGTTTCACGGGTGACGTTTCACGGGTCTAGGTTTCACTGGTAAGTTTCACGGATCAAGGTTTCACGGGTTAGTTTCACGGGTAAGTTTCACGAATATGTTTCACGGGTATCGTTTCACGGGTCTAGGTTTCACTGGTAAGTTTCACGGGTCAAAGTTTTACGGGTAAGTTTCACGGGTAAGTTTTACGGGTAAGTTTCAAGGGTGACGTTTCACGGGTCTAGGTTTCACTGGTAAGTTTCACGGGTCAAGGTTTCACGGGTAAGTTTCACGGGTAAGTTTCACGGGTATGTTTCACGGGTGACGTTTCACGGGTCATGGTTTCACTGGTAAGTTTCACGGGTCAAGGTTTCACGGGTAAGTTTCACGGGTAAGTTTTACGGGTAAGTTTCACGGGTGACGTTTCACGGGTGACGTTTCACGGGTCTAGGTTTCACTGGTAAGTTTCACGGGTCAAGGTTTCACGGGTAAGTTTCACGGGTTAGTTTCACGGGTATGTTTCACGGGTGACGTTTCACGGGTCTAGGTTTCACTGGAAAGTTTCACGGGTCAAGGTTTCACGGGTAAGTTTTACGAGTCAAGGTTTCACGGGTAAGTTTCACGGGTATGTTTTACGGGTGACGTTTCACGGGTCTAGGTTTCACTGGTAAGTTTCACGGGTCAAGGTTTCACGGGTAAGTTTCACGGGTCAAGGTTTCACGGGTAAGTTTCACGGGAAAGTTTCACGGGTAAGTTTCACGGGTCTAGGTTTCACTGGTAAGTTTCACGGGACAAAGGTTTCACGGGTAAGTTTCACGGGTCTAGGTTTCACTGGTAAGTTTCACGGGTCAAGGGTTCACGGGTAAATTTCACGGGTATGTTTCACGGGTGACGTTTAACGGGTCTAGGTTTCACTGGTAAGTTTCACGGGTAAGTTTCACGGGTATGTTTCACGGATGACGTTTCACGGGTCTTGGTTTCACTGGTATGTTTCACGGGTCAAGGTTTCACGGGTAAGTTTCACGGGTAAGTTTCACGGGTATGTTTCACGGGTGACGTTTCACGGGTCTAGGTTTCACTGGTAAGTTTCACGGGTCAAGGTTTCACGGGTAAGTTTCACGGGTAAGTTTTACGGGTAAGTTTCACGGGTGACGTTTCACGGGTCTAGGTTTCACTGGTAAGTTTCACGGGTCAAGGTTTCGCGGGTAAGTTTCACGGGTCAAGGTTTCACGGGTAAGTTTCACGGGTATGTTTCACGGGTGACGTTTCACGGGTCATGGTTTCACTGGTAAGTTTCACGGGTCAAGGTTTCACGGGTAAGTTTCACGGGTAAGTTTTACGGGTAAGTTTCACGGGTGACGTTTCACGGGTCTAGGTTTCACTGGTAAGTTTCACGGGTCAAGGTTTCACGGGTAAGTTTCACGGGTATGTTTCACGGGTGACGTTTCACGGGTCATGGTTTCACTGGTAAGTTTCACGGGTCAAGGTTTCACGGGTAAGTTTCACGGGTAAGTTTTACGGGTAAGTTTCACGGGTGACGTTTCACGGGTGACGTTTCACGGGTCTAGGTTTCACTGGTAAGTTTCACGGGTCAAGGTTTCACGGGTAAGTTTCACGGGTTAGTTTCACGGGTATGTTTCACGGGTGACGTTTCACGGGTCTAGGTTTCACTGGAAAGTTTCACGGGTCAAGATTTCACGGGTCTAGGTTTCACTGGTAAGTTTCACGGGTCAAGGTTTCACGGGTAAGTTTCACGAGTCAAGGTTTCACGGGTAAGTTTCACGGGTAAGTTTCACGGGTATGTTTTACGGGTGACGTTTCACGGGTCTAGGTTTCACTGGTAAGTTTCACGGGTCAAGGTTTCACGGGTGACGTTTCACGGGTCTAGGTTTCACTGGTAAGTTTCACGGGAAAGTTTCACGGGTAAGTTTCACGGGTCTAGGTTTCACTGGTAAGTTTCACGGGACAAAGGTTTCACGGGTAAGTTTCACGGGTCTAGGTTTCACTGGTAAGTTTCACGGGTCAAGGGTTCACGGGTAAGTTTCACGGGTATGTTTCACGGGTGACGTTTAACGGGTCTAGGTTTCACTGGTAAGTTTCACGGGTAAGTTTCACGGGTATGTTTCACGGATGACGTTTCACGGGTCTTGGTTTCACTAGTATGTTTCACGGGTCAAGGTTTCACGGGTAAGTTTCACGGGTAAGTTTTACGGGTAAGTTTCACGGGTATGTTTCACGGGTGACGTTTCACGGGTCTAGGTTTCACTGGTAAGTTTCACGGGTCAAGGTTTCACGGGTAAGTTTCACGGGTAAGTTTCACGGGTATGTTTCACGGGTGACGTTTCACGGGTCTAGGTTTCACTAGTAAGTTTCACGGGTCAAGGTTTCACGGGTAAGTTTCACGGGTAAGTTTCACGGGTATGTTTCACGGGTGACGTTTCACGGGTCTAGGTTTCACTGGTAAGTTTCACGGGTCAAGGTTTCACGGGTAAGTTTCACGGGTAAGTTTCACGGGTATGTTTCACGGGTGACGTTTCACGGGTGACGTTTCACGGGTCTAGGTTTCACTGGTAAGTTTCACGGGTCAAGGTTTCACGGGTAAGTTTCACGGGTATGTTTCACGGGTGACGTTTCACGGGTCTAGGTTTCACTGGTAAGTTTCACAAGTCAAGGTTTTACGGGTAAGTTTCACGGGTAAGTTTCACGGGTATGTTTCACGGGTGACGTTTCACGGGTCTAGGTTTCACTGGTAAGTTTCACGGGTCAAGGTTTCACGGGTAAATTTCACGGGTAAGTTTTACGGGTAAGTTTCACGGGTGACGTTTCACGGGTGACGTTTCACGGGTGACGTTTCACGGGTCTAGGTTTCACTGGTAAGTTTCACAGGTCAAGGTTTCACGGGTAAGTTTCACGGGTAAGTTTCACGGGTATGTTTCACGGGTGACGTTTCACGGGTCTAGGTTTCACTGGAAAGTTTCACGGGTCAAGGTTTCACTTGTAAGTTTCACGGGTAAGTTTTACGGGTATGTTTTACAGGCGACGTTTCACGGGTCTAGGTTTCACTGGTAAGTTTCACGGGTCTAGGTTTCACGAATAAGTTTCACGGGTAAGTTTCACGGGTATGTTTCATGGGTGATGTTTCACGGGTCTAGGTTTCACTGGTAAGTTTCACGGGTCAAGGTTTCACGGGTAAGTTTCACGGGTATGTTTCACGGGTGACGTTTCACGGGTAAGTTTTACGCGTAAGTTTCACGGGTGACGTTTCACGGGTCTAGGTTTCACTGGTAAGTTTCACGGGTCAAGGTTTCACGGGTAAGTTTCACGGGTATGTTTCACGGGTGACGTTTCACGGGTCTAGGTTTCACTGGTAAGTTTCACGGGTCAAGGTTTCACGGGTAAGTTTCACGGGTAAGTTTTACGGGTAAGTTTCAAGGGTGACGTTTCACGGGTCTAGGTTTCACTGGTAAGTTTCACGGGTCAAGGTTTCACGGGTAAGTTTCACGGGTAAGTTTCACGGGTATGTTTCACGGGTGACGTTTCACGGGTCTAGGTTTCACTGGAAAGTTTCACGGGTCAAGGTTTCACGGGTAAGTTTCACGGGTAAGTTTCACGGGTAAGTTTTACGGGTATGTTTTACAGGTGACGTTTCACGGGTCTAGGTTTCACTGGTAAGTTTCACGGGTCAAGGTTTCACGGGTAAGTTTCACGGGTAAGTTTCACGGGTATGTTTCATTGGTGATGTTTCACGGGTCTAGGTTTTACTGGTAAGTTTCACGGGTCAAGGTTTCACGGGTAAGTTTCACGGGTAAGTTGCACGGGTGACGTTTCACGGGTCTAGGTTTCACTGGTAAGTTTCACGGGTATGTTTCACGGGTAAGTTTTACGGGTATGTTTTACAGGTGACGTTTCACGGGTCTAGGTTTCACTGGTAAGTTTCACGGGTCAAGGTTTCACGGGTCAAGGTTTCACGGGTAAGTTTTAAGGGTAAGTTTCACGGGTATGTTTCACGGATGACGTTTCACGGGTCTTGGTTTCACTGGTAAGTTTCACGGGTATGTTTTACAGGTGACGTTTCACGGGTAAGTTTCACGGGTATGTTTCACGGGTGACGTTTCACGGGTCTAGGTTTCACTGGTAAGTTTCACGGGTCAAGGTTTCACGGGTAAGTTTCACGGGTAAGTTTTACGGGTAAGTTTCACGGGTGACGTTTCACGGGTCTAGGTTTCACTGGAAAGTTTCACGGGTCAAGGTTTCACGGGTAAGTTTCACGGGTAAGTTTTACGGGTATGTTTTACAGGTGACGTTTCACGGGTCTAGGTTTCACTGGTAAGTTTCACGGGTCAAGGTTTCACGGGTAAGTTTCACGGGTAAGTTTCACGGGTATGTTTCACGGGTGACGTTTCACGGGTCTAGGTTTCACTAGTAAGTTTCACGGGTCAAGGTTTCACGGGTAAGTTTCACGGGTAAGTTTCACGGGTATGTTTCACGGGTGACGTTTCACGGGTCTAGGTTTCACTGGTAAGTTTCACGGGTCAAGGTTTCACGGGTAAGTTTCACGGGTAAGTTTTGCGGGTATGTTTCACGGGTGACGTTTCACGGGTCTAGGTTTCACTAGTAAGTTTCACGGGTCAAGGTTTCACGGGTAAGTTTCACGGGTAAGTTTCACGGGTATGTTTCACGGATGACGTTTCACGGGTCTAGGTTTCACTGGTAAGTTTCACGGGTCAAGGTTTCACGGGTAAGTTTCACGGGTAAGTTTTACGGGTATGTTTCACGGGTGACGTTTCACGGGTCTAGGTTTCACTGGTAAGTTTCACGGGTCAAGGTTTCACGGGTAAGTTTCACGGGTAAGTTTCACGGGTATGTTTCACGGGTGACGTTTCACGGGTCTAGGTTTCACTGGTAAGTTTCACGGGTCAAGGTTTCACGGGTAAGTTTCACGGGTATGTTTCACGGGTGTCGTTTCACGGGTCAAGGTTTCACGGGTAAGTTTCACGGGTAAGTTTTACGGTTATGTTTTACAGGTGACGTTTCACGGGTCTAGGTTTCACTGGTAAGTTTCACGGGTCAAGGTTTCACGGGTAAGTTTCACGGGTAAGTTTCACGGGTATGTTTCACGGGTAAGTTTCACGGGTAAGTTTCACGGGTATGTTTCACGGGTGACGTTTCACGGGTCTAGGTTTCACTGGTAAGTTTCACGGGTCAAGGTTTCACGGGTAAGTTTCACGGGTAAGTTTCACGGGTATGTTTCACGGGTGACGTTTCACGGGTCTAGGTTTCACTGGTAAGTTTCACGGGTCAAGGTTTCACTGGTAAGTTTCACGGGTCAAGGTTTCACGGGTAAGTTTCACGGGTAAGTTTCACGGGTATGTTTCACGGGTGACGTTTCACGGGTCTAGGTTTCACTGGTAAAGTTTAACGGGTCAAGGTTTCACGGGTAAGTTTCACAGGTAAGTTTTACGGGTAAGTTTCACGGGTGACGTTTCACGGGTCTAGGTTTTACTGGTAAGTTTCACGGGTAAGTTTCACGGGTAAGTTTCACGGGTAAGTTTCACGGGTGACCTTTCACGGGTCTTGGTTTCACTGGTAAGTTTCACGGGTCAAGGTTTCACGGGTAAGTTTCACGGGTAAATTTCACGGGTATGTTTCACGGGTGACGTTTCACGGGTCTAGGTTTCACTGGTAAGTTTCACGTGTCAAGGTTTCACGGGTAAGTTTCACAGGTAAGTTTCACGGGTATGTTTCACGGGTGACGTTTCACGGGTCTAGGTTTCACTGGTAAGTTTCACGGGTCAAGGTTTTACGGGTAAGTTTCACGGGTAAGTTTCACGGGTATGTTTCACGGGTGACGTTTCACGGGTCTAGGTTTCACTGGTAAGTTTCACGGATCAAGGTTATACGGGTTAGTTTCACGGGTAAGTTTCACGGGTATGTTTCACGGGTATCGTTTCACGGGTCTAGGTTTCACTGGTAAGTTTCACGGGTCAAGGTTTTACGGGTAAGTTTCACGGGTAAGTTTTACGGGTAAGTTTCACGGGTGACGTTTCACGGGTCTAGGTTTCACTGGTAAGTTTCACGGGTCAAGGTTTCACGGGTATGTTTCACGGGTGACGTTTCACGGGTCTAGGTTTCACTGGTAAGTTTCACGGGTCAAGGTTTCACGGGTAAGTTTCACGGGTAAGTTTCACGGGTATGTTTCACGGGTGACGTTTCACGGGTCTAGGTTTCACTGGTAAGTTTCACGGGTCAAGGTTTCACGGGTAAGTTTCACGGGTAAGTTTCACGGGTATGTTTCACGGGTGACGTTTCACGGGTCTAGGTTTCACTGGTAAGTTTAACGGGTCAAGGTTTCACGGGTAAGTTTCACAGGTAAGTTTTACGGGTAAGTTTCACAGGTGACGTTTCACGGGTCTAGGTTTTACTGGTAAGTTTCACGGGTCAAGGTTTCACGGGTAAGTTTCACGGGTAAGTTTCACGGGTGACCTTTCACGGGTCTAGGTTTCACTGGTAAGTTTCACGGGTCAAGGTTTCACGGGTAAGTTTCACAGGTAAGTTTCACGGGTATGTTTCACGGGTGACGTTTCACGGGTCTAGGTTTCACTGGTAAGTTTCACGGGTCAAGGTTTCACGGGTTAGTTTCACGGGTAAGTTTCACGGGTATGTTTCACGGGTATAGTTTCACGGGTCTAGGTTTCACTGGTAAGTTTCACGGGTCAAGGTTTTACGGGTAAGTTTCACGGGTAAGTTTTACGGGTAAGTTTCACGGGTGACGTTTCACGGGTCTAGGTTTCACTGGTAAGTTTCACGGGTCAAGGTTTCACGGGTAAGTTTCACGGGTAAGTTTCACGGGTATGTTTCACGGGTGACGTTTCACGGGTCATGGTTTCACTGGTAAGTTTCACGGGTCAAGGTTTCACGGGTAAGTTTCACGGGTAAGTTTTACGGGTAAGTTTCACGGGTGACGTTTCACGGGTGACGTTTCACGGGTCTAGGTTTCACTGGTAAGTTTCACGGGTCAAGGTTTCACGGGTAAGTTTCACGGGTTAGTTTCACGGGTATGTTTCACGGGTGACGTTTCACGGGTCTAGGTTTCACTGGAAAGTTTCACGGGTCAAGGTTTCACGGGTCTAGGTTTCACTGGTAAGTTTCACGGGTCAAGGTTTCACGGGTAAGTTTCACGGGTCAAGGTTTGACGGGTAAGTTTCACGGGTAAGTTTCACGGGTATGTTTCACGGGTGACGTTTCACGGGTCTAGGTTTCACTGGTAAGTTTCACGGGTCAAGGTTTCACGGGTAAGTTTCACGGGTCAAGGTTTCACGGGTAAGTTTCACGGGTAAGTTTCACGGGTATGTTTCACGGGTGACGTTTCACGGGTCTAGGTTTCACTGGTAAGTTTAACGGGTCAAGGTTTCACGGGTAAGTTTCACAGGTAAGTTTTACGGGTAAGTTTCACGGGTGACGTTTCACGGGTCTAGGTTTTACTGGTAAGTTTCACGGGTCAAGGTTTCACGGGTAAGTTTCACGGGTAAGTTTCACGGGTAAGTTTCACGGGTGACCTTTCACGGGTCTTGGTTTCACTGGTAAGTTTCACGGGTCAAGGTTTCACGGGTAAGTTTCACGGGTAAATTTCACGGGTATGTTTCACGGGTGACGTTTCACGGGTCTAGGTTTCACTGGTAAGTTTCACGGGTCAAGGTTTCACGGGTAAGTTTCACAGGTAAGTTTCACGGGTATGTTTCACGGGTGACGTTTCACGGGTCTAGGTTTCACTGGTAAGTTTCACGGGTCAAGGTTTCACGGGTAAGTTTCACGGGTAAGTTTCACGGGTATGTTTCACGGGTGACGTTTCACGGGTCTAGGTTTCACTGGTAAGTTTCACGGATCAAGGTTTCACGGGTTAGTTTCACGGGTAAGTTTCACGAATATGTTTCACGGGTATCGTTTCACGGGTCTAGGTTTCACTGGTAAGTTTCACGGGTCAAAGTTTTACGGGTAAGTTTCACGGGTAAGTTTTACGGGTAAGTTTCAAGGGTGACGTTTCACGGGTCTAGGTTTCACTGGTAAGTTTCACGGGTCAAGGTTTCACGGGTAAGTTTCACGGGTAAGTTTCACGGGTATGTTTCACGGGTGACGTTTCACGGGTCATGGTTTCACTGGTAAGTTTCACGGGTCAAGGTTTCACGGGTAAGTTTCACGGGTAAGTTTTACGGGTAAGTTTCACGGGTGACGTTTCACGGGTGACGTTTCACGGGTCTAGGTTTCACTGGTAAGTTTCACGGGTCAAGGTTTCACGGGTAAGTTTCACGGGTTAGTTTCACGGGTATGTTTCACGGGTGACGTTTCACGGGTCTAGGTTTCACTGGAAAGTTTCACGGGTCAAGGTTTCACGGGTAAGTTTTACGAGTCAAGGTTTCACGGGTAAGTTTCACGGGTATGTTTTACGGGTGACGTTTCACGGGTCTAGGTTTCACTGGTAAGTTTCACGGGTCAAGGTTTCACGGGTAAGTTTCACGGGTCAAGGTTTCACGGGTAAGTTTCACGGGAAAGTTTCACGGGTAAGTTTCACGGGTCTAGGTTTCACTGGTAAGTTTCACGGGACAAAGGTTTCACGGGTAAGTTTCACGGGTCTAGGTTTCACTGGTAAGTTTCACGGGTCAAGGGTTCACGGGTAAATTTCACGGGTATGTTTCACGGGTGACGTTTAACGGGTCTAGGTTTCACTGGTAAGTTTCACGGGTAAGTTTCACGGGTATGTTTCACGGATGACGTTTCACGGGTCTTGGTTTCACTGGTATGTTTCACGGGTCAAGGTTTCACGGGTAAGTTTCACGGGTAAGTTTCACGGGTATGTTTCACGGGTGACGTTTCACGGGTCTAGGTTTCACTGGTAAGTTTCACGGGTCAAGGTTTCACGGGTAAGTTTCACGGGTAAGTTTTACGGGTAAGTTTCACGGGTGACGTTTCACGGGTCTAGGTTTCACTGGTAAGTTTCACGGGTCAAGGTTTCGCGGGTAAGTTTCACGGGTCAAGGTTTCACGGGTAAGTTTCACGGGTATGTTTCACGGGTGACGTTTCACGGGTCATGGTTTCACTGGTAAGTTTCACGGGTCAAGGTTTCACGGGTAAGTTTCACGGGTAAGTTTTACGGGTAAGTTTCACGGGTGACGTTTCACGGGTCTAGGTTTCACTGGTAAGTTTCACGGGTCAAGGTTTCACGGGTAAGTTTCACGGGTAAGTTTCACGGGTAAGTTTCACGGGTATGTTTCACGGGTGACGTTTCACGGGTCATGGTTTCACTGGTAAGTTTCACGGGTCAAGGTTTCACGGGTAAGTTTCACGGGTAAGTTTTACGGGTAAGTTTCACGGGTGACGTTTCACGGGTGACGTTTCACGGGTCTAGGTTTCACTGGTAAGTTTCACGGGTCAAGGTTTCACGGGTAAGTTTCACGGGTTAGTTTCACGGGTATGTTTCACGGGTGACGTTTCACGGGTCTAGGTTTCACTGGAAAGTTTCACGGGTCAAGATTTCACGGGTCTAGGTTTCACTGGTAAGTTTCACGGGTCAAGGTTTCACGGGTAAGTTTCACGAGTCAAGGTTTCACGGGTAAGTTTCACGGGTAAGTTTCACGGGTATGTTTTACGGGTGACGTTTCACGGGTCTAGGTTTCACTGGTAAGTTTCACGGGTCAAGGTTTCACGGGTGACGTTTCACGGGTCTAGGTTTCACTGGTAAGTTTCACGGGAAAGTTTCACGGGTAAGTTTCACGGGTCTAGGTTTCACTGGTAAGTTTCACGGGACAAAGGTTTCACGGGTAAGTTTCACGGGTCTAGGTTTCACTGGTAAGTTTCACGGGTCAAGGGTTCACGGGTAAGTTTCACGGGTATGTTTCACGGGTGACGTTTAACGGGTCTAGGTTTCACTGGTAAGTTTCACGGGTAAGTTTCACGGGTATGTTTCACGGATGACGTTTCACGGGTCTTGGTTTCACTAGTATGTTTCACGGGTCAAGGTTTCACGGGTAAGTTTCACGGGTAAGTTTCACGGGTATGTTTCACGGGTGACGTTTCACGGGTCTAGGTTTCACTGGTAAGTTTCACGGGTCAAGGTTTCACGGGTAAGTTTCACGGGTAAGTTTTACGGGTAAGTTTCACGGGTGACGTTTCACGGGTCTAGGTTTCACTGGTAAGTTTCACGGGTCAAGGTTTCGCGGGTAAGTTTCACGGGTCAAGGTTTCACGGGTAAGTTTCACGGGTATGTTTCACGGGTGACGTTTCACGGGTCATGGTTTCACTGGTAAGTTTCACGGGTCAAGGTTTCACGGGTAAGTTTCACGGGTAAGTTTTACGGGTAAGTTTCACGGGTGACGTTTCACGGGTGACGTTTCACGGGTCTAGGTTTCACTGGTAAGTTTCACGGGTCAAGGTTTCACGGGTAAGTTTCACGGGTTAGTTTCACGGGTATGTTTCACGGGTGACGTTTCACGGGTCTAGGTTTCACTGGAAAGTTTCACGGGTCAAGGTTTCACGGGTCTAGGTTTCACTGGTAAGTTTCACGGGTCAAGGTTTCACGGGTAAGTTTCACGGGTCAAGGTTTCACGGGTAAGTTTCACGGGTAAGTTTCACGGGTATGTTTTACGGGTGACGTTTCACGGGTCTAGGTTTCACTGGTAAGTTTCACGGGTCAAGGTTTCACGGGTAAGTTTCACGGGTCAAGGTTTCACGGGTAAGTTTCACGGGAAAGTTTCACGGGTAAGTTTCACGGGTCTAGGTTTCACTGGTAAGTTTCACGGGTCAAGGTTTCACGGGTAAGTTTCACGGGTAAGTTTCACGGGTCTAGGTTTCACTGGTAAGTTTCACGGGTCAAGGGTTCACGGGTAAGTTTCACGGGTATGTTTCACGGGTGACGTTTAACGGGTCTAGGTTTCACTGGTAAGTTTCACGGGTAAGTTTCACGGGTATGTTTCACGGATGACGTTTCACGGGTCTTGGTTTCACTGGTATGTTTCACGGGTCAAGGTTTCACGGGTAAGTTTCACGGGTAAGTTTCACGGGTATGTTTCACGGGTGACGTTTCACGGGTCTAGGTTTCACTGGTAAGTTTCACGGGTCAAGGTTTCACGGGTAAGTTTCACGGGTAAGTTTTACGGGTAAGTTTCACGGGTGACGTTTCACGGGTCTAGGTTTTACTGGTAAGTTTCACGGGTCAAGGTTTCACGGGTAAGTTTCACGGGTAAGTTTCACGGGTAAGTTTCACGGGTGACCTTTCACGGGTCTAGGTTTCACTGGTAAGTTTCACGGGTCAAGGTTTCACGGGTAAGTTTCACGGGTAAGTTTGTTACGGGTCAATTTTCGCAGTGAACTTTTTATGCGCCCCCTGTGCTACTACCAGAATTACCGCAAGGTAATTCAGTGCTCCCGGTCAAACTTTTAGTAGTTTTGAAGGTCACTCTTCTACTAATTAAGATTTCGCTTGACTGTGGTTGTATTCGCTCGCAATTATTTCATTGCTAGTTTTGCCGTGATTGTGTGCGGAGGTGTGAAGTGGTTGTAGTGGTCATTTTAGGAATCTGGAATTCTGTACCGGCCGTTGTGCATTTTTTTTGAGGATTCAGATTCGCCAATTTTGGGATTAGTTGGCCCTACAATTTTGGAAATTAAGTTTCTACGAGAGTTTCTCGGATTTGTTGCTTCACCCCGCCACCGGAGTAACTAGAACACTTTAAGCCGCTTAACATCCAAGGTATGCTAGCACTCACAGTCACGGCTGGACAAAGTTGATCTTCTTTGACCAGTGAAGTAATTCATATTTTATTTGCAGGCTTTTTCTTCTTTTTTTTGTTGGTTTATGTTTCATCCGTATCGTTATGATGACGTCATTTTCTTCATTCTAAAATTGCGTTTGCTGTTGGATGTCCTGATTCTCGCCTCACGGATGAAGATATTCTCGATGGACGTTGGAGCGAGTCAAGAAACCGATAAATTACCATTCCGGTTGCCATGTGCTTCGGCTTTTCGCCAGTCACCCCGGACACGACGCCATTTTGTTTTGGAAGTCCTTGCCCACGGTTCGACATACCGGAAGTCGAGCACAAAGAGCCACCTGAAGTCTCGGTAATGTCTGTGGACATCATTTTATCGCATATTCCATTATTTCATGTATTTGTGTCAGTCAAGCTCTGGATTTTGATCTCCTGACTTTTTAGTGACTTCGTAATTTTGGTTCGAGATTTATAGCGTAGTATTTAATCTTATATTATTTAATCTAACGTAATTATGGTTCACATAATTGTATTATTTTGATATTTATTTATTGTAATTCTGCGTAAAATCTAGTACTGCGTAATGTTAGTAGTGTTTAGCGTGGTTCAGTCGCTAGGACGAACTAGTTTTATTTAAATTATCATCCGCATTTTTGTGCACGCCGACGCGAACGCTGGTCGACCAACGATTCTCACGTAGGGCTTATTTTTAAGGTTATTTTATTATTGAACTTCGTTATCGTCCTATACGCTGTTTTCGCCGATAGACTACACTTTACGTGTTGCATTTAGATTTGTTAAATAATTGTTTAATTAAATAGTTTCACTGTGTTCTCCAACGACATTCTTTTATTTTCTTTTGAGATTATGTAACAATTTAGCTTTTCCTTTCCCCATTTTGCCGTTTTCAGGATATTTAGAGTGTCGGTTGCTCTAAATATTGTTGTGGTTAAACCAGTCCCGACCGATGGCGCCCATGGTATGTACTATCTCATTTTATTATTTCGTTATGGCTCTAGCGAAGGCCCACACCCTTCTCCACTGTTAGTTAGCCGAGGTTTAACCTTATTCATGTGCTCTAGATCACTCTCTTATAGAGTTGCACATAATAAGTTTCACGGGTGACGTTTTACGGGTCTAGGTTTCACTGGTAAGTTTCACGGGTCAAGGTTTCACGGGTAAGTTTCACGGGTAAGTTTCACGGGTATGTTTCACGGGTGACGTTTCACGGGTCTAGGTTTCTCTGGTAAGTTTCACGGGTCAAGGTTTCACGGGTCTAGGTTTCACTGGAAAGTTTCACGGGTCAAGGTTTCACGGGTAAGTTTCACGGGTAAGTTTTACGGTTATGTTTTACAGGTGACGTTTCACGGGTCTAGGTTTCACTGGTAAGTTTCACGGGTCAAAGTTTCACGGGTAAGTTTCACGGGTAAGCTTCACGGGTATGTTTCATGGGTGATGTTTGACGGGTCTAGGTTTCACTGGTAAGTTTCACGGGTCAAGGTTTCACGGGTAAGTTTCACGGGTAAGTTTCACGGGTATGTTTTACGGGTGACGTTTCACGGGTCTAGGTTTCACTGGTAAGTTTCACGGGTCAAGGTTTCACGGGTAAGTTTCACGGGTAAGTTTTACGGGTATGTTTTACAGGTGACGTTTCACGGGTCTAGGTTTCACTGGTAAGTTTCACGGGTCAAGGTTTCACGGGTAAGTTTCACTGGTAAGTTTCACGGATATGTTTCATGGGTGATGTTTCACGGGTCTAGGTTTCACGGGTCAAGGTTTCACGGGTAAGTTTCACGGGTAAGTTTCACGGGTATGTTTCTCGGGTGACGTTTCACGGGTCTAGGTTTCACTGGTAAGTTTCACGGGTCAAGGTTTCACGGGTAAGTTTCACGGGTAAGTTTCACGGGTATGTTTCACGGGTGACGTTTCACGGGTCTAGGTTTCACTGGTAAGTTTCACGGGTCAAGGTTTCACGGGTAAGTTTCACGGGTAAGTTTCACGGGTATGTTTCACGGGTGACGTTTCACATGTCTAGGTTTCACTGGTAAGTTTCACGGGTCAAGGTTTCACGGGTAAGTTTCACGGGTAAGTTTCACGGGTATGTTTCACGGGTGACGTTTCACGGGTCTAGGTTTCACTGGTAAGTTTCATGGGTCAAGGTTTCACGGGTAAGTTTCACGGGTAAGTTTCACGGGTATGTTTCACAGGTGACGTTTCACGGGTCTAGGTTTCACTGGTAAGTTTCACGGGTCAAGGTTTTACGGGTAAGTTTCACGGGTAAGTTTCACGGGTATGTTTCACGGGTGACGTTTCACGGGTCTAGGTTTCACTGGTAAGTTTCACGGGTCAAGGTTTCACGGGTAAGTTTCACGGGTAAGTTTTACGGGTAAGTTTCACGGGTGACGTTTCACGGGTGACGTTTCACGGGTCTAGGTTTCACTGGTAAGTTTCACGGGTCAAGGTTTCACGGGTAAGTTTCACGGGTTAGTTTCACGGGTATGTTTCACGGGTGACGTTTCACGGGTCTAGGTTTCACTGGAAAGTTTCACGGGTCAAGGTTTCACGGGTAAGTTTCACGGGTAAGTTTCACGGGTATGTTTCACGGGTGACGTTTCACAGGTCTAGGTTTCACTGGTAAGTTTCACGGGTCAAGGTTTCACGGGTAAGTTTCACGGGTAAGTTTTACGGGTATGTTTCACGGGTGACGTTTCACGAGTCTAGGTTTCACTGGTAAGTTTCACGGGTCAAGGTTTCACGGGTAAGTTTCACGGGTAAGTTTCACGGGTATGTTTCACGGGTGACGTTTCACGGGTCTAGGTTTCACTGGTAAGTTTCACGGGTCAAGGTTTCACGGGTAAGTTTCACGGGTATGTTTCACGGGTGTCGTTTCACGGGTCAAGGTTTCACGGGTAAGTTTCACGGGTAAGTTTTACGGTTATGTTTTACAGGTGACGTTTCACGGGTCTAGGTTTCACTGGTAAGTTTCACGGGTCAAGGTTTCACGGGTAAGTTTCACGGGTATGTTTCATGGGTGATGTTTGACGGGTCTAGGTTTCACTGGTAAGTTTCACGGGTCAAGGTTTCACGGGTAAGTTTCACGGGTAAGTTTCACGGGTATGTTTCACGGGTGACGTTTCACGGGTCTAGGTTTCACTGGTAAGTTTCACGGGTCAAGGTTTCACGGGTAAGTTTCACGGGTAAGTTTTACGGGTATGTTTTACAGGTGACGTTTCACGGGTAAGTTTCACGGGTAAGTTTCACGGGTATGTTTCACGGGTGACGTTTCACGGGTCTTGGTTTCACTGGTAAGTTTCACGGGTCAAGGTTTCACGGGTAAGTTTCACGGGTATGTTTCACGGGTGACGTTTCACGGGTCTAGGTTTCACTGGTAAGATTCACGGGTCAAGGTTTCACGGGTAAGTTTCACGGGTAAGTTTTACGGGTAAGTTTCACGGGTCTAGGTTTCAATGGTAAGTTTCACGGGTCAAGGTTTCACGGGTAAGTTTCACGGGTAAGTTTCACGGGTATGTTTCACGGGTGACGTTTCACGGGTCTAGGTTTCACTGGTAAGTTTCACGGGTCAAGGTTTCACGGGTAAGTTTCACGGGTAAGTTTCACGGGTAAGTTTCACGGGTAAGTTTCACGGGTAAGTTTCACGGGTATGTTTCACGGATGACGTTTCACGGGTCTTGGTTTCACTGGTAAGTTTCACGGGTCAAGGTTTCACGGGTAAGTTTCACGGGTAAGTTTTACGGGTATGTTTTACAGGTGACGTTTCACGGGTAAGTTTCACGGGTAAGTTTCACGGGTATGTTTCACGGGTGACGTTTCACGGGTCTAGGTTTTACTGGTAAGTTTCACGGGTCAAGGTTTCACGGGTAAGTTTCACGGGTAAGTTTCACGGGTATGTTTCATGGGTGATGTTTCACGGGTCTAGGTTTTACTGGTAAGTTTCACGGGTCAAGGTTTCACGGGTAAGTTTCACGGGTAAGTTTCACGGGTGACGTTTCACGGGTCTAGGTTTCACTGGTAAGTTTCACGGGTATGTTTTACAGGTGACGTTTCACGGGTAAGTTTCACGGGTAAGTTTCACGGGTATGTTTCACGGGTGACGTTTCACGGGTCTTGGTTTCACTGGTAAGTTTCACGGGTCAAGGTTTCACGGGTAAGTTTCACGGGTATGTTTCACGGGTGACGTTTCACGGGTCTAGGTTTCACTGGTAAGTTTCACGGGTCAAGGTTTCACGGGTAAGTTTCACGGGTAAGTTTTACGGGTAAGTTTCACGGGTCTAGGTTTCACTGGTAAGTTTCACGGGTCAAGGTTTCACGGGTAAGTTTCACGGGTAAGTTTCACGGGTATGTTTTACGGGTGACGTTTCACGGGTCAAGGTTTCACGGGTATGTTTCACGGATGACGTTTCACGGGTCTTGGTTTCACTGGTAAGTTTCACGGGTCAAGGTTTCACGGGTAAGTTTCACGGGTAAGTTTTACGGGTATGTTTTACAGGTGACGTTTCACGGGTAAGTTTCACGGGTAAGTTTCACGGGTATGTTTCACGGGTGACGTTTCACGGGTCTAGGTTTTACTGGTAAGTTTCACGGGTCAAGGTTTCACGGGTAAGTTTCACGGGTAAGTTTCACGGGTATGTTTCATGGGTGATGTTTCACGGGTCTAGGTTTTACTGGTAAGTTTCACGGGTCAAGGTTTCACGGGTAAGTTTCACGGGTAAGTTTCACGGGTGACGTTTCACGGGTCTAGGTTTCACTGGTAAGTTTCACGGGTATGTTTTACAGGTGACGTTTCACGGGTAAGTTTCACGGGTAAGTTTCACGGGTATGTTTCACGGGTGACGTTTCACGGGTCTTGGTTTCACTGGTAAGTTTCACGGGTCAAGGTTTCACGGGTAAGTTTCACGGGTATGTTTCACGGGTGACGTTTCACGGGTCTAGGTTTCACTGGTAAGTTTCACGGGTCAAGGTTTCACGGGTAAGTTTCACGGGTAAGTTTTACGGGTAAGTTTCACGGGTCTAGGTTTCACTGGTAAGTTTCACGGGTCAAGGTTTCACGGGTAAGTTTCACGGGTAAGTTTCACGGGTATGTTTCACGGGTGACGTTTCACGGGTCAAGGTTTCACTGGAAAGTTTCACGGATCAAGGTTTCACGGGTAAGTTTCACGGGTAAGTTTTACGGGTATGTTTTACAGGTGACGTTTCACGGGTCTAGGTTTCACTGGTAAGTTTCACGGGTCAAGGTTTCACGGGTAAGATTCACGGGTAAGTTTCACGGGTATGTTTCATGGGTGATGTTTCACGGGTCTAGGTTTCACTGGTAAGTTTCACGGGTCAAGGTTTTACGGGTAAGTTTTACGGGTATGTTTCACGGGTGACGTTTCACGGGTCTTGGTTTCACTGGTAAGTTTCACGGGTCAAGGTTTCACGGGTAAGTTTCACGGGTAAGTTTCACGGGTGACGTTTCACGGGTCTAGGTTTCACTGGTAAGTTTCACGGGTCAAGGTTTCACGGGTAAGATTCACGGGTAAGTTTCACGGGTATGTTTCACGGGTGACGTTTCACGGGTATAGGTTTCACTAGTAAGTTTCACGGGTCAAGGTTTCACGGGTAAGTTTCACGGGTAAGTTTCACGGGTATGTTTCACGGGTGACGTTTCACGGGTCTAGGTTTCACTGGTAAGTTTCACGGGTCAAGGTTTCACGGGTAAGTTTCACGGGTAAGTTTCACGGGTATGTTTCACGGGTGACGTTTCACGGGTCTAGGTTTCACTGGTAAGTTTCACGGGTCAAGGTTTCACGGGTAAAATTTACGGGTAAGTTTCACGGGTAAGTTTTACGCGTAAGTTTCACGGGTGACGTTTCACGGGTCTAGGTTTCACTGGTAAGTTTCACGGGTCAAGGTTTCACGGGTAAGTTTAACGGGTAAGTTTTACGGGTAAGTTTCACGGGTGACGTTTCACGGGTCTAGGTTTCACTGGTAAGTTTCACGGGTCTAGGTTTCACTGGTAAGTTTCACGGGTCAAGGTTTCACGGGTAAGTTTCACGGGTAAGTTTCACGGGTATGTTTCACGGGTGACGTTTCACGCTTCTAGGTTTCACTGGAAAGTTTCACGGATCAAGGTTTCACGGGTAAGTTTCACGGGTAAGTTTTACGGGTATGTTTTACAGGTGACGTTTCACGGGTCTAGGTTTCACTGGTAAGTTTCACGGGTCAAGGTTTCACGGGTAAGTTTCACGGGTAAGTTTCACGGGTATGTTTCATGGGTGATGTTTCACGGGTCTAGGTTTTACTGGTAAGTTTCACGGGTCAAGGTTTCACGGGTAAGTTTTACGGGTAAGTTTCACGGGTGACGTTTCACGGGTCTAGGTTTCACTGGTAAGTTTCACGGGTATGTTTCACGGGTGACGTTTCACGGGTCTAGGTTTCACTGGTAAGTTTCACGGGTCAAGGTTTCACGGGTAAGTTTCACGGGTAAGTTTCACGGGTATGTTTCACGGGTGACGTTTCACGGGTCTAGGTTTCACTGGTAAGTTTCACGGGTCAAGGTTTCACGGGTAAGTTTCACGGGTAAGTTTTACGGGTAAGTTTCACGGGTGACGTTTCACGGGTCTAGGTTTCACTGGAAAGTTTCACGGGTCAAGGATTCACGGGTAAGTTTCACGGGTAAGTTTTACGGGTATGTTTTACAGGTGACGTTTCACGGGTCTAGGTTTCACTGGTAAGTTTCACGGGTCAAGGTTTCACGGGTAAGTTTCACGGGTAAGTTTCACGGGTATGTTTCATGGGTGATGTTTCACGGGTCTAGGTTTTACTGGTAAGTTTCACGGGTCAAGGTTTCACGGGTAAGTTTCACGGGTAAATTTCACGGGTGACGTTTCACGGGTCTAGGTTTCACTGGTAAGTTTCACGGGTATGTTTCACGGGTGACGTTTCACGGGTCTAGGTTTCACTGGTAAGTTTCACGGGTCAAGGTTTCACGGGTAAGTTTCACGGGTAAGTTTCACGGGTATGTTTCACGGGTAAGTTTCACGGGTGACGTTTCACGGGTCTAGGTTTCACTGGTAAGTTTCACGGGTATGTTTCACGGGTGACGTTTCACGGGTCTAGGTTTCACTGGTAAGTTTCACGCGTCAAGGTTTCACGGGTAAGTTTCACGGGTAAGTTTCACGGGTATGTTTCACGGATGACGTTTCACGGGTCTTGGTTTCACTGGTAAGTTTCACGGGTCAAGGTTTCACGGGTAAGTTTCACGGGTAAGTTTTACGGGTATATTTTACAGGTGACGTTTCACGGGTAAGTTTCACGGGTAAGTTTCACGGGTATGTTTCACGGGTAAGTTTCACGGGTATGTTTCATGGGTGATGTTTCACGCGTCTAGGTTTTACTGGTAAGTTTCACGGGTCAAGGTTTCACGGGTAAGTTTCACGGGTAAGTTTCACGGGTGACGTTTCACGGGTCTAGGTTTCACTGGTAAGTTTCACGGGTATGTTTCACGGGTGACGTTTCACGGGTCTAGGTTTCACTGGTAAGTTTCACGGGTCAAGGTTTCACGGGTAAGTTTCACTGGTAAGTTTCACGGGTATGTTTCACGGATGACGTTTCACGGGTCTTGGTTTCACTGGTAAGTTTCACGGGTCAAAGTTTCACGGGTAAGTTTCACGGGTAAGTTTTACGGGTATGTTTTACAGGTGACGTTTCACGGGTAAGTTTCACGGGTAAGTTTCACGGGTATGTTTCACGGGTGACGTTTCACGGGTCTAGGTTTCACTGGTAAGTTTCACGGGTCAAGGTTTCACGGGTCAAGGTTTCACGGGTAAGTTTCACGGGTAAGTTTTACGGGTAAGTTTCACGGGTGACGTTTCACGGGTCTAGGTTTCACTGGAAAGTTTCACGGGTCAAGGATTCACGGGTAAGTTTCACGGGTAAGTTTTACGGGTATGTTTTACAGGTGACGTTTCACGGGTCTAGGTTTCACTGGTAAGTTTCACGGGTCAAGGTTTCACGGGTAAGATTCACGGGTAAGTTTCACGGGTATGTTTCATGGGTGATGTTTCACGGGTCTAGGTTTCACTGGTAAGTTTCACGGGTCAAGGTTTTACGGGTAAGTTTCACGGGTATGTTTCACGGGTGACGTTTTACGGGTCTGGGTTTCACTGGTAAGTTTCACGGGTCAAGGTTTCACTGGTAAGATTCACGGGTAAAATTCACGGGTATGTTTCACGGGTGACGTTTCACGGGTATAGGTTTCACTAGTAAGTTTCACGGGTCAAGGTTTCACGGGTAAGTTTCACGGGTAAGTTTCACGGGTATGTTTCACGGGTGACGTTTCACGGGTCTAGGTTTCACTGGTAAGTTTCACGGGTCAAGGTTTCACGGGTAAGTTTCACGGGTAAGTTTCACGGGTATGTTTCACGGGTGACGTTTCACGGGTCTAGGTTTCACTGGTAAGTTTCACGGGTCAAGGTTTCACGGGTAAGTTTTACGGGTAAGTTTCACGGGTAAGTTTTACGCGTAAGTTTCACGGGTGACGTTTCACGGGTCTTGGTTTCACGGGTCTAGGTTTCACTGGTAAGTTTCACGGGTCAAGGTTTCACGGGTAAGTTTTACGGGTAAGTTTCACGGGTGACGTTTCACGGGTCTAGGTTTCACTGGTAAGTTTCACGGGTCTAGGTTTCACTGGTAAGTTTCACGGGTCAAGGTTTCACGGGTAAGTTTCACGGGTAAGTTTCACGGGTATGTTTCACGGGTGACGTTTCACGGGTCTAGGTTTCACTGGAAAGTTTCACGGGTAAGTTTCACGGGTAAGTTTCACGGGTAAGTTTCACGGGTAAGTTTCACGGGTAAGTTTTACGGGTATGTTTTACAGGTCTAGGTTTCACTGGTAAGTTTCACGGGTCAAGGTTTCACGGGTAAGTTTCACGGGTGACGTTTCACGGGTCTAGGTTTCACTGGTAAGTTTCACGGGTCTAGGTTTCACTGGTAAGTTTCACGGGTCAAGGTTTCACGGGTAAGTTTCACGGGTAAGTTTCACGGGTATGTTTCACGGGTGACGTTTTACGCTTCTAGGTTTCACTGGAAAGTTTCACGGATCAAGGTTTCACGGGTAAGTTTCACGGGTAAGTTTTACGGGTATGTTTTACAGGTGACGTTTCACGGGTCTAGGTTTCACTGGTAAGTTTCACGGGTCAAGGTTTCACGGGTAAGTTTCACGGGTAAGTTTCACGGGTATGTTTCATGGGTGATGTTTCACGGGTCTAGGTTTTACTGGTAAGTTTCACGGGTCAAGGTTTCACGGGTAAGTTTTACGGGTAAGTTTCACGGGTGACGTTTCACGGGTCTAGGTTTCACTGGTAAGTTTCACGGGTATGTTTCACGGGTGACGTTTCACGGGTCTAGGTTTCACTGGTAAGTTTCACGGGTCAAGGTTTCACGGGTAAGTTTCACGGGTAAGTTTCACGGGTATGTTTCACGGGTGACGTTTCACGGGTCTAGGTTTCACTGGTAAGTTTCACGGGTCAAGGTTTCACGGGTAAGTTTCACGGGTAAGTTTTACGGGTAAGTTTCACGGGTGACGTTTCACGGGTCTAGGTTTCACTGGAAAGTTTCACGGGTCAAGGATTCACGGGTAAGTTTCACGGGTAAGTTTTACGGGTATGTTTTACAGGTGACGTTTCACGGGTCTAGGTTTCACTGGTAAGTTTCACGGGTCAAGGTTTCACGGGTAAGTTTCACGGGTAAGTTTCACGGGTATGTTTCATGGGTGATGTTTCACGGGTCTAGGTTTTACTGGTAAGTTTCACGGGTCAAGGTTTCACGGGTAAGTTTCACGGGTAAGTTTCACGGGTGACGTTTCACGGGTCTAGGTTTCACTGGTAAGTTTCACGGGTATGTTTCACGGGTGACGTTTCACGGGTCTAGGTTTCACTGGTAAGTTTCACGGGTCAAGGTTTCACGGGTAAGTTTCACGGGTAAGTTTCACGGGTATGTTTCACGGGTAAGTTTCACGGGTGACGTTTCACGGGTCTAGGTTTCACTGGTAAGTTTCACGGGTATGTTTCACGGGTGACGTTTCACGGGTCTAGGTTTCACTGGTAAGTTTCACGCGTCAAGGTTTCACGGGTAAGTTTCACGGGTAAGTTTCACGGGTATGTTTCACGGATGACGTTTCACGGGTCTTGGTTTCACTGGTAAGTTTCACGGGTCAAGGTTTCACGGGTAAGTTTCACGGGTAAGTTTTACGGGTATATTTTACAGGTGACGTTTCACGGGTAAGTTTCACGGGTAAGTTTCACGGGTATGTTTCACGGGTGACGTTTCACGGGTCTTGGTTTCACTGGTAAGTTTCACGGGTCAAGGTTTCACGGGTAAGTTTCACGGGTATGTTTCACGGGTGACGTTTCACGGGTCTAGGTTTCACTGGTAAGTTTCACGGGTCAAGGTTTCACGGGTAAGTTTCACGGGTAAGTTTTACGGGTAAGTTTCACGGGTCTAGGTTTCAATGGTAAGTTTCACGGGTCAAGGTTTCACGGGTAAGTTTCACGGGTAAGTTTCACGGGTATGTTTCACGGGTGACGTTTCACGGGTCTAGGTTTCACTGGAAAGTTTCACGGATCAAGGTTTCACGGGTAAGTTTCACGGGTAAGTTTTACGGGTATGTTTTACAGGTGACGTTTCACGGGTCTAGGTTTCACTGGTAAGTTTCACGGGTCAAGGTTTCACGGGTAAGTTTCACGGGTAAGTTTCACGGGTATGTTTCATGGGTGATGTTTCACGCGTCTAGGTTTTACTGGTAAGTTTCACGGGTCAAGGTTTCACGGGTAAGTTTCACGGGTAAGTTTCACGGGTGACGTTTCACGGGTCTAGGTTTCACTGGTAAGTTTCACGGGTATGTTTCACGGGTGACGTTTCACGGGTCTAGGTTTCACTGGTAAGTTTCACGGGTCAAGGTTTCACGGGTAAGTTTCACTGGTAAGTTTCACGGGTATGTTTTACGGATGACGTTTCACGGGTCTTGGTTTCACTGGTAAGTTTCACGGGTCAAAGTTTCACGGGTAAGTTTCACGGGTAAGTTTTACGGGTATGTTTTACAGGTGACGTTTCACGGGTAAGTTTCACGGGTAAGTTTCACGGGTATGTTTCACGGGTGACGTTTCACGGGTCTAGGTTTCACTGGTAAGTTTCACGGGTCAAGGTTTCACGGGTAAGTTTCACGGGTAAGTTTCACGGGTAAGTTTCACGGGTGACGTTTCACGGGTCTAGGTTTCACTGGAAAGTTTCACGGGTCAAGGATTCACGGGTAAGTTTCACGGGTAAGTTTTACGGGTATGTTTTACAGGTGACGTTTCACGGGTCTAGGTATCACTGGTAAGTTTCACGGGTCAAGGTTTCACGGGTAAGATTCACGGGTAAGTTTCACGGGTATGTTTCATGGGTGATGTTTCACGGGTCTAGGTTTCACTGGTAAGTTTCACGGGTCAAGGTTTTACGGGTAAGTTTCACGGGTATGTTTCACGGGTGACGTTTCACGGGTCTAGGTTTCACTGGTAAGTTTCACGGGTCAAGGTTTCACGGGTAAGATTCACGGGTAAAATTCACGGGTATGTTTCACGGGTGACGTTTCACGGGTATAGGTTTCACTAGTAAGTTTCACGGGTCAAGGTTTCACGGGTAAGTTTCACGGGTAAGTTTCACGGGTATGTTTCACGGGTGACGTTTCACGGGTCTAGGTTTCACTGGTAAGTTTCACGGGTCAAGGTTTCACGGGTAAGTTTCACGGGTAAGTTTCACGGGTATGTTTCACGGGTGACGTTTCACGGGTCTAGGTTTCACTGGTAAGTTTCACGGGTCAAGGTTTCACGGGTAAGTTTTACGGGTAAGTTTCACGGGTAAGTTTTACGCGTAAGTTTCACGGGTGACGTTTCACGGGTCTTGGTTTCACGGGTCTAGGTTTCACTGGTAAGTTTCACGGGTCAAGGTTTCACGGGTAAGTTTTACGGGTAAGTTTCACGGGTGACGTTTCACGGGTCTAGGTTTCACTGGTAAGTTTCACGGGTCTAGGTTTCACTGGTAAGTTTCACGGGTCAAGGTTTCACGGGTAAGTTTCACGGGTAAGATTCACGGGTATGTTTCACGGGTGACGTTTCACGGGTCTAGGTTTCACTGGAAAGTTTCACGGATCAAGGTTTCACGGGTAAGTTTCACGGGTAAGTTTCACGGGTAAGTTTCACGGGTAAGTTTTACGGGTATGTTTTACAGGTCTAGGTTTCACTGGTAAGTTTCACGGGTCAAGGTTTCACGGGTAAGTTTCACGGGTAAGTTTCACGGGTATGTTTCATGGGTGATGTTTCACGGGTCTAGGTTTTACTGGTAAGTTTCACGGGTCAAGGTTTCACGGGTAAGTTTCACGGGTAAGTTTCACGGGTGACGTTTCACGGGTCTAGGTTTCACTGGTAAGTTTCACGGGTCAAGGTTTCACGGGTAAGTTTCACGGGTAAGTTTTACGGGTAAGTTTCACGGGTGACGTTTCACGGGTCTAGGTTTCACTGGAAAGTTTCACGGGTCAAGGATTCACGGGTAAGTTTCACGGGTAAGTTTTACGGGTATGTTTTACAGGTGACGTTTCACGGGTCTAGGTTTCACTGGTAAGTTTCACGGGTCAAGGTTTCACGGGTAAGTTTCACGGGTAAGTTTCACGGGTATGTTTCATGGGTGATGTTTCACGGGTCTAGGTTTTACTGGTAAGTTTCACGGGTCAAGGTTTCACGGGTAAGTTTCACGGGTAAGTTTCACGGGTGACGTTTCACGGGTCTAGGTTTCACTGGTAAGTTTCACGGGTATGTTTCACGGGTGACGTTTCACGGGTCTAGGTTTCACTGGTAAGTTTCACGGGTCAAGGTTTCACAGGTAAGTTTCACGGGTAAGTTTCACGGGTATGTTTCACGGGTAAGTTTCACGGGTGACATTTCACGGGTCTAGGTTTCACTGGTAAGTTTCACGGGTATGTTTCACGGGTGACGTTTCACGGGTCTAGGTTTCACTGGTAAGTTTCACGCGTCAAGGTTTCACGGGTAAGTTTCACGGGTAAGTTTCACGGGTAAGTTTCACGGGTATGTTTCACGGATGACGTTTCACGGGTCTTGGTTTCACTGGTAAGTTTCACGGGTCAAGGTTTCACGGGTAAGTTTCACGGGTAAGTTTTACGGGTATATTTTACAGGTGACGTTTCACGGGTAAGTTTCACGGGTAAGTTTCACGGGTATGTTTCACGGGTGACGTTTCACGGGTCTTGGTTTCACTGGTAAGTTTCACGGGTCAAGGTTTCACGGGTAAGTTTCACGGGTATGTTTCACGGGTGACGTTTCACGGGTCTAGGTTTCACTGGTAAGTTTCACGGGTCAAGGTTTCACGGGTAAGTTTCACGGGTAAGTTTTACGGGTAAGTTTCACGGGTCTAGGTTTCAATGGTAAGTTTCACGGGTCAAGGTTTCACGGGTAAGTTTCACGGGTAAGTTTCACGGGTATGTTTCACGGGTGACGTTTCACGGGTCTAGGTTTCACTGGAAAGTTTCACGGATCAAGGTTTCACGGGTAAGTTTCACGGGTAAGTTTTACGGGTATGTTTTACAGGTGACGTTTCACGGGTCTAGGTTTCACTGGTAAGTTTCACGGGTCAAGGTTTCACGGGTAAGTTTCACGGGTAAGTTTCACGGGTATGTTTCATGGGTGATGTTTCACGCGTCTAGGTTTTACTGGTAAGTTTCACGGGTCAAGGTTTCACGGGTAAGTTTCACGGGTAAGTTTCACGGGTGACGTTTCACGGGTCTAGGTTTCACTGGTAAGTTTCACGGGTATGTTTCACGGGTGACGTTTCACGGGTCTAGGTTTCACTGGTAAGTTTCACGGGTCAAGGTTTCACGGGTAAGTTTCACTGGTAAGTTTCACGGGTATGTTTCACGGATGACGTTTCACGGGTCTTGGTTTCACTGGTAAGTTTCACGGGTCAAAGTTTCACGGGTAAGTTTCACGGGTAAGTTTTACGGGTATGTTTTACAGGTGACGTTTCACGGGTAAGTTTCACGGGTAAGTTTCACGGGTATGTTTCACGGGTGACGTTTCACGGGTCTAGGTTTCACTGGTAAGTTTCACGGGTCAAGGTTTCACGGGTAAGTTTCACGGGTAAGTTTTACGGGTAAGTTTCACGGGTGACGTTTCACGGGTCTAGGTTTCACTGGAAAGTTTCACGGGTCAAGGATTCACGGGTAAGTTTCACGGGTAAGTTTTACGGGTATGTTTTACAGGTGACGTTTCACGGGTCTAGGTTTCACTGGTAAGTTTCACGGGTCAAGGTTTCACGGGTAAGATTCACGGGTAAGTTTCACGGGTATGTTTCATGGGTGATGTTTCACGGGTCTAGGTTTCACTGGTAAGTTTCACGGGTCAAGGTTTTACGGGTAAGTTTCACGGGTATGTTTCACGGGTGACGTTTCACGGGTCTAGGTTTCACTGGTAAGTTTCACGGGTCAAGGTTTCACGGGTAAGATTCACGGGTAAAATTCACGGGTATGTTTCACGGGTGACGTTTCACGGGTATAGGTTTCACTAGTAAGTTTCACGGGTCAAGGTTTCACGGGTAAGTTTCACGGGTAAGTTTCACGGGTATGTTTCACGGGTGACGTTTCACGGGTCTAGGTTTCACTGGTAAGTTTCACGGGTCAAGGTTTCACGGGTAAGTTTCACGGGTAAGTTTCACGGGTATGTTTCACGGGTGACGTTTCACGGGTCTAGGTTTCACTGGTAAGTTTCACGGGTCAAGGTTTCACGGGTAAGTTTTACGGGTAAGTTTCACGGGTAAGTTTTACGCGTAAGTTTCACGGGTGACGTTTCACGGGTCTTGGTTTCACGGGTCTAGGTTTCACTGGTAAGTTTCACGGGTCAAGGTTTCACGGGTAAGTTTTACGGGTAAGTTTCACGGGTGACGTTTCACGGGTCTAGGTTTCACTGGTAAGTTTCACGGGTCTAGGTTTCACTGGTAAGTTTCACGGGTCAAGGTTTCACGGGTAAGTTTCACGGGTAAGTTTCACGGGTATGTTTCACGGGTGACGTTTCACGGGTCTAGGTTTCACTGGAAAGTTTCACGGATCAAGGTTTCACGGGTAAGTTTCACGGGTAAGTTTCACGGGTAAGTTTTACGGGTATGTTTTACAGGTCTAGGTTTCACTGGTAAGTTTCACGGGTCAAGGTTTCACGGGTAAGTTTCACGGGTAAGTTTCACGGGTATGTTTCATGGGTGATGTTTCACGGGTCTAGGTTTTACTGGTAAGTTTCACGGGTCAAGGTTTCACGGGTAAGTTTCACGGGTAAGTTTCACGGGTGACGTTTCACGGGTCTAGGTTTCACTGGTAAGTTTCACGGGTATGTTTCACGGGTGACGTTTCACGGGTCTAGGTTTCACTGGTAAGTTTCACGGGTCAAGGTTTCACGGGTAAGTTTCACGGGTAAGTTTCACGGGTATGTTTCACGGATGACGTTTCACGGGTCTTGGTTTCACTGGTAAGTTTCACGGGTCAAGGTTTCACGGGTAAGTTTCACGGGTAAGTTTTACGGGTATGTTTTACAGGTGACGTTTCACGGGTAAGTTTCACGGGTAAGTTTCACGGGTATGTTTCACGGGTGACGTTTCACGGGTCTAGGTTTCACTGGTAAGTTTCACGGGTCAAGGTTTCACGGGTAAGTTTCACGGGTAAGTTTTACGGGTAAGTTTCACGGGTGACGTTTCACGGGTCTAGGTTTCACTGGAAAGTTTCACGGGTCAAGGATTCACGGGTAAGTTTCACGGGTAAGTTTTACGGGTATGTTTTACAGGTGACGTTTCACGGGTCTAGGTTTCACTGGTAAGTTTCACGGGTCAAGGTTTCACGGGTAAGATTCACGGATAAGTTTCACGGGTATGTTTCATGGGTGATGTTTCACGGGTCTAGGTTTCACTGGTAAGTTTCACGGGTCAAGGTTTTACGGGTAAGTTTCACGGGTAAGTTTCACTGGTATATTTCACGGGTGACGTTTCACGGGTCTAGGTTTCGCTGGTAAGTTTCACGGGTCAAGGTTTCACGGGTAAGTTTCACGGGTAAGTTTCACGGGTATGTTTCACGGGTGACGTTTCACGGGTCTAGGTTTCACTAGTAAGTTTCACGGGTCAAGGTTTCACGGGTAAGTTTCACGGGTAAGTTTCACGGGTATGTTTCATGGGTGATGTTTCACGGGTCTAGGTTTTACTGGTAAGTTTCACGGGTCAAGGTTTTACGGGTAAGTTTCACGGGTAAGTTTCACGGGTGACGTTTCACGGGTCTAGGTTTCACTGGTAAGTTTCACGGGTATGTTTCACGGGTAAGTTTTACGGGTATGTTTTACAGGTGACGTTTCACGGGTCTAGGTTTCACTGGTAAGTTTCACGGGTCAAGGTTTCACGGGTCAAGGTTTCACGGGTAAGTTTTACGGGTAAGTTTCACGGGTATGTTTTACAGGTGACGTTTCACGGGTCTAGGTTTCACTGGTAAGTTTCACGGGTCAAGGTTTCACGGGTAAGATTCACGGGTAAGTTTCACGGGTATGTTTCATGAGTGATGTTTCACGGGTCTAGGTTTCACTGGTAAGTTTCACGGGTCAAGGTTTTACGGGTAAGTTTCACGGGTAAGTTTCACGGGTATGTTTCACGGGTGACGTTTCACGGGTCTAGGTTTCACTGGTAAGTTTCACGGGTCAAGGTTTCACGGGTAAGTTTCACGGGTAAGTTTCACGGGTATGTTTCACGGGTGACGTTTCACGGGTCTAGGTTTCACTAGTAAGTTTCACTTGTCAAGGTTTCACGGGTAAGTTTCACGGGTAAGTTTCACGGGTATGTTTCACGGGTGACGTTTTACGGGTCTAGGTTTCACTGGTAAGTTTCACGGGTCAAGGTTTCACGGGTAAGTTTCACGGGTAAGTTTCACGGGTATGTTTCACGGGTGACGTTTCACGGGTCTAGGTTTCACTGGTAAGTTTCACGGGTCAAGGTTTCACGGGTAAGTTTCACGGGTAAGTTTCACGGGTATGTTTCACGGGTGACGTTTCACGGGTCTAGGTTTCACTGGTAAGTTTCACGGGTCAAGGTTTTACGGGTAAGTTTCACGGGTAAATTTCACGGGTATGTTTCACGGGTGACGTTTCACGGGTCTAGGTTTCACGGGTAAGTTTCACGGGTCAAGGTTTCACGGGTAAGTTTCACGGGTAAGTTTCACGGGTATGTTTCACAAGTGACGTTTCACGGGTCTAGGTTTCACTGGAAAGTTTCACGGGTCAAGGTTTCACGGGTAAGTTTCACGGGTAAGTTTTACGGGTATGTTTTACAGGCGACGTTTCACGGGTCTAGGTTTCACTGGTAAGTTTCACGGGTCTAGGTTTCACGGGTAAGTTTCACGGGTAAGTTTCACGGGTATGTTTCACGGGTGACGTTTCACGGGTCTAGGTTTCACTGGTAAGTTTCACGGGTCAAGGTTTCACGGGTAAGTTTCACGGGTAAATTTCACGGGTATGTTTCACGGGTGACGTTTCACGGGTCTAGGTTTCACTGGTAAGTTTCACAGTTCAAGGTTTTACGGGTAAGTTTCACGGGTAAGTTTCACGGGTATGTTTCACGGGTGACGTTTCACGGGTCTAGGTTTCACTGGTAAGTTTCACGGGTCAAGGTTTCACGGGTAAGTTTCACGGGTAAGTTTTACGGGTAAGTTTCACGGGTGACGTTTCACGGGTGCGTTTCACGGGTCTAGGTTTCACTGGTAAGTTTCACGGGTCAAGGTTTCACGGGTAAGTTTCACCGGTAAGTTTCACGGGTATGTTTCACAAGTGACGTTTCACGGGTCTAGGTTTCACTGGAAAGTTTCACGGGTCAAGGTTTCACGGGTAAGTTACACGGGTAAGTTTTACGGGTATGTTTTACAGGCGACGTTTCACGGGTCTAGGTTTCACTGGTAAGTTTCACGGGTCTAGGTTTCACGGGTAAGTTTCACGGGTAAGTTTCACGGGTATGTTTCATGGGTGATGTTTCACGGGTCTAGGTTTCACTGGTAAGTTTCACGGGTCAAGGTTTCACGGGTAAGTTTCACGGGTAAGTTTCACGGGTAAGTTTTACGGGTATGTTTTACAGGTGACGTTTCACGGGTCTAGGTTTCACTGGTAAGTTTCACGGGTCAAGGTTTCACGGGTAAGTTTCACGGGTAAGTTTCACGGGTATGTTTCATGGGTGATGTTTCACGGGTCTAGGTTTTACTGGTAAGTTTCACGGGTCAAGGTTTCACGGGTAAGTTTCACGGGTAAGTTTCACGGGTGACGTTTCACGGGTCTAGGTTTCACTGGTAAGTTTCACGGGTATGTTTCACGGGTGACGTTTCACGGGTCTAGGTTTCACTGGTAAGTTTCACGGGTCAAGGTTTCACGGGTAAGTTTCACGGGTAAGTTTCACGGGTATGTTTCACGGATGACGTTTCACGGGTCTTGGTTTCACTGGTAAGTTTCACGGGTCAAGGTTTCACGGGTAAGTTTCACGGGTAAGTTTTACGGGTATGTTTTACAGGTGACGTTTCACGGGTAAGTTTCACGGGTAAGTTACACGGGTATGTTTCACGGGTGAAGTTTCACGGGTCTTGGTTTCACTGGTAAGTTTCACGGGTCAAGGTTTCACGGGTAAGTTTCACGGGTAAGTTTTACGGGTATGTTTTACAGGTGACGTTTCACGGGTAAGTTTCACGGGTAAGTTTCACGGGTATGTTTCACGGGTGAAGTTTCACGGGTCTAGGTTTCACTGGTAAGTTTCACGGGTCAAGGTTTCACGGGTAAGTTTCACGGGTAAGTTTTACGGGTAAGTTTCACGGGTGACGTTTCACGGGTCTAGGTTTCACTGGAAAGTTTCACGGGTCAAGGATTCACGGGTAAGTTTTACGGGTAAGTTTTACGGGTATGTTTTACAGGTGACGTTTCACGGGTCTAGGTTTCACTGGTAAGTTTCACGGGTCAAGGTTTCACGGGTAAGATTCACGGGTAAGTTTCACGGGTATGTTTCATGGGTGATGTTTCACGGGTCTAGGTTTCACTGGTAAGTTTCACGGGTCAAGGTTTTACGGGTAAGTTTCACGGGTAAGTTTCACGGGTATGTTTCACGGGTATGTTTCACGGGTGACGTTTCACGGGTCTAGGTTTCACTGGTAAGTTTCACGGGTCAAGGTTTCACGGGTAAGTTTCACGGGTAAGTTTCACGGGTATGTTTCACGGGTGACGTTTCACGGGTCCAGGTTTCACTAGTAAGTTTCACGGGTCAAGGTTTCACGGGTAAGTTTCACGGGTAAGTTTCACGGGTATGTTTCATGGGTGATGTTTCACGGGTCTAGGTTTTACTGGTAAGTTTCACGGGTCAAGGTTTCACGGGTAAGTTTCACGGGTAAGTTTCACGGGTGACGTTTCACGGGTCTAGGTTTCACTGGTAAGTTTCACGGGTATGTTTCACGGGTAAGTTTTACGGGTATGTTTTACAGGTGACGTTTCACGGGTCTAGGTTTCACTGGTAAGTTTCACGGGTCAAGGTTTCACGGGTCAAGGTTTCACGGGTAAGTTTCACGGGTAAGTTTCACGGGTATGTTTTACAGGTGACGTTTCACGGGTCTAGGTTTCACTGGTAAGTTTCACGGGTCAAGGTTTCACGGGTAAGTTTCACGGGTAAGTTTCACGGGTATGTTTCATGGGTGATGTTTCACGGGTCTAGGTTTTACTGGTAAGTTTCACGGGTCAAGGTTTCACGGGTAAGTTTCACGGGTAAGTTTCACGGGTGACGTTTCACGGGTCAAGGTTTCACGGGTAAGTTTCACGGGTAAGTTTTACGGGTAAGTTTCACGTTTGACGTTTCACGGGTGCGTTTCACGGGTCTAGGTTTCACTGGTAAGTTTCACGGGTCAAGGTTTAACGGGTAAGTTTCACCGGTAAGTTTCACGGGTATGTTTCACAAGTGACGTTTCACGGGTCTAGGTTTCACTGGAAAGTTTCACGGGTCAAGGTTTCACGGGTAAGTTTCACGGGTAAGTTTTACGGGTATGTTTTACAGGCGACGTTTCACGGGTCTAGGTTTCACTGGTAAGTTTCACGGGTCTAGGTTTCACGGGTAAGTTTCACGGGTAAGTTTCACGGGTATGTTTCATGGGTGATGTTTCACGGGTCTAGGTTTCACTGGTAAGTTTCACGGGTCAAGGTTTCACGGGTAAGTTTCACGGGTAAGTTTCACGGGTAAGTTTTACGGGTATGTTTTACAGGTGACGTTTCACGGGTCTAGGTTTCACTGGTAAGTTTCACGGGTCAAGGTTTCACGGGTAAGTTTCACGGGTAAGTTTCACGGGTATGTTTCATGGGTGATGTTTCACGGGTCTAGGTTTTACTGGTAAGTTTCACGGGTCAAAGTTTCACGGGTAAGTTTCACGGGTAAGTTTCACGGGTGACGTTTCACGGGTCTAGGTTTCACTGGTAAGTTTCACGGGTATGTTTCACGGGTGACGTTTCACGGGTCTAGGTTTCACTGGTAAGTTTCACGGGTCAAGGTTTCACGGGTAAGTTTCACGGGTAAGTTTCACGGGTATGTTTCACGGATGACGTTTCACGGGTCTTGGTTTCACTGGTAAGTTTCACGGGTCAAGGTTTCACGGGTAAGTTTCACGGGTAAGTTTTACGGGTATGTTTTACAGGTGACGTTTCACGGGTAAGTTTCACGGGTAAGTTTCACGGGTATGTTTCACGGGTGAAGTTTCAAGGGTCTTGGTTTCACTGGTAAGTTTCACGGGTCAAGGTTTCACGGGTAAGTTTCACGGGTAAGTTTTACGGGTATGTTTTACAGGTGACGTTTCACGGGTAAGTTTCACGGGTAAGTTTCACGGGTATGTTTCACGGGTGAAGTTTCACGGGTCTAGGTTTCACTGGTAAGTTTCACGGGTCAAGGTTTCACGGGTAAGTTTCACGGGTAAGTTTTACGGGTAAGTTTCACGGGTGACGTTTCACGGGTCTAGGTTTCACTGGAAAGTTTCACGGGTCAAGGATTCACGGGTATGTTTCACGGGTAAGTTTTACGGGTATGTTTTACAGGTGACGTTTCACGGGTCTAGGTTTCACTGGTAAGTTTCACGGGTCAAGGTTTCACGGGTAAGATTCACGGGTAAGTTTCACGGGTATGTTTCATGGGTGATGTTTCACGGGTCTAGGTTTCACTGGTAAGTTTCACGGGTCAAGGTTTTACGGGTAAGTTTCACGGGTATGTTTCACGGGTGACGTTTCACGGGTCTAGGTTTCACTGGTAAGTTTCACGGGTCAAGGTTTCACGGGTAAGTTTCACGGGTAAGTTTCACGGGTATGTTTCACGGGTGACGTTTCACGGGTCCAGGTTTCACTAGTAAGTTTCACGGGTCAAGGTTTCACAGGTAAGTTTCACGGGTAAGTTTCACGGGTATGTTTCATGGGTGATGTTTCACGGGTCTAGGTTTTACTGGTAAGTTTCACGGGTCAAGGTTTCACGTGTAAGTTTCACGGGTAAGTTTCACGGGTGACGTTTCACGGGTCTAGGTTTCACTGGTAAGTTTCACGGGTATGTTTCACGGGTAAGTTTTACGGGTATGTTTTACAGGTGACGTTTCACGGGTCTAGGTTTCACTGGTAAGTTTCACGGGTCAAGGTTTCACGGGTAAGATTCACGGGTTAGTTTCACGGGTATGTTTCACGGGTGACGTTTCACGGGTCTAGGTTTCACTGGAAAGTTTCACGGGTCAAGGTTTCACGGGTAAGTTTCACGGGTAAGTTTCACGGGTATGTTTCACGGGTGACGTTTCACAGGTCTAGGTTTCACTGGTAAGTTTCACGGGTCAAGGTTTCACGGGTAAGTTTCACGGGTAAGTTTCACGGGTATGTTTCACGGGTGACGTTTCACGGGTCTAGGTTTCACTGGTAAGTTTCACGGGTCAAGGTTTCACGGGTAAGTTTCACGGGTAAGTTTCACGGGTATGTTTCACGGATGACGTTTCACGGGTCTTGGTTTCACTGGTAAGTTTCACGGGTCAAGGTTTCACGGGTAAGTTTCACGGGTAAGTTTTACGGGTATGTTTTACAGGTGACGTTTCACGGGTAAGTTTCACGGGTAAGTTTCACGGGTATGTTTCACGGGTGACGTTTCACGGGTCTAGGTTTCACTGGTAAGTTTCACGGGTCAAGGTTTCACGGGTAAGTTTCACGGGTAAGTTTTACGGGTAAGTTTCACGGGTGACGTTTCACGGGTCTAGGTTTCACTGGAAAGTTTCACGGGTCAAGGATTCACGGGTAAGTTTCACGGGTAAGTTTTACGGGTATGTTTTACAGGTGACGTTTCACGGGTCTAGGTTTCACTGGTAAGTTTCACGGGTCAAGGTTTCACGGGTAAGTTTCACGGGTAAGTTTCACGGGTATGTTTCATGGGTGATGTTTCACGGGTCTAGGTTTTACTGGTAAGTTTCACGGGTCAAGGTTTCACGGGTAAGTTTCACGGGTAAGTTTCACGGGTGACGTTTCACGGGTCTAGGTTTCACTGGTAAGTTTCACGGGTATGTTTCACGGGTGACGTTTCACGGGTCTAGGTTTCACTGGTAAGTTTCACGGGTCAAGGTTTCACGGGTAAGTTTCACGGGTAAGTTTCACAAGTATGTTTCACGGGTAAGTTTCACGGGTGACGTTTCACGGGTCTAGGTTTCACTGGTAAGTTTCACGGGTATGTTTCACGGGTGACGTTTCACGGGTCTAGGTTTCACTGGTAAGTTTCACGGGTCAAGGTTTCACGGGTAAGTTTCACGGGTAAGTTTCACGGGTATGTTTCACGGATGACGTTTCACGGGTCTTGGTTTCACTGGTAAGTTTCACGGGTCAAGGTTTCACGGGTAAGTTTCACGGGTAAGTTTTACGGGTATGTTTTACAGGTGACGTTTCACGGGTAAGTTTCTCGGGTCAAGGTTTCACGGGTAAGTTTCACGGGTAAGTTTTACGGGTAAGTTTCACGGGTCTAGGTTTCAATGGTAAGTTTCACGGGTCAAGGTTTCACGGGTAAGTTTCACGGGTAAGTTTCACGGGTATGTTTCACGGGTGACGTTTCACGGGTCTAGGTTTCACTGGAAAGTTTCACGGATCAAGGTTTCACGGGTAAGTTTCACGGGTATGTTTTACGGGTATGTTTTACAAGTGACGTTTCACGGGTCTAGGTTTCACTGGTAAGTTTCACGGGTCAAGGTTTCACGGGTAAGTTTCACGGGTAAGTTTCACGGGTATGTTTCATGGGTGATGTTTCACGGGTCTAGGTTTTACTGGTAAGTTTCACGGGTCAAGGTTTCACGGGTAAGTTTCACGGGTAAGTTTCACGGGTGACGTTTCACGGGTCTAGGTTTCACTGGTAAGTTTCACGGGTATGTTTCACGGGTGACGTTTCACGGGTCTAGGTTTCACTGGTAAGTTTCACGGGTCAAGGTTTCACGGGTAAGTTTCACTGGTAAGTTTCACGGGTATGTTTCACGGATGACGTTTCACGGGTCTTGGTTTCACTGGTAAGTTTCACGGGTCAAGGTTTCACGGGTAAGTTTCACGGGTATGTTTCATGGGTGATGTTTCACGGGTCTAGGTTTTACTGGTAAGTTTCACGGGTCAAGGTTTCACGGGTAAGTTTCACGGGTAAGTTTCACGGGTGACGTTTCACGGGTCTAGGTTTCACTGGTAAGTTTCACGGGTATGTTTCACGGGTGACGTTTCACGGGTCTAGGTTTCACTGGTAAGTTTCACGGGTCAAGGTTTCACGGGTAAGTTTCACGGGTATGTTTCACGGGTATGTTTCACGGATGACGTTTCACGGGTCTTGGTTTCACTGGTAAGTTTCACGGGTCAAGGTTTCACGGGTAAGTTTCACGGGTAAGTTTTACGGGTATGTTTTACAGGTGACGTTTCACGGGTAAGTTTCACGGGTAAGTTACACGGGTATGTTTCACGGGTCTTGGTTTCACTGGTAAGTTTCACGGGTCAAGGTTTCACGGGTAAGTTTCACGGGTAAGTTTTACGGGTATGTTTTACAGGTGACGTTTCACGGGTAAGTTTCACGGGTAAGTTTCACGGGTATGTTTCACGGGTGAAGTTTCACGGGTCTAGGTTTCACTGGTAAGTTTCACGGGTCAAGGTTTCACGGGTAAGTTTCACGGGTAAGTTTTACGGGTAAGTTTCACGGGTGACGTTTCACGGGTCTAGGTTTCACTGGAAAGTTTCACGGGTCAAGGATTCACGGGTAAGTTTCACGGGTAAGTTTTACGGGTATGTTTTACAGGTGACGTTTCACGGGTCTAGGTTTCACTGGTAAGTTTCACGGGTCAAGGTTTCACGGGTAAGATTCACGGGTAAGTTTCACGGGTATGTTTCATGGGTGATGTTTCACGGGTCTAGGTTTCACTGGTAAGTTTCACGGGTCAAGGTTTTACGGGTAAGTTTCACGGGTAAGTTTCACGGGTATGTTTCACGGGTGACGTTTCACGGGTCTAGGTTTCACTGGTAAGTTTCACGGGTCAAGGTTTCACGGGTAAGTTTCACGGGTAAGTTTCACGGGTATGTTTCACGGGTGACGTTTCACGGGTCCAGGTTTCACTAGTAAGTTTCACGGGTCAAGGTTTCACGGGTAAGTTTCACGGGTAAGTTTCACGGGTATGTTTCATGGGTGATGTTTCACGGGTCTAGGTTTTACTGGTAAGTTTTACGGGTCAAGGTTTCACGGGTAAGTTTCACGGGTAAGTTTCACGGGTGACGTTTCACGGGTCTAGGTTTCACTGGTAAGTTTCACGGGTATGTTTCACGGGTAAGTTATACGGGTATGTTTTACAGGTGACGTTTCACGGGTCTAGGTTTCACTGGTAAGTTTCACGGGTCAAGGTTTCACGGGTCAAGGTTTCACGGGTAAGTTTCACGGGTAAGTTTCACGGGTATGTTTTACAGGTGACGTTTCACGGGTCTAGGTTTCACTGGTAAGTTTCACGGGTCAAGGTTTCACGGGTAAGATTCACGGGTTAGTTTCACGGGTATGTTTCACGGGTGACGTTTCACGGGTCTAGGTTTCACTGGAAAGTTTCACGGGTCAAGGTTTCACGGGTAAGTTTCACGGGTAAGTTTCACGGGTATGTTTCACGGGTGACGTTTCACAGGTCTAGGTTTCACTGGTAAGTTTCACGGGTCAAGGTTTCACGGGTAAGTTTCACGGGTAAGTTTCACGGGTATGTTTCACGGGTGACGTTTCACGGGTCTAGGTTTCACTGGTAAGTTTCACGGGTCAAGGTTTCACGGGTATGTTTCACGGGTAAGTTTCACGGGTATGTTTCACGGATGACGTTTCACGGGTCTTGGTTTCACTGGTAAGTTTCACGGGTCAAGGTTTCACGGGTAAGTTTCACGGGTAAGTTTTACGGGTATGTTTTACAGGTGACGTTTCACGGGTAAGTTTCACGGGTAAGTTTCACGGGTATGTTTCACGGGTGACGTTTCACGGGTCTAGGTTTCACTGGTAAGTTTCACGGGTCAAGGTTTCACGGGTAAGTTTCACGGGTAAGTTTCACGGGTATGTTTCATGGGTGATGTTTCACGGGTCTAGGTTTTACTGGTAAGTTTCACGGGTCAAGGTTTCACGGGTAAGTTTCACGGGTAAGTTTCACGGGTGACGTTTCACGGGTCAAGGTTTCACGGGTAAGTTTCACGGGTAAGTTTTACGGGTAAGTTTCACGTTTGACGTTTCACGGGTGCGTTTCACGGGTCTAGGTTTCACTGGTAAGTTTCACGGGTCAAGGTTTCACGGGTAAGTTTCACCGGTAAGTTTCACGGGTATGTTTCACAAGTGACGTTTCACGGGTCTAGGTTTCACTGGAAAGTTTCACGGGTCAAGGTTTCACGGGTAAGTTTCACGGGTAAGTTTTACGGGTATGTTTTACAGGCGACGTTTCACGGGTCTAGGTTTCACTGGTAAGTTTCACGGGTCTAGGTTTCACGGGTAAGTTTCACGGGTAAGTTTCACGGGTATGTTTCATGGGTGATGTTTCACGGGTCTAGGTTTCACTGGTAAGTTTCACGGGTCAAGGTTTCACGGGTAAGTTTCACGGGTAAGTTTCACGGGTAAGTTTTACGGGTATGTTTTACAGGTGACGTTTCACGGGTCTAGGTTTCACTGGTAAGTTTCACGGGTCAAGGTTTCACGGGTAAGTTTCACGGGTAAGTTTCACGGGTATGTTTCATGGGTGATGTTTCACGGGTCTAGGTTTTACTGGTAAGTTTCACGGGTCAAGGTTTCACGGGTAAGTTTCACGGGTAAGTTTCACGGGTGACGTTTCACGGGTCTAGGTTTCACTGGTAAGTTTCACGGGTATGTTTCACGGGTGACGTTTCACGGGTCTAGGTTTCACTGGTAAGTTTCACGGGTCAAGGTTTCACGGGTAAGTTTCACGGGTAAGTTTCACGGGTATGTTTCACGGATGACGTTTCACGGGTCTTGGTTTCACTGGTAAGTTTCACGGGTCAAGGTTTCACGGGTAAGTTTCACGGGTAAGTTTTACGGGTATGTTTTACAGGTGACGTTTCACGGGTAAGTTTCACGGGTAAGTTTCACGGGTATGTTTCACGGGTGAAGTTTCAAGGGTCTTGGTTTCACTGGTAAGTTTCACGGGTCAAGGTTTCACGGGTAAGTTTCACGGGTAAGTTTCACGGGTAAGTTTCACGGGTATGTTTCACGGGTGAAGTTTCACGGGTCTAGGTTTCACTGGTAAGTTTCACGGGTCAAGGTTTCACGGGTAAGTTTCACGGGTAAGTTTTACGGGTAAGTTTCACGGGTGACGTTTCACGGGTCTAGGTTTCACTGGAAAGTTTCACGGGTCAAGGATTCACGGGTAAGTTTCACGGGTAAGTTTTACGGGTATGTTTTACAGGTGACGTTTCACGGGTCTAGGTTTCACTGGTAAGTTTCACGGGTCAAGGTTTCACGGGTAAGATTCACGGGTAAGTTTCACGGGTATGTTTCATGGGTGATGTTTCACGGGTCTAGGTTTCACTGGTAAGTTTCACGGGTCAAGGTTTTACGGGTAAGTTTCACGGGTAAGTTTCACGGGTATGTTTCACGGGTGACGTTTCACGGGTCTAGGTTTCACTGGTAAGTTTCACGGGTCAAGGTTTCACGGGTAAGTTTAACGGGTAAGTTTCACGGGTATGTTTCACGGGTGACGTTTCACGGGTCCAGGTTTCACTAGTAAGTTTCACGGGTCAAGGTTTCACGGGTAAGTTTCACGGGTAAGTTTCACGGGTATGTTTCATGGGTGATGTTTCACGGGTCTAGGTTTTACTGGTAAGTTTCACGGGTCAAGGTTTCACGGGTAAGTTTCACGGGTAAGTTTCACGGGTGACGTTTCACGGGTCTAGGTTTCACTGGTAAGTTTCACGGGTATGTTTCACGGGTAAGTTTTACGGGTATGTTTTACAGGTGACGTTTCACGGGTCTAGGTTTCACTGGTAAGTTTCACGGGTCAAGGTTTCACGGGTCAAGGTTTCACGGGTAAGTTTCACGGGTAAGTTTCACGGGTATGTTTTACAGGTGACGTTTCACGGGTCTAGGTTTCACTGGTAAGTTTCACGGGTCAAGGTTTCACGGGTAAGATTCACGGGTTAGTTTCACGGGTATGTTTCACGGGTGACGTTTCACGGGTCTAGGTTTCACTGGAAAGTTTCACGGGTCAAGGTTTCACGGGTAAGTTTCACGGGTAAGTTTCACGGGTATGTTTCACGGGTGACGTTTCACAGGTCTAGGTTTCACTGGTAAGTTTCACGGGTCAAGGTTTCACGGGTAAGTTTCACGGGTAAGTTTCACGGGTATGTTTCACGGGTGACGTTTCACGGGTCTAGGTTTCACTGGTAAGTTTCACGGGTCAAGGTTTCACGGGTAAGTTTCACGGGTAAGTTTCACGGGTATGTTTCACGGATGACGTTTCACGGGTCTTGGTTTCACTGGTAAGTTTCACGGGTCAAGGTTTCACGGGTAAGTTTCACGGGTAAGTTTTACGGGTATGTTTTACAGGTGACGTTTCACGGGTAAGTTTCACGGGTAAGTTTCACGGGTATGTTTCACGGGTGACGTTTCACGGGTCTAGGTTTCACTGGTAAGTTTCACGGGTCAAGGTTTCACGGGTAAGTTTCACGGGTAAGTTTTACGGGTAAGTTTCACGGGTGACGTTTCACGGGTCTAGGTTTCACTGGAAAGTTTCACGGGTCAAGGATTCACGGGTAAGTTTCACGGGTAAGTTTTACGGGTATGTTTTACAGGTGACGTTTCACGGGTCTAGGTTTCACTGGTAAGTTTCACGGGTCAAGGTTTCACGGGTAAGTTTCACGGGTAAGTTTCACGGGTATGTTTCATGGGTGATGTTTCACGGGTCTAGGTTTTACTGGTAAGTTTCACGGGTCAAGGTTTCACGGGTAAGTTTCACGGGTAAGTTTCACGGGTGACGTTTCACGGGTCTAGGTTTCACTGGTAAGTTTCACGGGTATGTTTCACGGGTGACGTTTCACGGGTCTAGGTTTCACTGGTAAGTTTCACGGGTCAAGGTTTCACGGGTAAGTTTCACGGGTAAGTTTCACAAGTATGTTTCACGGGTAAGTTTCACGGGTGACGTTTCACGGGTCTAGGTTTCACTGGTAAGTTTCACGGGTATGTTTCACGGGTGACGTTTCACGGGTCTAGGTTTCACTGGTAAGTTTCACGGGTCAAGGTTTCACGGGTAAGTTTCACGGGTAAGTTTCACGGGTATGTTTCACGGATGACGTTTCACGGGTCTTGGTTTCACTGGTAAGTTTCACGGGTCAAGGTTTCACGGGTAAGTTTCACGGGTAAGTTTTACGGGTATGTTTTACAGGTGACGTTTCACGGGTAAGTTTCTCGGGTCAAGGTTTCACGGGTAAGTTTCACGGGTAAGTTTTACGGGTAAGTTTCACGGGTCTAGGTTTCAATGGTAAGTTTCACGGGTCAAGGTTTCACGGGTAAGTTTCACGGGTAAGTTTCACGGGTATGTTTCACGGGTGACGTTTCACGGGTCTAGGTTTCACTGGAAAGTTTCACGGATCAAGGTTTCACGGGTAAGTTTCACGGGTAAGTTTTACGGGTATGTTTTACAAGTGACGTTTCACGGGTCTAGGTTTCACTGGTAAGTTTCACGGGTCAAGGTTTCACGGGTAAGTTTCACGGGTAAGTTTCACGGGTATGTTTCATGGGTGATGTTTCACGGGTCTAGGTTTTACTGGTAAGTTTCACGGGTCAAGGTTTCACGGGTAAGTTTCACGGGTAAGTTTCACGGGTGACGTTTCACGGGTCTAGGTTTCACTGGTAAGTTTCACGGGTATGTTTCACGGGTGACGTTTCACGGGTCTAGGTTTCACTGGTAAGTTTCACGGGTCAAGGTTTCACGGGTAAGTTTCACTGGTAAGTTTCACGGGTATGTTTTACGGATGACGTTTCACGGGTCTTGGTTTCACTGGTAAGTTTCACGGGTCAAGGTTTCACGGGTAAGTTTCACGGGTAAGTTTTACGGGTATGTTTTACAGGTGACGTTTCACGGGTAAGTTTCACGGGTAAGTTTCACGGGTATGTTTCACGGGTGACGTTTCACGGGTCTAGGTTTCACTGGTAAGTTTCACGGGTCAAGGTTTCACGGGTAAGTTTCACGGGTAAGTTTTACGGGTAAGTTTCACGGGTGACGTTTCACGGGTCTAGGTTTCACTGGAAAGTTTCACGGGTCAAGGATTCACGGGTAAGTTTCACGGGTAAGTTTTACGGGTATGTTTTACAGGTGACGTTTCACGGGTCTAGGTTTCACTGGTAAGTTTCACGGGTCAAGGTTTCACGGGTAAGATTCACGGGTAAGTTTCACGGGTATGTTTCATGGGTGATGTTTCACGGGTCTAGGTTTCACTGGTAAGTTTCACGGGTCAAGGTTTTACGGGTAAGTTTCACGGGTATGTTTCACGGGTGACGTTTCACGGGTCTAGGTTTCACTGGTAAGTTTCACGGGTCAAGGTTTCACGGGTAAGATTCACGGGTAAGTTTCACGGGTATGTCTCACGGTTGACGTTTCACGGGTATAGGTTTCACTAGTAAGTTTCACGGGTCAAGGTTTCACGGGTAAGTTTCACGGGTAAGTTTCACGGGTATGTTTCACGGGTGACGTTTCACGGGTCTTGGTTTCACTGGTAAGTTTCACGGGTCAAGGTTTCACGGGTAAGTTTCACGGGTAAGTTTCACGGGTATGTTTCACGGGTGACGTTTCACGGGTCTAGGTTTCACTGGTAAGTTTCACGGGTCAAGGTTTCACGGGTAAGTTTTACGGGTAAGTTTCACGGGTAAGTTTTACGCGTAAGTTTCACGGGTGACGTTTCACGGGTCTAGGTTTCACTGGTAAGTTTCACGGGTCAATGTTTCACGGGTAAGTTTAACGGGTAAGTTTTACGGGTAAGTTTCACGGGTGACGTTTCACGGGTCTAGGTTTCACTGGTAAGTTTCACGGGTCTAGGTTTCACTGGTAAGTTTCACGGGTCAAGGTTTCACGGGTAAGTTTCACGGGTATGTTTCACGGGTGACGTTTCACGGGTCTAGGTTTCACTGGAAAGTTTCACGGATCAAGGTTTCACGGGTAAGTTTCACGGTTAAGTTTCACGGGTAAGTTTTACGGGTATGTTTTACAGGTGACGTTTTACGGGTCTAGGTTTCACTGGTAAGTTTCACGGGTCAAGGTTTCACGGGTAAGTTTCACGGGTAAGTTTCACGGGTATGTTTCATGGGTGATGTTTCACGGGTCTAGGTTTTACTGGTAAGTTTCACGGGTCAAGGTTTCACGGGTAAGTTTCACGGGTGACGTTTCACGGGTCTAGGTTTCACTGGTAAGTTTCACGGGTATGTTTCACGGGTGACGTTTCACGGGTCTAGGTTTCACTGGTAAGTTTCACGGGTCAAGGTTTCACGGGTAAGTTTCACGGGTAAGTTTCACGGGTATGTTTCACGGATGACGTTTCACGGGTCTTGGTTTCACTGGTAAGTTTCACGGGTCAAGGTTTCACGGGTAAGTTTCACGGGTAAGTTTTACGGGTATGTTTTACAGGTGACGTTTCACGGGTAAGTTTCACGGGTAAGTTTCACGGGTATGTTTCACGGGTGACGTTTCACGGGTCTAGGTTTCACTGGTAAGTTTCACGGGTCAAGGTTTCACGGGTAAGTTTCACGGGTAAGTTTTACGGGTAAGTTTCACGGGTGACGTTTCACGGGTCTAGGTTTCACTGGAAAGTTTCACGGGTCAAGGATTCACGGGTAAGTTTCACGGGTAAGTTTTACGGGTATGTTTTACAGGTGACGTTTCACGGGTCTAGGTTTCACTGGTAAGTTTCACGGGTCACGGTTTCACGGGTAAGATTCACGGGTAAGTTTCACGGGTATGTTTCATGGGTGATGTTTCACGGGTCTAGGTTTCACTGGTAAGTTTCACGGGTCAAGGTTTTACGGGTAAGTTTCACGGGTAAGTTTCACGGGTATGTTTCACGGGTGACGTTTCACGGGTCTAGGTTTCACTGGTAAGTTTCACGGGTCAAGGTTTCACGGGTAAGTTTCACGGGTAAGTTTTACGGGTAAGTTTCACGGGTGACGTTTCACGGGTCTAGGTTTCACTGGAAAGTTTCACGGGTCAAGGATTCACGGGTAAGTTTCACGGGTAAGTTTTACGGGTATGTTTTACAGGTGACGTTTCACGGGTCTAGGTTTCACTGGTAAGTTTCACGGGTCAAGGTTTCACGGGTAAGTTTCACGGGTAAGTTTCACGGGTATGTTTCATGGGTGATGTTTCACGGGTCTAGGTTTTACTGGTAAGTTTCACGGGTCAAGGTTTCACGGGTAAGTTTCACGGGTAAGTTTCACGGGTGACGTTTCACGGGTCAAGGTTTCACGGGTAAGTTTCACGGGTAAGTTTTACGGGTAAGTTTCACGTTTGACGTTTCACGGGTGCGTTTCACGGGTCTAGGTTTCACTGGTAAGTTTCACGGGTCAAGGTTTCACGGGTAAGTTTCACCGGTAAGTTTCACGGGTATGTTTCACAAGTGACGTTTCACGGGTCTAGGTTTCACTGGAAAGTTTCACGGGTCAAGGTTTCACGGGTAAGTTTCACGGGTAAGTTTTACGGGTATGTTTTACAGGCGACGTTTCACGGGTCTAGGTTTCACTGGTAAGTTTCACGGGTCTAGGTTTCACGGGTAAGTTTCACGGGTAAGTTTCACGGGTATGTTTCATGGGTGATGTTTCACGGGTCTAGGTTTCACTGGTAAGTTTCACGGGTCAAGGTTTCACGGGTAAGTTTCACGGGTAAGTTTCACGGGTAAGTTTTACGGGTATGTTTTACAGGTGACGTTTCACGGGTCTAGGTTTCACTGGTAAGTTTCACGGGTCAAGGTTTCACGGGTAAGTTTCACGGGTAAGTTTCACGGGTATGTTTCATGGGTGATGTTTCACGGGTCTAGGTTTTACTGGTAAGTTTCACGGGTCAAGGTTTCACGGGTAAGTTTCACGGGTAAGTTTCACGGGTGACGTTTCACGGGTCTAGGTTTCACTGGTAAGTTTCACGGGTATGTTTCACGGGTGACGTTTCACGGGTCTAGGTTTCACTGGTAAGTTTCACGGGTCAAGGTTTCACGGGTAAGTTTCACGGGTAAGTTTCACGGGTATGTTTCACGGATGACGTTTCACGGGTCTTGGTTTCACTGGTAAGTTTCACGGGTCAAGGTTTCACGGGTAAGTTTCACGGGTAAGTTTTACGGGTATGTTTTACAGGTGACGTTTCACGGGTAAGTTTCACGGGTAAGTTTCACGGGTATGTTTCACGGGTGAAGTTTCAAGGGTCTTGGTTTCACTGGTAAGTTTCACGGGTCAAGGTTTCACGGGTAAGTTTCACGGGTAAGTTTCACGGGTAAGTTTCACGGGTATGTTTCACGGGTGAAGTTTCACGGGTCTAGGTTTCACTGGTAAGTTTCACGGGTCAAGGTTTCACGGGTAAGTTTCACGGGTAAGTTTTACGGGTAAGTTTCACGGGTGACGTTTCACGGGTCTAGGTTTCACTGGAAAGTTTCACGGGTCAAGGATTCACGGGTAAGTTTCACGGGTAAGTTTTACGGGTATGTTTTACAGGTGACGTTTCACGGGTCTAGGTTTCACTGGTAAGTTTCACGGGTCAAGGTTTCACGGGTAAGATTCACGGGTAAGTTTCACGGGTATGTTTCATGGGTGATGTTTCACGGGTCTAGGTTTCACTGGTAAGTTTCACGGGTCAAGGTTTTACGGGTAAGTTTCACGGGTAAGTTTCACGGGTATGTTTCACGGGTGACGTTTCACGGGTCTAGGTTTCACTGGTAAGTTTCACGGGTCAAGGTTTCACGGGTAAGTTTAACGGGTAAGTTTCACGGGTATGTTTCACGGGTGACGTTTCACGGGTCCAGGTTTCACTAGTAAGTTTCACGGGTCAAGGTTTCACGGGTAAGTTTCACGGGTAAGTTTCACGGGTATGTTTCATGGGTGATGTTTCACGGGTCTAGGTTTTACTGGTAAGTTTCACGGGTCAAGGTTTCACGGGTAAGTTTCACGGGTAAGTTTCACGGGTGACGTTTCACGGGTCTAGGTTTCACTGGTAAGTTTCACGGGTATGTTTCACGGGTAAGTTTTACGGGTATGTTTTACAGGTGACGTTTCACGGGTCTAGGTTTCACTGGTAAGTTTCACGGGTCAAGGTTTCACGGGTCAAGGTTTCACGGGTAAGTTTCACGGGTAAGTTTCACGGGTATGTTTTACAGGTGACGTTTCACGGGTCTAGGTTTCACTGGTAAGTTTCACGGGTCAAGGTTTCACGGGTAAGATTCACGGGTTAGTTTCACGGGTATGTTTCACGGGTGACGTTTCACGGGTCTAGGTTTCACTGGAAAGTTTCACGGGTCAAGGTTTCACGGGTAAGTTTCACGGGTAAGTTTCACGGGTATGTTTCACGGGTGACGTTTCACAGGTCTAGGTTTCACTGGTAAGTTTCACGGGTCAAGGTTTCACGGGTAAGTTTCACGGGTAAGTTTCACGGGTATGTTTCACGGGTGACGTTTCACGGGTCTAGGTTTTACTGGTAAGTTTCACGGGTCAAGGTTTCACGGGTAAGTTTCACGGGTAAGTTTCACGGGTATGTTTCACGGATGACGTTTCACGGGTCTTGGTTTCACTGGTAAGTTTCACGGGTCAAGGTTTCACGGGTAAGTTTCACGGGTAAGTTTTACGGGTATGTTTTACAGGTGACGTTTCACGGGTAAGTTTCACGGGTAAGTTTCACGGGTATGTTTCACGGGTGACGTTTCACGGGTCTAGGTTTCACTGGTAAGTTTCACGGGTCAAGGTTTCACGGGTAAGTTTCACGGGTAAGTTTTACGGGTAAGTTTCACGGGTGACGTTTCACGGGTCTAGGTTTCACTGGAAAGTTTCACGGGTCAAGGATTCACGGGTAAGTTTCACGGGTAAGTTTTACGGGTATGTTTTACAGGTGACGTTTCACGGGTCTAGGTTTCACTGGTAAGTTTCACGGGTCAAGGTTTCACGGGTAAGTTTCACGGGTAAGTTTCACGGGTATGTTTCATGGGTGATGTTTCACGGGTCTAGGTTTTACTGGTAAGTTTCACGGGTCAAGGTTTCACGGGTAAGTTTCACGGGTAAGTTTCACGGGTGACGTTTCACGGGTCTAGGTTTCACTGGTAAGTTTCACGGGTATGTTTCACGGGTGACGTTTCACGGGTCTAGGTTTCACTGGTAAGTTTCACGGGTCAAGGTTTCACGGGTAAGTTTCACGGGTAAGTTTCACAAGTATGTTTCACGGGTAAGTTTCACGGGTGACGTTTCACGGGTCTAGGTTTCACTGGTAAGTTTCACGGGTATGTTTCACGGGTGACGTTTCACGGGTCTAGGTTTCACTGGTAAGTTTCACGGGTCAAGGTTTCACGGGTAAGTTTCACGGGTAAGTTTCACGGGTATGTTTCACGGATGACGTTTCACGGGTCTTGGTTTCACTGGTAAGTTTCACGGGTCAAGGTTTCACGGGTAAGTTTCACGGGTAAGTTTTACGGGTATGTTTTACAGGTGACGTTTCACGGGTAAGTTTCTCGGGTCAAGGTTTCACGGGTAAGTTTCACGGGTAAGTTTTACGGGTAAGTTTCACGGGTCTAGGTTTCAATGGTAAGTTTCACGGGTCAAGGTTTCACGGGTAAGTTTCACGGGTAAGTTTCACGGGTATGTTTCACGGGTGACGTTTCACGGGTCTAGGTTTCACTGGAAAGTTTCACGGATCAAGGTTTCACGGGTAAGTTTCACGGGTAAGTTTTACGGGTATGTTTTACAAGTGACGTTTCACGGGTCTAGGTTTCACTGGTAAGTTTCACGGGTCAAGGTTTCACGGGTAAGTTTCACGGGTAAGTTTCACGGGTATGTTTCATGGGTGATGTTTCACGGGTCTAGGTTTTACTGGTAAGTTTCACGGGTCAAGGTTTCACGGGTAAGTTTCACGGGTAAGTTTCACGGGTGACGTTTCACGGGTCTAGGTTTCACTGGTAAGTTTCACGGGTATGTTTCACGGGTGACGTTTCACGGGTCTAGGTTTCACTGGTAAGTTTCATGGGTCAAGGTTTCACGGGTAAGTTTCACGGGTAAGTTTCACGGGTATGTTTCACGGATGACGTTTCACGGGTCTTGGTTTCACTGGTAAGTTTCACGGGTCAAGGTTTCACGGGTAAGTTTCACGGGTAAGTTTTACGGGTATGTTTTACAGGTGACGTTTCACGGGTAAGTTTCACGGGTAAGTTTCACGGGTATGTTTCACGGGTGAAGTTTCAAGGGTCTTGGTTTCACTGGTAAGTTTCACGGGTCAAGGTTTCACGGGTAAGTTTCACGGGTAAGTTTCACGGGTAAGTTTCACGGGTATGTTTCACGGGTGAAGTTTCACGGGTCTAGGTTTCACTGGTAAGTTTCACGGGTCAAGGTTTCACGGGTAAGTTTCACGGGTAAGTTTTACGGGTAAGTTTCACGGGTGACGTTTCACGGGTCTAGGTTTCACTGGAAAGTTTCACGGGTCAAGGATTCACGGGTAAGTTTCACGGGTAAGTTTTACGGGTATGTTTTACAGGTGACGTTTCACGGGTCTAGGTTTCACTGGTAAGTTTCACGGGTCAAGGTTTCACGGGTAAGATTCACGGGTAAGTTTCACGGGTATGTTTCATGGGTGATGTTTCACGGGTCTAGGTTTCACTGGTAAGTTTCACGGGTCAAGGTTTTACGGGTAAGTTTCACGGGTAAGTTTCACGGGTATGTTTCACGGGTGACGTTTCACGGGTCTAGGTTTCACTGGTAAGTTTCACGGGTCAAGGTTTCACGGGTAAGTTTAACGGGTAAGTTTCACGGGTATGTTTCACGGGTGACGTTTCACGGGTCCAGGTTTCACTAGTAAGTTTCACGGGTCAAGGTTTCACGGGTAAGTTTCACGGGTAAGTTTCACGGGTATGTTTCATGGGTGATGTTTCACGGGTCTAGGTTTTACTGGTAAGTTTCACGGGTCAAGGTTTCACGGGTAAGTTTCACGGGTAAGTTTCACGGGTGACGTTTCACGGGTCTAGGTTTCACTGGTAAGTTTCACGGGTATGTTTCACGGGTAAGTTTTACGGGTATGTTTTACAGGTGACGTTTCACGGGTCTAGGTTTCACTGGTAAGTTTCACGGGTCAAGGTTTCACGGGTCAAGGTTTCACGGGTAAGTTTCACGGGTAAGTTTCACGGGTATGTTTTACAGGTGACGTTTCACGGGTCTAGGTTTCACTGGTAAGTTTCACGGGTCAAGGTTTCACGGGTAAGATTCACGGGTTAGTTTCACGGGTATGTTTCACGGGTGACGTTTCACGGGTCTAGGTTTCACTGGAAAGTTTCACGGGTCAAGGTTTCACGGGTAAGTTTCACGGGTAAGTTTCACGGGTATGTTTCACGGGTGACGTTTCACAGGTCTAGGTTTCACTGGTAAGTTTCACGGGTCAAGGTTTCACGGGTAAGTTTCACGGGTAAGTTTCACGGGTATGTTTCACGGGTGACGTTTCACGGGTCTAGGTTTCACTGGTAAGTTTCACGGGTCAAGGTTTCACGGGTAAGTTTCACGGGTAAGTTTCACGGGTATGTTTCACGGATGACGTTTCACGGGTCTTGGTTTCACTGGTAAGTTTCACGGGTCAAGGTTTCACGGGTAAGTTTCACGGGTAAGTTTTACGGGTATGTTTTACAGGTGACGTTTCACGGGTAAGTTTCACGGGTAAGTTTCACGGGTATGTTTCACGGGTGACGTTTCACGGGTCTAGGTTTCACTGGTAAGTTTCACGGGTCAAGGTTTCACGGGTAAGTTTCACGGGTAAGTTTTACGGGTAAGTTTCACGGGTGACGTTTCACGGGTCTAGGTTTCACTGGAAAGTTTCACGGGTCAAGGATTCACGGGTAAGTTTCACGGGTAAGTTTTACGGGTATGTTTTACAGGTGACGTTTCACGGGTCTAGGTTTCACTGGTAAGTTTCACGGGTCAAGGTTTCACGGGTAAGTTTCACGGGTAAGTTTCACGGGTATGTTTCATGGGTGATGTTTCACGGGTCTAGGTTTTACTGGTAAGTTTCACGGGTCAAGGTTTCACGGGTAAGTTTCACGGGTAAGTTTCACGGGTGACGTTTCACGGGTCTAGGTTTCACTGGTAAGTTTCACGGGTATGTTTCACGGGTGACGTTTCACGGGTCTAGGTTTCACTGGTAAGTTTCACGGGTCAAGGTTTCACGGGTAAGTTTCACGGGTAAGTTTCACAAGTATGTTTCACGGGTAAGTTTCACGGGTGACGTTTCACGGGTCTAGGTTTCACTGGTAAGTTTCACGGGTATGTTTCACGGGTGACGTTTCACGGGTCTAGGTTTCACTGGTAAGTTTCACGGGTCAAGGTTTCACGGGTAAGTTTCACGGGTAAGTTTCACGGGTATGTTTCACGGATGACGTTTCACGGGTCTTGGTTTCACTGGTAAGTTTCACGGGTCAAGGTTTCACGGGTAAGTTTCACGGGTAAGTTTTACGGGTATGTTTTACAGGTGACGTTTCACGGGTAAGTTTCTCGGGTCAAGGTTTCACGGGTAAGTTTCACGGGTAAGTTTTACGGGTAAGTTTCACGGGTCTAGGTTTCAATGGTAAGTTTCACGGGTCAAGGTTTCACGGGTAAGTTTCACGGGTAAGTTTCACGGGTATGTTTCACGGGTGACGTTTCACGGGTCTAGGTTTCACTGGAAAGTTTCACGGATCAAGGTTTCACGGGTAAGTTTCACGGGTAAGTTTTACGGGTATGTTTTACAAGTGACGTTTCACGGGTCTAGGTTTCACTGGTAAGTTTCACGGGTCAAGGTTTCACGGGTAAGTTTCACGGGTAAGTTTCACGGGTATGTTTCATGGGTGATGTTTCACGGGTCTAGGTTTTACTGGTAAGTTTCACGGGTCAAGGTTTCACGGGTAAGTTTCACGGGTAAGTTTCACGGGTGACGTTTCACGGGTCTAGGTTTCACTGGTAAGTTTCACGGGTATGTTTCACGGGTGACGTTTCACGGGTCTAGGTTTCACTGGTAAGTTTCACGGGTCAAGGTTTCACGGGTAAGTTTCACTGGTAAGTTTCACGGGTATGTTTTACGGATGACGTTTCACGGGTCTTGGTTTCACTGGTAAGTTTCACGGGTCAAGGTTTCACGGGTAAGTTTCACGGGTAAGTTTTACGGGTATGTTTTACAGGTGACGTTTCACGGGTAAGTTTCACGGGTAAGTTTCACGGGTATGTTTCACGGGTGACGTTTCACGGGTCTAGGTTTCACTGGTAAGTTTCACGGGTCAAGGTTTCACGGGTAAGTTTCACGGGTAAGTTTTACGGGTAAGTTTCACGGGTGACGTTTCACGGGTCTAGGTTTCACTGGAAAGTTTCACGGGTCAAGGATTCACGGGTAAGTTTCACGGGTAAGTTTTACGGGTATGTTTTACAGGTGACGTTTCACGGGTCTAGGTTTCACTGGTAAGTTTCACGGGTCAAGGTTTCACGGGTAAGATTCACGGGTAAGTTTCACGGGTATGTTTCATGGGTGATGTTTCACGGGTCTAGGTTTCACTGGTAAGTTTCACGGGTCAAGGTTTTACGGGTAAGTTTCACGGGTATGTTTCACGGGTGACGTTTCACGGGTCTAGGTTTCACTGGTAAGTTTCACGGGTCAAGGTTTCACGGGTAAGATTCACGGGTAAGTTTCACGGGTATGTCTCACGGTTGACGTTTCACGGGTATAGGTTTCACTAGTAAGTTTCACGGGTCAAGGTTTCACGGGTAAGTTTCACGGGTAAGTTTCACGGGTATGTTTCACGGGTGACGTTTCACGGGTCTTGGTTTCACTGGTAAGTTTCACGGGTCAAGGTTTCACGGGTAAGTTTCACGGGTAAGTTTCACGGGTATGTTTCACGGGTGACGTTTCACGGGTCTAGGTTTCACTGGTAAGTTTCACGGGTCAAGGTTTCACGGGTAAGTTTTACGGGTAAGTTTCACGGGTAAGTTTTACGCGTAAGTTTCACGGGTGACGTTTCACGGGTCTAGGTTTCACTGGTAAGTTTCACGGGTCAATGTTTCACGGGTAAGTTTAACGGGTAAGTTTTACGGGTAAGTTTCACGGGTGACGTTTCACGGGTCTAGGTTTCACTGGTAAGTTTCACGGGTCTAGGTTTCACTGGTAAGTTTCACGGGTCAAGGTTTCACGGGTAAGTTTCACGGGTATGTTTCACGGGTGACGTTTCACGGGTCTAGGTTTCACTGGAAAGTTTCACGGATCAAGGTTTCACGGGTAAGTTTCACGGTTAAGTTTCACGGGTAAGTTTTACGGGTATGTTTTACAGGTGACGTTTTACGGGTCTAGGTTTCACTGGTAAGTTTCACGGGTCAAGGTTTCACGGGTAAGTTTCACGGGTAAGTTTCACGGGTATGTTTCATGGGTGATGTTTCACGGGTCTAGGTTTTACTGGTAAGTTTCACGGGTCAAGGTTTCACGGGTAAGTTTCACGGGTGACGTTTCACGGGTCTAGGTTTCACTGGTAAGTTTCACGGGTATGTTTCACGGGTGACGTTTCACGGGTCTAGGTTTCACTGGTAAGTTTCACGGGTCAAGGTTTCACGGGTAAGTTTCACGGGTAAGTTTCACGGGTATGTTTCACGGATGACGTTTCACGGGTCTTGGTTTCACTGGTAAGTTTCACGGGTCAAGGTTTCACGGGTAAGTTTCACGGGTAAGTTTTACGGGTATGTTTTACAGGTGACGTTTCACGGGTAAGTTTCACGGGTAAGTTTCACGGGTATGTTTCACGGGTGACGTTTCACGGGTCTAGGTTTCACTGGTAAGTTTCACGGGTCAAGGTTTCACGGGTAAGTTTCACGGGTAAGTTTTACGGGTAAGTTTCACGGGTGACGTTTCACGGGTCTAGGTTTCACTGGAAAGTTTCACGGGTCAAGGATTCACGGGTAAGTTTCACGGGTAAGTTTTACGGGTATGTTTTACAGGTGACGTTTCACGGGTCTAGGTTTCACTGGTAAGTTTCACGGGTCACGGTTTCACGGGTAAGATTCACGGGTAAGTTTCACGGGTATGTTTCATGGGTGATGTTTCACGGGTCTAGGTTTCACTGGTAAGTTTCACGGGTCAAGGTTTTACGGGTAAGTTTCACGGGTAAGTTTCACGGGTATGTTTCACGGGTGACGTTTCACGGGTCTAGGTTTCACTGGTAAGTTTCACGGGTCAAGGTTTCACGGGTAAGTTTCACGGGTAAGTTTTACGGGTAAGTTTCACGGGTGACGTTTCACGGGTCTAGGTTTCACTGGAAAGTTTCACGGGTCAAGGATTCACGGGTAAGTTTCACGGGTAAGTTTTACGGGTATGTTTTACAGGTGACGTTTCACGGGTCTAGGTTTCACTGGTAAGTTTCACGGGTCAAGGTTTCACGGGTAAGTTTCACGGGTAAGTTTCACGGGTATGTTTCATGGGTGATGTTTCACGGGTCTAGGTTTTACTGGTAAGTTTCACGGGTCAAGGTTTCACGGGTAAGTTTCACGGGTAAGTTTCACGGGTGACGTTTCACGGGTCAAGGTTTCACGGGTAAGTTTCACGGGTAAGTTTTACGGGTAAGTTTCACGTTTGACGTTTCACGGGTGCGTTTCACGGGTCTAGGTTTCACTGGTAAGTTTCACGGGTCAAGGTTTCACGGGTAAGTTTCACCGGTAAGTTTCACGGGTATGTTTCACAAGTGACGTTTCACGGGTCTAGGTTTCACTGGAAAGTTTCACGGGTCAAGGTTTCACGGGTAAGTTTCACGGGTAAGTTTTACGGGTATGTTTTACAGGCGACGTTTCACGGGTCTAGGTTTCACTGGTAAGTTTCACGGGTCTAGGTTTCACGGGTAAGTTTCACGGGTAAGTTTCACGGGTATGTTTCATGGGTGATGTTTCACGGGTCTAGGTTTCACTGGTAAGTTTCACGGGTCAAGGTTTCACGGGTAAGTTTCACGGGTAAGTTTCACGGGTAAGTTTTACGGGTATGTTTTACAGGTGACGTTTCACGGGTCTAGGTTTCACTGGTAAGTTTCACGGGTCAAGGTTTCACGGGTAAGTTTCACGGGTAAGTTTCACGGGTATGTTTCATGGGTGATGTTTCACGGGTCTAGGTTTTACTGGTAAGTTTCACGGGTCAAGGTTTCACGGGTAAGTTTCACGGGTAAGTTTCACGGGTGACGTTTCACGGGTCTAGGTTTCACTGGTAAGTTTCACGGGTATGTTTCACGGGTGACGTTTCACGGGTCTAGGTTTCACTGGTAAGTTTCACGGGTCAAGGTTTCACGGGTAAGTTTCACGGGTAAGTTTCACGGGTATGTTTCACGGATGACGTTTCACGGGTCTTGGTTTCACTGGTAAGTTTCACGGGTCAAGGTTTCACGGGTAAGTTTCACGGGTAAGTTTTACGGGTATGTTTTACAGGTGACGTTTCACGGGTAAGTTTCACGGGTAAGTTTCACGGGTATGTTTCACGGGTGAAGTTTCAAGGGTCTTGGTTTCACTGGTAAGTTTCACGGGTCAAGGTTTCACGGGTAAGTTTCACGGGTAAGTTTCACGGGTAAGTTTCACGGGTATGTTTCACGGGTGAAGTTTCACGGGTCTAGGTTTCACTGGTAAGTTTCACGGGTCAAGGTTTCACGGGTAAGTTTCACGGGTAAGTTTTACGGGTAAGTTTCACGGGTGACGTTTCACGGGTCTAGGTTTCACTGGAAAGTTTCACGGGTCAAGGATTCACGGGTAAGTTTCACGGGTAAGTTTTACGGGTATGTTTTACAGGTGACGTTTCACGGGTCTAGGTTTCACTGGTAAGTTTCACGGGTCAAGGTTTCACGGGTAAGATTCACGGGTAAGTTTCACGGGTATGTTTCATGGGTGATGTTTCACGGGTCTAGGTTTCACTGGTAAGTTTCACGGGTCAAGGTTTTACGGGTAAGTTTCACGGGTAAGTTTCACGGGTATGTTTCACGGGTGACGTTTCACGGGTCTAGGTTTCACTGGTAAGTTTCACGGGTCAAGGTTTCACGGGTAAGTTTAACGGGTAAGTTTCACGGGTATGTTTCACGGGTGACGTTTCACGGGTCCAGGTTTCACTAGTAAGTTTCACGGGTCAAGGTTTCACGGGTAAGTTTCACGGGTAAGTTTCACGGGTATGTTTCATGGGTGATGTTTCACGGGTCTAGGTTTTACTGGTAAGTTTCACGGGTCAAGGTTTCACGGGTAAGTTTCACGGGTAAGTTTCACGGGTGACGTTTCACGGGTCTAGGTTTCACTGGTAAGTTTCACGGGTATGTTTCACGGGTAAGTTTTACGGGTATGTTTTACAGGTGACGTTTCACGGGTCTAGGTTTCACTGGTAAGTTTCACGGGTCAAGGTTTCACGGGTCAAGGTTTCACGGGTAAGTTTCACGGGTAAGTTTCACGGGTATGTTTTACAGGTGACGTTTCACGGGTCTAGGTTTCACTGGTAAGTTTCACGGGTCAAGGTTTCACGGGTAAGATTCACGGGTTAGTTTCACGGGTATGTTTCACGGGTGACGTTTCACGGGTCTAGGTTTCACTGGAAAGTTTCACGGGTCAAGGTTTCACGGGTAAGTTTCACGGGTAAGTTTCACGGGTATGTTTCACGGGTGACGTTTCACAGGTCTAGGTTTCACTGGTAAGTTTCACGGGTCAAGGTTTCACGGGTAAGTTTCACGGGTAAGTTTCACGGGTATGTTTCACGGGTGACGTTTCACGGGTCTAGGTTTCACTGGTAAGTTTCACGGGTCAAGGTTTCACGGGTAAGTTTCACGGGTAAGTTTCACGGGTATGTTTCACGGATGACGTTTCACGGGTCTTGGTTTCACTGGTAAGTTTCACGGGTCAAGGTTTCACGGGTAAGTTTCACGGGTAAGTTTTACGGGTATGTTTTACAGGTGACGTTTCACGGGTAAGTTTCACGGGTAAGTTTCACGGGTATGTTTCACGGGTGACGTTTCACGGGTCTAGGTTTCACTGGTAAGTTTCACGGGTCAAGGTTTCACGGGTAAGTTTCACGGGTAAGTTTTACGGGTAAGTTTCACGGGTGACGTTTCACGGGTCTAGGTTTCACTGGAAAGTTTCACGGGTCAAGGATTCACGGGTAAGTTTCACGGGTAAGTTTTACGGGTATGTTTTACAGGTGACGTTTCACGGGTCTAGGTTTCACTGGTAAGTTTCACGGGTCAAGGTTTCACGGGTAAGTTTCACGGGTAAGTTTCACGGGTATGTTTCATGGGTGATGTTTCACGGGTCTAGGTTTTACTGGTAAGTTTCACGGGTCAAGGTTTCACGGGTAAGTTTCACGGGTAAGTTTCACGGGTGACGTTTCACGGGTCTAGGTTTCACTGGTAAGTTTCACGGGTATGTTTCACGGGTGACGTTTCACGGGTCTAGGTTTCACTGGTAAGTTTCACGGGTCAAGGTTTCACGGGTAAGTTTCACGGGTAAGTTTCACAAGTATGTTTCACGGGTAAGTTTCACGGGTGACGTTTCACGGGTCTAGGTTTCACTGGTAAGTTTCACGGGTATGTTTCACGGGTGACGTTTCACGGGTCTAGGTTTCACTGGTAAGTTTCACGGGTCAAGGTTTCACGGGTAAGTTTCACGGGTAAGTTTCACGGGTATGTTTCACGGATGACGTTTCACGGGTCTTGGTTTCACTGGTAAGTTTCACGGGTCAAGGTTTCACGGGTAAGTTTCACGGGTAAGTTTTACGGGTATGTTTTACAGGTGACGTTTCACGGGTAAGTTTCTCGGGTCAAGGTTTCACGGGTAAGTTTCACGGGTAAGTTTTACGGGTAAGTTTCACGGGTCTAGGTTTCAATGGTAAGTTTCACGGGTCAAGGTTTCACGGGTAAGTTTCACGGGTAAGTTTCACGGGTATGTTTCACGGGTGACGTTTCACGGGTCTAGGTTTCACTGGAAAGTTTCACGGATCAAGGTTTCACGGGTAAGTTTCACGGGTAAGTTTTACGGGTATGTTTTACAAGTGACGTTTCACGGGTCTAGGTTTCACTGGTAAGTTTCACGGGTCAAGGTTTCACGGGTAAGTTTCACGGGTAAGTTTCACGGGTATGTTTCATGGGTGATGTTTCACGGGTCTAGGTTTTACTGGTAAGTTTCACGGGTCAAGGTTTCACGGGTAAGTTTCACGGGTAAGTTTCACGGGTGACGTTTCACGGGTCTAGGTTTCACTGGTAAGTTTCACGGGTATGTTTCACGGGTGACGTTTCACGGGTCTAGGTTTCACTGGTAAGTTTCACGGGTCAAGGTTTCACGGGTAAGTTTCACTGGTAAGTTTCACGGGTATGTTTTACGGATGACGTTTCACGGGTCTTGGTTTCACTGGTAAGTTTCACGGGTCAAGGTTTCACGGGTAAGTTTCACGGGTAAGTTTTACGGGTATGTTTTACAGGTGACGTTTCACGGGTAAGTTTCACGGGTAAGTTTCACGGGTATGTTTCACGGGTGACGTTTCACGGGTCTAGGTTTCACTGGTAAGTTTCACGGGTCAAGGTTTCACGGGTAAGTTTCACGGGTAAGTTTTACGGGTAAGTTTCACGGGTGACGTTTCACGGGTCTAGGTTTCACTGGAAAGTTTCACGGGTCAAGGATTCACGGGTAAGTTTCACGGGTAAGTTTTACGGGTATGTTTTACAGGTGACGTTTCACGGGTCTAGGTTTCACTGGTAAGTTTCACGGGTCAAGGTTTCACGGGTAAGATTCACGGGTAAGTTTCACGGGTATGTTTCATGGGTGATGTTTCACGGGTCTAGGTTTCACTGGTAAGTTTCACGGGTCAAGGTTTTACGGGTAAGTTTCACGGGTATGTTTCACGGGTGACGTTTCACGGGTCTAGGTTTCACTGGTAAGTTTCACGGGTCAAGGTTTCACGGGTAAGATTCACGGGTAAGTTTCACGGGTATGTCTCACGGTTGACGTTTCACGGGTATAGGTTTCACTAGTAAGTTTCACGGGTCAAGGTTTCACGGGTAAGTTTCACGGGTAAGTTTCACGGGTATGTTTCACGGGTGACGTTTCACGGGTCTTGGTTTCACTGGTAAGTTTCACGGGTCAAGGTTTCACGGGTAAGTTTCACGGGTAAGTTTCACGGGTATGTTTCACGGGTGACGTTTCACGGGTCTAGGTTTCACTGGTAAGTTTCACGGGTCAAGGTTTCACGGGTAAGTTTTACGGGTAAGTTTCACGGGTAAGTTTTACGCGTAAGTTTCACGGGTGACGTTTCACGGGTCTAGGTTTCACTGGTAAGTTTCACGGGTCAATGTTTCACGGGTAAGTTTAACGGGTAAGTTTTACGGGTAAGTTTCACGGGTGACGTTTCACGGGTCTAGGTTTCACTGGTAAGTTTCACGGGTCTAGGTTTCACTGGTAAGTTTCACGGGTCAAGGTTTCACGGGTAAGTTTCACGGGTATGTTTCACGGGTGACGTTTCACGGGTCTAGGTTTCACTGGAAAGTTTCACGGATCAAGGTTTCACGGGTAAGTTTCACGGTTAAGTTTCACGGGTAAGTTTTACGGGTATGTTTTACAGGTGACGTTTTACGGGTCTAGGTTTCACTGGTAAGTTTCACGGGTCAAGGTTTCACGGGTAAGTTTCACGGGTAAGTTTCACGGGTATGTTTCATGGGTGATGTTTCACGGGTCTAGGTTTTACTGGTAAGTTTCACGGGTCAAGGTTTCACGGGTAAGTTTCACGGGTGACGTTTCACGGGTCTAGGTTTCACTGGTAAGTTTCACGGGTATGTTTCACGGGTGACGTTTCACGGGTCTAGGTTTCACTGGTAAGTTTCACGGGTCAAGGTTTCACGGGTAAGTTTCACGGGTAAGTTTCACGGGTATGTTTCACGGATGACGTTTCACGGGTCTTGGTTTCACTGGTAAGTTTCACGGGTCAAGGTTTCACGGGTAAGTTTCACGGGTAAGTTTTACGGGTATGTTTTACAGGTGACGTTTCACGGGTAAGTTTCACGGGTAAGTTTCACGGGTATGTTTCACGGGTGACGTTTCACGGGTCTAGGTTTCACTGGTAAGTTTCACGGGTCAAGGTTTCACGGGTAAGTTTCACGGGTAAGTTTTACGGGTAAGTTTCACGGGTGACGTTTCACGGGTCTAGGTTTCACTGGAAAGTTTCACGGGTCAAGGATTCACGGGTAAGTTTCACGGGTAAGTTTTACGGGTATGTTTTACAGGTGACGTTTCACGGGTCTAGGTTTCACTGGTAAGTTTCACGGGTCAAGGTTTCACGGGTAAGATTCACGGGTAAGTTTCACGGGTATGTTTCATGGGTGATGTTTCACGGGTCTAGGTTTCACTGGTAAGTTTCACGGGTCAAGGTTTTACGGGTAAGTTTCACGGGTAAGTTTCACGGGTATGTTTCACGGGTGACGTTTCACGGGTCTAGGTTTCGCTGGTAAGTTTCACGGGTCAAGGTTTCACGGGTAAGTTTCACGGGTAAGTTTCACGGGTATGTTTCACGGGTGACGTTTCACGGGTCTAGGTTTCACTAGTAAGTTTCACGGGTCAAGGTTTCACGGGTAAGTTTCACGGGTAAGTTTCACGGGTATGTTTCATGGGTGATGTTTCACGGGTCTAGGTTTTACTGGTAAGTTTCACGGGTCAAGGTTTCACGGGTAAGTTTCACGGGTAAGTTTCACGGGTGACGTTTCACGGGTCTAGGTTTCACTGGTAAGTTTCACGGGTATGTTTCACGGGTAAGTTTTACGGGTATGTTTTACAGGTGACGTTTCACGGGTCTAGGTTTCACTGGTAAGTTTCACGGGTCAAGGTTTCACGGGTCAAGGTTTCACGGGTAAGTTTCACGGGTATGTTTTACAGGTGACGTTTCACGGGTCTAGGTTTCACTGGTAAGTTTCACGGGTCAAGGTTTCACGGGTAAGATTCACGGGTAAGTTTCACGGGTATGTTTCATGAGTGATGTTTCACGGGTCTAGGTTTCACTGGTAAGTTTCACGGGTCAAGGTTTTACGGGTAAGTTTCACGTGTAAGTTTCACGGGTATGTTTCACGGGTGACGTTTCACGGGTCTAGGTTTCACTGGTAAGTTTCACGGGTCAAGGTTTCACGGGTAAGTTTCACGGGTAAGTTTCACGGGTAAGTTTCACGGGTATGTTTCACGGGTGACGTTTCACGGGTCTAGGTTTCACTAGTAAGTTTCACTTGTCAAGGTTTCACGGGTAAGTTTCACGGGTAAGTTTCACGGGTATGTTTCACGGGTGACGTTTCACGGGTCTAGGTTTCACTGGTAAGTTTCACGGGTCAAGGTTTCACGGGTAAGTTTCACGGGTAAGTTTCACGGGTATGTTTCACGGGTGACGTTTCACGGGTCTAGGTTTCACTGGTAAGTTTCACGGGTCAAGGTTTCACGGGTAAGTTTCACGGGTAAGTTTCACGGGTATGTTTCACGGGTGACGTTTCGCGGGTCTAGGTTCCACTGGTAAGTTTCACGGGTCAAGGTTTTACGGGTAAGTTTCAAGGGGAAAATTTCACGGGTATGTTTCACGGGTGACGTTTCACGGGTCTAGGTTTCACGGGTAAGTTTCACGGGTCAAGGTTTCACGGGTAAGTTTCACGGGTAAGTTTCACGGGTAAGTTTTACGGGTATGTTTTACAGGTGACGTTTCACGGGTCTAGGTTTCACTGGTAAGTTTCACGGGTCAAGGTTTCACGGGTAAGTTTCAAGGGTAAGTTTCACGGGTATGTTTCATGGGTGATGTTTCACGGGTCTAGGTTTTACTGGTAAGTTTCACGGGTCAAGGTTTCACGGGTAAGTTTCACGGGTAAGTTTCACGGGTGACGTTTCACGGGTCTAGGTTTCACTGGTAAGTTTCACGGGTATGTTTCACGGGTGACGTTTCACGGGTCTAGGTTTCACTGGTAAGTTTCACGGGTCAAGGTTTCACGGGTAAGTTTCACGGGTAAGTTTCACGGGTATGTTTCACGGATGACGTTTCACGGGTCTTGGTTTCACTGGTAAGTTTCACGGGTCAAGGTTTCACGGGTAAGTTTCACGGGTAAGTTTTACGGGTATGTTTTACAGGTGACGTTTCACGGGTAAGTTTCACGGGTAAGTTTCACGGGTATGTTTCACGGGTGAAGTTTCACGGGTCTTGGTTTCACTGGTAAGTTTCACGGGTCAAGGTTTCACGGGTAAGTTTCACGGGTAAGTTTTACGGGTATGTTTTACAGGTGACGTTTCACGGGTAAGTTTCACGGGTAAGTTTCACGGGTATGTTTCACGGGTGAAGTTTCACGGGTCTAGGTTTCACTGGTAAGTTTCACGGGTCAAGGTTTCACGGGTAAGTTTCACGGGTAAGTTTTACGGGTAAGTTTCACGGGTGACGTTTCACGGGTCTAGGTTTCACTGGAAAGTTTCACGGGTCAAGGATTCACGGGTAAGTTTCACGGGTAAGTTTTACGGGTATGTTTTACAGGTGACGTTTCACGGGTCTAGGTTTCACTGGTAAGTTTCACCAGTCAAGGTTTCACGGGTAAGATTCACGGGTAAGTTTCACGGGTATGTTTCATGGGTGATGTTTCACGGGTCTAGGTTTCACTGGTAAGTTTCACGGGTCAAGGTTTTACGGGTAAGTTTCACGGGTAAGTTTCACGGGTATGTTCCACGGGTGACGTTTCACGGGTCTAGGTTTCACTGGTAAGTTTCACGGGTCAAGGTTTCACAGGTAAGTTTCACGGGTATGTTTCACGGGTGACGTTTCACGGGTCTAGGTTTCACTAGTAAGTTTCACGGGTCAAGGTTTCACGGGTAAGTTTCACGGGTAAGTTTCACGGGTATGTTTCATGGGTGATGTTTCACGGGTCTAGGTTTTACTGGTAAGTTTCACGGGTCAAGGTTTCACGGATAAGTTTCACGGGTAAGTTTCACGGGTGACGTTTCACGGGTCTAGGTTTCACTGGTAAGTTTCACGGGTATGTTTCACGGGTAAGTTTTACGGGTATGTTTTACAGGTGACGTTTCACGGGTCTAGGTTTCACTGGTAAGTTTCACGGGTCAAGGTTTCACGGGTCAAGGTTTCACGGGTAAGTTTCACGGGTAAGTTTCACGGGTATGTTTTACAGGTGACGTTTCACGGGTCTAGGTTTCACTGGTAAGTTTCACGGGTCAAGGTTTCACGGGTAAGATTCACGGGTAAGTTTCACGGGTATGTTTCATGGGTGATGTTTCACGGGTCTAGGTTTCACTGGTAAGTTTCACGGGTCTAGGTTTCACGGGTAAGTTTCACGGGTAAGTTTCACGGGTATGTTTCACGGGAGACGTTTCACGGGTCTAGGTTTCACTGGTAAGTTTCACGGGTAAGTTTCACGGGTAAATTTCACGGGTATGTTTCACGGGTGACGTTTCACGGGTCTAGGTTTCACTGGTAAGTTTCACAGTTCAAGGTTTTACGGGTAAGTTTCACGGGTAAGTTTCACGGGTATGTTTCACGGGTGACGTTTCACGGGTCTAGGTTTCACTGGTAAGTTTCACGGGTCAAGGTTTCACGGGTAAGTTTTACGGGTAAGTTTCACGGGTGACGTTTTACGGGTGCGTTTCACGGGTCTAGGTTTCACTGGTAAGTTTCACGGGTCAAGGTTTCACAGGTAAGTTTCACCGGTAAGTTTCACGGGTATGTTTCACAAGTGACGTTTCACGGGTCTAGGTTTCACTGGAAAGTTTCACGGGTCAAGGTTTCACGGGTAAGTTTCACGGGTAAGTTTTACGGGTATGTTTTACAGGCGACGTTTCACGGGTCTAGGTTTCACTGGTAAGTTTCACGGGTAAGTTTCACGGGTATGTTTCATGGGTGATGTTTTACGGGTCTAGGTTTCACTGGTAAGTTTCACGGGTCAAGGTTTCACGGGTAAGTTTCACGGGTAAGTTTCACGGGTAAGTTTTACGGGTATGTTTTACAGGTGACGTTTCACGGGTCTAGGTTTCACTGGTAAGTTTCACGGGTCAAGGTTTCACGGGTAAGTTTTACGGGTAAGTTTCACGGGTATGTTTCATGGGTGATGTTTCTCGGGTCTAGATTTTACTGGTAAGTTTTACGGGTCAAGGTTTCACGGGTAAGTTTCACGGGTGACGTTTCACGGGTCTAGGTTTCACTGGTAAGTTTCACGGGTATGTTTCACGGGTGACGTTTCACGGGTCTAGGTTTCACTGGTAAGTTTCACGGGTCAAGGTTTCACGAGTAAGTTTCACGGGTAAGTTTCACGGTTATGTTTCACGGATGACGTTTCACGGGTCTTGGTTTCTTTGGTAAGTTTCACGGGTCAAGGTTTCACGGGTAAGTTTCACGGGTAAGTTTTACGGGTATGTTTTACAGGTGACGTTTCACGGGTAAGTTTCACGGGTAAGTTTCACGGGTAAGTTTCACGGGTATGTTTCACGGGTGAAGTTTCACGGGTCTTGGTTTCACTGGTAAGTTTCACGGGTCAAGGTTTCACGGGTAAGTTTCACGGGTAAGTTTTACGGGTATGTTTTACAGGTGACGTTTCACGGGTAAGTTTCACGGGTAAGTTTCACGGGTATGTTTTACGGGTGAAGTTTCACGGGTCTAGGTTTCACGGGTAAGTTTCACGGGTCAAGGTTTCACGGGTAAGTTTCACGGGTAAGTTTTACGGGTAAGTTTCACGGGTGACGTTTCACGGGTCTAGGTTTCACTGGAAAGTTTCACGGGTCAAGGATTCACGGGTAAGTTTCACGGGTAAGTTTTACGGGTATGTTTTACAGGTGACGTTTCACGGGTCTAGGTTTCACTGGTAAGTTTCACGGGTCAAGGTTTCACGGGTAAGATTCACGGGTAAGTTTCACGGGTATGTTTCATGGGTGATGTTTCACGGGTCTAGGTTTCACTGGTAAGTTTCACGGGTCAAGGTTTCACGGGTAAGTTTCACGGGTAAGTTTCACGGGTATGTTTCACGGGTGACGTTTCACGGGTCTAGGTTTCACTAGTAAGTTTCACGGGTCAAGGTTTCACGGGTAAGTTTCACGGGTAAGTTTCACGGGTATGTTTCATGGGTGATGTTTCACGGGTCTAGGTTTTACTGGTAAGTTTCACGGGTCAAGGTTTCACGGGTAAGTTTCACGGGTAAGTTTCACGGGTGACGTTTCACGGGTCTAGGTTTCACTGGTAAGTTTCACGGGTATGTTTCACGGGTAAGTTTTACGGGTATGTTTTACAGGTGACGTTTCACGGGTCTAGGTTTCACTGGTAAGTTTCACGGGTCAAGGTTTCACGGGTCAAGGTTTCACGGGTAAGTTTCACGGGTAAGTTTCACGGGTATGTTTTACAGGTGACGTTTCACGGGTCTAGGTTTCACTGGTAAGTTTCACGGGTCAAGGTTTCACGGGTAAGATTCACGGGTTAGTTTCACGGGTCTGTTTCACGGGTGACGTTTCACGGGTCTAGGTTTCACTGGAAAGTTTCACGGGTCAAGGTTTCACGGGTAAGTTTCACGGGTAAGTTTCACGGGTATGTTTCACGGGTGACGTTTCACAGGTCTAGGTTTCACTGGTAAGTTTCACGGGTCAAGGTTTCACGGGTAAGTTTCACGTGTAAGTTTCACGGGTATGTTTCACGGGTGACGTTTCACGGGTCTAGGTTTCACTGGTAAGTTTCACGGGTCAAGGTTTCACGGGTATGTTTCACGGATGACGTTTCACGGGTCTTGGTTTCACTGGTAAGTTTCACGGGTCAAGGTTTCACGGGTAAGTTTTACGGGTAAGTTTTACGGGTATGTTTTACAGGTGACGTTTCACGGGTAAGTTTCACGGGTAAGTTTCACGGGTATGTTTCACGGGTGACGTTTCACGGGTCTAGGTTTCACTGGTAAGTTTCACGGGTCAAGGTTTCACGGGTAAGTTTCACGGGTAAGTTTTACGGGTAAGTTTCACGGGTGACGTTTCACGGGTCTAGGTTTCACTGGAAAGTTTCACGGGTCAAGGATTCACGGGTAAGTTTCACGGATAAGTTTTACGGGTATGTTTTACAGGTGACGTTTCACGGGTCTAGGTTTCACTGGTAAGTTTCACGGGTCAAGGTTTCACGGGTAAGTTTCACGGGTAAGTTTCACGGGTATGTTTCATGGGTGATGTTTCACGGGTCTAGGTTTTACTGGTAAGTTTCACGGGTCAAGGTTTCACGGGTAAGTTTCACGGGTAAGTTTCACGGGTATGTTTCATGGGTGATGTTTCACGGGTCTAGGTTTTACTGGTAAGTTTCACGGGTCAAGGTTTCACGGGCAAGTTTCACGGGTAAGTTTCACGGGTGACGTTTCACGGGTCTAGGTTTCACGGGTAAGTTTCACGGGTAAGTTTCACGGGTATGTTTCACGGGAGACGTTTCACGGGTCTAGGTTTCACTGGTAAGTTTCACGGGTAAGTTTCACGGGTAAATTTCACGGGTATGTTTCACGGGTGACGTTTCACGGGTCTAGGTTTCACTGGTAAGTTTCACAGTTCAAGGTTTTACGGGTAAGTTTCACGGGTAAGTTTCACGGGTATGTTTCACGGGTGACGTTTCACGGGTCTAGGTTTCACTGGTAAGTTTCACGGGTCAAGGTTTCACGGGTAAGTTTTACGGGTAAGTTTCACGGGTGACGTTTTACGGGTGCGTTTCACGGGTCTAGGTTTCACTGGTAAGTTTCACGGGTCAAGGTTTCACAGGTAAGTTTCACCGGTAAGTTTCACGGGTATGTTTCACAAGTGACGTTTCACGGGTCTAGGTTTCACTGGAAAGTTTCACGGGTCAAGGTTTCACGGGTAAGTTTCACGGGTAAGTTTTACGGGTATGTTTTACAGGCGACGTTTCACGGGTCTAGGTTTCACTGGTAAGTTTCACGGGTAAGTTTCACGGGTATGTTTCATGGGTGATGTTTTACGGGTCTAGGTTTCACTGGTAAGTTTCACGGGTCAAGGTTTCACGGGTAAGTTTCACGGGTAAGTTTCACGGGTAAGTTTTACGGGTATGTTTTACAGGTGACGTTTCACGGGTCTAGGTTTCACTGGTAAGTTTCACGGGTCAAGGTTTCACGGGTAAGTTTTACGGGTAAGTTTCACGGGTATGTTTCATGGGTGATGTTTCTCGGGTCTAGATTTTACTGGTAAGTTTTACGGGTCAAGGTTTCACGGGTAAGTTTCACGGGTGACGTTTCACGGGTCTAGGTTTCACTGGTAAGTTTCACGGGTATGTTTCACGGGTGACGTTTCACGGGTCTAGGTTTCACTGGTAAGTTTCACGGGTCAAGGTTTCACGAGTAAGTTTCACGGGTAAGTTTCACGGTTATGTTTCACGGATGACGTTTCACGGGTCTTGGTTTCTTTGGTAAGTTTCACGGGTCAAGGTTTCACGGGTAAGTTTCACGGGTAAGTTTTACGGGTATGTTTTACAGGTGACGTTTCACGGGTAAGTTTCACGGGTAAGTTTCACGGGTAAGTTTCACGGGTATGTTTCACGGGTGAAGTTTCACGGGTCTTGGTTTCACTGGTAAGTTTCACGGGTCAAGGATTCACGGGTAAGTTTCACGGGTAAGTTTTACGGGTATGTTTTACAGGTGACGTTTCACGGGTAAGTTTCACGGGTAAGTTTCACGGGTATGTTTTACGGGTGAAGTTTCACGGGTCTAGGTTTCACGGGTAAGTTTCACGGGTCAAGGTTTCACGGGTAAGTTTCACGGGTAAGTTTTACGGGTAAGTTTCACGGGTGACGTTTCACGGGTCTAGGTTTCACTGGAAAGTTTCACGGGTCAAGGATTCACGGGTAAGTTTCACGGGTAAGTTTTACGGGTATGTTTTACAGGTGACGTTTCACGGGTCTAGGTTTCACTGGTAAGTTTCACGGGTCAAGGTTTCACGGGTAAGATTCACGGGTAAGTTTCACGGGTATGTTTCATGGGTGATGTTTCACGGGTCTAGGTTTCACTGGTAAGTTTCACGGGTCAAGGTTTCACGGGTAAGTTTCACGGGTAAGTTTCACGGGTATGTTTCACGGGTGACGTTTCACGGGTCTAGGTTTCACTAGTAAGTTTCACGGGTCAAGGTTTCACGGGTAAGTTTCACGGGTAAGTTTCACGGGTATGTTTCATGGGTGATGTTTCACGGGTCTAGGTTTTACTGGTAAGTTTCACGGGTCAAGGTTTCACGGGTAAGTTTCACGGGTAAGTTTCACGGGTGACGTTTCACGGGTCTAGGTTTCACTGGTAAGTTTCACGGGTATGTTTCACGGGTAAGTTTTACGGGTATGTTTTACAGGTGACGTTTCACGGGTCTAGGTTTCACTGGTAAGTTTCACGGGTCAAGGTTTCACGGGTCAAGGTTTCACGGGTAAGTTTCACGGGTAAGTTTCACGGGTATGTTTTACAGGTGACGTTTCACGGGTCTAGGTTTCACTGGTAAGTTTCACGGGTCAAGGTTTCACGGGTAAGATTCACGGGTTAGTTTCACGGGTCTGTTTCACGGGTGACGTTTCACGGGTCTAGGTTTCACTGGAAAGTTTCACGGGTCAAGGTTTCACGGGTAAGTTTCACGGGTAAGTTTCACGGGTATGTTTCACGGGTGACGTTTCACAGGTCTAGGTTTCACTGGTAAGTTTCACGGGTCAAGGTTTCACGGGTAAGTTTCACGTGTAAGTTTCACGGGTATGTTTCACGGGTGACGTTTCACGGGTCTAGGTTTCACTGGTAAGTTTCACGGGTCAAGGTTTCACGGGTATGTTTCACGGATGACGTTTCACGGGTCTTGGTTTCACTGGTAAGTTTCACGGGTCAAGGTTTCACGGGTAAGTTTTACGGGTAAGTTTTACGGGTATGTTTTACAGGTGACGTTTCACGGGTAAGTTTCACGGGTAAGTTTCACGGGTATGTTTCACGGGTGACGTTTCACGGGTCTAGGTTTCACTGGTAAGTTTCACGGGTCAAGGTTTCACGGGTAAGTTTCACGGGTAAGTTTTACGGGTAAGTTTCACGGGTGACGTTTCACGGGTCTAGGTTTCACTGGAAAGTTTCACGGGTCAAGGATTCACGGGTAAGTTTCACGGATAAGTTTTACGGGTATGTTTTACAGGTGACGTTTCACGGGTCTAGGTTTCACTGGTAAGTTTCACGGGTCAAGGTTTCACGGGTAAGTTTCACGGGTAAGTTTCACGGGTATGTTTCATGGGTGATGTTTCACGGGTCTAGGTTTTACTGGTAAGTTTCACGGGTCAAGGTTTCACGGGTAAGTTTCACGGGTAAGTTTCACGGGTGACGTTTCACGGGTCTAGGTTTCACTGGTAAGTTTCACGGGTATGTTTCACGGGTGACGTTTCACGGGTCTAGGTTTCACTGGTAAGTTTCACGGGTCAAGGTTTCACGGGTAAGTTTCACGGGTAAGTTTCACGGGTATGTTTCACGGGTAAGTTTCACGGGTGACGTTTTACGGGTCTAGGTTTCACTGGTAAGTTTCACGGGTATGTTTCACGGGTGACGTTTCACGGGTCTAGGTTTCACTGGTAAGTTTCACGGGTCAAGGTTTCACGGGTAAGTTTCACGGGTAAGTTTCACGGGTATGTTTCACGGATGACGTTTCACGGGTCTTGGTTTCACTGGTAAGTTTCACGGGTCAAGGTTTCACGGGTAAGTTTCACGGGTAAGTTTTACGGGTATGTTTTACAGGTGACGTTTCACGGGTAAGTTTCACGGGTAAGTTTCACGGGTATGTTTCACGGGTGACGTTTCACGGGTCTTGGTTTCACTGGTAAGTTTCACGGGTCAAGGTTTCACGGGTAAGTTTCACGGGTATGTTTCACGGGTGACGTTTCACGGGTCTAGGTTTCACTGGTAAGTTTCACGGGTCAAGGTTTCACGGGTAAGTTTCACGGGTAAGTTTTACGGGTAAGTTTTACGGGTCTAGGTTTCAATGGTAAGTTTCACGGGTCAAGGTTTCACGGGTAAGTTTCACGGGTAAGTTTCACGGGTATGTTTCACGGGTGACGTTTCACGGGTCTAGGTTTCACTGGAAAGTTTCACGGATCAAGGTTTCACGGGTAAGTTTCACGGGTAAGTTTTACGGGTATGTTTTACAGGTGACGTTTCACGGGTCTAGGTTTCACTGGTAAGTTTCACGGGTCAAGGTTTCACGGGTAAGTTTCACGGGTAAGTTTCACGGGTATGTTTCATGGGTGATGTTTCACGGGTCTAGGTTTTACTGGTAAGTTTCACGGGTCAAGGTTTCACGGGTAAGTTTCACGGGTAAGTTTCACGGGTAAGTTTCACGGGTATGTTTCACGGATGACGTTTCACGGGTCTAGGTTTCACTGGTAAGTTTCACGGGTCAAGGTTTTACTGGTAAGTTTCACGGGTATGTTTCACGGGTGACGTTTCACGGGTCTAGGTTTCACTGGTAAGTTTCACGGGTCAAGGTTTCAAGGGTAAGATTCACGGGTAAGTTTCACGGGTATGTTTCACGGGTGACGTTTCACGGGTATAGGTTTTACTAGTAAGTTTCACGGGTCAAGGTTTCACGGGTAAGTTTCACGGGTAAGTTTCACGGGTATGTTTCACGGGTGACGTTTCACGGGTCTAGGTTTCACTGGTAAGTTTCACGGGTCAAGGTTTCACGGGTAAGTTTCACGGGTAAGTTTCACGGGTATGTTTCACGGGTGACGTTTCACGGGTCTAGGTTTCACTGGTAAGTTTCACGGGTCAAGGTTTCACGGGTAAGTTTTACGGGTAAGTTTTAGGGGTAAGTTTTACGCGTAAGTTTCACGGGTGACGTTTCACGGGTCTAGGTTTCACTGGTAAGTTTCACGGGTCAAGGTTTTACGGGTAAGTTTAACGGGTAAGTTTTACGGGTAAGTTTCACGGGTGACGTTTCACGGGTCTAGGTTTCACTGGTAAGTTTCACGGGTCTAGGTTTCACTGGTAAGTTTCACGGGTCAAGGTTTCACGGGTAAGTTTCACGGGTAAGTTTCACGGGTATGTTTCACGGGTGACGTTTCACGGGTCTAGGTTTCACTGGAAAGTTTCACGGATCAAGGTTTCACGGGTAAGTTTCACGGGTAAGTTTCACGGGTAAGTTTCACGGGTATGTTTCACGGGTGACGTTTCACGGGTCTAGGTTTCACTGGTAAGTTTCACGGGTCAAGGTTTCACGGGTAAGTTTCACGGGTAAGTTTCACGGGTGACGTTTCACGGGTGACGTTTCACGGGTCTAGGTTTCACTGGAAAGTTTCACGGGTCAAGGATTCACGGGTAAGTTTCACGGGTAAGTTTCACGGGTATGTTTAACGGGTGACGTTTCACGGGTCTAGGTTTCACTGGTAAGTTTCACGGGTAAAGGTTTCACGGGTAAGTTTCACGGGTAAGTTTCACGGGTATGTTTCACGGGTGACGTTTCACGGGTCTAGGTTTCACTGGTAAGTTTCACGGGTCAAGGTTTCACGGGTAAGTTTCACGGGTAAGTTTCACGGGTATGTTTCACGGGTGACGTTTCACGGGTCTAGGTTTCACTGGTAAGTTTCACGGGTCAAGGTTTCACGGGTAAGTTTCACGGGTAAGTTTCACGGGTAAGTTTCACGGGTATGTTTCACGGATGACGTTTCACGGGTCTTGGTTTCACTGGTAAGTTTCACGGGTAAGTTTCACGGGTAAGTTTTACGGGTATGTTTTACAGGTGACGTTTCACGGGTAAGTTTCACGGGTAAGTTTCACGGGTATGTTTCACGGGTGACGTTTCACGGGTCTAGGTTTCACTGGTAAGTTTCACGGGTCAAGGTTTCACGGGTAAGTTTCACGGGTAAGTTTCACGGGTGACGTTTCACGGGTGACGTTTCACGGGTCTAGGTTTCACTGGAAAGTTTCACGGGTCAAGGATTCACGGGTAAGTTTCACGGGTAAGTTTTACGGGTATGTTTTACAGGTGACGTTTCACGGGTCTAGGTTTCACTGGTAAGTTTCACGGGTCAAGGTTTCACGGGTAAGTTTCACGGGTAAGTTTCACGGGTATGTTTCATGGGTGATGTTTCACGGGTCTAGGTTTTACTGGTAAGTTTCACGGGTCAAGGTTTTACGGGTAAGTTTCACGGGTAAGTTTCACGGGTGACGTTTCACGGGTCTAGGTTTCACTGGTAAGTTTCACGGGTATGTTTCACGGGTGACGTTTCACGGGTCTAGGTTTCACTGGTAAGTTTCACGGGTCAAGGTTTCACGGGTAAGTTTCACGGGTAAGTTTCACGGGTATGTTTCACGGGTAAGTTTCACGGGTGACGTTTCACGGGTCTAGGTTTCACTGGTAAGTTTCACGGGTATGTTTCACGGGTGACGTTTCACGGGTCTAGGTTTCACTGGTAAGTTTCACGGGTCAAGGTTTCACGGGTAAGTTTCACGGGTAAGTTTCACGGGTATGTTTCACGGATGACGTTTCACGGGTCTTGGTTTCACTGGTAAGTTTCACGGGTCAAGGTTTCACGGGTAAGTTTCACGGGTAAGTTTTACGGGTATGTTTTACAGGTGACGTTTCACGGGTAAGTTTCACGGGTAAGTTTCACGGGTATGTTTCACGGGTGACGTTTCACGGGTCTTGGTTTCACTGGTAAGTTTCACGGGTCAAGGTTTCACGGGTAAGTTTCACGGGTATGTTTCACGGGTGACGTTTCACGGGTCTAGGTTTCACTGGTAAGTTTCACGGGTCAAGGTTTCACGGGTAAGTTTCACGGGTAAGTTTTACGGGTAAGTTTTACGGGTCTAGGTTTCAATGGTAAGTTTCACGGGTCAAGGTTTCACGGGTAAGTTTCACGGGTAAGTTTCACGGGTATGTTTCACGGGTGACGTTTCACGGGTCTAGGTTTCACTGGAAAGTTTCACGGATCAAGGTTTCACGGGTAAGTTTCACGGGTAAGTTTTACGGGTATGTTTTACAGGTGACGTTTCACGGGTCTAGGTTTCACTGGTAAGTTTCACAGGTCAAGGTTTCACGGGTAAGTTTCACGGGTATGTTTCATGGGTGATGTTTCACGGGTCTAGGTTTTACTGGTAAGTTTCACGGGTCAAGGTTTCACGGGTAAGTTTCACGGGTAAGTTTCACGGGTGACGTTTCACGGGTCTAGGTTTCACTGGTAAGTTTCACGGGTATGTTTCACGGGTGACGTTTCACGGGTCTAGGTTTCACTGGTAAGTTTCACGGGTCAAGGTTTCACGGGTAAGTTTCACTGGTAAGTTTTACGGGTAAGTTTCACGGGTGACGTTTCACGGGTCTAGGTTTCACTGGAAAGTTTCACGGGTCAAGGATTCACGGGTAAGTTTCACGGGTAAGTTTTACGGGTATGTTTTACAGGTGACGTTTCACGGGTCTAGGTTTCACTGGTAAGTTTCACGGGTCAAGGTTTCACGGGTAAGATTCACGGGTAAGTTTCACGGGTATGTTTCATGGGTGATGTTTCACGGGTCTAGGTTTCACTGGTAAGTTTCACGGGTCAAGGTTTTACGGGTAAGTTTCACGGGTAAGTTTCACGGGTATGTTTCACGGGTGACGTTTCACGGGTCTAGGTTTCGCTGGTAAGTTTCACGGGTCAAGGTTTCACGGGTAAGTTTCACGGGTAAGTTTCACGGGTATGTTTCACGGGTGACGTTTCACGGGTCTAGGTTTCACTAGTAAGTTTCACGGGTCAAGGTTTCACGGGTAAGTTTCACGGGTAAGTTTCACGGGTATGTTTCATGGGTGATGTTTCACGGGTCTAGGTTTTACTGGTAAGTTTCACGGGTCAAGGTTTCACGGGTAAGTTTCACGGGTAAGTTTCACGGGTGACGTTTCACGGGTCTAGGTTTCACTGGTAAGTTTCACGGGTATGTTTCACGGGTAAGTTTTACGGGTATGTTTTACAGGTGACGTTTCACGGGTCTAGGTTTCACTGGTAAGTTTCACGGGTCAAGGTTTCACGGGTCAAGGTTTCACGGGTAAGTTTCACGGGTATGTTTTACAGGTGACGTTTCACGGGTCTAGGTTTCACTGGTAAGTTTCACGGGTCAAGGTTTCACGGGTAAGATTCACGGGTAAGTTTCACGGGTATGTTTCATGAGTGATGTTTCACGGGTCTAGGTTTCACTGGTAAGTTTCACGGGTCAAGGTTTTACGGGTAAGTTTCACGTGTAAGTTTCACGGGTATGTTTCACGGGTGACGTTTCACGGGTCTAGGTTTCACTGGTAAGTTTCACGGGTCAAGGTTTCACGGGTAAGTTTCACGGGTAAGTTTCACGGGTAAGTTTCACGGGTATGTTTCACGGGTGACGTTTCACGGGTCTAGGTTTCACTAGTAAGTTTCACTTGTCAAGGTTTCACGGGTAAGTTTCACGGGTAAGTTTCACGGGTATGTTTCACGGGTGACGTTTCACGGGTCTAGGTTTCACTGGTAAGTTTCACGGGTCAAGGTTTCACGGGTAAGTTTCACGGGTAAGTTTCACGGGTATGTTTCACGGGTGACGTTTCACGGGTCTAGGTTTCACTGGTAAGTTTCACGGGTCAAGGTTTCACGGGTAAGTTTCACGGGTAAGTTTCACGGGTATGTTTCACGGGTGACGTTTCGCGGGTCTAGGTTCCACTGGTAAGTTTCACGGGTCAAGGTTTTACGGGTAAGTTTCAAGGGGAAAATTTCACGGGTATGTTTCACGGGTGACGTTTCACGGGTCTAGGTTTCACGGGTAAGTTTCACGGGTCAAGGTTTCACGGGTAAGTTTCACGGGTAAGTTTCACGGGTAAGTTTTACGGGTATGTTTTACAGGTGACGTTTCACGGGTCTAGGTTTCACTGGTAAGTTTCACGGGTCAAGGTTTCACGGGTAAGTTTCAAGGGTAAGTTTCACGGGTATGTTTCATGGGTGATGTTTCACGGGTCTAGGTTTTACTGGTAAGTTTCACGGGTCAAGGTTTCACGGGTAAGTTTCACGGGTAAGTTTCACGGGTGACGTTTCACGGGTCTAGGTTTCACTGGTAAGTTTCACGGGTATGTTTCACGGGTGACGTTTCACGGGTCTAGGTTTCACTGGTAAGTTTCACGGGTCAAGGTTTCACGGGTAAGTTTCACGGGTAAGTTTCACGGGTATGTTTCACGGATGACGTTTCACGGGTCTTGGTTTCACTGGTAAGTTTCACGGGTCAAGGTTTCACGGGTAAGTTTCACGGGTAAGTTTTACGGGTATGTTTTACAGGTGACGTTTCACGGGTAAGTTTCACGGGTAAGTTTCACGGGTATGTTTCACGGGTGAAGTTTCACGGGTCTTGGTTTCACTGGTAAGTTTCACGGGTCAAGGTTTCACGGGTAAGTTTCACGGGTAAGTTTTACGGGTATGTTTTACAGGTGACGTTTCACGGGTAAGTTTCACGGGTAAGTTTCACGGGTATGTTTCACGGGTGAAGTTTCACGGGTCTAGGTTTCACTGGTAAGTTTCACGGGTCAAGGTTTCACGGGTAAGTTTCACGGGTAAGTTTTACGGGTAAGTTTCACGGGTGACGTTTCACGGGTCTAGGTTTCACTGGAAAGTTTCACGGGTCAAGGATTCACGGGTAAGTTTCACGGGTAAGTTTTACGGGTATGTTTTACAGGTGACGTTTCACGGGTCTAGGTTTCACTGGTAAGTTTCACGGGTCAAGGTTTCACGGGTAAGATTCACGGGTAAGTTTCACGGGTATGTTTCATGGGTGATGTTTCACGGGTCTAGGTTTCACTGGTAAGTTTCACGGGTCAAGGTTTTACGGGTAAGTTTCACGGGTAAGTTTCACGGGTATGTTTCACGGGTGACGTTTCACGGGTCTAGGTTTCACTGGTAAGTTTCACGGGTCAAGGTTTCACAGGTAAGTTTCACGGGTATGTTTCACGGGTGACGTTTCACGGGTCTAGGTTTCACTAGTAAGTTTCACGGGTCAAGGTTTCACGGGTAAGTTTCACGGGTAAGTTTCACGGGTATGTTTCATGGGTGATGTTTCACGGGTCTAGGTTTTACTGGTAAGTTTCACGGGTCAAGGTTTCACGGGTAAGTTTCACGGGTAAGTTTCACGGGTGACGTTTCACGGGTCTAGGTTTCACTGGTAAGTTTCACGGGTATGTTTCACGGGTAAGTTTTACGGGTATGTTTTACAGGTGACGTTTCACGGGTCTAGGTTTCACTGGTAAGTTTCACGGGTCAAGGTTTCACGGGTCAAGGTTTCACGGGTAAGTTTCACGGGTAAGTTTCACGGGTATGTTTTACAGGTGACGTTTCACGGGTCTAGGTTTCACTGGTAAGTTTCACGGGTCAAGGTTTCACGGGTAAGATTCACGGGTAAGTTTCACGGGTATGTTTCATGGGTGATGTTTCACGGGTCTAGGTTTCACTGGTAAGTTTCACGGGTCTAGGTTTCACGGGTAAGTTTCACGGGTAAGTTTCACGGGTATGTTTCACGGGAGACGTTTCACGGGTCTAGGTTTCACTGGTAAGTTTCACGGGTAAGTTTCACGGGTAAATTTCACGGGTATGTTTCACGGGTGACGTTTCACGGGTCTAGGTTTCACTGGTAAGTTTCACAGTTCAAGGTTTTACGGGTAAGTTTCACGGGTAAGTTTCACGGGTATGTTTCACGGGTGACGTTTCACGGGTCTAGGTTTCACTGGTAAGTTTCACGGGTCAAGGTTTCACGGGTAAGTTTTACGGGTAAGTTTCACGGGTGACGTTTTACGGGTGCGTTTCACGGGTCTAGGTTTCACTGGTAAGTTTCACGGGTCAAGGTTTCACAGGTAAGTTTCACCGGTAAGTTTCACGGGTATGTTTCACAAGTGACGTTTCACGGGTCTAGGTTTCACTGGAAAGTTTCACGGGTCAAGGTTTCACGGGTAAGTTTCACGGGTAAGTTTTACGGGTATGTTTTACAGGCGACGTTTCACGGGTCTAGGTTTCACTGGTAAGTTTCACGGGTAAGTTTCACGGGTATGTTTCATGGGTGATGTTTTACGGGTCTAGGTTTCACTGGTAAGTTTCACGGGTCAAGGTTTCACGGGTAAGTTTCACGGGTAAGTTTCACGGGTAAGTTTTACGGGTATGTTTTACAGGTGACGTTTCACGGGTCTAGGTTTCACTGGTAAGTTTCACGGGTCAAGGTTTCACGGGTAAGTTTTACGGGTAAGTTTCACGGGTATGTTTCATGGGTGATGTTTCTCGGGTCTAGATTTTACTGGTAAGTTTTACGGGTCAAGGTTTCACGGGTAAGTTTCACGGGTGACGTTTCACGGGTCTAGGTTTCACTGGTAAGTTTCACGGGTATGTTTCACGGGTGACGTTTCACGGGTCTAGGTTTCACTGGTAAGTTTCACGGGTCAAGGTTTCACGAGTAAGTTTCACGGGTAAGTTTCACGGTTATGTTTCACGGATGACGTTTCACGGGTCTTGGTTTCTTTGGTAAGTTTCACGGGTCAAGGTTTCACGGGTAAGTTTCACGGGTAAGTTTTACGGGTATGTTTTACAGGTGACGTTTCACGGGTAAGTTTCACGGGTAAGTTTCACGGGTAAGTTTCACGGGTATGTTTCACGGGTGAAGTTTCACGGGTCTTGGTTTCACTGGTAAGTTTCACGGGTCAAGGTTTCACGGGTAAGTTTCACGGGTAAGTTTTACGGGTATGTTTTACAGGTGACGTTTCACGGGTAAGTTTCACGGGTAAGTTTCACGGGTATGTTTTACGGGTGAAGTTTCACGGGTCTAGGTTTCACGGGTAAGTTTCACGGGTCAAGGTTTCACGGGTAAGTTTCACGGGTAAGTTTTACGGGTAAGTTTCACGGGTGACGTTTCACGGGTCTAGGTTTCACTGGAAAGTTTCACGGGTCAAGGATTCACGGGTAAGTTTCACGGGTAAGTTTTACGGGTATGTTTTACAGGTGACGTTTCACGGGTCTAGGTTTCACTGGTAAGTTTCACGGGTCAAGGTTTCACGGGTAAGATTCACGGGTAAGTTTCACGGGTATGTTTCATGGGTGATGTTTCACGGGTCTAGGTTTCACTGGTAAGTTTCACGGGTCAAGGTTTCACGGGTAAGTTTCACGGGTAAGTTTCACGGGTATGTTTCACGGGTGACGTTTCACGGGTCTAGGTTTCACTAGTAAGTTTCACGGGTCAAGGTTTCACGGGTAAGTTTCACGGGTAAGTTTCACGGGTATGTTTCATGGGTGATGTTTCACGGGTCTAGGTTTTACTGGTAAGTTTCACGGGTCAAGGTTTCACGGGTAAGTTTCACGGGTAAGTTTCACGGGTGACGTTTCACGGGTCTAGGTTTCACTGGTAAGTTTCACGGGTATGTTTCACGGGTAAGTTTTACGGGTATGTTTTACAGGTGACGTTTCACGGGTCTAGGTTTCACTGGTAAGTTTCACGGGTCAAGGTTTCACGGGTCAAGGTTTCACGGGTAAGTTTCACGGGTAAGTTTCACGGGTATGTTTTACAGGTGACGTTTCACGGGTCTAGGTTTCACTGGTAAGTTTCACGGGTCAAGGTTTCACGGGTAAGATTCACGGGTTAGTTTCACGGGTCTGTTTCACGGGTGACGTTTCACGGGTCTAGGTTTCACTGGAAAGTTTCACGGGTCAAGGTTTCACGGGTAAGTTTCACGGGTAAGTTTCACGGGTATGTTTCACGGGTGACGTTTCACAGGTCTAGGTTTCACTGGTAAGTTTCACGGGTCAAGGTTTCACGGGTAAGTTTCACGTGTAAGTTTCACGGGTATGTTTCACGGGTGACGTTTCACGGGTCTAGGTTTCACTGGTAAGTTTCACGGGTCAAGGTTTCACGGGTATGTTTCACGGATGACGTTTCACGGGTCTTGGTTTCACTGGTAAGTTTCACGGGTCAAGGTTTCACGGGTAAGTTTTACGGGTAAGTTTTACGGGTATGTTTTACAGGTGACGTTTCACGGGTAAGTTTCACGGGTAAGTTTCACGGGTATGTTTCACGGGTGACGTTTCACGGGTCTAGGTTTCACTGGTAAGTTTCACGGGTCAAGGTTTCACGGGTAAGTTTCACGGGTAAGTTTTACGGGTAAGTTTCACGGGTGACGTTTCACGGGTCTAGGTTTCACTGGAAAGTTTCACGGGTCAAGGATTCACGGGTAAGTTTCACGGATAAGTTTTACGGGTATGTTTTACAGGTGACGTTTCACGGGTCTAGGTTTCACTGGTAAGTTTCACGGGTCAAGGTTTCACGGGTAAGTTTCACGGGTAAGTTTCACGGGTATGTTTCATGGGTGATGTTTCACGGGTCTAGGTTTTACTGGTAAGTTTCACGGGTCAAGGTTTCACGGGTAAGTTTCACGGGTAAGTTTCACGGGTGACGTTTCACGGGTCTAGGTTTCACTGGTAAGTTTCACGGGTATGTTTCACGGGTGACGTTTCACGGGTCTAGGTTTCACTGGTAAGTTTCACGGGTCAAGGTTTCACGGGTAAGTTTCACGGGTAAGTTTCACGGGTATGTTTCACGGGTAAGTTTCACGGGTGACGTTTTACGGGTCTAGGTTTCACTGGTAAGTTTCACGGGTATGTTTCACGGGTGACGTTTCACGGGTCTAGGTTTCACTGGTAAGTTTCACGGGTCAAGGTTTCACGGGTAAGTTTCACGGGTAAGTTTCACGGGTATGTTTCACGGATGACGTTTCACGGGTCTTGGTTTCACTGGTAAGTTTCACGGGTCAAGGTTTCACGGGTAAGTTTCACGGGTAAGTTTTACGGGTATGTTTTACAGGTGACGTTTCACGGGTAAGTTTCACGGGTAAGTTTCACGGGTATGTTTCACGGGTGACGTTTCACGGGTCTTGGTTTCACTGGTAAGTTTCACGGGTCAAGGTTTCACGGGTAAGTTTCACGGGTATGTTTCACGGGTGACGTTTCACGGGTCTAGGTTTCACTGGTAAGTTTCACGGGTCAAGGTTTCACGGGTAAGTTTCACGGGTAAGTTTTACGGGTAAGTTTTACGGGTCTAGGTTTCAATGGTAAGTTTCACGGGTCAAGGTTTCACGGGTAAGTTTCACGGGTAAGTTTCACGGGTATGTTTCACGGGTGACGTTTCACGGGTCTAGGTTTCACTGGAAAGTTTCACGGATCAAGGTTTCACGGGTAAGTTTCACGGGTAAGTTTTACGGGTATGTTTTACAGGTGACGTTTCACGGGTCTAGGTTTCACTGGTAAGTTTCACGGGTCAAGGTTTCACGGGTAAGTTTCACGGGTAAGTTTCACGGGTATGTTTCATGGGTGATGTTTCACGGGTCTAGGTTTTACTGGTAAGTTTCACGGGTCAAGGTTTCACGGGTAAGTTTCACGGGTAAGTTTCACGGGTAAGTTTCACGGGTATGTTTCACGGATGACGTTTCACGGGTCTAGGTTTCACTGGTAAGTTTCACGGGTCAAGGTTTTACTGGTAAGTTTCACGGGTATGTTTCACGGGTGACGTTTCACGGGTCTAGGTTTCACTGGTAAGTTTCACGGGTCAAGGTTTCAAGGGTAAGATTCACGGGTAAGTTTCACGGGTATGTTTCACGGGTGACGTTTCACGGGTATAGGTTTTACTAGTAAGTTTCACGGGTCAAGGTTTCACGGGTAAGTTTCACGGGTAAGTTTCACGGGTATGTTTCACGGGTGACGTTTCACGGGTCTAGGTTTCACTGGTAAGTTTCACGGGTCAAGGTTTCACGGGTAAGTTTCACGGGTAAGTTTCACGGGTATGTTTCACGGGTGACGTTTCACGGGTCTAGGTTTCACTGGTAAGTTTCACGGGTCAAGGTTTCACGGGTAAGTTTTACGGGTAAGTTTTACGGGTAAGTTTTACGCGTAAGTTTCACGGGTGACGTTTCACGGGTCTAGGTTTCACTGGTAAGTTTCACGGGTCAAGGTTTTACGGGTAAGTTTAACGGGTAAGTTTTACGGGTAAGTTTCACGGGTGACGTTTCACGGGTCTAGGTTTCACTGGTAAGTTTCACGGGTCTAGGTTTCACTGGTAAGTTTCACGGGTCAAGGTTTCACGGGTAAGTTTCACGGGTAAGTTTCACGGGTATGTTTCACGGGTGACGTTTCACGGGTCTAGGTTTCACTGGAAAGTTTCACGGATCAAGGTTTCACGGGTAAGTTTCACGGGTAAGTTTCACGGGTAAGTTTTACGGGTATGTTTTACAGGTGACGTTTCACGGGTCTAGGTTTCACTGGTAAGTTTCACGGGTCAAGGTTTCACGGGTAAGTTTCACGGGTAAGTTTCACGGGTATGTTTCATGGGTGATGTTTCACGGGTCTAGGTTTTACTGGTAAGTTTCACGGGTCAAGGTTTCACGGGTAAGTTTCACGGGTAAGTTCCACGGGTGACGTTTCACGGGTCTAGGTTTCACTGGTAAGTTTCACGGGTATGTTTCACGGGTGACGTTTCACGGGTCTAGGTTTCACTGGTAAGTTTCACGGGTCAAGGTTTCACGGGTAAGTTTCACGGGTAAGTTTCACGGGTATGTTTCACGGATGACGTTTCACGGGTCTTGGTTTCACTGGTAAGTTTCACGGGTCAAGGTTTCACGGGTAAGTTTCACGGGTAAGTTTTACGGGTATGTTTTACAGGTGACGTTTCACGGGTAAGTTTCACGGGTAAGTTTCACGGGTATGTTTCACGGGTGACGTTTCACGGGTCTAGGTTTCACTGGTAAGATTCACGGGTCAAGGTTTCACGGGTAAGTTTCACGGGTAAGTTTTACGGGTAAGTTTCACGGGTGACGTTTCACGGGTCTAGGTTTCACTGGAAAGTTTCACGGGTCAAGGATTCACGGGTAAGTTTCACGGGTAAGTTTTACGGGTATGTTTTACAGGTGACGTTTCACGGGTCTAGGTTTCACTGGTAAGTTTCACGGGTCAAGGTTTCACGGGTAAGATTCACGGGTAAGTTTCACGGGTATGTTTCATGGGTGATGTTTCACGGGTCTAGGTTTCACTGGTAAGTTTCACGGGTCAAGGTTTCACGGGTAAGTTTCACGGGTAAGTTTCACGGGTATCTTTCACGGGTGACGTTTCACGGGTCTAGGTTTCGCTGGTAAGTTTCACGGGTCAAGGTTTCACGGGTAAGTTTCACGGGTAAGTTTCACGGGTATGTTTCACGGGTGACGTTTCACGGGTCTAGGTTTCACTAGTAAGTTTCACGGGTCAAGGTTTCACGGGTAAGTTTCACGGGTAAGTTTCACGGGTATGTTTCATGGGTGATGTTTCACGGGTCTAGGTTTTACTGGTAAGTTTCACGGGTCAAGGTTTCACGGGTAAGTTTCACGGGTTAGTTTCACGGGTGACGTTTCACGGGTCTAGGTTTCACTGGTAAGTTTCACGGGTATGTTTCACGGGTAAGTTTTACGGGTATGTTTTACAGGTGACGTTTCACGGGTCTAGGTTTCACTGGTAAGTTTCACGGGTCAAGGTTTCACGGGTCAAGGTTTCACGGGTAAGTTTCACGGGTAAGTTTCACGGGTATGTTTTACAGGTGACGTTTCACGGGTCTAGGTTTCACTGGTAAGTTTCACGGGTCAAGGTTTCACGGGTAAGATTCACGGGTAAGTTTCACGGGTATGTTTCATGAGTGATGTTTCACGGGTCTAGGTTTCACTGGTAAGTTTCACGGGTCAAGGTTTTACGGGTAAGTTTCACGGGTAAGTTTCACGGGTATGTTTCACGGGTGACGTTTCACGGGTCTAGGTTTCACTGGTAAGTTTCACGGGTCAAGGTTTCACGGGTAAGTTTCACGGGTAAGTTTCACGGGTATGTTTCACGGGTGACGTTTCACGGGTCTAGGTTTCACTAGTAAGTTTCACTTGTCAAGGTTTCACGGGTAAGTTTCACGGGTAAGTTTCACGGGTATGTTTAACGGGTGACGTTTCACGGGTCTAGGTTTCACTGGTAAGTTTCACGGGTAAAGGTTTCACGGGTAAGTTTCACGGGTAAGTTTCACGGGTATGTTTCACGGGTGACGTTTCACGGGTCTAGGTTTCACTGGTAAGTTTCACGGGTCAAGGTTTCACGGGTAAGTTTCACGGGTAAGTTTCACGGGTATGTTTCACGGGTGACGTTTCACGGGTCTAGGTTTCACTGGTAAGTTTCACGGGTCAAGGTTTCACGGGTAAGTTTCACGGGTAAGTTTCACGGGTATGTTTCACGGATGACGTTTCACGGGTCTTGGTTTCACTGGTAAGTTTCACGGGTAAGTTTCACGGGTAAGTTTTACGGGAATGTTTTACAGGTGACGTTTCACGGGTAAGTTTCACGGGTAAGTTTCACGGGTATGTTTCACGGGTGACGTTTCACGGGTCTAGGTTTCACTGGTAAGTTTCACGGGTCAAGGTTTCACGGGTAAGTTTCACGGGTAAGTTTCACGGGTGACGTTTCACGGGTGACGTTTCACGGGTCTAGGTTTCACTGGAAAGTTTCACGGGTCAAGGATTCACGGGTAAGTTTCACGGGTAAGTTTTACGGGTATGTTTTACAGGTGACGTTTCACGGGTCTAGGTTTCACTGGTAAGTTTCACGGGTCAAGGTTTCACGGGTAAGTTTCACGGGTAAGTTTCACGGGTATGTTTCATGGGTGATGTTTCACGGGTCTAGGTTTTACTGGTAAGTTTCACGGGTCAAGGTTTTACGGGTAAGTTTCACGGGTAAGTTTCACGGGTGACGTTTCACGGGTCTAGGTTTCACTGGTAAGTTTCACGGGTATGTTTCACGGGTGACGTTTCACGGGTCTAGGTTTCACTGGTAAGTTTCACGGGTCAAGGTTTCACGGGTAAGTTTCACGGGTAAGTTTCACGGGTATGTTTCACGGGTAAGTTTCACGGGTGACGTTTCACGGGTCTAGGTTTCACTGGTAAGTTTCACGGGTATGTTTCACGGGTGACGTTTCACGGGTCTAGGTTTCACTGGTAAGTTTCACGGGTCAAGGTTTCACGGGTAAGTTTCACGGGTAAGTTTCACGGGTATGTTTCACGGATGACGTTTCACGGGTCTTGGTTTCACTGGTAAGTTTCACGGGTCAAGGTTTCACGGGTAAGTTTCACGGGTAAGTTTTACGGGTATGTTTTACAGGTGACGTTTCACGGGTAAGTTTCACGGGTAAGTTTCACGGGTATGTTTCACGGGTGACGTTTCACGGGTCTTGGTTTCACTGGTAAGTTTCACGGGTCAAGGTTTCACGGGTAAGTTTCACGGGTATGTTTCACGGGTGACGTTTCACGGGTCTAGGTTTCACTGGTAAGTTTCACGGGTCAAGGTTTCACGGGTAAGTTTCACGGGTAAGTTTTACGGGTAAGTTTTACGGGTCTAGGTTTCAATGGTAAGTTTCACGGGTCAAGGTTTCACGGGTAAGTTTCACGGGTAAGTTTCACGGGTATGTTTCACGGGTGACGTTTCACGGGTCTAGGTTTCACTGGAAAGTTTCACGGATCAAGGTTTCACGGGTAAGTTTCACGGGTAAGTTTTACGGGTATGTTTTACAGGTGACGTTTCACGGGTCTAGGTTTCACTGGTAAGTTTCACAGGTCAAGGTTTCACGGGTAAGTTTCACGGGTAAGTTTCACGGGTATGTTTCATGGGTGATGTTTCACGGGTCTAGGTTTTACTGGTAAGTTTCACGGGTCAAGGTTTCACGGGTAAGTTTCACGGGTAAGTTTCACGGGTGACGTTTCACGGGTCTAGGTTTCACTGGTAAGTTTCACGGGTATGTTTCACGGGTGACGTTTCACGGGTCTAGGTTTCACTGGTAAGTTTCACGGGTCAAGGTTTCACGGGTAAGTTTCACTGGTAAGTTTCACGGGTATGTTTCACGGATGACGTTTCACGGGTCTTGGTTTCACTGGTAATTTTCACGGGTCAAGGTTTCACGGGTAAGTTTCACGGGTAAGTTTTACGGGTATGTTTTACAGGTGACGTTTCACGGGTAAGTTTCACGGGTAAGTTTCACGGGTATGTTTCACGGGTGACGTTTCACGGGTCTAGGTTTCACTGGTAAGTTTCACGGGTCAAGGTTTCACGGGTAAGTTTCACGGGTAAGTTTTACGGGTAAGTTTCACGGGTGACGTTTCACGGGTCTAGGTTTCACTGGAAAGTTTCACGGGTCAAGGATTCACGGGTAAGTTTCACGGGTAAGTTTTACGGGTATGTTTTACAGGTGACGTTTCACGGGTCTAGGTTTCACTGGTAAGTTTCACGGGTCAAGGTTTCACGGGTAAGATTCACGGGTAAGTTTCACGGGTATGTTTCATGGGTGATGTTTCACGGGTCTAGGTTTCACTGGAAAGTTTCACGGGTCAAGGTTTCACGGGTAAGTTTCACGGGTAAGTTTCACGGGTAAGTTTCACGGGTATGTTTTACGGGTGACGTTTCACGGGTCTAGGTTTCACTGGTAAGTTTCACGGGTCAAGGTTTCACGGGTAAGTTTCACGGGTAAGTTTCACGGGTATGTTTCACGGGTGACGTTTCACGGGTCTAGGTTTCACTAGTAAGTTTCACTTGTCAAGGTTTCACGGGTAAGTTTCACGGGTAAGTTTCACGGGTATGTTTAACGGGTGACGTTTCACGGGTCTAGGTTTCACTGGTAAGTTTCACGGGTAAAGGTTTCACGGGTAAGTTTCACGGGTAAGTTTCACGGGTAAGTTTCACGGGTATGTTTCACGGGTGACGTTTCACGGGTCTAGGTTTCACTGGTAAGTTTCACGGGTCAAGGTTTCACGGGTAAGTTTCACGGGTAAGTTTCACGGGTATGTTTCACGGGTGACGTTTCACGGGTCTAGGTTTCACTGGTAAGTTTCACGGGTCAAGGTTTCACGGGTAAGTTTCACGGGTAAGTTTCACGGGTATGTTTCACGGATGACGTTTCACGGGTCTTGGTTTCACTGGTAAGTTTCACGGGTAAGTTTCACGGGTAAGTTTTACGGGTATGTTTTACAGGTGACGTTTCACGGGTAAGTTTCACGGGTAAGTTTCACGGGTATGTTTCACGGGTGACGTTTCACGGGTCTAGGTTTCACTGGTAAGTTTCACGGGTCAAGGTTTCACGGGTAAGTTTCACGGGTAAGTTTCACGGGTGACGTTTCACGGGTGACGTTTCACGGGTCTAGGTTTCACTGGAAAGTTTCACGGGTCAAGGATTCACGGGTAAGTTTCACGGGTAAGTTTTACGGGTATGTTTTACAGGTGACGTTTCACGGGTCTAGGTTTCACTGGTAAGTTTCACGGGTCAAGGTTTCACGGGTAAGTTTCACGGGTAAGTTTCACGGGTATGTTTCATGGGTGATGTTTCACGGGTCTAGGTTTTACTGGTAAGTTTCACGGGTCAAGGTTTTACGGGTAAGTTTCACGGGTAAGTTTCACGGGTGACGTTTCACGGGTCTAGGTTTCACTGGTAAGTTTCACGGGTATGTTTCACGGGTGACGTTTCACGGGTCTAGGTTTCACTGGTAAGTTTCACGGGTCAAGGTTTCACGGGTAAGTTTCACGGGTAAGTTTCACGGGTATGTTTCACGGGTAAGTTTCACGGGTGACGTTTCACGGGTCTAGGTTTCACTGGTAAGTTTCACGGGTATGTTTCACGGGTGACGTTTCACGGGTCTAGGTTTCACTGGTAAGTTTCACGGGTCAAGGTTTCACGGGTAAGTTTCACGGGTAAGTTTCACGGGTATGTTTCACGGATGACGTTTCACGGGTCTTGGTTTCACTGGTAAGTTTCACGGGTCAAGGTTTCACGGGTAAGTTTCACGGGTAAGTTTTACGGGTATGTTTTACAGGTGACGTTTCACGGGTAAGTTTCACGGGTAAGTTTCACGGGTATGTTTCACGGGTGACGTTTCACGGGTCTTGGTTTCACTGGTAAGTTTCACGGGTCAAGGTTTCACGGGTAAGTTTCACGGGTATGTTTCACGGGTGACGTTTCACGGGTCTAGGTTTCACTGGTAAGTTTCACGGGTCAAGGTTTCACGGGTAAGTTTCACGGGTAAGTTTTACGGGTAAGTTTTACGGGTCTAGGTTTCAATGGTAAGTTTCACGGGTCAAGGTTTCACGGGTAAGTTTCACGGGTAAGTTTCACGGGTATGTTTCACGGGTGACGTTTCACGGGTCTAGGTTTCACTGGAAAGTTTCACGGATCAAGGTTTCACGGGTAAGTTTCACGGGTAAGTTTTACGGGTATGTTTTACAGGTGACGTTTCACGGGTCTAGGTTTCACTGGTAAGTTTCACAGGTCAAGGTTTCACGGGTAAGTTTCACGGGTAAGTTTCACGGGTATGTTTCATGGGTGATGTTTCACGGGTCTAGGTTTTACTGGTAAGTTTCACGGGTCAAGGTTTCACGGGTAAGTTTCACGGGTAAGTTTCACGGGTGACGTTTCACGGGTCTAGGTTTCACTGGTAAGTTTCACGGGTATGTTTCACGGGTGACGTTTCACGGGTCTAGGTTTCACTGGTAAGTTTCACGGGTCAAGGTTTCACGGGTAAGTTTCACTGGTAAGTTTCACGGGTATGTTTCACGGATGACGTTTCACGGGTCTTGGTTTCACTGGTAATTTTCACGGGTCAAGGTTTCACGGGTAAGTTTCACGGGTAAGTTTTACGGGTATGTTTTACAGGTGACGTTTCACGGGTAAGTTTCACGGGTAAGTTTCACGGGTATGTTTCACGGGTGACGTTTCACGGGTCTAGGTTTCACTGGTAAGTTTCACGGGTCAAGGTTTCACGGGTAAGTTTCACGGGTAAGTTTTACGGGTAAGTTTCACGGGTGACGTTTCACGGGTCTAGGTTTCACTGGAAAGTTTCACGGGTCAAGGATTCACGGGTAAGTTTCACGGGTAAGTTTTACGGGTATGTTTTACAGGTGACGTTTCACGGGTCTAGGTTTCACTGGTAAGTTTCACGGGTCAAGGTTTCACGGGTAAGATTCACGGGTAAGTTTCACGGGTATGTTTCATGGGTGATGTTTCACGGGTCTAGGTTTCACTGGAAAGTTTCACGGGTCAAGGTTTCACGGGTAAGTTTCACGGGTAAGTTTCACGGGTATGTTTTACGGGTGACGTTTCACGGGTCTAGGTTTCACTAGTAAGTTTCACGGGTCAAGGTTTCACGGGTAAGTTTCACGGGTAAGTTTCACGGGTATGTTTCATGGGTGATGTTTCACGGGTCTAGGTTTTACTGGTAAGTTTCACGGGTCAAGGTTTCACGGGTAAGTTTCACGGGTAAGTTTCACGGGTGACGTTTCACGGGTCTAGGTTTCACTGGTAAGTTTCACGGGTATGTTTCACGGGTAAGTTTTACGGGTATGTTTTACAGGTGACGTTTCACGGGTCTAGGTTTCACTGGTAAGTTTCACGGGTCAAGGTTTCACGGGTAAGTTTCACGGGTAAGTTTCACGGGTATGTTTTACAGGTGACGTTTCACGGGTCTAGGTTTCACTGGTAAGTTTCACGGGTCAAGGTTTCACGGGTAAGATTCACGGGTAAGTTTCACGGGTATGTTTCATGAGTGATGTTTCACGGGTCTAGGTTTCACTGGTAAGTTTCACGGGTCAAGGTTTTACGGGTAAGTTTCACGGGTAAGTTTCACGGGTATGTTTCATGGGTGACGTTTCACGGGTCTAGGTTTCACTGGTAAGTTTCACGGGTAAGTTTCACGGGTATGTTTCACGGGTGACGTTTCACGGGTCTAGGTTTCACTAGTAAGTTTCACTTGTCAAGGTTTCACGGGTAAGTTTCACGGGTAAGTTTCACGGGTATGTTTCACGGGTGACGTTTCACGGGTCTAGGTTTCACTGGTAAGTTTCACGGGTAAAGGTTTCACGGGTAAGTTTCACGGGTAAGTTTCACGGGTATGTTTCACGGGTGACGTTTCACGGGTCTAGGTTTCACTGGTAAGTTTCACGGGTCAAGGTTTCACGGGTAAGTTTCACGGGTAAGTTTCACGGGTATGTTTCACGGGTGACGTTTCACGGGTCTAGGTTTCACTGGTAAGTTTCACGGGTCAAGGTTTTACGGGTAAGTTTCACGGGTAAATTTCACGGGTATGTTTCACGGGTGACGTTTCACGGGTCTAGGTTTCACGGGTAAGTTTCACGGGTCAAGGTTTCACGGGTAAGTTTCACGGGTAAGTTTCACGGGTATGTTTCACAAGTGACGTTTCACGGGTCTAGGTTTCACTGTAAAGTTTCACGGGTCAAGGTTTCACGGGTAAGTTTCACGGGTAAGTTTTACGGGTATGTTTTACAGGCGACGTTTCACGGGTCTAGGTTTCACTGGTAAGTTTCACGGGTCTAGGTTTCACAGGTAAGTTTCACGGGTAAGTTTCACGGGTATGTTTCACGGGTGACGTTTCACGGGTCTAGGTTTCACTGGTAAGTTTCACGGGTCAAGGTTTCACGGGTAAGTTTCACGGGTAAATTTCACGGGTATGTTTCACGGGTGACGTTTCACGGGTCTAGGTTTCACTGGTAAGTTTCACAGTTCAAGGTTTTACGGGTAAGTTTCACAAGTAAGTTTCACGGGTATGTTTCACGGGTGACGTTTCACGGGTCTACGTTTCACTGGTAAGTTTCACGGGTCAAGGTTTCACGGGTAAGTTTCACGGGTAAGTTTCACGGGTATGTTTCATGGGTGATGTTTCACGGGTCTAGGTTTTACTGGTAAGTTTCACGGGTCAAGGTTTCACGGGTAAGTTTCACGGGTAAGTTTCACGGGTGACGTTTCACGGGTGACGTTTCACGGGTCTAGGTTTCACTGGTAAGTTTCACGGGTATGTTTCACGGGTGACGTTTCACGGGTCTAGGTTTCACTGGTAAGTTTCACGGGTCAAGGTTTCACGGGTAAGTTTCACGGGTAAGTTTCACGGGTATGTTTCACGGATGACGTTTCACGGGTCTTGGTTTCACTGGTAAGTTTCACGGGTCAAGGTTTCACGGGTAAGTTTCACGGGTAAGTTTTACGGGTATGTTTTACAGGTGACGTTTCACGGGTAAGTTTCACGGGTAAGTTTCACGGGTATGTTTCACGGGTGACGTTTCACGGGTCTAGGTTTCACTGGTAAGTTTCACGGGTCAAGGTTTCACGGGTAAGTTTCACGTGTAAATTTCACGGGTATGTTTCACGGGTGACGTTTCACGGGTCTAGGTTTCACTGGTAAGTTTCACAGTTCAAGGTTTTACGGGTAAGTTTCACGGGTAAGTTTCACGGGTATGTTTCACGGGTGACGTTTCACGGGTCTAGGTTTCACTGGTAAGTTTCACGGGTCAAGGTTTCACGGGTAAGTTTCACGGGTAAGTTTTACGGGTAAGTTTCCCGGGTGACGTTTCACGGGTGCGTTTCACGGGTCTAGGTTTCACTGGTAAGTTTCACGGGTCAAGGTTTCACGGGTAAGTTTCACCGGTAAGTTTCACGGGTATGTTTCACAAGTGACGTTTCACGGGTCTAGGTTTCACTGGAAAGTTTCACGGGTCAAGGTTTCACGGGTAAGTTTCACGGGTAAGTTTTACGGGTATGTTTTACAGGCGACGTTTCACGGGTCTAGGTTTCACTGGTAAGTTTCACGGGTCAAGGTTTCACGGGTAAGTTTCACGGGTAAGTTTCACGGGTATGTTTCATGGGTGATGTTTCACGGGTCTAGGTTTTACTGGTAAGTTTCACGGGTCAAGGTTTCACGGGTAAGTTTCACGGGTAAGTTTCACGGGTGACGTTTCACGGGTCTAGGTTTCACTGGTAAGTTTCACGGGTATGTTTCACGGGTGACGTTTCACGGGTCTAGGTTTCACTGGTAAGTTTCACGGGTCAAGGTTTCACGGGTAAGTTTCACGGGTAAGTTTCACGGGTATGTTTCACGGATGACGTTTCACGGGTCTTGGTTTCACTGGTAAGTTTCACGGGTCAAGGTTTCACGGGTAAGTTTCACGGGTAAGTTTTACGGGTATGTTTTACAGGTGACGTTTCACGGGTAAGTTTCACGGGTAAGTTTCACGGGTATGTTTCACGGGTGACGTTTCACGGGTCTAGGTTTCACTGGTAAGTTTCACGGGTCAAGGTTTCACGGGTAAGTTTCACGGGTAAGTTTTACGGGTAAGTTTCACGGGTGACGTTTCACGGGTCTAGGTTTCACTGGAAAGTTTCACGGGTCAAGGATTCACGGGTAAGTTTCACGGGTAAGTTTTACGGGTATGTTTTACAGGTGACGTTTCACGGGTCTAGGTTTCACTGGTAAGTTTCACGGGTCAAGGTTTCACGGGTAAGATTCACGGGTAAGTTTCACGGGTATGTTTCATGGGTGATGTTTCACGGGTCTAGGTTTCACTGGTAAGTTTCACGGGTCAAGGTTTTACGGGTAAGTTTCAGGGGTAAGTTTCACGGGTATCTTTCACGGGTGACGTTTCACGGGTCTAGGTTTCGCTGGTAAGTTTCACGGGTCAAGGTTTCACGGGTAAGTTTCACGGGTAAGTTTCACGGGTATGTTTTACGGGTGACGTTTCACGGGTCTAGGTTTCACTAGTAAGTTTCACGGGTCAAGGTTTCACGGGTAAGTTTCACGGGTAAGTTTCACGGGTATGTTTCATGGGTGATGTTTCACGGGTCTAGGTTTTACTGGTAAGTTTTACGGGTCAAGGTTTCACGGGTAAGTTTCACGGGTAAGTTTCACGGGTGACGTTTCACGGGTCTAGGTTTCACTGGTAAGTTTCACGGGTATGTTTCACGGGTAAGTTTTACGGGTATGTTTTACAGGTGACGTTTCACGGGTCTAGGTTTCACTGGTAAGTTTCACGGGTAAAGGTTTCACGGGTAAGTTTCACGGGTAAGTTTCACGGGTATGTTTCACGGGTGACGTTTCACGGGTCTAGGTTTCACTGGTAAGTTTCACGGGTCAAGGTTTCACGGGTAAGTTTCACGGGTAAGTTTCACGGGTATGTTTCACGGGTGACGTTTCACGGGTCTAGGTTTCACTGGTAAGTTTCACGGGTCAAGGTTTTACGGGTAAGTTTCACGGGTAAATTTCACGGGTATGTTTCACGGGTGACGTTTCACGGGTCTAGGTTTCACGGGTAAGTTTCACGGGTCAAGGTTTCACGGGTAAGTTTCACGGGTAAGTTTCACGGGTATGTTTCACAAGTGACGTTTCACGGGTCTAGGTTTCACTGTAAAGTTTCACGGGTCAAGGTTTCACGGGTAAGTTTCACGGGTAAGTTTTACGGGTATGTTTTACAGGCGACGTTTCACGGGTCTAGGTTTCACTGGTAAGTTTCACGGGTCTAGGTTTCACGGGTAAGTTTCACGGGTATGTTTCACGGGTGACGTTTCACGGGTCTAGGTTTCACTGGTAAGTTTCACGGGTCAAGGTTTCACGGGTCAAGGTTTCACGGGTAAATTTCACGGGTATGTTTCACGGGTGACGTTTCACGGGTCTAGGTTTCACTGGTAAGTTTCACAGTTCAAGGTTTTACGGGTAAGTTTCACGGGTAAGTTTCACGGGTATGTTTCACGGGTGACGTTTCACGGGTCTAGGTTTCACTGGTAAGTTTCACGGGTCAAGGTTTCACGGGTAAGTTTCACGGGTAAGTTTCACGGGTATGTTTCATGGGTGATGTTTCACGGGTCTAGGTTTTACTGGTAAGTTTCACGGGTCAAGGTTTCACGGGTAAGTTTCACGGGTAAGTTTCACGGGTGACGTTTCACGGGTCTAGGTTTCACTGGTAAGTTTCACGGGTATGTTTCACGGGTGACGTTTCACGGGTCTAGGTTTCACTGGTAAGTTTCACGGGTCAAGGTTTCACGGGTAAGTTTCACGGGTAAGTTTCACGGGTATGTTTCACGGATGACGTTTCACGGGTCTTGGTTTCACTGGTAAGTTTCACGGGTCAAGGTTTCACGGGTAAGTTTCACGGGTAAGTTTTACGGGTATGTTTTACAGGTGACGTTTCACGGGTAAGTTTCACGGGTAAGTTTCACGGGTATGTTTCACGGGTGACGTTTCACGGGTCTAGGTTTCACTGGTAAGTTTCACGGGTCAAGGTTTCACGGGTAAGTTTCACGGGTAAATTTCACGGGTATGTTTCACGGGTGACGTTTCACGGGTCTAGGTTTCACTGGTAAGTTTCACAGTTCAAGGTTTTACGGGTAAGTTTCACGGGTAAGTTTCACGGGTATGTTTCACGGGTGACGTTTCACGGGTCTAGGTTTCACTGGTAAGTTTCACGGGTCAAGGTTTCACGGGTAAGTTTCACGGGTAAGTTTCACGGGTATGTTTCATGGGTGATGTTTCACGGGTCTAGGTTTTACTGGTAAGTTTCACGGGTCAAGGTTTCACGGGTAAGTTTCACGGGTAAGTTTCACGGGTGACGTTTCACGGGTCTAGGTTTCACTGGTAAGTTTCACGGGTATGTTTCACGGGTGACGTTTCACGGGTCTAGGTTTCACTGGTAAGTTTCACGGGTCAAGGTTTCACGGGTAAGTTTCACGGGTAAGTTTTACGGGTAAGTTTCACGGGTGACGTTTCACGGGTGCGTTTCACGGGTCTAGGTTTCACTGGTAAGTTTCACGGGTCAAGGTTTCACGGGTAAGTTTCACCGGTAAGTTTCACGGGTATGTTTCACAAGTGACGTTTCACGGGTCTAGGTTTCACTGGAAAGTTTCACGGGTAAGTTTCACGGGTAAGTTTTACGGGTATGTTTTACAGGCGACGTTTCACGGGTCTAGGTTTCACTGGTAAGTTTCACGGGTAAGTTTTACGGGTATGTTTTACAGGTAACGTTCCACGGGTAAGTTTCACGGGTAAGTTTCACGGGTAAGTTTCACGGGTGACGTTTCACGGGTCTAGGTTTCACTGGTAAGTTTCACGGGTATGTTTCACGGGTAAGTTTTACGGGTATGTTTTACAGGTGACGTTTTACGGGTCTAGGTTTCACTGGTAAGTTTCACGGGTCAAGGTTTCACGGGTCAAGGTTTCACGGGTAAGTTTCACGGGTAAGTTTCACGGGTATTTTTTACAGGTGACGTTTCACGGGTCTAGGTTTCACTGGTAAGTTTCACGGGTCAAGGTTTCACGGGTAAGATTCACGGGTTAGTTTCACGGGTATGTTTCACGGGTGACGTTTCACGGGTCTAGGTTTCACTGGAAAGTTTCACGGGTCAAGGTTTCACGGGTAAGTTTCACGGGTAAGTTTCACGGGTATGTTTCACGGGTGACGTTTCACAGGTCTAGGTTTCACTGGTAAGTTTCACGGGTCAAGGTTTCACGGGTAAGTTTCACGGGTAAGTTTCACGGGTAAGTTTTACGGGTATGTTTTACAGGTGACGTTTCACGGGTCTAGGTTTTACTGGTAAGTTTCACGGGTCAAGGTTTCACGGGTAAGTTTCACGGGTAAGTTTCACGGGTGACGTTTCACGGGTCTAGGTTTCACTGGTAAGTTTCACGGGTATGTTTCACGGGTGACGTTTCACGGGTCTAGGTTTCACTGGTAAGTTTCACGGGTCAAGGTTTCACGGGTAAGTTTCACGGGTAAGTTTCACGGGTATGTTTCACGGGTAAGTTTCACGGGTGACGTTTAACGGGTCTAGGTTTCACTGGTAAGTTTCACGGGTATGTTTCACGGGTGACGTTTCACGGGTCTAGGTTTCACTGGTAAGTTTCACGGGTCAAGGTTTCACGGGTAAGTTTCACGGGTAAGTTTCACGGGTATGTTTCACGGATGACGTTTCACGGGTCTTGGTTTCACTGGTAAGTTTCACGGGTCAAGGTTTCACGGGTAAGTTTCACGGGTAAGTTTTACGGGTATGTTTTACAGGTGACGTTTCACGGGTAAGTTTCACGGGTAAGTTTCACGGGTATGTTTCACGGGTGACGTTTCACGGGTCTTGGTTTCACTGGTAAGTTTCACGGGTCAAGGTTTCACGGGTAAGTTTCACGGGTATGTTTCACGGGTGACGTTTCACGGGTCTAGGTTTCACTGGTAAGTTTCACGGGTCAAGGTTTCACGGGTAAGTTTCACGGGTAAGTTTTACGGGTAAGTTTCACGGGTCTAGGTTTCAATGGTAAGTTTCACGGGTCAAGGTTTCACGGGTAAGTTTCACGGGTAAGTTTCACGGGTATGTTTCACGGGTGACGTTTCACGGGTCTAGGTTTCACTGGAAAGTTTCACGGATCAAGGTTTCACGGGTAAGTTTCACGGGTAAGTTTTACGGGTATGTTTTACAGGTGACGTTTCACGGGTCTAGGTTTCATTGGTAAGTTTCACGGGTCAAGGTTTCACGGGTAAGTTTCACGGGTAAGTTTCACGGGTATGTTTCATGGGTGATGTTTCACGGGTCTAGGTTTTACTGGTAAGTTTCACGGGTCAAGGTTTCACGGGTAAGTTTCACGGGTAAGTTTCACGGGTGACGTTTTACGGGTCTAGGTTTCACTGGTAAGTTTCACGGGTATGTTTCACGGGTGACGTTTCACGGGTCTAGGTTTCACTGGTAAGTTTCACGGGTCAAGGTTTCACGGGTAAGTTTCACTGGTAAGTTTCACGGGTATGTTTCACGGATGACGTTTCACGGGTCTTGGTTTCACTGGTAAGTTTCACGGGTCAAGGTTTCACGGGTAAGTTTCACGGGTAAGTTTTACGGGTATGTTTTACAGGTGACGTTTCACGGGTAAGTTTCACGGGTAAGTTTCACGGGTATGTTTCACGGGTGACGTTTCACGGGTCTAGGTTTCACTGGTAAGTTTCACGGGTCAAGGTTTCACGGGTAAGTTTCACGGGTAAGTTTTACGGGTAAGTTTCACGGGTGACGTTTCACGGGTCTAGGTTTCACTGGAAAGTTTCACGGGTCAAGGATTCACGGGTAAGTTTCACGGGTAAGTTTTACGGGTATGTTTTACAGGTGACGTTTCACGGGTCTAGGTTTCACTGGTAAGTTTCACGGGTCAAGGTTTCACGGGTAAGATTCACGGGTAAGTTTCACGGGTATGTTTCATGGGTGATGTTTCACGGGTCTAGGTTTCACTGGTAAGTTTCACGGGTCAAGGTTTTACGGGTAAGTTTCACGGGTATGTTTCACGGGTGACGTTTCACGGGTCTAGGTTTCACTGGTAAGTTTCACGGGTCAAGGTTTCACGGGTAAGATTCACGGGTAAGTTTCACGGGTATGTTTCACGGGTGACGTTTCACGGGTATAGGTTTCACTAGTAAGTTTCACGGGTCAAGGTTTCACGGGTAAGTTTCACGGGTAAGTTTCACGGGTATGTTTCACGGGTGACGTTTCACGGGTCTAGGTTTCACTGGTAAGTTTCACGGGTCAAGGTTTCACGGGTAAGTTTCACGGGTAAGTTTCACGGGTATGTTTCACGGGTGACGTTTCACGGGTCTAGGTTTCACTGGTAAGTTTCACGGGTCAAGGTTTCACGGGTAAGTTTTACGGGTAAGTTTCACGGGTAAGTTTTACGCGTAAGTTTCACGGGTGACGTTTCACGGGTCTAGGTTTCACTGGTAAGTTTCACGGGTCAAGGTTTCACGGGTAAGTTTAACGGGTAAGTTTTACGGGTAAGTTTCACGGGTGACGTTTCACGGGTCTAGGTTTCACTGGTAAGTTTCACGGGTCTAGGTTTCACTGGTAAGTTTCACGGGTCAAGGTTTCACTGGTAAGTTTCACGGGTAAGTTTCACGGGTATGTTTCACGGGTGACGTTTCACGGGTCTAGGTTTCACTGGAAAGTTTCACGGATCAAGGTTTCACGGGTAAGTTTCACGGGTAAGTTTTACGGGTATGTTTTACAGGTGACGTTTCACGGGTCTAGGTTTCACTGGTAAGTTTCACGGGTCAAGGTTTCACGGGTAAGTTTCACGGGTAAGTTTCACGGGTATGTTTCATGGGTGATGTTTCACGGGTCTAGGTTTTACTGGTAAGTTTCACGGGTCAAGGTTTCACGGGTAAGTTTCACGGGTAAGTTTCACGGGTGACGTTTCACGGGTCTAGGTTTCACTGGTAAGTTTCACGGGTATGTTTCACGGGTGACGTTTCACGGGTCTAGGTTTCACTGGTAAGTTTCACGGGTCAAGGTTTCACGGGTAAGTTTCACGGGTAAGTTTCACGGGTATGTTTCACGGATGACGTTTCACGGGTCTTGGTTTCACTGGTAAGTTTCACGGGTCAAGGTTTCACGGGTATGTTTTACAGGTGACGTTTCACGGGTAAGTTTCACGGGTAAGTTTCACGGGTATGTTTCACGGGTGACGTTTCACGGGTCTAGGTTTCACTGGTAAGTTTCACGGGTCAAGGTTTCACGGGTAAGTTTCACGGGTAAGTTTTACGGGTAAGTTTCACGGGTGACGTTTCACGGGTCTAGGTTTCACTGGAAAGTTTCACGGGTCAAGGATTCACGGGTAAGTTTCACGGGTAAGTTTTACGGGTATGTTTTACAGGTGACGTTTCACGGGTCTAGGTTTCACTGGTAAGTTTCACGGGTCAAGGTTTCACGGGTAAGATTCACGGGTAAGTTTCACGGGTATGTTTCATGGGTGATGTTTCACGGGTCTAGGTTTCACTGGTAAGTTTCACGGGTCAAGGTTTTACGGGTAAGTTTCACGGGTAAGTTTCACGGGTATGTTTCACGGGTGACGTTTCACGGGTCTAGGTTTCACTGGTAAGTTTCACGGGTATGTTTCACGGGTGACGTTTCACGGGTCTAGGTTTCACTGGTAAGTTTCACGGGTCAAGGTTTCACGGGTAAGTTTCACGGGTAAGTTTCACGGGTATGTTTCACGGGTAAGTTTCACGGGTGACGTTTAACGGGTCTAGGTTTCACTGGTAAGTTTCACGGGTATGTTTCACGGGTGACGTTTCACGGGTCTAGGTTTCACTGGTAAGTTTCACGGGTCAAGGTTTCACGGATAAGTTTCACGGGTAAGTTTCACGGGTATGTTTCACGGGTGACGTTTCACGGGTCTTGGTTTCACTGGTAAGTTTCACGGGTCAAGGTTTCACGGGTAAGTTTCACGGGTATGTTTCACGGGTGACGTTTCACGGGTCTAGGTTTCACTGGTAAGTTTCACGGGTCAAGGTTTCACGGGTAAGTTTCACGGGTAAGTTTTACGGGTAAGTTTCACGGGTCTAGGTTTCAATGGTAAGTTTCACGGGTCAAGGTTTCACGGGTAAGTTTCACGGGTAAGTTTCACGGGTATGTTTCACGGGTGACGTTTCACGGGTCTAGGTTTCACTGGAAAGTTTCACGGATCAAGGTTTCACGGGTAAGTTTCACGGGTAAGTTTTACGGGTATGTTTTACAGGTGACGTTTCACGGGTCTAGGTTTCATTGGTAAGTTTCACGGGTCAAGGTTTCACGGGTAAGTTTCACGGGTAAGTTTCACGGGTATGTTTCATGGGTGATGTTTCACGGGTCTAGGTTTTACTGGTAAGTTTCACGGGTCAAGGTTTCACGGGTAAGTTTCACGGGTAAGTTTCACGGGTGACGTTTTACGGGTCTAGGTTTCACTGGTAAGTTTCACGGGTATGTTTCACGGGTGACGTTTCACGGGTCTAGGTTTCACTGGTAAGTTTCACGGGTCAAGGTTTCACGGGTAAGTTTCACTGGTAAGTTTCACGGGTATGTTTCACGGATGACGTTTCACGGGTCTTGGTTTCACTGGTAAGTTTCACGGGTCAAGGTTTCACGGGTAAGTTTCACGGGTAAGTTTTACGGGTATGTTTTACAGGTGACGTTTCACGGGTAAGTTTCACGGGTAAGTTTCACGGGTATGTTTCACGGGTGACGTTTCACGGGTCTAGGTTTCACTGGTAAGTTTCACGGGTCAAGGTTTCACGGGTAAGTTTCACGGGTAAGTTTTACGGGTAAGTTTCACGGGTGACGTTTCACGGGTCTAGGTTTCACTGGAAAGTTTCACGGGTCAAGGATTCACGGGTAAGTTTCACGGGTAAGTTTTACGGGTATGTTTTACAGGTGACGTTTCACGGGTCTAGGTTTCACTGGTAAGTTTCACGGGTCAAGGTTTCACGGGTAAGATTCACGGGTAAGTTTCACGGGTATGTTTCATGGGTGATGTTTCACGGGTCTAGGTTTCACTGGTAAGTTTCACGGGTCAAGGTTTTACGGGTAAGTTTCACGGGTATGTTTCACGGGTGACGTTTCACGGGTCTAGGTTTCACTGGTAAGTTTCACGGGTCAAGGTTTCACGGGTAAGATTCACGGGTAAGTTTCACGGGTATGTTTCACGGGTGACGTTTCACGGGTATAGGTTTCACTAGTAAGTTTCACGGGTCAAGGTTTCACGGGTAAGTTTCACGGGTAAGTTTCACGGGTATGTTTCACGGGTGACGTTTCACGGGTCTAGGTTTCACTGGTAAGTTTCACGGGTCAAGGTTTCACGGGTAAGTTTCACGGGTAAGTTTCACGGGTATGTTTCACGGGTGACGTTTCACGGGTCTAGGTTTCACTGGTAAGTTTCACGGGTCAAGGTTTCACGGGTAAGTTTTACGGGTAAGTTTCACGGGTAAGTTTTACGCGTAAGTTTCACGGGTGACGTTTCACGGGTCTAGGTTTCACTGGTAAGTTTCACGGGTCAAGGTTTCACGGGTAAGTTTAACGGGTAAGTTTTACGGGTAAGTTTCACGGGTGACGTTTCACGGGTCTAGGTTTCACTGGTAAGTTTCACGGGTCTAGGTTTCACTGGTAAGTTTCACGGGTCAAGGTTTCACTGGTAAGTTTCACGGGTAAGTTTCACGGGTATGTTTCACGGGTGACGTTTCACGGGTCTAGGTTTCACTGGAAAGTTTCACGGATCAAGGTTTCACGGGTAAGTTTCACGGGTAAGTTTCACAGGTAAGTTTTACGGGTATGTTTTACAGGTGACGTTTCACGGGTCTAGGTTTCACTGGTAAGTTTCACGGGTCAAGGTTTCACGGGTAAGTTTCACGGGTAAGTTTCACGGGTATGTTTCATGGGTGATGTTTCACGGGTCTAGGTTTTACTGGTAAGTTTCACGGGTCAAGGTTTCACGGGTAAGTTTCACGGGTAAGTTTCACGGGTGACGTTTCACGGGTCTAGGTTTCACTGGTAAGTTTCACGGGTATGTTTCACGGGTGACGTTTCACGGGTCTAGGTTTCACTGGTAAGTTTCACGGGTCAAGGTTTCACGGGTAAGTTTCACGGGTAAGTTTCACGGGTATGTTTCACGGATGACGTTTCACGGGTCTTGGTTTCACTGGTAAGTTTCACGGGTCAAGGTTTCACGGGTATGTTTTACAGGTGACGTTTCACGGGTAAGTTTCACGGGTAAGTTTCACGGGTATGTTTCACGGGTGACGTTTCACGGGTCTAGGTTTCACTGGTAAGTTTCACGGGTCAAGGTTTCACGGGTAAGTTTCACGGGTAAGTTTTACGGGTAAGTTTCACGGGTGACGTTTCACGGGTCTAGGTTTCACTGGAAAGTTTCACGGGTCAAGGATTCACGGGTAAGTTTCACGGGTAAGTTTTACGGGTATGTTTTACAGGTGACGTTTCACGGGTCTAGGTTTCACTGGTAAGTTTCACGGGTCAAGGTTTCACGGGTAAGATTCACGGGTAAGTTTCACGGGTATGTTTCATGGGTGATGTTTCACGGGTCTAGGTTTCACTGGTAAGTTTCACGGGTCAAGGTTTTACGGGTAAGTTTCACGGGTAAGTTTCACGGGTATGTTTCACGGGTGACGTTTCACGGGTCTAGGTTTCGCTGGTAAGTTTCACGGGTCAAGGTTTCACGGGTAAGTTTCACGGGTAAGTTTCACGGGTATGTTTCACGGGTGACGTGTCACGGGTCTAGGTTTCACTAGTAAGTTTCACGGGTCAAGGTTTCACGGGTAAGTTTCACGGGTAAGTTTCACGGGTATGTTTCATGGGTGATGTTTCACGGGTCTAGGTTTTACTGGTAAGTTTCACGGGTCAAGGTTTCACGGGTAAGTTTCACGGGTAAGTTTCACGGGTGACGTTTCACGGGTCTAGGTTTCACTGGTAAGTTTCACGGGTATGTTTCACGGGTAAGTTTTACGGGTATGTTTTACAGGTGACGTTTCACGGGTCTAGGTTTCACTGGTAAGTTTCACGGGTCAAGGTTTCACGGGTCAAGGTTTAACGGGTAAGTTTCACGGGTAAGTTTCACGGGTATGTTTTACAGGTGACGTTTCACGGGTCTAGGTTTCACTGGTAAGTTTCACGGGTCAAGGTTTCACGGGTAAGATTCACGGGTAAGTTTCACGGGTATGTTTCATGAGTGATGTTTCACGGGTCTAGGTTTCACTGGTAAGTTTCACGGGTCAAGGTTTTACGGGTAAGTTTCACGGGTAAGTTTCACGGGTATGTTTCACGGGTGACGTTTCACGGGTCTAGGTTTCACTGGTAAGTTTCACGGGTCAAGGTTTCACGGGTAAGTTTCACGGGTAAGTTTCACGGGTATGTTTCACGGGTGACGTTTCACGGGTCTAGGTTTCACTAGTAAGGTTCACTTGTCAAGGTTTCACGGGTAAGTTTCACGGGTAAGTTTCACGGGTATGTTTCACGGGTGACGTTTCACGGGTCTAGGTTTCACTGGTAAGTTTCACGGGTCAAGGTTTCACGGGTAAGTTTCACGGGTAAGTTTCACGGGTATGTTTCACGGGTGACGTTTCACGGGTCTAGGTTTCACTGGTAAGTTTCACGGGTCAAGGTTTCACGGGTAAGTTTCACGGGTAAGTTTCACGGGTATGTTTCACGGGTGACGTTTCACGGGTCTAGGTTTCACTGGTAAGTTTCACGGGTCAAGGTTTTACGGGTAAGTTTCACGGGTAAATTTCACGGGTATGTTTCACGGGTGACGTTTCACGGGTCTAGGTTTCACGGGTAAGTTTCACGGGTCAAGGTTTCACGGGTAAGTTTCACGGGTAAGTTTCACGGGTATGTTTCACAAGTGACGTTTCACGGGTCTAGGTTTCACTGGAAAGTTTCACGGGTCAAGGTTTCACAAGTAAGTTTCACGGGTAAGTTTTACGGGTATGTTTTACAGGCGACGTTTCACGGGTCTAGGTTTCACTGGTAAGTTTCACGGGTCTAGGTTTCACGGGTAAGTTTCACGGGTAAGTTTCACGGGTATGTTTCACGGGTGACGTTTCACGGGTCTAGGTTTCACTGGTAAGTTTCACGGGTCAAGGTTTCACGGGTAAGTTTCACGGGTAAATTTCACGGGTATGTTTCACGGGTGACGTTTCACGGGTCTAGATTTCACTGGTAAGTTTCACAGTTCAAGGTTTTACGGGTAAGTTTCACGGGTAAGTTTCACGGGTATGTTTCACGGGTGACGTTTCACGGGTCTAGGTTTCACTGGTAAGTTTCACGGGTCAAGGTTTCACGGGTAAGTTTCACGGGTAAGTTTTACGGGTAAGTTTCACGGGTGACGTTTCACGGGTGCGTTTCACGGGTCTAGGTTTCACTGGTAAGTTTCACGGGTCAAGGTTTCACGGGTAAGTTTCACCGGTAAGTTTCACGGGTATGTTTCACAAGTGACGTTTCACGGGTCTAGGTTTCACTGGAAAGTTTCACGGGTCAAGGTTTCACGGGTAAGTTTCACGGGTAAGTTTTACGGGTATGTTTTACAGGCGACGTTTCACGGGTCTAGGTTTCACTGGTAAGTTTCACGGGTCTAGGTTTCACGGGTAAGTTTCACGGGTAAGTTTCACGGGTATGTTTCATGGGTGATGTTTCACGGGTCTAGGTTTCACTGGTAAGTTTCACGGGTCAAGGTTTCACGGGTAAGTTTCACGGGTAAGTTTCACGGGTAAGTTTTACGGGTATGTTTTACAGGTGACGTTTCACGGGTCTAGGTTTCACTGGTAAGTTTCACGGGTCAAGGTTTCACGGGTAAGTTTCACGGGTAAGTTTCACGGGTAAGTTTCACGGGTATGTTTCATGGGTGATGTTTCACGGGTCTAGGTTTTACTGGTAAGTTTCACGGGTCAAGGTTTCACGGGTAAGTTTCACGGGTAAGTTTCACGGGTGACGTTTCACGGGTCTAGGTTTCACTGGTAAGTTTCACGGGTATGTTTCACGGGTGACGTTTCACGGGTCTAGGTTTCACTGGTAAGTTTCACGGGTCAAGGTTTCACGGGTAAGTTTCACGGGTAAGTTTCACGGGTATGTTTCACGGGTGACGTTTCACGGGTCTAGGTTTCACTGGTAAGTTTCACGGGTCAAGGTTTTACGGGTAAGTTTCACGGGTAAATTTCACGGGTATGTTTTACAGGCGACGTTTCACGGGTCTAGGTTTCACTGGTAAGTTTCACGGGTCTAGGTTTCACGGGTAAGTTTCACGGGTAAGTTTCACGGGTATGTTTCACGGGTGACGTTTCACGGGTCTAGGTTTCACTGGTAAGTTTCACGGGTCAAGGTTTCACGGGTAAGTTTCACGGGTAAATTTCACGGGTATGTTTCACGGGTGACGTTTCACGGGTCTAGGTTTCACTGGTAAGTTTTACAGTTCAAGGTTTTACGGGTAAGTTTCACGGGTAAGTTTCACGGGTATGTTTCACGGGTGACGTTTCACGGGTCTAGGTTTCACTGGTAAGTTTCACGGGTCAAGGTTTCACGGGTAAGTTTCACGGGTAAGTTTTACGGGTAAGTTTCACGGGTGACGTTTCACGGGTGCGTTTCACGGGTCTAGGTTTCACTAGTAAGTTTCACGGGTCAAGGTTTCACGGGTAAATTTCACCGGTAAGTTTCACGGGTATGTTTCACAAGTGACGTTTCACGGGTCTAGGTTTCACTGGAAAGTTTCACGGGTCAAGGTTTCACGGGTAAGTTTCACGGGTAAGTTTTACGGGTATGTTTTACAGGCGACGTTTCACGGGTCTAGGTTTCACTGGTAAGTTTCACGGGTCTAGGTTTCACGGGTAAGTTTCACGGGTAAGTTTCACGGGTATGTTTCATGGGTGATGTTTCACGGGTCTAGGTTTCACTGGTAAGTTTCACGGGTCAAGGTTTCACGGGTAAGTTTCACGGGTAAGTTTCACGGGTAAGTTTTACGGGTATGTTTTACAGGTGACGTTTCACGGGTCTAGGTTTCACTGGTAAGTTTCACGGGTCAAGGTTTCACGGGTAAGTTTCACGGGTAAGTTTCACGGGTATGTTTCATGGGTGATGTTTCACGGGTCTAGGTTTTACTGGTAAGTTTCACGGGTCAAGGTTTCACGGGTAAGTTTCACGGGTAAGTTTCACGGGTGACGTTTCACGGGTCTAGGTTTCACTGGTAAGTTTCACGGGTATGTTTCACGGGTGACGTTTCACGGGTCTAGGTTTCACTGGTAAGTTTCACGGGTCAAGGTTTCACGGGTAAGTTTCACGGGTAAGTTTCACGGGTATGTTTCACGGATGACGTTTCACGGGTCTTGGTTTCACTGGTAAGTTTCACGGGTCAAGGTTTCACGGGTAAGTTTCACGGGTAAGTTTTACGGGTATGTTTTACAGGTGACGTTTCACGGGTAAGTTTCACGGGTAAGTTTCACGGGTAAGTTTCACGGGTATGTTTCACGGGTGAAGTTTCACGGGTCTTGGTTTCACTGGTAAGTTTCACGGGTCAAGGTTTCACGGGTAAGTTTCACGGGTAAGTTTTACGGGTATGTTTTACAGGTGACGTTTCACGGGTAAGTTTCACGGGTAAGTTTCACGGGTATGTTTCACGGGTGACGTTTCACGGGTCTAGGTTTCACTGGTAAGTTTCACGGGTCAAGGTTTCACGGGTAAGTTTCACGGGTAAGTTTTACGGGTAAGTTTCACGGGTGACGTTTCACGGGTGCGTTTCACGGGTCTAGGTTTCACTAGTAAGTTTCACGGGTCAAGGTTTCACGGGTAAATTTCACCGGTAAGTTTCACGGGTATGTTTCACAAGTGACGTTTCACGGGTCTAGGTTTCACTGGAAAGTTTCACGGGTCAAGGTTTCACGGGTAAGTTTCACGGGTAAGTTTTACGGGTATGTTTTACAGGCGACGTTTCACGGGTCTAGGTTTCACTGGTAAGTTTCACGGGTCTAGGTTTCACGGGTAAGTTTCACGGGTAAGTTTCACGGGTATGTTTCATGGGTGATGTTTCACGGGTCTAGGTTTCACTGGTAAGTTTCACGGGTCAAGGTTTCACGGGTAAGTTTCACGGGTAAGTTTCACGGGTAAGTTTTACGGGTATGTTTTACAGGTGACGTTTCACGGGTCTAGGTTTCACTGGTAAGTTTCACGGGTCAAGGTTTCACGGGTAAGTTTCACGGGTATGTTTCATGGGTGATGTTTCACGGGTCTAGGTTTTACTGGTAAGTTTCACGGGTCAAGGTTTCACGGGTAAGTTTCACGGGTAAGTTTCACGGGTGACGTTTCACGGGTCTAGGTTTCACTGGTAAGTTTCACGGGTATGTTTCACGGGTGACGTTTCACGGGTCTAGGTTTCACTGGTAAGTTTCACGGGTCAAGGTTTCACGGGTAAGTTTCACGGGTATGTTTCACGGATGACGTTTCACGGGTCTTGGTTTCACTGGTAAGTTTCACGGGTCAAGGTTTCACGGGTAAGTTTCACGGGTAAGTTTTACGGGTATGTTTTACAGGTGACGTTTCACGGGTAAGTTTCACGGGTAAGTTTCACGGGTAAGTTTCACGGGTATGTTTCACGGGTGAAGTTTCACGGGTCTTGGTTTCACTGGTAAGTTTCACGGGTCAAGGTTTCACGGGTAAGTTTCACGGGTAAGTTTTACGGGTATGTTTTACAGGTGACGTTTCACGGGTAAGTTTCACGGGTAAGTTTCACGGGTATGTTTCACGGGTGAAGTTTCACGGGTCTAGGTTTCACTGGTAAGTTTCACGGGTCAAGGTTTCACGGGTAAGTTTCACGGGTAAGTTTTACGGGTAAGTTTCACGGGTGACGTTTCACGGGTCTAGGTTTCACTGGAAAGTTTCACGGGTCAAGGATTCACGGGTAAGTTTCACGGGTAAGTTTTACGGGTATGTTTTACAGGTGACGTTTCACGGGTCTAGGTTTCACTGGTAAGTTTCACGGGTCAAGGTTTCACGGGTAAGATTCACGGGTAAGTTTCACGGGTATGTTTCATGGGTGATGTTTCACGGGTCTAGGTTTCACTGGTAAGTTTCACGGGTCAAGGTTTTACGGGTAAGTTTCACGGGTAAGTTTCACGGGTATGTTTCACGGGTGACGTTTCACGGGTCTAGGTTTCACTGGTAAGTTTCACGGGTCAAGGTTTCACGGGTAAGTTTCACGGGTAAGTTTCACGGGTATGTTTCACGGGTGACGTTTCACGGGTCTAGGTTTCACTAGTAAGTTTCACGGGTCAAGGTTTCACGGGTAAGTTTCACGGGTAAGTTTCACGGGTATGTTTCATGGGTGATGTTTTACGGGTCTAGGTTTTACTGGTAAGTTTCACGGGTCAAGGTTTCACGCGTAAGTTTCACGGGTAAGTTTCACGGGTGACGTTTCACGGGTCTAGGTTTCACTGGTAAGTTTCACGGGTATGTTTCACGGGTAAGTTTTACGGGTATGTTTTACAGGTGACGTTTCACGGGTCTAGGTTTCACTGGTAAGTTTCACGGGTCAAGGTTTCACGGGTCAAGGTTTCACGGGTAAGTTTCACGGGTAAGTTTCACGGGTATGTTTTACAGGTGACGTTTCACGGGTCTAGGTTTCACTGGTAAGTTTCACGGGTCAAGGTTTCACGGGTAAGATTCACGGGTAAGTTTCACGGGTATGTTTCATGGGTGATGTTTCACGGGTCTAGGTTTCACTGGTAAGTTTCACGGGTCAAGGTTTTACGGGTAAGTTTCACGGGTAAGTTTCACGGGTATGTTTCACGGGTCAAGGTTTCACGGGTCAAGGTTTCACGGGTAAGTTTCACGAGTATGTTTTATAGGTGACGTTTCACGGGTCTAGGTTTCACTGGTAAGTTTCACGGGTCAAGGTTTCACGGGTAAGATTCACGGGTAAGTTTCACGGGTATGTTTCATGAGTGATGTTTCACGGGTCTAGGTTTCACTGGTAAGTTTCACGGGTCAAGGTTTTACGGGTAAGTTTCACGGGTAAGTTTCACGGGTATGTTTCACGGGTGACGTTTCACGGGTCTAGGTTTCACTGGTAAGTTTCACGGGTCAAGGTTTCACGGGTAAGTTTCACGGGTAAGTTTCACGGGTATGTTTCACGGGTGACGTTTCACGGGTCTAGGTTTCACTAGTAAGTTTCACTTGTCAAGGTTTCACGGGTAAGTTTCACGGGTAAGTTTCACGGGTATGTTTCACGGGTGACGTTTCACGGGTCTAGGTTTCACTGGTAAGTTTCACGGGTCAAGGTTTCACGGGTAAGTTTCACGGGTAAGTTTCACGGGTATGTTTCACGGGTGACGTTTTACGGGTCTAGGTTTCACTGGTAAGTTTCACGGGTCAAGGTTTCACGGGTAAGTTTCACGGGTAAGTTTCACGGGTATGTTTCACGGGTGACGTTTCACGGGTCTAGGTTTCACTGGTAAGTTTCACGGGTCAAGGTTTTACGGGTAAGTTTCACGGGTAAATTTCACGGGTATGTTTCACGGGTGACGTTTCACGGGTCTAGGTTTCACGGGTAAGTTTCACGGGTCAAGGTTTCACGGGTAAGTTTCACGGGTAAGTTTCACGGGTATGTTTCACAAGTGACGTTTCACGGGTCTAGGTTTCACTGGAAAGTTTCACGGGTCAAGGTTTCACGGGTAAGTTTCACGGGTAAGTTTTACGGGTATGTTTTACAGGCGACGTTTCACGGGTCTAGGTTTCACTGGTAAGTTTCACGGGTCTAGGTTTCACGGGTAAGTTTCACGGGTAAGTTTCACGGGTATGTTTCACGGGTGACGTTTCACGGGTCTAGGTTTCACTGGTAAGTTTCACGGGTCAAGGTTTCACGGGTAAGTTTCACGGGTAAATTTCACGGGTATGTTTCACGGGTGACGTTTCACGGGTCTAGGTTTCACTGGTAAGTTTCACAGTTCAAGGTTTTACGGGTAAGTTTCACGGGTAAGTTTCACGGGTATGTTTCACTGGTGACGTTTCACGGGTCTAGGTTTCACTGGTAAGTTTCACGGGTCAAGGTTTCACGGGTAAGTTTCACGGGTAAGTTTTACGGGTAAGTTTCACGGGTGACGTTTCACGGGTGCGTTTCACGGGTCTAGGTTTCACTGGTAAGTTTCACGGGTCAAGGTTTCACGGGTAAGTTTCACCGGTACGTTTCACGGGTATGTTTCACAAGTGACGTTTCACGGGTCTAGGTTTCACTGGAAAGTTTCACGGGTCAAGGTTTCACGGGTAAGTTTCACGGGTAAGTTTTACGGGTATGTTTTACAGGCGACGTTTCACGGGTCTAGGTTTCACTGGTAAGTTTCACGGGTCTAGGTTTCACGGGTAAGTTTCAAGGGTAAGTTTCACGGGTATGTTTCATGGGTGATGTTTCACGGGTCTAGGTTTCACTGGTAAGTTTCACGGGTCAAGGTTTCACGGGTAAGTTTCACGGGTAAGTTTCACGGGTAAGTTTTACGGGTATGTTTTACAGGTGACGTTTCACGGGTCTAGGTTTCACTGGTAAGTTTCACGGGTCAAGGTTTCACGGGTAAGTTTCACGGGTAAGTTTCACGGGTATGTTTCATGGGTGATGTTTCACGGGTCTAGGTTTTACTGGTAAGTTTCACGGGTCAAGGTTTCACGGGTAAGTTTCACGGGTAAGTTTCACGGGTGACGTTTCACGGGTCTAGGTTTCACTGGTAAGTTTCACGAGTATGTTTCACGGGTGACGTTTCACGGGTCTAGGTTTCACTGGTAAGTTTCACGGGTCAAGGTTTCACGGGTAAGTTTCACGGGTAAGTTTCACGGGTATGTTTCACGGGTGACGTTTCACGGGTCTAGGTTTCACTGGAAAGTTTCACGGGTCAAGGTTTCACGGGTAAGTTTCACGGGTAAGTTTTACGGGTATGTTTTACAGGTGACGTTTCACGGGTAAGTTTCACGGGTAAGTTTCACGGGTATGTTTCACGGGTGAAGTTTCACGGGTCTTGGTTTCACTGGTAAGTTTCACGGGTCAAGGTTTCACGGGTAAGTTTCACGGGTAAGTTTTACGGGTATGTTTTACAGGTGACGTTTCACGGGTAAGTTTCACGGGTAAGTTTCACGGGTAAGTTTCACGGGTATGTTTCACGGGTGAAGTTTCACGGGTCTAGGTTTCACTGGTAAGTTTCACGGGTCAAGGTTTCACGGGTAAGTTTCACGGGTAAGTTTTACGGGTAAGTTTCACGGGTCTAGGTTTCACTGGAAAGTTTCACGGGTCAAGGATTCACGGGTAAGTTTCACGGGTAAGTTTTACGGGTATGTTTTACAGGTGACGTTTCACGGGTCTAGGTTTCACTGGTAAGTTTCACGGGTCAAGGTTTCACGGGTAAGATTCACGGGTAAGTTTCACGGGTATGTTTCATGGGTGATGTTTCACGGGTCTAGGTTTCACTGGTAAGTTTCACGGGTCAAGGTTTTACGGGTAAGTTTCACGGGTAAGTTTCACGGGTATGTTTCACGGGTGACGTTTCACGGGTCTAGGTTTCACTGGTAAGTTTCACGGGTCAAGGTTTCACGGGTAAGTTTCACGGGTAAGTTTCATGGGTATGTTTCACGGGTGACGTTTCACGGGTCTAGGTTTCACTAGTAAGTTTCACGGGTCAAGGTTTCACGGGTAAGTTTCACGGGTAAGTTTCACGGGTATGTTTCATGGGTGATGTTTCACGGGTCTAGGTTTTACTGGTAAGTTTCACGGGTCAAGGTTTCACGGGTAAGTTTCACGGGTAAGTTTCACGGGTGACGTTTCACGGGTCTAGGTTTCACTGGTAAGTTTCACGGGTATGTTTCACGGGTAAGTTTTACGGGTATGTTTTACAGGTGACGTTTCACGGGTCTAGGTTTCACTGGTAAGTTTCACGGGTCAAGGTTTCACGGGTCAAGGTTTCACGGGTAAGTTTCACGGGTAAGTTTCACGGGTATGTTTTACAGGTGACGTTTCACGGGTCTAGGTTTCACTGGTAAGTTTCACGGGTCAAGGTTTCACGGGTAAGATTCACGGGTAAGTTTCACGGGTATGTTTCATGGGTGATGTTTCACGGGTCTAGGTTTCACTGGTAAGTTTCACGGGTCAAGGTTTTACGGGTAAGTTTCACGGGTAAGTTTCACGGGTATGTTTCACGGGTGACGTTTCACGGGTCTAGGTTTCACTGGTAAGTTTCACGGATCAAGGTTTCACGGGTAAGTTTCACGGGTAAGTTTCACGGGTATGTTTCACGGGTGACGTTTCACGGGTCTAGGTTTCACTAGTAAGTTTCACGGGTCAAGGTTTCACGGGTAAGTTTCACGGGTAAGTTTCACGGGTAAGTTTCACGGGTATGTTTCACGGGTGACGTTTCACGGGTCTAGGTTTCACTGGTAAGTTTCACGGGTCAAGGTTTCACGGGTAAGTTTCACGGGTAAGTTTTACGGGTATGTTTCACGGGTGACGTTTCACGGGTGTAGGTTTCACTGGTAAGTTTCACGGGTCAAGGTTTCACGGGTAAGTTTCACGGGTAAGTTTCACGGGTATGTTTCACGGGTGACGTTTCACGGGTCTAGGTTTCACTGGTAAGTTTCACGGGTCAAGGTTTTACGGGTAAGTTTCACGGGTAAGTTTCACGGGTATGTTTCACGGGTGACGTTTCACGGGTCTAGGTTTCACGGGTAAGTTTCACGGGTCAAGGTTTCACGGGTAAGTTTCACGGGTAAGTTTCACGGGTATGTTTCACAAGTGACGTTTCACGGGTCTAGGTTTCACTGGAAAGTTTCACGGGTCAAGGTTTCACGGGTAAGTTTCACGGGTAAGTTTTACGGGTATGTTTTACAGGCGACGTTTCACGGGTCTAGGTTTCACTGGTAAGTTCACGGGTCTAGGTTTCACGGGTAAGTTTCACGGGTAAGTTTCACGGGTATGTTTCACGGGTGACGTTTCACGGGTCTAGGTTTCACTGGTAAGTTTCACGGGTCAAGGTTTCACGGTTAAGTTTCACGGGTAAGTTTCACGTGTATGTTTCACGGGTGACGTTTCACGGGTCTAGGTTTCACTGGTAAGTTTCACGGGTCAAGGTTTTACGGGTAAGTTTCACGGGTAAGTTTCACGGGTATGTTTCACGGGTGACGTTTCACGGGTCTAGGTTTCACTGGTAAGTTTCACGGGTCAAGGTTTCACGGGTAAGTTTTACGGGTAAGTTTCACGGGTGACGTTTCACGGGTGACGTTTCACGGGTCTAGGTTTCACTGGTAAGTTTCACGGGTCAAGGTTTCACGGGTAAGTTTCACGGGTAAGTTTCACGGGTATGTTTCACAAGTGACGTTTCACGGGTCTAGGTTTCACTGGAAAGTTTCACGGGTCAAGGTTTCACGGGTAAGTTTCACGGGTAAGTTTTACGGGTATGTTTTACAGGCGACGTTTCACGGGTCTAGGTTTCACTGGTAAGTTTCACGGGTCTAGGTTTCACGGGTAAGTTTCACGGGTAAGTTTCACGGGTATGTTTCATGGGTGATGTTTCACGGGTCTAGGTTTCACTGGTAAGTTTCACGGGTCAAGGTTTCACGGGTAAGTTTCACGGGTAAGTTTCACGGGTAAGTTTTACGGGTATGTTTTACAGGTGACGTTTCACGGGTCTAGGTTTCACTGGTAAGTTTCACGGGTCAAGGTTTCACGGGTAAGTTTCACGGGTAAGTTTCACGGGTAAGTTTCACGGGTATGTTTCATGGGTGATGTTTCACGGGTCTAGGTTTTACTGGTAAGTTTCACGGGTCAAGGTTTCACGGGTAAGTTTCACGGGTAAGTTTCACGGGTGACGTTTCACGGGTCTAGGTTTCACTGGTAAGTTTCACGGGTATGTTTCACGGGTGACGTTTCACGGGTCTAGGTTTCACTGGTAAGTTTCACGGGTCAAGGTTTCACGGGTAAGTTTCACGGGTAAGTTTCACGGGTATGTTTCACGGGTGACGTTTCACGGGTCTAGGTTTCACTGGTAAGTTTCACGGGTCAAGGTTTTACGGGTAAGTTTCACGGGTAAATTTCACGGGTATGTTTCACGGGTGACGTTTCACGGGTCTAGGTTTCACGGGTAAGTTTCACGGGTCAAGGTTTCACGGGTAAGTTTCACGGGTAAGTTTCACGGGTATGTTTCACAAGTGACGTTTCACGGGTCTAGGTTTCACTGGAAAGTTTCACGGGTCAAGGTTTCACGGGTAAGTTTCACGGGTAAGTTTTACGGGTATGTTTTACAGGCGACGTTTCACGGGTCTAGGTTTCACTGGTAAGTTTCACGGGTCTAGGTTTCACGGGTAAGTTTCACGGGTAAGTTTCACGGGTATGTTTCACGGGTGACGTTTCACGGGTCTAGGTTTCACTGGTAAGTTTCACGGGTCAAGGTTTCACGGGTAAGTTTCACGGGTAAATTTCACGGGTATGTTTCACGGATGACGTTTCACGGGTCTAGGTTTCACTGGTAAGTTTCACAGTTCAAGGTTTTACGGGTAAGTTTCACGGGTAAGTTTCACGGGTATGTTTCACGGGTGACGTTTCACGGGTCTAGGTTTCACTGGTAAGTTTCACGGGTCAAGGTTTCACGGGTAAGTTTCACGGGTAAGTTTTACGGGTAAGTTTCACGGGTGACGTTTCACGGGTGCGTTTCACGGGTCTAGGTTTCACTAGTAAGTTTCACGGGTCAAGGTTTCACGGGTAAGTTTCACCGGTAAGTTTCACGGGTATGTTTCACAAGTGACGTTTCACGGGTCTAGGTTTCACTGGAAAGTTTCACGGGTCAAGGTTTCACGGGTAAGTTTCACGGGTAAGTTTTACGGGTATGTTTTACAGGCGACGTTTCACGGGTCTAGGTTTCACTGGTAAGTTTCACGGGTCTAGGTTTCAAGGGTAAGTTTCACGGGTAAGTTTCACGGGTATGTTTCATGGGTGATGTTTCACGGGTCTAGGTTTCACTGGTAAGTTTCACGGGTCAAGGTTTCACGGGTAAGTTTCACGGGTAAGTTTCACGGGTAAGTTTTACGGGTATGTTTTACAGGTGACGTTTCACGGGTCTAGGTTTCACTGGTAAGTTTCACGGGTCAAGGTTTCACGGGTAAGTTTCACGGGTAAGTTTCACGGGTAAGTTTCACGGGTATGTTTCATGGGTGATGTTTCACGGGTCTAGGTTTTACTGGTAAGTTTCACGTGTCAAGGTTTCACGGGTAAGTTTCACGGGTAAGTTTCACGGGTGACATTTCACGGGTCTAGGTTTCACTGGTAAGTTTCACGGGTATGTTTCACGGGTGACGTTTCACGGGTCTAGGTTTCACTGGTAAGTTTCACGGGTCAAGGTTTCACGGGTAAGTTTCACGGGTAAGTTTCACGGGTATGTTTCACGGGTGACGTTTCACGGGTCTAGGTTTCACTGGTAAGTTTCACGGGTCAAGGTTTTACGGGTAAGTTTCACGGGTAAATTTCACGGGTATGTTTCACGGGTGACGTTTCACGGGTCTAGGTTTCACGGGTAAGTTTCACGGGTCAAGGTTTCACGGGTAAGTTTCACGGGTAAGTTTCACGGGTATGTTTCACAAGTGACGTTTCACGGGTCTAGGTTTCACTGGAAAGTTTCACGGGTCAAGGTTTCACGGGTTAGTTTTACGGGTAAGTTTTACGGGTATGTTTTACAGGCGACGTTTCACGGGTCTAGGTTTCACTGGTAAGTTTCACGGGTCTAGGTTTCACGGGTAAGTTTCACGGGTAAGTTTCACGGGTATGTTTCACGGGTGACGTTTCACGGGTCTAGGTTTCACTGGTAAGTTTCACGGGTCAAGGTTTCACGGGTAAGTTTCACGGGTAAATTTCACGGTTATGTTTCACGGATGACGTTTCACGGGTCTAGGTTTCACTGGTAAGTTTCACAGTTCAAGGTTTTACGGGTAAGTTTCACGGGTAAGTTTCACGGGTATGTTTCACGGGTGACGTTTCACGGGTCTAGGTTTCACTGGTAAGTTTCACGGGTCAAGGTTTCACGGGTAAGTTTCACGGGTAAGTTTTACGGGTAAGTTTCACGGGTGACGTTTCACGGGTGCGTTTCACGGGTCTAGGTTTCACTAGTAAGTTTCACGGGTCAAGGTTTCACGGGTAAGTTTCACCGGTAAGTTTCACGGGTATGTTTCACAAGTGACGTTTCACGGGTCTAGGTTTCACTGGAAAGTTTCACGGGTCAAGGTTTCACGGGTAAGTTTCACGGGTAAGATTTACGGGTATGTTTTACAGGCGACGTTTCACGGGTCTAGGTTTCACTGGTAAGTTTCACGGGTCTAGGTTTCACGGGTAAGTTTCACGGGTAAGTTTCACGGGTATGTTTCATGGGTGATGTTTCACGGGTCTAGGTTTCACTGGTAAGTTTCACGGGTCAAGGTTTCACGGGTAAGTTTCACGGGTAAGTTTCACGGGTAAGTTTTACGGGTATGTTTTACAGGTGACGTTTCACGAGTCTAGGTTTCACTGGTAAGTTTCACGGGTCAAGGTTTCACGGGTAAGTTTCACGGGTAAGTTTCACGGGTATGTTTCATGGGTGATGTTTCACGGGTCTAGGTTTTACTGGTAAGTTTCACGGGTCAAGGTTTCACGGGTAAGTTTCACGGGTAAGTTTCACGGGTGACGTTTCACGGGTCTAGGTTTCACTGGTAAGTTTCACGGGTATGTTTCACGGGTGACGTTTCACGGGTCTAGGTTTCACTGGTAAGTTTCACGGGTCAAGGTTTCACGGGTAAGTTTCACGGGTAAGTTTCACGGGTATGTTTCACGGATGACGTTTCACGGGTCTTGGTTTCACTGGTAAGTTTCACGGGTCAAGGTTTCACGGGTAAGTTTCACGGGTAAGTTTTACGGGTATGTTTTACAGGTGACGTTTCACGGGTAAGTTTCACGGGTAAGTTTCACGGGTATGTTTCACGGGTGAAGTTTCACGGGTCTTGGTTTCACTGGTAAGTTTCACGGGTCAAGGTTTCACGGGTAAGTTTCACGGGTAAGTTTTACGGGTATGTTTTACAGGTGACGTTTCACGGGTAAGTTTCACGGGTAAGTTTCACGGGTATGTTTCACGGGTGAAGTTTCACGGGTCTAGGTTTCACTGGTAAGTTTCACCGGTCAAGGTTTCACGGGTAAGTTTCACGGGTAAGTTTTACGGGTAAGTTTCACGGGTGACGTTTCACGGGTCTAGGTTTCACTGGAAAGTTTCACGGGTCAAGGATTCACGGGTAAGTTTTACGGGTATGTTTTACAGGTGACGTTTCACGGGTCTAGGTTTCACTGGTAAGTTTCACGGGTCAAGGTTTCACGGGTAAGATTCACGGGTAAGTTTCACGGGTATGTTTCATGGGTGATGTTTCACGGGTCTGGGTTTCACTGGTAAGTTTCACGGGTCAAGGTTTTACGGGTAAGTTTCACGGGTAAGTTTCACGGGTATGTTTCACGGGTGACGTTTCACGGGTCTAGGTTTCACTGGTAAGTTTCACGGGTCAAGGTTTCACGGGTAAGTTTCACGGGTAAGTTTCACGGGTATGTTTCACGGGTGACGTTTCACGGGTCTAGGTTTCACTAGTAAGTTTCACGGGTCAAGGTTTCACGGGTAAGTTTCACGGGTAAGTTTCACGGGTATGTTTCATGGGTGATGTTTCACGGGTCTAGGTTTTACTGGTAAGTTTCACGGGTCAAGGTTTCACGGGTAAGTTTCACGGGTAAGTTTCACGGGTGACGTTTCACGGGTCTAGGTTTCACTGGTAAGTTTCACGGGTATGTTTCACGGGTATGTTTTACAGGTGACGTTTCACGGGTCTAGGTTTCACTGGTAAGTTTCACGGGTCAAGGTTTCACGGGTCAAGGTTTCACGGGTAAGTTTCACGGGTAAGTTTCACGGGTATGTTTTACAGGTGACGTTTCACGGATCTAGGTTTCACTGGTAAGTTTCACGGGTCAAGGTTTCACGGGTAAGATTCACGGGTAAGTTTCACGGGTATGTTTCATGGGTGATGTTTCACGGGTCTAGGTTTCACTGGTAAGTTTCACGGGTCAAGGTTTTACGGGTAAGTTTCACGGGTAAGTTTCACGGGTATGTTTCACGGGTCAAGGTTTCACGGGTCAAGGTTTCACGGGTAAGTTTCACGGGTAAGTTTCACGGGTATGTTTTACAGGTGACGTTTCACGGGTCTAGGTTTCACTGGTAAGTTTCACGGGTCAAGGTTTCACGGGTAAGATTCACGGGTAAGTTTCACGGGTATGTTTCATGAGTGATGTTTCACGGGTCTAGGTTTCACTGGTAAGTTTCACGGGTCAAGGTTTTACGGGTAAGTTTCACGGGTAAGTTTCACGGGTATGTTTCACGGGTGACGTTTCACGGGTCTAGGTTTCACTGGTAAGTTTCACGGGTCAAGGTTTCACGGGTAAGTTTCACGGGTAAGATTCACGGGTATGTTTCACGGGTGACGTTTCACGGGTCTAGGTTTCACTAGTAAGTTTCACTTGTCAAGGTTTCACGGGTAAGTTTCACGGGTAAGTTTCACGGGTATGTTTCACGGGTGACGTTTCACGGGTCTAGGTTTCACTGGTAAGTTTCACGGGTCAAGGTTTCACGGGTAAGTTTCACGGGTAAGTTTCACGGGTATGTTTCACGGGTGACGTTTTACGGGTCTAGGTTTCACTGGTAAGTTTCACGGGTCAAGGTTTCACGGGTAAGTATCACGGGTAAGTTTCACGGGTATGTTTCACGGGTGACGTTTCACGGGTCTAGGTTTCACTGGTAAGTTTCACGGGTCAAGGTTTTACGGGTAAGTTTCACGGGTAAATTTCACGGGTATGTTTCACGGGTGACGTTTCACGGGTCTAGGTTTCACGGGTAAGTTTCACGGGTCAAGGTTTCACGGGTAAGTTTCACGGGTAAGTTTCACGGGTATGTTTCACAAGTGACGTTTCACGGGTCTAGGTTTCACTGGAAAGTTTCACGGGTCAAGGTTTCACGGGTAAGTTTCACGGGTAAGTTTTACGGGTATGTTTTACAGGCGACGTTTCACGGGTCTAGGTTTCACTGGTAAGTTTCACGGGTCTAGGTTTCACGGGTAAGTTTCACGGGTAAGTTTCACGGGTATGTTTCACGGGTGACGTTTCACGGGTCTAGGTTTCACTGGTAAGTTTCACGGGTCAAGGTTTCACGGGTAAGTTTCACGGGTAAATTTCACGGGTATGTGTCACGGGTGACGTTTCACGGGTCTAGGTTTCACTGGTAAGTTTCACAGTTCAAGGTTTTACGGGTAAGTTTCACGGGTAAGTTTCACGGGTATGTTTCACGGGTGACGTTTCACGGGTCTAGGTTTCACTGGTAAGTTTCACGGGTCAAGGTTTCACGGGTAAGTTTCACGGGTAAGTTTTACGGGTAAGTTTCACGGGTGACGTTTCACGGGTGCGTTTCACGGGTCTAGGTTTCACTGGTAAGTTTCACGGGTCAAGGTTTCACGGGTAAGTTTCACCGGTAAGTTTCACGGGTATGTTTCACAAGTGACGTTTCACGGGTCTAGGTTTCACTGGAAAGTTTCACGGGTCAAGGTTTCACGGGTAAGTTTCACGGGTAAGTTTTACGGGTATGTTTTACAGGCGACGTTTCACGGGTCTAGGTTTCACTGGTAAGTTTCACAGGTCTAGGTTTCACGGGTAAGTCTCACGGGTAAGTTTCACGGGTATGTTTCATGGGTGATGTTTCACGGGTCTAGGTTTCACTGGTAAGTTTCACGGGTCAAGGTTTCACGGGTAAGTTTCACGGGTAAGTTTCACGGGTAAGTTTTACGGGTATGTTTTACAGGTGACGTTTCACGGGTCTAGGTTTCACTGGTAAGTTTCACGGGTCAAGGTTTCACGGGTAAGTTTCACGGGTAAGTTTCACGGGTATGTTTCATGGGTGATGTTTCACGGGTCTAGGTTTTACTGGTAAGTTTCACGGGTCAAGGTTTCACGGGTAAGTTTCACGGGTAAGTTTCACGGGTGACGTTTCACGGGTCTAGGTTTCACTGGTAAGTTTCACGAGTATGTTTCACGGGTGACGTTTCACGGGTCTAGGTTTCACTGGTAAGTTTCACGGGTCAAGGTTTCACGGGTAAGTTTCACGGGTAAGTTTCACGGGTATGTTTCACGGATGACGTTTCACGGGTCTTGGTTTCACTGGTAAGTTTCACGGGTCAAGGTTTCACAAGTAAGTTTCACGGGTAAGTTTTACGGGTATGTTTTACAGGTGACGTTTCACGGGTAAGTTTCACGGGTAAGTTTCACGGGTATGTTTCACGGGTGAAGTTTCACGGGTCTTGGTTTCACTGGTAAGTTTCACGGGTCAAGGTTTCACGGGTAAGTTTCACGGGTAAGTTTTACGGGTAAGTTTCACGGGTGACGTTTCACGGGTCTAGGTTTCACTGGAAAATTTCACGGGTCAAGGATTCACGGGTAAGTTTCACGGGTAAGTTTTACGGGTATGTTTTACAGGTGACGTTTCACGGGTCTAGGTTTCACTGGTAAGATTCACAGGTCAAGGTTTCACGGGTAAGATTCACGGGTAAGTTTCACGGGTATGTTTCATGGGTGATGTTTCACGGGTCTAGGTTTCACTGGTAAGTTTCACGGGTCAAGGTTTTACGGGTAAGTTTCACGGGTAAGTTTCACGGGTGACGTTTCACGGGTCTAGGTTTCACTGGTAAGTTTCACGGGTATGTTTCAAGGGTAAGTTTTACGGGTATGTTTTACAGGTGACGTTTCACGGGTCTAGGTTTCACTGGTAAGTTTCACGGGTCAAGGTTTCACGGGTCAAGGTTTCACGGGTAAGTTTCACGGGTAAGTTTCACGGGTATGTTTTACAGGTGACGTTTCACGGGTCTAGGTTTCACTGGTAAGTTTCACGGGTCAAGGTTTCACGGGTAAGATTCACGGGTAAGTTTCACGGGTATGTTTCATGGGTGATGTTTCACGGGTCTAGGTTTCACTGGTAAGTTTCACGGGTCAAGGTTTTACGGGTAAGTTTCACGGGTAAGTTTCACGGGTAAGTTTTACGGGTATGTTTTACAGGTGACGTTTCACGGGTCTAGGTTTCACTGGTAAGTTTCACGGGTCAAGGTTTCACGGGTAAGTTTCACGGGTAAGTTTCACGGGTATGTTTCACGGGTCTAGGTTTCACTAGTAAGTTTCACGGGTCAAGGTTTCACGGGTAAGTTTCACGGGTAAGTTTCACGGGTAAGTTTCACGGGTATGTTTCACGGGTGACGTTTCACGGGTCTAGGTTTCACTGGTAAGTTTCACGGGTCAAGGTTTCACGGGTAAGTTTCACGGGTAAGTTTTACGGGTATGTTTCACGGGTGACGTTTCACGGGTCTAGGTTTCACTGGTAAGTTTCACGGGTCAAGGTTTCACGGGTAAGTTTCACGGGTAAGTTTCACGGGTATGTTTCACGGGTGAAGTTTCACGGGTCTAGGTTTCACTGGTAAGTTTCACGGGTCAAGGTTTTACGGGTAAGTTTCACGGGTAAGTTTCACGGGTATGTTTCACGGGTGACGTTTCACGGGTCTAGGTTTCACGGGTAAGTTTCACGGGTCAAGGTTTCACGGGTAAGTTTCACGGGTAAGTTTCACGGGTATGTTTCACAAGTGACGTTTCACGGGTCTAGGTTTCACTGGAAAGTTTCACGGGTCAAGGTTTCACGGGTAAGTTTCACGGGTAAGTTTTACGGGTATGTTTTACAGGCGACGTTTCACGGGTCTAGGTTTCACTGGTAAGTTTCACGGGTCTAGGTTTCACGGGTAAGTTTCACGGGTAAGTTTCACGGGTATGTTTCACGGGTGACGTTTCACGGGTCTAGGTTTCACTGGTAAGTTTCACGGGTCAAGGTTTCACGGTTAAGTTTCACGGGTAAGTTTCACGGGTATGTTTCACGGGTGACGTTTCACGGGTCTAGGTTTCACTGGTAAGTTTCACGGGTCAAGGTTTTACGGGTAAGTTTCACGGGTAAGTTTCACGGGTATGTTTCACGGGTGACGTTTCACGGGTCTAGGTTTCACTGGTAAGTTTCACGGGTCAAGGTTTCACGGGTAAGTTTTACGGGTAAGTTTCACGGGTGACGTTTCACGGGTGACGTTTCACGGGTCTAGGTTTCACTGGTAAGTTTCACGGGTCAAGGTTTCACGGGTAAGTTTCACGGGTAAGTTTCACGGGTATGTTTTACAAGTGACGTTTCACGGGTCTAGGTTTCACTGGTAAGTTTCACGGGTCAAGGTTTTACGGGTAAGTTTCACGGGTAAGTTTCACGGGTATGTTTCACGGGTGACGTTTCACGGGTCTAGGTTTCACTGGTAAGTTTCACGGGTCAAGGTTTCACGGGTAAGTTTTACGGGTAAGTTTCACGGGTGACGTTTCACGGGTGACGTTTCACGGGTCTAGGTTTCACTGGTAAGTTTCACGGGTCAAGGTTTTACGGGTAAGTTTCACGGGTAAGTTTTACGGGTATGTTTTACAGGCGACGTTTCACGGGTCTAGGTTTCACTGGTAAGTTTCACGGGTCTAGGTTTCACGGGTAAGTTTCACGGGTAAGTTTCACGGGTATGTTTCATGGGTGATGTTTCACGGGTCTAGGTTTCACTGGTAAGTTTCACGGGTCAAGGTTTCACGGGTAAGTTTCACGGGTAAGTTTCACGGGTATGTTTCACGGGTGACGTTTCACGGGTAAGTTTTACGCGTAAGTTGCACGGGTGACGTTTCACGGGTCTAGGTTTCACTGGTAAGTTTCACGGGTCAAGGTTTCACGGGTAAGTTTCACGGGTAAGTTTTACGGGTAAGTTTCACGGGTGACGTTTCACGGGTCTAGGTTTCACTGGTAAGTTTCACGGGTCAAGGTTTCACGGGTAAGTTTCACGGGTAAGTTTCACGGGTATGTTTCACGGGTGACGTTTCACGGGTCTAGGTTTCACTGGTAAGTTTCACAGGTCAAGGATTCACGGGTAAGTTTCACGGGTATGTTTCACGGGTGACGTTTCACGGGTCTTGGTTTCACTGGTAAGTTTCACGGGTCAAGGTTTCACGGGTAAGTTTCACGGGTATGTTTCACGGGTGACGTTTCACGGGTCTAGGTTTCACTGGTAAGTTTCACGGGTCAAGGTTTCACGGGTAAGTTTCACGGGTAAGTTTTACGGGTAAGTTTCACGGGTGACGTTTCACGGGTCTAGGTTTCACTGGTAAGTTTCAAGGGTCAAGGTTTCACGGGTAAGTTTCACGGGTAAGTTTCACGGGTATGTTTCACGGGTGACGTTTCACGGGTCTAGGTTTCACTGGAAAGTTTCACGGGTCAAGGTTTCACGAGTAAGTTTCACGGGTAAGTTTCACGGGTAAGTTTTACGGGTATGTTTTACAGGTGACGTTTCACGGGTCTAGGTTTCACTGGTAAGTTTCACGGGTCAAAGTTTCACGGGTAAGTTTCACGGGTAAGTTTCACGGGTGACGTTTCACGGGTCTAGGTTTCACTGGCAAGTTTCACGGGTATGTTTCACGGGTAAGTTTTACGGGTATGTTTTACAGGTGTCGTTTCACGGGTCTAGGTTTCACTGGTAAGTTTCACGGGTCAAGGTTTCACGGGTCAAGGTTTCACGGGTAAGTTTCACGGGTAAGTTTCACGGGTATGTTTCACGGATGACGTTTCACGGGTCTTGGTTTAACTGGTAAGTTTCACGGGTCAAGGTTTCACGGGTAAGTTTCACGGGTAAGTTTTACGGGTATGTTTTACAGGTACGTTTCACGGGTAAGTTTCACGGGTAAGTTTCACGGGTATGTTTCACGGGTGACGTTTCACGGGTATAGGTTTCACTGGTAAGTTTCACGGGTCAAGGTTTCACGGGTAAGTTTCACGGGTAAGTTTTACGGGTAAGTTTCACGGGTGACGTTTCACGGGTCTAGGTTTCACTGGAAAGTTTCACGGGTCAAGGTTTCACGGGTAAGTTTCACGGGTAAGTTTTACGGGTATGTTTTACAGGTGACGTTTCACGGGTCTAGGTTTCACTGGTAAGTTTCACGGGTCAAGGTTTCACGGGTAAGTTTCACGGGTAAGTTTCACGGGTATGTTTCACGGGTGACGTTTCACGGGTCTAGGTTTCACTTGTAAGTTTCACGGGTCAAGGATTCACGGGTAAGTTTCACGGGTAAGTTTCACGGGTATGTTTCACGGGTGACGTTTCACGGGTCTAGGTTTCACTGGTAAGTTTCACGGGTCAAGGTATCACGGGTAAGTTTCACGGGTAAGTTTCACGGGTATGTTTCACGGGTGACGTTTCACGGGTCTAGGTTTCACTGGTAAGTTTCACGGGTCAAGGTTTCACGGGTAAGTTTCACGGGTAAGTTTTACGGGTATGTTTCACGGGTGACGTTTCACGGGTCTAGGTTTCACTGGTAAGTTTCACGGGTCAAGGTTTCACGGGTAAGTTTCACGGGTAAGTTTCACGGGTATGTTTCACGGGTGAAGTTTCACGGGTCTAGGTTTCACTGGTAAGTTTCACGGGTCAAGGTTTTACGGGTAAGTTTCACGGGTAAGTTTCACGGGTATGTTTCACGGGTGACGTTTCACGGGTCTAGGTTTCACGGGTAAGTTTCACGGGTCAAGGTTTCACGGGTAAGTTTCACGGGTAAGTTTCACGGGTATGTTTCACAAGTGACGTTTCACGGGTCTAGGTTTCACTGGAAAGTTTCACGGGTCAAGGTTTCACGGGTAAGTTTCACGGGTAAGTTTTACGGGTATGTTTTACAGGCGACGTTTCACGGGTCTAGGTTTCACTGGTAAGTTTCACGGGTCTAGGTTTCACGGGTAAGTTTCACGGGTAAGTTTCACGGGTATGTTTCACGGGTGACGTTTCACGGGTCTAGGTTTCACTGGTAAGTTTCACGGGTCAAGGTTTCACGGTTAAGTTTCACGGGTAAGTTTCACGGGTATGTTTCACGGGTGACGTTTCACGGGTCTAGGTTTCACTGGTAAGTTTCACGGGTCAAGGTTTTACGGGTAAGTTTCACGGGTAAGTTTCACGGGTATGTTTCACGGGTGACGTTTCACGGGTCTAGGTTTCACTGGTAAGTTTCACGGGTCAAGGTTTCACGGGTAAGTTTTACGGGTAAGTTTCACGGGTGACGTTTCACGGGTGACGTTTCACGGGTCTAGGTTTCACTGGTAAGTTTCACGGGTCAAGGTTTCACGGGTAAGTTTCACGGGTAAGTTTCACGGGTATGTTTTACAAGTGACGTTTCACGGGTCTAGGTTTCACTGGTAAGTTTCACGGGTCAAGGTTTTACGGGTAAGTTTCACGGGTAAGTTTCACGGGTATGTTTCACGGGTGACGTTTCACGGGTCTAGGTTTCACTGGTAAGTTTCACGGGTCAAGGTTTCACGGGTAAGTTTTACGGGTAAGTTTCACGGGTGACGTTTCACGGGTGACGTTTCACGGGTCTAGGTTTCACTGGTAAGTTTCACGGGTCAAGGTTTTACGGGTAAGTTTCACGGGTAAGTTTTACGGGTATGTTTTACAGGCGACGTTTCACGGGTCTAGGTTTCACTGGTAAGTTTCACGGGTCTAGGTTTCACGGGTAAGTTTCACGGGTAAGTTTCACGGGTATGTTTCATGGGTGATGTTTCACGGGTCTAGGTTTCACTGGTAAGTTTCACGGGTCAAGGTTTCACGGGTAAGTTTCACGGGTAAGTTTCACGGGTATGTTTCACGGGTGACGTTTCACGGGTAAGTTTTACGCGTAAGTTGCACGGGTGACGTTTCACGGGTCTAGGTTTCACTGGTAAGTTTCACGGGTCAAGGTTTCACGGGTAAGTTTCACGGGTAAGTTTTACGGGTAAGTTTCACGGGTGACGTTTCACGGGTCTAGGTTTCACTGGTAAGTTTCACGGGTCAAGGTTTCACGGGTAAGTTTCACGGGTAAGTTTCACGGGTATGTTTCACGGGTGACGTTTCACGGGTCTAGGTTTCACTGGTAAGTTTCACAGGTCAAGGATTCACGGGTAAGTTTCACGGGTATGTTTCACGGGTGACGTTTCACGGGTCTTGGTTTCACTGGTAAGTTTCACGGGTCAAGGTTTCACGGGTAAGTTTCACGGGTATGTTTCACGGGTGACGTTTCACGGGTCTAGGTTTCACTGGTAAGTTTCACGGGTCAAGGTTTCACGGGTAAGTTTCACGGGTAAGTTTTACGGGTAAGTTTCACGGGTGACGTTTCACGGGTCTAGGTTTCACTGGTAAGTTTCAAGGGTCAAGGTTTCACGGGTAAGTTTCACGGGTAAGTTTCACGGGTATGTTTCACGGGTGACGTTTCACGGGTCTAGGTTTCACTGGAAAGTTTCACGGGTCAAGGTTTCACGAGTAAGTTTCACGGGTAAGTTTCACGGGTAAGTTTTACGGGTATGTTTTACAGGTGACGTTTCACGGGTCTAGGTTTCACTGGTAAGTTTCACGGGTCAAAGTTTCACGGGTAAGTTTCACGGGTAAGTTTCACGGGTGACGTTTCACGGGTCTAGGTTTCACTGGCAAGTTTCACGGGTATGTTTCACGGGTAAGTTTTACGGGTATGTTTTACAGGTGTCGTTTCACGGGTCTAGGTTTCACTGGTAAGTTTCACGGGTCAAGGTTTCACGGGTCAAGGTTTCACGGGTAAGTTTCACGGGTAAGTTTCACGGGTATGTTTCACGGATGACGTTTCACGGGTCTTGGTTTAACTGGTAAGTTTCACGGGTCAAGGTTTCACGGGTAAGTTTCACGGGTAAGTTTTACGGGTATGTTTTACAGGTACGTTTCACGGGTAAGTTTCACGGGTAAGTTTCACGGGTATGTTTCACGGGTGACGTTTCACGGGTATAGGTTTCACTGGTAAGTTTCACGGGTCAAGGTTTCACGGGTAAGTTTCACGGGTAAGTTTTACGGGTAAGTTTCACGGGTGACGTTTCACGGGTCTAGGTTTCACTGGAAAGTTTCACGGGTCAAGGTTTCACGGGTAAGTTTCACGGGTAAGTTTTACGGGTATGTTTTACAGGTGACGTTTCACGGGTCTAGGTTTCACTGGTAAGTTTCACGGGTCAAGGTTTCACGGGTAAGTTTCACGGGTAAGTTTCACGGGTATGTTTCACGGGTGACGTTTCACGGGTCTAGGTTTCACTTGTAAGTTTCACGGGTCAAGGATTCACGGGTAAGTTTCACGGGTAAGTTTCACGGGTATGTTTCACGGGTGACGTTTCACGGGTCTAGGTTTCACTGGTAAGTTTCACGGGTCAAGGTATCACGGGTAAGTTTCACGGGTAAGTTTCACGGGTATGTTTCACGGGTGACGTTTTACGGGTCTAGGTTTCACTGGTAAGTTTCACGGGTCAAGGTTTCACGGGTAAGTTTCACGGGTAAGTTTCACGGGTATGTTTCACGGGTGAAGTTTCACGGGTGACGTTTCACGGGTCTAGGTTTCACTCGTAAGTTTCACGGGTCAAGGTTTTACGGGTAAGTTTCACGGGTAAGTTTCACGGGTATATTTCACGGGTGACGTTTCACGGGTCTAGGTTTCACTGGTAAGTTTCACGGGTCAAGGTTTCACGGGTAAGTTTCACGGGTAAGTTTTACGGGTAAGTTTCACGGGTGACGTTTCACGGGTGACGTTTCACGGGTCTAGGTTTCACTGGTAAGTTTCACGGGTCAAGGTGTCACGGGTAAGTTTCACGGGTATGTTTCACGGGTGACGTTTCACGGGTCTAGGTTTCACTGGAAAGTTTCACGGGTCAAGGTCTCACGGGTAAGTTTCACGGGTAAGTTTTACGGGTATGTTTTACGGGTGACGTTTCACGGGTCTAGGTTTCACTGGTAAGTTTCACGGGTCAAGGTTTCACGGGTAAGTTTCACGGGTAAGTTTCACAGGTATGTTTCACGGGTGACGTTTCACGGGTCTAGGTTTCACTGGAAAGTTTCACGGGTCAAGGTTTCACGGGTAAGTTTCACGGGTAAGTTTTACGGGTATGTTTTACAGGCTACGTTTCACGGGTCTAGGTTTCACTGGTAAGTTTCACGGGTCTAGGTTTCACGGGTAAGTTTCACGGGTAAGTTTTACGGGTAAGTTTCACGGGTGACGTTTCACGGGTCTAGGTTTCACTGGTAAGTTTCACGGGTCAAGGTTTCACGGGTAAGTTTCACGGGTAAGTTTCACGGGTATGTTTCACGGGTGACGTTTCACGGGTCTAGGTTTCACTGGTAAGTTTCACAGGTCAAGGATTCACGGGTAAGTTTCACGGGTAAGTTTCACGGGTATGTTTCACGGGTGACGTTTCACGGGTCTTGGTTTCACTGGTAAGTTTCACGGGTCAAGGTTTCACGGGTAAGTTTCACGGGTATGTTTCACGGGTGACGTTTCACGGGTCTAGGTTTCACTGGTAAGTTTCACGGGTCAAGGTTTCACGGGTAAGTTTCACGGGTAAGTTTTACGGGTAAGTTTCACTGGTGACGTTTCACGGGTCTAGGTTTCACTGGTAAGTTTCACGGGTCAAGGTTTCACGGGTAAGTTTCACGGGTAAGTTTTACGGGTATGTTTCACGGGTGACGTTTCACGGGTCTAGGTTTCACTGGAAAGTTTCACGGGTCAAGGTTTCACGGGTAAGTTTCACGGGTAAGTTTCACGGGTAAGTTTTACGGGTATGTTTTACAGGTGACGTTTCACGGGTCTAGGTTTCACTGGTAAGTTTCACGGGTCAAGGTTTCACGGGTAAGTTTCACGGGTAAGTTTCACGGGTAAGTTTCACGGGTATGTTTCATGGGTGATGTTTCACGGGTCTAGGTTTTACTGGTAAGTTTCACGGGTCAAAGTTTCACGGGTCAAAGTTTCACGGGTAAGTTTCACGGGTAAGTTTCACGGGTGACGTTTCACGGGTCTAGGTTTCACTGGCAAGTTTCACGGGTATGTTTCACGGGTAAGTTTTACGGGTATGTTTTACAGGTGACGTTTCACGGGTCTAGGTTTCACTGGTAAGTTTCACGGGTCAAGGTTTCACGGGTCAAGGTTTCACGGGTAAGTTTCACGGGTAAGTTTCACGGGTATGTTTCACGGATGACGTTTCACGGGTCTTGGTTTCACTGGTAAGTTTCACGGGTCAAGGTTTCACGGGTAAGTTTCACGGGTAAGTTTTACGGGTATGTTTTACAGGTGACGTTTCACGGGTAAGTTTCACGGGTAAGTTTCACGGGTAAGTTTCACGGGTAAGTTTCACGGGTATGTTTCACGGGTGACGTTTCACGGGTATAGGTTTCACTGGTAAGTTTCACGGGTCAAGGTTTCACGGGTAAGTTTCACGGGTAAGTTTTACGGGTAAGTTTCACGGGTGACGTTTCACGGGTCTAGGTTTCACTGGAAAGTTTCACGGGTCAAGGTTTCACGGGTAAGTTTTACGGGTAAGTTTTACGGGTATGTTTTACAGGTGACGTTTCACGGGTCTAGGTTTCACTGGTAAGTTTCACGGGTCAAGGTTTCACGGGTAAGTTTCACGGGTAAGTTTCACGGGTATGTTTCACGGGTGACGTTTCACGGGTCTAGGTTTCACTAGTAAGTTTCACGGGTCAAGGTTTCACGGGTAAGTTTCACGGGTAAGTTTCACGGGTATGTTTCACGGGTGACGTTTCACGGGTCTAGGTTTCACTGGTAAGTTTCACGGGTCAAGGTTTCACGGGTAAGTTTCACGGGTAAGTTTCACGGGTATGTTTCACGGGTGACGTTTCACGGGTCTAGGTTTCACTGGTAAGTTTCACGGGTCAAGGTATCACGGGTAAGATTCACGGGTAAGTTTCACGGGTAAGTTTCACGGGTATGTTTCACGGGTGACGTTTTACGGGTCTAGGTTTCACTGGTAAGTTTCACGGGTCAAGGTTTCACGGGTAAGTTTCACGGGTAAGTTTCACGGGTATGTTTCACGGGTGAAGTTTCACGGGTGACGTTTCACGGGTCTAGGTTTCACTCGTAAGTTTCACGGGTCAAGGTTTTACGGGTAAGTTTCACGGGTAAGTTTCACGGGTATGTTTCACGGGTGACGTTTCACGGGTCTAGGTTTCACTGGTAAGTTTCACGGGTCAAGGTTTCACGGGTAAGTTTCACGGGTAAGTTTTACGGGTAAGTTTCACGGGTGACGTTTCACGGGTCTATGTTTCACTGGTAAGTTTCACGGGTCAAGGTGTCACGGGTAAGTTTCACGGGTATGTTTCACGGGTGACGTTTCACGGGTCTAGGTTTCACTGGTAAGTTTCACGGGTCAAGGTTTCACGGGTAAGTTTCACGGGTAAGTTTCACGGGTATGTTTCACGGGTGACGTTTCACGGGTCAAGGTTTCACTGGTAAGTTTCACGGGTCAAGGTTTCACGGGTAAGTTTCACGGGTAAGTTTCACGGGTCTAGGTTTCACTGGTAAGTTTCACGGGTCAAGGTTTCACGGGTAAGTTTCACGGGTAAGTTTTACGGGTAAGATTCACGGGTGACGTTTCACGGGTCTAGGTTTTACTGGTAAGTTTCACGGGTAAGTTTCACGGGTAAGTTTCACGGGTGACCTTTCACGGGTCTTGGTTTCACTGGTAAGTTTCACGGGTCAAGGTTTCACGGGTAAGTTTCACGGGTAAATTTCACGGGTATGTTTCACGGGTGACGTTTCACGGGTCTAGGTTTCACTGGTAAGTTTCACGGGTCAAGGTTTCACGGGTAAGTTTCACAGGTAAGTTTCACGGGTATGTTTCACGGGTGACGTTTCACGGGTCTAGGTTTCACTGGTAAGTTTCACGGGTCAAGGTTTCACGGGTAAGTTTCACGGGTAAGTTTCACGGGTATGTTTCACGGGTGACGTTTCACGGGTCTAGGTTTCACTGGTAAGTTTCACGGATCAAGGTTTCACGGGTAAGTTTCACGGGTAAGTTTCACGGGTATGTTTCACGGGTGTCGTTTCACGGGTCTAGGTTTCACTGGTAAGTTTCACGGGTCAAGGTTTTACGGGTAAGTTTCACGGGTAAGTTTTACGGGTAAGTTTCACGGGTGACGTTTCACGGGTCTAGGTTTCACTGGTAAGTTTCACGGGTCAAGGTTTCACGGGTAAGTTTCACGGGTAAGTTTCACGGGTATGTTTCACGGGTGACGTTTCACGGGTCTAGGTTTCACTGGTAAGTTTCACGGGTCAAGGTTTCACGGGTAAGTTTCACGGGTAAGTTTCACGGGTATGTTTCACGGGTGACGTTTCACGGGTCTAGGTTTCACTGGTAAGTTTCACGGGTCAAGGTTTTACGGGTAAGTTTCACGGGTAAGTTTCACGGGTAAGTTTCACGGGTATGTTTCACGGGTGACGTTTCACGGGTCTAGGTTTCACTGGTAAGTTTTACGGGTCAAGGTTTCACGGGTAAGTTTCACGGGTAAGTTTTACGGGTAAGTTTCACGGGTGACGTTTCACGGGTAACGTTTCACGGGTGACGTTTCACGGGTCTAGGTTTCACTGGTAAGTTTCACGGGTCAAGGTTTCACGTTTAAGTTTCACGGGTAAGTTTCACGGGTATGTTTCACGGGTGACGTTTCACGGGTCTAGGTTTCACTGGAAAGTTTCACGGGTCAAGGTTTCACGGGTAAGTTTCACGGGTAAGTTTTACGGGTATGTTTTACAGGCGACGTTTCACGGGTCTAGGTTTCACTGGTAAGTTTCACAGGGTCTAGGTTTCACGGGTAAGTTTCACGGGTCAAGGTTTCACGGGTAAGTTTCACGGGTAAGTTTCACGGGTATGTTTCACGGGTGACGTATCACGGGTCTAGGTTTCACTGGTAAGTTTTACGGGTGACGTTACACGGGTCTAGGTTTCACTGGTAAGTTTCACGGGTCAAGGTTTCACGGGTAAGTTTCACGGGTAAGTTTCACGGGTATGTTTCACGGGTGACGTTTCACGGGTCTAGGTTTCACTGGTAAGTTTCACGGGTCAAGGTTTCAATGGTAAGTTTCACGGGTAAGTTTCACGGGTATGTTTCACGGGTGACGTTTCTCGGGTCTTGGTTTCACTGGTAAGTTTCACGGGTCAAGGTTTCACGGGTAAGTTTCACGGGTAACTTTCACGGGTATGTTTCACGGGTGACGTTTCACGGGTCTAGGTTTCACTGGTAAGTTTCACGGGTCAAGGTTTCACGGGTAAGTTTCACGGGTAAGTTTCACGGGTATGTTTCACGGGTGACGTTTCACGGGTCTAGGTTTCACTGGAAAGTTTCACGGGTCAAGGTTTCACGGGTAAGTTTCACGGGTCAAGGTTTCACGGGTAAGTTTCACGGGTAAGTTTCACGGTTATGTTTCACGGGTGACGTTTCACGGGTCTAGGTTTCACTGGTAAGTTTCACGGGTCAAGGTTTCACGGGTAAGTTTTACGGGTAAGTTTCACGGGTAAGTTTCACAGGTGACCTTTCACGGGTCTAGGTTTCACTGGTAAGTTTCACGGGTCAAGGTTTCACGGGTAAGTTTCACGGGTAAGTTTCACGGGTATGTTTCACGGGTGATGTTTCACGGGTCTAGGTTTCACTGGTAAGTTTCACGGGTCAAGGTTTCACGGGTAAGTTTCACGGGTAAGTTTCACGGGTAAGTTTCACGGGTGACGTTTCACGGGTCTAGGTTTCACTGGTAAGTTTCACGGGTCAAGGTTTCACGGGTAAGTTTCACGGGTAAGTTTTACGGGTAAGTTTCACGGGTGACGTTTCACGGGTGACGTTTCACGGGTCTAGGTTTCACTGGTAAGTTTCACGGGTCAAGGTTTCACGTGTAAGTTTCACGGGTATGTTTCACGGGTGACGTTTCACGGGTCTAGGTTTCACTGGAAAGTTTCACGGGTCAAGGTTTCACGGGTAAGTTTCACGGGTAAGTTTTACGGGTATGTTTTACAGGCGACGTTTCACGGGTCTAGGTTTCACTGGTAAGTTTCACAGGGTCTAGGTTTCACGGGTAAGTTTCACGGGTCAAGGTTTCACGGGTAAGTTTCACGGGTAAGTTTCACGGGTATGTTTCACGGGTGACGTTTTACGGGTCTAGGTTTCACTGGTAAGTTTCACGGATCAAGGTTTCACGGGTAAGTTTCACGGGTAAGTTTCACGGGTATGTTTCACGGGTGTCGTTTCACGGGTCTAGGTTTCACTGGTAAGTTTCACAGGTCAAGGTTTCACGGGTAAGTTTCACGGGTAAGTTTCACGGGTGACGTTTCACGGGTCTAGGTTTCACTGGTAAGTTTCACGGGTCAAGGTTTCACGGGTAAGTTTCACGGGTATGTTTCACGGGTAAGTTTTACGGGTGTCGTTTCACGGGTCTAGGTTTCACTGGTAAGTTTCACGGGTCAAGGTTTCACGGGTAAGTTTCACGGGTAAGTTTTACGGGTAAGTTTCACGGGTGACGTTTCACGGGTCTAGGTTTCACTAGGAAGTTTCACGGGTCAAGGTTTCACGGGTAAGTTTCACGGGTAAGTTTCACGGGTAAGTTTTACGGGTAAGTTTCACGGGTGACGTTTCACGGGTCTAGGTTTCACTGGTAAGTTTCACGGGTCAAGGTTTCACGGGTAAGTTTCACGGGTAAGTTTCACGGGTATGTTTCACGGGTGACGTTTCACGGGTCTAGGTTTCACTGGAAAGTTTCACGGATCAAGGTTTCACGGGTAAGTTTCACGGGTAAGTTTTACGGGTATGTTTTACAGGTGACGTTTCACGGGTCTAGGTTTCACTTGTAAGTTTCACGGGTCAAGGTTTCACGGGTTAGTTTCACGGGTAAGTTTCACGGGTATGTTTCATGGGTGATGTTTCACGGGTCTAGGTTTTACTGGTAAGTTTCACGGGTCAAGGTTTCACGGGTAAGTTTTACGGGTAAGTTTCACGGGTGACGTTTCACGGGTCTAGGTTTCACTGGTAAGTTTCACGGGTATGTTTCACGGGTGACGTTTCACGGGTCTAGGTTTCACTGGTAAGTTTCACGGGTCAAGGTTTCACGGGTAAGTTTCACTGGTAAGTTTCACGGGTATGTTTCACGGATGACGTTTCACGGGTCTTGGTTTCACTGGTAAGTTTCACGGGTCAAGGTTTCACGGGTAAGTTTCACGGGTAAGTTTTACGGGTATGTTTTACAGGTGACGTTTCACGGGTAAGTTTCACGGGTAAGTTTCACGGGTATGTTTCACGGGTGACGTTTCACGGGTCTAGGTTTCACTGGTAAGTTTCACGGGTCAAGGTTTCACGGGTAAGTTTCACGGGTAAGTTTTACGGGTAAGTTTCACGGGTGACGTTTCACGGGTCTAGGTTTCACTGGAAAGTTTCACGGGTCAAGGATTCACGGGTAAGTTTCACGGGTAAGTTTTACGGGTATGTTTTACAGGTGACGTTTCACGGGTCTAGGTTTCACTGGTAAGTTTCACGGGTCAAGGTTTCACGGGTAAGATTCACGGGTAAGTTTCACGGGTATGTTTCATGGGTGATGTTTCACGGGTCTAGGTTTCACTGGTAAGTTTCACGGGTCAAGGTTTTACGGGTAAGTTTCACGGGTATGTTTCACGGGTGACGTTTCACGGGTCTAGGTTTCACTGGTAAGTTTCACGGGTCAAGGTTTCACGGGTAAGTTTCACGGGTAAGTTTTACGGGTAAGTTTCACGGGTGACGTTTCACGGGTCTAGGTTTCACTAGGAAGTTTCACAGGGTCTAGGTTTCACGGGTAAGTTTCACGGGTCAAGGTTTCACGGGTAAGTTTCACGGGTAAGTTTCACGGGTATGTTTCACGGGTGACGTTTTACGGGTCTAGGTTTCACTGGTAAGTTTCACGGATCAAGGTTTCACGGGTAAGTTTCACGGGTAAGTTTCACGGGTATGTTTCACGGGTGTCGTTTCACGGGTCTAGGTTTCACTGGTAAGTTTCACAGGTCAAGGTTTCACGGGTAAGTTTCACGGGTAAGTTTCACGGGTGACGTTTCACGGGTCTAGGTTTCACTGGTAAGTTTCACGGGTCAAGGTTTCACGGGTAAGTTTCACGGGTATGTTTCACGGGAAAGTTTTACGGGTGTCGTTTCACGGGTCTAGGTTTCACTGGTAAGTTTCACGGGTCAAGGTTTCACGGGTAAGTTTCACGGGTAAGTTTTACGGGTAAGTTTCACGGGTGACGTTTCACGGGTCTAGGTTTCACTAGGAAGTTTCACGGGTCAAGGTTTCACGGGTAAGTTTCAAGGGTAAGTTTCACGGGTAAGTTTTACGGGTAAGTTTCACGGGTGACGTTTCACGGGTCTAGGTTTCACTGGTAAGTTTCACGGGTCAAGGTTTCACGGGTAAGTTTCACGGGTAAGTTTCACGGGTATGTTAAACGGGTGACGTTTCACGGGTCTAGGTTTCACTGGAAAGTTTCACGGATCAAGGTTTCACGGGTAAGTTTCACGGGTAAGTTTTACGGGTATGTTTTACAGGTGACGTTTCACGGGTCTAGGTTTCACTGGTAAGTTTCACGGGTCAAGGTTTCACGGGTTAGTTTCACGTGTAAGTTTCACGGGTATGTTTCATGGGTGATGTTTCACGGGTCTAGGTTTTACTGGTAAGCTTCACGGGTCAAGGTTTCACGGGTAAGTTTCACGGGTAAGTTTCACGGGTGACGTTTCACGGGTCTAGGTTTCACTGGTAAGTTTCACGGGTATGTTTCACGGGTGACGTTTCACGGGTCTAGGTTTCACTGGTAAGTTTCACGGGTCAAGGTTTCACGGGTAAGTTTCACTGGTAAGTTTCACGGGTATGTTTCACGGGTCTTGGTTTCACTGGTAAGTTTCACGGGTCAAGGTTTCACGGGTAAGTTTCACGGGTAAGTTTTACGGGTATGTTTTACAGGTGACGTTTCACGGGTAAGTTTCACGGGTAAGTTTCACGGGTATGTTTCACGGGTGACGTTTCACGGGTCTAAGTTTCACTGGTAAGTTTCACGGGTCAAGGTTTCACGGGTAAGTTTCACGGGTAAGTTTTACGGGTAAGTTTCACGGGTGACGTTTCACGGGTCTAGGTTTCACTGGAAAGTTTCACGGGTCAAGGATTCACGGGTAAGTTTCACGGGTAAGTTTTACGGGTATGTTTTACAGGTGACGTTTCACGGGTCTAGGTTTCACTGGTAAGTTTCACGGGTCAAGGTTTCACGGGTAAGATTCACGGGTAAGTTTCACGGGTATGTTTCATGGGTGATGTTTCACGGGTCTAGGTTTCACTGGTAAGTTTCACGGGTCAAGGTTTCACGGGTAAGTTTCACGGGTAAGTTTTACGGGTAAGTTTCACGGGTGACGTTTCACGGGTCTAGGTTTCACTAGGAAGTTTCACGGGTCAAGGTTTCACGGGTAAGTTTCACGGGTAAGTTTTACGGGTAAGTTTTACGGGTAAGTTTCACGGGTGACGTTTCACGGGTCTAGGTTTCACTGGTAAGTTTCACGGGTCAAGGTTTCACGGGTAAGTTTCACGGGTAAGTTTCACGGGTATGTTTCACGGGTGACGTTTCACGGGTCTAGGTTTCACTGGAAAGTTTCACGGATCAAGGTTTCACGGGTAAGTTTCACGGGTAAGTTTTACGGGTATGTTTTACAGGTGACGTTTCACGGGTCTAGGTTTCACTGGTAAGTTTCACGGGTCAAGGTTTCACGGGTAAGTTTCACGGGTATGTTTCATGGGTGATGTTTCACGGGTCTAGGTTTTACTGGTAAGTTTCACGGGTCAAGGTTTCACGGGTAAGTTTCACGGGTAAGTTTCACGGGTGACGTTTCACGGGTCTAGGTTTCACTGGTAAGTTTCACGGGTATGTTTCACGGGTGACGTTTCACGGGTCTAGGTTTCACTGGTAAGTTTCACGGGTCAAGGTTTCACGGGTAAGTTTCACGGGTAAGTTTCACGGGTATGTTTCACGGATGACGTTTCACGGGTCTTGGTTTCACTGGTAAGTTTCACGGGTCAAGGTTTCACGGGTAAGTTTCACGGGTAAGTTTTACGGGTATGTTTTACAGGTGACGTTTCACGGGTAAGTTTCACGGGTATGTTTCACGGGTGACGTTTCACGGGTCTTGGTTTCACTGGTAAGTTTCACGGGTCAAGGTTTCACGGGTAAGTTTCACGGGTATGTTTCACGGGTGACGTTTCACGGGTCTAGGTTTCACTGGTAAGTTTCACGGGTCAAGGTTTCACGGGTAAGTTTCACGGGTAAGTTTTACGGGTAAGTTTCACGGGTCTAGGTTTCAATGGTAAGTTTCACGGGTCAAGGTTTCACGGGTAAGTTTCACGGGTAAGTTTCACGGGTATGTTTCACGGGTGACGTTTCACGGGTCTAGGTTTCACTGGAAAGTTTCACGGATCAAGGTTTCACGGGTAAGTTTCACGGGTAAGTTTTACGGGTATGTTTTACAGGTGACGTTTCACGGGTCTAGGTTTCACTGGTAAGTTTCACGGGTCAAGGTTTCACGGGTAAGTTTCACGGGTAAGTTTCACGGGTATGTTTCATGGGTGATGTTTCACGGGTCTAGGTTTTACTGGTAAGTTTCACGGGTCTAGGTTTCACTTGTAAGTTTCACGGGTCAAGGTTTCACGGGTAAGTTTCACGGGTAAGTTTCACGGGTATGTTTCACGGGTGAAGTTTCACGGGTATGTTTCACGGGTGACGTTTCACGGGTCAAGGTTTCACTGGTAAGTTTCACGGGTCAAGGTTTCACGGGTAAGTTTCACGGGTAAGTTTCTCGGGTATGTTTCACGGGTGACGTTTCACGGGTCTAGGTTTCACTGGTAAGTTTCACGGGTCAAGGTTTCACGGGTAAGTTTCACGGGTAAGTTTCACTGGTATGTTTCACGGGTGACGTTTCCCGGGTCTAGGTTTCACTGGTAAGTTTCACGGGTCAAGGTTTCACGGGTAAGTTTCACGGGTAAGTTTCACTGGTAAGTTTCACGGGTATGTTTCACGGGTGACGTTTCACGGGTCTAGGTTTCACTGGTAAGTTTCACGGGTCAAGGTTTCACGGGTAAGTTTCACGGGTAAGTTTTACGGGTTAGTTTCACGGGTGACGTTTCACGGGTCTAGGTTTCACTGGTAAGTTTCACGGGTAAGTTTTACGGGTTAGTTTCACGGGTGACGTTTCACGGGTCTAGGTTTCACTGGTAAGTTTCACGGGTCAAGGTTTCATGGGTAATTTTCACGGGTAAGTTTCACGGGTAAGTTTTACGGGTAAGTTTCACGGGTATGTTTCACGGGTGACGTTTCACGGGTCTTGGTTTCACTGGTAAGTTTCACGGGTCAAGGTTTCATGGGTAAGTTTCACGGGTAAGTTTCACGGGTATGTTTCACGGGTGACGTTTCACGGGTCTAGGTTGCACTGGTAAGTTTCACGGGTCAAGGTTTTACGAGTAAGTTTCACGGGTAAGTTTCACGTGTACGTTTCACGGGTGACGTTTCACGGGTGACGTTTCACGGGTCTAGGTTTCACTGGTAAGTTTCACGGGTCAAGGTTTCACGGGTAAGTTTCACGGGTAAGTTTCACGGGTGACGTTTCACGGGTCTAGGTTTCACTGGTAAGTTTCACGAGTCAAGGTTTCACGGGTAAGTTTCACGGGTAAGTTTCACGGGTAAGTTTCACGGGTAAGTTTCACGGGTATGTTTCACGGGTGACGTTTCACGGGTCTAGGTTTCACTGGAAAGTTTCACGGGTCAAGGTTTCACGGGTAAGCTTCACGGGTAAGTTTTACGGGTATGTTTTACAGGTGACGTTTAACGGGTCTAGGTTTCACTGGTAAGTTTCACGGGTCAAGGTTTCACGGGTAAGTTTCACGGGTAAGTTTCACGGGTAAGTTTCACGGGTATGTTTCATGGGTGATGTTTCACGGATCTAGGTTTCACTGGTAAGTTTCACGGGTCAAGGTTTCACGGGTAAGTTTCACGGGTAAGTTTTACGGGTATGTTTTACAGGTGACGTTTCACGGGTAAGTTTCACGGGTATGTTTCACGGGTGACGTTTCACGGGTCTTGGTTTCACTGGTAAGTTTCACGGGTCAAGGTTTCACGGGTAAGTTTCACGGGTATGTTTCACGGGTGACGTTTCACGGGTCTAGGTTTCACTGGTAAGTTTCACGGGTCAAGGTTTCACGGGTAAGTTTCACGGGTAAGTTTTACGGGTAAGTTTCACGGGTCTAGGTTTCAATGGTAAGTTTCACGGGTCAAGGTTTCACGGGTAAGTTTCACGGGTAAGTTTCACGGGTATGTTTCACGGGTGACGTTTCACGGGTCTAGGTTTCACTGGAAAGTTTCACGGATCAAGGTTTCACGGGTAAGTTTCACGGGTAAGTTTTACGGGTATGTTTTACAGGTGACGTTTCACGGGTCTAGGTTTCACTGGTAAGTTTCACGGGTCAAGGTTTCACGGGTAAGTTTCACGGGTAAGTTTCACGGGTATGTTTCATGGGTGATGTTTCACGGGTCTAGGTTTTACTGGTAAGTTTCACGGGTCTAGGTTTCACTGGTAAGTTTCACGGGTCAAGGTTTCACGGGTAAGTTTCACGGGTAAGTTTCACGGGTATGTTTCACGGGTGAAGTTTCACGGGTATGTTTCACGGGTGACGTTTCACGGGTCAAGGTTTCACTGGTAAGTTTCACGGGTCAAGGTTTCACGGGTAAGTTTCACGGGTAAGTTTCTCGGGTATGTTTCACGGGTGACGTTTCACGGGTCTAGGTTTCACTGGTAAGTTTCACGGGTCAAGGTTTCACGGGTAAGTTTCACGGGTAAGTTTCACTGGTATGTTTCACGGGTGACGTTTCCCGGGTCTAGGTTTCACTGGTAAGTTTCACGGGTCAAGGTTTCACGGGTAAGTTTCACGGGTAAGTTTCACTGGTAAGTTTCACGGGTATGTTTCACGGGTGACGTTTCACGGGTCTAGGTTTCACTGGTAAGTTTCACGGGTCAAGGTTTCACGGGTAAGTTTCACGGGTAAGTTTTACGGGTTAGTTTCACGGGTGACGTTTCACGGGTCTAGGTTTCACTGGTAAGTTTCACGGGTAAGTTTTACGGGTTAGTTTCACGGGTGACGTTTCACGGGTCTAGGTTTCACTGGTAAGTTTCACGGGTCAAGGTTTCATGGGTAATTTTCACGGGTAAGTTTCACGGGTAAGTTTTACGGGTAAGTTTCACGGGTATGTTTCACGGGTGACGTTTCACGGGTCTTGGTTTCACTGGTAAGTTTCACGGGTCAAGGTTTCATGGGTAAGTTTCACGGGTAAGTTTCACGGGTATGTTTCACGGGTGACGTTTCACGGGTCTAGGTTGCACTGGTAAGTTTCACGGGTCAAGGTTTTACGAGTAAGTTTCACGGGTAAGTTTCACGTGTACGTTTCACGGGTGACGTTTCACGGGTGACGTTTCACGGGTCTAGGTTTCACTGGTAAGTTTCACGGGTCAAGGTTTCACGGGTAAGTTTCACGGGTAAGTTTCACGGGTGACGTTTCACGGGTCTAGGTTTCACTGGTAAGTTTCACGAGTCAAGGTTTCACGGGTAAGTTTCACGGGTAAGTTTCACGGGTAAGTTTCACGGGTAAGTTTCACGGGTATGTTTCACGGGTGACGTTTCACGGGTCTAGGTTTCACTGGAAAGTTTCACGGGTCAAGGTTTCACGGGTAAGCTTCACGGGTAAGTTTTACGGGTATGTTTTACAGGTGACGTTTAACGGGTCTAGGTTTCACTGGTAAGTTTCACGGGTCAAGGTTTCACGGGTAAGTTTCACGGGTAAGTTTCACGGGTAAGTTTCACGGGTATGTTTCATGGGTGATGTTTCACGGATCTAGGTTTCACTGGTAAGTTTCACGGGTCAAGGTTTCACGGGTAAGTTTCACGGGTAAGTTTCACGGGTATGTTTCACGGGTGACGTTTCACGGGTCTAGCTTTCACTGGAAAGTTTCACGGGGCAAGGTTTCACGGGTAAGTTTCACGGGTAAGTTTTACGGGTATGTTTTACAGGTGACGTTTCACGAGTCTAGGTTTCACTGGTAAGTTTCACGGGTCAAGGTTTCACGGGTAAGTTTCACGGGTAAGTTTCACGGGTATGTTTCATGGGTGATGTTTCACGGGTCTAGGTTTCACTGGTAAGTTTCACGGGTCAAGGTTTCACGGGTAAGTTTCACGGGTAAGTTTCACGGGTATGTTTCACGGGTGACGTTTTACGGGTCTAGGTTTCACTGGTAAGTTTCACGGGTCAAGGTTTCACGGGTAAGTTTCACGGGTAAGTTTCACGGGTATGTTTCACGGGTGACGTTTCACGGGTCTAGGTTTCACTGGTAAGTTTCACGGGTCAAGGTTTCACGGGTAAGTTTAACGGGTAAGTTTCACGGGTAAGTTTCACGGGTCTAGGTTTCACTGGTAAGTTTCACGGGTGACGTTTCACGGGTCTAGGTTTCACTGGTATGTTTCACGGGTCAAGGTTTCACGGGTAAGTTTCACGTGTAAATTTCACGGGTATGTTTCACGGGTGACGTTTCACGGGTCTAGGTTTCACTGGTAAGTTTCACAGTTCAAGGTTTTACGGGTAAGTTTCACGGGTAAGTTTCACGGGTATGTTTCACGGGTGACGTTTCACGGGTCTAGGTTTCACTGGTAAGTTTCACGGGTCAAGGTTTCACGGGTAAGTTTCACGTGTAAATTTCACGGGTATGTTTCACGGGTGACGTTTCACGGGTCTAGGTTTCACTGGTAAGTTTCACGGGTCAAGGTTTCACGGGTAAGTTTCACCGGTAAGTTTCACGGGTATGTTTCACAAGTGACGTTTCACGGGTCTAGGTTTCACTGGAAAGTTTCACGGGTCAAGGTTTCACGGGTAAGTTTCACGGGTAAGTTTTACGGGTATGTTTTACAGGCGACGTTTCACGATTCTAGGTTTCACTGGTAAGTTTCACGGGTCTAGGTTTCACGGGTAAGTTTCACGGGTAAGTTTCACGGGTATGTTTCATGGGTGATGTTTCACGGGTCTAGGTTTCACTGGTAAGTTTCACGGGTCAAGGTTTCACGGGTAAGTTTCACGGGTAAGTTTCACGGGTAAGTTTTACGGGTATGTTTTACAGGTGACGTTTCACGGGTCTAGGTTTCACTGGTAAGTTTCACGGGTCAAGGTTTCACGGGTAAGTTTCACGGGTAAGTTTCACGGGTATGTTTCATGGGTGATGTTTCACGGGTCTAGGTTTTACTGGTAAGTTTCACGGGTCAAGGTTTCACGGGTAAGTTTCACGGGTAAGTTTCACGGGTGACGTTGCACGGGTCTAGGTTTCACTGGTAAGTTTCACGGGTATGTTTCACGGGTGACGTTTCACGGGTCTAGGTTTCACTGGTAAGTTTCCCGGGTCAAGGTTTCACGGGTAAGTTTCATGGGTAAGTTTCACGGGTATGTTTCACGGATGACGTTTCACGGGTCTTGGTTTCACTGGTAAGTTTCACGGGTCAAGGTTTCACGGGTAAGTTTCACGGGTAAGTTTTACGGGTATGTTTTACAGGTGACGTTTCACGGGTAAGTTTCACGGGTAAGTTTCACGGGTATGTTTCACGGGTGAAGTTTCACGGGTCTTGGTTTCACTGGTAAGTTTCACGGGTCAAGGTTTCACGGGTAAGTTTCACGGGTAAGTTTTACGGGTATGTTTTACAGGTGACGTTTCACGGGTAAGTTTCACGGGTAAGTTTCACGGGTATGTTTAACGGGTGAAGTTTCACGGGTCTAGGTTTCACTGGTAAGTTTCACGGGTCAAGGTTTCACGGGTAAGTTTCACGGGTAAGTTTTACGGGTAAGTTTCACGAGTGACGTTTCACGGGTCTAGGTTTCACTGGAAAGTTTCACGGGTCAAGGATTCACGGGTAAGTTTCACGGGTAAGTTTTACGGGTATGTTTTACAGGTGACGTTTCACGGGTCTAGGTTTCACTGGTAAGTTTCACGGGTCAAGGTTTCACGGGTAAGATTCACGGGTAAGTTTCACGGGTATGTTTCATGGGTGATGTTTCACGGGTCTAGGTTTCACTGGTAAGTTTCACGGGTCAAGGTTTTACGGGTAAGTTTCACGGGTATGTTTCACGGGTGACGTTTCACGGGTCTAGGTTTCACTGGTAAGTTTCACGGGTCAAGGTTTCACGGGTAAGTTTCACGTGTAAGTTTCACGGGTATGTTTCACGGGTGACGTTTCACGGGTCTAGGTTTCACTAGTAAGTTTCACGGGTCAAGGTTTCACGGGTAAGTTTCACGGGTATGTTTCATGGGTGATGTTTCACGGGTCTAGGTTTTACTGGTAAGTTTCACGGGTCAAGGTTTCACGGGTAAGTTTCACGGGTAAGTTTCACGGGTGACGTTTCACGGGTCTAGGTTTCACTGGTAAGTTTCACGGGTATGTTTCACGGGTAAGTTTTACGGGTATGTTTTACAGGTGACGTTTTACGGGTCTAGGTTTCACTGGTAAGTTTCACGGGTCAAGGTTTCACGGGTCAAGGTTTCACGGGTAAGTTTCACGGGTAAGTTTCACGGGTATGTTTTACAGGTGACGTTTCACGGGTCTAGGTTTCACTGGTAAGTTTCACGGGTCAAGGTTTCACGGGTAAGATTCACGGGTTAGTTTCACGGGTATGTTTCACGGGTGACGTTTCACGGGTCTAGGTTTCACTGGAAAGTTTCACGGGTCAAGGTTTCACGGGTAAGTTTCACGGGTAAGTTTCACGGGTATGTTTCACGGGTGACGTTTCACAGGTCTAGGTTTCACTGGTAAGTTTCACGGGTCAAGGTTTCACGGGTAAGTTTCACGGGTATGTTTCACGGGTGACGTTTCACGGGTCTAGGTTTCACTGGTAAGTTTCACGGGTCAAGGTTTCACGGGTAAGTTTCACGGGTAAGTTTCACGGGTATGTTTCACGGATGACGTTTCACGGGTCTTGGTTTCACTGGTAAGTTTCACGGGTCAAGGTTTCACGGGTAAGTTTCACGGGTAAGTTTTACGGCTATGTTTTACAGGTGACGTTTCACGGGTAAGTTTCACGGGTAAGTTTCACGGGTATGTTTCACGGGTGACGTTTCACAGGTCTAGGTTTCACTGGTAAGTTTCACGGGTCAAGGTTTCACGGGTAAGTTTCACGGGTAAGTTTTACGGGTAAGTTTCACGGGTGACGTTTCACGGGTCTAGGTTTCACTGGAAAGTTTCACGGGTCAAGGATTCACGGGTAAGTTTCACGGGTAAGTTTTACGGGTATGTTTTACAGGTGACGTTTCACGGGTCTAGGTTTCACTGGTAAGTTTCACGGGTCAAGGTTTCACGGGTAAGTTTCACGGGTAAGTTTCACGGGTATGTTTCATGGGTGATGTTTCACGGGTCTAGGTTTTACTGGTAAGTTTCACGGGTCAAGGTTTCACGGGTAAGTTTCACGGGTAAGTTTCACGGGTGACGTTTCACGGGTCTAGGTTTCACTGGTAAGTTTCACGGGTATGTTTCACGGGTGACGTTTCACGGGTCTAGGTTTCACTGGTAAGTTTCACGGGTCAAGGTTTCACGGGTAAGTTTCACGGGTAAGTTTCACGGGTATGTTTCACGGGTAAGTTTCACGGGTGACGTTTAACGGGTCTAGGTTTTACTGGTAAGTTTCACGGGTATGTTTCACGGGTGACGTTTCACGGGTCTAGGTTTCACTGGTAAGTTTCACGGGTCAAGGTTTCACGGGTAAGTTTCACGGGTAAGTTTCACGGGTATGTTTCACGGATGACGTTTCACGGGTCTTGGTTTCACTGGTAAGTTTCACGGGTCAAGGTTTCACGGGTAAGTTTCACGGGTAAGTTTTACGGGTATGTTTTACAGGTGACGTTTCACGGGTAAGTTTCACGGGTAAGTTTCACGGGTATGTTTCACGGGTGACGTTTCACGGGTCTTGGTTTCACTGGTAAGTTTCACGGGTCAAGGTTTCACGGGTAAGTTTCACGGGTATGTTTCACGGGTGACGTTTCACGGGTCTAGGTTTCACTGGTAAGTTTCACGGGTCAAGGTTTCACGGGTAAGTTTCACGGGTCTAGGTTTCAATGGTAAGTTTCACGGGTCAAGGTTTCACGGGTAAGTTTCACGGGTAAGTTTCACGGGTATGTTTCACGGGTGACGTTTCACGGGTCTAGGTTTCACTGGAAAGTTTCACGGATCAAGGTTTCACGGGTAAGTTTTACGGGTAAGTTTTACGGGTATGTTTTACAGGTGACGTTTCACGGGTCTAGGTTTCACTGGTAAGTTTCACGGGTCAAGGTTTCACGGGTAAGTTTCACGGGTAAGTTTCACGGGTATGTTTCATGGGTGATGTTTCACGGGTCTAGGTTTTACTGGTAAGTTTCACGGGTCAAGGTTTCACGGGTAAGTTTCACGGGTAAGTTTCACGGGTGACGTTTCACGGGTCTAGGTTTCACTGGTAAGTTTCACGGGTATGTTTCACGGGTGACGTTTCACGGGTCTAGGTTTCACTGGTAAGTTTCACGGGTCAAGGTTTCACGGGTAAGTTTCACTGGTAAGTTTCACGGGTATGTTTCACGGATGACGTTTCACGGGTCTTGGTTTCACTGGTAAGTTTCACGGGTCAAGGTTTCACGGGTAAGTTTCACGGGTAAGTTTTACGGGTATGTTTTACAGGTGACGTTTCACGGGTAAGTTTCACGGGTAAGTTTCACGGGTATGTTTCACGGGTGACGTTTCACGGGTCTAGGTTTCACTGGTAAGTTTCACGGGTCAAGGTTTCACGGGTAAGTTTCACGGGTAAGTTTTACGGGTAAGTTTCACGGGTGACGTTTTACGGGTCTAGGTTTCACTGGAAAGTTTCACGGGTCAAGGATTCACGGGTAAGTTTCACGGGTAAGTTTTACGGGTATGTTTTACAGGTAACGTTTCACGGGTCTAGGTTTCACTGGTAAGTTTCACGGGTCAAGGTTTCACGGGTAAGTTTCACGGGTATGTTTCATGGGTGATGTTTAACGGGTCTAGGTTTTACTGGTAAGTTTCACGGGTCAAGGTTTCACGGGTAAGTTTCACGGGTAAGTTTCACGGGTGACGTTTCACGGGTCTAGGTTTCACTGGTAAGTTTCACGGGTATGTTTCACGGGTGACGTTTCACGGGTCTAGGTTTCACTGGTAAGTTTCACGGGTCAAGGTTTCACGGGTAAGTTTCACGGGTAAGTTTCACGGGTATGTTTCACGGATGACGTTTCACGGGTCTTGGTTTCACTGGTAAGTTTCACGGGTCAAGGTTTCACGGGTAAGTTTCACGGGTAAGTTTTACGGTTATGTTTTACAGCTGACGTTTCACGGGTAAGTTTCACGGGTAAGTTTCACGGGTATGTTTCACGGGTGAAGTTTCACGGGTCTTGGTTTCACTGGTAAGTTTCACGGGTCAAGGTTTCACGGGTAAGTTTCACGGGTAAGTTTTACGGGTATGTTCTACAGGTGACGTTTTACGGGTAAGTTTCACGGGTAAGTTTCACGGGTATGTTTCACGGGTGAAGTTTCACGGGTCTAGGTTTCACTGGTAAGTTTCACGGGTCATGGTTTCACGGGTAAGTTTCACGGGTAAGTTTTACGGGTAAGTTTCACGGGTGACGTTTCACGGGTCTAGGTTTCACTGGAAAGTTTCACGGGTCAAGGATTCACGGGTAAGTTTCACGGGTAAGTTTTACGGGTATGTTTTACAGGTGACTTTTCACGGGTCTAGGTTTCACTGGTAAGTTTCACGGGTCAAGGTTTCACGGGTAAGATTCACGGGTAAGTTTCACGGGTATGTTTCATGGGTGATGTTTTACGGGTCTAGGTTTCACTGGTAAGTTTCACGGGTCAAGGTTTTACGGGTAAGTTTCACGGGTAAGTTTCACGGGTATGTTTCACGGGTGACGTTTCACGGGTCTAGGTTTCACTGGTAAGTTTCACGGGTCAAGGTTTCACGGGTAAGTTTCACGGGTAAGTTTCACGGGTATGTTTCACGGGTGACGTTTCACGGGTCTAGGTTTCACTAGTAAGTTTCACGGGTCAAGGTTTCACGGGTAAGATTCACGGGTAAGTTTCACGGGTATGTTTTATGGGTGATGTTTCACGGGTCTAGGTTTTACTGGTAAGTTTCACGGGTCAAGGTTTCACGGGTAAGTTTCACGGGTAAGTTTCACGGGTGACGTTTCACGGGTCTAGGTTTCACTGGTAAGTTTCACGGGTATGTTTCACGGGTAAGTTTTACGGGTATGTTTTACAGGTGACGTTTCACGGGTCTAGGTTTCACTGGTAAGTTTCACGGGTCAAGGTTTCACGGGTCAAGGTTTCACGGGTAAGTTTCACGGGTAAGTTTCACGGGTATGTTTTACAGGTGACGTTTCACGGGTCTAGGTTTCACTGGTAAGTTTCACGGGTCAAGGTTTCACGGGTAAGATTCACGGGTAAGTTTCACGGGTATGTTTCATGGGTGATGTTTCACGGGTCTAGGTTTCACTGGTAAGTTTCACGGGTCAAGGTTTTACGGGTAAGTTTCACGGGTAAGTTTCACGGGTATGTTTCACGGGTGACGTTTCACGGGTCTAGGTTTCACTGGTAAGTTTCACGGGTCAAGGTTTCACGGGTAAGTTTCACGGGTAAGTTTCACGGGTATGTTTCACGGGTGACGTTTCACGGGTCTAGGTTTCACTAGTAAGTTTCACGGGTCAAGGTTTCACGGGTAAGTTTCACGGGTAAGTTTCACGGGTAAGTTTCACGGGTATGTTTCACGGGTGACGTTTCACGGGTCTAGGTTTCACTGGTAAGTTTCACGGGTCAAGGTTTCACGGGTAAGTTTCACGGGTAAGTTTTACGGGTATGTTTCACGGGTGACGTTTCACGGGTCTAGGTTTCACTGGTAAGTTTCACGGGTCAAGGTTTCACGGGTAAGTTTCACGGGTAAGTTTCACGGGTATGTTTCACGGGTGACGTTTCACGGGTCTAGGTTTCACTGGTAAGTTTCACGGGTCAAGGTTTTACGGGTAAGTTTCACGGGTAAGTTTCACGGGTATGTTTCACGGGTGACGTTTCACGGGTCTAGGTTTCACGGGTAAGTTTCACGGGTCAAGGTTTCACGGGTAAGTTTCACGGGTAAGTTTCACGGGTATGTTTCACAAGTGACGTTTCACGGGTCTAGGTTTCACTGGAAAGTTTCACGGGTCAAGGTTTCACGGGTAAGTTTCACGGGTAAGTTTTACGGGTATGTTTTACAGGCGACGTTTCACGGGTCTAGGTTTCACTGGTAAGTTTCACGGGTCTAGGTTTCACGGGTAAGTTTCACGGGTAAGTTTCACGGGTATGTTTCACGGGTGACGTTTCACGGGTCTAGGTTTCACTGGTAAGTTTCACGGGTCAAGGTTTCACGGTTAAGTTTCACGGGTAAGTTTCACGGGTATGTTTCACGGGTGACGTTTCACGGGTCTAGGTTTCACTGGTAAGTTTCACGGGTCAAGGTTTTACGGGTAAGTTTCACGGGTAAGTTTCACGGGTATGTTTCACGAGTGACGTTTCACGGGTCTAGGTTTCACTGGTAAGTTTCACGGGTCTAGGTTTCACGGGTAAGTTTCACGGGTAAGTTTCACGGGTATGTTTCACGGGTGACGTTTCACGGGTCTAGGTTTCACTGGTAAGTTTCACAGGTCAAGGTTTCACGGTTAAGTTTCACGGGTAAGTTTCACGGGTATGTTTCACGGGTGACGTTTCACGGGTCTAGGTTTCACTGGTAAGTTTCACGGGTCAAGGTTTTACGGGTAAGTTTCACGGGTAAGTTTCACGGGTATGTTTCACGAGTGACGTTTCACGGGTCTAGGTTTCACTGGTAAGTTTCACGGGTCAAGGTTTCACGGGTAAGTTTTACGGGTAAGTTTCACGGGTGACGTTTCACGGGTGACGTTTCACGGGTCTAGGTTTCACTGGTAAGTTTCACGGGTCAAGGTTTCACGGGTAAGTTTCACGGGTAAGTTTCACGGGTATGTTTCACAAGTGACGTTTCACGGGTCTAGATTTCACTGGAAAGTTTCACGGGTCAAGGTTTCACGGGTAAGTTTCACGGGTAAGTTTTACGGGTATGTTTTACAGGCGACGTTTCACGGGTCTAGGTTTCACTGGTAAGTTTCACGGGTCTAGGTTTCACGGGTAAGTTTCACGGGTAAGTTTCACGGGTATGTTTCATGGGTGATGTTTCACGGGTCTAGGTTTCACTGGTAAGTTTCACGGGTCAAGGTTTCACGGGTAAGTTTCACGGGTAAGTTTCACGGGTATGTTTCACGGGTGACGTTTCACGGGTAAGTTTTACGCGTAAGTTTCACGGGTGACGTTTCACGGGTCTAGGTTTCACTGGTAAGTTTCACGGGTCAAGGTTTCACGGGTAAGTTTCACGGGTAAGTTTTACGGGTAAGTTTCACGGGTGACGTTTCACGGGTCTAGGTTTCACTGGTAAGTTTCACGGGTCAAGGTTTCACGGGTAAGTTTCACGGGTAAGTTTCACGGGTATGTTTCACGGGTGACGTTTCACGGGTCTAGGTTTCACTGGTAAGTTTCACGGGTCAAGGTTTCACGGGTAAGTTTCACGGGTAAGTTTCACGGGTATGTTTCACGGGTGACGTTTCACGGGTCTAGGTTTCACGGGTAAGTTTCACGGGTCAAGGTTTCACGGGTAAGTTTCACGGGTAAGTTTCACGGGTATGTTTCACAAGTGACGTTTCACGGGTCTAGGTTTCACTGGAAAGTTTCACGGGTCAAGGTTTCACGGGTAAGTTTCACGGGTAAGTTTTACGGGTATGTTTTACAGGCGACGTTTCACGGGTCTAGGTTTCACTGGTAAGTTTCACGGGTCTAGGTTTCACGGGTAAGTTTCACGGGTAAGTTTCACGGGTATGTTTCACGGGTGACGTTTCACGGGTCTAGGTTTCACTGGTAAGTTTCACGGGTCAAGGTTTCACGGTTAAGTTTCACGGGTAAGTTTCACGGGTATGTTTCACGGGTGACGTTTCACGGGTCTAGGTTTCACTGGTAAGTTTCACGGGTCAAGGTTTTACGGGTAAGTTTCACGGGTAAGTTTCACGGGTATGTTTCACGAGTGACGTTTCACGGGTCTAGGTTTCACTGGTAAGTTTCACGGGTCTAGGTTTCACGGGTAAGTTTCACGGGTAAGTTTCACGGGTATGTTTCACGGGTGACGTTTCACGGGTCTAGGTTTCACTGGTAAGTTTCACAGGTCAAGGTTTCACGGTTAAGTTTCACGGGTAAGTTTCACGGGTATGTTTCACGGGTGACGTTTCACGGGTCTAGGTTTCACTGGTAAGTTTCACGGGTCAAGGTTTTACGGGTAAGTTTCACGGGTAAGTTTCACGGGTATGTTTCACGAGTGACGTTTCACGGGTCTAGGTTTCACTGGTAAGTTTCACGGGTCAAGGTTTCACGGGTAAGTTTTACGGGTAAGTTTCACGGGTGACGTTTCACGGGTGACGTTTCACGGGTCTAGGTTTCACTGGTAAGTTTCACGGGTCAAGGTTTCACGGGTAAGTTTCACGGGTAAGTTTCACGGGTATGTTTCACAAGTGACGTTTCACGGGTCTAGATTTCACTGGAAAGTTTCACGGGTCAAGGTTTCACGGGTAAGTTTCACGGGTAAGTTTTACGGGTATGTTTTACAGGCGACGTTTCACGGGTCTAGGTTTCACTGGTAAGTTTCACGGGTCTAGGTTTCACGGGTAAGTTTCACGGGTAAGTTTCACGGGTATGTTTCATGGGTGATGTTTCACGGGTCTAGGTTTCACTGGTAAGTTTCACGGGTCAAGGTTTCACGGGTAAGTTTCACGGGTAAGTTTCACGGGTATGTTTCACGGGTGACGTTTCACGGGTAAGTTTTACGCGTAAGTTTCACGGGTGACGTTTCACGGGTCTAGGTTTCACTGGTAAGTTTCACGGGTCAAGGTTTCACGGGTAAGTTTCACGGGTAAGTTTTACGGGTAAGTTTCACGGGTGACGTTTCACGGGTCTAGGTTTCACTGGTAAGTTTCACGGGTCAAGGTTTCACGGGTAAGTTTCACGGGTAAGTTTCACGGGTATGTTTCACGGGTGACGTTTCACGGGTCTAGGTTTCACTGGTAAGTTTCACGGGTCAAGGTTTCACGGGTAAGTTTCACGGGTAAGTTTTACGGGTAAGTTTCACGGGTGACGTTTCACGGGTGCGTTTCACGGGTCTAGGTTTCACTGGTAAGTTTCACGGGTCAAGGTTTCACGGGTAAGTTTCACCGGTAAGTTTCACGGGTATGTTTCACAAGTGACGTTTCACGGGTCTAGGTTTCACTGAAAAGTTTCACGGGTCAAGGTTTCACGGGTAAGTTTCACGGGTAAGTTTTACGGGTATGTTTTACAGGCGACGTTTCACGGGTCTAGGTTTCACTGGTAAGTTTCACGGGTCTAGGTTTCACGGGTAAGTTTCACGGGTAAGTTTCACGGGTATGTTTCATGGGTGATGTTTCACGGGTCTAGGTTTCACTGGTAAATTTCACGGGTCAAGGTTTCACGGGTAAGTTTCACGGGTAAGTTTCACGGGTAAGTTTTACGGGTATGTTTTACAGGTGACGTTTCACGGGTCTAGGTTTCACTGGTAAGTTTCACGGGTCAAGGTTTCACGGGTAAGTTTCACGGGTAAGTTTCACGGGTATGTTTCATGGGTGATGTTTCACGGGTCTAGGTTTTACTGGTAAGTTTCACGGGTCAAGGTTTTACGGGTAAGTTTCACGGGTAAGTTTCACGGGTGACGTTTCACGGGTCTAGGTTTCACTGGTAAGTTTCACGGGTATGTTTCACGGGTGACGTTTCACGGGTCTAGGTTTCACTGGTAAGTTTCACGGGTCAAGGTTTCACGGGTAAGTTTCACGGGTAAGTTTCACGGGTATGTTTCACGGATGACGTTTCACGGGTCTTGGTTTCACTGGTAAGTTTCACGGGTCAAGGTTTCACGGGTAAGTTTCACGGGTAAGTTTTACGGGTATGTTTTACAGGTGACGTTTCACGGGTAAATTTCACGGGTAAGTTTCACGGGTATGTTTCACGGGTGAAGTTTCACGGGTCTTGGTTTCACTGGTAAGTTTCACGGGTCAAGGTTTCACGGGTAAGTTTCACGGGTAAGTTTTACGGGTATGTTCTACAGGTGACGTTTCACGGGTAAGTTTCACGGGTAAGTTTCACGGGTATGTTTCACGGGTGAAGTTTCACGGGTCTAGGTTTCACTGGTAAGTTTCACGGGTCAAGGTTTCACGGGTAAGTTTCACGGGTAAGTTTTACGGGTAAGTTTCACGGGTGACGTTTCACGGGTCTAGGTTTCACTGGAAAGTTTCACGGGTCAAGGATTCACGGGTAAGTTTCACGGGTAAGTTTTACGGGTATGTTTTACAGGTGACGTTTCACGGGTCTAGGTTTCACTGGTAAGTTTCACGGGTCAAGGTTTCACGGGTAAGATTCACGGGTAAGTTTCACGGGTATGTTTCATGGGTGATGTTTCACGGGTCTAGGTTTCACTGGTAAGTTTCACGGGTCAAGGTTTTACGGGTAAGTTTCACGGGTAAGTTTCACGGGTATGTTTCACGGGTGACGTTTCACGGGTCTAGGTTTCACTGGTAAGTTTCACGGGTCAAGGTTTCACGGGTAAGTTTCACGGGTAAGTTTCACGGGTATGTTTCACGGGTGACGTTTCACGGGTCTAGGTTTCACTAGTAAGTTTCACGGGTCAAGGTTTCACGGGTAAGTTTCACGGGTAAGTTTCACGGGTATGTTTTATGGGTGATGTTTCACGGGTCTAGGTTTTACTGGTAAGTTTCACGGGTCAAGGTTTACGGGTAAGTTTCACGGGTGACGTTTCACGGGTCTAGGTTTCACTGGTAAGTTTCACGGGTATGTTTCACGGGTAAGTTTTACGGGTATGTTTTACAGGTTACGTTTCACGGGTCTAGGTTTTACTGGTAAGTTTCACGGGTCAAGGTTTCACGGGTCAAGGTTTCACGGGTAAGTTTCACGGGTAAGTTTCACGGGTATGTTTTACAGGTGACGTTTCACGGGTCTAGGTTTCACTGGTAAGTTTCACGGGTCAAGGTTTCACGGGTAAGATTCACGGGTAAGTTTCACGGGTATGTTTCATGGGTGATGTTTCACGGGTCTAGGTTTCACTGGTAAGTTTCACGGGTCAAGGTTTTAAGGTAAGTTTTACGGGTAAGTTTCACGGGTATGTTTCACGGGTGACGTTTCACGGGTCTAGGTTTCACTGGTAAGTTTCACGGGTCAAGGTTTCACGGGTAAGTTTCACGGGTAAGTTTCACGGGTATGTTTCACGGGTGACGTTTCACGGGTCTAGGTTTCACTAGTAAGTTTCACGGGTCAAGGTTTCACGGGTAAGTTTCACGGGTAAGTTTCACGGGTATGTTTCACGGGTGACGTTTCACGGGTCTAGGTTTCACTGGTAGGTTTCACGGGTCAAGGTTTCACGGGTAAGTTTCACGGGTAAGTTTTACGGGTATGTTTCACGGGTGACGTTTCACGGGTCTAGGTTTCACTGGTAAGTTTCACGGGTCAAGGTTTCACGGGTAAGTTTCACGGGTAAGTTTCACGGGTATGTTTCACGGGTGACGTTTCACGGGTCTAGGTTTCACTGGTAAGTTTCACGGGTCTAGGTTTCACTGGTAAGTTTCACGGGTCATGGTTTCACGGGTAAGTTTCACGGGTAAGTTTTACGGGTAAGTTTCACGGGTGACATTTCACGGGTCTAGGTTTCACTGGAAAGTTTCACGGGTCAAGGATTCACGGGTAAGATTCACGGGTAAGTTTCACGGGTATGTTTCATGGGTGATGTTTTACGGGTCTAGGTTTCACTGGTAAGTTTCACGGGTCAAGGTTTTACGGGTAAGTTTCACGGGTAAGTTTCACGGGTATGTTTCACGGGTGACGTTTCACGGGTCTAGGTTTCACTGGTAAGTTTCACGGGTCAAGGTTTCACGGGTAAGTTTCACGGGTAAGTTTCACGGGTATGTTTCACGGGTGACGTTTCACGGGTCTAGGTTTCACTAGTAAGTTTCACGGGTCAAGGTTTCACGGGTAAGTTTCACGGGTAAGTTTCACGGGTATGTTTTATGGGTGATGTTTCACGGGTCTAGGTTTTACTGGTAAGTTTCACGGGTCAAGGTTTCACGGGTAAGTTTCACGGGTAAGTTTCACGGGTGACGTTTCACGGGTCTAGGTTTCACTGGTAAGTTTCACGGGTATGTTTCACGGGTAAGTTTTACGGGTATGTTTTACAGGTGACGTTTCACGGGTCTAGGTTTCACTGGTAAGTTTCACGGGTCAAGGTTTAACGGGTCAAGGTTTCACGGGTAAGTTTCACGGGTAAGTTTCACGGGTATGTTTTACAGGTGACGTTTCACGGGTCTAGGTTTCACTGGTAAGTTTCACGGGTCAAGGTTTCACGGGTAAGATTCACGGGTAAGTTTCACGGGTATGTTTCATGGGTGATGTTTCACGGGTCTAGGTTTCACTGGTAAGTTTCACGGGTCAAGGTTTTACGGGTAAGTTTCACGGGTAAGTTTCACGGGTATGTTTCACGGGTGACGTTTCACGGGTCTAGGTTTCACTGGTAAGTTTCACGGGTCAAGGTTTCACGGGTAAGTTTCACGGGTAAGTTTCACGGGTATGTTTCACGGGTGACGTTTCACGGGTCTAGGTTTCACTAGTAAGTTTCACGGGTCAAGGTTTCACGGGTAAGTTTCACGGGTAAGTTTCACGGGTAAGTTTCACGGGTATGTTTCACGGGTGACGTTTCACGGGTCTAGGTTTCACTGGTAAGTTTCACGGGTCAAGGTTTCACGGGTAAGTTTCACGGGTAAGTTTTACGGGTATGTTTCACGGGTGACGTTTTACGGGTCTAGGTTTCACTGGTAAGTTTCACGGGTCAAGGTTTCACGGGTAAGTTTCACGGGTAAGTTTCACGGGTATGTTTCACGGGTGACGTTTCACGGGTCTAGGTTTCACTGGTAAGTTTCACGGGTCAAGGTTTTACGGGTAAGTTTCACGGGTAAGTTTCACGGGTATGTTTCACGGGTGACGTTTCACGGGTCTAGGTTTCACGGGTAAGTTTCACGGGTCAAGGTTTCACGGGTAAGTTTCACGGGTAAGTTTCACGGGTATGTTTCACAAGTGACGTTTCACGGGTCTAGGTTTCACTGGAAAGTTTCACGGGTCAAGGTTTCACGGGTAAGTTTCACGGGTAAGTTTTACGGGTATGTTTTACAGGCGACGTTTCACGGGTCTAGGTTTCACTGGTAAGTTTCACGGGTCTAGGTTTCACGGGTAAGTTTCACGGGTATGTTTCACGGGTGACGTTTCACGGGTCTAGGTTTCACTGGTAAGTTTCACGGGTCAAGGTTTTACGGTTAAGTTTCACGGGTAAGTTTCACGGGTATGTTTCACGGGTGACGTTTCACGGGTCTAGGTTTCACTGGTAAGTTTCACGGGTCAAGGTTTTACGGGTAAGTTTCACGGGTAAGTTTCACGGGTATGTTTCACGGGTGACGTTTCACGGGTCTAGGTTTCACTGGTAAGTTTCACGGGTCAAGGTTTCACGGGTAAGTTTTACGGGTAAGTTTCACGGGTGACGTTTCACGGGTGACGTTTCACGGGTCTAGGTTTCACTGGTAAGTTTCACGGGTCAAGGTTTCACGGGTAAGTTTCACGGGTAAGTTTCACGGGTATGTTTCACAAGTGACGTTTCACGGGTCTAGGTTTCACTGGAAAGTTTCACGGGTCAAGGTTTCACGGGTAAGTTTCACGGGTAAGTTTCACGGGTCTAGGTTTCACTGGTAAGTTTCACGGGTCTAGGTTTCACGGGTAAGTTTCACGGGTAAGTTTCACGGGTATGTTTCATGGGTGATGTTTCACGGGTCTAGGTTTCACTGGTAAATTTCACGGGTCAAGGTTTCACGGGTAAGTTTCACGGGTAAGTTTCACGGGTAAGTTTTACGGGTATGTTTTACAGGTGACGTTTCACGGGTCTAGGTTTCACTGGTAAGTTTCACGGGTCAAGGTTTCACGGGTAAGTTTCACGGGTATGTTTCATGGGTGATGTTTCACGGGTCTAGGTTTTACTGGTAAGTTTCACGGGTCAAGGTTTCACGGGTAAGTTTCACGGGTAAGTTTCACGGGTGACGTTTCACGGGTCTAGGTTTCACTGGTAAGTTTCACGGGTATGTTTCACGGGTGACGTTTCACGGGTCTAGGTTTCACTGGTAAGTTTCACGGGTCAAGGTTTCACGGGTAAGTTTCACGGGTAAGTTTCACGGGTATGTTTCACGGATGACGTTTCACGGGTCTTGGTTTCACTGGTAAGTTTCACGGGTCAAGGTTTCACGGGTAAGTTTCACGGGTAAGTTTTACGGGTATGTTTTACAGGTGACGTTTCACGGGTAAGTTTCACGGGTAAGTTTCACGGGTATGTTTCACGGGTGACGTTTCACGGGTAAGTTTTACGCGTAAGTTTCACGGGTGACGTTTCACGGGTCTAGGTTTCACTGGTAAGTTTCACGGGTCAAGGTTTCACGGGTAAGTTTCACGGGTAAGTTTTACGGGTAAGTTTCACGGGTGACGTTTCACGGGTCTAGGTTTCACTGGTAAGTTTCACGGGTCAAGGTTTCACGGGTAAGTTTCACGGGTAAGTTTCACGGGTATGTTTCACGGGTGACGTTTCAAGGGTCTAGGTTTCACTGGTAAGTTTCACGGGTCAAGGTTTCACGGGTAAGTTTCACGGGTAAGTTTTACGGGTAAGTTTCACGGGTGACGTTTCACGGGTGCGTTTCACGGGTCTAGGTTTCACTGGTAAGTTTCACGGGTCAAGGTTTCAAGGGTAAGTTTCACCGGTAAGTTTCACGGGTATGTTTCACAAGTGACGTTTCACGGGTCTAGGTTTCACTGGAAAGTTTCACGGGTCAAGGTTTCACGGGTAAGTTTCACGGGTAAGTTTTACGGGTATGTTTTACAGGCGACGTTTCACGGGTCTAGGTTTCACTGGTAAGTTTCACGGGTCTAGGTTTCACTGGTAAATTTCACGGGTCAAGGTTTCACGGGTAAGTTTCACGGGTAAGTTTCACGGGTAAGTTTTACGGGTATGTTTTACAGGTGACGTTTCACGGGTCTAGGTTTCACTGGTAAGTTTCACGGGTCAAGGTTTCACGGGTAAGTTTCACGGGTAAGTTTCACGGGTATGTTTCATGGGTGATGTTTCACGGGTCTAGGTTTTACTGGTAAGTTTCACGGGTCAAGGTTTCACGGGTAAGTTTCACGGGTAAGTTTCACGGGTGACGTTTCACGGGTCTAGGTTTCACTGGTAAGTTTCACGGGTATGTTTCACGGGTGACGTTTCACGGGTCTAGGTTTCACTGGTAAGTTTCACGGGTCAAGGTTTCACGGGTAAGTTTCACGGGTAAGTTTCACGGGTATGTTTCAAGGATGACGTTTCACGGGTCTTGGTTTCACTGGTAAGTTTCACGGGTCAAGGTTTCACGGGTAAGTTTCACGGGTAAGTTTTACGGGTATGTTTTACAGGTGACGTTTCACGGGTAAGTTTCACGGGTAAGTTTCACGGGTATGTTTCACGGGTGAAGTTTCACGGGTCTTGGTTTCACTGGTAAGTTTCACGGGTCAAGGTTTCACGGGTAAGTTTCACGGGTAAGTTTTACGGGTATGTTCTACAGGTGACGTTTCACGGGTAAGTTTCACGGGTAAGTTTCAAGGGTATGTTTCACGGGTGAAGTTTCACGGGTCTAGGTTTCACTGGTAAGTTTCACGGGTCAAGGTTTCACGGGTAAGTTTCACGGGTAAGTTTTACGGGTAAGTTTCACGGGTGACGTTTCACGGGTCTAGGTTTCACTGGAAAGTTTCACGGGTCAAGGATTCACGGGTAAGTTTCACGGGTAAGTTTTACGGGTATGTTTTACAGGTGACGTTTCACGGGTCTAGGTTTCACTGGTAAGTTTCACGGGTCAAGGTTTCACGGGTAAGATTCACGGGTAAGTTTCACGGGTATGTTTCATGGGTGATGTTTCACGGGTCTAGGTTTCACTGGTAAGTTTCACGGGTCAAGGTTTTACGGGTAAGTTTTACGGGTAAGTTTCACGGGTATGTTTCACGGGTGACGTTTCACGGGTCTAGGTTTCACTGGTAAGTTTCACGGGTCAAGGTTTCACGGGTAAGTTTCACGGGTAAGTTTCACGGGTATGTTTCACGGGTGACGTTTCACGGGTCTAGGTTTCACTAGTAAGTTTCACGGGTCAAGGTTTCACGGGTAAGTTTCACGGGTAAGTTTCACGGGTATGTTTTATGGGTGATGTTTCACGGGTCTAGGTTTTACTGGTAAGTTTCACGGGTCAAGGTTTCACGGGTAAGTTTCACGGGTAAGTTTCACGGGTGACGTTTCACGGGTCTAGGTTTCACTGGTAAGTTTCACGGGTATGTTTCACGGGTAAGTTTTACGGGTATGTTTTACAGGTTACGTTTCACGGGTCTAGGTTTCACTGGTAAGTTTCACGGGTCAAGGTTTCACGGGTCAAGGTTTCACGGGTAAGTTTCACGGGTAAGTTTCACGGGTATGTTTTACAGGTGACGTTTCACGGGTCTAGGTTTCACTGGTAAGTTTCACGGGTCAAGGTTTCACGGGTAAGATTCACGGGTAAGTTTCACGGGTATGTTTCATGGGTGATGTTTCACGGGTCTAGGTTTCACTGGTAAGTTTCACGGGTCAAGGTTTTACGGGTAAGTTTTACGGGTAAGTTTCACGGGTATGTTTCACGGGTGACGTTTCACGGGTCTAGGTTTCACTGGTAAGTTTCACGGGTCAAGGTTTCACGGGTAAGTTTCACGGGTAAATTTCACGGGTATGTTTCACGGGTGACGTTTCACGGGTCTAGGTTTCACTAGTAAGTTTCACGAATCAAGGTTTCACGGGTAAGTTTCACGGGTAAGTTTCACGGGTAAGTTTCACGGGTATGTTTCACGGGTGACGTTTCACGGGTCTAGGTTTCACTGGTAAGTTTCACGGGTCAAGGTTTCACGGGTAAGTTTCACGGGTAAGTTTTACGGGTATGTTTCACGGGTGACGTTTCACGGGTCTAGGTTTCACTGGTAAGTTTCACGGGTCAAGGTTTCACGGGTAAGTTTCACGGGTAAGTTTCACGGGTATGTTTCACGGGTGACGTTTCACGGGTCTAGGTTTCACTGGTAAGTTTCACGGGTCTAGGTTTCACGGGTAAGTTTCACGGGTAAGTTTCACGGGTATGTTTCACGGGTGACGTTTCACGGGTCTAGGTTTCACTGGTAAGTTTCACGGGTCAAGGTTTCACGGTTAAGTTTCACGGGTAAGTTTCACGGGTATGTTTCACGGGTGACGTTTCACGGGTCTAGGTTTCACTGGTAAGTTTCACGGGTCAAGGTTTTACGGGTAAGTTTCACGGGTAAGTTTCACGGGTAAGTTTCACGGGTATGTTTCACGGGTGACGTTTCACGGGTCTAGGTTTCACTGGTAAGTTTCACGGGTCAAGGTTTCACGGGTAAGTTTTACGGGTAAGTTTCACGGGTGACGTTTCACGGGTGACGTTTCACGGGTCTAGGTTTCACTGGTAAGTTTCACGGGTCTAGGTTTCACGGGTAAGTTTCACGGGTAAGTTTCACGGGTATGTTTCATGGGTGATGTTTCACGGGTCTAGGTTTCACTGGTAAGTTTCACGGGTCAAGGTTTCACGGGTAAGTTTCACGGGTAAGTTTCACGGGTATGTTTCACGGGTGACGTTTCACGGGTAAGTTTTACGCGTAAGTTTCACGGGTGACGTTTCACGGGTCTAGGTTTCACTGGTAAGTTTCACGGGTCAAGGTTTCACGGGTAAGTTTCACGGGTAAGTTTCACAGGTATGTTTCACGGGTGACGTTTCACGGGTCTAGGTTTCACTAGTAAGTTTCACGGGTCAAGGTTTTACGGGTAAGTTTCACGGGTAAGTTTCACGGGTATGTTTCACGGGTGACGTTTCACGGGTCTAGGTTTCACTGGTAAGTTTCACGGGTCAAGGTTTCACGGGTAAGTTTTACGGGTAAGTTTCACGGGTGACGTTTCACGGGTGACGTTTCACGGGTCTAGGTTTCACTGGTAAGTTTCACGGCTCAAGGTTTCACGGGTAAGTTTCACGGGTAAGTTTCACGGGTATGTTTCACAAGTGACGTTTCACGGGTCTAGGTTTCACTGGAAAGTTTCACGGGTCAAGGTTTCACGGGTAAGTTTCACGGGTAAGTTTTACGGGTATGTTTTACAGGCGACGTTTCACGGGTCTAGGTTTCACTGGTAAGTTTCACGGGTCTAGGTTTCACGGGTAAGTTTCACGGGTAAGTTTCACGGGTATGTTTCATGGGTGATGTTTCACGGGTCTAGGTTTCACTGGTAAGTTTCACGGGTCAAGGTTTCACGGGTAAGTTTCACGGGTAAGTTTCACGGGTATGTTTCACGGGTGACGTTTCACGGGTAAGTTTTACGCGTAAGTTTCACGGGTGACGTTTCACGGGTCTAGGTTTCACTGGTAAGTTTCACGGATCAAGGTTTCACGGGTAAGTTTCACGGGTAAGTTTTACGGGTAAGTTTCACGGGTGACGTTTCACGGGTCTAGGTTTCACTGGTAAGTTTCACGGGTCAAGGTTTCACGGGTAAGTTTCACGGGTAAGTTTCACGGGTATGTTTCACGGGTGACGTTTCACGGGTCTAGGTTTCACTGGTAAGTTTCACGGGTCAAGGTTTCAAGGGTAAGTTTCACGGGTAAGTTTTACGGGTAAGTTTCACGGGTGACGTTTCACGGGTGCGTTTCACGGGTCTAGGTTTCACTGGTAAGTTTCACGGGTCAAGGTTTCACGGGTAAGTTTCACCGGTAAGTTTCACGGGTATGTTTCACAAGTGACGTTTCACGGGTCTAGGTTTCACTGGAAAGTTTCACGGGTCAAGGTTTCACGGGTAAGTTTCACGGGTAAGTTTTACAGGTATGTTTTACAGGCGACGTTTCACGGGTCTAGGTTTCACTGGTAAGTTTCACGGGTCTAGGTTTCACGGGTAAGTTTCACGGGTAAGTTTCACGGGTATGTTTCATGGGTGATGTTTCACGGGTCTAGGTTTCACAGGTAAATTTCACGGGTCAAGGTTTCACGGGTAAGTTTCACGGGTAAGTTTCACGGGTAAGTTTTACGGGTATGTTTTACAGGTGACGTTTCACGGGTCTAGGTTTCACTGGTAAGTTTCACGGGTCAAGGTTTCACGGGTAAGTTTCACGGGTAAGTTTCACGGGTATGTTTCATGGGTGATGTTTCACGGGTCTAGGTTTTACTGGTAAGTTTCACGGGTCAAGGTTTCACGGGTAAGTTTCACGGGTAAGTTTCACGGGTGACGTTTCACGGGTCTAGGTTTCACTGGTAAGTTTCACGGGTATGTTTCACGGGTGACGTTTCACGGGTCTAGGTTTCACTGGTAAGTTTCACGGGTCAAGGTTTCACGGGTAAGTTTCACGGGTAAGTTTCACGGGTATGTTTCACGGATGACGTTTCACGGGTCTTGGTTTCACTGGTAAGTTTCACGGGTCAAGGTTTCACGGGTAAGTTTCACGGGTAAGTTTTACGGGTATGTTTTACAGGTGACGTTTCACGGGTAAGTTTCACGGGTAAGTTTCACGGGTATGTTTCACGGGTGAAGTTTCACGGGTCTTGGTTTCACTGGTAAGTTTCACGGGTCAAGGTTTCACGGGTAAGTTTCACGGGTAAGTTTTACGGGTATGTTCTACAGGTGACGTTTCACGGGTAAGTTTCACGGGTATGTTTCACGGGTGAAGTTTCACGGGTCTAGGTTTCACTGGTAAGTTTCACGGGTCAAGGTTTCACGGGTAAGTTTCACGGGTAAGTTTTACGGGTAAGTTTCACGGGTGACGTTTCACGGGTCTAGGTTTCACTGAAAAGTTTCACGGGTCAAGGATTCACGGGTAAGTTTAACGGGTAAGTTTTACGGGTATGTTTTACAGGTGACGTTTCACGGGTCTAGGTTTCACTGGTAAGTTTCACGGGTCAAGGTTTCACGGGTAAGATTCACGGGTAAGTTTCACGGGTATGTTTCATGGGTGATGTTTCACGGGTCTAGGTTTCACTGGTAAGTTTCACGGGTCAAGGTTTTACGGGTAAGTTTCACGGGTGACGTTTCACGGGTCTAGGTTTCACTGGAAAGTTTCACGGGTCAAGGATTCACGGGTAAGTTTCACGGGTAAGTTTTACGGGTATGTTTTACAGGTGACGTTTCACGGGTCTAGGTTTCACTGGTAAGTTTCACGGGTCAAGGTTTCACGGGTAAGATTCACGGGTAAGTTTCACGGGTATGTTTCATGGGTGATGTTTTACGGGTCTAGGTTTCACTGGTAAGTTTCACGGGTCAAGGTTTCACGGGTAAGTTTCACGGGTAAGTTTCACGGGTATGTTTCACGGGTGACGTTTCACGGGTCTAGGTTTCACTAGTAAGTTTCACGGGTCAAGGTTTCACGGGTAAGTTTCACGGGTAAGTTTCACGGGTGACGTTTCACGGGTCTAGGTTTCACTGGTAAGTTTCACGGGTATGTTTCACGGGTAAGTTTTACGGGTATGTTTTACAGGTGACGTTTCACGGGTCTAGGTTTCACTGGTAAGTTTCACGGGTCAAGGTTTCACGGGTCAAGGTTTCACGGGTAAGTTTCACGGGTAAGTTTCACGGGTATGTTTTACAGGTGACGTTTCACGGGTCTAGGTTTCACTGGTAAGTTTCACGGGTCAAGGTTTCACGGGTAAGATTCACGGGTAAGTTTCACGGGTATGTTTCATGGGTGATGTTTCACGGGTCTAGGTTTCACTGGTAAGTTTCACGGGTCAAGGTTTTACGGGTAAGTTTCACGGGTAAGTTTCACGGGTATGTTTCACGGGTGACGTTTCACGGGTCTAGGTTTCACTGGTAAGTTTTACGGGTCAAGGTTTCACGGGTAAGTTTCACGGATAAGTTTCACGGGTATGTTTCACGGGTGACGTTTCACGGGTCTAGGTTTCACTAGTAAGTTTCACGGGTCAAGGTTTCACGGGTAAGTTTCACGGGTAAGTTTCACGGGTAAGTTTCACGGGTATGTTTCACGGGTGACGTTTCACGGGTCTAGGTTTCACTGGTAAGTTTCACGGGTCAAGGTTTCACGGGTAAGTTTCACGGGTAAGTTTTACGGGTATGTTTCACGAGTGACGTTTCACGGGTCTAGGTTTCACTGGTAAGTTTCACGGGTCAAGGTTTCACGGGTAAGTTTCACGGGTAAGTTTCACGGGTATGTTTCACGGGTGACGTTTCACGGGTCTAGGTTTCACTGGTAAGTTTCACGGGTCAAGGTTTTACGGGTAAGTTTCACGGGTAAGTTTCACGGGTATGTTTCACGGGTGACGTTTCACGGGTCTAGGTTTCACGGGTAAGTTTCACGGGTCAAGGTTTCACGGGTAAGTTTCACGGGTAAGTTTCACGGGTATGTTTCACAAGTGACGTTTCACGGGTCTAGGTTTCACTGGAAAGTTTCACGGGTCAAGGTTTCACGGGTAAGTTTCACGGGTAAGTTTTACGGGTATGTTTTACAGGCGACGTTTCACGGGTCTAGGTTTCACTGGTAAGTTTCACGGGTCTAGGTTTCACGGGTAAGTTCACGGGTAAGTTTCACGGGTATGTTTCACGGGTGACGTTTCACGGGTCTAGGTTTCACTGGTAAGTTTCACGGGTCAAGGTTTCACGGTTAAGTTTCACGGGTAAGTTTCACGGGTATGTTTCACGGGTGACGTTTCACGGGTCTAGGTTTCACTGGTAAGTTTCACGGGTCAAGGTTTTACGGGTAAGTTTCACGGGTAAGTTTCACGGGTATGTTTCACGGGTGACGTTTCACGGGTCTAGGTTTCACTGGTAAGTTTCACGGGTCAAGGTTTCACGGGTAAGTTTTACGGGTAAGTTTCACGGGTGACGTTTCACGGGTGACGTTTCACGGGTCTAGGTTTCACTGGTAAGTTTCACGGGTCAAGGTTTCACGGGTAAGTTTCACGGGTAAGTTTCACGGGTATGTTTCACAAGTGACGTTTCACGGGTCTAGGTTTCACTGGAAAGTTTCACGGGTCAAGGTTTCACGGGTAAGTTTCACGGGTAAGTTTTACGGGTATGTTTTACAGGCGACGTTTCACGGGTCTAGGTTTCACTGGTAAGTTAAACGGGTCTAGGTTTCACGGGTAAGTTTCACGGGTAAGTTTCACGGGTATGTTTAATGGGTGATGTTTCACGGGTCTAGGTTTCACTGGTAAGTTTCACGGGTCAAGGTTTCACGGGTAAGTTTCACGGGTAAGTTTCACGGGTATGTTTCACGGGTGACGTTTCACGGGTAAGTTTTACGCGTAAGTTTCACGGGTGACGTTTCACGGGTCTAGGTTTCACTGGTAAGTTTCACGGGTCAAGGTTTCACGGGTAAGTTTCACGGGTAAGTTTTAAGGGTAAGTTTCACGGGTGACGTTTCACAGGTCTAGGTTTCACTGGTAAGTTTCACGGATCAAGGTTTCACGGGTAAGTTTCACGGGTAAGTTTCACGGGTATGTTTCACGGGTGACGTTTCACGGGTCTAGGTTTCACTGGTAAGTTTCACGGGTCAAGGTTTCACGGGTAAGTTTCACGGGTAAGTTTTACGGGTAAGTTTCACGGGTGACGTTTCACGGGTGGGTTTCACGGGTCTAGGTTTCACTGGTAAGTTTCACGGGTCAAGGTTTCACGGGTAAGTTTCACCGGTAAGTTTCACGGGTATGTTTTACAAGTGACGTTTCACGGGTCTAGGTTTCACTGGAAAGTTTCACGGGTCAAGGTTTCACGGGTAAGTTTCACGGGTAAGTTTTACGGGTATGTTTTACAGGCGACGTTTCACGGGTCTAGGTTTCACTGGTAAGTTTCACGGGTCTAGGTTTCACGGGTAAGTTTCACGGGTAAGTTTCACGGGTATGTTTCATGGGTGATGTTTCACGGGTCTAGGTTTCACTGGTAAATTTCACGGGTCAAGGTTTCACGGGTAAGTTTCACGGGTAAGTTTCACGGGTAAGTTTTACGGGTATGTTTTACAGGTGACGTTTCACGGGTCTAGGTTTCACTGGTAAGTTTCACGGGTCAAGGTTTCACGGGTAAGTTTCACGGGTAAGTTTCACGGGTATGTTTCATGGGTGATGTTTCACGGGTCTAGGTTTTACTGGTAAGTTTCACGGGTCAAGGTTTCACGGGTGACGTTTCACGGGTCTAGGTTTCACTGGTAAGTTTCACGGGTATGTTTCACGGGTGACGTTTCACGGGTCTTGGTTTCACTGGTAAGTTTCACGGGTCAAGGTTTCACGGGTAAGTTTCACGGGTAAGTTTTACGGGTATGTTTTACAGGTGACGTTTCACGGGTAAGTTTCACGGGTAAGTTTCACGGGTATGTTTCACGGGTGAAGTTTCACGGGTCTTGGTTTCACTGGTAAGTTTCACGGGTCAAGGTTTCACGGGTAAGTTTCACGGGTAAGTTTTACGGGTATGTTCTACAGGTGACGTTTCACGGGTAAGTTTCACGGGTAAGTTTCACGGGTATGTTTCACGGGTGACGTTTCACGGGTCTAGGTTTCACTGGTAAGTTTCACGGGTCAAGGTTTCACGGGTAAGTTTCACGGGTATGTTTCACGGGTGACGTTTCACGGGTCTAGGTTTCACTAGTAAGTTTCACGGGTCAAGGTTTCACGGGTAAGTTTCACGGGTCTAGGTTTCACTGGTAAGTTTCACGGGTCAAGGTTTCACGGGTAAGTTTCACGGGTAAGTTTTACGGGTAAGTTTCACGGGTGACGTTTCACGGGTCTAGGTTTCACTGGAAAGTTTCACGGGTCAAGGATTCACGGGTAAGTTTCACGGGTAAGTTTTACGGGTATGTTTTACAGGTGACGTTTCACGGGTCTAGGTTTCACTGGTAAGTTTCACGGGTCAAGGTTTCACGGGTAAGATTCACGGGTAAGTTTCACGGGTATGTTTCATGGGTGATGTTTCACGGGTCTAGGTTTCACTGGTAAGTTTCACGTGTCAAGGTTTTACGGGTAAGTTTCACGGGTAAGTTTCACGGGTATGTTTCACGGGTGACGTTTCACGGGTCTAGGTTTCACTGGTAAGTTTCACGGGTCAAGGTTTCACGGGTCAAGGTTTCACGGGTAAGTTTCACGGGTAAGTTTCACGGGTATGTTTTACAGGTGACGTTTCACGGGTCTAGGTTTCACTGGTAAGTTTCACGGGTCAAGGTTTCACGGGTAAGATTCACGGGTAAGTTTCACGGGTATGTTTCATGGGTGATGTTTCACGGGTCTAGGTTTCACTGGTAAGTTTCACGGGTCAAGGTTTTACGGGTAAGTTTTACGGGTAAGTTTCACGGGTATGTTTCACGGGTGACGTTTCATGGGTCTAGGTTTCACTGGTAAGTTTCACGGGTCAAGGTTTCACGGGTAAGTTTCACGGGTATGTTTCACGGGTGACGTTTCACGGGTCTAGGTTTCACTAGTAAGTTTCACGGGTCAAGGTTTCACGGGTAAGTTTCACGGGTAAGTTTCACGGGTAAGTTTCACGGGTATGTTTCACGGGTGACGTTTCACGGGTCTAGGTTTCACTGGTAAGTTTCACGGGTATGTTTCACGGGTAAGTTTTACGGGTATGTTTTACAGGTGACGTTTCACGGGTCTAGGTTTCACTGGTAAGTTTCACGGGTCAAGGTTTCACGGGTCAAGGTTTCACGGGTAAGTTTCACGGGTAAGTTTCACGGGTATGTTTAACAGGTGACGTTTCACGGGTCTAGGTTTCACTGGTAAGTTTCACGGGTCAAGGTTTCACGGGTAAGATTCACGGGTAAGTTTCACGGGTATGTTTCATCGGTGATGTTTCACGGGTCTAGGTTTCACTGGTAAGTTTCACGGGTCAAGGTTTTACGGGTAAGTTTCACGGGTAAGTTTCACGGGTATGTTTCACGGGTGACGTTTCACGGGTCTAGGTTTCACTGGTAAGTTTCACGGGTCAAGGTTTCACGGGTAAGTTTCACGGGTAAGTTTCACGGGTATGTTTCACGGGTGACGTTTCACGGGTCTAGGTTTCACTAGTAAGTTTCACGGGTCAAGGTTTCACGGGTAAGTTTCACGGGTAAGTTTCACGGGTAAGTTTCACGGGTATGTTTCACGGGTGACGTTTCACGGGTCTAGGTTTCACTGGTAAGTTTCACGGGTCAAGGTTTCACGGGTAAGTTTCACGGGTAAGTTTTACGGGTATGTTTCACGGGTGACGTTTCACGGGTCTAGGTTTCACTGGTAAGTTTCACGGGTCAAGGTTTCACGGGTAAGTTTCACGGGTAAGTTTCACGGGTATGTTTCACGGGTGACGTTTCACGGGTCTAGGTTTCACTGGTAAGTTTCACGGGTCAAGGTTTTACGGGTAAGTTTCACGGGTATGTTTCACGGGTGACGTTTCACGGGTCTAGGTTTCACGGGTAAGTTTCACGGGTCAAGGTTTCACGGGTAAGTTTCACGGGTAAGTTTCACGGGTATGTTTCACAAGTGACGTTTCACGGGTCTAGGTTTCACTGGAAAGTTTCACGGGTCAAGGTTTCACGGGTAAGTTTCACGGGTAAGTTTCACGGGTATGTTTCACGGGTGACGTTTCACGGGTCTAGGTTTCACGGGTAAGTTTCACGGGTAAGTTTCACGGGTATGTTTCACGGGTGACGTTTCACGGGTCTAGGTTTCACTGGTAAGTTTCACGGGTCAAGGTTTCACGGTTAAGTTTCACGGGTAAGTTTCACGGGTATGTTTCACGGGTGACGTTTCACGGGTCTAGGTTTCACTGGTAAGTTTCACGGGTCTAGGTTTCACGGGTAAGTTTCACGGGTAAGTTTCACGGGTATGTTTCACGGGTGACGTTTCACGGGTCTAGGTTTCACTGGTAAGTTTCACGGGTCAAGGTTTCACGGTTAAGTTTCACGGGTAAGTTTCACGGGTATGTTTCACGGGTGACGTTTCACGGGTCTAGGTTTCACTGGTAAGTTTCACGGGTCAAGGTTTTACGGGTAAGTTTCACGGGTAAGTTTCACGGGTATGTTTCACGGGTGACGTTTCACGGGTCTAGGTTTCACTGGTAAGTTTCACGGGTCAAGGTTTCACGGGTAAGTTTTACGGGTAAGTTTCACGGGTGACGTTTCACGGGTCTAGGTTTCACTGGTAAGTTTCACGGGTCAAGGTTTCACGGGTAAGTTTCACGGGTAAGTTTCACGGGTATGTTTCACAAGTGACGTTTCACGGGTCTAGGTTTCACTGGAAAGTTTCACGGGTCAAGGTTTCACGGGTAAGTTTCACGGGTAAGTTTTACGGGTATGTTTTACAGGCGACGTTTCACGGGTCTAGGTTTCACTGGTAAGTTTCACGGGTCTAGGTTTCACGGGTAAGTTTCACGGGTAAGTTTCACGGGTATGTTTCATGGGTGATGTTTCACGGGTCTAGGTTTCACTGGTAAGTTTCACGGGTCAAGGTTTCACGGGTAAGTTTCACGGGTAAGTTTCACGGGTATGTTTCACGGGTGACGTTTCACGGGTAAGTTTTACGCGTAAGTTTCACGGGTGACGTTTCACGGGTCTAGGTTTCACTGGTAAGTTTCACGGGTCAAGGTTTCACGGGTAAGTTTCACGGGTAAGTTTTACGGGTAAGTTTCACGGGTGACGTTTCACAGGTCTAGGTTTCACTGGTAAGTTTCACGGATCAAGGTTTCACGGGTAAGTTTCACGGGTAAGTTTCACGGGTATGTTTCACGGGTGACGTTTCACGGGTCTAGGTTTCACTGGTAAGTTTCACGGGTCAAGGTTTCACGGGTAAGTTTCACGGGTAAGTTTTACGGGTAAGTTTCACGGGTGACGTTTCACGGGTGCGTTTCACGGGTCTAGGTTTCACTGGTAAGTTTCACGGGTCAAGGTTTCACGGGTAAGTTTCACCGGTAAGTTTCACGGGTATGTTTTACAAGTGACGTTTCACGGGTCTAGGTTTCACTGGAAAGTTTCACGGGTCAAGGTTTCACGGGTAAGTTTCACGGGTAAGTTTTACGGGTATGTTTTACAGGCGACGTTTCACGGGTCTAGGTTTCACTGGTAAGTTTCACGGGTCTAGGTTTCACGGGTAAGTTTCACGGGTAAGTTTCACGGGTATGTTTCATGGGTGATGTTTCACGGGTCTAGGTTTCACTGGTAAATTTCACGGGTCAAGGTTTCACGGGTAAGTTTCACGGGTAAGTTTCACGGGTAAGTTTTACGGGTATGTTTTACAGGTGACGTTTCACGGGTCTAGGTTTCACTGGTAAGTTTCACGGGTCAAGGTTTCACGGGTAAGTTTCACGGGTAAGTTTCACGGGTATGTTTCATGGGTGATGTTTCACGGGTCTAGGTTTTACTGGTAAGTTTCACGGGTCAAGGTTTCACGGGTGACGTTTCACGGGTCTAGGTTTCACTGGTAAGTTTCACGGGTATGTTTCACGGGTGACGTTTCACGGGTCTAGGTTTCACTGGTAAGTTTCACGGGTCAAGGTTTCACGGGTAAGTTTCACGGGTAAGTTTCACGGGTATGTTTCACGGATGACGTTTAACGGGTCTTGGTTTCACTGGTAAGTTTCACGGGTCAAGGTTTCACGGGTAAGTTTCACGGGTAAGTTTTACGGGTATGTTTTACAGGTGACGTTTCACGGGTAAGTTTCACGGGTAAGTTTCACGGGTATGTTTCACGGGTGAAGTTTCACGGGTCTTGGTTTCACTGGTAAGTTTCACGGGTCAAGGTTTCACGGGTAAGTTTCACGGGTAAGTTTTACGGGTATGTTCTACAGGTGACGTTTCACGGGTAAGTTTCACGGGTAAGTTTCACGGGTATGTTTCACGGGTGACGTTTCACGGGTCTAGGTTTCACTGGTAAGTTTCACGGGTCAAGGTTTCACGGGTAAGTTTCACGGGTATGTTTCACGGGTGACGTTTCACGGGTCTAGGTTTCACTAGTAAGTTTCACGGGTCAAGGTTTCACGGGTAAGTTTCACGGGTCTAGGTTTCACTGGTAAGTTTCACGGGTCAAGGTTTCACGAGTAAGTTTCACGGGTAAGTTTTACGGGTAAGTTTCACGGGTGACGTTTCACGGGTCTAGGTTTCACTGGAAAGTTTCACGGGTCAAGGATTCACGGGTAAGTTTCACGGGTAAGTTTTACGGGTATGTTTTACAGGTGACGTTTCACGGGTCTAGGTTTCACTGGTAAGTTTCACGGGTCAAGGTTTCACGGGTAAGATTCACGGGTAAGTTTCACGGGTATGTTTCATGGGTGATGTTTCACGGGTCTAGGTTTCACTGGTAAGTTTCACGGGTCAAGGTTTTACGGGTAAGTTTCACGGGTAAGTTTCACGGGTATGTTTCACGGGTGACGTTTCACGGGTCTAGGTTTCACTGGTAAGTTTCACGGGTCAAGGTTTCACGGGTCAAGGTTTCACGGGTAAGTTTCACGGGTAAGTTTCACGGGTATGTTTTACAGGTGACGTTTCACGGGTCTAGGTTTCACTGGTAAGTTTCACGGGTCAAGGTTTCACGGGTAAGATTCACGGGTAAGTTTCACGGGTATGTTTCATGGGTGATGTTTCACGGGTCTAGGTTTCACTGGTAAGTTTCACGGGTCAAGGTTTTACGGGTAAGTTTTACGGGTAAGTTTCACGGGTATGTTTCACGGGTGACGTTTCACGGGTCTAGGTTTCACTGGTAAGTTTCACGGGTCAAGGTTTCACGGGTAAGTTTCACGGGTATGTTTCACGGGTGACGTTTCACGGGTCTAGGTTTCACTAGTATGTTTCACGGGTCAAGGTTTCACGGGTAAGTTTCACGGGTAAGTTTCACGGGTAAGTTTCACGGGTATGTTTCACGGGTGACGTTTCACGGGTCTAGGTTTCACTGGTAAGTTTCACGGGTCAAGGTTTCACGGGTAAGTTTCACGGGTAAGTTTTACGGGTATGTTTCACGGGTGACGTTTCACGGGTCTAGGTTTCACTGGTAAGTTTCACGGGTCAAGGTTTCACGGGTAAGTTTCACGGGTAAGTTTCACGGGTATGTTTCACGGGTGACGTTTCACGGGTCTAGGTTTCACTGGTAAGTTTCACGGGTCTAGGTTTCACTGGTAAGTTTCACGGGTCATGGTTTCACGGGTAAGTTTCACGGGTAAGTTTTACGGGTAAGTTTCACGGGTGACGTTTCACGGGTCTAGGTTTTACTGGAAAGTTTCACGGGTCAAGGATTCACGGGTAAGTTTTACGGGTAAGTTTTACGGGTATGTTTTACAGGTGACGTTTCACGGGTCTAGGTTTCACTGGTAAGTTTCACGGGTCAAGGTTTCACGGGTAAGATTCACGGGTAAGTTTCACGGGTATGTTTCATGGGTGATGTTTTACGGGTCTAGGTTTCACTGGTAAGTTTCACGGGTCAAGGTTTTACGGGTAAGTTTCACGGGTAAGTTTCACGGGTATGTTTCACGGGTGACGTTTCACGGGTCTAGGTTTCACTGGTAAGTTTCACGGGTCAAGGTTTCACGGGTAAGTTTTACGGGTAAGTTTCACGGGTGACGTTTCACGGGTCTAGGTTTCACTGGTAAGTTTCACGGGTCAAGGTTTCACGGGTAAGTTTCACGGGTAAGTTTCACGGGTATGTTTCACAAGTGACGTTTCACGGGTCTAGGTTTCACTGGAAAGTTTCACGGGTCAAGGTTTCACGGGTAAGTTTCACGGGTAAGTTTTACGGGTATGTTTTACAGGCGACGTTTCACGGGTCTAGGTTTCACTGGTAAGTTTCACGGGTCTAGGTTTCACGGGTAAGTTTCACGGGTAAGTTTCACGGGTATGTTTCATGGGTGATGTTTCACGGGTCTAGGTTTCACTGGTAAGTTTCACGGGTCAAGGTTTCACGGGTAAGTTTCACGGGTAAGTTTCACGGGTATGTTTCACGGGTGACGTTTCACGGGTAAGTTTTACGCGTAAGTTTCACGGGTGACGTTTCACGGGTCTAGGTTTCACTGGTAAGTTTCACGGGTCAAGGTTTCACGGGTAAGTTTCACGGGTAAGTTTTACGGGTAAGTTTCACGGGTGACGTTTCACAGGTCTAGGTTTCACTGGTAAGTTTCACGGATCAAGGTTTCACGGGTAAGTTTCACGGGTAAGTTTCACGGGTATGTTTCACGGGTGACGTTTCACGGGTCTAGGTTTCACTGGTAAGTTTCACGGGTCAAGGTTTCACGGGTAAGTTTCACGGGTAAGTTTTACGGGTAAGTTTCACGGGTGACGTTTCACGGGTGCGTTTCACGGGTCTAGGTTTCACTGGTAAGTTTCACGGGTCAAGGTTTCACGGGTAAGTTTCACCGGTAAGTTTCACGGGTATGTTTTACAAGTGACGTTTCACGGGTCTAGGTTTCACTGGAAAGTTTCACGGGTCAAGGTTTCACGGGTAAGTTTCACGGGTAAGTTTTACGGGTATGTTTTACAGGCGACGTTTCACGGGTCTAGGTTTCACTGGTAAGTTTCACGGGTCTAGGTTTCACGGGTAAGTTTCACGGGTAAGTTTCACGGGTATGTTTCATGGGTGATGTTTCACGGGTCTAGGTTTCACTGGTAAATTTCACGGGTCAAGGTTTCACGGGTAAGTTTCACGGGTAAGTTTCACGGGTAAGTTTTACGGGTATGTTTTACAGGTGACGTTTCACGGGTCTAGGTTTCACTGGTAAGTTTCACGGGTCAAGGTTTCACGGGTAAGTTTCACGGGTAAGTTTCACGGGTATGTTTCATGGGTGATGTTTCACGGGTCTAGGTTTTACTGGTAAGTTTCACGGGTCAAGGTTTCACGGGTGACGTTTCACGGGTCTAGGTTTCACTGGTAAGTTTCACGGGTATGTTTCACGGGTGACGTTTCACGGGTCTAGGTTTCACTGGTAAGTTTCACGGGTCAAGGTTTCACGGGTAAGTTTCACGGGTAAGTTTCACGGGTATGTTTCACGGATGACGTTTAACGGGTCTTGGTTTCACTGGTAAGTTTCACGGGTCAAGGTTTCACGGGTAAGTTTCACGGGTAAGTTTTACGGGTATGTTTTACAGGTGACGTTTCACGGGTAAGTTTCACGGGTAAGTTTCACGGGTATGTTTCACGGGTGAAGTTTCACGGGTCTTGGTTTCACTGGTAAGTTTCACGGGTCAAGGTTTCACGGGTAAGTTTCACGGGTAAGTTTTACGGGTATGTTCTACAGGTGACGTTTCACGGGTAAGTTTCACGGGTAAGTTTCACGGGTATGTTTCACGGGTGACGTTTCACGGGTCTAGGTTTCACTGGTAAGTTTCACGGGTCAAGGTTTCACGGGTAAGTTTCACGGGTATGTTTCACGGGTGACGTTTCACGGGTCTAGGTTTCACTAGTAAGTTTCACGGGTCAAGGTTTCACGGGTAAGTTTCACGGGTCTAGGTTTCACTGGTAAGTTTCACGGGTCAAGGTTTCACGAGTAAGTTTCACGGGTAAGTTTTACGGGTAAGTTTCACGGGTGACGTTTCACGGGTCTAGGTTTCACTGGAAAGTTTCACGGGTCAAGGATTCACGGGTAAGTTTCACGGGTAAGTTTTACGGGTATGTTTTACAGGTGACGTTTCACGGGTCTAGGTTTCACTGGTAAGTTTCACGGGTCAAGGTTTCACGGGTAAGATTCACGGGTAAGTTTCACGGGTATGTTTCATGGGTGATGTTTCACGGGTCTAGGTTTCACTGGTAAGTTTCACGGGTCAAGGTTTTACGGGTAAGTTTCACGGGTAAGTTTCACGGGTATGTTTCACGGGTGACGTTTCACGGGTCTAGGTTTCACTGGTAAGTTTCACGGGTCAAGGTTTCACGGGTCAAGGTTTCACGGGTAAGTTTCACGGGTAAGTTTCACGGGTATGTTTTACAGGTGACGTTTCACGGGTCTAGGTTTCACTGGTAAGTTTCACGGGTCAAGGTTTCACGGGTAAGATTCACGGGTAAGTTTCACGGGTATGTTTCATGGGTGATGTTTCACGGGTCTAGGTTTCACTGGTAAGTTTCACGGGTCAAGGTTTTACGGGTAAGTTTTACGGGTAAGTTTCACGGGTATGTTTCACGGGTGACGTTTCACGGGTCTAGGTTTCACTGGTAAGTTTCACGGGTCAAGGTTTCACGGGTAAGTTTCACGGGTATGTTTCACGGGTGACGTTTCACGGGTCTAGGTTTCACTAGTATGTTTCACGGGTCAAGGTTTCACGGGTAAGTTTCACGGGTAAGTTTCACGGGTAAGTTTCACGGGTATGTTTCACGGGTGACGTTTCACGGGTCTAGGTTTCACTGGTAAGTTTCACGGGTCAAGGTTTCACGGGTAAGTTTCACGGGTAAGTTTTACGGGTATGTTTCACGGGTGACGTTTCACGGGTCTAGGTTTCACTGGTAAGTTTCACGGGTCAAGGTTTCACGGGTAAGTTTCACGGGTAAGTTTCACGGGTATGTTTCACGGGTGACGTTTCACGGGTCTAGGTTTCACTGGTAAGTTTCACGGGTCTAGGTTTCACTGGTAAGTTTCACGGGTCATGGTTTCACGGGTAAGTTTCACGGGTAAGTTTTACGGGTAAGTTTCACGGGTGACGTTTCACGGGTCTAGGTTTTACTGGAAAGTTTCACGGGTCAAGGATTCACGGGTAAGTTTTACGGGTAAGTTTTACGGGTATGTTTTACAGGTGACGTTTCACGGGTCTAGGTTTCACTGGTAAGTTTCACGGGTCAAGGTTTCACGGGTAAGATTCACGGGTAAGTTTCACGGGTATGTTTCATGGGTGATGTTTTACGGGTCTAGGTTTCACTGGTAAGTTTCACGGGTCAAGGTTTTACGGGTAAGTTTCACGGGTAAGTTTCACGGGTATGTTTCACGGGTGACGTTTCACGGGTCTAGGTTTCACTGGTAAGTTTCACGGGTCAAGGTTTCACGGGTAAGTTTCACGGGTAAGTTTCACGGGTATGTTTCACGGGTGACGTTTCACGGGTCTAGGTTTCACTAGTAAGTTTCACGGGTCAAGGTTTCACGGGTAAGTTTCACGGGTAAGTTTCACGGGTATGTTTTATGGGTGATGTTTCACGGGTCTAGGTTTTACTGGTAAGTTTCACGGGTCAAGGTTTCACGGGTAAGTTTCACGGGTAAGTTTCACGGGTGACGTTTCACGGGTCTAGGTTTCACTGGTAAGTTTCACGGGTATGTTTCACGGGTAAGTTTTACGGGTATGTTTTACAGGTGACGTTTCACGGGTCTAGGTTTCACTGGTAAGTTTCACGGGTCAAGGTTTCACGGGTCAAGGTTTCACGGGTAAGTTTCACGGGTAAGTTTCACGGGTATGTTTAACAGGTGACGTTTCACGGGTCTAGGTTTCACTGGTAAGTTTCACGGGTCAAGGTTTCACGGGTAAGATTCACGGGTAAGTTTCACGGGTATGTTTCATGGGTGATGTTTCACGGGTCTAGGTTTCACTGGTAAGTTTCACGGGTCAAGGTTTTACGGGTAAGTTTCACGGGTAAGTTTCACGGGTATGTTTCACGGGTGACGTTTCACGGGTCTAGGTTTCACTGGTAAGTTTCACGGGTCAAGGTTTCACGGGTAAGTTTCACGGGTAAGTTTCACGGGTATGTTTCACGGGTGACGTTTCACGGGTCTAGGTTTCACTAGTAAGTTTCACGGGTCAAGGTTTCACGGGTAAGTTTCACGGGTAAGTTTCACGGGTAAGTTTCACGGGTATGTTTCACGGGTGACGTTTCACGGGTCTAGGTTTCACTGGTAAGTTTCACGGGTCAAGGTTTCACGGGTAAGTTTCACGGGTAAGTTTTACGGGTATGTTTCACGGGTGACGTTTCACGGGTCTAGGTTTCACTGGTAAGTTTCACGGGTCAAGGTTTCACGGGTAAGTTTCACGGGTAAGTTTCACGGGTATGTTTCACGGGTGACGTTTCACGGGTCTAGGTTTCACTGGTAAGTTTCACGGGTCAAGGTTTTACGGGTAAGTTTCACGGGTATGTTTCACGGGTGACGTTTCACGAGTCTAGGTTTCACGGGTAAGTTTCACGGGTCAAGGTTTCACGGGTAAGTTTCACGGGTAAGTTTCACGGGTATGTTTCACAAGTGACGTTTCACGGGTCTAGGTTTCACTGGAAAGTTTCACGGGTCAAGGTTTCACGGGTAAGTTTCACGGGTAAGTTTCACGGGTATGTTTCACGGGTGACGTTTCACGGGTCTAGGTTTCACGGGTAAGTTTCACGGGTAAGTTTCACGGGTATGTTTCACGGGTGACGTTTCACGGGTCTAGGTTTCACTGGTAAGTTTCACGGGTCAAGGTTTCACGGTTAAGTTTCACGGGTAAGTTTCACGGGTATGTTTCACGGGTGACGTTTCACGGGTCTAGGTTTCACTGGTAAGTTTCACGGGTCAAGGTTTTACGGGTAAGTTTCACGGGTAAGTTTCACGGGTATGTTTCACGGGTGACGTTTCACGGGTCTAGGTTTCACTGGTAAGTTTCACGGGTCAAGGTTTCACGGGTAAGTTTCACGGGTAAGTTTCACGGGTATGTTTCACAAGTGACGTTTCACGGGTCTAGGTTTCACTGGAAAGTTTCACGGGTCAAGGTTTCACGGGTAAGTTTCACGGGTAAGTTTTACGGGTATGTTTTACAGGCGACGTTTCACGGGTCTAGGTTTCACTGGTAAGTTTCACGGGTCTAGGTTTCACGGGTAAGTTTCACGGGTAAGTTTCACGGGTATGTTTCATGGGTGATGTTTCACGGGTCTAGGTTTCACTGGTAAGTTTCACGGGTCAAGGTTTCACGGGTAAGTTTCACGGGTAAGTTTCACGGGTATGTTTCAAGGGTGACGTTTCACGGGTAAGTTTTACGCGTAAGTTTCACGGGTGACGTTTCACGGGTCTAGGTTTCACTGGTAAGTTTCACGGGTCAAGGTTTCACGGGTAAGTTTCACGGGTAAGTGTTACGGGTAAGTTTCACGGGTGACGTTTCACGGGTCTAGGTTTCACTGGTAAGTTTCACGGGTCAAGGTTTCACGGGTAAGTTTCACGGGTAAGTTTCACGGGTATGTTTCACGGGTGACGTTTCACGGGTCTAGGTTTCACTGGTAAGTTTCACGGGTCAAGGTTTCACGGGTAAGTTTCACGGGTAAGTTTTACGGGTAAGTTTCACGGGTGACGTTTCACGGGTGCGTTTCACGGGTCTAGGTTTCACTGGTAAGTTTCACGGGTCAAGGTTTCACGGGTAAGTTTCACCGGTAAGTTTCACGGGTATGTTTCACAAGTGACGTTTCACGGGTCTAGGTTTCACTGGAAAGTTTCACGGGTCAAGGTTTCACGGATAAGTTTCACGGGTAAGTTTTACGGGTATGTTTTACAGGCGACGTTTCACGGGTCTAGGTTTCACTGGTAAGTTTCACGGGTCTAGGTTTCACGGGTAAGTTTCACGGGTAAGTTTCACGGGTATGTTTCATGGGTGATGTTTCACGGGTCTAGGTTTCACTGGTAAATTTCACGGGTCAAGGTTTCACGGGTAAGTTTCACGGGTAAGTTTCACGGGTAAGTTTTACGGGTATGTTTTACAGGTGACGTTTCACGGGTCTAGGTTTCACTGGTAAGTTTCACGGGTCAAGGTTTCACGGGTAAGTTTCACGGGTAAGTTTCACGGGTATGTTTCATGGGTGATGTTTCACGGGTCTAGGTTTTACTGGTAAGTTTCACGGGTCAAGGTTTCACGGGTAAGTTTCACGGGTAAGTTTCACGGGTGACGTTTCACGGGTCTAGGTTTCACTGGTAAGTTTCACGGGTATGTTTCACGGGTGACGTTTCACGGGTCTAGGTTTCACTGGTAAGTTTCACGGGTCAAGGTTTCACGGGTAAGTTTCACGGGTAAGTTTCACGGGTATGTTTCACGGATGACGTTTCACGGGTCTTGGTTTCACTGGTAAGTTTCACGGGTCAAGGTTTCACGGGTAAGTTTCACGGGTAAGTTTTACGGGTATGTTTTACAGGTGACGTTTCACGGGTAAGTTTCACGGGTAAGTTTCACGGGTATGTTTCACGGGTGAAGTTTCACGGGTCTTGGTTTCACTGGTAAGTTTCACGGGTCAAGGTTTCACGGGTAAGTTTCACGGGTAAGTTTTACGGGTATGTTCTACAGGTGACGTTTCACGGGTAAGTTTCACGGGTAAGTTTCACGGGTATGTTTCACGGGTGAAGTTTCACGGGTCTAGGTTTCACTGGTAAGTTTCACGGGTCAAGGTTTCACGGGTAAGTTTCACGGGTAAGTTTTACGGGTAAGTTTCACGGGTGACGTTTCACGGGTCTAGGTTTCACTGGAAAGTTTCACGGGTCAAGGATTCACGGGTAAGTTTCACGGGTAAGTTTTACGGGTATGTTTTACAGGTGACGTTTCACGGGTCTAGGTTTCACTGGTAAGTTTCACGGGTCAAGGTTTCACGGGTAAGATTCACGGGTAAGTTTCACGGGTATGTTTCATGGGTGATGTTTCACGGGTCTAGGTTTCACTGGTAAGTTTCACGGGTCAAGGTTTTACGGGTAAGTTTCACGGGTAAGTTTCACGGGTATGTTTCACGGGTGACGTTTCACGGGTCTAGGTTTCACTGGTAAGTTTCACGGGTCAAGGTTTCACGGGTAAGTTTCACGGGTAAGTTTCACGGGTATGTTTCACGGGTGACGTTTCACGGGTCTAGGTTTCACTAGTAAGTTTCACGGGTCAAGGTTTCACGGGTAAGTTTCACGGGTAAGTTTCACGGGTATGTTTTATGGGTGATGTTTCACGGGTCTAGGTTTTACTGGTAAGTTTCACGGGTCAAGGTTTCACGGGTAAGTTTCACGGGTAAGTTTCACGGGTGACGTTTCACGGGTCTAGGTTTCACTGGTAAGTTTCACGGGTATGTTTCACGGGTAAGTTTTACGGGTATGTTTTACAGGTTACGTTTCACGGGTCTAGGTTTCACTGGTAAGTTTCACGGGTCAAGGTTTCACGGGTCAAGGTTTCACGGGTAAGTTTCACGGGTAAGTTTCACGGGTATGTTTTACAGGTGACGTTTCACGGGTCTAGGTTTCACTGGTAAGTTTCACGGGTCAAGGTTTCACGGGTAAGATTCACGGGTAAGTTTCACGGGTATGTTTCATGGGTGATGTTTCACGGGTCTAGGTTTCACTGGTAAGTTTCACGGGTCAAGGTTTTACGGGTAAGTTTTACGGGTAAGTTTCACGGGTATGTTTCACGGGTGACGTTTCACGGGTCTAGGTTTCACTGGTAAGTTTCACGGGTCAAGGTTTCACGGGTAAGTTTCACGGGTAAGTTTCACGGGTATGTTTCACGGGTGACGTTTCACTGGTATAGGTTTTACTAGTAAGTTTCACGGGTCAAGGTTTCACGGGTAAGTTTCACGGGTAAGTTTCACGGGTAAGTTTCACGGGTAAGTTTCACGGGTATGTTTCACGGGTGACGTTTCACGGGTCTAGGTTTCACTGGTAAGTTTCACGGGTCAAGGTTTCACGGGTAAGTTTCACGGGTAAGTTTTACGGGTATGTTTCACGGGTGACGTTTCACGGGTCTAGGTTTCACTGGTAAGTTTCACGGGTCAAGGTTTCACGGGTAAGTTTCACGGGTAAGTTTCACGGGTAAGTTTCACGGGTATGTTTCACGGGTGACGTTTCACGGGTCTAGGTTTCACTGGTAAGTTTCACGGGTCTAGGTTTCACGGGTAAGTTTCACGGGTAAGTTTCACGGGTATGTTTCACGGGTGACGTTTCACGGGTCTAGGTTTCACTGGTAAGTTTCACGGGTCAAGGTTTCACGGGTAAGTTTCACGGGTAAGTTTCACGGGTATGTTTCACGGGTGACGTTTCACGGGTCTAGGTTTCACTGGTAAGTTTCACGGGTCAAGGTTTCACGGGTAAGTTTTACGGGTAAGTTTCACGGGTGACGTTTCACGGGTGACGTTTCACGGGTCTAGGTTTCACTGGTAAGTTTCACGGGTCAAGGTTTCACGGGTAAGTTTCACGGGTAAGTTTCACGGGTATGTTTCACAAGTGACGTTTCACGGGTCTAGGTTTCACTGGAAAGTTTCACGGGTCAAGGTTTCACGGGTAAGTTTCACGGGTAAGTTTTACGGGTATGTTTTACAGGCGACGTTTCACGGGTCTAGGTTTCACTGGTAAGTTTCACGGGTCTAGGTTTCACGGGTAAGTTTCACGGGTAAGTTTCACGGGTATGTTTCATGGGTGATGTTTCACGGGTCTAGGTTTCACTGGTAAGTTTCACGGGTCAAGGTTTCACGGGTAAGTTTCACGGGTAAGTTTCACGGGTATGTTTCACGGGTGACGTTTCACGGGTAAGTTTTACGCGTAAGTTTCACGGGTGACGTTTCACGGGTCTAGGTTTCACTGGTAAGTTTCACGGGTCAAGGTTTCACGGGTAAGTTTCACGGGTAAGTTTCACGGGTATGTTTCACGGGTGACGTTTCACGGGTCTAGGTTTCACTGGTAAGTTTCACAGGTCAAGGATTCACGGGTAAGTTTCACGGGTAAGTTTCACGGGTAAGTTTCACGGGTCTTGGTTTCACTGGTAAGTTTCAAGGGTCAAGGTTTCACGGGTAAGTTTCACGGGTATGTTTCACGGGTGACGTTTCACGGGTCAAGGTTTCACTGGTAAGTTTCACGGGTCAAGGTTTCACGGGTAAGTTTCACGGGCAAGTTTTACGGGTAAGTTTCACGGGTGACGTTTCACGGGTCTAGGTTTCACTGGTAAGTTTCACGGGTCAAGGTTTCACGGGTAAGTTTCACGTGTAAGTTTCACGGGTATGTTTCACGGGTGACGTTTCACGGGTCTAGGTTTCACTGGAAAGTTTCACGGGTCAAGGTTTCACGGGTAAGTTTCACGGGTAAGTTTCACGGGTAAGTTTTACGGGTATGTTTTACAGGTGACGTTTCACGGGTCTAGGTTTCACTGGTAAGTTTCACGGGTCAAGGTTTCACGGGTAAGTTTTACGGGTAAGTTTCACGGGTATGTTTCATGGGTGATGTTTCACGGGTCTAGGTTTTACTGGTAAGTTTCACGGGTCAAAGTTTCACGGGTAAGTTTCACGGGTGACGTTTCACGGGTCTAGGTTTCACTGGCAAGTTTCACGGGTATGTTTCACGGGTAAGTTTTACGGGTATGTTTTACAGGTGACGTTTAACGGGTCTAGGTTTCACTGGTAAGTTTCACGGGTCAAGGTTTCACGGGTCAAGGTTTCACGGGTAAGTTTCACGGGTAAGTTTCACGGGTATGTTTCACGGATGACGTTTCATGGGTCTTGGTTTCACTGGTAAGTTTCACGGGTCAAGGTTTCACGGGTAAGTTTCACGGGTAAGTTTTACGGGTATGTTTTACAGGTGACGTTTCACGGGTAAGTTTCACGGGTAAGTTTCACGGGTAAGTTTCACGGGTATGTTTCACGGGTGACGTTTCACGGGTCTAGGTTTCACTGGTAAGTTTCACGGGTCAAGGTTTCACGGGTAAGTTTCACGGGTAAGTTTTACGGGTAAGTTTCACGGGTGACGTTTCACGGGTCTAGGTTTCACTGGAAAGTTTCACGGGTCAAGGTTTCACGGGTAAGTTTCACGGGTAAGTTTTACGGGTATGTTTTACAGGTGACGTTTCACGGGTCTAGGTTTCACTGGTAAGTTTCACGGGTCAAGTTTTCACGGGTAATTTTCACGGGTAAGTTTCACGGGTATGTTTCACGGGTGACGTTTCACGGGTCTAGGTTTCACTAGTAAGTTTCACGGGTCAAGGTTTCACGGGTAAGTTTCACGGGTAAGTTTCACGGGTATGTTTCACGGGTGACGTTTCACGGGTCTAGGTTTCACTGGTAAGTTTCACGGGTCAAGGTTTCACGGGTAAGTTTCACGGGTAAATTTCACGGGTATGTTTCACGGGTGACGTTTCACGGGTCTAGGTTTCACTGGTAAGTTTCACGGGTCAAGGTATCACGGGTAAGTTTCACGGGTAAGTTTCACGGGTATGTTTCACGGGTGACGTTTTACGGGTCTAGGTTTCACTGGTAAGTTTCACGGGTCAAGGTTTCACGGGTAAGTTTCACGGGTAAGTTTCACGGGTATGTTTCACGGGTGAAGTTTCACGGGTGACGTTTCACGGGTCTAGGTTTCACTCGTAAGTTTCACGGGTCAAGGTTTTACGGGTAAGTTTCACGGGTAAGTTTCACGGGTATGTTTCACGGGTGACGTTTCACGGGTCTAGGTTTCACTGGTAAGTTTCACGGGTCAAGGTTTCACGGGTAAGTTTCACGGGTAAGTTTTACGGGTAAGTTCCACGGGTGACGTTTCACGGGTGACGTTTCACGGGTCTAGGTTTCACTAGTAAGTTTCACGGGTCAAGGTGTCACGGGTAAGTTTCACGGGTATGTTTCACGGGTGACGTTTCACGGGTCTAGGTTTCACTGGAAAGTTTCACGGGTCAAGGTCTCACGGGTAAGTTTCACGGGTAAGTTTTACGGGTATGTTTTACAGGCGACGTTTCACGGGTCTAGGTTTCACTGGTAAGTTTCACGGGTCTAGGTTTCACGGGTAAGTTTCACGGGTAAGTTTCACGGGTATGTTTCATGGGTGATGTTTCACGGGTCTAGGTTTCACTGGTAAGTTTCACGGGTCAAGGTTTCACGGGTAAGTTTCACGGGTATGTTTTACGGGTGACGTTTCACGGGTCTAGGTTTCACTGGTAAGTTTCACGGGTCAAGGTTTCACTGGTAAGTTTCACGGGTCAAGGTTTCACGGGTAAGTTTCACGGGTAAGTTTCACGGGTCTAGGTTTCACTGGTAAGTTTCACGGGTCAAGGTTTCACGGGTAAGTTTCACGGGTAAGTTTCACGGGTATGTTTCACGGGTGACGTTTCACGGGTCTAGGTTTCACTGGTAAGTTTCACGGGTCAAGGTTTCACTGGTAAGTTTCACGGGTAAGTTTTACGGGTAAGTTTCACGGGTGACGTTTCACGGGTGACGTTTCACGGGTCTAGGTTTCACTGGTAAGTTTCACGGGTCAAGGTTTCACGGGTAAGTTTCACGGGTATGTTTCACGGGTGACGTTTCACTGGAAAGTTTCACGGGTCAAGGTTTCACGGGTAAGTTTCACGGGTAAGTTTTACGGGTATGTTTTACAGGCGACGTTTCACGGGTCTAGGTTTCACTGGTAAGTTTCACAGGGTCTAGGTTTCACGGGTCAAGGTTTCACGGGTATGTTTCACGGGTGACGTTTTACGGGTCTAGGTTTCACTGGTAAGTTTCACGGATCAAGGTTTCACGGGTAAGTTTCACGGGTAAGTTTCACGGGTATGTTTCACGGGTGTCGTTTCACGGGTCTAGGTTTCACTGGTAAGTTTCACAGGTCAAGGTTTCACGGGTAAGTTTCACGGGTAAGTTTCACGGGTAAGTTTCACGGGTGACGTTTCACGGGTCTAGGTTTCACTGGTAAGTTTTACGGGTCAAGGTTTCACGGGTAAGTTTCACGGGTAAGTTTCACGGGTATGTTTCACGGGTAAGTTTTACGGGTGTCGTTTCACTGGTCTAGGTTTCACTGGTAAGTTTCACGGGTCAAGGTTTCACGGGTAAGTTTCACGGGTAAGTTTTACGGGTAAGTTTCACGGGTGACGTTTCACGGGTCTAGGTTTCACTAGGAAGTTTCACGGGTCAAGGTTTCACGGGTAAGTTTCACGGGTAAGTTTCACGGGTAAGTTTTACGGGTAAGTTTCACGGGTGACGTTTCACGGGTCTAGGTTTCACTGGTAAGTTTCACGGGTCAAGGTTTCACGGGTAAGTTTCACGGGTAAGTTTCACGGGTATGTTTCACGGGTGACGTTTCACGGGTCTAGGTTTCACTGGAAAGTTTCACGGATCAAGGTTTCACGGGTAAGTTTCACGGGTAAGTTTTACGGGTATGTTTTACAGGTGACGTTTCACGGGTCTAGGTTTCACTGGTAAGTTTCACGGGTCAAGGTTTCACGGGTTAGTTTCACGGGTAAGTTTCACGGGTATGTTTCATGGGTGATGTTTCACGGGTCTAGGTTTTACTGGTAAGTTTCACGGGTCAAGGTTTCACGGGTAAGTTTCACGGGTAAGTTTCACGGGTGACGTTTCACGGGTCTAGGTTTCACTGGTAAGTTTCACGGGTATGTTTCACGGGTGACGTTTCACGGGTCTAGGTTTCACTGGTAAGTTTCACGGGTCAAGGTTTCACGGGTAAGTTTCACTGGTAAGTTTCACGGGTATGTTTCACGGATGACGTTTCACGGGTCTTGGTTTCACTGGTAAGTTTCACGGGTCAAGGTTTCACGGGTAAGTTTCACGGGTAAGTTTTACGGGTATGTTTTACAGGTGACGTTTCACGGGTAAGTTTCACGGGTAAGTTTCACGGGTATGTTTCACGGGTGACGTTTCACGGGTCTAGGTTTCACTGGTAAGTTTCACGGGTCAAGGTTTCACGGGTAAGTTTCACGGGTAAGTTTTACGGGTAAGTTTCACGGGTGACGTTTCACGGGTCTAGGTTTCACTGGAAAGTTTCACGGGTCAAGGATTCACGGGTAAGTTTCACGGGTAAGTTTTACGGGTATGTTTTACAGGTGACGTTTCACGGGTCTAGGTTTCACTGGTAAGTTTCACGGGTCAAGGTTTCACGGGTAAGATTCACGGGTAAGTTTCACGGGTATGTTTCATGGGTGATGTTTCACGGGTCTAGGTTTCACTGGTAAGTTTCACGGGTCAAGGTTTTACGGGTAAGTTTCACGGGTATGTTTCACGGGTGACATTTCACGGGTCTAGGTTTCACTGGTAAGTTTCACGGGTCAAGGTTTCACGGGTAAGTTTCACGGGTAAGTTTTACGGGTAAGTTTCACGGGTGACGTTTCACGGGTCTAGGTTTCACTGGAAAGTTTCACGGGTCAAGGATTCACGGGTAAGTTTCACGGGTAAGTTTTACGGGTATGTTTTACAGGTGACGTTTCACGGGTCTAGGTTTCACTGGTAAGTTTCACGGGTCAAGGTTTCACGGGTAAGATTCACGGGTAAGTTTCACGGGTATGTTTCATGGGTGATGTTTCACGGGTCTAGGTTTCACTGGTAAGTTTCACGGGTCAAGGTTTTACGGGTAAGTTTCACGGGTATGTTTCACGGGTGACATTTCACGGGTCTAGGTTTCACTGGTAAGTTTCACGGGTCAAGGTTTCACGGGTAAGTTTCACGGGTAAGTTTTACGGGTAAGTTTCACGGGTGACGTTTCACGGGTCTAGGTTTCACTAGGAAGTTTCACGGGTCAAGGTTTCACGGGTAAGTTTCACGGGTAAGTTTCACGGGTATGTTTCACGGGTGACGTTTCACGGGTCTAGGTTTCACTGGAAAGTTTCACGGATCAAGGTTTCACGGGTAAGTTTCACGGGTAAGTTTTACGGGTATGTTTTACAGGTGACGTTTCACGGGTCTAGGTTTCACTGGTAAGTTTCACGGGTCAAGGTTTCACGGGTAAGTTTCACGGGTAAGTTTCACGGGTATGTTTCACGGGTAAGTTTCACGGGTAAGTTTCACGGGTGACGTTTCACGGGTCTAGGTTTCACTGGTAAGTTTCACGGGTATGTTTCACGGGTGACGTTTCACGGGTCTAGGTTTCACTGGTAAGTTTCACGGGTCAAGGTTTCACGGGTAAGTTTCACGGGTAAGTTTCACGGGTATGTTTCACGGATGACGTTTCACGGGTCTTGGTTTCACTGGTAAGTTTCACGGGTCAAGGTTTCACGGGTAAGTTTCACGGGTAAGTTTTACGGGTATGTTTTACAGGTGACGTTTCACGGGTAAGTTTCACGGGTAAGTTTCACGGGTTTGTTTCACGGGTGACGTTTCACGGGTCTTGGCTTCACTGGTAAGTTTCACGGGTCAAGGTTTCACGGGTAAGTTTCACGGGTATGTTTCACGGGTGACGTTTCACGGGTCTAGGTTTCACTGGTAAGTTTCACGGGTCAAGGTTTCACGGGTAAGTTTCACGGGTAAGTTTTACGGGTAAGTTTCACGGGTCTAGGTTTCAATGGTAAGTTTCACGGGTCAAGGTTTCACGGGTAAGTTTCAAGGGTAAGTTTCACGGGTATGTTTCACGGGTGACGTTTCACGGGTCTAGGTTTCACTGGTAAGTTTCACGGGTCCAGGTTTCACGGGTAAGTTTCACGGGTAAGTTTCACGGTTATGTTTCACGGGTGACGTTTCACGGGTCTAGGTTTCACTGGTAAGTTTCACGGGTCAAGGTTTCACGGGTAAGTTTTACGGGTAAGTTTCACGGGTAAGTTTCACAGGTGACCTTTCACGGGTCTAGGTTTCACTGGTAAGTTTCACGGGTCAAGGTTTCACGGGTAAGTTTCACGGGTAAGTTTCACGGGTATGTTTCACGGGTGACGTTTCACGGGTCTAGGTTTCACTGGTAAGTTTCACGGGTCAAGGTTTCACGGGTAAGTTTCACGGGTAAGTTTCACGGGTGACGTTTCACGGGTCTAGGTTTCACTGGTAAGTTTCACGGGTCAAGGTTTCACGGGTAAGTTTCACGGGTAAGTTTTACGGGTAAGTTTCACGGGTGACGTTTCACGGGTGACGTTTCACGGGTCTAGGTTTCACTGGTAAGTTTCACGGGTCAAGGTTTCACGGGTAAGTTTCACGGGTATGTTTCACGGGTGACGTTTCACGGGTCTAGGTTTCACTGGAAAGTTTCACGGGTCAAGGTTTCACGGGTAAGTTTCACGGGTAAGTTTTACGGGTATGTTTTACAGGCGACGTTTCACGGGTCAAGGTTTCACGGGTAAGTTTCACGGGTAAGTTTCACGGGTATGTTTCACGGGTGACGTTTTACGGGTCTAGGTTTCACTGGTAAGTTTCACGGATCAAGGTTTCACGGGTAAGTTTCACGGGTAAGTTTCACGGGTATGTTTCACGGGTGTCGTTTCACGGGTCTAGGTTTCACTGGTAAGTTTCACAGGTCAAGGTTTCACGGGTAAGTTTCACGGGTAAGTTTCACGGGTAAGTTTCACGGGTGACGTTTCACGGGTCTAGGTTTCACTGGTAAGTTTCACGGGTCAAGGTTTCACGGGTAAGTTTCACGGGTAAGTTTCACGGGTATGTTTCACGGGTAAGTTTTACGGGTGTCGTTTCACGGGTCTAGGTTTCACTGGTAAGTTTCACGGGTCAAGGTTTCACGGGTAAGTTTCACGGGTAAGTTTTACGGGTAAGTTTCACGGGTGACGTTTCACGGGTCTAGGTTTCACTAGGAAGTTTCACGGGTCAAGGTTTCACGGGTAAGTTTCACGGGTAAGTTTCACGGGTAAGTTTTACGGGTAAGTTTCACGGGTGACGTTTCACGGGTCTAGGTTTCACTGGTAAGTTTCACGGGTCAAGGTTTCACGGGTAAGTTTCACGGGTAAGTTTCACGGGTATGTTTCACGGGTGACGTTTCACGGGTCTAGGTTTCACTGGAAAGTTTCACGGATCAAGGTTTCACGGGTAAGTTTCACGGGTAAGTTTTACGGGTATGTTTTACAGGTGACGTTTCACGGGTCTAGGTTTCACTGGTAAGTTTCACGGGTCAAGGTTTCACGGGTTAGTTTCACGGGTAAGTTTCACGGGTATGTTTCATGGGTGATGTTTCACGGGTCTAGGTTTTACTGGTAAGTTTCACGGGTCAAGGTTTCACGGGTAAGTTTCACGGGTAAGTTTCACGGGTAAGTTTCACGGGTGACGTTTCACGGGTCTAGGTTTCACTGGTAAGTTTCACGGGTATGTTTCACGGGTGACGTTTCACGGGTCTAGGTTTCACTGGTAAGTTTCACGGGTCAAGGTTTCACGGGTAAGTTTCACTGGTAAGTTTCACGGGTATGTTTCACGGATGACGTTTCACGGGTCTTGGTTTCACTGGTAAGTTTCACGGGTCAAGGTTTCACGGGTAAGTTTCACGGGTAAGTTTTACGGGTATGTTTTACAGGTGACGTTTCACGGGTAAGTTTCACGGGTAAGTTTCACAGGTATGTTTCACGGGTGACGTTTCACGGGTCTAGGTTTCACTGGTAAGTTTCACGGGTCAAGGTTTCACGGGTAAGATTCACGGGTAAGTTTCACGGGTATGTTTCATGGGTGATGTTTCACGGGTCTAGGTTTCACTGGTAAGTTTCACGGGTCAAGGTTTTACGGGTAAGTTTCACGGGTATGTTTCACGGGTGACATTTCACGGGTCTAGGTTTCACTGGTAAGTTTCACGGGTCAAGGTTTCACGGGTAAGTTTCACGGGTAAGTTTTACTGGTAAGTTTCACGGGTGACGTTTCACGGGTCTAGGTTTCACTAGGAAGTTTCACGGGTCAAGGTTTCACGGGTAAGTTTCACGGGTAAGTTTCACGGGTAAGTTTTACGGGTAAGTTTCACGGGTGACGTTTCACGGGTCTAGGTTTCACTGGTAAGTTTCACGGGTCAAGGTTTCACGGGTAAGTTTCACGGGTAAGTTTCACGGGTATGTTTCACGGGTGACGTTTCACGGGTCTAGGTTTCACTGGAAAGTTTCACGGATCAAGGTTTCACGGGTAAGTTTCACGGGTAAGTTTTACGGGTATGTTTTACAGGTGACGTTTCACGGGTCTAGGTTTCACTGGTAAGTTTCACGGGTCAAGGTTTCACGGGTAAGTTTCACGGGTAAGTTTCACGGGTATGTTTCATGGGTGATGTTTCACGGGTCTAGGTTTTACTGGTAAGTTTCACGGGTCAAGGTTTCACGGGTAAGTTTCACGGGTAAGTTTCACGGGTGACGTTTCACGGGTCTAGGTTTCACTGGTAAGTTTCACGGGTATGTTTCACGGGTGACGTTTCACGGGTCTAGGTTTCACTGGTAAGTTTCACGGGTCAAGGTTTCACGGGTAAGTTTCACGGGTAAGTTTCACGGGTATGTTTCACGGATGACGTTTCACGGGTCTTGGTTTCACTGGTAAGTTTCACGGGTCAAGGTTTCACGGGTAAGTTTCACGGGTAAGTTTTACGGGTATGTTTTACAGGTGACGTTTCACGGGTAAGTTTCACGGGTAAGTTTCACAGGTATGTTTCACGGGTGACGTTTCACGGGTCTAGGTTTCACTAGGAAGTTTCACGGGTCAAGGTTTCACTGGTAAGTTTCACGGGTAAGTTTCACGGGTAAGTTTTACGGGTAAGTTTCACGGGTGACGTTTCACGGGTCTAGGTTTCACTGGTAAGTTTCACGGGTCAAGGTTTCACGGGTAAGTTTCACGGGTAAGTTTCACGGGTATGTTTCACGGGTGACGTTTCACGGGTCTAGGTTTCACTGGAAAGTTTCACGGATCAAGGTTTCACGGGTAAGTTTCACGGGTAAGTTTTACGGGTATGTTTTACAGGTGACGTTTCACGGGTCTAGGTTTCACTGGTAAGATTCACGGGTCAAGGTTTCACGGGTAAGTTTCACGGGTAAGTTTCACGGGTATGTTTTACAGGTGACGTTTCACGGGTCTAGGTTTCACTGGAAAGTTTCACGGGTCAAGGATTCACGGGTAAGTTTCACGGGTAAGTTTTACGGGTATGTTTACAGGTGACGTTTCACGGGTCTAGGTTTCACTGGTAAGTTTCACGGGTCAAGGTTTCACGGGTAAGATTCACGGGTAAGTTTCACGGGTATGTTTCATGGGTGATGTTTCACGGGTCTAGGTTTCACTGGTAAGTTTCACGGGTCAAGGTTTTACGGGTAAGTTTCACGGGTATGTTTCACGGGTGACATTTCACGGGTCTATGTTTCACTGGTAAGTTTCACGGGTCAAGGTTTCACGGGTAAGTTTCACGGGTAAGTTTTACGGGTAAGTTTCACGGGTGACGTTTCACGGGTCTAGGTTTCACTAGGAAGTTTCACGGGTCAAGGTTTCACGGGTAAGTTTCACGGGTAAGTTTCACGGGTAAGTTTTACGGGTAAGTTTCACGGGTGACGTTTCACGGGTCTAGGTTTCACTGGTAAGTTTCACGGGTCAAGGTTTCACGGGTAAGTTTCACGGGTAAGTTTCACGGGTATGTTTCACGGGTGACGTTTCACGGGTCTAGGTTTCACTGGAAAGTTTCACGGATCAAGGTTTCACGGGTAAGTTTCACGGGTAAGTTTTACGGGTATGTTTTACAGGTGACGTTTCACGGGTCTAGGTTTCACTGGTAAGTTTCACGGGTCAAGGTTTCACGGGTAAGTTTCACGGGTAAGTTTCACGGGTATGTTTCATGGGTGATGTTTCACGGGTCTAGGTTTTACTGGTAAGTTTCACGGGTCAAGGTTTCACGGGTAAGTTTCACGAGTAAGTTTCACGGGTGACGTTTCACGGGTCTAGGTTTCACTGGTAAGTTTCACGGGTATGTTTCACGGGTGACGTTTCACGGGTCTAGGTTTCACTGGTAAGTTTCACGGGTCAAGGTTTCACGGGTAAGTTTCACGGGTAAGTTTCACGGGTGACGTTTCACGGGTCTAGGTTTCACTGGTAAGTTTCACGGGTATGTTTCACGGGTGACGTTTCACGGGTCTAGGTTTCACTGGTAAGTTTCACGGGTCAAGGTTTCACGGGTAAGTTTCACGGGTAAGTTTCACGGGTATGTTTCACGGATGACGTTTCACGGGTCTTGGTTTCACTGGTAAGTTTCACGGGTCAAGGTTTCACGGGTAAGTTTCACGGGTAAGTTTTACGGGTATGTTTTACAGGTGACGTTTCACGGGTAAGTTTCACGGGTAAGTTTCACGGGTATGTTTCACGGGTGACGTTTCACGGGTCTAGGTTTCACTGGTAAGTTTCACGGGTCAAGGTTTCACGGGTAAGTTTCACGGGTAAGTTTTACGGGTAAGTTTCACGGGTGACGTTTCACGGGTCTAGGTTTCACTGGAAAGTTTCACGGGTCAAGGATTCACGGGTAAGTTTCACGGGTAAGTTTTACGGGTATGTTTTACAGGTGACGTTTCACGGGTCTAGGTTTCACTGGTAAGTTTCACGGGTCAAGGTTTCACGGGTAAGATTCACGGGTAAGTTTCACGGGTATGTTTCATGGGTGATGTTTCACGGGTCTAGGTTTCACTGGTAAGTTTCACGGGTCAAGGTTTTACGGGTAAGTTTCACGGGTATGTTTCACGGGTGACATTTCACGGGTCTAGGTTTCACTGGTAAGTTTCACGGGTCAAGGTTTCACGGGTAAGTTTCACGGGTAAGTTTTACGGGTAAGTTTCACGGGTGACGTTTTACGGGTCTAGGTTTCACTAGGAAGTTTCACGGGTCAAGGTTTCACGGGTAAGTTTCACGGGTAAGTTTCACGGGTAAGTTTTACGGGTAAGTTTCACGGGTGACGTTTCACGGGTCTAGGTTTCACTGGTAAGTTTCACGGGTCAAGGTTTCACGGGTAAGTTTCACGGGTAAGATTCACGGGTATGTTTCACGGGTGACGTTTCACGGGTCTAGGTTTCACTGGAAAGTTTCACGGATCAAGGTTTCACGGGTAAGTTTCACGGGTAAGTTTTACGGGTATGTTTTACAGGTGACGTTTCACGGGTCTAGGTTTCACTGGTAAGTTTCACGGGTCAAGGTTTCACGGGTAAGTTTCACGGGTAAGTTTCACGGGTATGTTTCATGGGTGATGTTTCACGGGTCTAGGTTTTACTGGTAAGTTTCACGGGTCAAGGTTTCACGGGTAAGTTTCACGGGTAAGTTTCACGGGTGACGTTTTACGGGTCTAGGTTTCACTGGTAAGTTTCACGGGTATGTTTCACGGGTGACGTTTCACGGGTCTAGGTTTCACTGGTAAGTTTCACGGGTCAAGGTTTCACGGGTAAGTTTCACGGGTAAGTTTCACGGGTATGTTTCACGGATGACGTTTCACGGGTCTTGGTTTCACTGGTAAGTTTCACGGGTCAAGGTTTCACGGGTAAGTTTCACGGGTAAGTTTTACGGGTATGTTTTACAGGTGACGTTTCACGGGTAAGTTTCACGGGTAAGTTTCACGGGTATGTTTCACGGGTGACGTTTCACGGGTCTTGGTTTCACTGGTAAGTTTCACGGGTCAAGGTTTCACGGGTAAGTTTCACGGGTATGTTTCACGGGTGACGTTTCACGGGTCTAGGTTTCACTGGTAAGTTTCACGGGTCAAGGTTTCACGGGTAAGTTTCACGGGTAAGTTTTACGGGTAAGTTTCACGGGTCTAGGTTTCAATGGTAAGTTTCACGGGTCAAGGTTTCACGGGTAAGTTTCACGGGTAAGTTTCACGGGTATGTTTCACGGGTGACGTTTCACGGGTCTAGGTTTCACTGGAAAGTTTCACGGATCAAGGTTTCACGGGTAAGTTTCAAGGGTAAGTTTTACGGGTATGTTTTACAGGTGACGTTTCACGGGTCTAGGTTTTACTGGTAAGTTTCACGGGTCAAGGTTTCACGGGTAAGTTTCACGGGTAAGTTTCACGGGTATGTTTTACAGGTGACGTTTCACGGGTCTAGGTTTCACTGGTAAGTTTCACGGGTCAAGGTTTCACGGGTAAGATTCACGGGTAAGTTTCACGGGTATGTTTCATGGGTGATGTTTCACGGGTCTAGGTTTCACTGGAAAGTTTCACGGATCAAGGTTTCACGGGTAAGTTTCACGGGTAAGTTTTACGGGTATGTTTTACAGGTGACGTTTCACGGGTCTAGGTTTCACTGGTAAGTTTCACGGGTCAAGGTTTCACGGGTAATTTTCACGGGTAAGTTTCACGGGTATGTTTCATGGGTGATGTTTCACGGGTCTAGGTTTTACTGGTAAGTTTCACGGGTCAAGGTTTCACGGGTAAGTTTCACGGGTCAAGGTTTCACGGGTAAGATTCACGGGTAAGTTTCACGGGTATGTTTCATGAGTGATGTTTCACGGGTCTAGGTTTCACTGGTAAGTTTCACGGGTCAAGGTTTTACGGGTAAGTTTCACGGGTAAGTTTCACGGGTATGTTTCACGGGTGACGTTTCACGGGTCTAGGTTTCACTGGTAAGTTTCACGGGTCAAGGTTTCACGGGTAAGTTTCACGGGTAAGTTTCACGGGTATGTTTCACGGGTGACGTTTCACGGGTCTAGGTTTCACTAGTAAGTTTCACGGGTCAAGGTTTCACGGGTAAGTTTCACGGGTAAGTTTCACGGGTATGTTTCACGGGTGACGTTTCACGGGTCTAGGTTTCACTGGTAAGTTTCACGGGTCAAGGTTTCACGGGTAAGTTTCACGGGTAAGTTTCACGGGTATGTTTCACGGGTGACGTTTCACGGGTCTAGGTTTTACTGGTAAGTTTCACGGGTCAAGGTTTCACGGGTAAGTTTCACGGGTAAGTTTCACGGGTGACGTTTCACGGGTCTAGGTTTCACTGGTAAGTTTCACGGGTATGTTTCACGGGTGACGTTTCACGGGTCTAGGTTTCACTGGTAAGTTTCACGGGTCAAGGTTTCACGGGTAAGTTTCACGGGTAAGTTTCACGGGTATGTTTCACGGATGACGTTTCACGGGTCTTGGTTTCACTGGTAAGTTTCACGGGTCAAGGTTTCACGGGTAAGTTTCACGGGTAAGTTTTACGGGTATGTTTTACAGGTGACGTTTCACGGGTAAGTTTCACGGGTAAGTTTCACGGGTATGTTTCACGGGTGACGTTTCACGGGTCTTGGTTTCACTGGTAAGTTTCACGGGTCAAGGTTTCACGGGTAAGTTTCACGGGTATGTTTCACGGGTGACGTTTCACGGGTCTAGGTTTCACTGGTAAGTTTCACGGGTCAAGGTTTCACGGGTAAGTTTCACGGGTAAGTTTTACGGGTAAGTTTCACGGGTCTAGGTTTCAATGGTAAGTTTCACGGGTCAAGGTTTCACGGGTAAGTTTCACGGGTAAGTTTCACGGGTATGTTTCACGGGTGACGTTTCACGGGTCTAGGTTTCACTGGAAAGTTTCACGGATCAAGGTTTCACGGGTAAGTTTCACGGGTAAGTTTTACGGGTATGTTTTACAGGTGACGTTTCACGGGTCTAGGTTTTACTGGTAAGTTTCACGGGTCAAGGTTTCACGGGTAAGTTTCACGGGTAAGTTTCACGGGTATGTTTCATGGGTGATGTTTCACGGGTCAAGGTTTCACGGGTAAGTTTCACGGGTAAGTTTCACGGGTGACGTTTCACGGGTCTAGGTTTCACTGGTAAGTTTCACGGGTATGTTTCACGGGTGACGTTTCACGGGTCTAGGTTTCACTGGTAAGTTTCACGGGTCAAGGTTTCACGGGTAAGTTTCACTGGTAAGTTTCACGGGTATGTTTCACGGATGACGTTTCACGGGTCTTGGTTTCACTGGTAAGTTTCACGGGTCAAGGTTTCACGGGTAAGTTTCACGGGTAAGTTTTACGGGTATGTTTTACAGGTGACGTTTCACGGGTAAGTTTCACGGGTAAGTTTCACGGGTATGTTTCACGGGTGACATTTCACGGGTCTAGGTTTCACTGGTAAGTTTCACGGGTCAAGGTTTCACGGGTAAGTTTCACGGGTAAGTTTTACGGGTAAGTTTCACGGGTAACGTTTCACGGGTCTAGGTTTCACTGGAAAGTTTCACGGGTCAAGGATTCACGGGTAAGTTTCACGGGTAAGTTTTACGGGTATGTTTTACAGGTGACGTTTCACGGGTCTAGGTTTCACTGGTAAGTTTCACGGGTCAAGGTTTCACGGGTAAGATTCACGGGTAAGTTTCACGGGTATGTTTCATGGGTGATGTTTCACGGGTCTAGGTTTCACTGGTAAGTTTCACGGGTCAAGGTTTTACGGGTAAGTTTCACGGGTATGTTTCACGGGTGACGTTTCACGGGTCTAGGTTTCACTGGTAAGTTTCACGGGTCAAGGTTTCACGGGTAAGATTCACGGGTAAGTTTCACGGGTATGTTTCACGGGTGACGTTTCACGGGTATAGGTTTCACTAGTAAGTTTCACGGGTCAAGGTTTCACGGGTAAGTTTCACGGGTAAGTTTCACGGGTAAGTTTCACGGGTATGTTTCACGGGTGACGTTTCACGGGTCTAGGTTTCACTGGTAAGTTTCACGGGTCAAGGTTTCACGGGTAAGTTTCACGGGTAAGTTTCACGGGTATGTTTCACGGGTATGTTTCACGGGTGACGTTTCACGGGTCTAGGTTTCACTGGTAAGTTTCACGGGTCAAGGTTTCACGGGTAAGTTTTACGGGTAAGTTTCACGGGTAAGTTTTACGCGTAAGTTTCACGGGTGACGTTTCACGGGTCTAGGTTTCACTGGTAAGTTTCACGGGTCAAGGTTTCACGGGTAAGTTTAACGGGTAAGTTTTACGGGTCAAGGTTTCACGGGTAAGTTTCACGGGTAAGTTTCACGGGTATGTTTCACGGGTGACGTTTCACGGGTCTAGGTTTCACTGGAAAGTTTCACGGATCAAGGTTTTACGGGTAAGTTTCACGGGTAAGTATCACGGGTAAGTTTTACGGGTATGTTTTACAGGTGACGTTTCACGGGTCTAGGTTTCACTGGTAAGTTTCACGGGTCAAGGTTTCACGGGTAAGTTTCACGGGTAAGTTTCACGGGTATGTTTCATGGGTGATGTTTCACGGGTCTAGGTTTTACTGGTAAGTTTCACGGGTCAAGGTTTCACGGGTAAGTTTCACGGGTAAGTTTCACGGGTGACGTTTCACGGGTCTAGGTTTCACTGGTAAGTTTCACGGGTATGTTTCACGGGTGACGTTTCACGGGTCTAGGTTTCACTGGTAAGTTTCACGGGTCAAGGTTTCACGGGTAAGTTTCACGGGTAAGTTTCACGGGTATGTTTCACGGATGACGTTTCACGGGTCTTGGTTTCACTGGTAAGTTTCACGGGTCAAGGTTTCACGGGTAAGTTTCACGGGTAAGTTTTACGGGTATGTTTTACAGGTGACGTTTCACGGGTAAGTTTCACGGGTAAGTTTCACGGGTAAGTTTCACGGGTATGTTTCACGGGTGACGTTTCACGGGTCTAGGTTTCACTGGTAAGTTTCACGGGTCAAGGTTTCACGGGTAAGTTTCACGGGTAAGTTTTACGGGTAAGTTTCACGGGTGACGTTTCACGGGTCTAGGTTTCACTGGAAAGTTTCACGGGTCAAGGATTCACGGGTAAGTTTCACGGGTAAGTTTTACGGGTATGTTTTACAGGTGACGTTTCACGGGTCTAGGTTTCACTGGTAAGTTTCACGGGTCAAGGTTTCACGGGTAAGATTCACGGGTAAGTTTCACGGGTATGTTTCATGGGTGATGTTTCACGGGTCTAGGTTTCACTGGTAAGTTTCACGGGTCAAGGTTTTACGGGTAAGTTTCACGGGTAACTTTCACGGGTATGTTTCACGGGTGACGTTTCACGGGTCTAGGTTTCGCTGGTAAGTTTCACGGGTCAAGGTTTCACGGGTAAGTTTCACGGGTAAGTTTCACGGGTATGTTTCACGGGTGACGTTTCACGAGTCTAGGTTTCACTAGTAAGTTTCACGGGTCAAGGTTTCACGGGTAAGTTTCACGGGTAAGTTTCACGGGTATGTTTCATGGGTGATGTTTCACGGGTCTAGGTTTTACTGGTAAGTTTCACGGGTCAAGGTTTCACGGGTAAGTTTCACGGGTAAGTTTCACGGGTGACGTTTCACGGGTCTAGGTTTCACTGGTAAGTTTCACGGGTATGTTTCACGGGTAAGTTTTACGGGTATGTTTTACAGGTGACGTTTCACGGGTCTAGGTTTCACTGGTAAGTTTCACGGGTCAAGGTTTCACGGGTCAAGGTTTCACGGGTAAGTTTCACGGGTAAGTTTCACGGGTATGTTTCACGGGTCTAGGTTTCACTGGTAAGTTTCACGGGTATGTTTCACGGGTGACGTTTCACGGGTCTAGGTTTCACTGGTAAGTTTCACGGGTCAAGGTTTCACGGGTAAGATTCACGGGTAAGTTTCACGGGTATGTTTCACGGGTCTAGGTTTCACTGGTAAGTTTCACGGGTATGTTTCACGGGTGACGTTTCACGGGTCTAGGTTTCACTGGTAAGTTTCACGGGTCAAGGTTTCACGGGTAAGTTTCACGGGTAAGTTTCACGTGTATGTTTCACGGATGACGTTTCACGGGTCTTGGTTTCACTGGTAAGTTTCACGGGTCAAGGTTTCACGGGTAAGTTTCACGGGTAAGTTTTACGGGTATGTTTTACAGGTGACGTTTCACGGGTAAGTTTCACGGGTAAGTTTCACGGGTATGTTTCACGGGTGACGTTTCACGGGTCTTGGTTTCACTGGTAAGTTTCACGGGTCAAGGTTTCACGGGTAAGTTTCGAGGGTATGTTTCACGGGTGACGTTTCACGGGTCTAGGTTTCACTGGTAAGTTTCACGGGTCAAGGTTTCACGGGTAAGTTTCACGGGTAAGTTTTACGGGTAAGTTTCACGGGTCTAGGTTTCAAAGGTAAGTTTCACGGGTCAAGGTTTCACGGGTAAGTTTCACGGGTAAGTTTCACGGGTATGTTTCACGGGTGACGTTTCACGGGTCTAGGTTTCACTGGAAAGTTTCACGGATCAAGGTTTCACGGGTAAGTTTCACGGGTAAGTTTCACGGGTAAGTTTTACGGGTATGTTTTACAGGTGACGTTTCACGGGTCTAGGTTTCACTGGTAAGTTTCACGGGTCAAGGTTTCACGGGTAAGTTTCACGGGTAAGTTTCACGGGTATGTTTCATGGGTGATGTTTCACGGGTCTAGGTTTTACTGGTAAGTTTCACGGGTCAAGGTTTCACGGGTAAGTTTCACGGGTCAAGGTTTCACGGGTAAGATTCACGGGTAAGTTTCACGGGTATGTTTCATGAGTGATGTTTCACGGGTCTAGGTTTCACTGGTAAGTTTCACGGGTCAAGGTTTTACGGGTAAGTTTCACGGGTAAGTTTCACGGGTAAGTTTCACGGGTATGTTTCATGGGTGATGTTTCACGGGTCTAGGTTTTACTGGTAAGTTTCACGGGTCAAGGTTTCACGGGTAAGTTTCACGGGTAAGTTTCACGGGTAAGTTTCACGGGTGACGTTTCACGGGTCTAGGTTTCACTGGTAAGTTTCACGGGTATGTTTCACGGGTGACGTTTCACGGGTCTAGGTTTCACTGGTAAGTTTCACGGGTCAAGGTTTCACGGGTAAGTTTCACGGGTAAGTTTCACGGGTATGTTTCACGGATGACGTTTCACGGGTCTTGGTTTCACTGGTAAGTTTCACGGGTCAAGGTTTCACGGGTAAGTTTCACGGGTAAGTTTTACGGGTATGTTTTACAGGTGACGTTTCACGGGTCTAGGTTTCACGGGTAAGTTTCACGGGTATGTTTCACGGGTGACGTTTCACGGGTCTAGGTTTCACTGGTAAGTTTCACGGGTCAAGGTTTCACGGGTAAGTTTCACGGGTAAGTTTTACGAGTAAGTTTCACGGGTGACGTTTCACGGGTCTAGGTTTCACTGGAAAGTTTCACGGGTCAAGGATTCACGGGTAAGTTTCACGGGTAAGTTTTACGGGTATGTTTTACAGGTGACGTTTCACGGGTCTAGGTTTCACTGGTAAGTTTCACGGGTCAAGGTTTCACGGGTAAGATTCACGGGTAAGTTTCACGGGTATGTTTCATGGGTGATGTTTCACGGGTCTAGGTTTCACTGGTAAGTTTCACGGGTCAAGGTTTTACGGGTAAGTTTCACGGGTAACTTTCACGGGTATGTTTCACGGGTGACGTTTCACGGGTCTAGGTTTCGGTGGTAAGTTTCACGGGTCAAGGTTTCACGGGTAAGTTTCACGGGTAAGTTTCACGGGTATGTTTCACGGGTGACGTTTCACGAGTCTAGGTTTCACTAGTAAGTTTCACGGGTCAAGGTTTCACGGGTAAGTTTCACGGGTAAGTTTCACGGGTATGTTTCATGGGTGATGTTTCACGGGTCTAGGTTTTACTGGTAAGTTTCACGGGTCAAGGTTTCACGGGTAAGTTTCACGGGTAAGTTTCACGGGTGACGTTTCACGGGTCTAGGTTTCACTGGTAAGTTTCACGGGTATGTTTCACGGGTAAGTTTTACGGGTATGTTTTACAGGTGACGTTTCACGGGTCTAGGTTTCACTGGTAAGTTTCACGGGTCAAGGTTTCACGGGTCAAGGTTTCACGGGTAAGTTTCACGGGTAAGTTTCACGGGTATGTTTTACAGGTGACGTTTCACGGGTCTAGGTTTCACTGGTAAGTTTCACGGGTCAAGGTTTCACGGGTAAGATTCACGGGTAAGTTTCACGGGTATGTTTCACGGGTCTAGGTTTCACTGGTAAGTTTCACGGGTATGTTTCACGGGTGACGTTTCACGGGTCTAGGTTTCACTGGTAAGTTTCACGGGTCAAGGTTTCACGGGTAAGTTTCACGGGTAAGTTTCACGTGTATGTTTCACGGATGACGTTTCACGGGTCTTGGTTTCACTGGTAAGTTTCACGGGTCAAGGTTTCACGGGTAAGTTTCACGGGTTAGTTTTACGGGTATGTTTTACAGGTGACGTTTCACGGGTAAGTTTCACGGGTAAGTTTCACGGGTATGTTTCACGGGTGACGTTTCACGGGTCTTGGTTTCACTGGTAAGTTTCACGGGTCAAGGTTTCACGGGTAAGTTTCGAGGGTATGTTTCACGGGTGACGTTTCACGGGTCTAGGTTTCACTGGTAAGTTTCACGGGTCAAGGTTTCACGGGTAAGTTTCACGGGTAAGTTTTACGGGTAAGTTTCACGGGTCTAGGTTTCAATGGTAAGTTTCACGGGTCAAGGTTTCACGGGTAAGTTTCACGGGTAAGTTTCACGGGTATGTTTCACGGGTGACGTTTCACGGGTCTAGGTTTCACTGGAAAGTTTCACGGATCAAGGTTTCACGGGTAAGTTTCACGGGTAAGTTTTACGGGTATGTTTTACAGGTGACGTTTCACGGGTCTAGGTTTCACTGGTAAGTTTCACGGGTCAAGGTTTCACGGGTAAGTTTCACGGGTAAGTTTCACGGGTATGTTTCATGGGTGATGTTTCACGGGTCTAGGTTTTACTGGTAAGTTTCACGGGTCAAGGTTTCACGGGTAAGTTTCACGGGTCAAGGTTTCACGGGTAAGATTCACGGGTAAGTTTCACGGGTATGTTTCATGAGTGATGTTTCACGGGTCTAGGTTTCACTGGTAAGTTTCACGGGTCAAGGTTTTACGGGTAAGTTTCACGGGTAAGTTTCACGGGTATGTTTCACGGGTGACGTTTCACGGGTCTAGGTTTCACTGGTAAGTTTCACGGGTCAAGGTTTCACGGGTAAGTTTCACGGGTAAGTTTCACGGGTATGTTTCACGGGTGACGTTTCACGGGTCTAGGTTTCACTAGTAAGTTTCACGGGTCAAGGTTTCACGGGTAAGTTTCACGGGTAAGTTTCACGGGTATGTTTCACGGGTGACGTTTCACGGGTCTAGGTTTCACTGGTAAGTTTCACGGGTCAAGGTTTCACGGGTAAGTTTCACGGGTAAGTTTCACGGGTATGTTTCACGGGTGACGTTTCACGGGTCTAGGTTTTACTGGTAAGTTTCACGGGTCAAGGTTTCACGGGTAAGTTTCACGGGTAAGTTTCACGGGTGACGTTTCACGGGTCTAGGTTTCACTGGTAAGTTTCACGGGTCAAGGTTTCACGGGTAAGTTTCACGGGTAAGTTTCACGGGTATGTTTCACGGATGACGTTTCACGGGTCTTGGTTTCACTGGTAAGTTTCACGGGTCAAGGTTTCACGGGTAAGTTTCACGGATAAGTTTTACGGGTATGTTTTACAGGTGACGTTTCACGGGTAAGTTTCACGGGTAAGTTTCACGGGTATGTTTCACGGGTGACGTTTCACGGGTCTTGGTTTCACTGGTAAGTTTCACGGGTCAAGGTTTCACGGGTAAGTTTCACGGGTATGTTTCACGGGTGACGTTTCACGGGTCTAGGTTTCACTGGTAAGTTTCACGGGTCAAGGTTTCACGGGTAAGTTTCACGGGTAAGTTTTACGGGTAAGTTTCACGGGTCTAGGTTTCAATGGTAAGTTTCACGGGTCAAGGTTTCACGGGGAAGTTTCACGGGTAAGTTTCACGGGTATGTTTCACGGGTGACGTTTCACGGGTCTAGGTTTCACTGGAAAGTTTCACAGATCAAGGTTTCACGGGTAAGTTTCACGGGTAAGTTTCACGGGTATGTTTCACGGGTGACGTTTCACGGGTCTAGGTTTCACTGGTAAGTTTCACGGGTCAAGGTTTCACGGGTAAGTTTCACGGGTAAGTTTTACGGGTAAGTTTCACGGGTCTAGGTTTCAATGGTAAGTTTCACGGGTCAAGGTTTCACGGGTAAGTTTCACGGGTAAGTTTCACGGGTATGTTTCACGGGTGACGTTTCACGGGTCTAGGTTTCACTGGAAAGTTTCACGGATCAAGGTTTCACGGGTAAGTTTCACGGGTAAGTTTCACGGGTATGTTTCACGGGTGTCGTTTCACGGGTCTAGGTTTCACTGGTAAGTTTCACAGGTCAAGGTTTCACGGGTAAGTTTCACGGGTAAGTTTTACGGGTATGTTTTACAGGTGACGTTTCACGGGTCTAGGTTTCACTGGTAAGTTTCACGGGTCAAGGTTTCACGGGTAAGTTTCACGGGTAAGTTTCACGGGTATGTTTCACGGGTGACGTTTTACGGGTCTAGGTTTCACTGGTAAGTTTCACGGATCAAGGTTTCACGGGTAAGTTTCACGGGTAAGTTTCACGGGTATGTTTCACGGGTGTCGTTTCACGGGTCTAGGTTTCACTGGTAAGTTTCACAGGTCAAGGTTTCACGGGTAAGTTTCACGGGTAAGTTTCACGGGTAAGTTTCACGGGTGACGTTTCACGGGTCTAGGTTTCACTGGTAAGTTTCACGGGTCAAGGTTTCACGGGTAAGTTTCACGGGTAAGTTTCACGGGTATGTTTCACGGGTAAGTTTTACGGGTGTCGTTTCACGGGTCTAGGTTTCACTGGTAAGTTTCACGGGTCAAGGTTTCACGGGTAAGTTTCACGGGTAAGTTTTACGGGTAAGTTTCACGGGTGACGTTTCACGGGTCTAGGTTTCACTAGGAAGTTTCACGGGTCAAGGTTTCACGGGTAAGTTTCACGGGTAAGTTTCACGGGTAAGTTTTACGGGTAAGTTTCACGGGTGACGTTTCACGGGTCTAGGTTTCACTGGTAAGTTTCACGGGTCAAGGTTTCACGGGTAAGTTTCACGGGTAAGTTTCACGGGTATGTTTCACGGGTGACGTTTCACGGGTCTAGGTTTCACTGGAAAGTTTCACGGATCAAGGTTTCACGGGTAAGTTTCACGGGTAAGTTTTACGGGTAAGTTTCACGGGTAAGTTTTACGGGTATGTTTTACAGGTGACGTTTCACGGGTCTAGGTTTCACTGGTAAGTTTCACGGGTCAAGGTTTCACGGGTAAGTTTCACGGGTAAGTTTTACGGGTAAGTTTCACGGGTGACGTTTCACGGGTCTAGGTTTTACTGGAAAGTTTCACGGGTCAAGGATTCACGGGTAAGTTTCACGGGTAAGTTTTACGGGTATGTTTTACAGGTGACGTTTCACGGGTCTAGGTTTCACTGGTAAGTTTCACGGGTCAAGGTTTCACGGGTTAGTTTCACGGGTAAGTTTCACGGGTATGTTTCATGGGTGATGTTTCACGGGTCTAGGTTTTACTGGTAAGTTTCACGGGTCAAGGTTTCACGGGTAAGTTTCACGGGTAAGTTTCACGGGTGACGTTTCACGGGTCTAGGTTTCACTGGTAAGTTTCACGGGTATGTTTCACGGGTGACGTTTCACGGGTCTAGGTTTCACTGGTAAGTTTCACGGGTCAAGGTTTCACGGGTAAGTTTCACTGGTAAGTTTCACGGGTATGTTTCACGGATGAAGTTTCACGGGTCTTGGTTTCACTGATAAGTTTCACGGGTCAAGGTTTCACGGGTAAGTTTCACGGGTAAGTTTTACGGGTATGTTTTACAGGTGACGTTTCACGGGTAAGTTTCACGGGTAAGTTTCACGGGTATGTTTCACGGGTGACGTTTCACGGGTCTAGGTTTCACTGGTAAGTTTCACGGGTCAAGGTTTCACGGGTAAGTTTCACGGGTAAGTTTTACGGGTAAGTTTCACGGGTGACGTTTCACGGGTCTAGGTTTCACTGGAAAGTTTCACGGGTCAAGGATTCACGGGTAAGTTTCACGGGTAAGTTTTACGGGTATGTTTTACAGGTGACGTTTCACGGGTCTAGGTTTCACTGGTAAGTTTCACGGGTCAAGGTTTCACGGGTAAGATTCACGGGTAAGTTTCACGGGTATGTTTCATGGGTGATGTTTCACGGGTCTAGGTTTCACTGGTAAGTTTCACGGGTCAAGGTTTTACGGGTAAGTTTCACGGGTATGTTTCACGGGTGACATTTCACGGGTCTAGGTTTCACTCGTAAGTTTCACGGGTCAAGGTTTCACGGGTAAGTTTCACGGGTAAGTTTTACGGGTAAGTTTCACGGGTGACGTTTCACGGGTCTAGGTTTCACTAGGAAGTTTCACGGGTCAAGGTTTCACGGGTAAGTTTCACGGGTAAGTTTCACGGGTAAGTTTTACGGGTAAGTTTCACGGGTGACGTTTCACGGGTCTAGGTTTCACTGGTAAGTTTCACGGGTCAAGGTTTCACGGGTAAGTTTCACGGGTAAGTTTCACGGGTATGTTTCACGGGTGACGTTTCACGGGTCTAGGTTTCACTGGAAAGTTTCACGGATCAAGGTTTCACGGGTAAGTTTCACGGGTAAGTTTTACGGGTATGTTTTACAGGTGACGTTTCACGGGTCTAGGTTTCACTGGTAAGTTTCACGGGTCAAGGTTTCACGGGTAAGTTTCACGGGTAAGTTTCACGGGTATGTTTCATGGGTGATGTTTCACGGGTCTAGGTTTTACTGGTAAGTTTCACGGGTCAAGGTTTCACGGGTAAGTTTCACGGGTAAGTTTCACGGGTCACGTTTCACGGGTCTAGGTTTCACTGGTAAGTTTCACGGGTATGTTTCACGGGTGACGTTTCACGGGTCTAGGTTTCACTGGTAAGTTTCACGGGTCAAGGTTTCACGGGTAAGTTTCACGGGTAAGTTTCACGGGTATGTTTCACGGATGACGTTTCACGGGTCTTGGTTTCACTGGTAAGTTTCACGGGTCAAGGTTTCACGGGTAAGTTTCACGGGTAAGTTTTACGGGTATGTTTTACAGGTGACGTTTCACGGGTAAGTTTCACGGGTAAGTTTCACGGGTATGTTTCACGGGTGACGTTTCACGGGTCTTGGTTTCACTGGTAAGTTTCACGGGTCAAGGTTTCACGGGTAAGTTTCACGGGTATGTTTCACGGGTGACGTTTCACGGGTCTAGGTTTCACTGGTAAGTTTCACGGGTCAAGGTTTCACGGGTAAGTTTCACGGGTAAGCTTTACGGGTAAGTTTCACGGGTCTAGGTTTCAATGGTAAGTTTCACGGGTCAAGGTTTCACGGGTAAGTTTCACGGGTAAGTTTCACGGGTATGTTTCACGGGTGACGTTTCACGGGTCTAGGTTTCACTGGAAAGTTTCACGGATCAAGGTTTCACGGGTAAGTTTCACGGGTAAGTTTTACGGGTATGTTTTACAGGTGACGTTTCACGGGTCTAGGTTTTACTAGTAAGTTTCACGGGTCAAGGTTTCACGGGTAAGTTTCACGGGTAAGTGTCACGGGTATGTTTTACAGGTGACGTTTCACGGGTCTAGGTTTCACTGGTAAGTTTCACGGGTCAAGGTTTCACGGGTAAGATTCACGGGTAAGTTTCACGGGTATGTTTCATGGGTGATGTTTCACGGGTCTAGGTTTCACTGGTAAGTTTCACGGGTCAAGGTTTTACGGGTAAGTTTCACGGGTATGTTTCACGGGTGACATTTCACGGGTCTAGGTTTCACTGGTTAGTTTCACGGGTCAAGGTTTCACGGGTAAGTTTCACAGGTAAGTTTTACGGGTAAGTTTCACGGGTGACGTTTCACGGGTCTAGGTTTCACTAGGAAGTTTCACGGGTCAAGGTTTCACTGGTAAGTTTCACGGGTAAGTTTCACGGGTAAGTTTTACGGGTAAGTTTCACGGGTGACGTTTCACGGGTCTAGGTTTTACTGGTAAGTTTCACGGGTCAAGGTTTCACGGGTAAGTTTCACGGGTAAGTTTCACGGGTATGTTTCATGGGTGATGTTTCACGGGTCAAGGTTTCACGGGTAAGTTTCACGGGTAAGTTTCACGGGTGACGTTTCACGGGTCTAGGTTTCACTGGTAAGTTTCACGGGTATGTTTCACGGGTGACGTTTCACGGGTCTAGGTTTCACTGGTAAGTTTCACGGGTCAAGGTTTCACGGGTAAGTTTCACTGGTAAGTTTCACGGGTATGTTTCACGGATGACGTTTCACGGGTCTTGGTTTCACTGGTAAGTTTCACGGGTCAAGGTTTCACGGGTAAGTTTCACGGGTAAGTTTTACGGGTATGTTTTACAGGTGACGTTTCACGGGTAAGTTTCACGGGTAAGTTTCACGGGTATGTTTCACGGGTGACATTTCACGGGTCTAGGTTTCACTGGTAAGTTTCACGGGTCAAGGTTTCACGGGTAAGTTTCACGGGTAAGTTTTACGGGTAAGTTTCACGGGTAACGTTTCACGGGTCTAGGTTTCACTGGAAAGTTTCACGGGTCAAGGATTCACGGGTAAGTTTCACGGGTAAGTTTTACGGGTATGTTTTACAGGTGACGTTTCACGGGTCTAGGTTTCACTGGTAAGTTTCACGGGTCAAGGTTTCACGGGTAAGATTCAAGGGTAAGTTTCACGGGTATGTTTCATGGGTGATGTTTCACGGGTCTAGGTTTCACTGGTAAGTTTCACGGGTCAAGGTTTTACGGGTAAGTTTCACGGGTATGTTTCACGGGTGACGTTTCACGGGTCTAGGTTTCACTGGTAAGTTTCACGGGTCAAGGTTTCACGGGTAAGATTCACGGGTAAGTTTCACGGGTATGTTTCACGGGTGACGTTTCACGGGTATAGGTTTCACTAGTAAGTTTCACGGGTCAAGGTTTCACGGGTAAGTTTCACGGGTAAGTTTCACGGGTAAGTTTCACGGGTATGTTTCACGGGTGACGTTTCACGGGTCTAGGTTTCACTGGTAAGTTTCACGGGTCAAGGTTTCACGGGTAAGTTTCACGGGTAAGTTTCACGGGTATGTTTCACGGGTATGTTTCACGGGTGACGTTTCACGGGTCTAGGTTTCACTGGTAAGTTTCACGGGTCAAGGTTTCACGGGTAAGTTTTACGGGTAAGTTTCACGGGTAAGTTTTACGCGTAAGTTTCACGGGTGACGTTTCACGGGTCTAGGTTTCACTGGTAAGTTTCACGGGTCAAGGTTTCACGGGTAAGTTTAACGGGTAAGTTTTACGGGTCAAGGTTTCACGGGTAAGTTTCACGGGTAAGTTTCACGGGTATGTTTCACGGGTGACGTTTCACGGGTCTAGGTTTCACTGGAAAGTTTCACGGATCAAGGTTTTACGGGTAAGTTTCACGGGTAAGTATCACGGGTAAGTTTTACGGGTATGTTTTACAGGTGACGTTTCACGGGTCTAGGTTTCACTGGTAAGTTTCACGGGTCAAGGTTTCACGGGTAAGTTTCACGGGTAAGTTTCACGGGTATGTTTCATGGGTGATGTTTCACGGGTCTAGGTTTTACTGGTAAGTTTCACGGGTCAAGGTTTCACGGGTAAGTTTCACGGGTAAGTTTCACGGGTGACGTTTCACGGGTCTAGGTTTCACTGGTAAGTTTCACGGGTATGTTTCACGGGTGACGTTTCACGGGTCTAGGTTTCACTGGTAAGTTTCACGGGTCAAGGTTTCACGGGTAAGTTTCACGGGTAAGTTTCACGGGTATGTTTCACGGATGACGTTTCACGGGTCTTGGTTTCACTGGTAAGTTTCACGGGTCAAGGTTTCACGGGTAAGTTTCACGGGTAAGTTTTACGGGTATGTTTTACAGGTGACGTTTCACGGGTAAGTTTCACGGGTAAGTTTCACGGGTAAGTTTCACGGGTATGTTTCACGGGTGACGTTTCACGGGTCTAGGTTTCACTGGTAAGTTTCACGGGTCAAGGTTTCACGGGTAAGTTTCACGGGTAAGTTTTACGGGTAAGTTTCACGGGTGACGTTTCACGGGTCTAGGTTTCACTGGAAAGTTTCACGGGTCAAGGATTCACGGGTAAGTTTCACGGGTAAGTTTTACGGTTATGTTTTACAGGTGACGTTTCACGGGTCTAGGTTTCACTGGTAAGTTTCACGGGTCAAGGTTTCACGGGTAAGATTCACGGGTAAGTTTCACGGGTATGTTTCATGGGTGATGTTTCACGGGTCTAGGTTTCACTGGTAAGTTTCACGGGTCAAGGTTTTACGGGTAAGTTTCACGGGTAACTTTCACGGGTATGTTTCACGGGTGACGTTTCACGGGTCTAGGTTTCGCTGGTAAGTTTCACGGGTCAAGGTTTCACGGGTAAGTTTCACGGGTAAGTTTCACGGGTATGTTTCACGGGTGACGTTTCACGAGTCTAGGTTTCACTAGTAAGTTTCACGGGTCAAGGTTTCACGGGTAAGTTTCACGGGTAAGTTTCACGGGTATGTTTCATGGGTGATGTTTCACGGGTCTAGGTTTTACTGGTAAGTTTCACGGGTCAAGGTTTCACGGGTAAGTTTCACGGGTAAGTTTCACGGGTGACGTTTCACGGGTCTAGGTTTCACTGGTAAGTTTCACGGGTATGTTTCACGGGTAAGTTTTACGGGTATGTTTTACAGGTGACGTTTCACGGGTCTAGGTTTCACTGGTAAGTTTCACGGGTCAAGGTTTCACGGGTCAAGGTTTCACGGGTAAGTTTCACGGGTAAGTTTCACGGGTATGTTTCACGGGTCTAGGTTTCACTGGTAAGTTTCACGGGTATGTTTCACGGGTGACGTTTCACGGGTCTAGGTTTCACTGGTAAGTTTCACGGGTCAAGGTTTCACGGGTAAGATTCACGGGTAAGTTTCACGGGTATGTTTCACGGGTCTAGGTTTCACTGGTAAGTTTCACGGGTATGTTTCACGGGTGACGTTTCACGGGTCTAGGTTTCACTGGTAAGTTTCACGGGTCAAGGTTTCACGGGTAAGTTTCACGGGTAAGTTTCACGTGTATGTTTCACGGATGACGTTTCACGGGTCTTGGTTTCACTGGTAAGTTTCACGGGTCAAGGTTTCACGGGTAAGTTTCACGGGTAAGTTTTACGGGTATGTTTTACAGGTGACGTTTCACGGGTAAGTTTCACGGGTAAGTTTCACGGGTATGTTTCACGGGTGACGTTTCACGGGTCTTGGTTTCACTGGTAAGTTTCACGGGTCAAGGTTTCACGGGTAAGTTTCGAGGGTATGTTTCACGGGTGACGTTTCACGGGTCTAGGTTTCACTGGTAAGTTTCACGGGTCAAGGTTTCACGGGTAAGTTTCACGGGTAAGTTTTACGGGTAAGTTTCACGGGTCTAGGTTTCAAAGGTAAGTTTCACGGGTCAAGGTTTCACGGGTAAGTTTCACGGGTAAGTTTCACGGGTATGTTTCACGGGTGACGTTTCACGGGTCTAGGTTTCACTGGAAAGTTTCACGGATCAAGGTTTCACGGGTAAGTTTCACGGGTAAGTTTCACGGGTAAGTTTTACGGGTATGTTTTACAGGTGACGTTTCACGGGTCTAGGTTTCACTGGTAAGTTTCACGGGTCAAGGTTTCACGGGTAAGTTTCACGGGTAAGTTTCACGGGTATGTTTCATGGGTGATGTTTCACGGGTCTAGGTTTTACTGGTAAGTTTCACGGGTCAAGGTTTCACGGGTAAGTTTCACGGGTCAAGGTTTCACGGGTAAGATTCACGGGTAAGTTTCACGGGTATGTTTCATGAGTGATGTTTCACGGGTCTAGGTTTCACTGGTAAGTTTCACGGGTCAAGGTTTTACGGGTAAGTTTCACGGGTAAGTTTCACGGGTAAGTTTCACGGGTATGTTTCATGGGTGATGTTTCACGGGTCTAGGTTTTACTGGTAAGTTTCACGGGTCAAGGTTTCACGGGTAAGTTTCACGGGTAAGTTTCACGGGTAAGTTTCACGGGTGACGTTTCACGGGTCTAGGTTTCACTGGTAAGTTTCACGGGTATGTTTCACGGGTGACGTTTCACGGGTCTAGGTTTCACTGGTAAGTTTCACGGGTCAAGGTTTCACGGGTAAGTTTCACGGGTAAGTTTCACGGGTATGTTTCACGGATGACGTTTCACGGGTCTTGGTTTCACTGGTAAGTTTCACGGGTCAAGGTTTCACGGGTAAGTTTCACGGGTAAGTTTTACGGGTATGTTTTACAGGTGACGTTTCACGGGTAAGTTTCACGGGTAAGTTTCACGGGTATGTTTCACGGGTGACGTTTCACGGGTCTAGGTTTCACTGGTAAGTTTCACGGGTCAAGGTTTCACGGGTAAGTTTCACGGGTAAGTTTTACGAGTAAGTTTCACGGGTGACGTTTCACGGGTCTAGGTTTCACTGGAAAGTTTCACGGGTCAAGGATTCACGGGTAAGTTTCACGGGTAAGTTTTACGGGTATGTTTTACAGGTGACGTTTCACGGGTCTAGGTTTCACTGGTAAGTTTCACGGGTCAAGGTTTCACGGGTAAGATTCACGGGTAAGTTTCACGGGTATGTTTCATGGGTGATGTTTCACGGGTCTAGGTTTCACTGGTAAGTTTCACGGGTCAAGGTTTTACGGGTAAGTTTCACGGGTAACTTTCACGGGTATGTTTCACGGGTGACGTTTCACGGGTCTAGGTTTCGGTGGTAAGTTTCACGGGTCAAGGTTTCACGGGTAAGTTTCACGGGTAAGTTTCACGGGTATGTTTCACGGGTGACGTTTCACGAGTCTAGGTTTCACTAGTAAGTTTCACGGGTCAAGGTTTCACGGGTAAGTTTCACGGGTAAGTTTCACGGGTATGTTTCATGGGTGATGTTTCACGGGTCTAGGTTTTACTGGTAAGTTTCACGGGTCAAGGTTTCACGGGTAAGTTTCACGGGTAAGTTTCACGGGTGACGTTTCACGGGTCTAGGTTTCACTGGTAAGTTTCACGGGTATGTTTCACGGGTAAGTTTTACGGGTATGTTTTACAGGTGACGTTTCACGGGTCTAGGTTTCACTGGTAAGTTTCACGGGTCAAGGTTTCACGGGTCAAGGTTTCACGGGTAAGTTTCACGGGTAAGTTTCACGGGTATGTTTTACAGGTGACGTTTCACGGGTCTAGGTTTCACTGGTAAGTTTCACGGGTCAAGGTTTCACGGGTAAGATTCACGGGTAAGTTTCACGGGTATGTTTCACGGGTCTAGGTTTCACTGGTAAGTTTCACGGGTATGTTTCACGGGTGACGTTTCACGGGTCTAGGTTTCACTGGTAAGTTTCACGGGTCAAGGTTTCACGGGTAAGTTTCACGGGTAAGTTTCACGTGTATGTTTCACGGATGACGTTTCACGGGTCTTGGTTTCACTGGTAAGTTTCACGGGTCAAGGTTTCACGGGTAAGTTTCACGGGTTAGTTTTACGGGTATGTTTTACAGGTGACGTTTCACGGGTAAGTTTCACGGGTAAGTTTCACGGGTATGTTTCACGGGTGACGTTTCACGGGTCTTGGTTTCACTGGTAAGTTTCACGGGTCAAGGTTTCACGGGTAAGTTTCGAGGGTATGTTTCACGGGTGACGTTTCACGGGTCTAGGTTTCACTGGTAAGTTTCACGGGTCAAGGTTTCACGGGTAAGTTTCACGGGTAAGTTTTACGGGTAAGTTTCACGGGTCTAGGTTTCAATGGTAAGTTTCACGGGTCAAGGTTTCACGGGTAAGTTTCACGGGTAAGTTTCACGGGTATGTTTCACGGGTGACGTTTCACGGGTCTAGGTTTCACTGGAAAGTTTCACGGATCAAGGTTTCACGGGTAAGTTTCACGGGTAAGTTTTACGGGTATGTTTTACAGGTGACGTTTCACGGGTCTAGGTTTCACTGGTAAGTTTCACGGGTCAAGGTTTCACGGGTAAGTTTCACGGGTAAGTTTCACGGGTATGTTTCATGGGTGATGTTTCACGGGTCTAGGTTTTACTGGTAAGTTTCACGGGTCAAGGTTTCACGGGTAAGTTTCACGGGTCAAGGTTTCACGGGTAAGATTCACGGGTAAGTTTCACGGGTATGTTTCATGAGTGATGTTTCACGGGTCTAGGTTTCACTGGTAAGTTTCACGGGTCAAGGTTTTACGGGTAAGTTTCACGGGTAAGTTTCACGGGTATGTTTCACGGGTGACGTTTCACGGGTCTAGGTTTCACTGGTAAGTTTCACGGGTCAAGGTTTCACGGGTAAGTTTCACGGGTAAGTTTCACGGGTATGTTTCACGGGTGACGTTTCACGGGTCTAGGTTTCACTAGTAAGTTTCACGGGTCAAGGTTTCACGGGTAAGTTTCACGGGTAAGTTTCACGGGTATGTTTCACGGGTGACGTTTCACGGGTCTAGGTTTCACTGGTAAGTTTCACGGGTCAAGGTTTCACGGGTAAGTTTCACGGGTAAGTTTCACGGGTATGTTTCACGGGTGACGTTTCACGGGTCTAGGTTTTACTGGTAAGTTTCACGGGTCAAGGTTTCACGGGTAAGTTTCACGGGTAAGTTTCACGGGTGACGTTTCACGGGTCTAGGTTTCACTGGTAAGTTTCACGGGTCAAGGTTTCACGGGTAAGTTTCACGGGTAAGTTTCACGGGTATGTTTCACGGATGACGTTTCACGGGTCTTGGTTTCACTGGTAAGTTTCACGGGTCAAGGTTTCACGGGTAAGTTTCACGGATAAGTTTTACGGGTATGTTTTACAGGTGACGTTTCACGGGTAAGTTTCACGGGTAAGTTTCACGGGTATGTTTCACGGGTGACGTTTCACGGGTCTTGGTTTCACTGGTAAGTTTCACGGGTCAAGGTTTCACGGGTAAGTTTCACGGGTATGTTTCACGGGTGACGTTTCACGGGTCTAGGTTTCACTGGTAAGTTTCACGGGTCAAGGTTTCACGGGTAAGTTTCACGGGTAAGTTTTACGGGTAAGTTTCACGGGTCTAGGTTTCAATGGTAAGTTTCACGGGTCAAGGTTTCACGGGGAAGTTTCACGGGTAAGTTTCACGGGTATGTTTCACGGGTGACGTTTCACGGGTCTAGGTTTCACTGGAAAGTTTCACAGATCAAGGTTTCACGGGTAAGTTTCACGGGTAAGTTTCACGGGTATGTTTCACGGGTGACGTTTCACGGGTCTAGGTTTCACTGGTAAGTTTCACGGGTCAAGGTTTCACGGGTAAGTTTCACGGGTAAGTTTTACGGGTAAGTTTCACGGGTCTAGGTTTCAATGGTAAGTTTCACGGGTCAAGGTTTCACGGGTAAGTTTCACGGGTAAGTTTCACGGGTATGTTTCACGGGTGACGTTTCACGGGTCTAGGTTTCACTGGAAAGTTTCACGGATCAAGGTTTCACGGGTAAGTTTCACGGGTAAGTTTCACGGGTATGTTTCACGGGTGTCGTTTCACGGGTCTAGGTTTCACTGGTAAGTTTCACAGGTCAAGGTTTCACGGGTAAGTTTCACGGGTAAGTTTTACGGGTATGTTTTACAGGTGACGTTTCACGGGTCTAGGTTTCACTGGTAAGTTTCACGGGTCAAGGTTTCACGGGTAAGTTTCACGGGTAAGTTTCACGGGTATGTTTCACGGGTGACGTTTTACGGGTCTAGGTTTCACTGGTAAGTTTCACGGATCAAGGTTTCACGGGTAAGTTTCACGGGTAAGTTTCACGGGTATGTTTCACGGGTGTCGTTTCACGGGTCTAGGTTTCACTGGTAAGTTTCACAGGTCAAGGTTTCACGGGTAAGTTTCACAGGTAAGTTTCACGGGTAAGTTTCACGGGTGACGTTTCACGGGTCTAGGTTTCACTGGTAAGTTTCACGGGTCAAGGTTTCACGGGTAAGTTTCACGGGTAAGTTTCACGGGTATGTTTCACGGGTAAGTTTTACGGGTGTCGTTTCACGGGTCTAGGTTTCACTGGTAAGTTTCACGGGTCAAGGTTTCACGGGTAAGTTTCACGGGTAAGTTTTACGGGTAAGTTTCACGGGTGACGTTTCACGGGTCTAGGTTTCACTAGGAAGTTTCACGGGTCAAGGTTTCACGGGTAAGTTTCACGGGTAAGTTTCACGGGTAAGTTTTACGGGTAAGTTTCACGGGTGACGTTTCACGGGTCTAGGTTTCACTGGTAAGTTTCACGGGTCAAGGTTTCACGGGTAAGTTTCACGGGTAAGTTTCACGGGTATGTTTCACGGGTGACGTTTCACGGGTCTAGGTTTCACTGGAAAGTTTCACGGATCAAGGTTTCACGGGTAAGTTTCACGGGTAAGTTTTACGGGTAAGTTTCACGGGTAAGTTTTACGGGTATGTTTTACAGGTGACGTTTCACGGGTCTAGGTTTCACTGGTAAGTTTCACGGGTCAAGGTTTCACGGGTAAGTTTCACGGGTAAGTTTTACGGGTAAGTTTCACGGGTGACGTTTCACGGGTCTAGGTTTTACTGGAAAGTTTCACGGGTCAAGGATTCACGGGTAAGTTTCACGGGTAAGTTTTACGGGTATGTTTTACAGGTGACGTTTCACGGGTCTAGGTTTCACTGGTAAGTTTCACGGGTCAAGGTTTCACGGGTTAGTTTCACGGGTAAGTTTCACGGGTATGTTTCATGGGTGATGTTTCACGGGTCTAGGTTTTACTGGTAAGTTTCACGGGTCAAGGTTTCACGGGTAAGTTTCACGGGTAAGTTTCACGGGTGACGTTTCACGGGTCTAGGTTTCACTGGTAAGTTTCACGGGTATGTTTCACGGGTGACGTTTCACGGGTCTAGGTTTCACTGGTAAGTTTCACGGGTCAAGGTTTCACGGGTAAGTTTCACTGGTAAGTTTCACGGGTATGTTTCACGGATGAAGTTTCACGGGTCTTGGTTTCACTGGTAAGTTTCACGGGTCAAGGTTTCACGGGTAAGTTTCACGGGTAAGTTTTACGGGTATGTTTTACAGGTGACGTTTCACGGGTAAGTTTCACGGGTAAGTTTCACGGGTATGTTTCACGGGTGACGTTTCACGGGTCTAGGTTTCACTGGTAAGTTTCACGGGTCAAGGTTTCACGGGTAAGTTTCACGGGTAAGTTTTACGGGTAAGTTTCACGGGTGACGTTTCACGGGTCTAGGTTTCACTGGAAAGTTTCACGGGTCAAGGATTCACGGGTAAGTTTCACGGGTAAGTTTTACGGGTATGTTTTACAGGTGACGTTTCACGGGTCTAGGTTTCACTGGTAAGTTTCACGGGTCAAGGTTTCACGGGTAAGATTTACGGGTAAGTTTCACGGGTATGTTTCATGGGTGATGTTTCACGGGTCTAGGTTTCACTGGTAAGTTTCACGGGTCAAGGTTTTACGGGTAAGTTTCACGGGTATGTTTCACGGGTGACATTTCACGGGTCTAGGTTTCACTGGTAAGTTTCACGGGTCAAGGTTTCACGGGTAAGTTTCACGGGTAAGTTTTACGGGTAAGTTTCACGGGTGACGTTTCACGGGTCTAGGTTTCACTAGGAAGTTTCACGGGTCAAGGTTTCACGGGTAAGTTTCACGGGTAAGTTTCACGGGTAAGTTTTACGGGTAAGTTTCACGGGTGACGTTTCACGGGTCTAGGTTTCACTGGTAAGTTTCACGGGTCAAGGTTTCACGGGTAAGTTTCACGGGTAAGTTTCACGGGTATGTTTCACGGGTGACGTTTCACGGGTCTAGGTTTCACTGGAAAGTTTCACGGATCAAGGTTTCACGGGTAAGTTTCACGGGTAAGTTTTACGGGTATGTTTTACAGGTGACGTTTCACGGGTCTAGGTTTCACTGGTAAGTTTCACGGGTCAAGGTTTCACGGGTAAGTTTCACGGGTAAGTTTCACGGGTATGTTTCATGGGTGATGTTTCACGGGTCTAGGTTTTACTGGTAAGTTTCACGGGTCAAGGTTTCACGGGTAAGTTTCACGGGTAAGTTTCACGGGTCACGTTTCACGGGTCTAGGTTTCACTGGTAAGTTTCACGGGTATGTTTCACGGGTGACGTTTCACGGGTCTAGGTTTCACTGGTAAGTTTCACGGGTCAAGGTTTCACGGGTAAGTTTCACGGGTAAGTTTCACGGGTATGTTTCACGGATGACGTTTCACGGGTCTTGGTTTCACTGGTAAGTTTCACGGGTCAAGGTTTCACGGGTAAGTTTCACGGGTAAGTTTTACGGGTATGTTTTACAGGTGACGTTTCACGGGTAAGTTTCACGGGTAAGTTTCACGGGTATGTTTCACGGGTGACGTTTCACGGGTCTTGGTTTCACTGGTAAGTTTCACGGGTCAAGGTTTCACGGGTAAGTTTCACGGGTATGTTTCACGGGTGACGTTTCACGGGTCTAGGTTTCACTGGTAAGTTTCACGGGTCAAGGTTTCACGGGTAAGTTTCACGGGTAAGCTTTACGGGTAAGTTTCACGGGTCTAGGTTTCAATGGTAAGTTTCACGGGTCAAGGTTTCACGGGTAAGTTTCACGGGTAAGTTTCACGGGTATGTTTCACGGGTGACGTTTCACGGGTCTAGGTTTCACTGGAAAGTTTCACGGATCAAGGTTTCACGGGTAAGTTTCACGGGTAAGTTTTACGGGTATGTTTTACAGGTGACGTTTCACGGGTCTAGGTTTTACTGGTAAGTTTCACGGGTCAAGGTTTCACGGGTAAGTTTCACGGGTAAGTGTCACGGGTATGTTTTACAGGTGACGTTTCACGGGTCTAGGTTTCACTGGTAAGTTTCACGGGTCAAGGTTTCACGGGTAAGATTCACGGGTAAGTTTCACGGGTATGTTTCATGGGTGATGTTTCACGGGTCTAGGTTTCACTGGTAAGTTTCACGGGTCAAGGTTTTACGGGTAAGTTTCACGGTTATGTTTCACGGGTGACATTTCACGGGTCTAGGTTTCACTGGTTAGTTTCACGGGTCAAGGTTTCACGGGTAAGTTTCACAGGTAAGTTTTACGGGTAAGTTTCACGGGTGACGTTTCACGGGTCTAGGTTTCACTAGGAAGTTTCACGGGTCAAGGTTTCACTGGTAAGTTTCACGGGTAAGTTTCACGGGTAAGTTTTACGGGTAAGTTTCACGGGTGACGTTTCACGGGTCTAGGTTTCACTGGTAAGTTTCACGGGTCAAGGTTTCACGGGTAAGTTTCACGGGTAAGTTTCACGGGTATGTTTCACGGGTGACGTTTCACGGGTCTAGGTTTCACTGAAAAGTTTCACGGATCAAGGTTTCACGGGTAAGTTTCACGGGTAAGTTTTACGGGTATGTTTTACAGGTGACGTTTCACGGGTCTAGGTTTCACTGGTAAGATTCACGGGTCAAGGTTTCACGGGTAAGTTTCACGGGTAAGTTTCACGGGTATGTTTCATGGGTGATGTTTCACGGGTCTAGGTTTTACTGGTAAGTTTCACGGGTCAAGGTTTCACGGGTAAGTTTCACGGGTAAGTTTCACGGGTGACGTTTCACGGGTCTAGGTTTCACTGGTAAGTTTCACGGGTATGTTTCACGGGTGACGTTTCACGGGTCTAGGTTTCACTGGTAAGTTTCACGGGTCAAGGTTTCACGGGTAAGTTTCACGGGTAAGTTTCACGGGTATGTTTCACGGATGACGTTTCACGGGTCTTGGTTTCACTGGTAAGTTTCACGGGTCAAGGTTTCACGGGTAAGTTTCACGGGTAAGTTTTACGGGTATGTTTTACAGGTGACGTTTCACGGGTAAGTTTCACGGGTAAGTTTCACGGGTATGTTTCACGGGTGACGTTTCACGGGTCTTGGTTTCACTGGTAAGTTTCACGGGTCAAGGTTTCACGGGTAAGTTTCACGGGTATGTTTCACGGGTGACGTTTCACGGGTCTAGGTTTCACTGGTAAGTTTCACGGGTCAAGGTTTCACGGGTAAGTTTCACGGGTAAGCTTTACGGGTAAGTTTCACGGGTCTAGGTTTCAATGGTAAGTTTCACGGGTCAAGGTTTCACGGGTAAGTTTCACGGGTAAGTTTCACGGGTATGTTTCACGGGTGACGTTTCACGGGTCTAGGTTTCACTGGAAAGTTTCACGGATCAAGGTTTCACGGGTAAGTTTCACGGGTAAGTTTTACGGGTATGTTTTACAGGTGACGTTTCACGGGTCTAGGTTTTACTGGTAAGTTTCACGGGTCAAGGTTTCACGGGTAAGTTTCACGGGTAAGTTTCACGGGTATGTTTTACAGGTGACGTTTCACGGGTCTAGGTTTCACTGGTAAGTTTCACGGGTCAAGGTTTCACGGGTAAGATTCACGGGTAAGTTTCACGGGTATGTTTCATGGGTGATGTTTCACGGGTCTAGGTTTCACTGGTAAGTTTCACGGGTCAAGGTTTTACGGGTAAGTTTCACGGGTATGTTTCACGGGTGACATTTCACGGGTCTAGGTTTCACTGGTTAGTTTCACGGGTCAAGGTTTCACGGGTAAGTTTCACGGGTAAGTTTTACGGGTAAGTTTCACGGGTGACGTTTCACGGGTCTAGGTTTCACTAGGAAGTTTCACGGGTCAAGGTTTCACTGGTAAGTTTCACGGGTAAGTTTCACGGGTAAGTTTTACGGGTAAGTTTCACGGGTGACGTTTCACGGGTCTAGGTTTCACTGGTAAGTTTCACGGGTCAAGGTTTCACGGGTGACGTTTCACGGGTCTAGGTTTCACTGGAAAGTTTCACGGATCAAGGTTTCACGGGTAAGTTTCACGGGTAAGTTTTACGGGTATGTTTTACAGGTGACGTTTCACGGGTCTAGGTTTCACTGGTAAGATTCACGGGTCAAGGTTTCACGGGTAAGTTTCACGGGTAAGTTTCACGGGTATGTTTCATGGGTGATGTTTCACGGGTCTAGGTTTTACTGGTAAGTTTCACGGGTCAAGGTTTCACGGGTAAGTTTCACGGGTAAGTTTCACGGGTGACGTTTCACGGGTCTAGGTTTCACTGGTAAGTTTCACGGGTATGTTTCACGGGTGACGTTTCACGGGTCTAGGTTTCACTGGTAAGTTTCACGGGTCAAGGTTTCACGGGTAAGTTTCACGGGTAAGTTTCACGGGTATGTTTCATGGGTGATGTTTCACGGGTCTAGGTTTTACTGGTAAGTTTCACGGGTCAAGGTTTCACGGGTAAGTTTCACGGGTAAGTTTCACGGGTAAGTTTCACGGGTCACGTTTCACGGGTCTAGGTTTCACTGGTAAGTTTCACGGGTATGTTTCACGGGTGACGTTTCACGGGTCTAGGTTTCACTGGTAAGTTTCACGGGTCAAGGTTTCACGGGTAAGTTTCACGGGTAAGTTTCACGGGTATGTTTCACGGATGACGTTTCACGGGTCTTGGTTTCACTGGTAAGTTTCACGGGTCAAGGTTTCACGGGTAAGTTTCACGGGTAAGTTTTACGGGTATGTTTTACAGGTGACGTTTCACGGGTAAGTTTCACGGGTAAGTTTCACGGGTATGTTTCACGGGTGACGTTTCACGGGTCTTGGTTTCACTGGTAAGTTTCACGGGTCAAGGTTTCACGGGTAAGTTTCACGGGTATGTTTCACGGGTGACGTTTCACGGGTCTAGGTTTCACTGGTAAGTTTCACGGGTCAAGGTTTCACGGGTAAGTTTCACGGGTAAGCTTTACGGGTAAGTTTCACGGGTCTAGGTTTCAATGGTAAGTTTCACGGGTCAAGGTTTCACGGGTAAGTTTCACGGGTAAGTTTCACGGGTATGTTTCACGGGTGACGTTTCACGGGTCTAGGTTTCACTGGAAAGTTTCACGGATCAAGGTTTCACGGGTAAGTTTCACGGGTAAGTTTTACGGGTATGTTTTACAGGTGACGTTTCACGGGTCTAGGTTTTACTGGTAAGTTTCACGGGTCAAGGTTTCACGGGTAAGTTTCACGGGTAAGTGTCACGGGTATGTTTTACAGGTGACGTTTCACGGGTCTAGGTTTCACTGGTAAGTTTCACGGGTCAAGGTTTCACGGGTAAGATTCACGGGTAAGTTTCACGGGTATGTTTCATGGGTGATGTTTCACGGGTCTAGGTTTCACTGGTAAGTTTCACGGGTCAAGGTTTTACGGGTAAGTTTCACGGGTATGTTTCACGGGTGACATTTCACGGGTCTAGGTTTCACTGGTTAGTTTCACGGGTCAAGGTTTCACGGGTAAGTTTCACAGGTAAGTTTTACGGGTAAGTTTCACGGGTGACGTTTCACGGGTCTAGGTTTCACTAGGAAGTTTCACGGGTCAAGGTTTCACTGGTAAGTTTCACGGGTAAGTTTCACGGGTAAGTTTTACGGGTAAGTTTCACGGGTGACGTTTCACGGGTCTAGGTTTCACTGGTAAGTTTCACGGGTCAAGGTTTCACGGGTAAGTTTCACGGGTAAGTTTCACGGGTATGTTTCACGGGTGACGTTTCACGGGTCTAGGTTTCACTGAAAAGTTTCACGGATCAAGGTTTCACGGGTAAGTTTCACGGGTAAGTTTTACGGGTATGTTTTACAGGTGACGTTTCACGGGTCTAGGTTTCACTGGTAAGATTCACGGGTCAAGGTTTCACGGGTAAGTTTCACGGGTAAGTTTCACGGGTATGTTTCATGGGTGATGTTTCACGGGTCTAGGTTTTACTGGTAAGTTTCACGGGTCAAGGTTTCACGGGTAAGTTTCACGGGTAAGTTTCACGGGTGACGTTTCACGGGTCTAGGTTTCACTGGTAAGTTTCACGGGTATGTTTCACGGGTGACGTTTCACGGGTCTAGGTTTCACTGGTAAGTTTCACGGGTCAAGGTTTCACGGGTAAGTTTCACGGGTAAGTTTCACGGGTATGTTTCACGGATGACGTTTCACGGGTCTTGGTTTCACTGGTAAGTTTCACGGGTCAAGGTTTCACGGGTAAGTTTCACGGGTAAGTTTTACGGGTATGTTTTACAGGTGACGTTTCACGGGTAAGTTTCACGGGTAAGTTTCACGGGTATGTTTCACGGGTGACGTTTCACGGGTCTTGGTTTCACTGGTAAGTTTCACGGGTCAAGGTTTCACGGGTAAGTTTCACGGGTATGTTTCACGGGTGACGTTTCACGGGTCTAGGTTTCACTGGTAAGTTTCACGGGTCAAGGTTTCACGGGTAAGTTTCACGGGTAAGCTTTACGGGTAAGTTTCACGGGTCTAGGTTTCAATGGTAAGTTTCACGGGTCAAGGTTTCACGGGTAAGTTTCACGGGTAAGTTTCACGGGTATGTTTCACGGGTGACGTTTCACGGGTCTAGGTTTCACTGGAAAGTTTCACGGATCAAGGTTTCACGGGTAAGTTTCACGGGTAAGTTTTACGGGTATGTTTTACAGGTGACGTTTCACGGGTCTAGGTTTTACTGGTAAGTTTCACGGGTCAAGGTTTCACGGGTAAGTTTCACGGGTAAGTTTCACGGGTATGTTTTACAGGTGACGTTTCACGGGTCTAGGTTTCACTGGTAAGTTTCACGGGTCAAGGTTTCACGGGTAAGATTCACGGGTAAGTTTCACGGGTATGTTTCATGGGTGATGTTTCACGGGTCTAGGTTTCACTGGTAAGTTTCACGGGTCAAGGTTTTACGGGTAAGTTTCACGGGTATGTTTCACGGGTGACATTTCACGGGTCTAGGTTTCACTGGTTAGTTTCACGGGTCAAGGTTTCACGGGTAAGTTTCACGGGTAAGTTTTACGGGTAAGTTTCACGGGTGACGTTTCACGGGTCTAGGTTTCACTAGGAAGTTTCACGGGTCAAGGTTTCACTGGTAAGTTTCACGGGTAAGTTTCACGGGTAAGTTTTACGGGTAAGTTTCACGGGTGACGTTTCACGGGTCTAGGTTTCACTGGTAAGTTTCACGGGTCAAGGTTTCACGGGTAAGTTTCACGGGTAAGTTTCACGGGTATGTTTCACGGGTGACGTTTCACGGGTCTAGGTTTCACTGGAAAGTTTCACGGATCAAGGTTTCACGGGTAAGTTTCACGGGTAAGTTTTACGGGTATGTTTTACAGGTGACGTTTCACGGGTCTAGGTTTCACTGGTAAGATTCACGGGTCAAGGTTTCACGGGTAAGTTTCACGGGTAAGTTTCACGGGTATGTTTCATGGGTGATGTTTCACGGGTCTAGGTTTTACTGGTAAGTTTCACGGGTCAAGGTTTCACGGGTAAGTTTCACGGGTAAGTTTCACGGGTGACGTTTCACGGGTCTAGGTTTCACTGGTAAGTTTCACGGGTATGTTTCACGGGTGACGTTTCACGGGTCTAGGTTTCACTGGTAAGTTTCACGGGTCAAGGTTTCACGGGTAAGTTTCACGGGTAAGTTTCACGGGTATGTTTCACGGATGACGTTTCACGGGTCTTGGTTTCACTGGTAAGTTTCACGGGTCAAGGTTTCACGGGTAAGTTTCACGGGTAAGTTTTACGGGTATGTTTTACAGGTGACGTTTCACGGGTAAGTTTCACGGGTAAGTTTCACGGGTATGTTTCACGGGTGACGTTTCACGGGTCTTGGTTTCACTGGTAAGTTTCACGGGTCAAGGTTTCACGGGTAAGTTTCACGGGTATGTTTCACGGGTGACGTTTCACGGGTCTAGGTTTCACTGGTAAGTTTCACGGGTCAAGGTTTCACGGGTAAGTTTCACGGGTAAGTTTTACGGGTAAGTTTCACGGGTCTAGGTTTCAATGGTAAGTTTCACGGGTCAAGGTTTCACGGGTAAGTTTCACGGGTAAGTTTCACGGGTATGTTTCACGGGTGACGTTTCACGGGTCTAGGTTTCACTGGAAAGTTTCACGGATCAAGGTTTCACGGGTAAGTTTCACGGGTAAGTTTTACGGGTATGTTTTACAGGTGACGTTTCACGGGTCTAGGTTTTACTGGTAAGTTTCACGGGTCAAGGTTTCACGGGTAAGTTTCACGGGTAAGTTTCACGGGTATGTTTCATGGGTGATGTTTCACGGGTCAAGGTTTCACGGGTAAGTTTCACGGGTGACGTTTCACGGGTCTAGGTTTCACTGGTAAGTTTCACGGGTATGTTTCACGGGTGACGTTTCACGGGTCAAGGTTTCACGGGTAAGTTTCACTGGTAAGTTTCACGGGTATGTTTCACGGATGACGTTTCACGGGTCTTGGTTTCACTGGTAAGTTTCACGGGTCAAGGTTTCACGGGTAAGTTTCACGGGTAAGTTTTACGGGTATGTTTTACAGGTGACGTTTCACGGGTAAGTTTCACGGGTAAGTTTCACGGGTATGTTTCACGGGTGACATTTCACGGGTCTAGGTTTCACTGGTAAGTTTCACGGGTCAAGGTTTCACGGGTAAGTTTCACGGGTAAGTTTTACGGGTAAGTTTCACGGGTGACGTTTCACGGGTCTAGGTTTCACTGGAAAGTTTCACGGGTCAAGGATTCACGGGTAAGTTTCACGGGTAAGTTTTACGGGTATGTTTTACAGGTGACGTTTCCCGGGTCTAGGTTTCACTGGTAAGTTTCACGGGTCAAGGTTTCACGGGTAAGATTCACGGGTAAGTTTCACGGGTATGTTTCATGGGTGATGTTTCACGGGTCTAGGTTTCACTGGTAAGTTTCACGGGTCAAGGTTTTACGGGTAAGTTTCACGGGTATGTTTCACGGGTGACGTTTCACGGGTCTAGGTTTCACTGGTAAGTTTCACGGGTCAAGGTTTCACGGGTAAGATTCACGGGTAAGTTTCACGGGTATGTTTCACGGGTGACGTTTCACGGGTATAGGTTTCACTAGTAAGTTTCACGGGTCAAGGTTTCACGGGTAAGTTTCACGGGTAAGTTTCACGGGTAAGTTTCACGGGTATGTTTCACGGGTGACGTTTCACGGGTCTAGGTTTCACTGGTAAGTTTCACGGGTCAAGGTTTCACGGGTAAGTTTCACGGGTAAGTTTCACGGGTATGTTTCACGGGTGACGTTTCACGGGTCTAGGTTTCACTGGTAAGTTTCACGGGTCAAGGTTTCACGGGTAAGTTTTACGGGTAAGTTTCACGGGTAAGTTTTACGCGTAAGTTTCACGGGTGACGTTTCACGGGTCTAGGTTTCACTGGTAAGTTTCACGGGTCAAGGTTTCACGGGTAAGTTTAACGGGTAAGTTTTACGGGTAAGTTTCACGGGTGACGTTTCACGGGTCTAGGTTTCACTGGTAAGTTTCACGGGTCTAGGTTTCACTGGTAAGTTTCACGGGTCAAGGTTTCACGGGTAAGTTTCACAGGTAAGTTTCACGGGTATGTTTCACGGGTGACGTTTCACGGGTCTAGGTTTCACTGGAAAGTTTCACGGATCAAGGTTTCACGGGTAAGTTTCACGGGTAAGTTTCACGGGTAAGTTTTATGGGTATGTTTTACAGGTGACGTTTCACGGGTCTAGGTTTCACTGGTAAGTTTCACGGGTCAAGGTTTCACGGGTAAGTTTCACGGGTAAGTTTCACGGGTATGTTTCATGGGTGATGTTTCACGGGTCTAGGTTTTACTGGTAAGTTTCACGGGTCAAGGTTTCACGGGTAAGTTTCACGGGTAAGTTTCACGGGTGACGTTTCACGGGTCTAGGTTTCACTGGTAAGTTTCACGGGTATGTTTCACGGGTGACGTTTCACGGGTCTAGGTTTCACTGGTAAGTTTCACGGGTCAAGGTTTCACGGGTAAGTTTCACGGGTAAGTTTCACGGGTATGTTTCACGGATGACGTTTCACGGGTCTTGGTTTCACTGGTAAGTTTCACGGGTCAAGGTTTCACGGGTAAGTTTCACGGGTAAGTTTTACGGGTATGTTTTACAGGTGACGTTTCACGGGTAAGTTTCACGGGTAAGTTTCACGGGTATGTTTCACGGGTGACGTTTCACGGGTCTAGGTTTCACTGGTAAGTTTCACGGGTCAAGGTTTCACGGGTAAGTTTCACGGGTAAGTTTTACGAGTAAGTTTCACGGGTGACGTTTCACGGGTCTAGGTTTCACTGGAAAGTTTCACGGGTCAAGGATTCACGGGTAAGTTTCACGGGTAAGTTTTACGGGTATGTTTTACAGGTGACGTTTCACGGGTCTAGGTTTCACTGGTAAGTTTCACGGGTCAAGGTTTCACGGGTAAGATTCACGGGTAAGTTTCACGGGTATGTTTCATGGGTGATGTTTCACGGGTCTAGGTTTCACTGGTAAGTTTCACGGGTCAAGGTTTTACGGGTAAGTTTCACGGGTAACTTTCACGGGTATGTTTCACGGGTGACGTTTCACGGGTCTAGGTTTCGCTGGTAAGTTTCACGGGTCAAGGTTTCACGGGTAAGTTTCACGGGTAAGTTTCACGGGTATGTTTCACGGGTGACGTTTCACGAGTCTAGGTTTCACTAGTAAGTTTCACGGGTCAAGGTTTCACGGGTAAGTTTCACGGGTAAGTTTCACGGGTATGTTTCATGGGTGATGTTTCACGGGTCTAGGTTTTACTGGTAAGTTTCACGGGTCAAGGTTTCACGGGTAAGTTTCACGGGTAAGTTTCACGGGTGACGTTTCACGGGTCTAGGTTTCACTGGTAAGTTTCACGGGTATGTTTCACGGGTAAGTTTTACGGGTATGTTTTACAGGTGACGTTTCACGGGTCTAGGTTTCACTGGTAAGTTTCACGGGTCAAGGTTTCACGGGTCAAGGTTTCACGGGTAAGTTTCACGGGTAAGTTTCACGGGTATGTTTTACAGGTGACGTTTCACGGGTCTAGGTTTCACTGGTAAGTTTCACGGGTCAAGGTTTCACGGGTAAGATTCACGGGTAAGTTTCACGGGTATGTTTCACGGGTCTAGGTTTCACTGGTAAGTTTCACGGGTATGTTTCACGGGTGACGTTTCACGGGTCTAGGTTTCACTGGTAAGTTTCACGGGTCAAGGTTTCACGGGTAAGTTTCACGGGTAAGTTTCACGTGTATGTTTCACGGATGACGTTTCACGGGTCTTGGTTTCACTGGTAAGTTTCACGGGTCAAGGTTTCACGGGTAAGTTTCACGGGTAAGTTTTACGGGTATGTTTTACAGGTGACGTTTCACGGGTAAGTTTCACGGGTAAGTTTCACGGGTATGTTTCACGGGTGACGTTTCAAGGGTCTTGGTTTCACTGGTAAGTTTCACGGGTCAAGGTTTCACGGGTAAGTTTCGAGGGTATGTTTCACGGGTGACGTTTCACGGGTCTAGGTTTCACTGGTAAGTTTCACGAGTCAAGGTTTCACGGGTAAGTTTCACGGGTAAGTTTTACGGGTAAGTTTCACGGGTCTAGGTTTCAATGGTAAGTTTCACGGGTCAAGGTTTCACGGGTAAGTTTCACGGGTAAGTTTCACGGGTATGTTTCACGGGTGACGTTTCACGGGTCTAGGTTTCACTGGAAAGTTTCACGGATCAAGGTTTCACGGGTAAGTTTCACGGGTAAGTTTTACGGGTATGTTTTACAGGTGACGTTTCACGGGTCTAGGTTTCACTGGTAAGTTTCACGGGTCAAGGTTTTACGGGTAAGTTTCACGGGTAAGTTTCACGGGTATGTTTCATGGGTGATGTTTCACGGGTCTAGGTTTTACTGGTAAGTTTCACGGGTCAAGGTTTCACGGGTAAGTTTCACGGGTCAAGGTTTCACGGGTAAGATTCACGGGTAAGTTTCACGGGTATGTTTCATGAGTGATGTTTCACGGGTCTAGGTTTCACTGGTAAGTTTCACGGGTCAAGGTTTTACGGGTAAGTTTCACGGGTAAGTTTCACGGGTATGTTTCACGGGTGACGTTTCACGGGTCTAGGTTTCACTGGTAAGTTTCACGGGTCAAGGTTTCACGGGTAAGTTTCACGGGTAAGTTTCACGGGTATGTTTCACGGGTGACGTTTCACGGGTCTAGGTTTCACTAGTAAGTTTCACGGGTCAAGGTTTCACGGGTAAGTTTCACGGGTAAGTTTCACGGGTATGTTTCACGGGTGACGTTTCACGGGTCTAGGTTTCACTGGTAAGTTTCACGGGTCAAGGTTTCACGGGTAAGTTTCACGGGTAAGTTTCACGGGTATGTTTCACGGGTGACGTTTCACGGGTCTAGGTTTTACTGGTAAGTTTCACGGGTCAAGGTTTCACGGGTAAGTTTCACGGGTAAGTTTCACGGGTAAGTTTCACGGGTGACGTTTCACGGGTCTAGGTTTCACTGGTAAGTTTCACGGGTATGTTTCACGGGTGACGTTTCACGGGTCTAGGTTTCACTGGTAAGTTTCACGGGTCAAGGTTTCACGGGTAAGTTTCACGGGTAAGTTTCACGGGTATGTTTCACGGATGACGTTTCACGGGTCTTGGTTTCACTGGTAAGTTTCACGGGTCAAGGTTTCACGGGTAAGTTTCACGGGTAAGTTTTACGGGTATGTTTTACAGGTGACGTTTCACGGGTAAGTTTCACGGGTAAGTTTCACGGGTATGTTTCACGGGTGACGTTTCACGGGTCTTGGTTTCACTGGTAAGTTTCACGGGTCAAGGTTTCACGGGTAAGTTTCACGGGTATGTTTCACGGGTGACGTTTCACGGGTCTAGGTTTCACTGGTAAGTTTCACGGGTCAAGGTTTCACGGGTAAGTTTCACGGGTAAGTTTTACGGGTAAGTTTCACGGGTCTAGGTTTCAATGGTAAGTTTCACGGGTCAAGGTTTCACGGGTAAGTTTCACGGGTAAGTTTCACGGGTATGTTTCACGGGTGACGTTTCACGGGTCTAGGTTTCACTGGAAAGTTTCACGGATCAAGGTTTCACGGGTAAGTTTCACGGGTAAGTTTTACGGGTATGTTTTACAGGTAACGTTTCACGGGTCTAGGTTTTACTGGTAAGTTTCACGGGTCAAGGTTTCACGGGTAAGTTTCACGGGTAAGTTTCACGGGTATGTTTCATGGGTGATGTTTCACGGGTCAAGGTTTCACGGGTAAGTTTCACGGGTAAGTTTCACGGGTGACGTTTCACGGGTCTAGGTTTCACTGGTAAGTTTCACGGGTATGTTTCACGGGTGACGTTTCACGGGTCTAGGTTTCACTGGTAAGTTTCACGGGTCAAGGTTTCACGGGTAAGTTTCACTGGTAAGTTTCACGGGTATGTTTCACGGATGACGTTTCACGGGTCTTGGTTTCACTGGTAAGTTTCACGGGTCAAGGTTTCACGGGTAAGTTTCACGGGTAAGTTTTACGGGTATGTTTTACAGGTGACGTTTCACGGGTAAGTTTCACGGGTAAGTTTCACGGGTATGTTTCACGGGTGACATTTCACGGGTCTAGGTTTCACTGGTAAGTTTCACGGGTCAAGGTTTCACGGGTAAGTTTCACGGGTAAGTTTTACGGGTAAGTTTCACGGGTAACGTTTCACGGGTCTAGGTTTCACTGGAAAGTTTCACGGGTCAAGGATTCACGGGTAAGTTTCACGGGTAAGTTTTACGGGTATGTTTTACAGGTGACGTTTCACGGGTCTAGGTTTCACTGGTAAGTTTCACGGGTCAAGGTTTCACGGGTAAGATTCACGGGTAAGTTTCACGGGTATGTTTCATGGGTGATGTTTCACGGGTCTAGGTTTCACTGGTAAGTTTCACGGGTCAAGGTTTTACGGGTAAGTTTCACGGGTATGTTTCACGGGTGACGTTTCACGGGTCTAGGTTTCACTGGTAAGTTTCACGGGTCAAGGTTTCACGGGTAAGATTCACGGGTAAGTTTCACGGGTATGTTTCACGGGTGACGTTTCACGGGTATAGGTTTCACTAGTAAGTTTCACGGGTCAAGGTTTCACGGGTAAGTTTCACGGGTAAGTTTCACGGGTAAGTTTCACGGGTATGTTTCACGGGTGACGTTTCACGGGTCTAGGTTTCACTGGTAAGTTTCACGGGTCAAGGTTTTACGGGTAAGTTTCACGGGTATGTTTCACGGGTGACGTTTCACGGGTCTAGGTTTCACTGGTAAGTTTCACGGGTCAAGGTTTCACGGGTAAGATTCACGGGTAAGTTTCACGGGTATGTTTCACGGGTGACGTTTCACGGGTATAGGTTTCACTAGTAAGTTTCACGGGTCAAGGTTTCACGGGTAAGTTTCACGGGTAAGTTTCACGGGTAAGTTTCACGGGTATGTTTCACGGGTGACGTTTCACGGGTCTAGGTTTCACTGGTAAGTTTCACGGGTCAAGGTTTCACGGGTAAGTTTCACGGGTAAGTTTCACGGGTATGTTTCACGGGTATGTTTCACGGGTGACGTTTCACGGGTCTAGGTTTCACTGGTAAGTTTCACGGGTCAAGGTTTCACGGGTAAGTTTTACGGGTAAGTTTCACGGGTAAGTTTTACGCGTAAGTTTCACGGGTGACGTTTCACGGGTCTAGGTTTCAATGGTAAGTTTCACGGGTTAAGGTTTCACGGGTAAGTTTAACGGGTAAGTTTTACGGGTCAAGGTTTCACGGGTAAGTTTCACGGGTAAGTTTCACGGGTATGTTTCACGGGTGACGTTTCACGGGTCTAGGTTTCACTGGAAAGTTTCACGGATCAAGGTTTCACGGGTAAGTTTCACGGGTAAGTTTCACGGGTAAGTTTTACGGGTATGTTTTACAGGTGACGTTTCACGGGTCTAGGTTTCACTGGTAAGTTTCACGGGTCAAGGTTTCACGGGTAAGTTTCACGGGTAAGTTTCACGGGTATGTTTCATGGGTGATGTTTCACGGGTCTAGGTTTTACTGGTAAGTTTCACGGGTCAAGGTTTCACGGGTAAGTTTCACGGGTAAGTTTCACGGGTGACGTTTCACGGGTCTAGGTTTTACTGGTAAGTTTCACGGGTATGTTTCACGGGTGACGTTTCACGGGTCTAGGTTTCACTGGTAAGTTTCACGGGTCAAGGTTTCACGGGTAAGTTTCACGGGTAAATTTCACGGGTATGTTTCACGGATGACGTTTCACGGGTCTTGGTTTCACTGGTAAGTTTCACGGGTCAAGGTTTCACGGGTAAGTTTCACGGGTAAGTTTTACGGGTATGTTTTACAGGTGACGTTTCACGGGTAAGTTTCACGGGTAAGTTTCACGGGTATGTTTCACGGGTGACGTTTCACGGGTCTAGGTTTCACTGGTAAGTTTCACGGGTCAAGGTTTCACGGGTAAGTTTCACGGGTAAGTTTTACGGGTAAGTTTCACGGGTGACGTTTCACGGGTCTAGGTTTTACTGGAAAGTTTCACGGGTCAAGGATTCACGGGTAAGTTTCACGGGTAAGTTTTACGGGTATGTTTTACAGGTGACGTTTCACGGGTCTAGGTTTCACTGGTAAGTTTCACGGGTCAAGGTTTCACGGGTAAGATTCACGGGTAAGTTTCACGGGTATGTTTCATGGGTGATGTTTCACGGGTCTAGGTTTCACTGGTAAGTTTCACGGGTCAAGGTTTTACGGGTAAGTTTCACGGGTAACTTTCACGGGTATGTTTCACGGGTGACGTTTCACGGGTCTAGGTTTCGCTGGTAAGTTTCACGGGTCAAGGTTTCACGGGTAAGTTTCACGGGTAAGTTTCACGGGTATGTTTCACGGGTGACGTTTCACGAGTCTAGGTTTCACTAGTAAGTTTCACGGGTCAAGGTTTCACGGGTAAGTTTCACGGGTAAGTTTCACGGGTATGTTTCATGGGTGATGTTTCACGGGTCTAGGTTTTACTGGTAAGTTTCACGGGTCAAGGTTTCACGGGTAAGTTTCACGGGTAAGTTTCACGGGTGACGTTTCACGGGTCTAGGTTTCACTGGTAAGTTTCACGGGTATGTTTCACGGGTAAGTTTTACGGGTATGTTTTACAGGTGACGTTTCACGGGTCTAGGTTTCACTGGTAAGTTTCACGGGTCAAGGTTTCACGGGTCAAGGTTTCACGGGTAAGTTTCACGGGTAAGTTTCACGGGTATGTTTCACGGGTCTAGGTTTCACTGGTAAGTTTCACGGGTATGTTTCACGGGTGACGTTTCACGGGTCTAGGTTTCACTGGTAAGTTTCACGGGTCAAGGTTTCACGGGTAAGATTCACGGGTAAGTTTCACGGGTATGTTTCACGGGTCTAGGTTTCACTGGTAAGTTTCACGGGTATGTTTCACGGGTGACGTTTCACGGGTCTAGGTTTCACTGGTAAGTTTCACGGGTCAAGGTTTCACGGGTAAGTTTCACGGGTAAGTTTCACGTGTATGTTTCACGGATGACGTTTCACGGGTCTTGGTTTCACTGGTAAGTTTCACGGGTCAAGGTTTCACGGGTAAGTTTCACGGGTAAGTTTTACGGGTATGTTTTACAGGTGACGTTTCACGGGTAAGTTTCACGGGTAAGTTTCACGGGTATGTTTCACGGGTGACGTTTCACGGGTCTTGGTTTCACTGGTAAGTTTCACGGGTCAAGGTTTCACGGGTAAGTTTCGAGGGTATGTTTCACGGGTGACGTTTCACGGGTCTAGGTTTCACTGGTAAGTTTCACGGGTCAAGGTTTCACGGGTAAGTTTCACGGGTAAGTTTTACGGGTAAGTTTCACGGGTCTAGGTTTCAAAGGTAAGTTTCACGGGTCAAGGTTTCACGGGTAAGTTTCACGGGTAAGTTTCACGGGTATGTTTCACGGGTGACGTTTCACGGGTCTAGGTTTCACTGGAAAGTTTCACGGATCAAGGTTTCACGGGTAAGTTTCACGGGTAAGTTTTACGGGTATGTTTTACAGGTGACGTTTCACGGGTCTAGGTTTCACTGGTAAGTTTCACGGGTCAAGGTTTCACGGGTAAGTTTCACGGGTAAGTTTCACGGGTATGTTTCATGGGTGATGTTTCACGGGTCTAGGTTTTACTGGTAAGTTTCACGGGTCAAGGTTTCACGGGTAAGTTTCACGGGTCAAGGTTTCACGGGTAAGATTCACGGGTAAGTTTCACGGGTATGTTTCATGAGTGATGTTTCACGGGTCTAGGTTTCACTGGTAAGTTTCACGGGTCAAGGTTTTACGGGTAAGTTTCACGGGTAAGTTTCACGGGTATGTTTCACGGGTGACGTTTCACGGGTCTAGGTTTCACTGGTAAGTTTCACGGGTCAAGGTTTCACGGGTAAGTTTCACGGGTATGTTTCACGGGTGACGTTTCACGGGTCTAGGTTTCACTAGTAAGTTTCACGGGTCAAGGTTTCACGGGTAAGTTTCACGGGTAAGTTTCACGGGTATGTTTCACGGGTGACGTTTCACGGGTCTAGGTTTCACTGGTAAGTTTCACGGGTCAAGGTTTCACGGGTAAGTTTCACGGGTAAGTTTCACGGGTATGTTTCACGGGTGACGTTTCACGGGTCTAGGTTTCACTGGTAAGTTTCACGGGTCAAGGTTTCACGGGTAAGTTTCACGGGTAAGTTTCACGGGTATGTTTCACGGGTGACGTTTCACGGGTCTAGGTTTCACTGGTAAGTTTCACGGGTCAAGGTTTTACGGGTAAGTTTCACGGGTAAATTTCACGGGTATGTTTCACGGGTGACGTTTCACGGGTCTAGGTTTCACGGGTAAGTTTCACGGGTCAAGGTTTCACGGGTAAGTTTCACGGGTAAGTTTCACGGGTATGTTTCACAAGTGACGTTTCACGGGTCTAGGTTTCACTGGAAAGTTTCACGGGTCAAGGTTTCACGGGTAAGTTTCACGGGTAAGTTTTACGGGTATGTTTTACAGGCGACGTTTCACGGGTCTAGGTTTCACTGGTAAGTTTCACAGGTCTAGGTTTCACGGGTAAGTTTCACGGGTAAGTTTAACGGGTATGTTTCACGGGTGACGTTTCACGGGTCTAGGTTTCACTGGTAAGTTTCACGGGTCAAGGTTTCACGGGTAAGTTTCACGGGTAAGTTTCACGGGTATGTTTCACGGGTGACGTTTCACGGGTCTAGGTTTCACTGGTAAGTTTCACAGTTCAAGGTTTTACGGGTAAGTTTCACGGGTAAGTTTCACGGGTATGTTTCACGGGTGACGTTTCACGGGTCTAGGTTTCACTGGTAAGTTTCACGGGTCAAGGTTTCACGGGTAAGTTTCACGGGTAAGTTTTACGGGTAAGTTTCACGGGTGACGTTTCACGGGTGCGTTTCACGGGTCTAGGTTTCACTGGTAAGTTTCACGGGTCAAGGTTTCACGGGTAAGTTTCACCGGTAAGTTTCACGGGTATGTTTCACAAGTGACGTTTCACGGGTCTAGGTTTCACTGGAAAGTTTCACGGGTCAAGGTTTCACGGGTAAGTTTCACGGGTAAGTTTTACGGGTATGTTTTACAGGCGACGTTTCACGGGTCTAGGTTTCACTGGTAAGTTTCACGGGTCTAGGTTTCACGGGTAAGTTTCACGGGTAAGTTTCACGGGTATGTTTCATGGGTGATGTTTCACGGGTCTAGGTTTCACTGGTAAGTTTCACGGGTCAAGGTTTCACGGGTAAGTTTCACGGGTAAGTTTCACGGGTGACGTTTCACGGGTGACGTTTCACGGGTCTAGGTTTCACTGGTAAGTTTCACGGGTCAAGGTTTCACGGGTAAGTTTCACAGGTATGTTTCACGGGTGACGTTTCACGGGTCTAGGTTTCACTGGAAAGTTTCACGGGTCAAGGTTTCACGGGTAAGTTTCACGGGTAAGTTTTACGGGTATGTTTTACAGGCGACGTTTCACGGGTCTAGGTTTCACTGGTAAGTTTCACAGGGTCTAGGTTTCACGGGTAAGTTTCACGGGTCAAGGTTTCACGGGTAAGTTTCACGGGTAAGTTTCACGGGTATGTTTCACGGATGACGTTTTACGGGTCTAGGTTTCACTGGTAAGTTTCACGGATCAAGGTTTCACGGGTAAGTTTCACGGGTAAGTTTCACGGGTATGTTTCACGGGTGTCGTTTCACGGGTCTAGGTTTCACTGGTAAGTTTCACAGGTCAAGGTTTCACGGGTAAGTTTCACGGGTAAGTTTCACGGGTAAGTTTCACGGGTGACGTTTCACGGGTCTAGGTTTCACTGGTAAGTTTCACGGGTCAAGGTTTCACGGGTAAGTTTCACGGGTAAGTTTCACAAGTATGTTTCACGGGTAAGTTTTACGGGTGTCGTTTCACGGGTCTAGGTTTCACTGGTAAGTTTCACGGGTCAAGGTTTCACGGGTAAGTTTCACGGGTAAGTTTTACGGGTAAGTTTCACGGGTGACGTTTCACGGGTCTAGGTTTCACTAGGAAGTTTCACGGGTCAAGGTTTCACGGGTAAGTTTCACGGGTAAGTTTCACGGGTAAGTTTTACGGGTAAGTTTCACGGGTGACGTTTCACGGGTCTAGGTTTCACTGGTAAGTTTCACGGGTCAAGGTTTCACGGGTAAGTTTCACGGGTAAGTTTCACGGGTATGTTTCACGGGTGACGTTTCACGGGTCTAGGTTTCACTGGAAAGTTTCACGGATCAAGGTTTCACGGGTAAGTTTCACGGGTAAGTTTTACGGGTATGTTTTACAGGTGACGTTTCACGGGTCTAGGTTTCACTGGTAAGTTTCACGGGTCAAGGTTTCACGGGTTAGTTTCACGGGTAAGTTTCACGGGTATGTTTCATGGGTGATGTTTCACGGGTCTAGGTTTTACTGGTAAGTTTCACGGGTCAAGGTTTCACGGGTAAGTTTCACGGGTCAAGGTTTCACGGGTAAGATTCACGGGTAAGTTTCACGGGTATGTTTCATGAGTGATGTTTCACGGGTCTAGGTTTCACTGGTAAGTTTCACGGGTCAAGGTTTTACGGGTAAGTTTCACGGGTAAGTTTCACGGGTATGTTTCACGGGTGACGTTTCACGGGTCAAGGTTTCACTGGTAAGTTTCACGGGTCAAGGTTTCACGGGTAAGTTTCACGGGTAAGTTTCACGGGTATGTTTCACGGGTGACGTTTCACGGGTCTAGGTTTCACTAGTAAGTTTCACGGGTCAAGGTTTCACGGGTAAGTTTCATGGGTAAGTTTCACGGGTATGTTTCACGGGTGACGTTTCACGGTTCTAGGTTTCACTGGTAAGTTTCACGGGTCAAGGTTTCACGGGTAAGTTTCACGGGTAAGTTTCACGGGTATGTTTCACGGGTGACGTTTCACGGGTCTAGGTTTCACTGGTAAGTTTCACGGGTCAAGGTTTCACGGGTAAGTTTCACGGGTAAGTTTCACGGGTATGTTTCACGGGTGACGTTTCACGGGTCTAGGTTTCACTGGTAAGTTTCACGGGTCAAGGTTTTACGGGTAAGTTTCACGGGTAAATTTCACGGGTATGTTTCACGGGTGACGTTTCACGGGTCTAGGTTTCACGGGTAAGTTTCACGGGTCAAGGTTTCACGGGTAAGTTTCACGGGTAAGTTTCACGGGTATGTTTCACAAGTGACGTTTCACGGGTCTAGGTTTCACTGGAAAGTTTCACGGGTCAAGGTTTCACGGGTAAGTTTCACGGGTAAGTTTTACGGGTATGTTTTACAGGCGACGTTTCACGGGTCTAGGTTTCACTGGTAAGTTTCACAGGTCTAGGTTTCACGGGTAAGTTTCACGGGTAAGTTTAACGGGTATGTTTCACGGGTGACGTTTCACGGGTCTAGGTTTCACTGGTAAGTTTCACGGGTCAAGGTTTCACGGGTAAGTTTCACGGGTAAGTTTCACGGGTATGTTTCACGGGTGACGTTTCACGGGTCTAGGTTTCACTGGTAAGTTTCACAGTTCAAGGTTTTACGGGTAAGTTTCACGGGTAAGTTTCACGGGTATGTTTCACGGGTGACGTTTCACGGGTCTAGGTTTCACTGGTAAGTTTCACGGGTCAAGGTTTCACGGGTAAGTTTCACGGGTAAGTTTTACGGGTAAGTTTCACGGGTGACGTTTCACGGGTGCGTTTCACGGGTCTAGGTTTCACTGGTAAGTTTCACGGGTCAAGGTTTCACGGGTAAGTTTCACCGGTAAGTTTCACGGGTATGTTTCACAAGTGACGTTTCACGGGTCTAGGTTTCACTGGAAAGTTTCACGGGTCAAGGTTTCACGGGTAAGTTTCACGGGTAAGTTTTACGGGTATGTTTTACAGGCGACGTTTCACGGGTCTAGGTTTCACTGGTAAGTTTCACGGGTCTAGGTTTCACGGGTAAGTTTCACGGGTAAGTTTCACGGGTATGTTTCATGGGTGATGTTTCACGGGTCTAGGTTTCACTGGTAAGTTTCACGGGTCAAGGTTTCACGGGTAAGTTTCACGGGTAAGTTTCACGGGTGACGTTTCACGGGTGACGTTTCACGGGTCTAGGATTCACTGGTAAGTTTCACGGGTCAAGGTTTCACGGGTAAGTTTCACAGGTATGTTTCACGGGTGACGTTTCACGGGTCTAGGTTTCACTGGAAAGTTTCACGGGTCAAGGTTTCACGGGTAAGTTTCACGGGTAAGTTTTACGGGTATGTTTTACAGGCGACGTTTCACGGGTCTAGGTTTCACTGGTAAGTTTCACAGGGTCTAGGTTTCACGGGTAAGTTTCACGGGTCAAGGTTTCACGGGTAAGTTTCACGGGTAAGTTTCACGGGTATGTTTCACGGGTGACGTTTTACGGGTCTAGGTTTCACTGGTAAGTTTCACGGATCAAGGTTTCACGGGTAAGTTTCACGGGTAAGTTTCACGGGTATGTTTCACGGGTGTCGTTTCACGGGTCTAGGTTTCACTGGTAAGTTTCACAGGTCAAGGTTTCACGGGTAAGTTTCACGGGTAAGTTTCACGGGTAAGTTTCACGGGTGACGTTTCACGGGTAAGTTTCACGGGTATGTTTCACGGGTAAGTTTTACGGGTGTCGTTTCACGGGTCTAGGTTTCACTGGTAAGTTTCACGGGTCAAGGTTTCACGGGTAAGTTTCACGGGTAAGTTTTACGGGTAAGTTTCACGGGTGACGTTTCACGGGTCTAGGTTTCACTAGGAAGTTTCACGGGTCAAGGTTTCACGGGTAAGTTTCACGGGTAAGTTTCACGGGTAAGTTTTACGGGTAAGTTTCACGGGTGACGTTTCACGGGTCTAGGTTTCACTGGTAAGTTTCACGGGTCAAGGTTTCACGGGTAAGTTTCACGGGTAAGTTTCACGGGTATGTTTCACGGGTGACGTTTCACGGGTCTAGGTTTCACTGGAAAGTTTCACGGATCAAGGTTTCACGGGTAAATTTCACGGGTAAGTTTTACGGGTATGTTTTACAGGTGACGTTTCACGGGTCTAGGTTTCACTGGTAAGTTTCACGGGTCAAGGTTTCACGGGTTAGTTTCACGGGTAAGTTTCACGGGTATGTTTCATGGGTGATGTTTCACGGGTCTAGGTTTTACTGGTAAGTTTCACGGGTCAAGGTTTCACGGGTAAGTTTCACGGGTAAGTTTCACGGGTGACGTTTCACGGGTCTAGGTTTCACTGGTAAGTTTCACGGGTATGTTTCACGGGTGACGTTTCACGGGTCTAGGTTTCACTGGTAAGTTTCACGGGTCAAGGTTTCACGGGTAAGTTTCACTGGTAAGTTTCACGGGTATGTTTCACGGATGACGTTTCACGGGTCTTGGTTTCACTGGTAAGTTTCACGGGTCAAGGTTTCACGGGTAAGTTTCACGGGTAAGTTTTACGGGTATGTTTTACAGGTGACGTTTCACGGGTAAGTTTCACGGGTAAGTTTCACGGGTATGTTTCACGGGTGACGTTTCACGGGTCTAGGTTTCACTGGTAAGTTTCACGGGTCAAGGTTTCACGGGTAAGTTTCACGGGTAAGTTTTACGGGTAAGTTTCACGGGTGACGTTTCACGGGTCTAGGTTTCACTGGAAAGTTTCACGGGTCAAGGATTCACGGGTAAGTTTCACGGGTAAGTTTTACGGGTATGTTTTACAGGTGACGTTTCACGGGTCTAGATTTCACTGGTAAGTTTCACGGGTCAAGGTTTCACGGGTAAGATTCACGGGTAAGTTTCACGGGTATGTTTCATGGGTGATGTTTCACGGGTCTAGGTTTCACTGGTAAGTTTCACGGGTCAAGGTTTCACGGGTAAGTTTCACGGGTAAGTTTTACGGGTAAGTTTCACGGGTGACGTTTCACGGGTCTAGGTTTCACTAGGAAGTTTCACGGGTCAAGGTTTCACGGGTAAGTTTCACGGGTAAGTTTCACGGGTAAGTTTTACGGGTAAGTTTCACGGGTGACGTTTCACGGGTCTAGGTTTCACTGGTAAGTTTCACGGGTCAAGGTTTCACGGGTAAGTTTCACGGGTAAGTTTCACGGGTATGTTTCACGGGTGACGTTTCACGGGTCTAGGTTTCACTGGAAAGTTTCACGGATCAAGGTTTCACGGGTAAGTTTCACTGGTAAGTTTTACGGGTATGTTTTACAGGTGACGTTTCACGGGTCTAGGTTTCACTGGTAAGTTTCACGGGTCAAGGTTTCACGGGTAAGTTTCACGGGTAAGTTTCACGGGTATGTTTCATGGGTGATGTTTCACGGGTCTAGGTTTTACTGGTAAGTTTCACGGGTCAAGGTTTCACGGGTAAGTTTCACGGGTAAGTTTCACGGGTGACGTTTCAAGGGTCTAGGTTTCACTGGTAAGTTTCACGGGTATGTTTCACGGGTGACGTTTCACGGGTCTAGGTTTCACTGGTAAGTTTCACGGGTCAAGGTTTCACGGGTAAGTTTCACGGTTAAGTTTCACGGGTATGTTTCATGGGTGATGTTTCACGGGTCTAGGTTTTACTGGTAAGTTTCACGGGTCAAGGTTTCACTGGTAAGTTTCACGGGTATGTTTCACGGGTGACGTTTCACGGGTCTAGGTTTCACTGGTAAGTTTCACGGGTCAAGGTTTCACGGGTAAGTTTCACGGGTAAGTTTCACGGGTATGTTTCACGGATGACGTTTCACGGGTCTTGGTTTCACTGGTAAGTTTCACGGGTCAAGGTTTCACGGGTAAGTTTCACGGGTAAGTTTTACGGGTATGTTTTACAGGTGACGTTTCACGGGTAAGTTTCACGGGTAAGTTTCACGGGTATGTTTCACGGGTGACGTTTCACGGGTCTAGGTTTCACTGGTAAGTTTCACGGGTCAAGGTTTCACGGGTAAGTTTCACGGGTAAGTTTTACGGGTAAGTTTCACGGGTGACGTTTCACGGGTCTAGGTTTCACTGGAAAGTTTCACGGGTCAAGGATTCACGGGTAAGTTTCACGGGTAAGTTTTACGGGAATGTTTTACAGGTGACGTTTCACGGGTCTAGGTTTCACTGGTAAGTTTCACGGGTCAAGGTTTCACGGGTAAGATTCACGGGTAAGTTTCACGGGTATGTTTCATGGGTGATGTTTCACGGGTCTAGGTTTCACTGGTAAGTTTCACGGGTCAAGGTTTTACGGGTAAGTTTCACGGGTAACTTTCACGGGTATGTTTCACGGGTGACGTTTCACGGGTCTAGGTTTCGCTGGTAAGTTTCACGGGTCAAGGTTTCACGGGTAAGTTTCACGGGTAAGTTTCACGGGTATGTTTCACGGGTGACGTTTCACGGGTCTAGGTTTCACTAGTAAGTTTCACGGGTCAAGGTTTCACGGGTAAGTTTCACGGGTAAGTTTCACGGGTATGTTTCATGGGTGATGTTTCACGGGTCTAGGTTTTACTGGTAAGTTTCACGGGTCAAGGTTTCACAGGTAAGTTTCACGGGTAAGTTTCACGGGTGACGTTTCACGGGTCTAGGTTTCACTGGTAAGTTTCACGGGTATGTTTCACGGGTAAGTTTTACGGGTATGTTTTACAGGTGACGTTTCACGGGTCTAGGTTTCACTGGTAAGTTTCACGGGTCAAGGTTTCACGGGTCAAGGTTTCACGGGTAAGTTTCACGGGTAAGTTTCACGGGTATGTTTTACAGGTGACGTTTCACGGGTCTAGGTTTCACTGGTAAGTTTCACGGGTCAAGGTTTCACGGGTAAGATTCACGGGTAAGTTTCACGGGTATGTTTCACGGGTCAAGGTTTCACGGGTAAGTTTCACGGGTAAGTTTCACGTGTATGTTTCACGGATGACGTTTCACGGGTCTTGGTTTCACTGGTAAGTTTCACGGGTCAAGGTTTCACGGGTAAGTTTCACGGGTAAGTTTTACGGGTATGTTTTACAGGTGACGTTTCACGGGTAAGTTTCACGGGTAAGTTTCACGGGTATGTTTCACGGGTGACGTTTCACGGGTCTTGGTTTCACTGGTAAGTTTCACGGGTCAAGGTTTCACGGGTAAGTTTCACGGGTATGTTTCACGGGTGACGTTTCACGGGTCTAGGTTTCACTGGTAAGTTTCACTGGTCAAGGTTTCACGGGTAAGTTTCACGGGTAAGTTTCACGGGTAAGTTTTACGGGTAAGTTTCACGGGTCTAGGTTTCAATGGTAATTTTCACGGGTCAAGGTTTCACGGGTAAGTTTCACGGGTAAGTTTCACGGGTATGTTTCACGGGTGACGTTTCACGGGTCTAGGTTTCACTGGAAAGTTTCACGGATCAAGGTTTCACGGGTAAGTTTCACGGGTAAGTTTTACGGGTATGTTTTACAGGTGACGTTTCACGGGTCTAGGTTTCACTGGTAAGTTTCACGGGTCAAGGTTTCACGGGTAAGTTTCACGGGTAAGTTTCACGGGTAAGTTTCACGGGTATGTTTCATGGGTGATGTTTCACGGGTCTAGGTTTTACTGGTAAGTTTCACGGGTCAAGGTTTCACGGGTAAGTTTTACGGGTCAAGGTTTCACGGGTAAGATTCACGGGTAAGTTTCACGGGTATGTTTCATGAGTGATGTTTCACGGGTCTAGGTTTCACTGGTAAGTTTCACGGGTCAAGGTTTTACGGGTAAGTTTCACAGGTAAGTTTCACGGGTATGTTTCACGGGTGACGTTTCACGGGTCTAGGTTTCACTGGTAAGTTTCACGGGTCAAGGTTTCACAGGTAAGTTTCACGGGTAAGTTTCACGGGTGACGTTTCACGGGTCTAGGTTTCACTGGTAAGTTTCACGGGTATGTTTCACGGGTAAGTTTTACGGGTATGTTTTACAGGTGACGTTTCACGGGTCTAGGTTTCACTGGTAAGTTTCACGGGTCAAGGTTTCACGGGTCAAGGTTTCACGGGTAAGTTTCACGGGTAAGTTTCACGGGTATGTTTTACAGGTGACGTTTCACGGGTCTAGGTTTCACTGGTAAGTTTCACGGGTCAAGGTTTCACGGGTAAGATTCACGGGTAAGTTTCACGGGTATGTTTCACGGGTCAAGGTTTCACGGGTAAGTTTCACGGGTAAGTTTCACGTGTATGTTTCACGGATGACGTTTCACGGGTCTTGGTTTCACTGGTAAGTTTCACGGGTCAAGGTTTCACGGGTAAGTTTCACGGGTAAGTTTTACGGGTATGTTTTACAGGTGACGTTTCACGGGTAAGTTTCACGGGTAAGTTTCACGGGTATGTTTCACGGGTGACGTTTCACGGGTCTTGGTTTCACTGGTAAGTTTCACGGGTCAAGGTTTCACGGGTAAGTTTCACGGGTATGTTTCACGGGTGACGTTTCACGGGTCTAGGTTTCACTGGTAAGTTTCACTGGTCAAGGTTTCACGGGTAAGTTTCACGGGTAAGTTTTACGGGTAAGTTTCACGGGTCTAGGTTTCAATGGTAATTTTCACGGGTCAAGGTTTCACGGGTAAGTTTCACGGGTAAGTTTCACGGGTATGTTTCACGGGTGACGTTTCACGGGTCTAGGTTTCACTGGAAAGTTTCACGGATCAAGGTTTCACGGGTAAGTTTCACGGGTAAGTTTTACGGGTATGTTTTACAGGTGACGTTTCACGGGTCTAGGTTTCACTGGTAAGTTTCACGGGTCAAGGTTTCACGGGTAAGTTTCACGGGTAAGTTTCACGGGTAAGTTTCACGGGTATGTTTCATGGGTGATGTTTCACGGGTCTAGGTTTTACTGGTAAGTTTCACGGGTCAAGGTTTCACGGGTAAGTTTTACGGGTCAAGGTTTCACGGGTAAGATTCACGGGTAAGTTTCACGGGTATGTTTCATGAGTGATGTTTCACGGGTCTAGGTTTCACTGGTAAGTTTCACGGGTCAAGGTTTTACGGGTAAGTTTCACAGGTAAGTTTCACGGGTATGTTTCACGGGTGACGTTTCACGGGTCTAGGTTTCACTGGTAAGTTTCACGGGTCAAGGTTTCACAGGTAAGTTTCACGGGTAAGTTTCACGGGTGACGTTTCACGGGTCTAGGTTTCACTGGTAAGTTTCACGGGTATGTTTCACGGGTAAGTTTTACGGGTATGTTTTACAGGTGACGTTTCACGGGTCTAGGTTTCACTGGTAAGTTTCACGGGTCAAGGTTTCACGGGTCAAGGTTTCACGGGTAAGTTTCACGGGTAAGTTTCACGGGTATGTTTTACAGGTGACGTTTCACGGGTCTAGGTTTCACTGGTAAGTTTCACGGGTCAAGGTTTCACGGGTAAGATTCACGGGTAAGTTTCACGGGTATGTTTCACGGGTCAAGGTTTCACGGGTAAGTTTCACGGGTAAGTTTCACGTGTATGTTTCACGGATGACGTTTCACGGGTCTTGGTTTCACTGGTAAGTTTCACGGGTCAAGGTTTCACGGGTAAGTTTCACGGGTAAGTTTTACGGGTATGTTTTACAGGTGACGTTTCACGGGTAAGTTTCACGGGTAAGTTTCACGGGTATGTTTCACGGGTGACGTTTCACGGGTCTTGGTTTCACTGGTAAGTTTCACGGGTCAAGGTTTCACGGGTAAGTTTCACGGGTATGTTTCACGGGTGACGTTTCACGGGTCTAGGTTTCACTGGTAAGTTTCACTGGTCAAGGTTTCACGGGTAAGTTTCACGGGTAAGTTTTACGGGTAAGTTTCACGGGTCTAGGTTTCAATGGTAATTTTCACGGGTCAAGGTTTCACGGGTAAGTTTCACGGGTAAGTTTCACGGGTATGTTTCACGGGTGACGTTTCACGGGTCTAGGTTTCACTGGAAAGTTTCACGGATCAAGGTTTCACGGGTAAGTTTCACGGGTAAGTTTTACGGGTATGTTTTACAGGTGACGTTTCACGGGTCTAGGTTTCACTGGTAAGTTTCACGGGTCAAGGTTTCACGGGTAAGTTTCACGGGTAAGTTTCACGGGTAAGTTTCACGGGTATGTTTCATGGGTGATGTTTCACGGGTCTAGGTTTTACTGGTAAGTTTCACGGGTCAAGGTTTCACGGGTAAGTTTTACGGGTCAAGGTTTCACGGGTAAGATTCACGGGTAAGTTTCACGGGTATGTTTCATGAGTGATGTTTCACGGGTCTAGGTTTCACTGGTAAGTTTCACGGGTCAAGGTTTTACGGGTAAGTTTCACAGGTAAGTTTCACGGGTATGTTTCACGGGTGACGTTTCACGGGTCTAGGTTTCACTGGTAAGTTTCACGGGTCAAGGTTTCACGGGTAAGTTTCACGGGTAAGTTTCACGGGTATGTTTCACGGGTGACGTTTCACGGGTCTAGGTTTCACTAGTAAGTTTCACGGGTCAAGGTTTCACGGGTAAGTTTCACGGGTAAGTTTCACGGGTATGTTTCACGGGTGACGTTTCACGGGTCTAGGTTTCACTGGTAAGTTTCACGGGTCAAGGTTTTACGGGTAAGTTTCACGGGTAAGTTTCACGGGTATGTTTCACGGGTGACGTTTCACGGGTCTAGGTTTCACTGGTAAGTTTCACGGGTCAAGGTTTTACGGGTAAGTTTCACGGGTAAATTTCACGGGTATGTTTCACGGGTGACGTTTTACAATTTAGACCGAATTTAGACCGAATTTAGACCGAATTTAGACTGAATTTAGACCGAATTTAGACCGAATTTAGACTGAATTTAGACTGAATTTAGACTGAATTTAGACTGAATTTAGACCGAATTTAGACCGAATTTAGACCGAATTTAGACCGAATTTAGACCGAATTTAGACTAAATTTAGACCGAATTTAGACCGAATTTAGACCGAATTTAGACCGAATTTAGACCGAATTTAGACCGAATTTAGACTGAATTTAGACTGAATTAAGACTGAATTTAGACCGAATTTAGACCGAATTTAGACTGAAATTAGACCGAATTTAGACCGAATTTAGACCGAATTTAGACCGAATTTAGACCGAATTTAGACCGAATTTAGACCGAATTTAGACCGAATTTAGACTGAATTTAGACCGAATTTAGACCGAATTTAGACCGAATTTAGACCGAATTTAGACTGAATTTAGACTGAATTTAGACCGAATTTAGACTGAATTTAGACCGAATTTAGACTGAATTTAGACTGAATTTAGACTGAATTTAGACCGAATTTAGACCGAATTTAGACCGAATTTAGACCGAATTTAGACCGAATTTAAACCGAATTTAGACCGAATTTAGACTGAATTTAGACTGAATTTAGACTTAATTTAGACTGAATTTAGACCGAATTTAGACTGAAATTAGACCGAATTTAGACCGAATTTAGACCGAATTTAGACTGAATTTAGACCGAATTTAGACCGAATTTAGGCCGAATTTAGACCGAATTTAGACCGAATTTAGACCGAATTTAGACTGAATTTAGACAGAATTTAGAACGAATTTAGACCGAATTTAGACCGAATTTAGACCGTATTTAGACTGAATTTAGACTGAATTTAGACTGAATTTAGACTGAATTTAGACCGAATTTAGACCGTATTTAGACTGAATTTAGACTGAATTTAGACTGAATTTAAACTGAATTTAGACCGAATTTAGACCGAATTTAGACCGAATTTAGACCGAATTTAGACTGAATTTAGACTGAATTTAGACCGAATTTAGACCGAATTTAGACCGAATTTAGACTGAATTTAGACTGAATTTAGACCGAATTTAGCCCGAATTTAGACCGAATTTAGACCGAATTTAGACCGAATTTAGACTGAATTTAGACCGAAGTTAGACCGAATTTAGACCGAATTAAGACCGAATTTAGACTGAATTTAGACTGAATTTAGACTGAATTTAGACCGAATTTAGACCGAATTTAGACTGAATTTAGACCGAATTTAGACTGAATTTAGACCGAATTTAGACCGAATTTAGACCGAATTTAGACCGAATTTAGACTGAATTTAGACTGAATTTAGACCGAATTTAGACTGAATTTAGACCGAATTTAGACTGAATTTAGACTGAATTTAGACTGAATTTAGACCGAATTTATACCGAATTAAGACCGAATTTAGACCGAATTTAGACCGAATTTAAACCGAATTTAGACCGAATTTAGACTGAATTTAGACTGAATTTAGACTTAATTTAGACTGAATTTAGACCGAATTTAGACCGAATTTAGACCGAATTTAGACCGAATTTAGACTGAATTTAGACCGAATTTAGACCGAATTTAGACTGAATTTAGACCGAATTTAGACCGAATTTAGACCGAATTTAGACCGAATTTAGACCGAATTTAGACCGAATTTAGACTGAATTTAGACCGAATTTAGACTGAATTTAGACTGAATTTAGACCGAATTTAGACCGAATTTAGACCGAATTTAGACTGAATTTAGACTGAATTTAGACCGAATTTAGACCGAATTTAGACCGAATTTAGACAGAATTTAGACCGAATTTAGACTGAATTTAAACCGAATTTAGACCGAATTTAGACCGAATTATAACCGAATTTAGACTGAATTTAGACTGAATTTAGACTGAATTTAGACCGAATTTAGACCGAATTTAGACTGAATTTAGACCGAATTTAGACTGAATTAAGACCGAATTTAGACCGAATTTAGACTGAATTTAGACCGAATTTAGACTGAATTTAGACCGAATTTAGACCGAATTTAGACTGAATTTAGACTGAATTTAGACCGAATTTAGACCGAATTTAGACCGAATTTAGACTGAATTTAGACCGAATTTAGACTGAATTTAGACTGAATTTAGACCAAATTTAGACCGAATTTAGACCGAATTTAGACCGAATTTGACCGAATTTAGACCGAATTTAGACCGAATTTAGACTGAATTTAGACCGAATTTAGACCGAATTTAGACTGAATTTAGACTGAATTTAGACTGAATTTAGACTGAATTTAGACCGAATTTAGACCGAATTTAGACCGAATTTAGACCGAATTTAGACTAAATTTAGACCGAATTTAGACCGAATTTAGACCGAATTTAGACCGAATTTAGACCGAATTTAGACCGAATTTAGACTGAATTTAGACTGAATTAAGACTGAATTTAGACCGAATTTAGACCGAATTTAGACTGAAATTAGACCGAATTTAGACCGAATTTAGACCGAATTTAGACTGAATTTAGACCGAATTTAGACCGAATTTAGACCGAATTTAGACCGAATTTAGACCGAATTTAGACCGAATTTAGACTGAATTTAGACCGAATTTAGACCGAATTTAGACCGAATTTAGACCGAATTTAGACTGAATTTAGACTGAATTTAGACCGAATTTAGACCGAATTTAGACTGAATTTAGACTGAATTTAGACTGAATTTAGACCGAATTTAGACCGAATTTAGACCGAATTTAGACCGAATTTAGACCGAATTTAAACCGAATTTAGACCGAATTTAGACTGAATTTAGACTGAATTTAGACTTAATTTAGACTGAATTTAGACCGAATTTAGACCGAATTTAGACCGAATTTAGACCGAATTTAGACTGAATTTAGACCGAATTTAGACCGAATTTAGACTGAATTTAGACCGAATTTAGACCGAATTTAGACCGAATTTAGACCGAATTTAGACCGAATTTAGACCGAATTTAGACTGAATTTAGACCGAATTTAGACTGAATTTAGACTGAATTTAGACCGAATTTAGACCGAATTTAGACCGAATTTAGACTGAATTTAGACTGAATTTAGACCGAATTTAGACCGAATTTAGACCGAATTTAGACCGAATTTAGACCGAATTTAGACTGAATTTAGACCGAATTTAGACCGAATTTAGACCGAATTTAGACCGAATTTAGACTGAATTTAGACTGAATTTAGACTGAATTTAGACCGAATTTAGACCGAATTTAGACTGAATTTAGACTGAATTTAGACCGAATTTAGACTGAATTTAGACCGAATTTAGACCGAATTTAGACCGAATTTAGACTGAATTTAGACTGAATTTAGACCGAATTTAGACCGAATTTAGACCGAATTTAGACTGAATTTAGACTGAATTTAGACCGAATTTAGACTGAATTTAGACCGAATTTAGACCGAATTTAGACTGAATTTAGACTGAATTTAGACCGAATTTAGACCGAATTTAGACCGAATTTAGACTGAATTTAGACCGAATGTAGACTGAATTTAGACCGAATTTAGACCGAATTTAGACCGAATGTAGACCGAATTTAGACCGAATTTAGACCGAATTTAGACCGAATTTAGACCGAATTTAGACCGAATTTAGACCGAATTTAGACTGAATTTAGACCGAATTTAGACTGAATTTAGACCGAATTTAGACCGAATTTAGACTGAATTTAGACTGAATTTAGACCGAATTTAGACCGAATTTAGACCGAATTTAGACCGAATTTAGACCGAATTTAGACTGAATTTAGACTGAATTTAGACCGAATTTAGACCGAATTTAGACCGAATTTAGACCGAATTTAGACTGAATTTAGACCGAATTTAGACCGAATTTAGACCGAATTTAGACCGAATTTAGACTGAATTTAGACCGAATTTAGACTGAATTTATACCGAATTTAGACCTAATTTAGACCGAATTTAGACTAAATTTAGACTGAATTTAGACCGAATTTAGACCGAATTTAGACCGAATTTAGACCGAATTTAGACCGAATTTAGACTGAATTTAGACCGAATTTAGACCGAATTTAGACCGAATTTAGACCGAATTTAGACTGAATTTAGACTGAATTTAGACTGAATTTAGACCGAATTTAGACCGAATTTAGACTGAATTTAGACTGAATTTAGACCGAATTTAGACCGAATTTAGACTGAATTTAGACCGAATTTAGACCGAATTTAGACCGAATTTAGACTGAATTTAGACTGAATTTAGACCGAATTTAGACCGAATTTAGACCGAATTTAGACTGAATTTAGACCGAATTTAGACTGAATTTAGACCGAATTTAGACCGAATTTAGACTGAATTTAGACTGAATTTAGACCGAATTTAGACCGAATTTAGACCGAATTTAGACTGAATTTAGACCGAATTTAGACTGAATTTAGACCGAATTTAGACCGAATTTAGACCGAATTTAGACCGAATTTAGACTGAATTTAGACCGAATTTAGACCGAATTTAGACCGAATTTAGACCGAATTTAGACCGAATTTAGACCGAATTTAGACTGAATTTAGACCGAATTTAGACTGAATTTAGACCGAATGTAGACCGAATTTAGACTGAATTTAGACTGAATTTAGACCGAATTTAGACCGAATTTAGACCGAATTAAGACCGAATTTAGACCGAATTTAGACCGAATTTAGACTGAATTTAGACCGAATTTAGACCGAATTTAGACCGAATTTAGACCGAATTTAGACTGAATTTAGACTGAATTTAGACTGAATTTAGACTGAATTTAGACCGAATTTAGACCGAATTTAGACCGAATTTAGACCGAATTTAGACTGAATTTAGACTGAATTTAGACCGAATTTAGACTGAATTTAGACCGAATTTAGACCGAATTTAGACTGAATTTAGACTGAATTTAGACCGAATTTAGACCGAATTTAGACCGAATTTAGACTGAATTTAGACCGAATTTAGACTGAATTTAGACCGAATTTAGACCGAATTTAGACCGAATTTAGACTGAATTTAGACCGAATTTAGACCGAATTTAGACCGAATTTAGACCGAATTTAGACCGAATTTAGATCGAATTTAGACCGAATTTAGACCGAATTTAGACTGAATTTAGACCGAATTTAGACCGAATTTAGACCGAATTTAGACCGAATTTAGACTGAATTTAGACCGAATTTAGACCGAATTTAGACCGAATTTAGACTGAATTTAGACCGAATTTAGACTGAATTTAGACCGAATTTAGACTGAATTTAGACCGAATTTAGACCGAATTTAGACCGAATTTAGACCGAATTTAGACCGAATTAAGACTGAATTTAGACCGAATTTAGACTGAATTTAGACCGAATTTAGACCGAATTTAGACCGAATTTAGACTGAATTTAGACTGAATTTAGACCGAATTTAGACTGAAATCAGACTGAATTAGACTGAATTTAGACCGAATTTAGATTGAATTTAGACCGAATTTAGACCGAATTTAGACCGAATTTAGACCGAATTTAGACTGAATTAAGACTGAATTTAGACCGAATTTAGACCAAATTTAGACCGAATTTAGACCGAATTTAGACTGAATTTAGACCTAATTTAGACTGAATTTAGACCGAATTTAGACTGAATTTAGACCGAATTTAGACCGAATTTAGACCGAATTTAGACTGAATTTAGACCGAATTTAGACCGAATTTAGACCGAATTTAGACTGATTTTAGACCGAATTTAGACCGAATTTAGACCGAATTTAGACTGAATTTAGACCGAATTTAGACCGAATTTAGACCGAATTTAGACTGAATTTAGACCGAATTTAGACTGAATTTAGACCGAATTTAGACTGAATTTAGACTGAATTTAGACCGAATTTAGACCGAATTTAGACCGAATTTAGACCGAATTTAGACTGAATTTAGACCGAATTTAGACCGAATTTAGACCGAATTTAGACCGAATTTAGACCGAATTTAGACTGAATTTAGACTGAATTTAGACTGAATTTAGACCGAATTTAGACCGAATTTAGACTGAATTTAGACTGAATTTAGACCGAATTTAGACCGAATTTAGACTGAATTTAGAACGAATTTAGACCGAATTTAGACCGAATTTAGACCGAATTTAGACTGAATTTAGACCGAATTTAGACCGAATTTAGGCCGAATTTAGACCGAATTTAGACCGAATTTAGACCGAATTTAGACCGAATTTAGACCGAATTTAGACTGAATTTAGACTGAATTTAGACCGAATTTAGACCGAATTTAGACCGAATTTAGACTGAATTAAGACTGAATTTAGACCGAATTTAGACCAAATTTAGACCGAATTTAGACCGAATTTAGACTGAATTTAGACCTAATTTAGACTGAATTTAGACCGAATTTAGACTGAATTTAGACTGAATTTAGACTGAATTTAGACCGAATTTAGACCGAATTTAGACCGAATTTAGACCGAATTTAGACCGAATTTAGACCGAATTTAGACCGAATTTAGACCGAATTTAGACTGAATTTAGACTGAATTTAGACTGAATTTAGACCGAATTTAGACCGAATTTAGACTGAATTTAGACTGAATTTAGACCGAATTTAGACTGAATTTAGACCGAATTTAGACCGAATTTAGACCGAATTTAGACTGAATTTAGACTGAATTTAGACCGAATTTAGACCGAATTTAGACCGAATTTAGACTGAATTTAGACTGAATTTAGACCGAATTTAGACTGAATTTAGACCGAATTTAGACCGAATTTAGACTGAATTTAGACTGAATTTAGACCGAATTTAGACCGAATTTAGACCGAATTTAGACTGAATTTAGACCGAATGTAGACTGAATTTAGACCGAATTTAGACCGAATTTAGACCGAATGTAGACCGAATTTAGACCGAATTTAGACCGAATTTAGACCGAATTTAGACCGAATTTAGACCGAATTTAGACCGAATTTAGACTGAATTTAGACCGAATTTAGACTGAATTTAGACCGAATTTAGACCGAATTTAGACTGAATTTAGACTGAATTTAGACCGAATTTAGACCGAATTTAGACCGAATTTAGACCGAATTTAGACCGAATTTAGACTGAATTTAGACTGAATTTAGACCGAATTTAGACCGAATTTAGACCGAATTTAGACCGAATTTAGACTGAATTTAGACCGAATTTAGACCGAATTTAGACCGAATTTAGACCGAATTTAGACTGAATTTAGACCGAATTTAGACTGAATTTATACCGAATTTAGACCTAATTTAGACCGAATTTAGACTAAATTTAGACTGAATTTAGACCGAATTTAGACCGAATTTAGACCGAATTTAGACCGAATTTAGACCGAATTTAGACTGAATTTAGACCGAATTTAGACCGAATTTAGACCGAATTTAGACCGAATTTAGACTGAATTTAGACTGAATTTAGACTGAATTTAGACCGAATTTAGACCGAATTTAGACTGAATTTAGACTGAATTTAGACCGAATTTAGACCGAATTTAGACTGAATTTAGACCGAATTTAGACCGAATTTAGACCGAATTTAGACTGAATTTAGACTGAATTTAGACCGAATTTAGACCGAATTTAGACCGAATTTAGACTGAATTTAGACCGAATTTAGACTGAATTTAGACCGAATTTAGACCGAATTTAGACTGAATTTAGACTGAATTTAGACCGAATTTAGACCGAATTTAGACCGAATTTAGACTGAATTTAGACCGAATTTAGACTGAATTTAGACCGAATTTAGACCGAATTTAGACCGAATTTAGACCGAATTTAGACTGAATTTAGACCGAATTTAGACCGAATTTAGACCGAATTTAGACCGAATTTAGACCGAATTTAGACCGAATTTAGACTGAATTTAGACCGAATTTAGACTGAATTTAGACCGAATGTAGACCGAATTTAGACTGAATTTAGACTGAATTTAGACCGAATTTAGACCGAATTTAGACCGAATTAAGACCGAATTTAGACCGAATTTAGACCGAATTTAGACTGAATTTAGACCGAATTTAGACCGAATTTAGACCGAATTTAGACCGAATTTAGACTGAATTTAGACTGAATTTAGACTGAATTTAGACTGAATTTAGACCGAATTTAGACCGAATTTAGACCGAATTTAGACCGAATTTAGACTGAATTTAGACTGAATTTAGACCGAATTTAGACTGAATTTAGACCGAATTTAGACCGAATTTAGACTGAATTTAGACTGAATTTAGACCGAATTTAGACCGAATTTAGACCGAATTTAGACTGAATTTAGACCGAATTTAGACTGAATTTAGACCGAATTTAGACCGAATTTAGACCGAATTTAGACTGAATTTAGACCGAATTTAGACCGAATTTAGACCGAATTTAGACCGAATTTAGACCGAATTTAGATCGAATTTAGACCGAATTTAGACCGAATTTAGACTGAATTTAGACCGAATTTAGACCGAATTTAGACCGAATTTAGACCGAATTTAGACTGAATTTAGACCGAATTTAGACCGAATTTAGACCGAATTTAGACTGAATTTAGACCGAATTTAGACTGAATTTAGACCGAATTTAGACTGAATTTAGACCGAATTTAGACCGAATTTAGACCGAATTTAGACCGAATTTAGACCGAATTAAGACTGAATTTAGACCGAATTTAGACTGAATTTAGACCGAATTTAGACCGAATTTAGACCGAATTTAGACTGAATTTAGACTGAATTTAGACCGAATTTAGACTGAAATCAGACTGAATTTAGACTGAATTTAGACCGAATTTAGATTGAATTTAGACCGAATTTAGACCGAATTTAGACCGAATTTAGACCGAATTTAGACTGAATTAAGACTGAATTTAGACCGAATTTAGACCAAATTTAGACCGAATTTAGACCGAATTTAGACTGAATTTAGACCTAATTTAGACTGAATTTAGACCGAATTTAGACTGAATTTAGACCGAATTTAGACCGAATTTAGACCGAATTTAGACTGAATTTAGACCGAATTTAGACCGAATTTAGACCGAATTTAGACTGATTTTAGACCGAATTTAGAACGAATTTAGACCGAATTTAGACTGAATTTAGACCGAATTTAGACCGAATTTAGACCGAATTTAGACTGAATTTAGACCGAATTTAGACTGAATTTAGACCGAATTTAGACTGAATTTAGACTGAATTTAGACCGAATTTAGACCGAATTTAGACCGAATTTAGACCGAATTTAGACTGAATTTAGACCGAATTTAGACCGAATTTAGACCGAATTTAGACCGAATTTAGACCGAATTTAGACTGAATTTAGACTGAATTTAGACTGAATTTAGACCGAATTTAGACCGAATTTAGACTGAATTTAGACTGAATTTAGACCGAATTTAGACCGAATTTAGACTGAATTTAGAACGAATTTAGACCGAATTTAGACCGAATTTAGACCGAATTTAGACTGAATTTAGACCGAATTTAGACCGAATTTAGGCCGAATTTAGACCGAATTTAGACCGAATTTAGACCGAATTTAGACTGAATTAAGACTGAATTTAGACCGAATTTAGACCAAATTTAGACCGAATTTAGACCGAATTTAGACTGAATTTAGACCTAATTTAGACTGAATTTAGACCGAATTTAGACTGAATTTAGACTGAATTTAGACTGAATTTAGACCGAATTTAGACCGAATTTAGACCGAATTTAGACCGAATTTAGACCGAATTTAGACCGAATTTAGACCGAATTTAGACCGAATTTAGACTGAATTTAGACTGAATTTAGACCGAATTTAGACCGAATTTAGACTGAATTTAGACCGAATTTAGACCGAATTTAGACCGAATTTAGACTGAATTTAGACCGAATTTAGACCGAATTTAGACTGAATTTAGACCGAATTTAGACCGAATTTAGACCGAATTTAGACCGAATTTAGACCGAATTTAGACTGAATTTAGACCGAATTTAGACTGAATTTAGACCGAATTTAGACTGAATTTAGACTGAATTTAGACCGAATTTAGACCGAATTTAGACCGAATTTAGACCGAATTTAGACTGAATTTAGACCGAATTTAGACCGATTTTAGACCGAATTTAGACCGATTTTAGACTGAATTTAGACTGAATTTAGACCAAATTTAGACCGAATTTAGACTGAATTTAGACTGAATTTAGACCGAATTTAGACCGAATTTAGACTGAATTTAGACCGAATTTAGACCGAATTTAGACCGAATTTAGACTGAATTTAGACTGAATTTAGACTGAATTTAGACCGAATTTAGACCGAATTTAGACTGAATTTAGACTGAATTTAGACCGAATTTAGACCGAATTTAGACCGAATTTAGACCGAATTTAGACCGAATTTAGACCGAATTTAGACCGAATTTAGACCGAATTTAGACCGAATTTAGACTAAATTTAGACTGAATTCAGACTGAATTTAGACCGAATTTAGACCGAATTTAGACCGAATTTAGACTGAATTTAGACCGAATTTAGACCGAATTTAGACCGAATTTAGACTGAATTTAGACCGAATTTAGACCGAATTTAGACCGAATTTAGACTGAATTTAGACCGAATTTAGACCGAATTTAGACTGAATTTAGACCGAATTTAGACCGAATTTAGACCGAATTTAGACTGAATTTAGACTGAATTTAGACTGAATTTAGACTGAATTTAGACCGAATTTAGACTGAATTTAGACTGAATTTAGACCGAATTTAGACCGAATTTAGACCGAATTTAGACCGAATTTAGACTGAATTTAGACCGAATTTAGACCGAATTTAGACCGAATTTAGACCGAATTTAGACCGAATTTAGACTGAATTTAGACTGAATTTAGACTTAATTTAGACCGAATTTAGACCGAATTTAGACTGAATTTAGACTGAATTTAGACCGAATTTAGACCGAATTTAGACTGAATTTAGACCGAATTTAGACCGAATTTAGACCGAATTTAGACTGAATTTAGACTGAATTTAGACTGAATTTAGACCGAATTTAGACCGAATTTAGACTGAATTTAGACCGAATTTAGACTGAATTTATACTGAATTTAGACCGAATTTAGACCGAATTTAGACTGAATTTAGACCGAATTTAGACTGAATTTAGACCGAATTTAGACTGAATTTAGACTGAATTTAGACCGAATTTAGACCGAATTTAGACCAAATTTAGACCGAATTTAGACCGAATTTAGACCGAATTTAGACTGAATTTAGACCGAATTTAGACCGAATTTAGACCGAATTTAGACTGAATTTAGACTGAATTTAGACCGAATTTAGACCGAATTTAGACCGAATTTAGACCGAATTTAGACTGAATTTAGACTGAATTTAGACCGACTTTAGACCGAATTTAGACCGAATTTAGACCGAATTTAGACTGAATTTAGACCGAATTTAGACCGAATTTAGACCGAATTTAGACCGAATTTAGACCGAATTTAGACTGAATTTAGACTGAATTTAGACCGCATTTAGACCGAATTTAGACCGAATTTAGACCGAATTTAGACTGAATTTAGACTTAATTTAGACCGAATTTAGACTGAATTTAGACTGAATTTAGACCGAATTTAGACCGAATTTAGACTGAATTTAGACCGAATTTAGACTGAATTTAGACCGAATTTAGACTGAATTTAGACCGAATTTAGACCGAATTTAGACTTAAATTAGACCGAATTTAGACCGAATTTAGACTGAATTTAGACTGAATTTAGACCGAATTTAGACCGAATTTAGACCGAATTTAGACTGAAATTAGACCGAATTTAGACCGAATTTAGACTGAATTTAGACTGAATTTAGACCGAATTTAGACCGAATTTAGACCGAATTTAGACCGAATTTAGACTGAATTTAGACCGAATTTAGACTGAATTTAGACCGAATTTAGACTGAATTTAGACTGAATTTAGACCGAATTTAGACCGAATTTAGACCGAATTTAGACTGAATTTAGACCGAATTTAGACTGAATTTAGACCGAATTTAGACCGAATTTAGACCGAATTTAGACCGAATTTAGACCGAATTTAGACTGAATTTAGACTGAATTTAGACCGAATTTAGACCGAATTTAGACCGAATTTAGACTGAATTTAGACCGAATTTAGACTGAATTTAGACCGAATTTAGACTGAATTTAGACCGAATTTAGACCGAATTTAGACTGAATTTAGACTGAATTTAGACCGAATTTAGACTGAATTTAGACTGAATTTAGACTGAATTTAGACCGAATTTAGACCGAATTTAGACTGAATTTAGACTGAATTTAGACCGAATTTAGACCGAATTTAGACTGAATTTAGACCGAATTTAGACTGAATTTAGACCGAATTTAGACCGAATTTAGACCGAATTTAGACCGAATTTAGACTGAATTTAGACCGAATTTAGACCGAATTTAGACCGAATTTAGACCGAATTTAGACTGAATTTAGACCGAATTTAGACCGAATTTAGACTGAATTTAGACCGAATTTAGACCGAATTTAGACCGAATTTAGACCGAATTTAGACCAAATTTAGACTGAATTTAGACCGAATTTAGACCGAATTTAGACCGAATTTAGACTGAATTTAGACTGAATTTAGACTGAATTTAGACCGAATTTAGACCGAATTTAGACCGAATTTAGACTGAATTAAGACTGAATTTAGACCGAATTTAGACTGAATTTAGACTGAATTTAGACTGAATTTAGACCGAATTTAGACCGAATTTAGACTGAATTTAGACCGAATTTAGACTGAATTTAGACCGAATTTAGACCGAATTTAGACCGAATTTAGACTGAATTTAGACCGAATTTAGACCGAATTTAGACCGAATTTAGACTGAATTTAGACCGAATTTAGACCAAATTTAGACTGAATTTAGACCGAATTTAGACCGAACTTAGACCGAATTTAGACTGAATTTAGACCGAATTTAGACTGAATTTAGACCGAATTTAGACCAAATTTAGACCGAATTTAGACCGAATTTAGACCGAATTTAGACCGAATTTAGACCGAATTTAGACCGAATTTAGACCGAATTTAGACCGAATTTAGACTGAATTTAGACTGAATTTAGACCGAATTTAGACCGAATTTAGACTGAATTTAGACCGAATTTAGACCGAATTTAGACTGAATTTAGACCGAATTTAGACTGAATTTAGACTGAATTTAGACCGAATTTAGACTGAATTTAGACCGAATTTAGACCGAATTTAGACCGAATTTAGACCGAATTTAGACCGAATTTAGACCGAATTTAGACCGAATTTAGACTGAATTTAGACTGAATTTAGACTGAATTTAGACTGAATTTAGACCGAATTTAGACTGAATTTAGACCGAATTTAGACCGAATTTAGACTGAATTTAAATTCAGTCTAAAATTCGGTCTAAATTCGGTCTAAATTCGGTCTTAATTCGGTCTAAATTCAGTCTAAATTCGGTCTAAATTCGGTCTAAATTCAGTCCAAATTCGGTCTAAATTCAGTCTAGATTAAAATATATATTTTTATACATTTTAGAAATCCCTTTGTAAAAGCTGTACCCGTTGATATTTTTTATTGAAACTATGGATTCCTACATCATTTGACCCGAGGAGAGAAAAAGTCAAATGAATAAATATTGCTATTTAACAGTGTATCTATGTTTATTTACCCTTTTCTACATAAATTAACCCTTATTTTTAATCAATTAAATTTGTACACAGGGTAGTTTTTAATTTTCGTAATTTCTCGTGAACGGTAAGTAATTATATAATTCTGATGCCATATTTGGAATCAGCGGACCTTAATTAACCGATTTCAATACCAAGAACCCTTGAAATATATGAAACAAGCCCTTATTTTAAGGGAAAATTGTTAGAATTTTCAAACCCTCATAACTCGCTTGGAATTGATTTTTTCGCAATTCTGAGAAAGTTTTCGGCCCCTTTGTGAGTTAATCCCACGTGTATTTTAATGGCCTCTATACATGGCCAAAGTCTCAAAGGGCTAAGGGCAAAAATAAGGGTTAAGTCGGAAATTCAGTCTAAATTCGGTCTAAATTCAGTCTAAATTCGGTCTAAATTCAGTCTAAATTCAGTGTAAATTCGGTCTAAATTCGGTCTAAATTCGGTCTAATTTCAGTCTAAATTCAGTCTAAATTCAGTCTAAATTCGGTCTAAATTCAGTCTAAATTCGGTCTAAATTCAGTCTAAATTCAGTCTAAGTTCGGTCTAAATTCAGTCTAAATTCGGTCTAAATTCAGTCTAAATTCGGTCTAAATTCAGTCTAAATTCAGTCTAGATTAAAATAAATTAAATAAAATAAATTAAATTAAATTAAATACTGCAGAAGAAGATATAAAGGATATTTTACTATTGTCACTGTCATGTCATAATCATTTAAATTTTACGTAGTAACAAACGTTAATCGATCATGGACAACAAGATACCGAAATACTAAATTATAAATATATACTTTAATTATTCTTAAATGATACCAGATACAAAAATATGGCGTCCGCTTATTTAGACAAATATAGTTTTGTCAAAGTGTAGTTTGATCAAAAATAATGAAGCCAAACTGTATTTTAGTCAAACTGTAATTTGTTCAACTGGAATTTTGTCAAACCGTAAATATGCCAACCCGTAAACTGTATTCTAGACAAACTGTAATTTCACATTCCGTAATTTGACCAAACCGCAACTTCGACTAATATTTTATTGTCAAATCGTTTTCAGGTAAACCGTAATTTAGCCAAAACGCAACTATACCTAACTGGAATAATCCAAAACGGAATTTATTCAAACCGTATTTTTGTCAAATCGCAGTTATGCATAACCGTAATCTTGCCAAACGCATTTTACTCAAATCGTAATCTTCCCAACTGTATTTAAGACATACAAGTTGGCAGAAGTTTGAAATAAAAAATTTAATAATCTATTTGATAAATATGTTACCTACCTACCTAAGACTTCTCTGATTGGATAGAAAAATCTAAACTTTTGTTGTCCTCAATTGAATCTAAGCCCTAAAAAAAATTATAGACACAATTATTAAATACAGCAATGAAAAATGAATTTAAAAATAAATTAAATTTAAAAAATTTATAATTTTTTTTACACATAGTAAAATATTGTGTTATTAATAATATTTGAAGTATATTATTCCAATTATTTATATTTGCTGAGAAAATATTATTTATTTCTGAATTATATACGATGACCTGAAAATATTTTAATTCGAAATCTGTTTTATTTTTTTTCTCGAGAACTAAGCATCGTAGAGAAAAACCTCCAACATGAAAAGTGCTTATTTTTTTCTTCTCTATCGACCTGTAAAAAAAAATTTTGAAAATCGCGCAAAAAATTTCCTTTTTTTCGAGACAAATATACCGGAATGAAGATAACTCGAGACCTAAGCGCCGTAGAAAAAAACTTTAAATTACAAAGTTGTTCAGTTTTCGATTCTCTATCGAATGGTATATATATTTTTTTCGAAAAAACCCTAAACTTCGGAGATAGCCATAAAAAATAGATTTCGCTGAAATTTGGTATATAGATAGATCTCGTTGAGTAGATTCCGAAAATGGGGTTGTTTTTTCAAAAAATTTGTTTTTTACCCTAGATAATTGACTTTAAAGGGTCGAAAAAACCGACCCCCATATCTCGAAATCTAGAGGCTTTAGAGCAAAATGTCAAATAGAAAAGTTGTTCCTCTTGTAATTTTAGGCAACTTTTGCATTTAACTTTTTTCTCTAGGAGCTATAGTTCTCGAGTTATAAAGGGAAACAGATTTCCAAAACGATGGACTATAGCCTTGACAAAATTTTGGGTGAAAATGGGTTTTTCTCTCCGAATCGATTGAAATTTTATACAGACCTTCTGTACGTCAGTGTGCATCGATATCCGGTCGCAGAATTTTTTTAAAAAATTTATTAAGGGAGAAATTAAATATTTTCGGTCAAAACAGGCTGTTTTATGAAATGACTAATAGCTCATCAAACCATCATAAGTTATATATCAAAAGATCGGGAAAAACACGCAGATTCTTAATCTGTGCCGTTTATTACGAAATTCGTTACCGTTTTCGAGTAACAAGCAAAAGTTTGAAAACCTTACTTGCCTACTAGTGGCGCCATCTGTGGTAGTTGCGCGAACTAATAATTATTTGCGAATATTATTAAAACTTATTCTAGAGCAATGAAAATATTACTATATATAGACTAAATTACTAGGAATTCAGTAAAATAAGTACTGAATTTTTATATTGCTTCTGCTTTAAGTTATTAAAGTTTAGATCCATCATGTTAGATATCGATCTATGTGACATGTCAATATGGCGGACTTGTCAGTATGAAAATATTAATTTGTAAACTTTAATATCTAAATAATACGTACAGATAGCCTGAAAGTAGACACCTCAAACGTATTTGAATATTGTTTATTATATTGTAGATAAAGTTGAAGCAAATCGGTGACATGACATATCATGACATTATTTATATTAATAAACCAGTTTGATTTGAGACTTGTAACCTACAGCAATGGATTCAGGAGAAAAAATCAATGAGGTAGCCACAATTTGAGTTTAATTGCCGTCTTAATAAGGTTTTTACTAAAATATCGATCAATTGGACACATCGGGTAGGATCCATGTACTTATAAGTACATAAATACTGCATGTAGGGCCCCAAAACCTTCATCGATGCCTTCAGAAGGTCAAGAAACGTGAGTACCCACAATTTGAGTGTAATTGATACATATATAAAGTTTTTACAGGCATATTTGTTTTCTAGAATCGTAGGAAGAATCTACTTGTTCATAGCTACATAGATACTGTATGTAGGGCCCCAAATCTTCCATCGATGCATTCAGAAGGTCAAGAAACATAAGTTGCAACAGTTTGAGTTTAATTGATAACGTTTATACACTTAAATAAATAAATAGACTTATAATTACATAGTATTAGACTTTGAATCTTTCTTCTCACATTTTCAGGTAAAGAAACAACATCAGCAGAGTATTTATATGTTATTTTATTTATATACAACGTTATTACATATCTGACAAGTACTGGAAGACAACAGAATAGAAATAACTTAAGTGGTTAACCATTGATTGCTGGTTACATTTGTATTTAGTTTATAATTTGCTTATTGTTACAATTAAATCAATAAATGAGGCAAAATTGAATGCAGTTTCTATATTTCTAGTGATAATCAACGTATCTTTATCCGTTTAAGAGTTACAGGCAAAATAAACATATCTCAATGTAATCTTCAACTTTGTTCGATCTTGGAATTCTTCACCAAGTAGTTCTTGGTTCAACACTCGCACAAGAGGATGGTCATTGTAGTCACAATGGTTTATAGAGTCTTCAACTCACGTAGGGCCCCATTCTACCTCCTAGGTCTCCAGTAACCAGCTGACTTCTTCGACCAACGCTCTTGTAAACTCTAAAGCACAAGTTCTACAGCTTCATGTATTCCAATCAAGTTACAGGATCTTCAAATAAGACCCACTGGTTCTTATAATAAGAATAAGGCCCCATTATATCCTTATAAACACGCCGTTGTAATATGTTATGACACTTCTGAAACAATAAATTGAGAACAATTAATTAAATACTAGAATAGTATAAGTTAGATTATCGTCAGTAAATATTAATGCGTCAAGATACATTCATTTCCAATGTTTTTGATGAAATTCATATGAGGGGGGGGGGGGGGGGGTGCGTTTTTGCATTGGGAATTGTTGGCATTAAAAATGTACATATGGAGACTTCATGAGTGAATCAATTAGACTAAAAATATAGCTACTTACAGTTCTTGACCTCCTGAAGCTTTTAAACAGTAAGAAATTACACATAGGTACTTCTTTGACTCTAATTTTGAAATTGGCTTCTAAATACTTTATACATTTATCAATTACACTCAAACTGTCGCTACTTATGTTTCTTGACCTTCTGAATGCATCGATGGAAGATTTGGGGCCCTACATACAGTATCTATGTAGCTATGAACACGTAGATTCTTCCTACGATTCTAGAAAACAAATATGCCTGTAAAAACTTTATATATGTATCAATTACACTCAAATTGTGGGTACTCACGTTTCTTGACCTTCTGAAGGCATCGATGAAGGTTTTGGGGCCCTACATGCAGTATTTATGTACTTATAAGTACATGGATCCTACCCGATGTGTCCAATTGATCGATATTTTAGTAAAAACCTTATTAAGACGGCAATTAAACTCAAATTGTGGCTACCTCATTGATTTTTTCTCCTGAATCCATTGCTGTAGGTTACAAGTCTCAAATCAAACTGGTTTATTAGTATTTAATATAAATAATGTCATGATATGTCATGTCACCGATTTGCTTCAACTTTATCTACAATATAATAAACAATATTCAAATACGTTTGAGGTGTCTACTTTCTGGCTATCTGTACGTATTATTTAGATATTAAAGTTTACAAATTAATATTTTCATACTGACAAGTCCGCCATATTGACATGTCACATATATCGATATCTAACATGATGGATCTAAACTTTAATAACTTAAAGCAGAAGCAATATAAAAATTCAGTACTTATTTTACTGAATTCCTAGTAATTTAGTCTATATATAGTAATATTTTCATTGCTCTAGAATAAGTTTTAATAATATTCGCAAATAATTAATAGTTCGGGCAACTACCACAGATGGCGCCACCAGTAGACAAGTAGAGTTTTAAAACTTTTGCTTATTACTCGAAAACGGTAACGAATTTCGTAATAAACGGCACAGATTAAGAATCTGCGTGTTTTTCCCGATCTTTTGATATATAACTTATGATGGTTTGATGAGCTATTAGTCATTTCATAAAACAGCCTGTTTTGACCGAAAATATTTAATTTCTCCCTTAATAAATTTTTTAAAAAAATTCTGCGACCGGATATCGATGCACACTGACGTACAGAAGGTCTGTATAAAATTTCAATCGATTCGGAGAGAAAAACCCATTTTCACCCAAAATTTTGTCAAGGCTATAGTCCATCGTTTTGGAAATCTGTTTCCCTTTATAACTCGAGAACTATAGCTCCTAGAGAAAAAAGTTAAATGCAAAAGTTGCCTAAAATTACAAGAGGAACAACTTTTCTATTTGACATTTTGCTCTAAAGCCTCTAGATTTCGAGATATGGGGGTCGGTTTTTTCGACCCTTTAAAGTCAATTATCTAGGGTAAAAAACAAATTTTTTGAAAAAACAACCCCATTTTCGGAATCTACTCAACGAGATCTATCTATATACCAAATTTCAGCGAAATCTATTTTTTATGGCTATCTCCGAAGTTTAGGGTTTTTTCGAAAAAAATATATATACCATTCGATAGAGAATCGAAAACTGAACAACTTTGTAATTTAAAGTTTTTTTCTACGGCGCTTAGGTCTCGAGTTATCTTCATTCCGGTATATTTGTCTCGAAAAAAAGGAAATTTTTTGCGCGATTTTCAAAATTTTTTTTTACAGGTCGATAGAGAAGAAAAAAATAAGCACTTTTCATGTTGGAGGTTTTTCTCTACGATGCTTAGTTCTCGAGAAAAAAAATAAAACAGATTTCGAATTAAAATATTTTCAGGTCATCGTATATAATTCAGAAATAAATAATATTTTCTCAGCAAATATAAATAATTGGAATAATATACTTCAAATATTATTAATAACACAATATTTTACTATGTGTAAAAAAAATTATAAATTTTTTAAATTTAATTTATTTTTAAATTCATTTTTCATTGCTGTATTTAATAATTGTGTCTATAATTTTTTTTAGGGCTTAGATTCAATTGAGGACAACAAAAGTTTAGATTTTTCTATCCAATCAGAGAAGTCTTAGGTAGGTAGGTAACATATTTATCAAATAGATTATTAAATTTTTTATTTCAAACTTCTGCCAACTTGTATGTCTTAAATACAGTTGGGAAGATTACGATTTGAGTAAAATGCGTTTGGCAAGATTACGGTTATGCATAACTGCGATTTGACAAAAATACGGTTTGAATAAATTCCGTTTTGGATTATTCCAGTTAGGTATAGTTGCGTTTTGGCTAAATTACGGTTTACCTGAAAACGATTTGACAATAAAATATTAGTCGAAGTTGCGGTTTGGTCAAATTACGGAATGTGAAATTACAGTTTGTCTAGAATACAGTTTACGGGTTGGCATATTTACGGTTTGACAAAATTCCAGTTGAACAAATTACAGTTTGACTAAAATACAGTTTGGCTTCATTATTTTTGATCAAACTACACTTTGACAAAACTATATTTGTCTAAATAAGCGGACGCCATATTTTTGTATCTGGTATCATTTAAGAATAATTAAAGTATATATTTATAATTTAGTATTTCGGTATCTTGTTGTCCATGATCGATTAACGTTTGTTACTACGTAAAATTTAAATGATTATGACATGACAGTGACAATAGTAAAATATCCTTTATATCTTCTTCTGCAGTATTTAATTTAATTTAATTTATTTTATTTAATTTATTTTAATCTAGACTGAATTTAGACTGAATTTAGACCGAATTTAGACTGAATTTAGACCGAATTTAGACTGAATTTAGACCGAACTTAGACTGAATTTAGACTGAATTTAGACCGAATTTAGACTGAATTTAGACCGAATTTAGACTGAATTTAGACTGAATTTAGACTGAAATTAGACCGAATTTAGACCGAATTTAGACCGAATTTACACTGAATTTAGACTGAATTTAGACCGAATTTAGACTGAATTTAGACCGAATTTAGACTGAATTTCCGACTTAACCCTTATTTTTGCCCTTAGCCCTTTGAGACTTTGGCCATGTATAGAGGCCATTAAAATACACGTGGGATTAACTCACAAAGGGGCCGAAAACTTTCTCAGAATTGCGAAAAAATCAATTCCAAGCGAGTTATGAGGGTTTGAAAATTCTAACAATTTTCCCTTAAAATAAGGGCTTGTTTCATATATTTCAAGGGTTCTTGGTATTGAAATCGGTTAATTAAGGTCCGCTGATTCCAAATATGGCATCAGAATTATATAATTACTTACCGTTCACGAGAAATTACGAAAATTAAAAACTACCCTGTGTACAAATTTAATTGATTAAAAATAAGGGTTAATTTATGTAGAAAAGGGTAAATAAACATAGATACACTGTTAAATAGCAATATTTATTCATTTGACTTTTTCTCTCCTCGGGTCAAATGATGTAGGAATCCATAGTTTCAATAAAAAATATCAACGGGTACAGCTTTTACAAAGGGATTTCTAAAATGTATAAAAATATATATTTTAATCTAGACTGAATTTAGACCGAATTTGGACTGAATTTAGACCGAATTTAGACCGAATTTAGACTGAATTTAGACCGAATTAAGACCGAATTTAGACCGAATTTAGACCGAATTTTAGACTGAATTTAAATTCAGTCTAAATTCGGTCTAAATTCGGTCTAAATTCAGTCTAAATTCGGTCTAAATTCAGTCTAAATTCGATCTAAATTCGGTCTAAATTCAGTCTAAATTCAGTCTAAATTCGGTCTAAATTCGGTCTAAATTCGGTCTAAATTCGGTCTAAATTCAGTCTAAATTCGGTCTAAATTCGGTCTAAATTCGGTCTAAATTCGGTCTAAATTCGGTCTAAATTCAGTCTAAATTCGGTCTAAATTCGGTCTAAATTCAGTCTAAATTCAGTCTAAATTCAGTCTAAATTCGGTCTAAATTCAGTCTAAATTCGGTCTAAATTCGGTCTAAATTCGGTCTAAATTCGGTCTAAATTCGGTCTAAATTCAGTCTAAATTCAGTCTAAATTCGGTCTAAATTCAGTCTAAATTCGGTCTAAATTCAGTCTAAATTCGGTCTAAATTCGGTCTAAATTCGGTCTAAATTCAGTCTAAATTCGGTCTAAATTCGGTCTAAATTCGGTCTAAATTCGGTCTAAATTCAGTCTAAATTCGGTCTAAATTCGGTCTAAATTCGGTCTAAATTCGGTCTAAATTCGGTCTAAATTCGGTCTAAATTCAGTCTAAATTCGGTCTAAATTCAGTCTAAATTCGGTCTAAATTCGGTCTAAATTCGGTCTAAATTCGGTCTAAATTCGGTCTAAATTCAGTCTAAATTCGGTCTAAATTCAGTCTAAATTCGGTCTAAATTCGGTCTAAATTCGGTCTAAATTCAGTCTAAATTCAGTCTAAATTCGGTCTAAATTCAGTCTAAATTCGGTCTAAATTCAGTCTAAATTCGGTCTAAATTCAGTCTAAATTCGGTCTAAATTCAGTCTAAATTCGGTCTAAATTCAGTCTAGATTAAAATATATATTTTTATACATTTTAGAAATCCCTTTGTAAAAGCTGTACCCGTTGATATTTTTTATTGAAACTATGGATTCCTACATCATTTGATCCGAGGAGAGAAAAAGTCAAATGAATAAATATTGCTATTTAACAGTGTATCTATGTTTATTTACCCTTTTCTACATAAATTAACCCTTATTTTTAATCAATTAAATTTGTACACAGTGTAGTTTTTAATTTTCGTAATTTCTCGTGAACGGTAAGTAATTATATAATTCTGATGCCATATTTGGAATCAGCGGACCTAAATTAACCGATTTCAATACCAAGAACCCTTGAAATATATTCATAATTTCGTTGAATGACTCTTATTATGTACAAGTACCAGAAGTAATCAAATAAGTCACTTGGTACATGTTAAAACACTTGTTTAAAATAGCACCCTGTTTGAAATACCCCAGTTATAACATTTTCTTGAAGGCAATGCTTAAATTTACACAAAAAGTCATTTCTGGCAAGTGGTAAAATCAGGCACGATTTTATATTACGGCTCTCTAACTATAAGAATTCATTTGCTAGATTCTTACTTAAATTTTAATGTGTAATTTTATTTTTATTCTCATTGCTGTGAATAAAGTAATCAGTTAAGATATTGATATTATTATTCATAACTTGGCATAACATTTAAAAATAAGAAGCATAAAATTATATGATGGAAAATAACAAATTTTCTTACTTGTAATCTGGTGGCTGCGCACACTTGAGGTTTCTTCAAACAGCAACAAATCAACATCATAGGAAGTGGAACAGTTGCACTTTCATTTACTATTATTTTTGTTACATCTATTTTGAATTGATTAAAGAATTCTATTAAATTTAAATTAATATTCATTGAATGTAAGGTAGGTAGGTACTAAAATGTATTATTTAAACTACTTTGAATCGTAAGGAAAATAAATCAAAGATAGACAAGTACAACAGTAATTACAAGGAAAAAATATATTTACGAAAGTAAATTATAATAAGTAGCGCACAGACGTTGACTTGAATTATATAAATAATTTGATTAATATTGACTTTGACTAAATGTAGAATATTGTGAAGGTACAAATAAAATGATGTAGGTATTGTTGTGTGTACCTGAACATTTACATATTGTAGGGCGGCGGTTGATGTTGATAT